>CM065814.1:136030357-137464357 GCA_033398695.1 Orobanche coerulescens | reverse complement strand
AGCATACTCACCGGTCGCTGATGTTCAATCTTGACTTGCTGATAGGCTAAACGTCTCGAAACAAATTCCGCGACTCCTCGCTTCATATTACTCCACCAGAAATGTTGTTTCAAGTCCTTGTACATCCTGCTAGACCCCGGATGAACCGGATAAGGGGTAGCATGAGCTTCTCTCAAGATCGAGCTTTTCAACTCATCATTCGCCGGTACGCACAACCGATTCTCAAATCTCAAGAGTCCATCCTCGTGGAGCACAAATCCAGGGGCTTTCCCCTGTACCACATCCTCGCGGATGAGCAACAAAATGAATCTGAACCCTGATTCTCCCTGATTTCCTCCTCAAGTGATGATGAAATCTCTAACATACAAAGCTGTCCTTGAACTTGCTGAAGCCGGACCTCGATCTCGGGTCTAAGGAATTCCTGCTGAAGCTCCTTCTGAACTCTTAAACGAGCAAGCATCTGCCCCTGAACGGACTTACGACTCAAGGCGTCGGCGACAACATTCGCCTTGCCCGGGTGGCAAAGGATCTCGATATCATAATCTTTGATTAGTTCCGACCACCGACTCTGTCACATATTTAACTTCTTGTGAGTAAATATATACTTCATCTCTTGTGATTGGTGAATAACTGACAGGTGACGCCATAAAGGTAATGATGCCAAAATTCCAACGCGAAAACCACGGTTGCTAGCTCCGGTCGTGGGTTGGATAATTAATCAGCTAATCCGAGGAAACTTCGGATTTACTTAACATCTTTCGGAGGTTGCCAATCTCGGATAGCCTCCGTCTTCTGAGGGTCGACACGATCTCTGACAGATGAAATTACATGCCCGAGAAAATCACTTCGGACATCCAGAACTCACAATTGGAAAGCTTACCATGAAGTTGCTCGCGTCTCAACACGTCGAGAACCTGATGAAGATGTACCTCGTTTTCCTCTCGATCACGAGAATAAGCCAAAATGTCATCGATGAAAACAACAACAAACTGATCCAAAAAGTCGATGAAAACCCGATTCATTAATTCTATGAATACCGCAGGTGCATTAGTTAGACCGAACGGCATAACTACGAACTCATAATGACCATGGCGTGTACGAAACGCCGTCCTTGCGATACCTGACTCTTGGATTCGCAGCTGATGATATCCAGATCTTAAGTCGATCCTGGAAAATACTGAAGCTCCCTGAAGTTGATCTAAAAGATCATCAATACGGGGTAAGGGATACTAATCTTGATCATCACCTTGTTCAACTCCTGATAATTAATACACACACGAAACGAACCATCCTTCTCCTTGACAGATCACACTGGTGCTCCCCACGGGGACGCATTCGGTTGGAGATACCCTTTCTCGTACTATCCTTCAAGTTGAATCTTCAACTCCTGTATTTCGGTCGGGGCCATCCGATACGGTGCCTTCGATAACGGGGACGTACCGGCTCCAACTCACTCCTGAATTCCACTACTCTATGTGAAGGCAACCAGATAACTTGCCTGGAAAATACGTCGCCAATCGATGACAATGATACCACGAATGATTGAACATTTCGATTGCCCTAGAATGGTCAATCGATAAAAAGTGATACAATGAATGATCGAACATCTCGATTGCCTTAGAAAAGCCAATCGATGAAAATGATACAATGAATGATTGAATGACTCGATTGTCTTAGAAAGGCCAATCGATGAAAATGATGCAATGAAGGATTGAATAACTCGATTGCCTTAGGAAGGTCAATCGATGAAAATGATGCAATGAAGGATTGAATAACTCGATTGCCTTAGGAAGGTCAATCGATGGAAATGATACAATGAATGATTGAATGACTCGATTGCCTTAGAAAGGCCAATCGATGAAAATGATGCAATGAATGATTGAATAACTCGATTGCGGAATTTCTCTGCTTCCGCCATAATAATAATTATACTGGAACAACAGGGATTACTTCCCTGAAGCACACATTCGACAACCAACGACGGAAAGATAGCGACCAAACGCTAACAAACACTGAGGATAGTATCAAGACGATTAAACCAACTAATACCGAAAATTACATCGTCCTAAGATAAATTTACCACGATTAGGTCCATCAACCAATCGCGGTCACTAAGCTTACTTCGGTATGATATCCGAAAATTCTTCCATCGTCAGGTAGACCGATGGTATGAGATCCACAAGCAATAGGACTATCCCGAAGTAAGTCTATTCAAACATGATTCGAAAGTGAAAGAATGCGGTGTACCATCATCAAAAGGTACACACAGGTTGAAATAAAATTACGAGTATACCTGAAATCATTCGGGCCACCGGATCGTCGATCCTCCTCATCACATGAATCTGGGACTTGCCGGCCCCCGAACCGGACGCTCCCGTCTGATAAATACGAGCTCCAACTCTATTTGCTTCCATTGTCTTAAACGACGTTGACAAAGCAGTCTGATTCTGAAACGCTGATTGCTTCGGGGCCTGAGATGCCGCCGGAGCCGACTTGGAGTCCTTTCGGCAAAAACGGGCCTTATGCCCAAAATTCCCACAATTATAGCACGTGATAGACGGTTTCAGACACTCAGTGCTGTAATGACCCGGCGTTCCACAATTGAAACAGGTGATGGCCGAACAGGCCGCTCGGGACTGAGATCCCGCACGATTTTGCACCGTAGGAGGTCGCTCAGAAACGATAGGACTCACACGAGGCTTCTTGAAGGTTGACTGACCGCCTTCGGATTGATTGCGCTTCGTTGATTTCTTGCTGACAGATGAAGGTTGTTGTTCAGCACTTTCCTTAGCAACTGGCTTATACGGGAGAGTTCTCTCGATTAATCCGGCCAGAGTGGCGCAATGATGATTGAGCAACTGCACATGGGTCATCATTGCCTGCATAAAAGTGAGTGGATCAACCCGAACATCTTCTGATCGAGCCGAGTCCTGGGCACGATTTCCCGGCAGCGAGTGATTATTTCTGCCTGCCCGCACCGCGGCCTCTCCCCGTGCATCTCTGACAGCTCTCTCCATACTGAAGTAGGAAGGTC
The DNA here is from genome assembly GCA_033398695.1 of Orobanche coerulescens. NCBI lineage: Eukaryota > Viridiplantae > Streptophyta > Magnoliopsida > Lamiales > Orobanchaceae > Orobanche > Orobanche coerulescens. The sequence goes on along the minus strand of CM065814.1, from coordinate 137,461,323 downwards.
GCATAATGATTATATTTCACGCATGATTATCACGTTATGATTACGTCATGAGATGATGAAAATGAGTATACATGCTCTAACTTAGTGATTATATGAATGATTTACTGAAGTGACATGATTATCTGATGAAATTCTTGAAATGATTATCTTGAATAACTTAACAAGATTAATAATATGATCATCCAGATCGACAACTGAGTAATGAAATGAATTGAGTAATTAATGAATTAACATGATCGTCCTGATCATTAACTGAGTAATGAAATGAATTAAGTGATTAATGAGTTAACATGATCGTCCTAATCACAATGAATGATGGTTTTTGAGGATTGTTAAATGATGAATGATGAATGAATGACTATTGCCAGAAATTATACCATGGCATTAGAAATCTTACAGTTTTTCCGGTCTGATTGGCTCGGCATTTGCACAGGTCACACGTGATGCGAAAGTCCAATGATACTAGTCTGATGACGATGATTTCAAATGAGACATGACTCGGAAGGTAGTATTCAAAACCACTCTCCGATACCAACTCTGTAACACCCCAAACTAGGCGGATATTACAGTGCCGTAGATCCCCAACTGGAACCCACCAGGCAAATGAAAATGAATGAATTACACAGGATAAATGTAGTACCGAACCACATTACAACAATAATTACTCCGATGAGGAGTTTAGTTACAACACACCAGGACAATACCGAATACTAGTGTATTTTATATGAAGATAAAATACACAACACTGAATGAAACGGAGTATCCAAATGAAAGTCTGCAGCGGAAAATAAAGGACAATAACATGAATAATCGAAAGATCGGGGCCCCTACTAGTATCACTGACTCCTCGACATCAACATGCTATTCCCGTGCTTTTGCCTTGCCATGACACGAAAAACAAAATCCCCGGGTCGGGCCATGAGAACAACAATCCTCAAGGGTTGAAAATACACAATCATGATTATATCTGAAGTTATGAAATATCCTGTCGAAACATACGCAATCAAACATGCTATATGAATCAACTAACAGTACGGCTCAAAGGGTGGTACCACACTACGCCCGGGATGGAAATGTGTCCATGCACAAGCCACCAACGAGTATCGATCGAATACCCGTGTGGTCTTGTACCTAATCAGTCTCACGAGACAATATGACTCGTGTGCACAGTCCAATGTGAGGCCAACAACCAACACACGACTTAAACGTGTCCGACATGAAAATCCAACACATACCAACCGGCACGCGAGTATGACCCGGAATGCCACGATATAACAAAAGTGACATCGAAAATGAATAATGACTCACCGAGGTGGAATGGTAATGAAATAAATGACAGCTCAATGAAAAGATTGGAACCGCTGCTCCTTATGATCAAGTGATTAATTGACAATAACAAGTTTGATACGGTTAATACACTGATGAATGAGTTATGATTATGAATGAACAACAACAAAAGGGATGAATATCCTTTTAACCGAGTAAGAATTAACTTACACAACACCAGTGACAATTATCCTTCCACGAACAACGTACTAATAGAGATATCGGTCGCTCGAACAACCTTGAATAACACAATAACCAACAATCCGTTCAACATGCGTAACAAACATGAATATAACGAACTCAACACGTCGATACGACTAAACCAAGTCCATTGAGGCATTAAATCAAACACGTTGCGTCCAAACTCCGATTGTTTACAATCAAACCTCAATATACCAATATCAAATCCCCCAAGAAGTGTTTCAAACCAACAAAACATCTTCAATACGATTAATAATCCAAAACGAATATCCAAAAACGTGATTATAACGACAATTAATCAAAAACCCCCAATCTCAACTCGATATTCAAAGTGCTCTTGAATAATCCCTCAATAATCCAATGAATCCTTATACAACTCATAATCATATACATATCCCTTCATATAACATGATTATAACGTCCAAAACATCATATCTCAACACAAAATCGAAATCGAAGGTGTTGAAGAAATTACCTCTTGAAGATCCAACCACTTCGATCCGATGAACACGAGTTAAAACGAGTATCCGAGCTATATGATCGAATGGAAATGAAGAAACTCAAGTACTCAAGTGTTTGATGAAGGAAAAATCCCTTTCCCCAAGCTCTCTCTCGGACAAAATGGAAGGAGAAAGTGAAAATGAAGAAAAATGAGGAAAAAGTGTCCCGGCCAAACCATATATACTACCGGAAGTTACGGCCGTAACTCGGCCCTCTTACGGTCGTAACATTCCAGGTCAACGGCCTTACGGCCAGAATCGCCAACTCAGACGGCCGTAACTCGGCCGTCCGAAAGCTCGCCGACAGACTTACGGCCAGAATCGCCTCGAGTTACGGCGTAACTCCGCCTTCGTCAAAAACATCCGCCGACATCCTTACGGCCGCATTCGCACACCTTACGGCCAGAACTCGATGATACGGTCGTATACGGCCAACCTTACGGGCGTAAGCCCTCTTCGTCCGAAAATGACTGTGCACCTTGCTCGCAGCCAGACGGCCGTATCCGGCCAAGTCTTACGGCCGTATCTCCTCGCCTTACGGCCGTATGCCGAAACCCCTACGGCCGTAACTCGCCTTCGCCAAAAACGTCTGGGCACCTCGCTCGACACGCACGGCCAGAATCGCCAGCCTTACGGCCGTACCTCCCATCTTACGGCCGTATGCCGAAATCCTTACACGTAAGTCCCGCTCGTCCGAAATGGCCCGGAAGCAACGAACGTCAATTACGGCCGTATCCGACACTCCTTACGGCCGTAACTCGTTGCTGGACAAGATGAAAATTCCGACAACTCTGATTCTCGCTACGATCGATGAATGATTCGACATACCAAACGTTTGCGAACGCGAACAAGTCCAACACATGCCAAAAATGATACTTCCAGCACAAGACTACCAATCACGATGATAATGATAATACTCCCGTTCCGACACTCAAACGGAGATGAAATGATGATCGGTAACTGATACACGGTTACAACATGCCAAATGAACGCAAATGAAAGAATCATGACTGATGAATGATTATTAATGAGTGAAAATTACTGAGTGATAATTACAGACTGATAATTACTGAATGATAATGAATGAATTACAACCGGGTATTACAATCTAGAGCTATAAACTCTGATTCCATGGTGGATCGGGCTATACAAGTTTGCTTTCTTGATTTCCAGGACAGCTCCATCGCCAATAGTAAATACATACCACATGTAGAGTAAGAGTATTTCGTGTCTGAAATCCGCTTTTCATCAATATACCCTTCCAATACTGTAGGATAAGTATAAAATAGCCCATAACTTAGGGTGTATTTTAAGTATCTTAAAGCCCTAGTCAATGCATTCCAGTGCTCTTTACTCGGATTACTCCTGAACCTGCTCGATTTGTTCACAGCAAATGCCAAGTCTGGCCTTGTACAATTCGTACTGTACGTCAGGCTTCCGATTACTTGAATATCCGACTTCAGTCATTGATGACTTATATTCTTACTTAAGTCAATACTAATATCAACAAGTATATTTACATGTGTGTTTGTCAAAAGCGTTGAACTGCTTGAGCACTTTCTCAACATAATGAGATTGTGATAAGTAGATACCTTCTGACGTTCTAATATTGTTAATTCCAAGAATTAAATCCGCTAAACCCAAATCCTTCATGTAGAATTTTGACTTAGCATCCTTTCTGTACTCACAATTACTTCATTGCTACTCCCATGATCAGCTATTGTCTACATATAGACAAACTATGACAACTGACTCATGTGTGCCTTTTTTTTGGTAAATAAAGTTTTTATTTCACCAGTAAACGTGACAAAACCAACACAAAAACATTATACAACTCAAAAGCTATCACAACTGCTATCTCTCCCTAAGATTTCAACATTCTAGCTAGCTTCTTGTCTCTATGACTACATACTGCCATCATGAATTGGCATTCTTTCACAGCTACTGAAGTTGCACAACTTTTAGCTTGGAACTTCCTCTGATTTCGTTCCTTCCAAATATGGTATATAGCTACAGTCACAAGCAATCTAAACATCCTTTGCTTTTGTGTCTGTGATTTACAATGGTCTTCAATACATCTCCTCATTTCTGTCCATCCAACCGCTGGCTTGTCAATGTTACACCAATGAGCTACTTGGTTCAATACCTCAGCAGAATAGGGACAAGCAAAAAACAAATGCTCCATACTCTCAACTGCATTATTACACAGGCTACAACCCAAATCCACATTCAACCCAAATTTCAGTAACTGCTCACAAGTATCCATTCTTCCCCACATAGCAATCCAAGCAATGAAAATACATTTGGGAGGGGCCACATTTCCACACAATATTCTCTGCCAAGACACTCTTTGCACCGCTCCTACCATAGCAGAATACACTTTCCCAATTGAAAACTTAGGCTCAGAAAGAAGTTGTGTACCTGACTGTAGGGTATGCATATAGCTTCGTGCTCCAAATATTTTCCTCACTATCCAAGATGCTTGAGAAGGTATTGGCATAGTGAGAATATCCTGTTGCTTAATGTAATATTCATGGATCCATTTTATCCAAATTCTGTCCTTCTTTTGTGTGAGATTCCACAATAATTTGCATATAGCCGCCTTGTTCCACACAAAAATATCAATGATGTTCCATCCTCCTGCAGACTTAGGCATACACAGTTTATCCCATGCAACTAGTGCCCTTTTAGAAGTGTTTGCTGCCTACCCAAAGGAATGTTCTGCATATTGTCTGGATAACTTGGAGTACTTTCTTAGGGATTAGAAAGATCTGACTCCAGTAGGTTTGAACTCCAAATAAGACAGACTTTATAAGCTGAACCCTTCCTGCATAAGTTAGCAGCTTAGAGCTCCAACACTCCACTCTTGCCAGTATCTTTTTTATGAGAGGTTGGCATTGTATGACAGTCAATTTCTTGGATGACAGAGGAACTCCAAGGTATTTGAAAGGCAATTCCCCTCTTGTCATACCAAAAGCATGTAATATTATGTCCTGTTCCTGTATAGCAACTCCTCCAAAGTAGATACAACTTTTACTTTGATTAGCTTGTAACCCTGAGACTACAGAAAACTTAGAATTCATCAGCTGCTCCATGTGTGCCTTTAATATACACATATTTGTCACATTCGTTGATCTTGAATCCATTTGCCAATATGGCTGTATCAAATTTTATTTACCATTATTTAGGAGCTTGTTTTCGCTCATACAATGACTTTAAAAGTTTATACACTTTTTTCACCTGGCCAGATGCAATGAAACCTTCAGGTTGTTCCATATAAATTTCTTTTTCTAATTCACCATTCAAGAACGCAGTTTACACATCCATTTGATGAATCTAGAGATTACGCAATGCATCAATAGCGATAAGCACTCGAATGGAAGTTATTCTGGTTACTGGCGATTATGTATCGAAGAAACCATAACATTCTTTCTGTTTAACCCCTTTAACCACAAGCTGGGCCTTAAACTTGTCTATTGGCCAGTCATTTTTATATTTCCTCTTTAGAATCTATTTACATCCTAAAGGCTTATATCCTAGTGGAAGATCAACCAGTTACCAAGTATAATTTTGCATGATGGAATTCATCTCACTTTAAATCGCTTATTTCAACAAGCAACACCACGTCTAGCATAAGTTTCATGAATAGTCTTTTGATCATCATCAATTGCATAAGTCACAAAATCAGGACCAAATGACTTAACTTTTCAAGCTCTCTTACTCTGTCTTGGCTCTTCAGTCATATAATTTGAACTACTTTCAGTTTCAAGAGTTCTTTTGTTTGAACTTGTCACAATCCTCTCTTTGCAAGGATAAATATTTTCAAAGAAAACAGCATTTTTAGACTCAATGACAGTTCCTTCATGTATATCTGGAATTTCAGGTTTATGAATTAGAAACCAATATGCACTATTGTGTATGCATAACCTATGGATATGCAATAAACTGCATTTGGACCAGTTCTTACTTCTTTTGGTTCAGGTACTTCAAGCTTCTCCAAACATCCCCACACTTTAAGATATTTCAACGAAGGCTTGCGCCCTTTCTATAATTCATACGGAGTTTTATCTTTTCATTTGTGTGGTACTTTATTCAGATGTGGTTAGTTATAAGAATAGCTTCCCTTGCATGTTCTGCACAACCCTAAATTTATTAATAAAACATTCATCATTTCTCTCAGGGTTCGATTTTTTCATTCAGAAACTCCATTTGACCGAGGAGCATAAAGAGCAGTCGTTTGATGAATTATGCCTGAATCGGCACATAATTGTTCAAACAGTGCTACACACTCACCATCTCGGTCACTTCAGACTGCTTTTATTTTACAATTCAGTTGATTTTAAGCCTCATTTTTAATATATTTCAAAGCCTCGACTACTTCAGCTTTGCTTCTCAAAAGAAACACATAGCAACATCTTGTGTAATCTCTACAATAGTGACAAAGTATATTTTACCTAATCTAGTTTGCAAAAATTTTGAGTCACACACATCACTATGAATTAATTCTAAAGGAGTAGTATTCCTTTCAACCGAATGAAAAGGCAATTTAGCTAATTTTGCTTCAACATATACTTCGCATGTCTTGTTAAGTTCAACATGGGTTTTAGGAATTAATTTAGTCTTCTAATCGGTTTTAGACCAACATGTCCCAATCTAGAATGCCATAAATCCGAACACTCGGGCAAGTAAACAGAAGAATGAGCATTTTCATTATTATTTTTATTCTTGCCTTCAGGCATCACATTCATTTTGAATAATCCCAAGATAACCTCGACCAATGAACATTCCAAACTTGCTCATAATGAATATATCAGTTTAAACCCATGACTAACTACTAGAGAGCCTGGAACTAAATCCTTCCGGATGTCTGGGACATGAAGCACATCCTTAAGTACTAGCTCCTTTCCAGAGGTCAGATTTAAGACCACGTTCTCCACACCTACAACCATAGAAGAAACATAGTTTGTCTTATGCAATATCATGCCATCAGTAACAACTGAGGAAGAGAACATATATTTATCAGAACAAACATGATGAGTAGCCCCAGTATCAACATACTGGGTGCAGTGATTTTCTACCATATTGGTTTCAATCACCATAGATAAAACCTCCTCGTCTGGATCCTCAATCATGGCTGACAGCTCTAGATCCGGCATGTCAACATCACTATATTCAACCACATTAGCAACTCACTTGTCTTTGTTTCACTAACATGGTTCAGTTTCCTCTTCTTGCTAAAGGGCTATGTTTAAGAAAGCTTGGGCCTCCATCGAGCCTCTCTTGAATTTAGAATCAGACTTTCGGTTGTCTTCCTCAATTCTGAGTCTAACAACCAAGTCCTCTAAACTCATTTCCTTTATTTTGTGTTTTAGGTAATTTTCGAAGTGCTTCCAACTAGGAAGCAACTTCTCAATTACCAGACCCACAACGGAAGGTTCACGTAGAATCATTCCTTTAGCACTGATTTCGTGCACAATCAATCGAAACTACTATACTTATTCAATAACGATTATGAAGTTCATCATCTGAAAGTCCAGGTAGCATCCAATCACAAATTTCAGAGCTCCAACAGCATCAGTTTTGTACTTTTTATCCAAAGAATTCCAGAGCTCTTTGGAAGTCTTTATTTGATTGTACATGTTGTACATAGAATCAACCAACCCATTCAGAATCGTATACGGTGCATGAAGTTACCGGTAATCCACTGATCATAAGCAAAACGCTTCGTACAATCCGTTTCCATCTCACCGACCACAGGAGGATCATTCTTGAGGTAAATAGCAAGCCCCAAGGTCGTGAGATAAAACATATTTTGCTGCCATCTCTTGAAATCAACACCTGAAAACTTATCGGGTTTCTTAGCCTTTAGTGCAATAGTAGGTGCAGCATGAACATTGGCAACAGCTTTGGCAGCAGCAGCAGCGGCGTCAGTGACAGTGACAGCATAAGTATTGGTCGCCATTAGAAATTACAAAAAATGAAAATAGTCTTACATTGTTGGTTCTGTGAATTCCAATAATGTAATCACAATAAAAATTACAAAACAAATAAGCAGCCTATTACAAACTGCTAAAATAAAATTTTCAAAACAAATAAATAAAGCATAGGCGAGTAGAACTCTTTCCATAAGACTGTTTTGCCCCCGTATAAGAGCAGACGGCTCAGACAATAAGTCACCAAGATATAACTGCTTTTCCTCGATGTGTTAGGTGCTCTCCAAAGTACGTAGTTCCAGTGAACTATTCAGTGCCGGAAATTGAGTATGAAACTGGAAGGACATATAATGTAATGTGTTAATGTGTTCGTACTTCGTGATTATGAAATAAAATGCATAAGACCCATTTATAGGGTCCAAAACCACTTCATCAGGTGGGATTTACTACATATTAAAGTGTTATTGATTCTATTTGATCCTTCAGCTGAAAGGTACCTCCATAAATAGTCTCATATAATTCGGACGTTACACTATGGAGTGTGAAGAGTCCATATTCCAGAAGCTGGGTTAGATCCTGTCTGTTAGCTCGATAGTTCATGCACTTGGGTTAGTCAGTCTACTAATTCATTAAGCTAGGTTACTCAGCTCAGTATTTGAGGCAACTCGGTTCTAACCTAGCTGGGGTTTTCAAACATGGCGTATGCAAGTTGGGTTCAAATATGGCCTATGAGCTGGGTTCTCAAACCTGACTTATGGCAGCTGGGTTCAAACCTGACTTATGGGTTGGGTTCTCATTATGGCTTATGAGCTGGTTCTCAACCTGGTTTATGCTTATGGCGTCGTGCCCGAGCCCGAGCCCAGCCGAGCCAGCCGGCGGGAGGCAGCGGTGCGCGTGTGGACTTTGCATCGTTGACCTACTAGTGTGCACTACTAACTTGTTGAACTATCAATACACCTTCTTACTAATAAGCAAGTCAAAAAGGCTTTAATTTTTCCATTGTGGAATGACCTTTTACACCCACTTAACTTTTCACCATTTCAATTAAATGACCAACTTTAATTATTTATTTCTCACTCACCGGAAATTAATCTTGAGGACAAAAATCTTATTATTATTTCCACGAAACGTCGATTCTTCCCAAGAATTAAATATTTATTATCATTAAATTAGTTCAATTTGGGTCAAAACTCGTTTTTTTAAAATCAATCTCCAACAATATCTAATATTTACAGGTTACTAATATTCCTAGGAATGTTAATTATTGGATTCACTAGCTTCCAAACCCTCTTTATTCACTTAAGTAACCTATATGCATGGCTTTGAGGTCTTTTTTAAAGATATAGAAACATCCTCAAGCTCCCCCCAATCTTGAATAACCAAAAAAAGGAGAAACTGTAGAAACGCAAAAACAACTCATCTTGATCGGCAAAGGACCAGATATGTTGATATATAGATGATCTCTCCTTGATTATTTGGTGACTTTTCAAAGAGGTAAGCTTTTTGATGAAGTTCCCACTATAAAAGAGGGTTTGTAGTCGGTTTTCACTCTTATCCAAGCAACGTAAGTCGGTTTTAGGAGTGAAATGTCATAAATATCCTTAAGGTGCTTCTAGAAATTAGTTTTTTGTTATGCACCCTTTCATATTGATATAGTCCGACAATTGGATGGATTAGATCGGTTCATAAATCTTAAGGAGTGGTAAAAGGTTATAGACGACTAATCCTAGGGGTGTTTTCGGTTTTGGTCGGGATAAAATTTTCGAAACACAAACCCTCCCCAGACTTTAAAATTCGGTTTCGGTTTCGGTCGGTTTCGGTTTTCAAAACTCAAAACCCAAACCCTCCCCAAATATTTCGGTTTCGGATTAGTTCGGTCAAATTCGGTTTTGACCCAAACATATTTAATTTATATATTTATTTAATAAAGTACCATGAAGTTGTGGGAACGAGTGATTGAACAAAGGATCAGGAAATGTGTGAAGATAACAGAAAATCAGTTTGGATTTATGCCTGGAAGATCGACCATGGAAGCAATTTATCTTATCCGGCAGTTGATGGAACATTATCGAGATAAAAAGAAAGATCTGCATATGGTTTTTATTGATTTACAGAAGGCATATGATAAAGTACCAAGAGAAGTACTTTGGTGGGCCTTAACAAAGAATGGTGTATCGCGGAAATATATTGACATTATAAAGGACATGTATGAGGGAGCTAGTACAAGTGTACGTACTAATGTTGGGAGGACAGAAGAATTCCCTATTACGATTGGGGTGCATCAAGGATCTGCTCTTAGTCCTTTTCTCTTTGCCATAGTCATGGACGAATTGACAAGAGAAATTCAAAATGACGTTCCGTGGTGTATGATGTTCGCAGATGATATTGTGTTGATTGATGAAACGAAGGTTGGAGTGCAACAGAAATTGGAACTTTGGAGGGATACTTTGGAAGCTCGAGGCTTTAGGTGAGTAAGTAAGATCAATATATGGAGTGTAGGTTTAGCGAAAAAAAGTGATAGAGAGGCGGGGATGATCACATTTGATGGGAAAGTTGTTCATGGATCCACTTTCTTTCGGTATCTTGGATCTATTATCCAAAAGGATGGAGAGCTAGATGACGATGTGGCTCATAGAATAAAGGCAGGGTGGTTGAAGTGGAAGAGTGCCACAGGGGTTTTATGTGATCCTGGCATGCCTCATAGATTAAAGGGTAAATTTTACCGCACGGCAATTAGGCACTCACGTTATATGGCACCGAGTGTTGGGCTGTAAAACAGTGTCACGTTCAAAAAATGAATGTGGCAGAGATGCGTATGCTACGATGGATGTGTGGGCATACAAAAAAGGATCGGCTCAGAAATGAGATGATCAGAGAGAAGGTAAGAGTTGCATCTATAGAAGACAAGATGATGGAGAATCGATTACGATGGTTTGGTCATGTGAGAAGAAGACCTATTGATGCCCCAGTGAGGAGGCTAGAGAGTTGGGGAACAAGTAATGTTGTGAAAAGTAGAGGAAGACCCAAGAAAACTTGGATAAAGATGATTGAAAATGATATGCGGTTTCTTGGAATTGGAGAAAGTATGGCGATGTTGAGGCAAATGTGGCGGGAAAGAATACGGATGGTGGATGGAGTCTGATTCCTTTTTTTTTTTAATTTTTTTTTCTTTTATTTCATGTTATCTTTTAATTTATTTTTCAGGATTTTTTTTTCTTTTTTTTTTTTCTTTTTTTACATTCATTCTCTTTTTTTATTTGCTTTTTTCTTTACTTTTTCCCTCTTTTTTCCTTTTATGTTATTTATGTAACGATTATTGACGGTTTCAAAGTTTGATTCATGTTAGCCGACCCCAAATCATTTTAGGACTAAGGCTTAAATGTTGTTGTTGTTGTTGTATTTATTTAATAAAGTGACACAAAAATTAATTATATTAATAAAACTTGTTCTAAAATAATTGATTGATCTTTAATTGATATATTTAATCATTGTTTTTATCAAAACTACAATATGTGTAGATATATTATTTTATAAGTTCAAAAATTTTAGTCATATAAATAAAATTTTATATAATATAAATAATTCGAGTTAGTTCGGTCCAATTCGGGGTAATTCGGTTCGGTTCAGTTTTAAGTTATCTAAACCCGAATTAATTCGGTTTCGGTTTCGGTTTCGGTTTGTAAGTTTCAAGTTCGGGGTTGCTTTCGGTCGCGGATTTTCGGTTCGGTGCGGATTGGTTCAGATTGGTTGGTCAGTTTTCGGATTTCTATTAACACCCCTAACGATCCAAGGTTATTATGAAGTAAATTAGGCATTAAAATGAGTGCGAATTCGGTGATCCACATTAAAAAAAATCAAAGTGGCTAGAGAAAGCTTGATTTAATGTGATAAGTTCTGAATCATCAATTTATGGATAATGTTCCATCGATAGTTATAAAAATAATATGACAATATTTATCAAAAAACTTTTATGAAAGATATTCACCCAAATCATCAACTCAAAATAATGTTCAAGTTGGCGAGCAGCACAACGACCAAACATCAAAGTGATTTGAGGGTCACGAGAATTAAAAAGGATTTATAAGGTTGGAGTTTAATCATAAATGGTTCGAGATTGACTCGATAAGCTTGTGAATGTCCCCAACTTTAACTTGAGGTTTAACAACGATAATCGGTTAACAAGTATGCTAAATATCTAGAAACCATTGTTGTTGTAAGGTTGTTACGTGTAATGAAATGATGTGAAACTAATTGTTAGAGTAGTGCCGTGTGGTTTTGTAGGTATTATTATATGATTGAATATTTAATATATAAAAGCTGTGTTTAGCAAAATTAATTTGGAAATTTCAGAAATTTGCTAACTAAATTTGGTAGTCTAAATTGATTATGTTGTTAGAACTAAATTGATAAGTTTAATTTGATTTTAGTGTAGATAAAGAAATTAATGATGAACAAGCTATTATTTTGTAAAATGACATAAAATGGTGTTACTCCTTTTTTTCTTTTAAGTTTTCTCATCATATTATTAGTCCATATTTATATAAAATAAAAGTACAACACATTTTTTCTCAAATAATTCAAATATGTATTTAATGTACTTTAAAGAGAGACTATTGTATTAATCATTATACTAGTTTGTGAAGAAGTACACGATAACAAAAGATATAATAAAAGTTCCAACAATATAAAAAAGATGAGTCGAGATACAAAATTCATGACCTTTCATGTGGTCTACAAAAAGAAAACGTAACAAAGCTAGATCATCACTTCCCCATATCAAAGCTGCAATGTTGTCACGAATTTTATTCATCTTAGTGGATGATTCTCTTGAATTTTTATTATTGGTGGCACGATTTGTGAAATTAGCAGTGTCAGGGAGTTCTTCAAAGGGTACAAATCCAGATGACTCTCAAGTACATTAAATATTAGATCATCTTCTGAGTTTATCCTAACGTAATTATGTAAAGCAACCACAACAATAATAATATCAATATGAGTCTCCACAGAACGACAAAGAACGGACAAGAGAATAATGCAGATACACCGATCATTTCTTATATTTATATTTAGGTCAGGGGTATTTTTGGAATGGAAAAGATAAGAAGGAGATTTTTTTTTGAAAAAAAAGTTTAATCCTCATTTTTCAACTAAAATTTTTCAAATTGCTTAAGAAGTTATACGTTCACGTAACAAGTTTTTTATCATTCAGTGGTCAAATAAGCTCCTAGAAGCTGAAAAGCTAGTGCTAAACACAGTCTAACTTAGTAGAATTTGAAGGATGGTACATATATTTGGACGTCCATTCTTGGTGGCAACACGAGCATTGATAGATATAGAGCAAGAAGAGCAATACATAAGATCTTCCTTTTATTATCCGCATAATGAGGTAAAAAGGGCGAGCCACCAAACATAGGCGTGAATGACTGAAAATGAGTGAAAATGCTTCAATTGGGATGAGATAAATAAATTCAGGAGTTCGGCTTAAGACGCTAAACTTAGCACTGACTGAGAGATAATCCAATATATTTTTTTGAGGTAGTTCTAGTTTTCCATTTACCTATTTTATTGTTTATTCTTGCAAGGCAAGCATTATGGAGTAGTTTTAGTTTTTTTATTTGCTGACTTACTTTATATTGTTTGTTCTTGCATAAATGATTTTAGATGCACTAGTAGCAATTGATTTTTTGATTGTTTGGTCGGCGATATTTATTTCATTGAAGTTTGAGGGAGAAGTAAGAATTTATTGTTAAGAAATTTTATGTCAATTGCATATTAGGTTTACATAATAGATAAATAATTCTGTATGTATTCACTTATATCATTTTTTTTTTTTTTTTGAATTGATTTCTATTCAAGTTTCATTGTACTCCTTGGGTCAAGATTTCATCACTTTCGACGACACCCTTCACCTTTTTTTTCTTGGCAATTTTTGTTTTTAGTGGAGGCATTATGTAATTATTTATGATTAGAGTCAAGTTGACTTTTTTTTTTAATTTTTTTTTGCTCTTAGTCCTTTTCTCTTTGCCATAGTCATAGACGAATTGACAAGAGAAATTCAAAATGACGTTCCGTGGTGCATGATGTTCGCAGATGATATTGTGTTGATTGATGAAACGAAGGTTGGAGTGCAACAGAAATTGGAACTTTGGAAGGATACTTTGGAAGCTCGAGGCTTTAGGTGATAAGAAGATCAATATATGGAGTGTAGGTTTAAGCAAAAATGTGATAGAGAGGCGGGGATGATCACATTTGATGGGAAAGTTGTTCATGGATCCACTTTCTTTCGGTATCTTGGATCTATTATCCAAAAGGATGGAGAGCTAGATGGCGATGTGGCTCACAGAATAAAGGCAGTGTGGTTGAAGTGGAAGAGTGCCACATGGATTTTATGTGATCCTGGCATGCCTCATAGATTAAAGGGTAAATTTTACCGCACGGCAATTAGGCCTGCGCTATTATATGGCACCGAGTGTTGGGCTGTAAAACAGTGTCACGTTAATGTGGCAGAGATGCGTATGCTACGATGGATGTGTGGTCATACAAAAAAGGATCGGCTCAGAAATGAGGTGATTAGAGAGAAGGTAAGTGTTGCGTCTATAGAAGACAAGATGATGAAGAATCGATTACGATGGTTTGATCATGTGAGAAGAAGACCTATTGATGTCCCAGTGAGGAGGCTAGAAAGTTGGGGAACAAGTAATGTTGTGAAAGGTAGAGGAAGACCGAAAAAAACTTGGATAAAGATGATTGAAAAGGATATGCGGTTTCTTGAAATTGGAGAAAGTATGGCGATAGAGAGACAAATGTGGCGGGAAAGAATACGAATGATGGATGGAGTCTGATTCTTTTTTTTTTTTTAATTCCTATTTTCTTTTATTTCATGTTATCTTTTAATTTATTTTTCAGTTTTTTTTTTGTTTTTACATTCGTTCTCTTTTTTTATTTGCTTTTTTTTCTACTTTTTCCCTCTTTTTTCTTTTTATGTTATTTATGTAACGATTATTGACGATTTCAAAGTTTGATTCATGTTAGCCGACCCCAAATTATTTTGGGACTAAGGCTTAGATATTGTTGTAGTCAAGTACAATAATCTAAAGTCATCAACGGCTAAAAAATTTTCAAAAAAAAAATTGCTTCCACTCCGAGTAAGATGCGAATACTTTTCCAGTGCAATAACTTAATCTGCAATTCATATATAATAAAATATTTACTCCCCTTCCGGCCCTCAACAAATAATCCAGGCTCCGTCCCTTTTGGGAGGTACATTCACTGGTATGTATCATTTCAACCACTCCACCGTTTGAAAACATCAATCTGCAGCCAACAATGACACCTGAAAAAAATTACTCGTTCCTCGTACTCGAACGCCAGTACACTGGGAAGACGAGAAAATCTACAAGTTAATCTAGGTGTTCCCAACAAGATTCAATGGTTAACTCTACAGAACGACCTAAGGAACCACGCGATCTGAAAAAGCTAAGAGAACATAAAATTACAGCCATCTTGAGTCTGAGATAATGCTCTAAACCACATAGATTACATCAAAGAAGCTCAAAACAGTTGAGATACATGGCGTACGCACGCCAGCGTCAGGCCTTCACACCAACATTAGAAGGATTTTTTTCTTCCTTCCCAGCATCATCATTATCATCTTCGTCATCAGTATCCTCGGCATCGGCCAGTTTTATGAGCTCGTCCTGAATAATTCGCTTTATTGTTGATTTTTTTGTCGTCAGATCCGTGCTGAACTGCTTATCTGAAAGGATAAAGAAATTTCATCATATGTATGTTAAAAATGTGGGGATTAAATCAAACAATCACGAAAACCAGGACGTTCTAGAACGTTGGACCAAAGGGTCAGGAGAACTTACCAACTAACTTCAAGATATCGGAGAAGGTAGCCTGCAAAAACAAGAAGTATATCACCAAACACTAAAGAAGAAACTACAGAATGATTACACCTCCAAAAATAAACTGCAAGAAACAAGATATCACATTTCACCATGAATCTAACGATAACTTTCAATATAAAAACACATGCATCCACTTCAACTACCTCCCCACCACCACCACCACCAGAAAAATGGAGAACAAAAAAAAAAAAGAATCAAAGACTAACCGTATTAAAATAACCTTCTCCCCAACCGGAAAAATGGAGAAGAACCAAAAAAATGAATCAAAGACTAACCGTATTAAAATCGACCTCCTTGAGGATTTTACATATCGAGTTTCTAAGATCATCATCACTTGGCTTAGATGTCTCCTCCATGGGCGTATCTTTCACTTCCAGAACCTTATTCCCTGCATTAGAACAAAAATCAACAAGTTTCAATTCAGGCGGCTGATTCTCATTGAGGTTCATAACCCATGTCAGAAATAAGGGGATATTCTAAAGACCAGATAAAAGATTTTATCTCAACAAACTACCAGGTACCGACTAACTGAGGATTGATTACAATTCTCACCAGTGCTCTCTTTCGACACAGGCTTGTTTGGAGTTGACGACGTCTTCGGCACAGAGGACTTCTTGATTGGGATTGACGACGTCTTTGGAGCGGAGGACTTCTTGATTGGTTCTCTTGTCTTCTTATCCGAAGATTTCTTTGTGACTGGTTCTTCTTTCTTCTCAGAAGACTTCTTTGTGATTGATTCTTCTTTCTTCTCAGAAGACTTCTTTGTGATGGGTTCTTCTTTCTTCTCAGAAGACTTCTTTGTGGTGGGTTCTTCTTTCTTCTTATCAGTCGACTTCTTTGTGATGGGTTCTTTTTTTTTCTTCACATAAGACTTCTTTGTGATTGGTTCTTCTTTCTTCTTATCAGAAGACTTTTTTATGACGAGTTCTTCTTTCTTCTGATCAGAAGGCTTCTTTGAACTTGGTTCTTCTTTCTTCTTATCAGACGACTTCTTTATGATGGGTTCTTCTTTCTTTTGATCAGAAGACTTCTTTGAACTTGTATTATCTTCACCTTTCGAGCGACTTAATGGCGATTTCACTGGTGCTTTTTTGGTTGGAGGGCTGGTCTTCTTAGAGATTGCTACTTTCTTGGTTTGGGCTTTTTCTGAAGATCCCTTCTTTGCAGAAGACTTGATTGATCCTCGTTTCTGTTTTTCTTTTTCCTCATCTGACTCCTGTTCAGATTCAACTTCCTTCTCCTCACTTTCAGCTTTTTCAGACATCTCATCATCACTTCTTTCTGGTGAACCATTTACATCTTCCTCTTTCTCTTCTTCTGATTCATCTTCGGATTCAGGAGGGGTGCTCACCAAGACACTCTCAGTAACCTCACTTTTTTTAGACTCACTATCAGCTTTCTTTCGACTCTGAGAACACCATATACAGAAATGAATGAAAAGATACATTTTTTGTCAAGAAATCAAGTGTGGTTTCAAATTATAATCCTTTCTCTTCATTCCAATTCCTCCGCCGTGATCCACTAATAAACAGTATGACCAATTTTTAGTTTGCATATTTCTCATTTTATAGATTAATATATTAAATATAAAAACAATGATCTG
This sequence comes from Orobanche coerulescens, assembly GCA_033398695.1. Taxonomy (NCBI): domain Eukaryota; kingdom Viridiplantae; phylum Streptophyta; class Magnoliopsida; order Lamiales; family Orobanchaceae; genus Orobanche; species Orobanche coerulescens. The sequence goes on along the minus strand of CM065814.1, from coordinate 137,443,847 downwards.
TAGATTAAATATAAAAATCCATGCTCACCAATGGATTACCTCAATGATGTATTATACTTGCCATCTAAAAGTAAAATTAAAAATAATACTAATAAAGAAGAAAATGCAGCTGAAGCCCGGTAGAGATACAAGGAAATGATTCCTGATCATTTTACTATTCATTAAATCCCATGCATGCAGGTTTTTTTTTTTTGACTAAGTTCGTGCAATTTCATTCAATACCATGGGCCTTACAACACAATGGTGCTTTTCGTCTCTTTTTTTTTTTGCAACTTTATACTCGTGTGCCAAATGTGAAGCAATTTTTCAAACTAAATTCTCTATAAGATAACTATAGTTGCCAATGCTAATACTTTTCCACAATGACACTGAACCTGCTAACCCAAGAGCGAGTATACAAATGTGCCTTTGCATGTGCCTGCGTGTGTGTACGCTTACATTTTTATACGTTTATTACAATGGACTATCCTTTAATGCATAACTGCATACTGGCATGAGTGTGCAGCGTGAAAATATATACAGTCCAACACAAAAGGCAATTATATGTTCTACACTTCTGCTTCCTCATGTTTCTACCAACCTTAGACACCAGTCAAAAGGAAAAGTGTGGACATGGGTTAACAAGATCTGGTTAATGTTAATCTTTTTTTTTAGATAAAACTCGTCACATTTTATGGACATGAATCAAATTTTGAAAATCGTTGGGGCGTCTCCTCAGAAGCGACGCGCTGCATTTCATAGGCCCGGGTGCAGTGAAAAGTATGCGAGGGTTTCTAGATTGTCGCCCAGAAGCGGCGCGCCACCTTTACATCTGAGGGTGGTGTCAAATGAGCAAGGATGCGCTACACTTCATAGGCCCGGGTGTATTGGAAAATATGTAAGGATTGCTAGGTCGTCGCCTGGAAGTGGCGCGCCACCTCAAAGTATGGGTGTGGTGTCAAATGTGCAAGGATCCCTGCAGCGTGGACGGGGACAGACAGAGAAGTTAGTTCATGCGGCTAGTAAGGGTAGGAAGGTGCGGTTTGGAACTTGGAACGTTGGCTCTTTGACGGGGAGATCAGCAGAAGTGGGGGAGGTTATGAAAAGGAGGATTTACATAATGTGTCTACAAGAGACTAAGTGGGTTGGCGAAAAGGTAAGAGTGTTTGGGGTTACAAGCTTTGGTACTTTGGAAAGGATAGAAGTAGAAATGGAGTGGGTATCGTCATTGATAAAGAATCATTGATGATGTGTTGGAAGTGTCAAGAAAGAGCGATAGAATAATGAGTATTAAGCTTGTGATAGGGGAGGAGTTTCTAACTATCATAAGTGCTTATACACCACAAGTAGGATTGGATGCATCGATCAAACAAGAATTCTGGGAAGATTTGGAAGAGGTTGTCGAACGAATTCCTATTAGTGAGAAATTGATCATTGGTGGTGACCTCAATGGGCATGTCGGTGTTAGCAGAGATGGCTTTGAGAGCGTTCATGGTGGCTTTGGTTTTGGGGATAGGAATGAAGGAGCAAATGGTATATTGGATTTCGCATTAGCTTATGACTTGGATATTATGAACACTTGGTTCGAGAAAAGGGACTCATTTGGTGACATAGAAACGGAGGTAATGCAAGTCAGATTGATTTCTTTTTAGTAAGGAATGTTTGGAGGAAAAGTTTTACTAATTGCAAGGTGATACCCGGTGAAAGTGCTGCAACGCAGCATAGGCTTGTGGTGCTTGACTTTCGAGGTAAGAGGCACTTAAGAAAGAGAAGACCACAAGTTGACCCTCGAATTAAGTGGTGGAAGCTTCAAGGGGAGAGTCGACATACTTTTGTGGCTAAGATTGCTGATAGTGGTATTTGGTCTGATTGCACGGAGATGGATATAGATTCGATGTGGAACTTGTTGGAGCATAACATAAAGGAAGTTGCAAAAGAAGTCCTAGGAGAATCTAAAGAAAACAGATCATCAAGTAAGAACACATCTTGGTGGAATGATGAAGTTAAGCAAGCGATAAAGACCAAACGTGAATGTTATAAGGTACTGGGTAAATGCTCGAGCGATGAGAATTATGAGAAGTACAAGAAAGCTCGAACAGAAGCTAAAAAGGTAATGCGAAATGCACGATCAAAAGTCAATCAAGAATTATATGCAAAATTAGATACAAAAGAAGGGGGAAAAGATATCTATAAACTTGCTCGAATGAGAGAGAAGAAGACGCGAGATATTGGAAAAGTTAAATGTGTGAAAGATACTGACCAAAAAGTTTTGGTTCAAGATACAGAGATAAAAGAGAGATGGAGGTCATACTTTGATACCCTATTCAATGGCCATCAAAAACAAGATATTGGAAATTTAAACATGCCCTCAAGTATGGTTAACCGAGAGTTTAAGAGGAGAATTCAAAAGGGTGAAGTGACAATGGCATTGAAGAAGATGGGGTCAAAGAAAGCAGAAGGACCAGATGGTATACCTATTGAAGTTTGGAGGTGTTTGGGGGAGAGAGGGATCGAATGGGTAACTATGCTTTTCAATAAGATTTGGAGAAGCAATAAGATGCCATCAGCATGGAGGAAAAGTATTCTCGTCCCTTTGTATAAGAATAAAGGTGATGTTCAAGATTGTTCTAATTATCGCGGAATTAAACTAATGATTCATACCTTGAAGTTGTGGGAACGAGTGATTGAACAAAGGATCAGGAAATGTGTGAAGATAACAAAAAATCAGTTTGGATGGAACATTATCGCGATAAAAAGAAAGATCTACATATGGTTTTTATTGATTTAGAGAAGGCATATGATAAAGTACCAAGGGAAGTACTTTGGTGGGCCTTAGCAAAGAAGGGTGTATCGCTAAAATATATTGACATTATAAAGGACAAGTATGAGGGAGCTAGTACAAGTGTACGTACTAATGATGGGAGGACAGAAGAATTCCCTATTACGGTTGGGGTGCATCAAGGATCTGCTCTTAGTCCTTTTCTCTTTGCCATAGTCATGGACGAATTGACAAGAGAAATTCAAAATGACGTTTCGTGGGGTATGATGTTCGCAGATGATATTGTGTTGATTGATGAAACGAAGGTTGGAGTGCAACAAAAATTGGAACTTTGGTAGGATACTTTGGAAGCTCGTGGTTTTAGGCTGAGCAGAAGTAAGACTGAATATATGGAGTGTAGGTTTAGCGAAAACAGTGATAGAGAGGCGAAGATGATCACATTTGATGGGACAGTTGTTCATGGATCCACTTTCTTTCGGTATCTTAGATCTATTATCCAAAAGGATGGAAAGCTAGATGGCGATGCAGCTCACAGAATAAAGGCAGGGCGGTTGAAGTGGAAGAGTATCACAGGGGTTTTATGTGATCCTGGCATGCCTCATAGATTAAAGGGTAAATTTTACCGCACGGCAATTAGGCCTGCACTATTATATGGCACCGAGTGTTGGGCTGTAAAACAGTGTCACGTTCAAAAGATGAATGTGGCGGAGATGCGTATGCTACGATGGATGTGTGGTCATACAAAAAAGGATCGATTCAGAAATGAGGTGATTAGAGAGAAGGTAAGAGTTGCGTCTATAGAAGACAAGATGATGGAGAATCGATTATGATGGTTTGGTCATGTGAGAAGAAAACCTGTTGATGCCCCAGTGAGGAGGCTAGAAAGTTGGGGAACAAGTAATATTGTGAAAGGTAGAGGAAGACCCAAGAAAACTTGGATAAAGATGATTGAAAATCATATACGATTTCTTGGAATTGGAGAAAGTATGGCGATGGAGAGGCAAATGTGGCGGGAAAGAATACGGATGGTGGATGGAATCTGATTCCATTTTTTTATCTGTATTTTTATTCGTATTTCCTTTTATTTCATGTTATCTTTTAAGTTGTTTTTCAGGATTTTTCATTTTTATTAACATTCATTCTCCTTTTTTTTATTTGCTTTTTCTCTACTTTTTCCCTCTTTTTTTTTTTCCTTTTATGTTATTTATGTAACGATCTTTGACGGTTTCAAAGTTTGATTCATGTTAGCCGCCCCAAATCATTTTGGGACTAAGGCTTAGATGTTATTGTTGTTATTAAAGTAATATCAACTGCAAATCAAACCTATATAAGAGGCATAAAAAAATCTAATATCTTGTGTAAAAGTCACGCAGGCTGTGTATCCTGCTATATTTCTAGCGGTAGTTAAACAAACTCAATCTTCACATAAGAACGAGAGGCGACAGAAAATTACCTTAGCTGAGCCTTTGGATGGTGTACCCTCAGATGCTGATTTGACAACCCTCTTTCTCTTTTTACCCTTGATTGACAGTTCAACAAACATGACACATGCATATTTAAGCCAAGTGCGGGGAAAAGTTAATATTACACAAAAATTTTACACAAAAAGTTACTTAGCGTCAAACCTGCTCTTTGTCAGCAAGCAATTCGGAGGTGGTGGCATGAGGTTCCACCAAAAATTCTATCAAATTTGCAATAATATCTTCCTGAAACAAAATGATTAGATATGTTATTTAAAGCTAAGCGTGAAAGATTGTGCATTGACCATCAGATCCTTTATTTACAAGTGAAGGTGGTTCATAAAGCAAAAGCTATTCCTGTATCTTAACCAAATTATCTAAATCAAGCAATATGGGATACTTTAGTAGCTAATATTTCCTATTAAGCACCTTATGAACATTACATTGTTAAAATGACACTGAAAGCAACTAACAGACCTTCCTCGGATTAGCTTTGGAGATCGGTAAATCAAGGATGTCACAGATCTCTACTAGTTTTTCCTTGTCGCACTTGTCAAGTTTTTCTTTGAGTTTAACCATTTGCTTTTCCTGGGGAAAAAAATAATAGGAGTGGAAGTCATAATGTATCTAAGGAAGAGCCAAAGAGATCATTTAGACAGAATATCTTCGCACCTCATTATCATGCCAAACAAACCCAGAGAATCTTAAAATGTTATTCTTCAATTGAGCAGCCTGGACAAGTCAAATAAAGATGAAAATAAATAAATATTTCAAAGTAATCACAATAATAAGAGCAATAAATTAACCATTATTAAAAATCTAATGTAAATTTTGCAGATGAATAATGATAAATAAATAAATAAATAAATATAAAGTGGAAAATATGATATCAAACATTCACTGTGAGATACTAGTAGCAGTTAACGCAGGCTAAATAAGTATGATTTCATTTCAGTGGTACAACAACAACAACAACAACAACAACATCTAAGCCTTAGTCCCAAAATGATTTGGGGTCGGCTAACATGAATCAAACTTTGAAACTGTCAATAATCGTTACATAAATAACATAAAAGGAAGCTCGGAATAATTTCCCAAGAATGTTAACTGGAAAAAAAAGGACTGTCATAGAGTTTGTAAACATACTTTAGGATCTTCAGAGCTTGTAAAGAAAAAAAAAACTTAATAACGGATAGTTCAAGCGAAATATAGAACAAACGTGAGATAATGAGCAGTGCATTTTTTTAAATAAAATCATTCTGGTATAGAAATAAGATGAAATAAAACACTGAATGAAGTGATATGACGAGAATCTGGAATTCTAACAACAAGATATCTAAAACTTTACCTTTCCCCTCCTTCCAAAAAGAACAGTATGCAGCAACTTGAAAGTATCCTCATTCTTCTTTCTTGACAACTCATACAACACTGAAATTAAGATATCATTAAGAAAATAAAGCTACAAATCAAAATGATATAAAAACCTATAGTACGAATAAAATTTTATCAACCAAATTTGAAGAGCAGGGGTATAGCTTGGAGAATCACAAGCATTTAAAGTCTATAAACAAGAAACAAGAGGGACAAAATTTGTAAACTCGAATAGGGGCAGCCAAAATCTGCCAAAATTAGAGGACCTACTACCACCAACTTTGATTAAAAAGTGTAACAATGGTGGAAGAAGGAAAATTTAAGTCCTTCTGAATAAGAGGCGGCTGCCATCTACTAAAAATCTGCGCACTTCCGATATAGGCATGACTCTACCCAAACTTGACCTAGCTGACACCCAAAACTCCGTCCACTTAACTTCACTTTGCCCAGCTTGTGACCACATGCCAAGTATTATTCTTGTAAATACCAATGAGCTGGGTAGAAAGCAAAATTTACAATACTTCACTTAGATATTAGAGTAGTTTATTCTATCTCTTTATATTTCGATCGACTTCCGCATATCTCTTTAAGTCCTTTTGAATAAGAGACAGTTGCCATCTACTAAAAATCTGTGCACTTCCGATATAGGCATGACTCTACCCAAACTTGACCTAGATGATATCCAAAACTCCGTCCACTTAACTTCACTTTGCCCAGCTTGTGACCACATGCCAAGTATTATTCCTGTGAATACCAATGAGCGGGGTAGAAAGCAAAATTTACAATACTTTACTTAGATATTAGAGTATTTTATTCTATCTCTTTATATTTCGATCGACTTCCGCATATCTCAAAGTTCGTCATCCCCCCTGATTAGGATAGGACTTCCGAGAAAGGCAGAACCACTAGCTCAAGATCACACTTCTAGTTCAGGAAGTTCTCCATCTTGTGCTAGAGCTTTGGCTCAGAAACACAAAAGTACTGTGGTTATGGTCCTTGGCCACCTTGCTTATGGGTGATCAATATTATCAATCATATAATATTTTCATTTATCAAAACTGTCAAACCAGCTACCACCTCCCAAAACCACACCCCTGACGTTACTAAGTAAACTTTAATTTTCTAAATTATTCTTTTAGTAAATTAAGAGAATTGTGTTCAAAATTAGGTACACATGTGTGCACCATGATCACTACCTAGCTTGTTGAGGAGCTGTTCAATGCTTTTAAGAATTAATCAGGAAATCTTGAAGTTCGAATTATTCCGGAACAAGTTCAGATCAAACCTGTCTTCCTTTAGTAAGCAGAAATCGGATAAAGATCTTTAGACTTAAATCCCGGGAAAAGTAGGATCAAATTTTCCCAAATTAAATGGACCCACCAATGTTTAAATCTTCATAATACATCAAAATATAGAAAATGGACGCTAGAATCATTAACTTCACATGCTAATATTATTATTACTGTAAAGAGAATTCTAGACAAACAAAAATTCATCTTTATCACATACTATCATGTTTATAATTCCGTCAGAAGCATAGTTGTTAAAGGCGAAAGGCGCATCAAGGCAATACGGGTTCCTATGGCCTGAGGCGCAAGGCGAGGCGCGCGCCTGAGAGAGGGGAGGCCCACAAAAAATAAAGAATAAATTAAATTAAATTATAAAATTTATAAACACATAATGACAATAAAATATAACAATCCACAAAATACTTAATAATTAACAAAATTAAAGTGTCAAAACAATAAAAACAACTATAAAAATACTAGGAAAAAACATAAAAAGAAAATGACATAATAGAGAGGCACGCGTAGGCGCATTGAGGCGCACTAAAAAGGCGCACTGAGGCACACCCGCCTTAGGGCTTAAAAGGCGATGTGCCCTTTTATCTAAGCGCCTTGAGCCTGAGGCGCGCCTTCAACAACTATGCTCAGAAGTCAGAATTACTCGACAAGCATTTTCACTTATCCAAACAAAATTCTACTTACATACGCAAACTAATAAAAAAACGAACTCGCATTAAAAATTATGACAATGCACTCTCAGAACATTACCATAAAAGACCTATATTTTATTAACCATACAACTCGAGGGAAAAAACTCTGAGGCAATGTTGTCAAAGTAATCATGACATAAGGGCAACAGAGTTAGTTTAAACTATACCATTTGGGATATCTTTCAATGCAGTTCCACGACCCTGCAAACAAACAAAAGTGCAGCAAAGGGTAAATCTCCAACAGTGAGACTAAATTCTAGGCAGAAGTAGAATTTTACCCACAAAATGAATGGGAATAATAGAGAATACTTAAAACCGCACCTTTTCAATATGGAAATCTTTAGCAGAGTCCTTCTCAATAGTGGCAACCAACCTTTCCACAGATTTCCGTTCGCGTACAGGGCGTGCACTTGTGGAAGCAACAGGTGTCTTTATCTCTTTTTCCTTTTTCTCTGCTGAAGTTTTAGGTTCTTTTGTCTTTTTCTCCACCGAAGTTTTAGGTTCTTCTGTCCTTTTCTCCACTGAAGTTGGGGAATTCTGTTCCTTCTCCTTCCCCACAGGTTCCTTTTTGTCAATATTGTACTTCTTCCCCGCTGTGATTTTTAATCTCGGACGTTTCTTTGAGACTTTCTCTTCTTTAGGCTTATCTGGAGTTTCATCCTCCTCTTTCACTCCATCAGCCTCCTCTTCAGCCTCTCCCTCAATGTATTTCTTGGTTTTCTCCTCGGTCCCTAAATCCATCTCCTCACTCTTGGGTTCCTCTTTTCCTCTATCTTCTCCTGCAGTATATTGCTTTTCTTTGTCAGGTTCAGTCTCTTCCTTCTCTTTCTTTTCGCCCTCTTGAGCTACATTTTCCTCCACCTTTTCAATTTCCTTGCGTTCTTTGGAATTCTCTTTATCGACATCCATTTGCTGGGCCTCAACTTTCCCCTCATCACTTTTATCTTCTTCCATTTCTGTCACTCCACCATGATCCCCCTTTTTATCTAGCATGGCCTCAGTCTTTTCCTCTACCTCCGTGTTTTTCTCCACCTCTATATTGCCATTTGCGACAGGCTCCGGCTTCCCGGAGATCACATCTTCCTCACCCATAACAACTAAAACTGAGGTGTGAACCTCAACCAAACACTGTTTCCACCGACCCAAAATAAGCTGTGAGCAAAAATCCATAAGGATAATTCCCATAGACAATCGTGGTAATTTAATAAAGAAAATATAAAATGCTAAATGCTAAGAATATTACGCGAACTTCCACTAGATATTTGAAACAACAACCAGCCCGACAAACATAGAGTTACTGCATCTCCATAGAACTCAACAAAAGAAAATAAATGAGCCGCACCGTGCCAACAAGAAAATGTAGCAGATGCACATTTGTAATGAAACAACATCCAAAAGTCCCGTCTTAAGTCATATTCACTCCTGGAGAGTTTACCAATTTTCGCTCATAAACAGTGCATACAATTGGAAAAAAAAAAAAGATAAACATGTTCTACAATCTACAGCAATATTCCACGATTCACATGTACTCACAAAGATCTAGAGAATCACAGCACAGTCAGTAGCCCACTAAAAAAAAAACGAAACAGACCTCCTTCTAAGAGTTAACAATGAAAAAAAGAACAAACGTGCAACAAAAAAATTGAAAATTCCCAAAAAAAAATAACATAAAACCCTAATCTAACATGCGAAGACGGTAAAAAAATACACAGGAAGAAACGATAACTAAAAAAGAACAGCAAAATAAAATTACGTTCGAGAAGCTAAGAACATAACGAAGGAAGTGAAGAGCAAACCCATTAAACTTACAGAAGTTAGAAGGCAAAAATTGCGAGATTCAATTTAAGAGCTCCCCTCGAAGCTCAAACTCCCCTACTGAAGCGGTTTCACAGTTTGTCTACTTTCTCTCTCTAATTTATGTTATTGCACTTATTCACACTAGTTCGAACTAGCCTCGCTTTTGAAGGGGGGTGGGGGTGGGGTGGGGGGGTATGGGATGATTGTATGAGCGGACTCCAAAATCGGATTTTAAATCTAGTTTAATGCCATGGGCGGCTGAGATTGCATATGCCTTTGAATGTGCAAAGCAGGCCGATCGGGTTACCGTTGGAGTCATTTGATTATGAGTGGAAAAAGTAATTGCTTCACGGATGATCAATAAATTAAGAGTGAAAATAAATTTTTAACAATTTTTACTTCATAAAAATGCAAATTCAACCGATATATATTGCTTCCCAAAATTTCATATCAATATCTAAATAATTAAGAAATTGATAATTTAGAAGTAATATAATAACAGATAAAATATGCAACTGAAAAGAATCGAAAACTCAATAGGCAGTCTTCAATTTGGATACACGCTCTCGCTGAAGCAAGCAAGCAGCTCGGCTGACGAGAAAAATTTACGAGAATATCGTACATTTTCCTATCCAAATACCATGTGTTGGTAGTCGATCCACCTTGGCATCCGCTGCTCGCCCAGCAAATGAACGGCCGAAAGGATCCTGAGTCGAACGGTCATAGACCCGATTGTCTCTGACTCACAAAAATCGGACCGGGCAGACATTAGAGCCAACCGGAATCCGACTGAAGGACCGAAAGGCACTATAGGAATACGCTCCGAACCATAATCATGAATAAGACCGACCAGAGTAGCGGGAAGCTCGAGGGCCGACCCCATTGCCGGTCGCAACAGATAAGTATCGCCAAAAGCCCGAAGAACAGGCAGACAGGACAATAAAAGAGGGTTGTCATGTCCCTTCCCAAAGCAAACTTAAGAAGGTGACACATGTCGAAGAAGTCACCACACTGTGACAAATGTCATCAGCATATTCACCTCAATCTTCCTGCTGTCATCTCACGAATGGCTGACATTGCCTATATATATGCCAGGAGAATGTACAGTGAAAGGGGGATCTTTGGATTTTCAGCATTGTTGCTACCCAAAATATTATCCGGAGATAGATATTGCTGGAATGGATGGGATAGCAAACAAATGCAAGAGCACTTCCGTGAGAAAGATAAATAACACAAGATTTGCCGGGGTTGTTAGTCCCGGGCTTGAATGCTCTCGCGAGATATTATTAATACCGATATTCGGGGATACAAGTACTAATGTAAGAATACAATTACAATGAGTGTAAAGTTTCTTGTTATCTTAGCTAGTGAGCGTGTAGATTGCCGGAAGAACCAGATTTGATGCTCTGTGAATTCTTGTAACAAAGGAGATGAACAGTCGCGGCGGTGAGAGATCGATCGTCTCTCACGCGAGTATTTAGCCGGATGTTTGGGCTTCGGGCTTATGAATCCCTTGGAATGCCTCAGTGGAGACTTGCTCGCCGATCGTCTTACGGACGAGAGATTTGGAGAGAGAAGTCTGAGATGGATTCGGTGAGATAGCCGGAGCTTGATGATATGTATATTCTTCAAGATTTAGTGAATGTATCGGAATGTGAGAGAATGTGTTCTCGAAAGGCCAGAATGAATTCGAACCGTTGGTGTAATGAATTTCAACCGTAGGTTGAATGTGAGAGAATCAACCGTAGGTTAAGTGAATTCCCAACCGTAGTGGATGAGTTCGAACCTTTTCCAGTAGGAGGAGGTTCTCTATTTATAGGGCTTGATATGCCGGCGATCGCCTTCTCTGCAATATAATAATCGCGATCGTCTTTAGCACATGGGCTGCCCTCAAAGTCTGGCAGGAGTTCTGGCGCCAACCGTGTGGTCCAATGGGAGCTTACACGCGTCTGAGTCGACACGGGCCCTGCGACAACTTTCGGCGCACATGCCGGTAGGTGGGGTAGGTGCGCTTTGGTCAAAGATCTTGTCTGCAAGCAAAAGATCTTGTCGGCGCTTTTATGGATCTGCACGTGGGTGCTTTTCTGAGATCCAGTCCTCGATGACTTTGACGGGCGATCATCTCTGCTCGGGGCGTAGGTCGATTGCCCTTAGCCGGTCACTAGAGTAGATCGCCAGCTGCCAAGGGGCGATCGCCTTGGGAGTCGATCGCTAGGTACCTGATGGTGGTTTGATATCTTCGACTTGGCGAGCTAGCCATAGTTTGACTGGAGTTGACTTGGTCGCTCGGCCTTATAGTCGATCGCCTGTCGGGATGGATAAATCGTGACACAACAAGCATTAATAAGAGAGAGAGAGAGAGAAAAAAAAGAGATTTGAGATATACTGAAAAAGAACGATAAAGACTTGTAATTAACAAGCAAACAAAATAGACCGGCACACATTATTTTGCTCGGCTCTATGCTATCAAAAGGTCATTAATAAAATTTAGTGATCAAATATCTTCCATCTTATTTATCATTTTCTACGTGTCTTCGATCCATTTGTCCAGATCAGCACACGTGACGTTGACCAAACCAGACGTCAACAGATTGGCGCTAGAAGGAGGGGAACCTCCGGGAGCTTGAGCGAGTCGCTCAAGCTATGACTACAAATTCTAAATATAATCAGCCCACCACAGAGAAGGGAAATCCGTTCCAGTTGGCGGGGCACTTTGGCATACCTTGCGTTCATCTGGGAGTAGCCACCCCCACCAAGGAGTGGTGAGATGAAAGCATAGGAATCATCGTAACCACGAGTCGAAAGCATAGGAATCATCGTAAGTAGGAGTTGAAAGCACAGGAGCCATTGTGACCATGAGTTCCTGCTCGACTCGGCTGACCTTTTAAAGGTCATAACTCGAAGGATATCTAGCGCAGCTCAAAGCTCTAGAAAATTTCTCAAAGTGTCCTCGTATCCTTCAAATTAAAGTTGCAATCAACATACACCATGATATCTGAAAACTCTTTCGGAATTCCCGACAGATCCTCGCAAAGATCCTGGTAATCCGGAAAGAATAATCTGTTGGGAGGCAGGCGAGAAGACTCAACCATTATTGGACAAAGCTTAGGCAAAGATCAGGTGGAATCATTGAAGCCCAAGGAGTTTCTCGCGTAAGCGCCCAAACAGCGGTGCCAACGGTGAAATACGGAATTCGATATGACGAAGGGAGGGCAGAAAATGGAACATGTTGGTAAAACTGAAATAAGCAAAGGAATAATCTCTATAAGGAAAGAGGGGCCCGACCGACCGAGTTACCAACAATCCTGCAACTGCCGACCCAAGGAGAATCTCGCTGCAATCTGCACCGCCTTCGCTTGATCGAAAAACGCGGTCTGACATCCGGCCCGTCTGACGCCGAGCTCGGATGCGCCCCGGTAGAGCTGGTCTATGTACTCATACTAGCCCCCTAAACACAAGCGCAGGGATGGCCCTCGACGGCCCCGGCCAGCGCTTGTTCTGCTCTACCGTTCGCTTAAGTTTTCTAGCCGCCAACTATAAAGCGGAACAGGAGGCCCGCCGGGCCGATCTGGAAGTAGCCATCTCCCTCGATTTTGCTGAACCTCACTATCTTCGGAGTGATTCTCGGGTAGGAGCTGATACGAACCCAGGAAGCCCGGATTGCTCAAATCCCTCGGCCCGGCTCGGGCCCCCCATCTAGAAGATATAGTTGAGGTAACGGTACGCAGTCGTCGCGATTGGTTATTTTGCCAAAACAGGTCGGGACCAAACCGCTAGTACAGACAACTGAACAAAAAATAAACCATCTTGTATGAAAATTACTCAGGACCCCTTAGTCCATCATATCCGATATAACCACGACAGGGAAGAATCTCCGGTGTTCGGCGACGACCTCCATGTACGGAGCGACTTATCTGTAACACCCCCAAGATATTCGAGGTGTATTACAGCGCCGTGGACCCCTACATGGGACCCACCAGGCTAACACAAGAAAACACCACTCGACTAACCATCTCGGTTAGCAAGGAAACAATTATCAACCACAAGAACATAAAACAACACGCCCCGTACAACCGGCATAATAAACATCAAACGACAATTACATTAACTCCAACGAAGACAATTCGCAACCCGAAAGGAAAAGCCTAAGTACTCGCGAGTACAATCTATAAGTTTACAATTTGGAAAACAACCACATCAAAAGAGACGGTAGAAATTAACAAGACTCGATTTCACATGTCAACAACCTTGGCCGACATCCTCGTACCATCCCGGGCCCAGCTCGTCTGATGAACATAACTCGAAATCCATAACAAGAATTTCCCGACAACGGGTCCCAGAGGGGTTAGCAATTACGCTAGTACAAGTATTCAAGTCAAACCAATCGCTACACATTTCATAGTATATGCACCAATATCATTTTCAAAAAAACCAAAACAAGACGTGTCTTTTCCTAAAATAAATAAATAAACAATTAGCCTTGAGAACAGGCGGCAAAGATACATTCTCACTGGGGCCTCACAGGGACCCTAACGAGTTGGCTACAATTACGTAAAAACAAAACCACGCACACGCTATGCCGTGAGAACAGGCAAAGATACATTCTCACTCGGGCCTTGCAAGGACCCTAACGAGTTGGCAAGAAGGTGCGAAACTCGTGAAATCCGTAGGCAGCATAGATTTCCCTCCTTGACCCCGTCGGGCCAACACAAGGTGAGTTACAAACAAGTAATATACATAACCATTTCATGTTAAGCTTAAAGGTTTCCAAAAATACTTGCCTCGATTAATAGACGGTGACGCGAACGGAACGGAAGAATCAAGCACGACCGTGAGGAACCGACGAATGAACCTAACGATTCGAATAACACAATCACAACCAACTCTAGACGATTACGGAAATGGAATACACCCGGAAACCCGCCTACGATTCATGTATATTCGAATAAAAATATCAACGATGGCGGACCACAACCAAACCCTCTCGATTCCTTAAAAATCCACAAAATATCCATGAATCCGTAGGAAAACTAAAGATACTAACAATATCAATCGTATACATCATGAATCCACCAACAAAACGGAACGAATCGGAAGAAAAACCCAAAACCCCAAAATTAAATCGAAAATAGGGTTTTAGAATATTACCTTAGGAGATTCAAGAACTAAGATCCGTAGAACACGCGTTAGATTGATTATCCGAGCCTCACAACCGAAAAGAAATGATGAAAATCGACCGGATGAAGAACTCTCCCCTCTATATCCTCTCTCTCGCGATGCGGTGGAAAAATGGGGAAGGAGACGACCGATCTCGCCTAATAAGGACGAGTCGCGCAATGCACGCTTCGTGTGCCGCGGCACGCCAGGCGTGTGCCGCGGCACAGCCGAAAATCTACTCCTGTGTTTTAGCATTGTGCCGGCAAGATACCTGCAGCCGCGGCACACGTCTGATTGGGTTTGGTTGCGGAAGACACACGAGTGTGCCGCGGCACCGGATAGGTGTGCCGCAGACTGCTCGCACCGTGCCGCGCGACGGATGGGTGTGCCGCGGCACACAAGATGCTTTGTTCGACATATTACACTGGCTCGCTGCGGCTCAAAGACTTCCGACAAAGGCCGCACCGGTCCGGCCAGTTGCTCGGCCGCCACGACCCGATGCCTCGATTTCCAAAACGCACGAACGAACACGACGAAAAGTCCGCGGACGACATCAACGACTCGAGATGAAAACGTAATGCAATAATTAATCATACGCGACCAAGAAAAGGGTCAAGATGACAAATACAGATATGGATACCCGTAACTTTCAAGAAATTACAAAATGGCCCAAAACGCCCGGAAATCACGATACGTGATCGAATAACCAAACCGAAGTTCACAACACGTCTAACAAAGTTAAGCGGACTTATGGGAAATTCAAACAAGAGCTTTGGACGAGATTCGCAAGAATCGAACTCAAGTGCGAAAAATCGCTAAAAAGCACGAACTCAACAAAACAACACCCAAACGAACTCGGATGACAAAAGTGTAGAATTAATCATTCTCGAATGACGAAACGGTCATGAGCGAGCCGTCCAAAGCGGACTCTACCAAGAAGAAATTTACCAAAATCGAAAATTATGATATTACATTCTACCCTCCTTAAAAGAAGTTTCGTCCAAACTTAAAATAAGTAGGAGAAGCAATATCCCTTGCCAAGAAAACTCGACGAGATACAAAAAACCGAAGACTCGCGCCCGACGGTGAAACGCTGCAAGGAACGCAAAGAGACATACGGCGAGAAAATACGCTCTAGGGCGACTAACACAACGTCACCGGTAGAGACATAATAAAATCAACGAGTGACAAGCGTCATTAAACGGATAATACAATCAAGTCAATTATCCGAACAATCACAAAACACGACGAACGAAAATCAATATGATTGACCAACCCAACGGTTCATCCATCAAAATGCGAGCCAAACGCTGAACAAATACGGAATTTCACCGCCTAAAGATTGGAAGATCGAAAACGAGACTAATTTCCCGAGCTTAAGGGAATTACGAAGGAGCCTAAACGCTCAACAATCACGAACGAGAACAAAAACTGAACTAACAAACGATTGAGACAACAAAAATCGAACGATCATGTCCGAAACACGTAGGGTAATAAAATTCAAACAATAACTCCCAGGATAATCTGGTGAGAACAGCAAGACGTGCATTCCCATAAGATCCACAGGAAAGGGAATAGCGATTGAAAAGTCACAACGACAAACGAGTCATTCCGAAACAATACCACCCTCGATCGATCAACAAAAGCAAGGGATAGGGAAAGTTCAGAAATGTTAACGGGCATAAATGAGTTGATAGAGCCGAAAATACAGAAGTTCAAAATCCGATCCACTTTGAATAAAAGAACTATTAGAACCAAAAGATGTTACTTCCGAACAAGATTCACAATAGTCGAACCGGATTCGAAAAAGTCACAGCGATAACCAGATCGACTCAAAACCAGACATACTGCTCGAATGGTGAAACCAAGGTATAGATCAACTTGAAGGTATCAATGAACACGAGCGAATCGATAGGTGGAGAAAGAGAAGATATAGAAGTCAAAATAGTACGGGTATTACTTTTGACCTCGCCCGAAACTCACAACAACGAAACCAAGGTAACTGATAATAGGCAACCGACACAATGCGGCCCACTCACCGATGCACACAATCGTACCAACCCGAGCTCTAACAGCTCGCATATATGCGATAACGCATAAACCGCTACGAGGCGACAACATCCAATACCAATATCACACCCCTCACAGAGGCTACCACGACGACTGTGTGGCGAACTACTCAACGCTCACACCGCCAATTCAACAACAACTCGGGGTTAACACCCTAACGATAGCACGAACATTACACATATATTCCGGACCACAATTAGGAATGATAGATTTTAAAAACGAAAACCATCTTTTGAAAATAACTTGCAAGCATCAGTTGATCTTGAGTATCATATATCAAAAAGTAGTACAAACATCGTCATCGAGACTTTCAAAAGAAGTCAACTTGCGTTTAATAAAAAAAATGAAGACACCTTTCGTTAAATTAAAACTTTTCAGCTATTTCGACCTTCGGGTCTAAACGAATGCGTTTCTAAATCATTAGAAATATCTCAAAATGTTTTGATCCTCAAAGTAGAATAATTTTGAAACATAGCGTGGCACTAGTAGGCATCTTGAGAGCACTGTGAGGAAATAATTCATTTTAAAAGTACGTCTCGAGTTTTATTTTCTAAGATCCTCAAGGTTTTTCAGAAGTACTATAGGCCAAAATGCCCAAAATTCGCACGTGTCAACATTCACTTAAACACATCATATCACACGCATCAAATCGCTCAAAATCACGACGGTAATATACGATCCTCAGGATATATTTAACAACATCGTTAAAACAACAATCGGTTTATCAAAACTGGATGGAAAACGATATCAAGAACAAAACTCCAAAGAGTCAACTCTAGGGATTCAAGAAAATACCTAGATTCGGCGAAGAACAATGGATTAGATGATGTTAAAATCATCTAGGATACTCCAAAACACCTTTGGATGGAAGAAAAATCAGCCCAGATGCGAAACCGAGTCGCTACGTCTCAAACTCATGGAGGAAGAAGAAGGAATGAAGAAAAATGCAACTTAGACCGGTGTCCAAGATTTATATCGACACAATTAGCGTGCGCTTTTCTTTAAGGTTAGCGTGCGCTATCACGGCACCAAACAAAACTCGACCAAAAATACACTGTTAGCGTGCGCTAACGAGAACTTGAGCCCAGTCCGGTAGCTCTGGATCGCTCGAACTACCAGGTAGCATGCGCTATCCTCCCCTTAGCGTGCTACCAACGCACTCTTGCGCGCTAGCTGCAAAGCGTAGCGTGCGCTAACGACCCACAGAGACAACAACAGAACATATCAGAAAAATTACAGGCCGTAAACCTTTCTCACAAGGATTTACCAGGCTAAGCACAATTTCCCATGTCATTTCGAAAGTGCTAAAAAGACCAATGACGGTAATATTTTTCCAAAGCTCACAAAATCATTTGTCAAACCATCATGAAATATTTAAGGCCAAAATGCCAAAACTTGGTTCAAGGAATCAGTTTTACGAAATAAAACTCAGTTTGCAAAATACCGAAAGCCGTTTTGAAAGAACTCATACAGCGGATAAAATACGGTTCGAAAATACATCAACAGTGACGACACTCCTCATATAAACCAAATACGAGAGTCTAATAAACACATATCGTGAAATCGAAATCTACAGAAGGATTCCATCATTCAACGACTAATCATACAATTAACTCGTGTCACGCGAGGCACAACACAAGGAAGAAAGTTTAACACACATAGGTCGCACGTAAGTGACGACCACCCCTCGATACTAATCACGACCAATGATCTCAAACGACGCGTCGCGATGTGACTAAGTCAGACAAAATCCGACAAGACAAAACTCAACAAACACAACTTGACTCGACAACCTAGGTTTCCCAGTGCTAACTGATTTTAAAATCGTATACTCTAGTTATTCAAAATAAAACCAATAAGTTAAAAATCGCTTTTCAAGACCCCTTCAAACACGACAAGGGCTTAACAATGGTAGCATTTTATTATATGTACTAAAACACTTTTAAACACAACCTTTAAATACCGACACAAGGTTTTATTTGAAAATACCAGCCGGCTCGCCCAAATTCATGTCACTTTTCAAAACCCACAATACGATCAAGTCTATGAAATTTTCAAGCATGCACGCCGCATGTATTATTATTAATAGAAACACATTGGTTGAAAATAACAATAATTAGCCAAGTACCAACAATTCCGGACACACTCATATACGACATTCAAAATTACTAGCTCAAAAGCGCAACTCGGAAATACTAATTCCAAGCATATGTCAAACTATCTCTTCAAGTTTGACAACAGAACTAAAGATCACCGATTTGGACGTATGTCGAAACCACTATGTGAGTTTCTCAACAAACTCGCCATCAATACCTATACCGAACATATCAATGTTCAAAACTTCTACATCATACTGCACCCTTCGGTGTCCAACTCATCGGTACATTCGGCTCAACATACATTTAGTATATCGCAATTACCAAACACAGATTCCATCATACGACAAAAGACTAGAGAGTCAAGCCCTCTCGCAATATACCACGGAGCAAAACTCGGATCTTTCGATCACCAACGATCCCACCAATGCTAGGAAGTTTGGCGATGGATGGCTCGCAAAACGACAAACGGTCAAGCCCAGAACGGCGCATATATTCCAGAGAGATAAAGGACGGCGCAATACAAAAATCAAAAGTACACAAACCGGATGGGTCGAGAAACAACTCGACGATAAGTACGAGAGAGGCAATCACAGTTCAAGAAGTGGAATTTCAATACGAGAAAACAAGAGAATCGATTTAGTAGAACTTACGTGCACTGGATGTACCGAGATGCCGGCGGCGGTGTGACAATGTGCAAAACAAAACACAACTAGACCCAAATAACCAACAAGCCTAGGTATCCATAAACCTAGAGCTCGATACCATTTTCTCGTAACACCCCAAGATATTCGAGGTGTATTACGCCGTGGACCCCTACATGGGACCCACCAGCTAACACAAGAAAACACCACTCGACTAACCATCTCGGTTAGCAAGGAAACAATTATCAACCACAAGAACATAAACAACACGCCGGTACAACCGGCATAATAAACATCAACCGACAATTACATTAACTCCAACGAAGACAATTCGCAACCCGAAAGGAAAAGCCTAAGTACTCGCGAGTACAATCTATAAGTTTACAATTTGGAAAACAACCACATCAAAAGAGACGTTAGAAATTAACAAGACTCGATTTCACATGTCAACAACCTTGCCGACATCCTCGTACCATCCCAGCCGCTGCCGTCTGATTGAACATAACTCGAAATCCATAACAAGAATTTCCCGACAACGGGTCCCAGAGGGGTTAGCAATTACGCTAGTACAAGTATTCAAGTCAAACCAATCGCTTACACATTTCATAGTATATGCACCAATATCATTTTCAAAAACCAAAACAAGACGTGTCTTTTCCGAAAATAAACAAATAAACAATTAGCCTTGAGAACAGGGCGGCAAAGATACATTCTCACTCGGGCCTCACAGGACCCTAACGAGTTGGCTACAATTACGTAAAACAAAACCACGCACACGCTATGCCGTGAGAACAGGCGGCAAAGATACATTCTCACTGGGCCTTGCAAGGACCCTAACGAGTTGGCTAAGGTACGAAACTCGTGAAATCCAGCGGCAAAGATAGATTTCCCTCCTTGACCGTCGGGCCAACACAAGGTGAGTTACAAACAAGTAATATACATAACCATTTCATGTTAAGCTTAAAGGTTTCCAAAAATACTTGCCTCGATTAATAGACGGTGACGCGAACGGAGCGGAAGAATCAAGCACGACCGTGAGGAACCGACGAATGAACCTAACGATTCGAATAACACAATTACAACCAACTCTAGACGATTACGGAAATGGAATACACCGAAACCCGCCTACGATTCATGTATATTCGAATAAAAATAACAACGAGGGCGACCACAACCAAACCCTCTCGATTCCGTAAAATCCACAAAATATCCATGAATCCAGGGAAAACTAAAGATACTAACAATATCAATCGTATACATCATGAATCCACCAACAAAACGGAACGAATCGGAAGAAAACCCAAAACCCCCAAATTAAATCGAAAATAGGTTTTAGAATATTACCTTAGGAGATTCAAGAACTAAGATCCGTAGAACACGCGTTAGATTGATTATCCGAGCCTCACAACCGAAAAGAAATGATGAAAATCGACCCCGGATGAAGAACTCTCCCCTCTATATCCTCTCTCTCGCGATGCGGTGGAAAAATGGGGAAGGAGACGACCGATCTCGTCTAATAAGGACGAGTCTGCGCAATTACCGCTTCGTGCAGCCGCGCACGCCAGTGTGCCGCGGCACAGCCGAAAATCTACTCCTGTGTTTTAGCATTGTGCCGCGGCACACCTGCATACGATTGGGTTTGGTTGCGGAAGACACACGAGTGTGCCGCAAGACCGATAGGTGTGTGCCGCAAGATCGCTCGGCACCGTGCCGCGACCGATGGGTGTGCCGCGGCACACAGTCGATTTGTTCGACATATTACATCGGGCTGCCGCCGCGCTCAAGACTTCCGACAGGGCCGCACCGGTCCGGCCAGCTGCTCAGCCGCCACGACCCGATGCCTCGATTTCCGAAAACGCACGGAACGAACACGACGAAAAGTTCGCGGACGACATCAACGACTCGAGATGAAAACGTAATGCAATAATTAATCATACGCGACCAAGAAAAGGGTCAAGATGACAAATACTGATATGGATACCCGTACATTTCTAGAATTTACAAAATGGCCCAAAACGCCCGGAAATCACGATACGTGATCGAATAACCAAACCGTCGTTCACAACACGTCTCCCTAAGTTAACCGGACTTGCGGGAAATTAAACAAGAAGATTTGACGAGATTCGCAAGAATCGAACTCAAGTGCGAAAAAATCGCTAAAAAGCAATGTAACTCAACAAAACAACACCCAAACGAACTCGGATGACAAAAGTGTAGAATTAATCATTCTCGAATGACGAACGGTCATGAGCGAGCCGTCAAAACGGACTCTACCAAGAAGAAATTTACCAAAAATCGAAAATTGCGGATATTACATTCTACCCTCCTTAAAAGAAGTTTCGTCCCGAAACTTAAAATAAGTAGGGAGAAGCAATATCCCTTGCCAAGAAAACTCGACGAGATACAAAAAACCGAAGACTCGCGCCCGACGGTGAAACGCTGCAAGGAACGCAAAGAGACATACGGCGAGAAAATACGCTCTAGGGCGACTAACACAACGTCACCGGTAGAGACATAATAAAATCAACGAGTGACAAGCGTCATTAAACGGATAATACAATCAAGTCAATTATCCGAACAATCACAAAACACGACGAACGAAAATCAATATGATTGACCAACCCAACGGTTCATCCATCAAAATGCGAGCCAAACGCTGAACAAATACGGAATTTCACCGCCTAAAGATTGGAAGATCGAAAACGAGACTAATTTCCCGAGCTTAAGGGAATTACGAAGGAGCCTAAACGCTCAACAATCACGAACGAGAACAAAAACTGAACTAACAAACGATTGAGACAACAAAAATCGAACGATCATGTCCGAAACACGTAGGGTAATAAAATTCAAACAATAACTCCCGTGATAATGGGTGAGAACAAGAAGACGTGCATTCCCATAAGATCCACAGAAAGGGAATAGCGATTGAAAAGTCACAACGACAAACGAGTCATTCGAAACAATACCACCTCGATCGATCAACAAAAGCAAGGGATAGGGAAAGTTGAAATGTTAACGGGCATAAATGAGTTGATAGAGCGAAAATACGAAGTTCAAAATCCGATCCACTTTGAATAAAAGAACTATTAGAACCAAAAGATGTTACTTCCGAACAAGATTCACAATAGTCGAACCGATTCGGAAAAGTCACAACGATAACGATCGACTCAAACCAGACATACTGCTCGTTCGAATGGTGAAACCAAGGTATAGATCAACTTGAAGGTATCAATGAACACGAGCGAATCGATAGGTGGAGAAAGAGAAGATATAGAAGTCAAAATAGTACGGTATTACTTTGACCTCGCCCGAAACTCACAACAACGAAACCAAGGTAACAAGATAACAGGCAACCGACACAATGCGGCCCACTCACCGATGCACACAATCGTACCAACCCGAGCTCTAATACCGCATATATGCGATAACGCATAAACCGCTACGAGGCGACAACATCCAATACCAATATCACACCCTCACAGAGGCTACCACGACGACCGTGTGGCGAACTACTCAACGCTCACACCGCCAATTCAACAACAACTCGGGGTTAACACCCTAACGATAGCACGAACATTACACATATATTCCGGACCACAATTAGGAATGATAGATTTTAAAAACGAAAACCATCTTTTGAAAATAACTTGCAAGCATCGATTGATCTTGAGTATCATATATCAAAAAGTAGTACAAACATCGTCATCGAGACTTTCAAAAGAAGTCAACTTGCGTTTAATAAAAAAATGAAGACACCTTTCGTTAAATTAAAACTTTTCACTATTTCGACCTTCGGTCTAAACGGATGCGTTTCTAAATCATTAGAAATATCTCAAAATGTTTTGATCCTCAAAGTAGAATAATTTTGAAACATAGCGTGGCACTAGTAGGCATCTTGAGAGCACTGTGAGGAAATAATTCATTTTAAAAGTACGTCTCGAGTTTTATTTTCTAAGATCCTCAAGGTTTTTCAGAAGTACTATAGGCCAAAATGCCCAAAATTCGCACGTGTCAACATTCACTTAAACACATCATATCACACGCATCAAATCGCTCAAAATCACGACGGTAATATACGATCCTCAGGATATATTTAACAACATCGTTAAAACAACAATCGGTTTATCAAAACTGGATGGAAAACGATATCAAGAACAAAACTCCAAAGAGTCAACTCTAGGGATTCAAGAAAATACCTAGATTCGGCGAAGAACAATGGATTAGATGATGTTAAAATCATCTAGGATACTCCAAAACACCTTTGGATGGAAGAAAAATCAGCCAGATGCGAAACCGAGTCGCTACGTCTCAAACTCATGGAGGAAGAAGAAGGAATGAAGAAAATGCAACTTAGATCGGTGTCCAAGATTTATATCGACACAATTAGCGTGGCGCTAATCATTAAGGTTAGCGTGCGCTATCACGGCACCAAACAAAACTCGACCAAAAATACACCATTAGCGTGCGCTAACGAGAACTTGAGCCCACCCAAGAGCTCTGGGATCGCCTGAACTACTGTGTAGCATGCGCTATCCTCCTTAGCGTGCTACCAACGCACTCTTGCGCGCGCTTAGCCGCAAAGCGTAGCGTGCGCTAACGACCCACAGAGACAACAACAACATATCGAAAATTACAGCCGTAAACCTTTCTCACAAGGATTTACTGTGCTAAGCACAATTTCCCATGTCATTTGAAAGTGCTAAAAAGACCAATGACGGTAATATTTTTCCAAAGCTCACAAAATCATTTGTCAAACCATCATGAAATATTTAAGGCCAAAATGCCAAAACTTGGTTCAAGGAATCAGTTTTACGAAATAAAACTCAGTTTGCAAAATACCGAAAGCCGTTTTGAAAGAACTCATACAGCGGATAAAATACGGTTCGAAAATACATCAACAGTGACGACACTCCTCATATAAACCAAATACGAGAGTCTAATAAACACATATCGTGAAATCGAAATCTACAGAAGGATTCCATCATTCAACGACTAATCATACAATTAACTCGTGTCACGCGAGGCACAACACAAGGAAGGGAGTTTAACACACATAGGTCGCACGTAAGTGACGACCACCCCTCGATACTAATCACGACCAATGATCTCAAACGACGCGTCGCGATGTGACTAAGTCAGACAAAATCCGACAAGACAAAACTCAACAAACACAACTTGACTCGACAACCTAGGTTTCCCGTGCTAATCGATTTTAAAATCGTATACTATTGTTATTCGAAAATAATACAAATATGTTATAATTCGTTTTCTAGACCCCTTCAAACACGACAAGGGCTTAACAATGCAGTAGATTTTATAAAATGTCCTAAAACACTTTTAAACACAACCTTTAAATACCGACACAAGGTTTTATTTGAAAATACCAGCCGGCTCGCCCAAATTCATGTCACTTTTCAAAACCCACAATACGATCAAGTCTATGAAATTTTCAAGCATGCACGCCGCATGTATTATTATTAATAGAAACACATTGGTTGAAAATAACAATAATTAGCCAAGTACCAACAATTCCGGACACACTCATATACGACATTCAAAATTACCATTCAAAAGCGCAACTCTAAATACTAATTCCAAGCATATGTCAAACTATCTCTTCAAGTTTGACAACAGAACTAAAGATCACCGATTTGGGACGTATGTCGAAACCACTATGTGAGTTTCTCAACAAACTCGCCATCAATACCTATACCGAACATATCAATGTTCAAAACTTCTACATCATACCGCACTTTCGGTGTCCAACTCATCAGTACATTCTCAACATACATTTAGTATATCGCAATTACCAAACACAGATTCCATCATACGACAAAAGACTAGAGAGTCAAGCCCTCTCGCAATATACCACGGAGCAAAACTCGGATCTTTCGATCACCAACGATCCCACCAATGCTAGGAAGTTTGGCGATGGATGGCTCGCAAACGACAAACGGTCAAGCCTTAACGGCGCACATATTCCGTAGAGATAAAGGACGGCGCAATACAAAAATCAAAAGTACACAAACCGGATGGGTCGAGAAACAACTCGACGATAAGTACGAGAGAGGCAATCACGTTCAAGAAGTGGAATTTCAATACGAGAAAACAAGAGAATCGAGTAAGGAGAACTTACGAGCACCGGATGTCTTGAGATGCCGCGGTGTGACAATGTGCAAAACAAAACACAACTAGACCCAAATAACCAACAAGCCTAGGTATCCATAAACCTAGAGCTCGATACCATTTTCCGTAACACCCCAAGATATTCGAGGTGTATTACAGCGCCGTGACCCCTACATGGGACCCACCGAGCTAACACAAGAAAACACCACTCGACTAACCATCTCGGTAGCAAGGAAACAATTATCAACCACAAGAACATAAACAACACGCCCGCACAACCGGCATAATAAACATCAACCGACAATTACATTAACTCCAACGAAGACAATTCGCAACCCGAAAGGAAAAGCCTAAGTACTCGCGAGTACAATCTATAAGTTTACAATTCGGAAAACAACCACATCAAAAGAGACGGTAGAAATTAACAAGACTCGATTTCACATGTCAACAACCTTGCCGACATCCTCGTACCATCCCGCCGCCCGCTCGTCTGATTGAACATAACTGAAATCCATAACAAGAATTTCCCGACAACGGGTCCCAGAGGGGTTAGCAATTACGCTAGTACAAGTATTCAAGTCAAACCAATCGCTTACACATTTCATAGTATATGCACCAATATCATTTTCAAAAACCAAAACAAGACGTGTCTTTTCCTAAAATAAACAGTAAACAATTAGCCTTGAGAACAGTGGCAAAGATACATTCTCACTCGGGGCCTCACAGGACCCTAACGAGTTGGCTACAATTACGTAAAAACAAAACCACGCACACGCTATGCCGTGAGAACAGGCGGCAAAGATACATTCTCACTGGGCCTTGCAAGGACCCTAACGAGTCAAGAAGACGAAACTCGTGAAATCCAGGGCGGCAGCATAGATTTCCCTCATTGACCCCGTCGGGCCAACACAAGGTGAGTTACAAACAAGTAATATACATAACCATTTCATGTTAAGCTTAAAGGTTTCCAAAAATACTTGCCTCGATTAATAGACGGTGACGCGAACGGAACGGAAGAATCAAGCACGACCGTGAGGAACCGACGAATGAACCTAACGATTCGAATAACACAATCACAACCAACTCTAGACGATTACGGAAAACTAAAGATACTAACAATATCAATCGTATACATCATGAATCCACCAACAAAACGGAACGAATCGGAAGAAAAACCCAAAACCCCCAAATTAAATCGAAAATAGGGTTTTAGAATATTACCTTAGGAGATTCAAGAACTAAGATCCGTAGAACACGCGTTAGATTGATTATCCGAGCCTCACAACCGAAAAGAAATGATGAAAATCGACCCTGGATGAAGAACTCTCCTCTATATCCTCTCTCGCGATGCGGTGGAAAATGGGGAAGGAGACGACCGATCTCGTCTAATAAGGACGAGTCTGCGCAATTACCGCTTCGTGTGCCGCGCAAGACAGGTGTGCCGCGGCACAGCCGAAAATCTACTCCTGTGTTTTAGCATTGTGCCGCGGCATACCGCGTATGCCGCGGCACACTGCATACTGGGTTTGGTCGCGAAGACACACGAGTGTGCCGCAAAGACGGATAGGTGTGCCGCGGCATCGCTCGCTGCACCGTGCCGCGGCCGGATGGGTGTGCCGCGGCACACGACTGCTTTGTTCGACATATTACACTGGCTCGCTCGGCTGCCCAAGACTTCCGGCAAGGCCGCACCGGCCCGGCCATTGCTCACCGCCACGACCCGATGCCTCGATTTCCAAAAACGCATCGAACGAACACGACGAAAAGTTCGCGACGACATCAACGACTCGAGATGAAAACGTAATGCAATAATTAATCATACGCGACCAAGAAAAGGGTCAAGATGACAAATACAGATATGGATACCCGTAACTTTCAAGAAATTACAAAATGGCCCAAAACGCCTTAAATCATGATACGTGATCGAATAACCAAACCGAAGTTCACAACACGTCTAACAAAGTTAAACGGACTTATGGAAATTCAAACAAGAAGCTGGACGAGATTCGCAAGAATCGAACTCAAGTGCGAAAAAGTCGCTAAAAAGCACAGAACTCAACAAAACAACACCCAAACGAACTCGGATGACAAAAAGTGTAGAATTAATCATTCTCAGAATGACGAAACGGTCATGAGCGAGCCGTCAAAACGGACTCCGGCCGAAGAAGAAATTTACCAAAAATCGAAAATTGCGGATATTACATTATCCATGTCATACGATTCACAATCCAACGGACAAGTCGAGGTGATCAATACAATTATGAAACAGTACATCAAGACCCGCCTCGACAAATGCAAAGGGTCACGGCCTGAAGAACTCCCTGAGGACTTGGCAATGCATCAGTCCGCCACTTGATGTAACCTCCGGCACTAAGACGACGACCCTGATCGAGATTGGGACACGCCCACAGGAGAATTCCTTTCGAAGAACAAGGTCAATGTGACCCTAAAAATAAAACCAAGTAGAAAGGCGGAACATCTTCTACAAAGCGCCCGAGGTTCATCATCAAAGCTTCCAGGTCGAAGACCTCATTATTAAACGAGCATTGGGGCCCGACCCGGGACCTCCTGAATCCAAGTAACAAGGGCCGTACGAAAGTAACGAAGCCCATCAGAACGGAGTTTGCTAGCTAGAATACATGAATGGCCAAGGATTAATTCATTCGTTGAATGCCATGTCCTTATAAAGGTATAATCAATAAAATTCAACTCTATTTCATCTCTAAATCAAATGCACTATGAGACCGAGTTCGCCTCGGCACCTCGAATGACCGGCTCCCCCGGCACTACAAGACCGAGTTCGCCTCGGCACCTCGAATGACCGGCTCCTCCGGCACTATAAGACCGAGTTCGCCTCGGCACCTCGAATGACCGGCTCCTCCGGCACTACAAGACCGAGTTCGCCTCGGCACCCTGAATGACCGGCTCCCCCGGCACTATAAGACCGAGTTCGCCCCGGCACCTCGAATGACCGGCTCCTCCGGCACTATAAGACCGAGTTCTCCTCGGAACCTCATAAGACCGGCCCATCCGGCACTAAAAGTCCAAGTTCGCCTCGGCACCTCATAAGACCGGCCCATCCGGCACTAAAAGTCCGAGTTCGCCTTGGCACCTCATAAGACCGGCCCATCCGGCACTAAAAGTCCGAGTTCGCCTCGGCACCTCATAAAGACCGGCCCATCCGGCACTACAAGTCCGAGTTCGCCTCGGCACCTCATAAGACCGGCCCATCCGGCACTAAAAGTCCGAGTTCGCCTCGGCACCTCAAAAGACCGGTCCATCCGGCACTACAAGTCCGAGTTTGCCTCGGCACCTCAAAAGACCGGTCCATCCGGCACTACAAGTCCGAGTTCGCCTCGGCACCTCATAAGACCGGCCCATCCGGCACTAAAAGTCCGAGTTCGCCTCGGCACCTCATAAGACCGGCCCATCCGGCACTACAAGTCCGAGTTCGCCTCGGCACCTCATAAGACCGGCCCATCCGGCACTAAAAGTCCGAGTTCGCCTCGGCACCTCAAAAGACCGGTCCATCCGGCACTACAAGTCCGAGTTCGCCTCGGCACCTCAAAAGACCGGTCCATCCGGCACTACAAGTCCGAGTTCGCCTCGGCACCTCAAAAGACCAGTCCATCCGGCACTACAAGTCTGAGTTTGCCTCGTCACCTCATAAGACCGGCCCATCCGGCACTAAAAGTCTGAGTTCGCCTCGGCACCTCATAAGACCGGCCTATCCGGCACTACAAGTCCGAGTTCGCCTCGGCACCTCATAAGACCGGCCCATCCGACACTAAAAGTCCGAGTTCGCCTCGGCACCTCATAAGACCGGCCCATCCGGCACTACAAGTCCGAGTTCGCCTCGGCACCTCATAAGACCGGCCCATCCGGCACTACAAGTCCGAGTTCGCCTCGGCACCTCAAAAGATCGGTCCATCCGGCACTACAAGTCCGAGTTCGCCTCGGCACCTCAAAAGACCGGTCCATCCGGCACTACAAGTCCGAGTTCGCCTCGGCACCTCATAAGACCGGCCCATCCGGCACTAAAACTCCGAGTTCGCCTCGGCACCTCATAAGACCGGCCCATCCGGCACTACAAGTCCGAGTTCGCCTCGGCACCTCATAAGACCGGCCCATCCGGCACTAAAAGTCCGAGTTCGCCTCGGCACCTCAAAAGACCGGTCCATCCGGCACTACAAGTCCGAGTTCGCCTCGGCACCTCAAAAGACCGGTCCATCCGGCACTACAAGTCCGAGTTCACCTCGGCACCTCATGAGACCGGCCCATCCGGCACTACAAGTCCGAGTTCGCCTCGGCACCTCATAAGACCGGCCCATCCGGCACTAAAAGTCCGAGTTCGCCTCGGCACCTCAAAAGACCGGCCCATCCGGCACTATAAGTCTGAGTTCGCCTCGGCACCTCAAAAGACCGGTCCATCCGGCACTACAAGTCTGAGTTCGCCTCGGCACCTCAAAAGACCGGTCCATCCGGCACAATCAACCGGGCCCAAACACAGAAAAAAGCAACAAAGGCCACGAAAAGATTTCATTCATTCAAAATAAGCCGCTCCATATCAGAATACAAAAGAAATCAAGGAAAAACGGCACGCAGGCCATACATGGAATGAAACAAAAATCTACTCGGCCCTGTCCTCCTGACCGGCTGCCTGAGAAGACTGTCCTTCACCTTCGCCAGACGGAATCACCACCGGATCTTCGACAACTTCGGCGACCTTCGGCTCATCATCTCCGAGAGTTTCAACCTTCAGGTCGGCCGCCTGAGACTTTACATAGGCCTAGACCTCCTCAACGGTCTTCCCTTCTTTCATGAGATCCAATATCTCATAACAAGTGGAGACATAGTTAAGATTGATCAACTCCTCGTACTCGGGTGTCTTCTGGAAAGCACTCGCCGTCAGGCAAGGCCCCCGGCATAACCCATGCCTTCACAAGTCCTGGACCCGCTGGCCAATTGCCTGCCGGGCCTTAGTACTATGCAAATGGGCCTCGTACTCGGCCCCGATGTCCGTGCACTGCTTTTGCGCCTTCTCGGCCGCCGTGGCCATCTCACACCTCTTCCTTTCCGGATATTGGCCTCAAAGGCCCGGCTCTCCGAAGCTCCATCTCGCCCTTCGTAGAGGTCATCTCCTCCTCCAAAGACTTGATAAGCGAAGGGCGTAGATGGTGCTCCTCCCGTAAGGCCTTGAGATCGGCCTCGCCTTTTGTGTTTCTCAACCAAGACCATCGGCTCCCCAAATGCCTTCACATAGGTGCACAACGCCCGCCCAAAATAGCATTTCCAAATGGATCTCGCTCATCCGACCCATGTCGTTGGTCACCATCTCCATTTTCGGTGTCCAACCCAAAATGGGGATATGATCGACTCAACCACCGCCGGAGGGACCCGGCCGAGCATCTCGGCTGGGGTGGTCGCCGATGTAGTCAAGGAACCAACATGCCGCCCCTTCATCTGGGCACAAGGTTCTTCCTGATCCTTATTCACCGGGAGATAGTGGCCCTCCAAGTCAATCGCGGGCTCCTTACCCTTCACATGACCCGTCCGTACAGGGCTCGGGGCGGGCACAGCAATCTCAGGAATGGGGAAACTCTCGGCCCTGGTCACACTATCTTCAGGCCCGGCCTCCACTCTCTTCCGCTTGCCCGCGCGCTCCCTACGCTCGGCGGCCTCGGCAGCCAGCCTCGCCACCCGCTGCGCAGGCGTCTCTTTCCGTCCCGACGAGCTCCTGCCCCTAGGGACTGGATAAGGAAGATGTGTTAAAAAAAAAAAGAAGAAGAAAAAAAAAAGAAAAAAGAGAAAAAAAGAAATAAAAACAAAGGAGCTACCTGACGAAGACATTCTGCTCGGATTAGTTGATCGAAGTCCCGCGGCCCAGAGATTATCCTCAGTGACCAGAAGATACGACTTCCTCCGATCAGCAGGAAGGTCCAAGAGCTGTTCAACCCGGTCGTCAAACAAGGAGGAAGTTTCTGAAGTCGGGATATGCTCTGCACAAACAACAAATTATGAGCGTTAGACAAAAAAGGAACAGCAATAAAGAACACGACACTTACTCATTTTAGCAATGAAGTGTTCTGGGACCCGAAGCTCGGCGTCTATTACGCCAGGTTCCCACTCATCAACCGAGCTCATCCACGGCCCCCCTACATAGAACCACTGTTCTTTCCAACTATGTATGGTCTCCGGCACATCCACCAATTCTTTATACATCGCATGCCGGTCACAAGTAAAACCAAATGTAACCAGATCGGCCGACCGACCTCCATAGGAAGAGACTGTTAATCTCTTCAAAACTGGGATCGGTCCAGCCCTGTTGACTGAAAAGAATCAAAAGACCCACCATCCGAGCCCAAGAATTCGGATGAATTTGGGCAATACAAAGGCCCCACTGCCTCAACCACCGGGTGAGTACCAACGGAAGAGGAAACCTCAGCCCGAACAACAGGGAGCGGTAATACACCGCCGTGCAGCCGACAGGAGGGGTGTGAGGTCTCTCCTCTGGATCCGGAATAAACATCCGCACCACCGCGGGTACCTTAAATCGCCCCCGCCAAGCCTCCAACTGCCCATCGGTGACCGTGCTGCGTATCGAGGCCGAATCCCATTCCGCCTCAATGAAAGGAGACGGCCGAGGCCGAACCCAGGCCCAAGTCTCGCCAACCACCGTCAACGGCGTCGCCACCTCCACGTCTCCAGAATCTGCATCTCCAGAATCCGGCGATCTTGCGACCTCGCCGCCATCCTCATCGCTCCAGTCAACGGGAGCATCACCCATCGACAGATCCGCCACTCCTGTGCGGTCCGGAGACACAATCAACTCCTCCGCCGTATCCCTCCGCTCCGACATCATAAAATAGGAGAAAGAAGAGGAAAAGCAAGCTTACCGGGAAAGTCTGTGAAATCGGAGAAGAAGAAAAATTGCCGGAAAAAATCTTTCTCTGCAAACAACACGTAAAAAATGGCGAAGGAAGCAATAGAGAAGAAGGCTCTCTATATTTATAGGATGAAACAGGGGCATTAAATACGAAAGCACACGAAGCGGCGATTCATAATCATCA
This sequence comes from Orobanche coerulescens, assembly GCA_033398695.1. NCBI lineage: Eukaryota > Viridiplantae > Streptophyta > Magnoliopsida > Lamiales > Orobanchaceae > Orobanche > Orobanche coerulescens. The sequence continues at coordinate 137,411,302 of CM065814.1, read as the reverse complement.
CGAAGATCAAAGACGCGTGAGACACCACGACGAATTACGTCCCGCCACGCGTCCCCCTCATTATGACTCTTGAAGATCCCGAAGTCAAATCGACACGACGCTCAAAGATACGTCCCTTCAAGAGATCTTATCCACCCCCAAACCGGATCGACCTCAATCTGAAACGATTCCAGCACCGGCCAACCCGGCACGGCCCTGGACTCGGGGGCCCTTGTTGGTAGTCGATCCACCTTGGCATCCGCTTAAGCGCTCCAGGCAGCCGAACGGCCGAGCAGATCCTGGAGCCGAACCGGTCATAGACCCGATTGTCTCTCGGACTCACAAAAAACCGGACCGGGCAGAGATATTAGAGCCGACCCGGAATCCGGACCAGAAGGACCGAGCAGACCCTATATGAATACGCTCCGAACCATAATCATGAATAAGACCGACCAGAGTAGCGGGAAGCTCGAGGGCCGACCCCATTGTCGGTCGCAACAGATAAGTATCGCCAAAATCCCGAAGAACAGGCAGACAGGACAATAAAAGAGGGCTGTCATGTCCCTTCTCAAAGCAAACTTAAGAAGGTGACACATGTCGAAGAAGTCACCACACTATGACAAATGTCATCAGCATATTCACCTCAATCTTCCTGCTGTCATCTCACGAATGGCTGACATTGCCTATATATATGCCATGAGAATGTACAGTGAAAGGAGGATCTTTGGATTTTCAGCATTAATAAGAGAGAGAGAAAAAAGAGAGATTTGAGATATACTGAAAAAGAACGATAAAGACTTGTAATTAACAAGCAAACAAAATAGACCGGCACACATTATTCTGCTCGGCTCTATGCTATCAAAAGGTCATTAATAAAATTTAGTGATCAAATATCTTCCATCTTATTTATCATTTTCTACGTGTCTTCGATCCATTTGTCCAGATCAGCACACGTGACGTTGACCAAACCAGACGTCAACACCATGAAACAAACAAAATATAGACCAATACATGGAAGTATCGTCAAAATATTACCCCCTTCGTCCACGAAAATGTGTTCAAATTTTGATTTTTTGGTTAAAATTAATAAACTTTGACCAAAAAATTGCTATTAATATAAATATTTATAGAAAATATAAGTTATATTTTAAAAATACACATTAACACAAATTTAATCAAGTACTTACATTATTATTATTATTATTATTTTTTATATATTACTTGTAATTTGTGGTCAAAGTTTATAAATTTTAACTGAAAAAAATCAAAAATTGGACACCTTTTCGTGGACGAAGGGAGTAATTAATTCAAGAAGAGCAAAAAATATCAAAACAATTATAATTAAGATATTTGGAATCAAACCTCAATGCTTACTAAATTAACTATAATTGTACATCATTCAAGACATCAAACTAAAAGAGAAATGATAACCACACCCTCAAATATATTCGTACTTTACAGGAATTGTACTGCGTGCTTCACTATTAATTTTATTATAATATTATTATGACTTTTATTTGTAAAATATGCGGTACAATCCCCATAAAGTACATAGCGTGTATGGAGGTGTGGTACGGAGGTTGCTGTATCAATTCTCCAAACTAAAAACATACTCCCACTTCACAATTTAAATGGGAGGTATTTGTCTTTTAATTATTAAAGATTGCAATTTAAAATTTGATTTTTCAATTTTACCTTTTATATATTACTAATTCCTTCTTATTTCCAGTGGGAAGTTTCATTTTTTTCTAATTTCAAAAATATGCTTATCATCTAAATATTATTTATCATTATACTTAAATTACACATATTTCAATGAATCATTGTAACCAACAAAAAACACCAAATTGCTGCCATTTACAACCAAGATGTTGTAAAACCCCCAAGTTATTCAGGGTATATTACAGCGCCGTGAGCCCCGCCGTGGGACCCACAAGGCTATTCATAAGCGAACTGTAAAACTTGACCGAGAAGGTCTAGATACAATGAAAAGAAGGACAGTACAAATGGTATTCAAATCACAACCAATGTAACCATATACATCACCCCACAAATCAATGCCTCGGCAACACAGGCCGGAACATCAAGGAAACTGAAATACAATACTCGAGTATTTAAAATCCATTCCAGTACAACAACACTGAATGGAGGAATCCAAAAATATAACCGGAGACAAGAGACAGTATCACACTTACCCATCATCTTCATGCCGACCCGATACCTGCCTGCCCGCTCTCCTGGAACCTGAAATACATAAAAAGTATTTCCCCCATAAAGGGATTAGCCGGCGAATAGCTAGTGCAAGTATATCAAGTATGGAATACAATACTCCTCGGCAATAAAGTAAATGTAACCGTCAATTCATCAATTCAAGACTAGTATTCCGGAATAACTAAATCTCATAGCATCACAACAATGCATACATGATCAACCGTGGAACCGCACCAGAGGCTACGGAACCTTCAGGGGACCCGTCGGCCCACCCCAGAGTGGTTAACCCAAATTATCCGTAGAATCGCACCAAAGGCTACGAAACCCTCAGGGGACCTGTCGGCCCGCCCCAGAGTAGATATAAACAAACATGCCATTCATATATCTTACTTTCAAAGTCGAGAACGTACAATCATAAATATATACTTGTCTTTGAGACATTGAGAAATCGAACGGAAAAGAGTATGAGTTCGGTAGGTCCAAGAACGCACTTCCGGTACCTAAACGATTCGTAAGGGATATGATAATCAATAATCCATACTCATAATTCACAAAGAAACTCCCAAAACCCGTCTACGATTCACAGAAATACAAGGGTAAGCAACTAGAGGTTGGAAATCACTCAAACCCTCACGAGCCCGAACACGGCACAAACCAATCCGTAAAACCGTAGGAGAAGCATGTATACGGGGTATATATATCATAATCTCAAGATTCTCGAGCCTCAAACCGTATAAATCGAACGAATCTAAGAAAACCCCCAAAATTCCCAAAAATAGGGTTCTAAGGATTTTTACCTTGCTTTGGAAGATGGAAAGGATTAGATGCTGTGAAATCTTTGTTCTCCAACCAAAGATGTTGTTATCTGAAGAAAGATCGCTTCCAAACTCCCCGAATCGCCTAAATCCGCTGCTCCCGGTCGGAAATTGAGTGAAAGGATGAAAAATGACGAAATGGAAGTCAACTGTCCAATATATACTCGCCTAGTCTAGCGCACGCTACGCCTAAATATTAGCGTGCGCTAACGGGTCACCCGGTAGTCCAGTGGCTACTGTACGCAGACATTAGCGCGCGCTACTCAACATCCTTAGCGTGCGCTAACTGGTGTCCTGCCAAAGTCCGACTTCACTGACTCAGCCCGATAGTGTGCGTTAACACTGTGCACTAGCGCGCGCTATGCAACGCATATAACGTGTGCTAGCCGCTGCTTAGCGTGCGATACCTGCTAGTCCAGAAAGTCTGAAACCTCACTGCCTCTGCCGACTCAGTCCGTTAGCGCGCGCTAAGGCTCAAAACTAGCGTGCGCTACTCACTCGGAATTAGCGTGCGTTAGCATGGGCCTAGCGTGCACTACCTTCCTGACCCAGAACATTTCCAAAAGGTCTAAACGGCACGATCATGATTCAAATAAGGCATGAAACTCTAGATCAACACCGACACCATCCCAAAGAGTTTACAGAGCGACAAAACAGGAAGAACGGTAAGGTCAAGCAGTCAATAAAAAGTACGGGTATTACATTCTCCCCTCTAAAAAGAAGTTTCGTCCCGAAACTTAAGAAATAAAAAGTTCGGGGTACTCCGATCGCATATTCTATTCCGTGTCCCAAGTCGCCTCCTCGACTCCATGTCTCGACCATTGCACTAAAATCAACGGGATGGTTTTGTGCCAAATCTGCTTCTCACGACGTTCAAGAATCTTCACTGGTTTCTCCGAATAGGTAACATCATTGGTTACGTAAATCTCACTATAGTAAAAAACATGACTTGGATCCGGCATATGCCTTCTCGACTGAGAAACATGACAAACAATATGAACAAGACCAAACACATGGGGCAACGATAAGCGATAAGCTAAGTCTCCAACCCTGGAGTAGGACATGGTCTCCAAAATCGAATTCCAAAGGTTGACGAGGAGTATTGGTATACGATTGATATGTTGAAGGGCATCTCAAAATACGAAGAGAACTCAACCACAATTGTCTGTGTTGTATTCAACAATACCAAGAATTCTCGAAGCATTATCACGACTCATAAGTGTAGTATGAACTATCTGTGCCAAATCTTGTCCTTCGGATTATACCGATAAAGCTCAATATGGACGAAAACCAATAACACACAAAACAATGACAACAAGTCCCGAAACATTGACGTACAATCCGAACGCTCACGCTGTCAATAACAATGATCAACCCATAAACCAACCGAGAATATCATCGACATGATAAATTCCAATGCTATCAGTGAAAGATCCACAATAATCGAGAATACCATCAACATGATAACCTCCAACACGATCAATAAGGGGCCAACAACGACCGAGAGTACCATCAACAAAGTAACTCTAAACGATCAATAATAATGGATCTTAAAGAAATAACCCCGACTGTCGAACAAACCCCTCGGGTGTATGGCCAACCAGTCGTAAACAATCAAACATATCTAATACAACATGGACTATGAACGACCACAATAATAAGGCTCAAGAGGGACATCACAGTATGCCCGATTCGGAAATGTGTCCATGCACATATCCACCCCGTATACGGAATCCAGTACATATGTGGGACAATGTACTTAATTAGCCTCACGAACTACGTCTCGTGTGCACGGTCCAATGCGGAAACATCCACGCATGACCATCGTGTGTCTGGCTAAAAATACTACACATAACCAGTCGGCACGCATATATGATTCCAGATATGTCACGCTGCAACATGACAACGAAACTCAAAGGATAACACCTCCAACACGGATCATACGACTCACCAAAGTGAATGATGATACAAGAATAATGAAAGATCGACACGACCAACAATATCCAACACAACCATCCTGGGACCACAATCCCTAAGGACCGATTAACACGAACAACAATATGGAAATCCTCAACCCTCTACGATCACAAAATTACCGAGTTCACAGGAATGATAGTGTGCTGTCTTGAATCGGCCAACACGACCATAATAACTCATGGATGGGCACCGTCCTCGGCGATCCCAATTCAATACCTCGATTGCCTTAGAATGACCAATCGATAACGATATAACGGATGGGAGATGTTTTCGACAGTCCCAATTCAATATGCCGATTGCCTTAGAACGGCCAATTGATAATAACAATACAACGGATGTCTCGGCACCTTTAATCGGTTACCGAAAATGAAGATGATAATAGAATACACCAATGCCTTCAATCAGCCAATACAACAGCAGCAGGAAAACACTGATATCAATAACAATGATTCACAACAATATCCTAATGGAACATCAATCAACAATAACAATCGATACGTCGATACCGCGAACCGGATATCGACAACAATATAACCAACAAGTACCATAATGCCCTGAACCGTCCATGTACGAACAACAATAACATTTGGCATAACTTTCCGAAGGATATCATATCAAACAATCCCCTGATATCAACAAAATCGTAAAGAGACCAAGTCTCGAAATGATACACACATTCAAACACATACATGATAACATCAATCTCATTGACTAGTACAAGTATAAAACTTGCCTCGATATCAATGCCACAAACTGTTACCAATTCAGTTGCTTTCGTATACGAGTTCCTCAGTCCCGACCAAAGTAATCTACAAACTCTTCAACCTCAAACGCAACACAACAGTCATAATCCACGATCAAAAATCACAACTCAGTGTGAAAAAAGGATTAATAATCAACAAGTTCGATGACGATCAATATCAATACAACCAAGCCACAAACTCATCAGTTCCACAATATCTCGATTAAACACAGTCTGAACCATCCAACTCAGACCCTCACGAATCCACATCCACAATACGAGCCGAAATCCGATGATCATATCAGCAACCAGTTCGAACCAGTAATAATGGTCTAAATGTCATCGATTCCAAACTCGATTCTTAAATGCGAATTGACAAGGTTCCTTCTCATAAATCCATTGTTAAAATTTACCTATGATCATCATTAGTTCGAACCATCCAATTAGTTCAATATAATAGATAATCATATTAAAAGGTTATCAAACAATCCAATCATTCGACTTAAACCTTTGTTCCATAATACGGGCTTCCAAATTCAGGGATGAATAATAGCCTCAGCAAACTCGTAATTATATTCGTATTCCTATGTGAATATCATTTCAAAATACATAATTTAGCCCTAGATATGAATATTCCATATTCATATTCATATTCAAAGCACCAACACTTCTTATAAATATTCATCATCTCGTATAATTCAGGAGTCCCTCAAGCATGTGGATTAATCCGCAATCACGTCCATAATCGACCAAACGACATAATTCGATGTTCCAACATCTAAGCCTACATATAACTCACAATCTAAGGTATATATCATCATAATATCAAGAATCACAACAATACTGCCAAGGACAACATGATTCCCTGACCATGTTCATGACAATATAACATAACCTAACATATAAATTGTAATACCCAGTTGTAATTCAGTCATTTTTATTCACTAATTATCAGTCAGTAATTGTCACTCGATAATTTTCACTCATTATTAATCACTCATCATTCATACTCATTCAATTGTGTGCACCGTTCGGCGTAATATTTGGAATTCTGTGATTTTTGTACTCGGTGCATCGTTTTGGGCAGAACTGCTTGTCGAGCAGGGCCGCACGAGCAGGCCGCACGAGTATCGGGTCGTGCTCGGCGCTCGTGCGTTGCGGCTGGACTAGGCAGGAGACCCAGTGGCCGAGTCATTGCCGCACGAGCAGGCCGCACGAGCTTCTGGTCGTGCGCGGCGCTCGTGTGTCGCGGCTGGTTTGGGCAGGAGGCCCAGTGGTCGAGTCATTGCCGCACGAGCAGGCCACACGAGCAACTGCTCGGGCGTGGTGCTCGTGTGTTGCGACTGTACTGGGCAGGAGGCCCAGCGTTCGAGTCAGGGCCGCACGAGCAGGCCGCATGAGTTGTTGCTCGTGCGCGGCGCTCGTGCGCTTTGAACAACAGCCGGCAGTGGACTCACGAATGACCGGACGCACGGACACTTGGTCGTGCGGATTGGTCGTGCGTCCTTGGGCTTTATATAGGTGGACCGACGGGATTTCCTCATTTTTTTAACATTTCTTCATCCTACTTCCGAGAGAGAGGGTTTGTGGGAGGAATTTTCCATCATCAATCACTTGAGTGTTAGATTTTCATCATCTTCATTCGTTTTGGAAGCTTGGATACTCGATTTAACTCGTGTTCATCGGATCGAAGTGGTTCGATCTTCAAGAGGTAATTTCTTCAACATCTTGGATTTCGATTTTGTATTGAGATATGATGTTTTGGATGTTAAAATCATGTTGTATGTAGTGAAGTACGCATGATTATGGATATGTATGATTAGGGCTGAGCACAAATGGTCCGGACCCGATTTTTACCCGGACCCGGACCGGACCCGGACCGGACCTGTTAATTAGGTCCGGGTCCCGGGTCTCCATTTTCTCCAAAACCGGGTTCCTGGCCGGACCGGGTCAAAACCCGGAAAATCCGGGTCTAGCCCGGAACGACCCGGTAAAAATAAAAATACAAAAAAAAAATATTTTTTATTGTAATTTACCCTCGGTGGTGATGAAATAATGATGATTAATGGCTCGATTATGATTGCACATTATTCTAATTAAGTTTATTTATACTAAAATATTGTTGAACTCGGGAGTTTGATGACTTATGAAGATATTAAGATTGATAATTGTATTTTATGGGAGTATGTAAAGAAGAAAGCATTTTATATGTAATAAAAGGACACTTAATATGCAAAAAAAAAAGAATTCTTTTTTACAAAATCGGGCTAGAATCGGCTAGTCTTGACCGACCGGTTTTAGGATCCGACGGTTGGTCAGTCTGCTCAACATGTCCGGGCTTCGGGTCGATAAAGTCCGACCATTTATAATCTGGGCCATTCCGGACCGGGTCGGTCCGGGCTGGGTCAGACCCGGTGCTGAGCCCTATGTATGATTATTCAATGGATTATTGAAGGATTATCCAAGAACACTTTGAATATTGAGTTAGATTTGGGGGTTTTCGATTAATCGTTGTTGTAATCACGAATTTGGATATTCATATTGGATTATTGATCGTATTGAAGATGTTTTGATGGATTGAAACACTTTTTGGGATTTTGATGTTGGTATAATTGAGGTTTGGTTGTTAACAATCGAAGTTTGGTCACAACGTGTTCGATATAATGCCCCAATGAACTTGGTTTAGTCTATCGATGTTTTGAGTTCGTTATATTCGTGTTTGATTCGTACGTTGAACGGATTGTTGGTAATTATGTTATTCAAGGTCGTTCGAGCGACCGACATTTCATTTAGGGCGTTGTTCGTGGAAGGACATTGTTCACCGGTGTTGTGTAAGTTAATTCTTACTCGGTTAAAAGTGTAACACCCCCAAGACATTCAGGGCATATTACAGCGCCGTGGACCCCACACTGTGGAATCCACCAGGCTAACGTACCAAACAAGACATTCGACAACGGCAAACAATCATTAATAAAATGACAATTTAAATGAAAGACTATAACCGACAAATAAAATTCTGATATCAAATCCATTTCCCCAAAACGGGAACACAACATTAACAAATTCAAACCGGAAGTACTCGAGTACTTAAACTAATTTTATAATACAGAAATCCCAAAATCAGACATCAATAATAATTGACAGACAGAACACCAATAATCAACTTCTGGACAATATCATGCTTGCCCATCATCCTCATACGGCTCGGGTGCTCGCTTGTCACCACGATCAATACCTGAAATACAAAAAGTATTTCCCCCATTTAAGGGGTTAGCGACAACTGCTAGTGCAAGTACAATCCATTTGAACTACATTCTAATCAGATGAATAATGCGCCAAAAATTATTTTTTGAAATTATTTATATTCCGGAATATTTACAATGTATAATCACAAAACACATTATCTCCAACAAATCACAATTCATAGTTAACCGTTGGTACGAGACTCACGGCCACCGGACCCCGCAGAGCCCCGTCGGACATCCCTGGGTGGCTAACCACAGTTCACGATACGCACACCCACGGCAATACGTATCCCTAGAGGCCCCGTCGGACCATCCCTAGGTGAACATACACATATCCATCCACAACAACCACGATACAGCCATAATTCAAATACTAGAACATGTAAACAAATGTAAAGTACTTGCCTTTGTGACATCTTCGAAGAATCGGAAGTGAAAAACGACTACGGATGATCCGAATGGAAAACGACGGTTCCTAAACAAAGAATTAGCATAACCCAGTCCCAACGGACATCAATAATCGAAAGGAATACTCCCAAAACCCCGATTACAAATCACGACAATAGACGTTCAATCGATACGGGCGAGGGTTTATGCAAAATCTCCCCGTATCAACAATACATGGATTAATTCGAGGAAAAACGGATTGGGAATCACCCAATAACAATAATCGGTAAGAAGTTTCGCAACATACATGAACAATTCGGAATCAATCACGAAAAACCCGAAAAACCCCCAATTTATACAAGTTAGGGTTCCTGAAGAAAATACCTCGGATTCGACTGATGGAGAATGATAATGTTGTAGATTAATCTCCCTTGGTACACAATAATCAATTCCTAGAGGGAATCCACGGATTGCTCTGGACAAATCGCTCCAAAGGTGCTCGAGAACACTCACGTCGCGAGAAGGGTTGAAGAAGAATGAAAAGAAACGACTGAGGTTAAGTCAGGTTTAAAACGCCGACATAGCGTTACGACGTTAACACGAGCCGTTAACGCACGTTATGATGGTTACGACGTAACCCAATACCGTTAACGACGTAACCAATCGTCTGCATCGAAATGGGAAAGGTCATAACGTCGTTATGGATCATGCATAACGACGTTATGCACGCAGCAGATCCCGATTCTAAACACGATTACGCACGATCGCTTCAACGACGAACCACAACACGAGGATAGAATCAAAAGTGTAAATACGGGGTATTCATAGCAACGAAGCTGAGTGTTCGACAGTCAATGCACTTCCAACTACCGAGGAATCCAAAATACGACAAGGAGATGAATTTTCCTAAACTTATAGGAAATTACAAAAATGGCCCAAGTGCCCGAAAATCACGAAACGACGTCGGATTTACAAACCGAAAGTCTCAACATGACCAACTCAATCATACGAACTTGTACAAACCAAGAAACAACGAAAACGAACGAGTTTTACAAGAATCGAACGTTCATACGGCAAAACATGTCATAAAATGAAATTACGTGAAAACATCATCAAAACTCGTCCAAATGGAAAAACTCCAAGAACAAAGTAGATTCAAAATGTCGAAACGGTTACAAGCGAGTCGACAAAAATAGATATACACCAAAAATGGAAACTGCTAAAAATGGAAAATTACGGATATTACATTTTCCCCCTCTAAAATAAAGTTTCGTCCCGAAACTTAAGAATCAAAAAGTTTGGGATGCCTCGAACGCATATCCTCCTCTAACCCCCACGTCGCTTCTTCTACTCTGTGCCTCGACCATTGCACCTTAACCAAAGGAATGGTTTTGTGCCTTAACTGTTTGTCTCGACGCTCCAAAATCTTGACGGGCCTCTCCTCAAACGTAATATCCTTCTCGATCTCCACGTCCCCAAAGTCAATAATGTGGGACGGGTCCGGAACGTACTTCCTCAGCTGGGAAACGTGAAATACGCTATGAACATGACTCAGCGACGGAGGTAAAGCCAAACGGTATGCCAACTCACCGACTCTCTCCAATACCTCGAAAGGTCCAATATATCTCGGGCTGAGCTTCCCCTTCTTCCCAAAACGGAAAACTCCTTTCGACGGAGACACTCTCAACAGAACATGATCTCCCACCTCAAACTCCAAGGGTCGACGCCTAACATCCGCATAAGAATTTTGTCGACTCTGAGCAGCCAACATTATCTTCCTAATCAATTCAACTTTCTCCCTCGTCTCTAACACGAGGTCTGGCTCGGTGCCCACTAGATCGGACGGTTCATCCCAACAGATCGGCGATCGGCAACGTCGGCCATAAAGTGCTTCATATGGTGCCATCTTAATCGACGCGTGCCAGCTATTATTATAAGTAAACTCAATCAAGGCCAGGTGCTCCTCCCAGTTACTACTCGAATCTAACGCACACGCGCGCAACAAATCCTCGAACGTCTGGATGGTACGTTCGGACTGCCCATTGGTCTGGGGATGGAAAGAAGTGCTCAAACGTAACTGTGTTCCCAATGCCTTATGTACCGCCTACCAAAAATGCGATATAAATCTGCCATCTCTGTCTGAAATAATGGTCCTCGGTGTACCATGAAGTCTCACTATCTGCGCAATAAAAATACGAGCCAACTTTTCTGGACCCCAAGTATCCTTGATGCCCAGAAAATGCGCCGACTTAGTCAGTAGGTCTACAATCACCCACACCATATTCATACCCGTCTTCATCCTCGGCAAACCCGTGACAAAATCCATAGAGATATCCTCCCACTTCCACTTTGGGACGGGGAGTGGTTTCAACAACCCGGCTGGCCGCTGATGCTCAATCTTGACTTGCTGACAAGTCAAACACTTAGCCACAAAATGAACTACCTCCTCGTTCCACCAGAAATTCTTTCTTAAATCCTTATACATTTTACTCGAGCCTGGATGGACTGAGTAAGGGGACGCATGAGCCTCTCGCATAATACCCTGCCTCAATTCCGAGTCGTTCGGAACACACAACCGACCTCGGAATCTCAACACTCCGTCCTCATGAATAACGAATCACGGGGCTTTCCCCTTCCCTACACTCTCTCGAAGCTGAATAAACATCGGGTCCTCCAACTGCCCCGATTTAATGTCATCGACCAGAGATGAAGAAATCTCAAGAGTACGCAACTGCCCGGAACTTTCTGGCAGCACAATCTCAATGCTCAACCTCATAAACTCTCGCTGAAGTCCCGACTGGGCCGTGAGTAACTCAAGCGCCCGAAGCGATACCGATTTTCGGCTCAAGGCGTCTGCTACCACATTAGCCTTGCCCGGATGATAAAGGATCTCGAGATCGTAATCCTTAATTAATTCCAACCATCTCCTCTGTCTCATATTAAGCTCTTTCTGGGTGAAAATGTACTTTAGGCTCTTGTGATCGGTGAAAATATGACACGACGAGCCATACAAGTAATGACGCCAGATCTTCAACGCAAATACGACTGCGGCCAACTCAAGATCGTGCGTAGGGTAATTCAATTCATACGGTTTCAACTGATGGGAAGCATAGGCAATCGTCCTCCTGTGCTGCATAAGTACACATCCGAGCCCTTGGCCCGAAGCATCACTAAAAACTGAGAAACCCTCATTGCCACTCGGTAAAGCCAAAACAGGAGCAGTCGTCAACCGCTTCTTCAACTCCTCAAAACTATTCTGCCTCTCATCGGTCCACACAAACTTCTCTCGACTCTCAGAACAATCTGCGGCTGGTCGAGCGAGCTTAGAGAACCCCTCGACGAATCTACGGTAATACCCGGCTAATCCCAGAAAACTGCGGACCTCCTTCACGTTCTTGGGCGGCGCCCAATCCAACACTGCCTCTACCTTATGTGGGTCTACACGAACACCCTCGGCCGAGATCACATGACCGAGAAACATAACCTCTCGTAACCAAAACTCACACTTTGAGAACTTCACAAAAAGATGCTGAGTTCTCAAAATATCTAACACGATGTGCAAATGACGGGCGTGCTCCTCCTCGCTCCTCGAGTAAATCAGGATGTCATCGATAAAAACGACTACGCACTTATCGAGGTATTCGATAAAGACTTTGTTCATAAGCTGCATGAACACGGCTGGGGCGTTGGTTAGCCCAAAAGGCATAACCACAAACTCGTAGTGACCGTATCTCGTCCGAAAGGCCGTCTTCGGAATATCAGTATCCTTCACTCGGAGCTGATAATACCCCGATCTCAAATCAATCTTCGAGAGTACGGTCGCCCCTTGCAACTGATCAAACAAGTCATCAATCCTCGGGAGCGGATACTTGTTTTTGATGGTCACTTTGTTCAATTCTCGGTAGTCGATACACAAACGAAGTGACCCATCTTTCTTCTTTACAAATAGGACCGGTGCGCCCCAAGGCGAAGCGCTCGGTCGAATATATCCCATGTCTAGCAACTCTCCCAACTGTTTCTTTAGCTCCAGCATCTCGGCGGGCGCCATACGGTATGGCGTCTTATAGATCGGTGCTGCACCCGGCTCTAAATCGACGGTAAACTCAACTTCTCGGTCCGGAGGCAAACCCGGCAACTCGTCTGGAAAGACATCAGGATACTCACACACTACCGGAATAGACGAGAGCTCGACTCTCTCTTCTTCTGATCTCAAAGCGTAACACCAATAGCCCGTGCAACCTCTCCGAAGAAGTCTCACCGCCCTCAAGGCGCTGATCAGTAATCTCTGGCTACTCCGCTTACGCCCCACGAAAGAATGCTCAGTACCGTCAGAGCATAACATCGAAACAGTCCTCGTTCTATAATTCATGATCGCCCCATGACGGTCCAGCCAATCCTCACCAAGAATCAAATCCTCATCTTTAATATCTACCGCGATCAGATTAGAAGGCCAGACCCTCCCCGCGATACTCACAGAAAAATCTCTAATCTCGCGATCCCCCACGATGCTATCCCCACTAGGAAGTTTAACAACAAAAGGCTCACAAGCAACTAGGCAATCAACATGCAGACGACGCACACAATCTATAGATATAAAAGAATGCGTAGCACCAGAATCGAACAATACGGAAACAGGATGATCAAGGATGTGGACGTGCACTCGTAGCCACCGTCGCGTCAGATCTCCTCGTCTCATCTCGTACACTCGGGGCGGAATGGACCCCGCACTAGAAGCTCCTCTAGAAGGCCGCCACGTCCTCGACCTCTACCAAAACTCGCTACTACCGAGGAACCGCTTTGCTCGATTCACACTCAGCTCTCCCGCAGCTGGGATTGATATCTGAGTAACTGGAGTCCGAGCTGCATCCGTACAAAACTTAGCACGATGACCCATCCGACCACAAGAAAGACACTGAATCGGAGGCCTATCACACTCACTCATCATGTGGCCCGGACGGCTATAGTTGAAGCACGTAGGACCACGAACGGACCCAGCAGGAGCAGACCTAGAACCGTTTCCTCGCCCAACTGATGGCGACTGACTCCCGAAGACTCGCGAACCAGACTGAGCCTTCGGATACCCTCCTGACTTGCCTCCCGAAAACTGACCGGAGGTCTTCTGCTTCTTTCCTTCGGTTTCCATCTCTATCGCAGAAAACGACATCTCATAAGCCATCACTTTATTCTGATAATCTTTTAGAGTCATGCACCCCAGACCAGACATGTAGTGGCGCACCCTCGGTTTCATCCGCATATCAAAGTGGCGGATCTTATCAAGCTCATCTCGGACTTGGTTCCTCACATAATGCAGTTGTTGATTGTAGTCTTTGATAGCTTGAGAAATAGGAACATCTTGGGGCTTAGCCTCAAATAAGGCTCGGATCCTCCCCTCTTTCAGTGGCCATGGACAGAATTCGTCTTCCATCAGATCCCGAAACTCTCCCCACGTAGCTGCCCGGTCACGCGGTTTCACCGCTTGCCACCACGTTGCTGCCTCCTTGGAGAGGAAGTACTGAGCAATGGGTACTTTTCTCTCCTCAGAACAATTAGCAGCCTCAAATACTTTCTCCATCTCGAATAGCCAATTCTCCCAACCAGAGGGGTCGGAAGCACCATCAAACTGCGGAGGACGCATACGAATCACATCCTGAAGTAACTTATCATTGCCGGATCCAGTAGGCGGAACCGGGTTGGCATTAGCTTGGCCGACTAGAACGGCCTGAGTCAGTAGCGTCATCTGGTTCGCTACTTGCTGCAAAATGTTGGCCACTCCAACATTCTCATGTGCATTACCGGAGCTAGCAGACTGGTCCTGCTCACCTCCGGAACTAGGGGGAACACTGTTCGACAAAGAAGGCATCGCCGAATCAGTTCCCGAGTGATCGGACATGGCCGCCCCACCGGTTGAGCCACGTCCCCTACCGCGTCCGCGACCGCGTCCGCGTCCTCTACCAGCAGGAATTCTGAAGAAGTAACGGGTAAGTACAATTCAAACGCAAAACGCTACAAGATACTAAGACAGGAATAGAACATAATGGTGAAATGAGTCAAGTTAGGAAAACTTACGAGCACCGGCGTACTGAGATGATGGCATAGCAGTGATACTGTCCCAAAAACGACACTTAACTAGACCCAAATAACCGACAACCTAGGTATTCATAAACCTAAGCGCTCCGATACCATATTCTGTAACACCCCCAAGACATTCAGGGCATATTACAGCGCCGTGGACCCCACACTGTGGAATCCACCAGGCTAACGTACCAAACAAGACATTCGACAACGACAAACAATCATTAATAAAACGACAATTTAAATGAAAGACTATAACCGACAAATAAAATTCTGACATCAAATCCATTTCCCCAAAACGGGAACACAACATTAACAAATTCAAACCGGAAGTACTCGAGTACTTAAACTAATTTTATAATACAGAAATCCCAAAATCAGACATCAATAATAATTGACAGACAGAACACCAATAATCAACTTCTGGACAATATCATGCTTGCCCATCATCCTCATACGGCTCGGGTGCTCGCTTGCCCCCAAGATCAATACCTGAAATACAAAAAGTATTTCCCCCATTTAAGGGGTTAGCGACAACTGCTAGTGCAAGTACAATCCATTTGAACTACATTCTAATCAGATGAATAATGCGCCAAAAATTATTTTTTGAAATTATTTATATTCCGGAATATTTACAATGTACAATCACAAAACACATTATCTCCAACAAATCACAATTCAAAGTTAACCGTTGGTACGAGACTCACGGCCACCGTACCCCGCAGAGCCCCGTCGGACATCCCTGGGTGGCTAAACATAGTTCACGATACGCACACTCACAGCAATACGTATCCCTAGAGGCCCCGTCGGACCGTCCCTAGGTGAACATACACATATCCATCCACAACAACCACGATACAGCCATAATTCAAATACTAGAACATGTAAACAAATGTAAAGTACTTGCCTTTGTGACATCTTCGAAGAATAGGAAGTGAAAAACGACTACGGATGATCCAAATGGAAAACGACGGTTCCTAAATGAAGAATTAGCATAACTCAATCCCAACGGACATCAATAATTGAAAGGAATACTCCCAAAACCCCGGTTACAAATCACGACAATAGACGTTCAATCGATACGGGCGAGGGTTTATGCAAAATCTCCCCGTATCAACAATACATGGATTAATTCGAGGAAAAACGGATTGGGAATCACCCAATAACAACAATCGGTAAGAAGTTTCGCAACATACATGAACAATTCGGAATCAATCACGAAAAACCCGAAAAACCCCCAATTTATACAAGTTAGGGTTCCTGAAGAAAATACCTCGGATTCGACTGATGGAGAATGATAATGTTGTAGATTAATCTCCCTTGGTACACAATAATCAATTTCTAGAGGGAATCCACGGATTGCTCTGGACAAATCGCTCCAAAGGCGCTCGAGAACACTCACGTCGCGAGAAGGGTTGAAGAAGAATGAAAAGAAACGACTGAGGTTAAGTCAGGTTTAAAAACGCTGACAGCGCGTTACGTACGTTAACACGAGCTGTTAACGTACGTTATGATGGTTACGTACGTAACCCAATACTGGTTAACGTACGTAACCAACTGCCTGTACTGAAATGGGAAAGGTCATAACGACGCGTTATGGATCATGCATAACGACGTTATGCACGCAGCAGATCCCGATTCTAAACACGATTACGCATACGCTTCAACGACGAACCACAACACGAGGATAGAATCAAAAGTGTAAATACGGGGTATTCATAGCAACGAAGCTGAGTGTTCGACAGTAAATGCACTTCCAACTACCGAGGAATCCAAAATACGACAAGGAGATGAATTTCCCTAAACTTATAGGAAATTACAAAAATGGCCCAAGTGCCCGAAAATCACCAAACGACGTCGGATTTACAAACCAAAAGTCTCAACACGACCAACTCAATCATACGAACTTGTACAAACCAAGAAACAACGAAAACAAACGAGTTTTACAAGAATCGAACGTTCATACGGCAAAACATGTCATAAAATGAAATTACGTGAAAACATCATCAAAACTCATCCAAATGGAAAAACTCCAAGAACAAAGTAGATTCGAAATGTCGAAACGGTTACAAACGAGTCGACAAAAATAGACATACACCAAAAATGGAAACTGCTAAAAATGGAAAATTACGGATATTACAAAAAGGATATTCATTCCTTTTGTTGTTGTTCATTCATAATCAAAACTCATTCATCATTGTATTAACTGTATTGAGACTTGTAATTGTCGAATAATCACTTCATTCACGAGGAACGACAGTTCCAATCATTTCATTGAGTTATCAATCACTTCACTATTATTTTCATCTCGGCGAGTCAATCTTGACCTTGTCGAATTATTATTCATTGATATTCATTGTGGTCATTCTCGTTCATATGACCTTCTGGGTTCATATTGCATGGCCGGGTGCGAATGTGTGGAATTTTTAGTCGAGCACATGATAGTCATGTATTGGGTTCACCGATACATTGGACTGTGCACACGGTAACGTTTACCTCCGTGAGACTAATTAGGTACAAGGACGGGTGTGTCCGGTCATTCGTCTTGTACACTTGCACAAAACATTACGAGCGTACTATGATACTCCTCTTCAGCTTATTTCATAACTAAGGATATTTCATAACTAAAGATACATCGTGATTGTGTGTTTTCAACCCTTGAGGATTGTTGTTCTGTGTAACTGACCCCGTTGGGGGATATTGTTTTCAGGTCACGGCAAGAAAAAGGCACGGGAAGAGCATGTTGACGGCGAGGAGTCCCAGTGATACTAGTAGGGCCCCCCGATCCTTTCAGTCATTAATGTTGTTGTCAATTATTTTCCGCTGCAGACTTTCATTTGGTTACCCCGTCTCATTCAGTGTTGTGTATTTTATCTTCATATAAAATATACTAATATTCGGTATTGTCCTGGTGTTTTGTACTTAAATTCCTCATCGGAGTATCTGGTAATATAATGTGGTTCGGTACTACAATTATATTATTTAATTCATCAGTTTTCATTCGCCTGGTGGGTCCCAGTCGGGGATCCACGACACTGTAATATCCGCCTAATTTGGGGTGTTACATAAGTCATCATGTCATTATCTTCTTCAACAAACTTCCCATGGAATACCAAGAATCATCACTTAAAATGAACCACTATCAAAGGGATGCGAGAGTTATCTTGAATAGACAAATCAAGAAGAAGAACCATTGAACTCCATTCCAATAATCATGAATAACTTTAAGAACACGGATTTAATCCATGCTCTCCATCTTAATCTTGTTAAAGACCATCATCTCAGAGTGTTTGGGAACCTCAAATATCTCCCAAAGCTCTCTCTATTAACTGAAGGAAGGAGAATGGACAAAATGCCTCTCAGCACCCATCTGTCCCTTTTATAAAACACATTACTAGCGTGCGTTATCCTTCCTCGATAGTGTGCGTTATCGGGCAGTACAGGGGCTACTGTATTGCTTCGCACATCATCTAACGTACGTAATGCCCAGGTATTAGCGTACGCAAACCGGTGTTGACTTGCTACAGTGAAATGCTCAGTAGCGTGCGCTATTCCTCGACCTTAGTGCGCGCTAATCGTTGTTGACCCGACAATCCGTACCTACCCAGAAGATGCCCGGGTCCTACACGCCGAAAGCAACCAATAAAGCCAAGATTCCCTGTTGACGATCTGAAATTAGCGTGCGCTACCAACATGCATTAGCGTGCGCTAATCGCCGATAATCGACAGTATGGGCCTACCTCTCGGCCACCTTCCGGACCTTATCTAGAATACCTTACGTATATTAAGGGTCCTCCTTAGCGTACGTAACTCAAACCTCTTAGCGTGCGCTAAGTATGCATCGTAGCATATGCTAAGTATATATCTTAGCGCGCGCTAGGCATACCTTGTAGCGTGCGCTAACGTGGCTGTACTTAGCCATTTCCCGCTATTCTTGTCTGTCGTCTTGATATACTAGATGTATATACACAACATATTGAATACATATATACAACCTGATAATATTCTCATATGATATAACCAATACCAAAAGTACGATAACTTGATACACGATATCTTCAATGTAATTGTCGACCAACTATGACAATTATACCAATACAACTGTCCCAGTCTTCAAATTATTTTATCCATACTGTATAGACACTAAGCTATCCAGTATATCTCAGATAAAATAATGCGAGAATTTTATACTGAAATTCCAGATATTACAGAGTAGAAATTGGGATATTACCTTAAAATAAGTTTCGTCCACGAAACTTGCGATCTTGTCACAAACAAACAGGTCAATCCAAAATTTCCAAACTCATCACGAAAGCAATCAAACACCGCCACACGCGAATAACCAAAACAGTGTACTTACAGGTACGTGAAGCCGATGATCTCCCATGATACTAGCATGCGACTCCTAAGCAAAGTCTCAACATAATACCGATACACACCAATATCGCAATTAGCATTTTAACAAAATCTCAAGAGTTCACATTCGTGACCACGGTCACGACCCTGCCTCCTTTCAGCCAACATTCTGAAGGGCACACACGTGCGTAAGTATAATCCAAATCGCACATTTTCGAAATGGCCGATTCCCAAGAATACCAAGATAAAAACGAAATGATTTAGAAAAATACAAGAAGAGTGAGAGGACTTACAAGTACCGATCGCACTGTGATGACGGCAAAGTAGTGATACTGCAGGCAACGATGACTCAATCGACCCAAACAACCGACAGCCTAGGTATCCATAAACCTAAGCTCTGATACCATATTCTGTAACACCTCCAAGTTATTCAGGGTATATTACAGCGCCGTGAGCCCCGTCGTGGGACCCACAAGGCTATTCATAAGTGGAACTATAAAACTTGACCGAGAATGTCTAGATACAATGAAAAGAAGGACAGTACAAATGGTATTCAAATCACAACCAATGTAACCATATACATCACCCCATAAATCAATACCTCGGCAACACAGGCCGGAACATCAAGGAAACTGAAATACAATACTCGAGTATTTAAAATCCATTCCAGTACAACAACACTGAATGGAGGAATCCAAAAATATAACCGGAGACAAGACACAGTATCACACTTGCCCATTATCTTCATGCCGACCCGATACCTGCCTGTCCGCTCTCCTGTAACCTGAAATACATAAAAAGTATTTCCCCCATAAAGGGGTTAGCCGTCGAATAGCTAGTGCAAGTATATCAAGTATGGAATACAATACTCCTCGGCAATAAAGTAAATGTAACCGTCAATTCATCAATTCAAGACTAGTATTCCGGAATAACTAAATCTCATAGCATCACAACAATGCATACATGATCAACCGTGGAACCGCACCAGAGGCTACGGAACCCTCAGGGGACCCGTCGGCCCACCCCAGAGTGGTTAACCCAAATTATCCGTGGAATCGCACCAAAGGCTACGAAACCCTCAGGGGACCTGTCGGCCCGCCCCAGAGCGGATATAAATAAACATGCCATTCATATATCTTACTTTCAAAGTCAAGAACGTACAATCATAAATATATACTTGCCTTTGAGACATTTAGAAATCGAACGGAAAAGAGTATGAGTTCGGTAGGTCCAAGAACGCACTTCCAGTACCTAAACGATTCGTAAGGAATATGATAATCAATAATCCATACTCATAATTCACAAATAAACTCCCGAAACCTGTCTACGATTCACGAAAATACAAGGGTAAGCAACTAGAGGTTGGAAAATCACCCAAACCCTCACGAGCCCGAACACGGCACAAACCAATCCGTAAAATCGTAGGAGAAACATGTATACGGGGTATATATATCATAATCTCAAGATTCTAGAGCCTCAAACCGTATAAATCGAACGAATCTAAGAAAATCCCCAAAATTCCCAAAAATAGGGTTCTAAGGATTTTTACCTTGCTTTGGAAGATGGAAAGGATTAGATGCTGTGAAATCTTTGTTCTCCAACCAAAGATGTTATCTGAAGAAAGATCACTTCCAAACTCCCCAAATCGCCTAAATCCGCTGCTCCCGGTCGGAAATTGAGTGAGAGGATGAAAAATGACGAAATGAAAGTCAAATGTCCAATATATACTCGCACAGTCTAGCGCACGCTACGCCTAAACATTAGCGTGCGCTAACGGGTCACCCGGTAGTCCAGTGGCTACTGTCCGCAGACGTTAGCGTGCGCTACTCAACATCCTTAGTGTGCGCTAACTGGTGTCCTGCCAAAGTCCCAGTTCACTGACTCAGCCCGATAACATGCGTTAACACTGTGCACTAGCGTGCGCTATGCAACGCATATAACGTGCGCTAGCCGCTGCTTAGCGTGCGATACCTGCTAGTCCAGAAAGTCTGAAACCCCACTGCCTATGCCGACTCAGTCCGTTAGCGTGCGCTAAGCCTCAAAACTAGCATGCGCTACTCACGCAGAATTAGCGTGCGTTAGCATAGGCCTAGCGTGCGCTACCTCCCTGACCCAGAACATTTTCGAAAGGTCTAAACGGCACGATCATGATCCAAACAAGGCATGAAACTCTAGATCAATGCCGACACCATCCCAAAGAGTTTACAGAGTGACAAAACAGGAAGAATGGTAAGGTCAAGCAGTCAATCAAAAGTACGGGTATTACAGAAGTCATTTTCGACCACTTTCATCCAAGGACGGTATTTTTTATCCGTTACGCCGCGGAATGTAATTTTCCATCTGTCTCGTCCCCGGACATTACTTTCGACCCGTTTCGTACTGGGATGTCATTTTCGACCCGTTTCGTTCGGGACAACATTTTCGACTCGTTTCGCTCCGAGACGGTGTTTTTGGACCGTTTTATGTAATATCCGTACTTTCTATTTTTGGTAATTTCCATTTTTGGTGTATGTTCGTTTCGGACGACTCGCTTGTCACTGTTTTGGGATTCTGAATCTAGTTTGTTCTTTGAGTTTTTCCATTTGGACGAGTTTCGGTGATGTTTTTACGTATTTTCGTCTTGAACTATGTTTTATCGCGTGTACGTTCGATTCTCGTAAAACTCGTCCGATTTTGTTATTTTTCTTTTTCCATGAGTTCGTATGGTTTAGTTACTCATGTTGTGAGTTTCGGATTGTTAATCCGACGTCGTATCGTGAATTTTCGGACATTTGGGCCAATTTGTAATTTCCTAAAAGTTTAGGGAATTTTATCCTCCTTGTCGTATTTTAGGTTCCCCGGTAGTTGGGAGTGTGTTATCTTTCAGTACTTAAATTCGTTGTCTTGAATATCTCGTGCTTACACTTCTGAGTTTGATCTTGTGTTGCGTCCCATTTTCGTATCGTCCTGTGCAGAAACGATGTTCAGCAGTACTGAACTGCTGCATGCATAACGCACATTATGCATGCTGTTAGCGTGCGCTATCGTTACCTGCATAACGTACGTTATGCCTTAGTCGTAACGTACGTTATGGATTTCAGCGGGGGTTCTGTCCAGTTTCTGCCTAGCCTTTACGTGTGTTAGCACGCGTTTGTTACGTACGTAAAGCTCTTCGTAGCGCACGTTAACGGTTTGGCGTAGCGTGCGCTATCGACCTCAGACAATCGGGCAGAATGTTCTGCCAGGCTCTTACGTACGTTAACTCAAAGTAGTTATGTATGTAAGACATCTTAGCGTACGTTAACTCTTCGCGTTAGCGTACGTAATGCTCTGTCAGGTATTTAAATCCTGAGTTGACCTCAGATTCGTCATTTCCCTTCTTTTCCTTCCCTTGTCCGCGACGTGAACTCCTCGGGAGCGATTTGTGAAGACCAATCCATAAAGTTCCTCCTTAGATCAATTGTTGTTCTTCAAGCAAGGTTTATCATCATCGTAATCACCTTCTTTCGTCCGAATCGAGGTATATTTCGTTAGAACCCAAACTTTTGGGGATTTTGGGGTTTTGTTTTGGTTTTCACCCTTCTAGTCCAACTTGCCTCATACGATTGTTAGATTTCGATAGTATAATAATCACCTCCCCTTACTTCTCTTGTGGTTTTGCGGATTGAATTCGATATTTTTCCTCGTTGATAGTTTAGAATCGGTTTTGACCTTGTATTGTCCGACGAAATGTCCCAACGGGTAGAATTAAGGCGAATTCTTACGTTTCCGCGTTATTGAGATCGACTGTATATCGTGGCTGTGTATATCACCTTTTCCTTTTGCGTCATTTTATTCAAGGCAAGTACATGTATTACATTTCATTGTGTGCGTACGGTTTTGATGCGAATGATGTAAATTGTAATATTGGATGAATGTGATTGTTGCTCTTCCACCCGGGGATGGCATATGTGGCCTCTGGGGGCCAATACTAATTGGTACGGCCACGGAAGTGGACTTGGGTGTATGTGTTGATGTTCTTCCACCCGGGGATAGTTCGACGGGACCTCTGGGGGCTGATACTAATGGGTACGGCCGCGGAAGTTGTTTCTCACTCGGGGACGGTCCGATGGGGCCTCTGGGGGTCGATACTAATGGGTACGGCCGTGGGTTACCAAGCGTGGATAGTTGTGATGTGGAAAACTTGATTATATACTGTTTTGGTGTAAATGTGATATTCCGGAATATTGACTTCAACTGTTTTTCTCAAATGGTTTTGCTTGTGTCGAATCATGTATGTATATAATGCAGTGTAATTGTATACTTGCACTAGCTATTCGAATGCTAACCCCTTAAATGGGGGAAATGCGTCTTATGCATTTCAGGTACTGGTCGAGCCGAGGAGCTGGCACGGGATATGCATGCAAAGGATGGTCCAACATGATGATGAGGCTCGAGTCGTGTTTTATGTTTTACTATTACATTTATCTTGATGTTGGAATTAGACTGAGTGTGTTATAAATTGGTTAAAGTCCACTGCGTAGGCAATGGACTTATTGGGGTTACATTCCTTGTTACTTGATTAAAATGTTTTGGCCGAGGCCACGACCCTATATTACTATGATGATTGTGTCTTTTGGGATTTCATATTCGGATTGTGTGTTATGCGTTAGCCTGGTAGATCTCATGAAGGTTCTACGGCGTGTAATGTCCCATTTGTGATTTGGGGTGTTACATTTTGCACCGAGACGTTATTTTCGACTCATTTCGTCCCGATGTGACCTTTTCGATCATTTCGCCCCGTTTTGTCTCAGACGTCATTTGCGGTCCATTTTGTCCTAGCACGTTACTTGCGGTCTATTTTGTCTTGGCACGTCATTTTCGACCATTTTCGCCCTAAGACGTTATTTTCCAGCTGTTTCGCCCAAGAACGTCAATTTTCAAAATACCATGAGAACAACACAAAATGTAGACCAATACATGCGATTATAGTCAAAATATTAATTAATTCAAGGGCAACAAAAAATATCAAAACAATTATAATTAAATTATTTGGAATCAAACCGGTATGTTTACTAAATTAACCACAAATTGGAACAAACAAGACAGAAAATTGGAGAAGACTAACACCTTAAGTTTTATATAATAGTCATTACCTCAAAAGGCAATAGATTTCATATGTCAAAAACATAATTATACATCATTCATGACATCAAACTTAAAAACATACTCCTTCCTTCACAATTTAAGTGAGAGGTTTATTTTTTAATTATTAAATATTACAAATTTAAAACCTGATTTTCCAATTTTACTTTTTAAATATTACTCATTTCCTTTCCACTTAAAATGAGAAGTTTCATTTTTTTTTCCTAATTTCAAAAATATGTTTATCATCTAAATATTATTCATCATTATACCCAAATCACACATATTTCAATGAAGCATTGTAACCAATAAAAAAATACCAAAATACTGCTGTTTTCGATCATTTCTCCCGGGATGTAATTTTCGACCAGTTTCGTCCCAGGACGAAATTTTTTTACCTCTTACGCCGTGGAAAGTTATCTTCCATCTGTCTCGTCCCCGGACATTGTAACACCCCCAAAACCGTATGGGAATATTACACGCCGTAAACCCTTTCCGCAAGGATCTACCAGGCTAAACGTACATAAACAACCAAATGCTTGCCCGGTCAGGGTCAAACAATATAATAATACAGACCGTTAAGATCACTTACACATAAACACACAGACCGATGAGGTCACACAACTCTATCAACAGGACTGACTAACAACATTACCCACACAGGGTTCGAAATACAATACAACGGAAGACTGAATCAACTCTAACAATATAAATAAACTCTACCAACTCTCAACTCTTGATTAGTATCGCAGCTCGTCATCCCCTTGTGCCAATCCTGATCGCTCCCCGAACTCGCATGTACCGACGCAAATGACATCCACCCCGAATACTGGGGTTAGTAAACTCCACCGCTTTACTAGTGCAAGTATCAAACCATACGAAATGTAACAAGCAAATAGCAACTACGAATTTAATACGGAAATCAATTATCAAAATGTTCCCGAGAAGTTTTAGAATTTCGAACTCAAGTAAGAGATATTTGAAAAGGAACACATCATCTCGGGGATTTTTAAAGCAGAAATTCTTTTGGATCTTGAGTCCCAATTTACAAAACCCTTTTTGTAAACAATAGGGCCTTAGCCCGATTCTCGTTTCAAAGCATACTAAATAATATATCATTATGAGTCCGAGATCCATATTTAAAATGTTACCCGAACAATCACTGCTACACGATCATTGTTCGTACACATCATGTACCGAACTCCGGAGGCCTCGACGGACCTTACCCGGACCACACACACTGTTCGTACACATCATGTACCGAACTCCGGAGGCCTCAACGGACCCTACCCGGCCACAACATCGTTCGTACACATCATGTATCGAACTACAGAGGCCTCGTCAGACCCTACCTGGATCACACACCTTGTCCGTACACGTCATGTACCGGACTCTGCAGGCCTCGTCGACCCTACCGGATCACACACTTTGTTCGTACACATCATGTACCGAACTCCGCAGGCCTCGCTGACCCTACCTGGAACACACACACATCGACACGACACAATTCATAATCATTAAATGTCATGCCATTCCACATTACACTGAAATGTTCAATCAAGTATGTAAACCAAAACAACACAAATATCATGATCATCACAACGACTCTTAACCAACATAACACACATTCGGTACACAATACATTGAACAACCACGTGTACAACCATCTCATATGTACATCGCAATCCCGCACAAATGGCACGACGCCTAACACGGATACCAATATATCACTATTATCACAAAGCCTTCAAATTTGGAAAACACAACCAACTCAAACGGAACATATTTACGAGGCAAGCAAAATCGTCATACATATCATACGTAATTACTAGTCACAAGATACAAGTCGTATAATAAGATACTTGCCTTAATAGCCGCTACCAAACATTAGAAGAACACCGTTCGACGGAAGCTCGACCGAAGGAGACAACGAACGGAAGGGTTCCACTCGAGTTCTTCACAAGAATTCGACCCTAACAACATATAATCAATAAATCATCGATCATACGAGGAAGAATAATCGTAGAACGCCGAATTCTCTTTGTGACATTTTATCGAACACCTTCAAGGCGTCGATAAAATACTCAATAAAACGACAAATCCGTGGCAATCCAACCGTGGAATAACAAGGAATTAGATATAATATAGCTTAACAATCATCAATCCATCAATATTCTGAGTTAAAACGGATTAAACGGACGAAATCGAACAAAATACCCAAAATCCCCAAAATTAGAT
Source organism: Orobanche coerulescens (assembly GCA_033398695.1). Classification (NCBI taxonomy): domain Eukaryota; kingdom Viridiplantae; phylum Streptophyta; class Magnoliopsida; order Lamiales; family Orobanchaceae; genus Orobanche; species Orobanche coerulescens. The sequence goes on along the minus strand of CM065814.1, from coordinate 137,384,177 downwards.
TTCTAGAAAATCTGACTGATTCGCTCGATCAAAGGATGTTATAGGATGGATGATTGATGATATGAACTCCAAAACTTCATGGATTTGTTGACAAACAACATCTCTCCATGATAGGAACAACCTCACCATGGAAGAGAAGTAGAAGCAGAGAGAAAAATGGCGAAAAACGATCATTGGGCCTTAAATAGCCGCATACAGTGCCGCGGCCCAATGGAGTGTGCCGCGGCACAGAGCCCAAAAATGGCTCCGGTGGTCGGCGGTGTGCCGCGGCTCAGCCGGCGCAGCCGCGGCACCAGATCAGTTTGGCCGAAAAATGCCACAGAGTGTGCCGCTGCCCGCCAAAGATGTGCCGCGGCCCTACGCACGGACTGCTGGCCGGAAGCCGCTGAGCACTACCGGCCGTGACTCGGCAGAAGCTGCCGAGCACCGCCGGCCGTGACTCGCCAAGACTGCCTGGGCCTGATTTCGGCCATGTCGGCCGGCTAACTCCGACGGCCCGAACGACCCCGAAACCCGAACTTGAATACGAATCGATGATACGGTTACAACGTACTCGCAAAGACGAATCTAAGAGCTAAGAGAACACACAATTCCGACCAACCGAAGGCTCGGAATCCGACAACGGAAGTAATTACCCAAAACTTTGGGAAATTACGAAAATGGCCCAAAACGTCCGAAAATCACGATACGCGATCGAAACACCAAACCAAAGCTTGCAACAAGAATAATAACATTAAATGAACTTACGAAAAACTCGAGACAACAGCTTGACGAGATTCGCAAGAATCGAACTCAAGTGCGGAAAAGCGTCTAAAAAGCTCGGAACTCAAAGAAACAATACCAAACGAACTCGGATGACAAAAAGTGCGTAATTAATCATTCTCGAAATGACGAAACGGTCATGAGCGAGTCGTCAAAACGGACTTTCTCAGAAAAAAGAAATTACCGGAATCGAAATTACGGTATTACATTCTACCCTTCTTAAAAGAAGTTTCGTCCCGAAACTTAAAACAAGTAGGGAGAAGCAATATCCACTGTCAGGAAGACTCGACGAGATACACAAAAACCGAAAACTCGCGCCCAACGGCGAAACGCTGCAAGAAACGCCAAAAGACATACGGCGTGAAAACACGCTCCACGACGACCAACACAATGCCACCGACTAAGATTCAAAACAATAACGAGAAATTAACGTCACATCACATGCACACATTTAATCAAAGAAACGCACGCGACAACAAGCCGCACCCGACTAAAACGGCTATGCGAAAGAAACAAATAGAATAACACGATAGAAATCACTCCGATACTCATCAACAAGAAAATGTCCGACGTCAAAATACAAATAATTTCAAGATAACAGAAAATGAGAATACCGGATATTACATTCTATCACACACAAAATAAGTTTCGCCCCGAAACTTAAACTAAGGTTATCACAGTGATACGAAACAAAATATAACGACATATAATAAAATACCATGCTCATGACCTCGTGGTCCACTGACACGCCTCCGCAGGTTCAACAACTAAACGAGAACTTACACAAAACAAAATATCATTCAACAAGTTCCAAATGTAAAAGCGTCACAGAAACATCTCTACAGGCGAAACAATCCGTGTAGCGAGTACCAAAAACACCATCACTAGACATTACTGGGCCCTCCTAAGTAGGAATAGAATCCGGTCCCTTATCATCTCAACAACAATCTCGCGATCGAACTCGATGCCCTCGTGTCCACAATTATAACAAGTCATGGCGGTTTCTTACAATGCGCGCGTTCATGGCCTAGAACGTTACAATTGAAACACCTAGAGCATTACTGTAACTCAAAGACACCGACTTGGGTCTTTTGGGTTCTCTAACTGACCGAGAAAGTCCCATACTCGGCTGATACGAGGGTTGAGGTGTGGGAATCCCAATTCCCTTACTTCCCGATGCATCATCAGAAATCTTCTGCTTTTTCGCTACCGATACGGACTCGGTAGACATTATAGCCATCTCAAACGCCAAGGCTCGATCCTGATAGTCATTCAAGGTTGTACACATAAAAGGAGCCATACACTGCCGAATCTGAGGTTTCATACGCATATCGAAATAACGAACCTTATCTGCCTCACTTTTCACCTGATCCCGAACATAACACAGCTGTCGATTATAATCGACTATCGCCTGGGATATCGACACGTCTCGGGGCGTATCCGAGAAAAACTCGACAATCCTACGCTCTTTAACAGGCGGCGGACAATACTCGGCCTCCATGGCAGTTTTGAATTCAGTCCAAGTAGCAGTACGATCACTAGGCGCTACGGCCTCCCACCAGTCTGCAGATTCCCTGTCGAGTAGGTATTGAGCAATAGGCACTCTTCTCTCATCGGGGCAAGCTACAGCATCAAATGTTCTGTCCAACTGGAAGAGCCAATTCTCCCAGCCTAACGAATCCGAAGAACCTACAAAACGGGGCGGGTGCATTCTCATCACATCTCGTAACCACTTACCAGCTCCGTTATCTTCATCCGGAATCCCGTCTCGGTGTACGGTCTGATTCATAAGCGCCAACCGGCCAGTCACCTGACGAAGGATGGTGGCGGCGCCAATATCATCATTACCTCTGGATGATTGCTGCTGATCACGACCACGACTACGACCACGTCCTCGGCCACGGCCTCTCGGCATACTGGACGGACGACCAATAAGAATAACACATCCAAACAAGTATCACAACGTCAAGATAAGACAATAAATAGCAGCACGTTAAAACATCAACTCCAAGTCATCACACAAGTGCACGAACTAACACTGTAATTTTAGAACTTCATTAAAAAAAATAATCCACACAGTCACATCAACAGAGAGGTTTGGATTTTTTTCCAAATCAAACACGGTCAAAACCACACATGTATCGCAGGGATCAAACACTAACAACAAAAATAAAATGTTTCCGGGGTATTATTCAAATGATAAAATTTTAAAATTCTCAAGTTTGAAAAAAAATTGGTGAAATGAAATTTCTGAAAACTCTTATAATACTTCGGTCGTTTGATTAAAACCATGTATCTCATTATCAAAACTGTTTTGATTGAAGCTATTTGCAAAACAACACATTGAGGCTTCAATCTTTTCGCTAGACGATGTCGTCAAAATGACCTTATCAATATATCATTACCTTTACTAGCGTTATACGGGGTAACAACATGTTACCACGCCATCCATCACTGATATATCAACAGAGATTAGATAACCATGGGGCACGGGTACAACAAATTTCTACCGGGTCAGTCAAAAGTTTACGGCCAGAATAACATGCGCTTACGGTCAGAATAACTCGAGCTTACGGCCGTAATGGAAAACATCTTACTAGTAACATCTAGCCGCAGGATCTGCATTGTCACAAAGAGCCCCCAACACACAAACACATAACATTTAAATTCAAAATTAGGGCCATTTTCCAAAACAAGATTTTTCCAAAAATTTTGATTTCCACAAAATGCTCAAATCGGTAGTCTTTAAGGAAAACGTTTTCAAAGCTACCCGTAGCGGGTATAATTACAACAATCCAAAATAGTCGATATTAAAACCACATGCCCAAATGGCAAACAGTGGTCGCCAATTCAATCACATACATCTCATGGCATCAAGTTTAAACACACAAAGAAAATCATTCATCGGAGTTTCTCACAAACTCTACCGTAAAACCCATCAAGGTTCACAACTTTCACACCATACCAACCACGTGGTGGCTCAAGGGCCAAACATCAATACATCCATTCTATACACGTACAGCGTATCCAAGTATCGAATACAACTTCATTACACAACACCGTGTAAATAAAATTATGCACCACAAATATCACACATAAATGAAATCATGAACACAATTATTATGCATAAAAGAGGAGACTTACATCAACAAAGTTGCACGGAGGTGACGGTCGCCACGATACTAATCTCGTCTCGACAACATATCCGACACGTTGTGACTACGCACAACTCAACTTGTCACCCGACGACTCGAACGACAAGACCACACATTACTCGACAAACCACGACTGACTCGACCCGACACCTAGGTTTCGCAACCTAAGCTCCGATACCATAAATGTAACACCCCAAAACCGTATGGAATATTACACGCCGTAAACCCTTTCCGCAAGGATCTACCAAAGCAAACGTACATAAACAACCAAATGCTTGCCCGGTCAGGTCAAACAATATAATAATACTGCACTGCTAAGGTCACTTACACATAAACACATGCACTGATGAGGTCACACAACTCTATCAACAGGATCGACTAACAACATTACCACACAGGTTCAAATACAATACAACGGAAGACCGAATCAACTCTAACAATATAAATAAACTCTACCAACTCTCAACTCTTGATTAGTATCGCACTCGTCATCCCCTTGTGCCAATCGTGATCGCCTCCCGAACTCGCATGTACCGGACGCAAACAGACATCCACCCCCGAATACTCTGGGGTTAGTAAAACTCCACTGCTTTACTAGTGCAAGTATCAAACCATACGAAATGTAACAAGCAAATAGCAACTACGAATTTAATACGGAAATCAATTATCAAAATGTTCTAGAAGTTTTAGAATTTCGAACTCAAGTAAGAGATATTTGAAAAGGAACACATCATCTCGGGATTTTTAAAGCGTAAATTCTTTTGGATCTTGAGTCCCAATTTACAAAACCCTTTTTGTAAACAATAGGCCTTAGCCCGATTCTCGTTTCAAAGCATACTAAATAATATATCATTATGAGTCCGAGATCCATATTTAAAATGTTACCCGAACAATCATCGCTACACGATCATTGTTCGTACACATCATGTACCGAACTCCGAGGCCTCGACGACCTTACCCGACCACACACACCGCTCGTACACATCATGTACCGAACTCCGAGGCCTCAACGACCCTACCCGGCCACAACATCGTTCGTACACATCATGTATCGAACTACAGAGGCCTCGCTGACCCTACCGATCACACACCTTGTCCGTACACGTCATGTACCGACTCGCAGGCCTCATCGACCCTACCGGATCACACACTTTGTTCGTACACATCATGTACCGAACTCCGCAGGCCTCGCTGCACTACCCGAACACACACACATCGACACGACACAATTCATAATCATTAAATGTCATGCCATTCCACATTACACCGAAATGTTCAATCAAGTATGTAAACCAAAACAACACAAATATCATGATCATCACAACGACTCTTAACCAACATAACACACATTCGTACACAATACATTGAACAACCACGTGTACAACCATCTCATATGTACATCGCAATCCCGCACAAATGGCACGACGCCTAACACGGATACCAATATATCACTATTATCACAAAGCCTTCAAATTTGGAAAACACAACCAACTCAAACGGAACATATTTACGGAGGCAAGCAAAATCGTCATACATATCATACGTAATTACTAGTCACAAGATACAAGTCGTATAATAAGATACTTGCCTTAATAGCCGCTACCAAACATTAGAAGAACACCGCTCGACCGAAGCTCGGACTCGAAGGAGACAACGAATCTAAGGGTTCCGACTCGAGTTCTTCACAAGAATTCGACCCTAACAACATATAATCAATAAATCATCGATCATACGAGGAAGAATAATCATAGAACGCTCGAATTCTCTTTGTGACATTTTATCGAACACCTTCAAGGCGTCGATAAAATACTCAATAAAACGACAAATCCGTGGCAATCCAACCGTGGAATAACAAGGAATTAGATATAATATAGCTTAACAATCATCAATCCATCAATATTCGAGTTAAAACGGATTAAACGGACGAAATCGAACAAAATACCCAAAATCCCCAAAATTAGATTTCTAGAAAATCAACTGATTCGCTCGATCAAAGGATGTTATAGGATGGATGATTGATGATATGAACTCCAAAACTTCATGGATTTGTTGACAAACAACATCTCTCCATGATAGGAACAACCCCAGCGGAAGAGAAGTAGAAGCAGGAGAAAAATGGCGAAAAACGATCATTGGCCTTAAATAGCCGCACACAGGTGCCGCGGCCTGGCCGAGTGTGCCGCGGCACGAGCCCAAAAATGGCTCCAGTGGTCGGCAGCCGCTCGCCATGGCGTGCCGCGGCACCAGTCTGATCAGTTTGGCCGAAAAATGCCACAGAGTGTGCCGCGCCGCCAAAGATGTGCCGCGGCCCTACGCAGACGGCTCGCCGGCCGGAGCCGAGCACTACCGGCCGTGACTCGGCGACTGCCTGGGCCTGATTGCCCGGCCATGTCGGGCCGGGCTAACTCCGACGGCCCGAACGACCCCGAAACCCGAACTCGAATACGAATCGATGATACGGTTACAACGTACTCGCAAAGACGAATCTAAGAGCTAAGAGAACACACACCCGACCAACCAAGGCTCGAATCCGACAACTAAGTAATTACCCAAAACTTTGGGAAATTACGAAAATGGCCCAAAACGTCCGAAAATCACGATACGCGATCGAAACACCAAACCAAAGCTTGCAACAAGAATAATAACATTAAATGAACTTACGAGAAACTCAAACAACAGCTTTGACGAGATTCGCAAGAATCGAACTCAAGTGCGAAAAGCGCCTAAAAAGCTCTAACTCAAGAAACGATACCGAAACGAACTCGGATGACAAAAAGTGCAGAATTAATCATTCTCGAAATGACGAAACCGTCATGAGCGAGTCGTCAAAACGGACTTTTTCCGAAAAAAAGAAATTACCGGAAATCGAAATTACGGGTATTACAGATATTACTTTCGACCCATTTCGTACTGGGATGTCAGTTTTGACAAGTTTCATCGGGGACGACATTTTCAACTCGTTTTGCTCAGAGGCGTTATTTTTGGACCGTTTTGCACCGAGACATTATTTTCAACTCATTCCGCCCCGATGTGACCTTTTCGATCATTTCGCCCCGTTTTGTCTTAGACGTCATTGCGGTCCATTTTGTCCCGGTATGTTATTTGCGGTCATTTTGTCGTGGCACGTCATTTTCGACCATTTTCGTCTAAGACGTCATTGTCCAGCCGTTCCGTCTGAGGACGTCATTTTCCACCCGTTTCGTACTGGAACGTCATTTTTGATGTGTTTCATCATGGGATGTCATCTTCGACCCCGTTCGCCCCAGGATGTCAATTTCGACCCGCTGTGTGATAAGTGGTAATTTTACCACTTATTTCTAGGATTTTATACTAGGTTTTTATCTCGTTTCGTGATTAATGTGCTCGTATTTGGCTTATTTATGATTAGTCGAGCCGTATTACGCGTTTGGGTTGGTTTTAGTGTGTTTGCAGGTTTTTAGAGCCAAAAGGACCCAAAACGAGACAAAGGACCGAGAGTCGAGTCAAACGGACGAAGAAACGGATTTTTGCGCCAAACAGAAGACCCTATCGGCCAGCCTATCGGCCGATAGGGCCGTCCGAAAGGAGCTCCTGCCTATCGAGTGAAGAAATCGACGAACCACCTATCGGCCAGCTTATCGCCGATAGGCCAAAGGCTTCCTCAATGGGCTCTCGTTTGGACGGATTTTGGCTCTTTTGATATTATTTATTTCCTAGATTAGGGCTAATCGGGATTTTAACCCCTTAGCTATATAAACCTCGTTTTAGACCTAGTTTGAGGATCTGGGATCATCTTCCATCACCCTTTTCATCTTTTATTATCTAGAGCATTTTTACACTTTTAGCAAGATTAATTTCTTTGATGCAAGAACTTTTGGAGGAGAATTATTATTGTTTTGGGAGATTGAAGACTCGGAGTTCATCCATAAGGGTTGTAATCTCTTTCATATTAATAATATGCGTTCTTCATCAATTTCTTGTTTGATTTCAATTATGTCCGGCTAATTCATTGATTGATTCTAGGGTTAGTAATTTTAATTGATGTTCACATGATGTTCTTTTGATTACCTTTTGACCTTTCATCCTAGGCTCGTGTTCAAGTTGTGTTAAATCTCATGTTAGATTATAGGGACCTTATTCGATGCATGTTAGCTATTTGTTTTTGTCCTAAGGAGTAATTGATTAGTGGAAATACTTGATGCACAATATGATTTTATCTTGAGACCTAGCGGAGAAAGATAAATCATAGATAAATAAGTTGGTGCTTTTAAGTGATTTCAATCCTTTGAGCCTCGGGGAAAAGGGTTTTAATTAACTATCTTTCTAGGTTGCCTTGATCGAATTCTAGATCGACCGAGTGATTATTTCTAGGATTGAATTAAAATTTGGGGAAAAGGAATCAAGTGAACGAATTGTGTGAACTCAATTAGATGATACTACCCTAGGATCAATTACCTTTCGACTTGTGATTTTATCTTGCTAATTTGCTTTATTTGCTTAATTTAGATATTTCATCTTTTATTTAATTTTTGTTCTTCGATTTTTAAAATTAGATAATTAGAATCAAAACAATTTTTCGGATTCCTAAATAGCAGTCAAATTTTGAGTAGAGTTAATTCCTTTATTTTCGACACATCAATTCCCTTGGGTTCGACACCTTGGAAATACTCCGAGGTTTTACAAATTTTAAAATTGATCGGATTTGAAAACCATACTACGCGAATCCAAGCGATCAATTTTTGGCGCGCTGTCGGGACTTGATAGAAAATTTAAGGGAATAATTCGAAAAAGAAGAGATTGTTACTTTAGGATTGTTTACTATTATTATTAATTTTCGATCTCGTTTCCTCACATCTTGTTTTCTTTTCCTTGTAGGCGGTGCATGATCACGAGATCCCAAGGAAAGAACTTATTTCCTTTGGATCCGGAAATCGAGAAGTCTTTGAGGAGGAAGAAGCAAGAAGCGAGAACCGAGACTCTTTCTATACCTTTCGTTGATACCATGAACGGCATTGTTGACCAACCACGAGAACTCGCTCGTCCCGAGAAGATCCCTTTGAATGCCCGCTTTCGACCTAAGCTGGACGATTATCAAGAAGGAGGTTGGGGAAAGATTGATGCCAACAACTTCGAGCTTAAGCCGTCCCTCATTGCTACAGTGAAGTCTCAAACATACGGAGGGGGAGTTAATGAAGATCCAAACGCTCATCTTGAGTCGTTTTTGGACATATGTGCCACTATCAAGCAAAACGGAGTGCCTCCGGATGTCATTAAGCTCCGCCTATTCCGATTCTCCTTAGAAGACGATGCACTAGATTGGTACAAGAGCTTAGATCGGAAGGAAATTGGTACTTGGAGAGAGATGACCCGGTTGTTCTTAAGATGTTCTATCCTCCCTCGAATGTGCAAAAACAAATCAACGATATCTTGCAATTCGAGCAATATGAGGATGAATACTTATACGAGGCATGGATCCGATTTAAGAAGCTACTTCGCAAATGCCCGCAGCATGGAATTGACAAAGAGGAGATCTATATTCGGTTTTATCGGGGTTTGACGAGGAAGGCTAGAAGAGAGTTGGACTACTCATCGAAAGGGGGATTTCTGGCTAACGATTATGAAGAGGCCAAGAATCTCATTGAGCTAGCGGTCAACAATGATTACGAGGAGGTGACCGATAGGAAGATGACGAGAAGAAAGGTTCCATCCGGTGACGAGGACGCCTACGGTGATTTAAAGGCAAAATTTGAAAAACAACAAAAAGAGCTCGAGATGCTAAGAAAGAATACTTTGGGAGTCAATTCAGTTTTTGAAGAGTTAAACGAGCCGATTGCAGTTAAGGAGGATGTGAACTACATGCAAGGAGGAAACTTCAGGCAAGGGGGAAATTGGGGGAACTCTTATCCGAACAATCGAAACCACCCTAATTTCTCCTATGCCAATCCGAACAATGCTCTCCAGCCACCACCGGGATTTAACGTGAAAAATGGGGTTATTCAAGAGCCGATTGCTAAGACACCTATGGAAGAGATGCTGGAACGGTTGGAGGCGAGCCAAAAAGATTTTATTTATAAAGTAGACAAGAGGTTCGGAGCTCTCGAGCATAGTGTGACATCTATTGGAAACTCGGTGATAGCCTTGACTAAGCAGATGTCGATGGTGGAGACCCAAATGAGTCAAATGGCGAACGCCCAAGCCGGATTTCATAAGCCGGGGCATTTTCCGAGCAAAGACGAGACCAACCCGAAGACGCAACAATGCAACGCAATCGAGCTTCGGAGTGGAACGAGGTACATAATCATGGGGCTGAAGTTGAGAAACCGGAAACAAAGATGTACTAGAAACGGAGCAGAAACGAGAAGAAGATGGAATGCGGAGAACCTATCGGCCAAATTTATCGGCCGACAGCCCAACCGATACCCATACAAAGATGCCTAAGTGAAGCCTATCGACCCACCTATCGGCCGAAAGGCTCTGAAGTTCGAATATGAAAGATTTTGAGGAAAAAGCTCCATTTCCACAGCGTTTGGCCAAGTCGAGATATGATGAAAAGCTTCAACAATTTATCGACATGTTTCAAAAGGTGAATATCAACATTCCACTTCTAGACGCTTTGAGAGACATGCCGGTTACGTGAAATTCTTGAAAGACGCTGTGGCAAGCAAGAGGAAGTTGAGGAAGTTTGAAACAATAAATATGACAGAGGAGTGTAGCGCTATCATTCAAAACAAGCTCCCACTCAAGCGAAGGATCCGGACGTTTTACTTTGACATGCATGATTGGCGACCAAACGTTGTAATGGGTTGTGTGATCTCGGGCAAGCATCAATCTTATGCCTCTATCCATCTTTAAGAGGTTGAAGATTGGTGAGATGAATCCGAATACCATTTATCTACTCATGGCGGACCGGCCAATCACTTATCCGAGGGGAATTGTGGAGGATGTGCTCGTAGAGTCCAACACTTAGTCTTCCTACGATTTCGTAGTTCTTGATATGCCCGAGGACGAAAATCAACCATTGATCTTTGGGAGACCGTTTCTAGCAACGGGGAGAGCACTTATAGACGTCCGGAGGGCGATCTTACTTTCCGGTTAACGATCAAAATCGAAAATTTCCATCTATGACGCGATGAAGAAGCCCGACGATGCGCCCGAGGAATGTTTTGAAATTGAGTCTATTATGCCGCCCGACCGACTTGTTGGAGCATTGTATTTCACACTCCATTTACTCACATTCGAGGTTGATGAAATTTCCGAGGATTTGCCGAGTATGTTCGAATGTTGGAGGCGAACGAGTCTCGACCTAATGAGAGGAGCGTGTGCTATCTTGATATCAACAAACCCGTTCAAGGGGAGTTGTCATCAAGATCCGGGTTGAATGAGGTATCGTCTAGCTAAAGACGTTAAACGTAGCACTTGTTGGGAGGTAACCCAACGTATGTATGTATATTAGTTCGTTTTATTCGTTTATTTTCGATTTTTTTGCGTGATTTTTGTAGTTTCTAGTTTCGTAGTAGCTTTGCTAGTTTTTGTTAAGTTCTAATCCATGCACGCCGAGTTTTGAATACTTGCAGGTCTTTAATCGCCATATCCTAGCAAAAACGGACCAATTATGCGAAAGAGAAAAAGTGGAAATTTTTCTCGAGACAGAAGATCCTATCGGCGAGCATATCGGCCGATAGGCCCGGCCGATAGCCGAGGAAAATTAGAAAAATTTTTATGTTACAAGCGGTGGTCGACAGAATTCCACATCGACCGATATCCCGCCCGATATGAGCATGGTAAGAGAAAGAAGATCCTATCGGCCCGACTATCGGCCGATAGGCCCGGCCGATAGGACATACCCGGCCCAGTATACACTACGAGCTCGCCGACAAACCCGCCATTTCACCACGGTGATCGGTACTCCATTAACAAAGCCACTTCTTTCTCTTTTCAAACTTATTCCTCCTTTGGGATGCGAAATAAGTTTGGGGGGGGGGGGGGGGGGAAGAAGTGCGGCTTTGTTAATTTCTTTACGTGTGAGTACCTTGTTTGCCTTGTATCATTATTTGCTTGTGTGTGTTGGTGCCCGTTGTTTTTATTTGTGCTTATCTTATTGGTGTTGCGTGGATTTGGCTTTTGGTTGCTTAGTTTTTAGATTTTTTTTGTTCATTTTCGTTTGGTGTGTTTGCTAGTTTCTATTTTTTTTTCGTTAGGTCGTAGTAGTTTTTTTTTTTAGATTTCATGTTTGCTTTTATTTGCTTTTCGTTGTTTGTTTTAGATAGCCTTGCTTGTCTTAGTTTTTCTTTATTAGTGAATTTTTCGTGCTTCTATTTGTGTGAAACCGATGTTACGACACTGTTTTTCTCTGAAGAAACGGTCGAGTTTTAGTCGAGTTGTAGTCGCTATTTCATTTTGCATAGTATTTATTTAGGTCCAAAATTTTTCGTGATTGTAGAGGTCTTGGCGGATAAGAGACGATACATACTTGTTTTAAAATCACCGTCAATACGTTTGGTTACATCTTAGGATTGTGAGTCGCATCAAGCTTGGCTACGTCGTGTTGGCACTTAGATAGAGTTTAGAGTCGGCCGCTTTTCCCAAAAATTGAGATAATGTTGTTCTATGAAGGGAAGTCTAGTAACCGGGGCATTCGCGTGACCCGTTGTTTACCCTCGCGTAAAACGACGACTGGATTAGACTAGTGATTTAGATATTTCACATGTGCCAATGATAGGGAACCTAGTAACCGGGGTATTCGCGTGACCATTGTTTACTCGCGTAAAACGGCGACCTTGATTCGACATGGAAATTATATATTCGAGTTGTTTCTCCGTGTAGACGGGAACTTAGTAACTAGAAGCATCCATGTGCCCCATGAGTGTCTTTTACGTCAAACGGTTTCCTAATACATGAGAATGGAAGTTCCACCTAGGATTACCCCGATGAAACATCCCGAGATCCTAACCTAGTGGTCAACTCGAATTAAATTCGTGAACATATATATAAGGGAATCTCGACCGAGGTTTATTTGTTATGAAACTCGTGAAAAATGTGCCACTAGACTGTAACGGAACGAACTAGCTTGTTTATTTTAGCCTTTCATATTGATTTCGATTTGACTCACGTTTTGTTAATCTTTGAGTGGATTTTCTTCATGAACGAATGATTAGGATCGAACTTGACTACTTTGCGGAATCATTATTCGAAAAGTTTCGCTTACGACACTCGGATTATTTAGAGAGAATTACAGGTAGTATTGATTAGGTTGAACACTATGAGTTGCACGATGATTCACGATTTTCTTTTTCTTTTCTTTTTGTTGTTCGGACGAACAAGGCTTAAGTTTGGGGTTTGATAAGTGGTAATTTTACCACTTATTTCTAGGATTTTATACTAGGTTTTTATCTCGTTTCGTGATTAATGTGCTCGTATTTGGCTTATTTATGATTAGTCGAGCCGTATTACGCGTTTGAGTTGGTTTTAGTGTGTTTGCAGTTTTTAGAGCCAAAAGGACCCAAAACGAGACAAAGGACCGAGAGTCGAGTCAAACGGACGAAGAAACGGATTTTTGCGCCAAAAGAAGACCCTATCGGCCGATTTATCGGCCGATAGGCCGTCGAAAGGAGCTCCTGCCTATCGAGTGAAGAAATCGACGAACCACCTATCGGCGGCCTATCGGCCGATAGGCCAGCAAAGAGCTTCCCGGCTCTCGTTTTTGGACGGATTTTGGCTCTTTTGGATATTATTTATTTCCTAGATTAGGGCTAATCGGGATTTTAACCCCTTAGGCTATATAAACCTGTTTTTAGACCTAGTTTGAGGATCTGGGATCATCTTCCATCAGCCCTTTTTCATCTTTTATTATCTAGAGCAGATTTTTACACTTTTTAGCAAGATTAATTTCTTTGATGCAAGAACTTTTTGGAGGAGAATTATTATTGTTTTTGGGAGATTGAAGACTCGGAGTTCATCCATAAGGGTTGTAATCTCTCTTTTCATATTAATAATATGCATTCTTCATCAATTTCTTGTTTGATTTCAATTATGTCTGGCTAATTCATTGATTGATTCTAGGGTTAGTAATTTTAATTGATGTTCACATGATGTTCTTTTGATTACCTTTTGACCTTTCATCCTAGGCTCGTGTTCAAGTTGTGTTAAATCTCATGTTAGATTAAAGGGCCCTTAATCGATGCATGTTAGCTAATTGATTTTGTCGGAAGGAGTAATTGATTAGTGGAAATACTTGATGCACAATATGATTTTATCTTGAGACCTAGCGGAGAAAGATAAATCATAGATAAATAAGTTGGTGCTTTTAAGTGATTTCAATCCTTTGAGCTCAAGGGAAAAGGGTTTTAATTAACTATCTTTCTAGGTTGCCTTGATCGGAATTCTAGATCGACCGAGTGATTATTTCTAGGATTGAATTAAAATTTGGGGAAAAGGAATCAAGTGAACGAATTGTGTGAACTCAATTAGATGATACTACCCTAGGATCAATTACCTTTCGACTTGTGATTTTATCTTGCTAATTTGCTTTATTTGCTTAATTTAGATATTTCATCTTTTATTTAATTTTTGTTCTTCGATTTTTAAAATTAGATAATTAGAATCAAAACAATTTTTCGGATTCCTAAATAGCAGTCAAATTTTGAGTAGAGTTAATTCCTTTATTTTCGACACATCAATTCCCTTGGGTTCGACACCTTGGAAATACTCCGAGGTTTTACAAATTTTAAAATTGATCGGATTTGAAAACCATACTACGCGAATCCAAGCGATCACTGTGCCATGGGGCAATATTTTTTGCCCGAGACGTCATTTTCAACACGTTCCGCCCCCGGACGACATTTTTGGCCGTTTTGTCCCAAAAAGTTATTTTCGACCATTTTCGTCTTGGAACATCATTTCCACCCGTTTCGCTCCAAGAGATCATTTTCGGCACGCTTCGTCTCGAGACGTTATTTTTGACACATTTCGCCCCAAGACGTCATTTTTGACTCGTTACATTATAGGATGATATTTTCGGGCTTGAACGTCATTTTCGACACGTTTCTACCTAGGACGATATTTTCGACTATTTTGTCTCGAGATGTCATTTTCGACCGTTTTCGCCATGGGATGCCATTTTTAATTTGTTTCATACCGTGACTATATTTTTAGCCCGTTTCACCCGGCGTTTCGGCCTCCTTCGTTCTGTGATGATATTTTCACCCCGTTTTGTCCTGGGATGTCATTTTCGACCATTTTCGACCCGATTGTCATTTTTCCATCCATTTCGTGTCGGGATAACATTTTCGGTCGGTTTCGCCCCGCGACGTCATTTTTGACCATGGATGTCCTTTTCGACCTGTTTTGCCTCGGGATGTCATTTTCGACCAGTTTGTCCTAGGATATTATTTTCGGTCCGTCTTGTCCCGATGTCATTTTCGACCTTTTTGTCATGGGGCGATATTTTCAGCTCAATTCAGCATTTCGGCCTGTTTTATCCTCGGACGTTATTTTGGGCTCGTTTTGTTCTGTGACGTCATTTTCGATCATTTTCGTCATGGGACGATATTTTCAGTCCATTTCATCTTTTTCGGCCTATATTGTCGGGAGTCATTCTCGATATGTTCTATCCCGGGTCATTTTCGACATGTTTCATCATGGGACGATATTTTCGGCATGTTTCGCTCCCGGACAATATTTTCGGCTCGTTTTTGTCCCCAGACGTCATTTTCTGCTAATTTCGTCCTCATGTGATATTTTCGATCTGGGACGTCATTTTTGACACGTTCCGTGGGAAGATATTTTCGGTCTAGGACGCCAATTTCGACACATTTCACCATGAACGATATTTTTTACTAGTTTCGTCATTGAATTTTATTTCCGAGTCATTTTGCTCAGGAACATCATTTTCGACCCTATAACATGCGTTAGTCCTTCTTCATTGCATACGCTAACCCTTGTGTGATTACGTACGTATAACTCATTGACTCGACTGTCCCAATCAAGCCGAAAGTACTCAGCCATACACGTCGAAAGGTGATCTGGTGTGATCTCAATGTTACGTACATAACACGACCATCTAACGTACGTAACCTGCTTCATTTAGCATACGTTATCCTATGGTTGTAGTGTACGTTATAGCTGTAACATTTAGCCAAATCTGCAAGTCAATAACCGGTAAAGTTGATACCAACAAAACATAAATAGTTCCAATTCACAATATCCAATACAATATACATTGTATAAATCCAAATCCAATACAATATGACTTATAAAATTTCAACTTAATACGTACAATACAACAGTATAAAAATAAAAATTCCATATGGATTATATAAATGGGCCGAATATGTCGTCTCGGGCGAAATGGGCCGAATATGTCGTCTCGGGCGAAATGGGCCGAATATATCCTCCCGATGTGAATGGCCCGAAAATTTGGTACCAGACGAAACAAATCGAAATGGCGTCCTGGGGCGAAATGGGCCAAAAATATCGTCCTGGGACAAAACTGGTCGAAAATGACATCCCGAACGAAATGTGTCGAAAATATTGTCCCGGAACGAAACAGATCGAAAAGGACGCCCCGGGGCAAAAATGATCGAAAATGACGTCCTTCGCCAGAACCGGTCGAAAATGAGTCCAGGGGCAAAAACAATCGAAAATGACGCCACAAGATAAATCAGACCAAAAATAATATCCGAGGAAGAATTGGATAGAAAATGACGTCTTGGGACAAAACGAGTCGAAAATGATGCCTCATACGAAACGGACCGAAAATGTCTTCTCGGGGCGAAATGGATCAAAAATGACGTATGAGGGCAAAAATGGTCGAAAAATAACGCCCTTGAACAAAATGGACCCAAAATGATGTACATGGGGCGAAAACAGCTGAAAATGACGTCATGAGACAAATCGTGCCCAAAATAATGTCGGATGACAAAATGGGTCGAAAATGACATCTCGGGCAAAACGGGCGAAAATATTGTTGAGGGGCGAAATGGGCGATATGTCGTCTCGCAACGAAAACGATTCGAAAATGAGATCTCGGGTCAAAAACAGTCGAAAATGACGTTCAGGGACAAAACAGACTGAAAATGACGTCCTGAGGTGAACGCGACGAAAATTACGTCTTGTGGCGGAACGTGTCGCCATGACGAAACTGGTCAAAAATAACGTCACAAGGAGAAATATTGAAAATGTCGTCATGTGGCGAAATGGTGGAAAATGATGACACGTGACATAACGAGCCAAAAATAATGCCTGAAGATAAAAATGGGTCGAGAATGATGTCCGAGGGCTAAATGGGTTGAAGATGATGTCCCAGGACGAAATGGGTCGAAAATAACGTCTCAGGACAAAGATGGTGGAAAATGACATCCGAGGCGAACAGACCGAAAATGCCGTCCCCTAGGACGAAATGGGTAGAACATGACATCTCAGGACGAAAATAATATCTCCGAAAAAATTGGCCGAAAATGTCGTCTCGAGGGTGTAACAGGCCGAAAATGACGTCCCTGTGCGATAGGACCAAATAATATTTCTGGGTAAAACGGTTCGAAAATAACGTATTGTGACGAAACTGGTCGAAATGGTCGTTTGGTGACGAAGCATGGTCGAAAATGACGACATGGGGAACATGTTTAGAATAATATTGTGTTGCGAATTAGGTTGGAAATGACGTTCTGAGCCGGAACGGGTCAAAAATAATATCCCGAAGTACAGTCGAAAAATAACATCATTTGACGAAACGAGCCAAAAATGACTTCCTGAAGCGAAACATGTCGAATATAACGTCTAATGACGAAATAGTAAAAATGACATCCCGTGGCAAAACAAGTCAAAGATAATGTTCAGAGGTGAAAAAGGTCGAAAATAACGTCCAAGATTGAACGAATTCGAAAATGATGCTCCTTGGCAAAATGGGTAAAAAATAACGTCTCGGGTCGAAACATGTCAAAAATAATAATTTGTAAATTATAGGTAATTTGGATATAAAGATACAAAATATTCAAATAAAAAACTTATTTTAAACAAATTGAAATATATGAAACATCTCACTTAAATTGGGAAGATAAAAATATTCAAATAAAAAACTTATTTAAATAAATAGAAATATATAAAACCTCACACTTAAATTATGAAAGCGGAAGTGTAAGACCCGAAGAAATCAAAACTCAACAATAACCTTTCCAATTGTCTTTGGCACGAGCAATAAAGATATACTCCATTCGTCCCACAAGACTGTGCTAATTTTGACTTTTATTGGTCAACATTCATAAGCTTTGACCATGAATTACAACTAATATATAAAAGAAATTATGGTAATGTAAGTACTTATTTGATTTGTCTTAGTGTGTATTTTCCAACTGTTATTTTTTATAATTTTTATTCATATATAATTAAAATTATTAATAGTCAAATACTATATTAAAAAATAAAAACAAACGAAGTTAGGCTTTCTTCTTTTGAGTTTAATTTTAGCACATTTTAGTTCATTTTATTTCAGCAAAATTCAGTTCAATTCAGTAAAATTTGATTCAGTTTAGTTCACTTCAGTTCAATTTAATTCAGTTCAATTTCGTATGCAATTTAGCTTTTAAAATCAATGTTATTAATTACTAGTATTATTATTTATATCATCAATAATATTATATATAAAAAAAATTATCATATTTGTTTATTTTATTATTACTATCTTCCTTGTTGTATAAATAATAATTATTATTGTTGTGTGTGTATATATATATATAATATGATTACTTACTTGGAGTTTATTATTAATAGTAATCTTATTATTGTTATTGTGTTTGTTGTTGTTTTAATATAAATAATAATTCTTATTGTTGTATATATTATTATCTAATTTTATGATTATTATTCTTAATAATATCAATTTTATCAACCATATTATATATGATTTTTAATATTATTATTAATTATTATATTACTTTTATTATTATTATTATTAATAATAGTGGGAATCAATTTTTTAATACCAAATCATAAAATTGATAAGTTCTATATCTCTATTCATAAAACTATAAGTTTTTAGTACCATTTTGATTAAAAAGACTAAAATGTCCTCTCTTTTGTTGTAATGTTGACTTCTCACTTTATTTTATTTTATTTAATTTAAACTACTTTTCTTCTTTTTTTTCTTTTTTACTTTCCTCATTTGCTCCGATCGATATTAATGTCCAACAACCAAAATTTAACTACAAACATATACATCAAAACAACACAACCATTTTTGACAAAGGGTCTCTCAAAAATCTTCTAGAAATCACAAGATTATTCGAAAAGAAAAGTTGATGTTGAAATAGGACTTCATTTGTCGTGCTTCTGGGTTCATAAAGAAGGTATGCATCAGTATTTGACCGCTGGGAAAAAAATTTCCCGATCTGTTCTTACGGACACGATCGCTGCACACGATGGGAAGCCACCGTGTGCAACGGTCGTGTCCAACGACCTTGACATCGTGCGCACCACTAACGTGTTCACGATCGTTTAACACGATCGTCTACAATCGTGTGCAGCGATCGTGTTCATGGCGTAAACTTGCACACGATCACCGCACACGGTAGTATACGCGTGTGCATCGGTCGTGTCCAAGGCACTGCTTTATAATATTGTTCGCTCGGTTTTACGAATAGTTATTCATCTTTTTGTAATCAGATGTCGTGGCAGCGTATTTTGATACATCACGGTGGTCATTGGGAGCGATCGACATATGTAGACGAGGACTCCTTTTTTGTCTATATCGACACGAGCAAAGTTAGTCGTGCAAACCTCGTGGGGGTTATCAGAGAGGGTTTGGGTGGTCCAAATGAGCCCGATTACAAATTATGGTACTTGACACACATGGCCAAGGGAAACAAAGTAAAAGTCCTATTATGGGGTGATACCGAGATACTTCGATTACTAGTAGAATACAAGGAGGATCCTGAAGTCTATGTTGAGAACAGCAGCTCCTCCACTCCCGAGGTTAATATGGGATGTAGCAGCTCGAGAGTAGAGCCCGGCAACATAAATTATGACATGCCTTCCAAAGAGTATCAATACGAGGAAGATGAGGAAGACGAGGAAGATGATGAGGTGCATACATCCAAAGATGAAGATTGTTGTAAAGACTTGCTTGAGTCACTATATGCGGAATTTCTTGCTTGGGTTCGCCAACCGGCCCAAATGGATAGGATTATGAGTCGTCGGAACTTCTCATCCGACCATCAATCTGCGAGCGAGCATGAGCATCTACAATCAATGCGTAACTGGATCATTCCATTTCCGGACCCCGGTAGTGCTGGGACTTTGGGTTGGGTCGAGCAGCCTCCACCGATTACCGGTCAGCTAGAGGTGGGATCCACCTTTCGTTCCAAGACAGAGTTGAGGATAACTTTAGGAATGTATCATTTGGAAAACATGCTACAGTGTATCACTGATCGTTCCGCCGATAAACGTATAGTGTTTGTCTGTAAGAGTGGGCGAAAAAATTGTCAGTTTAGGTTGTGTGCTATTGAGGGTGCAACTATTTGGAGAATTAGTAAGTTGACATTGGATCACAGCTGTCACCCTGATTTGAACCGTGCTGCCGCACGATCGGTCACTTCTGAGGTTGCCGCCCATTATTTTGCTAAAAGATTGACCGGTGAGGGGGTCACTTTGAGGCCAAAGGAGATGATTGCAGAGATGTGTAGGGAGTACGGCATTGACATGCTATACAGTTTTGCTCTCCGGACGAAGAATATAGCGATAGAGAATACATATGGCGGCTTTGATGAGTCGTATCAGAGGCTCCCATCTTATCTATATTTGTTAAAACAGCGTAATCAAGGGACAATTTATGATTTGCAGACGACTCGTGAGGGAGTGTTTTGCCAGATGTTCGTTGTACTCGGACAGAGTATTAGGGCATTTGATACGTGCCTTCGACCGGTGATTATAGTTGATGGGACCCACCTGAAGGGAAGGAATAAAGGAACTCTATTTGCGGCCGTCACATTTGACGGGAACGAGCAAGTATTTCCTCTTGCTGTTGGTCTCGGTCCGATAGAGAACGACGAGTCATGGACTTATTTTCTGTATAACCTGCGCAGATGCTACAATCCGATGGAAGATTTACTGATTGTGAGTGACCAACATAAGAGCATTCAGAATGTTGTTCGAGCTGTCTATCCGAATGCATTCCACGGGTTGTGCTATCACCATCTTGCAAAAAATCTGACCTCCTACGGTACGCATGATATAGGACTCTTTAGAACTGCTGCCTACACGCATCGTGAAGAAGTTTTTGAAAACTACTTTTCGAAACTACATATCGAAAGCCCTAATGGGGCTCACAGGCGCCTTTCTGAAATTGGGCCAGAGAGGTGGGCTAGGTCGAAGTGTCTGGTACGACGCTATAACTTCTTGACATCCAATGCTGTTGAATGCTTTAATAATCGTATGTTGTGGGCGGCGCACTGCTTCCTCGTTACTTGAGATATTTCGCCTAATTTTAGAGAATTGGTTTGATGAGAAGCGGGGAGAAGCTACATCAAGAGACCATGAGTTGACAATGCACACTTTTGAAAAGCTTTCTAACTCTGTGCAAGCCAGTATGACTCTTACCGTTCGAGCTACCACCCCACTTGTTTATAAAGTCGAAGAAAACAAAGTTTCTTGTGAGGTCGACCTTCGAACATGGACATGTTGTTGTCGTGAGTTTGATTTGGATCAGATTCCATGTCGTCATGTCGTTGCCGCTATAAGGTAATTGTCTATGCTGTCGTGTGCACACGGTTATGGCCGTGGGCATGCGGGTGCTGTCGGACGCTCACGGTCGTGCCCATAGTCATGGCAGAATGCACATGATCGTAACCCACGATGGGCACGATCGTAACCCAGGATCGGCATGATCGTAACCCAGGATCGGCACGATCGCAACCCACGATCGGCACGATCTCAACCCACGATCGGCACGATCGTAACCCACGGTCGGCACGATCGTAACCCACGATCGGCACGATAGTAACCCACGATCGCCACGATCGTAACCCACGATCGGCACGATCGTGTTCTGTCATCGTGTGCAAACAGGGCTGGTCTGGAATTATCCTACACCTCATCAATATCAAAAATACATTATCCTATACAACATCCTTGACATAATTGCTTATTGTAACAGGCGCGCCGGCAATGGTTTGTCCGTGTATGATTTTGTTAGTCGTTATTTCAAGCAACAAGGCCTTAGAGAGACTTATAAGGAGCATATTAGTCCCATCCCACATCCTGATGAGTGGAATGTCCCACCGGAGATCTCATCCATCGTTTGTGTACCTCCAGAGGGGGTACGACAAGCTGGACGAGCAAGGATGAGTCGCGCACGGTCCGCTGTTGAAAATTTGCCCGCGGGTGGACGGC
Source organism: Orobanche coerulescens (assembly GCA_033398695.1). Taxonomy (NCBI): domain Eukaryota; kingdom Viridiplantae; phylum Streptophyta; class Magnoliopsida; order Lamiales; family Orobanchaceae; genus Orobanche; species Orobanche coerulescens. The sequence goes on along the minus strand of CM065814.1, from coordinate 137,361,903 downwards.
CTCAGGTGTGCGGTAGGTGTAAAGGAACCGGCCACAATAGAAAATCTTGCAAAGCATTCATTCCCGTAGGTGGTGTGGATTTGAATATCCCTGAAGAAACTCAACGAATGGATGAACAAACGAGGCAAAAGCGCCGGCAGAAGAAGAGGTGTAGCATTTGCCGTAATGATGACCATGACATAAGGGGATGTCCATACCATGAAACTTAAATTGCTTATGTATTTTTATATTTTGTGACTTACTAGCAACAATCATGTGTTGATATTTTGATCCTCGATGGACCATGTATTGAATCAGTATTCTGATTATTAGTTGAAATGCATAATTTTGTGTCTATTTTCTTTATCTTTGAATTGAAATTTAAGTGTTCAGTGATGTAAAGCAAATAAAGGTGATTATGGAGCCAAACATTAACCATAACAAAGTAGCTCACTTTAAAGAGCAATATTTTACATCAAAAGCATATTCAAAGCATATAACTTTACAAAACAAAAGTTCATCACCATCACACCAAAATATCTAATAATAACTTAAAAACCACAATCACTTGGATCCCTTTTCCCACATCTGTTGTTGTATCTTTAGTCTTGTATCACCATCTTCATGAACTTCCTCTTCTAAAATAACTTATTTACTTGTCTTCTCAGAAATCTCCAAATCATTATCATCATCACCATCTAGTATGACTGGAGTGCTCGCAGTGTTTTTAAATAGGCCCTGTTTCATGAAACACATTAATTCGCAGTACACACTACACATATAACAAAATCAAAAAACTTACTCTGAGCATTGAGTATCTTCCTCTCGGCCTAGTTCTGTATGGTGGGTTGGGAGGAGGTATCCTCCTTCTTTTTGGTGGTGGTGCTTCGATTCCTCCTAAATCACTTTCTCGTAATCGGCCGCTCATTTCGCGTATTTGATTTTAATGGATTTTAACTGATGTTAATTGATTAGGGTTTGTAGTGAAATGGGGGCTACGGTTCATGTATTTCACTCTCTGTCAATGAAGATGGGCTTATATTGAAAAAGGGGGGGCCACGATGGGATTTTATAATAAAATAATTTGATGTTGCCCTTTGCAGTACACACGATGGTGCACATGATGGGCACGATCGTGTGCTCCGATCGTGTGACACGTTGGTAACCAGATGTCACGGTGTCTATGGTGTCAAATTGGCACTGTATCCACGTATGCACACGATGGGACACACGGTCGTACCCACGATGGGACACACGATCGTGTGCATAAAAACATCAAAAATTTTCACCAATTTCTCAAATTACTCGTCAATTTAGGTGTTGTTACTTATATATTAACAATTATTTATTAACGATACACTTATTTAAAAAGTTATTGAGTGAATTAACATAATATATTGCATATCATGTGTAGTCTATTTGTTCTCAGTGTATTAGTTCGTACTGATAAGTTCATCATCTGGATGAAATATATCATATACTAATGAATTACAACGAAATGACAAATACGAGTTTGTATAAGAAGCAATATAGTAATTAATGTTTGAACAAGCAATTTTTGAATCACAAAACATCCTTCTAGATAACACAATAAATCAAATTGGCAAAAATACCAAAAGTTTATATGCACACGATGGGACACACGGTCGTGCCCACGATGGGACACACGATCGTGTGCACAAGAACATCAAAAATTTTCACCAATTTCTCAAATTACTCGTCAATTTAGGTGTTGTTACTTATATATTAACAATTATTTGTTAACGATACACTTATTTAAAAGTTATTGAGTGAATTAATATAATATATTGCATATCATGTGTAGTCTATCTGTTCTCAGTGTATTAGTTCGTACTGATAAGTTCATCATCTGGATGAAATATCTCATATACTAATGAATTACAACGAAATGACAAATACGAGTTTGTATAAGAAGCTATATAGTAATTAATGTTTGAACAAGCAATTTTTGAATCACAAAACATCCTTCTAGATAACACAATAAATCAAATTGACAAAAATACCAAAAGTTTATATGCACACGATGGGACACACGGTCGTGCCCACGATGGGACACACGATCGTGTGCACAAGAACATCAAAAATTTTCACCAATTTCTCAAATTACTCGTCAATTTAGGTGTTGTTACTTTATATATTAACAATTATTTGTTAACGATACACTTATTTAGAAAGTTATTGAGTGAATTAACATAATATATTGCATATCATGTGTAGTCTATCTGTTCTCAGTGTATTAGTTCATACTGATAAATTCATCATCTGGATGAAATATCTCATATACTATTACAACGAAATGACAAATACGAGTTTGTATAAGAAGCTATATAGTAATTAATGTTTGAACAAGTAATTTTTGAATCACAAAACATCATTCTAGATAACACAATAAATCAAATTGGTAAAAATACCAAAAGTTTATATGCACACGATGGGACACACGGTCGTGCCCACGATGGGACACACGATCGTGTGCACAAGAACATCACAAATTTTCACCAATTTCTCAAATTACTCGTCAATTTAGGTGGTGTTACTTATATATTAACAATTATTTGTTAACGATACACTTATTTAAAAAGTTATTGAGTGAATTGAGATAATATATTGCATATCATGTGTAGTCTATATGTTCTCAGTGTATTAGTTTGTACGGATAAGTTCATCATCTGGATGAAATATCTCATATACTAATGAATTACAACAAAATGACAAATACGAGTTTGTATAAGAAGCTATATAGTAATTAATGTTTGAACAAGCAATTTTTGAATCACAAAACATCCTTCTAGATAACACAATAAATCAAATTGGCAAAAATATCAAAAGTTTATATGCACACGATGGGACCCACGGTCGTGCCCATGATGGGACCCACGGTCGTGTTCACACGGTCATGGCAGCCATCGTGCGCACACGACAGCATCAACCCATGACCGTGGGCAGGTTGCACACGATAGTGACCCACGATGGCCACGATCGTGTGCATCCATCGTGTGTAACACAGAGTCAAAAGATAAAGATTTAACAACACAACACGATCGTGACCCACGATGGCCACGATCGTGTTCATCCATCGTGTGTAACACAGAGCCAAAACATAAAGATTTAACAACACGACACATTCATATTGCCAAAACTGTCTAAATACAACATAAATATTTAACAACACGACACATTAATCTTGCCACAACACAACACGCCATAAACCATTTTACATGTCTAAAGACAACATAAAGATTTTAGCAGCTAAACCATATAGATATTTCTTAATATATTTCTCATTAAGTTCCTTGATTTGGTGTCTTGCTCCTGGGTTTGCAGAGACGAGTCGATCCAAGTACATGCACGCGAAGGGGCCACAACTGTGATTGTCGTTTTTTATGAACTGTAGCTCTCGTGGCATAATTTTGAAACTTATCTCCATGTCATACTTCTTCTTCGATTGGTTGTTCAGCCAATACCCGGATTGAGCTAGCACACGAGGCATCAGACGCATAATCGGTCGCAGTTGGTTGAATCGGTATCGACCATCTTCGTGGTGGTGTGACAAGGAATCGTACAACTCCACGGTACATGTTATGATGTCAATCTTGATAGTCACCCAATGGCTCTGGTCGAGGCAACAAATGGCAATGATCTGTTGAAACAAAATATGTAATCATATAAGATCATCACATCAAACATAGCGAATCATTTATAAATACAAATTTCAAACTTACTTCATTGTAATTTAACCATGGAACCACATGTGGTGTATCAAGACCTATCATGTAGTCCTCGATGCATTTAGGAATTTTCCAATCCTTGTAAACCGGCTTCCCTGTCACCTTGATACTAAGTGGATTATCCGGATGGAGTCTTGCAAACTCGTTGGCCAAAACTAACTACAAAAAGCCAAACCACAAAATTAACAAAAAATCCACATCACACCAATGATATACAAGCGAGTAGGTTATAGAACTTACGTAAAATTAGGAGCCGACAAGTACAGTGCCAACTCTACCGACACCAACACTACGGACTCCCCACGGAAGCCTTGCTCGAGTCGCAAGCACATAACAGTCTATCACCTCAGCATCAAAGTCTTCACGGCTAGACTCTATCCGGTCAAATAATGCCTGGGTGAGAGCATGCCCAGTCTCCAAACACCGGACAATAGCATCACGTGGCTACTCCCTCCTAAAGTGTAGGTACAACTTCTTCAGAGCCTCGCTATCTCTTGGAGGCGCAACCACAAATGGCTCCCGAAGAGCAGCAGATGGTCGACTCACTCGCGGTGGAAGACTACGCTCACCCAAATGCTGCGTTCCGGCACTCTCACCATCTTCATCACCCTCATCATCCCTCTCACAACTATAACGATCAGAGAGCTGTACAGCCGGCTGCTTGATCTCAAAAACTGGCTGCTCGATCTGAAATGGAGGCTGATGCTGAGGACCACCACATTCATAAGGAAACATCGCACTATAATGATGCCCATCTTGAAACCAGTCGAACATCGTCCCATAATGCTGAAACGGCGCGTCAAATGGCTCATACTGATGCTCGTAATCAAGGGGTTGCTGAGTCCGCTCAAAAGAATGATGAATCTGAGAATGATGACTGTGCTGGATCTCAGAATGGTGACTGTGCTGGACCTCAGAATGGTGGGTAGGCGGACGCTGAGAATGGTGGGTAGGCGGACGCTGAGAATGGTGACTAGGCTGACGCTGAGAATGGTGACTGTGGGCTGCACCAGAGACTGAGTGACGTGGAGGGTCAGGAATCCTCCGCCGGCACCGCTAATGCATGCGAATGACGAGGCCTATCATGGCTCCCAGCTGAGTAGTGCACCGGGCTCCTAGAACGTCTATGCGTAGGTTCGAAGAAATCCACGATCCCAGAAAGCACCCGGCGAGAAACTCGAGCAATAAATCCTGTCTTGACTCGTCGTACAAGACCGCCTTCAAACGGCGATCGAAGTACTCATCCCTGCTCGTGCCCTGGGTGTGGTCCGGACAAGGAAGTCCGTGGACACAACACACCCTCTCTTGCTGCCTCTCCCGGTCCGATGTCTCTGCACCATCTACTGGTGGAGTACTCTGCCGGCGTCGCTTCGACACTTTATGTGCCGACTCATATGTAATCAATTTCCCAGCAGTCTTCTTCGACCTATCCATAACTTTCTTTCTCGGGATCGGCGTAGGCTCATCCTCCTTGTTCTTCACAGCTATTCTTAGAGGCTTAATGAACTTAACGTCATATGGCGAGCCATTCTCAAAGCTCATGTAGTAGTACTCAACCTCATCCTCATCCAAATGCGGTAAAAAGGGAAGTACTCTGTGCTGCAAAATTAGTTATTAAAGCATACCATTAGATGGGCAATCACATAACGTTGAAGAGATGAAGTCAGGAGAAAATACGTTTACAAATTTATGTACCTTATCATCGAAGAAATGAGAGAAATCACAAAACATCTTCCTCGTAGTCCACATCAAGCACCGGGGGACTTGGACAAATTTATTTCGAATACCACACAATGCTCCCAATGAAGGAATCATGTCATACGACCATATCTGTAAAGCCCAAACAGGACCATAGAAGTGATAGTCCTTGTGCTCTTGTCCCTCCTTCATGGCAACGTTGCCTATGTAGTAAGATAAACCCCAAAGGCATAAGAACCCCAAGGAAACATATCCGACTGCTCGAAATCCTCAACTAATGCCCATGCCCATGTCTTGACCATCATGTCGTCACGACATAGAATAAAGTAGTACTATATAAGCAAATTGGCAACCTTCACATAATCTCTTATGTCTCTACCCAAATCTCGAGCATTGAACCTCTTCCGCAGAACACTAACCTTAATATTTTTGCCATGGAGTATTCTGTGGAAAATACCGTCAGACGGAAGGAGATGGTCCTCCTGTGGATGGAAGGTATAGTTTCCAAAATGGAGTCCAGTGATCATGGCAAAATCACGGGCCGTAAAACGAACGGTCCTCCCGCAAACTTGGAACCACGACTCATCCGGGGGGATTTGATCACCTTCCAATTGACGGGCAATCAACTGATGTAGGGCAGTATTTGAACTCCCATTTCTCCTAACTTTAATCAAGCGCCCCGGGGCCCCCTCGGTCAAGCTCTCGATAGCTCGATCAGCAACTGCGGAATTGCGGCCCATACTTCTTAGTTTCTCAATGATCTCTTTAAATACCGCCTCCCGTATGTAAAGATTCACTTGATGTGTAACAAAACGCAATGTAGGTCTCTTCCATATGCAACCAGTCTGCAATATAGACATACAACTCATAAGAATATGATAGAATGCTTAAGAGAACGAAAAAAAAAATTATGCCTTGCACACGATGGTAGGCACACGATCGATGCCCGTCGTGTGAAGACCATCGTGTGCCACACGACGGGCGTCGATCGTGTGCATGCCATCGTGTGCAGGGCAGGAGCCTTTGGTCTTCTAGCACACGACGGCACACACGATCGACGACCGTCGTATGTAAACCATCGTGCCCACGAAAGACCATCGTGTACACGATGGTGTCATCTTCTTCAGCACCATCGTGGGACGATGAACAACCGTCGTGGCACGATCATGTGTGAATGAAAATACACTAACCGGCGGCTCATTGACGAATTCCTCTTCAGATGGAGTGTCACTAGCGGGACTTCTGGCGTCTTCAGATTCTCTGTGGTAGTCGGAGTTCGACATTTTCTGGCCGGCGGAAGGGTTTCACGACGGGAGAGTTTTTTTTGCAGAAAGATAAGGAGAGTTTTTTTGCAGAGGGAAATATTGAGTTGTGGGACCGTTTAGATTATTGTTGTTTCCTTTTAATAATTTTCTATTTTTTATTGTTGTTTGCTTTTAATAATCTTCTATTTTTTTATGGTTTTTTATCTTTTAGTGGTAGACTTTAAGGGTAATAAAGTCTTTTAACACATTTTGGTATCAAAAACTTATAGTTTTATGAATGTGGATATATAACTTGTTACTTTTATGCTTTGGTACTAAAAAAGAGAGATCCCTTAATAATATCAATATTAATAATAGTATCATATATATTTGTATTATTATTATTATTAGTAGTATTAACAATATCTTTATTATTGTTGTTGTTGTTGTTGTGATGTTGTTGTATATATAGTTATGTGGTATCATTATTATTATACTTGACTAGATGTCCTCCCGTGCGATGCACGGCGTAAAATGTTAAGTATTTTATTATATTAGTAATATGTGATTGAATTTAAATAATATTGTAAAATTATTATAAAATATACATGAGTTAATATACACACGTATACTCATAAATTATTATTTGATTTGATGTAATTTATAAATTCTTATCATGTAATCTAAGGGCACATGATAGAAAAATCATAATTTAATTAAGCATAGGCATTTATTTTTTCATGTAGGACAATATGAGTCTTATATTTAATTTTATAAATAATAAATTAAATTATATTTATTATTACCAATTTTCATTAAAAGTGTCCAACCCATATTCTTACTAATATAATTTTTTTATATAATTTGGCATTATTATAATTATTTTATTATTTTACAGTCAGAACAAAATAATTCTAAAAAATTAAATAACTGTTAAAGTACAAAACTATGAAAATAAACTAAAAATATATATATATTTTTTCAGTGTTCTTATATTTTAATATGAAAATATTTTAATCATCTAATCTATCATTATTATATTTAAATTATTATATATATATGTGCTATATGGATATTAAATTAAAAAGCACAGAGTAAAAATTAATTTGATATATTTTTTTATCAAAAATAAAATTGATACGAAAAAGTTATAATTTTTTAAATTATTAAGTTAAAAATAAAAAGAATAAAATAATAGGAAATTTTTAAGTGGTAAATATTATATATGGAATAACCCTATAACTTTCTTCCCAAACTAAATATTTATTTTTTTAAGATTTTTAAAAAGAGAATAATGTAGAGATGACACATGCCCCTTTAGAATTTTTTGCTACTCTATTTTAATATTAAGTATGGATATTAATATTGTCGAATATTTATATACAATTTATTATTATTATTATTATTATCATTGTCATATATATTGTTATTGTTGTTATATATATTATTATTTAATATTACTAATTATGATTATTAGTATTATCAGTAAGTTAAGTTCAGTTCAATTCAGTTCGATTCAGTACAATTCAATTTCAGCAAAATTCAATTCACGTCAATTGAATTCAGTTCAATTCAGTTCAACAAAATTTAACTTAAAAGAACATAGCCTTAGTCGCACTAATCAATATTCAAAAAAAAAACTCAAATATGCGATTACCGTGCAATATCGGTCAAAATTTTAATCACATAACCCAAATATGGTAATAATCTTTATCGCGAAACAAATGTAAAGAAGCAAGAGCAATACTATCACAAATAAAATAAATGTGCAAGTATACGTATGCACATTATTTATTCATTTATTATGGTCTCAAAATAAATGAACAAATTATATAATAATTAAATGAATGAGATGTTGGTTCGTACAATATATATATATATATATATATATATATATATATATATATAAAATAGCGTTACAGATTCTAAGCATCAGATTAATTCTCTTTCCTACATGGCATTCTCTTAATTTTGGATTCCTATTTAGCTAAAATCTTGAATCTCACCTCAATTTAAAATGGTACTTAATCGATGGACAACCTAAATAAATAGAATTCAATATCTTGAATCCACGTCGATTTAAAATAGAACTCCACCAATAGAGAACCTAAATAAATGCCTAGAATTCAATGTATATTCTCAGCACATAGTTATTTTACACGAGCTTAAGAATATTATTTTCATTGTGCTTAATTTGACCAATTATTAAGTTGAACAAATAAATAGTTTAAATTTTTAGTGAATTTTAATTGGGTCATAATTTTATATTAATTTTATTTGTCTAAAATTTGAATCTCACATCTATTTTATTTAGTAGTTTTATAATAATTGAAAATATACATAATAGCATTACGGATTTGAAGCACCACATTAACTCTCTCTTCTATGTGCATTCTCTTAATTTTGTATTCCTATTTATCTAAAATCTTGAATCCCACATCGATTTAAAATGGTACTTAACTGATAGACAACCTAAATAAATAGAATTCGGTGTCTTCAATTCCACACTGATTAAAATAGACCTTCAATATTATTTAGTTGGCCAAATTTGACCAATAATTAAGTTGGCCAAATAAATATTATTTTAATAGATTTGAGAAATTAGTACATATAGCTATATAGATTTGCGAGGGGAACATGTGCTAAAATTATTTTTTAATGAGTTTAAGACGGGTATAGGTATATAATATATAAATGGGTTTCAAATGGCTGAACCCTAATTGTATTGTTTTGGGTATCACTATATGGTTTGGGATGAAAATGCGTAGTAAATTCACCTTTAAGTTATATATCGGATGAGTATGGTTATATAAATTATAAACGGATTCGAGTGGCTGAATTCTTGGCTCATCTTTTTAGTTTTTCGTTGTATTCTGCCGCGGTGAGAAACTCCAAATGGCTGAGGCTAACTAATAAATATAACTGGCGAGTTTTCTGCATTAATAAATTTGATTAAAAAATATAATTTTATTATCCATATATATAATAGCGTTACGGTTCCGGAGCGCTACGTTAACTCTCTCACATGTGGTATTTTTTATATTCTAGATTCTTATTATTTAAAACTTTTATCCCATCTTGATTTTAAATGACACTCCACTCAATGAATAACTAAATAAATATTTAACATAAACATATATTTTAGCCATAATTATTTTACACCACCACGTTAATTTGGTCATCTATTGAGTTGACCAAATGAATTATTTTATTCTTATTAGAAAATTAAATTTGGCAAATTAATAATTAAACCTCATTGGTCCAAATATGTACATATTAATTTTTTAATATCTAATTAAAAAATGCATAAATATTAGTTTTGTACTTTTATATTTTCTTAATAAACTCGATTCACTTCACTTACAAATAAATATATAAAGTATCTTATAGAAATATGAATTCGAATTACCACGTTAACCCCTCTCCTACATGAAGTTTTTTATTTTTTTATTATTATTTATCTAAAATTTTGAATCCCACATCAAAGTATACGTATATAAAAATTGTAAAGGATTTTGAAGATTGTATAATTCCAAAATTATATTAGGAATTTAACTTTTAATCTTTTGTCATTTATAATATTTATTCTTAACCTTTACTTTATAATAATGTTTGAGTTTATATTGAGATGGATTAACCAATTACTATAGCAACATGTTTACTTATTTAAATTATATAAATCTAAATACGTTGAGTAATGAGCGGATATTATATAGGGCCTGGGATATAACTGTAGTAAAGTCATATTTTAATCGAGTTTGATGAATATGTGTATAAAGATTTTAAACAAGTTTGAATATTTGTACCATATTTTCATTGTTTCATGTGTTACTATATGAGTTTTGAACTGAAATAAGTAGTAAAATCATCTTGCAATTGGGTTTATAACGAGTGCAAGTACATAAACTCTAAAGAAGTTCGGGTGGCTGAATCATACACTCATTATTTCTATTTATTGGTGTGTTTCGCTGTGGTACAATTGCAAGTGGCTGAACCATAACAAAGTATTAAATTATTTTTTGGTTTTACTTACAAATTACAGTGTAAAATGATTACCCGTTGAGTTTCTACGGGCTATACACTAGTATGTACATATAGAATTATTCAAAATAAATAGACAAAAATATTTATTATTTACTATTTTATCTTATATATTGATATGGCTTTGTGGATTTATACCCCATCAATTTAGGATGCACACCCCCTTTGAAAACCAAACCAAACCAAGTATACCCAGTATATCCCGCTCAGAGCAGGGTCTGGGGAGGGTAAGATGTACGCAGACCATGCCCCTACTTATTACGGTAGGAAGCTGTTTCCGTGAAGACCCCCAGCTTAGTGCACAGCAGAATCTTGTGTGATAAATACAAAGGAAAACATATGATTCGAAAAAGCTCGAGACCATACCTGAGCCCATGGCTTGATCCATATGGGACTTACCTAAGCGAAATTTGGCTACTTCACTCCCGATGAACGCTGCTCTAACAAAAGAGAGGTTGGCTCTGCACACAGCTCCCTGTCAAAAATACACCACAAAGATAATAGGATAAAATATACAATAAAAATAAAAATGCAATGTTCTAGGTCAAAGCTAACCGAGACAACCCAACCCTGAGGCTCTCAACTACACAACCGCTCCCTACAAAAGAATCCACAACTTTGATCCGGCGCCTCCAAGCGCACCTATCAACAGTCATGGTCTCGGAAAGGTTTAAGGCCTTCAAATCTAATCTCAGTTGCTCCTCCCATGTCCTCCTCGGTCTGCCTCTCCTCCTCTCCCCGACAACCATTAAACTCTCGACCCTCCTCACCGGAGCAGATGCCTGCCTCCTGCGGACGTGGCCAAACCATCTCAATCTCCCTTCCCTAACTTTCGCTGAAATGGTCTCCACTTCCAGCGCGTTCCTGAAAACCCCGTTCGCAATTCTATCTAACATTGTGCGACCACACGACCAACGTAACATTCTCATTTCAGCCACTTCCAACTTGCTCTCAAACGACTTCTTCATCGCCCAACATTCGGAGCCATACAACATTGCAGGTCGGATTGTCGCTCTATAGAATTTACCCTTCAACTTTAGAGGGACTTTCTTGTTGCACAGGACCCCTGTCGCTGCTCTCCACCTTAGCCACCCCGCCTTGATGCGATGCGTGACATTATCTTCACACTCACCTTCCTTCTGAATGATCCAACCCAAATACTTGAACTTATCCGTACGGGGTACGATCTGATCCGCAATCATTACCTCAACATCTTCCTCGTTGGCATCACCACTAAAGTTACACCAGAGATACTCGGTCTTAGACCGGCTCACACGCAAGCCCTGGGATTCTAACTTAGCCCTACAAAGCTCCAACTTCGAGTTCACCTTCCTCCTCGACTCCGCCACTAACACAATATCGTCAGCAAAAATCATGCACCACGGGATGCCATTTTGAATCCCTCGCGAAATGACGTCAAGGATTAGAGCGAAGAGAAGAGGACTTAGCGCCGACCCCTGGTGTAGCCCTATCTCAACCGGAAAATACTGGGTGTCACCAACTGGGGTCCTAACGTACGTCCTAGCTTGGGAGTACATGTCTTGGATTGCCCTAACGAACGGCAACGACACCCTCCTCTCTACTAGGCTCCTCCAAATAACATCGCGGAATGCTATCATAAGCCTTCTCTAGATCTATGAACACCATATGGAGGTCCTTACGCCGCTCTCTAAACTTCTCCATAAGGCGTCTGACGAGATGAATGGCCTCAGTCGTGGACCTCCCCGACATGAAGCCAAATTGGTTCTCTGAGATCTCCACTTCTCTTCTAACCCTACATTCCACCACTCTTTCCCAAAGTTTCATAGTATGACTGAGGAGTTTAATACCCCTATAGTTACTACAACTCTGAGCATCGCCTTTGTTCTTGAAAAAAGGCACGACAATACTATGCCTCCACTCTGTCGGCATCTTAGAGCCTTTGAGGAGGATGTTGAAAAGCTCTGCTAGCCACTGAACTCCGACTTCCCCCAGACAAATCCACACCTCAATAGAAATCTCATCCGAGCTTACAGCCTTAGCTCTACCCATTTTCATTAGGGCACCCTTTACTTCCTCCTTGCTGATGCTCTCACAGGAACTAAAGGAACGAGCAGGAGATAGACTAACTCCTTGCACCACCGAGTCACTACCTCTAGCCTCATTGAAAAGTTCGAAAAAATACCTATTCCACCGCTCCTTAATAGCCACATCGTTCACTAACACTTGACCCAAATCATCCTTAATAAACTTAACGGGACCCAGGTCGCGCCACCCTCTTTCCCTAGCTTTCGCTAGTTTAAAAATAGCATTCGCTCCTTCTTTGGTGTCTAGGCGCTTGTACATCTCCTCGTAAGCCTCACATTTAGCCTTAGCCACTGCCTTCTTAGCCTCTCTTTTCGCCACCTTGTACGCTACAATCTTCAAGATTCTCTCCTCCCCATCACTAACCGACAAAAGCTCCTTAAATAGCGCTTGTTTTGCCTTAACCTTGTTTTGGACCTCCTCATTCCACCACCAAGCCTCCCTAGGTCCACTAGACCTGTAATATCCGCAATTTCGAATTTCGGTAATTTTCTTTTTTTCGGCGGAAGTGCGTTTTGACGACTCGCTCATGACCGTTTCGTCATTCCGAGAATGATTAATTCTGCACTTTTTGTCATCCGAGTTCGTTTCGGTATCGTTTTGTTGAGTTCCGAGCTTTTTAGCGACTTTTCCGCACTTGAGCTCGATTCTTGCGAATCTCGTCCGAAACTGTTGTTTCGAGTTTCTCGTAAGCTCATTTAATATTATTATTCGTGTTGCGAGCTTTGGTTCGGTGTTTCGATCACGTATCGTGATTTCCGGGCCTTTTGGGCCATTTTCGTAATTTCCCAAAGTTTGGGGTAATTACTTTCCGTTGTCGAATTTCGAGCCTTCGGGTAGTCGGAATCGTGTGTTCTATTAGTGCTCGGATTCGTCTTTTCGAGTACTTCGTAACCGTATCTTTGATTCGTACTCAGGTTCGGGTTTCGGGGTCGTTCGGGCCGTCGGAGTTGGTCCCGACCGAGTCATGGCCGGGCATGCTCGGGCCAGGCCAGCCCTGGCCGAGTAACGTGCGGTAGTGATCGGCAGTTACGTACGTAAGGCCGGTTACGTACGTAAGGCCCTGGCGTGCGTCGTAACGTTCCGGCATTTTCCAGCGATGAGTTCGCCATGGCCGATTACGACGTAAGCCATGGCGATTCGTCACGACGTAACGTGATCGGCAATTTATTTAAGGCTGCGGACGTTTTTCTTCACCATTTCTCCTTCTTTTTCTTCCGTCTGCGGTCAGTAGGTGTGTATATCATGGAGAGATGTTGTTGGACAATCAATCCATGAAGTTTTGGAGTTCATATCATCAATCATCAATCCTATAACATCCTCCAATCTACCGAATCAGGTCAGATTTCCTAGAAATCTAGTTTTGGGGAATTTGGGTAATTTGGTTGTTTTCGTCCGATTAATCCGATTTAACTTAGGATTATGATGGATTGATGATTATTTAGATGTATTATATCATTTCCCTTGTTATTCCATGGTTGGATCGTATCGATTCGTTATTTGGGTCGAGTTCTTGACCGACGCCTTGAAGGTGTCCGGTAAAATGTCTTAGAGGGGTTTTCGGGCGTTCTACGATTATTCTTCCTCGTATGATCGATGATTTATTGATTATATATTGTTAGGGTCAAGTTTCTTGCGAAGAAACCGAGTTGAACCCTTCCGTTCGTTGTCGTCTTTCTTTTCGATTGCATCGGGCGTTTCGAAGCTTCCCGGTCGAGCTGTGTTCGTCGGAATACTTGCGTGCCGATTTCAAGGCAAGTATCTTGCCCATACTTTTCATGTTTCGTAGACGGAATCATTGATAAATCATTTTATGAGCAATTTGAATGTTTTAATGAACTTTTAAAAGGATCGGTATGTTCTCGACAATTGTTGTCTTTCAAAAGATAACTCGTATGCTTCGTAGATTAATGTGCTTTTGGAATATGTGCATTAGTTTCATATGTTGGAAGATTTTGATCATGTTTAGTGATGTTAGTAGGCCGAAATTATTTGCCGAGGATTGTGTACTGAAATGTGTAAATGTTCGGCGAATATGGGACGTTTTGTGATATTTGTTGTTATTCCTTCGTAAGGAGGTTGTGGCGCTTGGTGTTGTTTGGTATTGGTATTTGCTTGTGGTTGTGTGACATTAGTTGTGAGTGTACGTCGACTATAGTGGCCATTCTAGCGAAGTACCTAGCATTTGTATGCATATTCTAGTATTCGAATTATGGCTTCTCGTGGCGTTGTGGATGATATGTGTATGTTCACCTAGGGACGGTCTGACGAGGCCTCTAGGGATACGTTGCCGTGAGTTTCGTATCGAGAACTATGGTTAACCACCCAGGGATGTCCGACGGGGCTCTGCGGGGTACGGTGGCCGTGAGTCTCGTACCAAGGTTAACTTTGAAGTGTTTTGTTGAGAACCGTGATATTTGGCGCATATTTCGTCTGATTAGAATGACAGTTCAAATGGTATCGTACTTGGCTGGAATGGCACGAATAAATGTGTTGTGTATGATTCGTCTCTTGGTTGTGATAATTTGGTATGGGTACGTGAGTCCTGTGGTTGCTCTGTGCATTGTGGCTCTGTGGTATGTTGAGTGAGACTGTTGTCATGGTAATGTTTGATACGGTGTAATTTCCACCGGGTTATTCTTGCGAGTATGTGATGTGGATGATTTGGGTCGTGGACCCCTGTGTTGTGATTGGAATGTTATGATTGGGTCGTGGACCCTGTTATCTGCTATCGGAATTGTATTTTGAAATAAACGATTGTTGGGCTATGTCCCTAAGTGTTTCGAAAGGCTTGAAAATTAAACCCCAAATGCTTTCAAAACTCCCGAGATCGTACAATGTTTTGTAAGATGTAAAATGGTTTTATTTCCTATATTTCATAATTCAAACTGTTTGATCAAGCGAATTATCTCGGGAAGTATATTCATGATTTCTATGTTCTTGGAGTATGATATGTATGGCTTGTCTTTGTATTTATACTTGCACTAGCAAAACAGTGGAGTTTTGCTAACCCCCGAGTATTCGGGGGGTGGATGTCTATTTTGCGTCCAGGTACTTGCAGGTTGCGGGGGAGCAATTCACAGGATCGTTACGAAGGATGATAGGTGACGGCGATACTAATCACATGAAGACCGGTATTGAGTATTTGGTGATGTCTTGTTTTGTCCTTCCGTTGTGTTTATTTTTCCCTATGTGGGAACGTTGATTTATGTTAACCCCTGCGTGGGTATGAGTTACGAGAAAGAGTAATGTATGGTTGATGTGTATGTTGCGGCAAAAGACCAAATCGGTCTAATGGTCTGTTATTTACCCATGTCGGTATGTATTGTATTGTGGTGTTTCTGTATTTAGCCTGGTAGATCCTCATGGAGAGGGTCTACGGCGCTGTAACATTCCCGAGTGGTCTGGGGGTGTTACAGAATATGGTATCAGAGCTTAGGTTGCGGAAACCTAGGCTGTCGGGTCGAGTTTTGTGTTGTCGGGTCTTGTCTTGTCTTGTCTTGTCAGATTTTGTCTGACTGAGTCGTGTCACGACGCGTCGTCTGAGGTGTCGGTCGTGATTAGTATCGAGGTGCAGCCATCATCTTCGTGCGATCTGTGGATGTAAGTCTCCCTACTTTGTTGCGTCCCGTGTTATACGAGCTTGTGTGATTATATGTTATTATGTGGAGTTTAAATGTGCCTGGTGAATATGTACTCCATACTTGTTTGATTCTCGTATTGTACTAGAATGAAAAGTGATACCGGTGTATAAATGTGTGTATATATTGTGTAAATCGTTTTATTGAAGTAATGACTTGGTGTGATCCCGCAAGGGAAGTTTCTCAATGTGATATTTTTCCTCTTGCTTTGTAAGTTTTCAAAATTTAATTTTAAGAACCCAAATGAGGTCTACCAAAAACTTACTCGAAACGTGGCTCTTGCTTTCGACTTTTTGATTTCATGATCGTCGGTTCGGAAGTATGTATTGATGTTGACATTATTGTTTGGTCAATAATGCTCAAAACTGTGACTAAGTTGGTGGTGTGAACGTTAAGTCGTCCTGAATGCACTTGTTGTGGGGATCCTCATTACTGAGAGGAAGGATTTCAGTTTTAGATGTTAATTATCTTTTAACGGCCGCTTGTGTGATAATGTAATTATGTGGTCAGATAATGTTTACGTGTGAGTGGATTTGATGATAATGGATCGTATTTTGATAAAGTGGTAAATTATGTCTTTTGTGTGTGTGTTCGAAAACGCTTTTCTGAAAATTTTATAAACTTGAGCAAGTTGTGGAAAAAAATTAAATTTCATAAAGTTTTAACAGTTCGCTTAATCGGCAGCTTCGTGTGGACTTTGAAAATCGTTTAAAATTGGCGAGCCGGCCTTGAATTTTCTAAAGGAACCCCGACGGTATTGAAAGAGTCGTTTTAAAGTACCTCTGAACATTTTGTAAAATGTTACCGTCGTTGATTATTGTGTAGTGTTGAGAAGATTTTTAAAAAGGATTTTTGACGTATTGTTGTATTTTCAAATAATTCGAGTACATGATTTCAGAAATCTTTCACACCATAAAAATTTCTATTTTCAAAAACCAATACAATTTTTATCTTCAAAATTATATTGTGAAAGATAAAGAATCTTACTCGATTTAAACTTTAAACTCGGATTTAGAAAAGTTTTCTGTACTGAGTCAGTTATTGTGCGTGACCTTGAATCACTCCAAAATGATGACGTGTGGTGGCATAGTGATTTTGATGGTGCCGGTTGTAAGGAAATATTGTTTTGCAAATAATTTCAAATGAGACAGTTAAAGTCTGTTGTTTAAAATTTTTGACAAAAAGCCCGAGGTACCATAAACACTTTCAAAGTAATATTTCAAATAAACATGCAAATCCAAGGATTTTCAAATGATATCATGTAAAAGGATACCTCGTGGATCTTCTTATCGAGTTGCTATTAGTTGTCTTATGTGATATGTAAAGCCGAGATGGCAATTTGGTATATTATTTTGTGATGCTGTACCATTGTATTGAGAGAGTATCCGCTTAATATGCCGAGGGGCAAAGGGCGCGGTCGTGACCACGGTACATGCAGTCATGGAGATTAGATGCGGGACCAAGAGAAGATTTTTGGGAAGGTTGCTATTCTAGCACTTCGTTCTCGTTGTTTAGGTTTCGGGGACGAAACCTCTTTTAAAGGTGATATGGTGTAATACCCATATCTTTCGCTTTCATTTTATTCGACTCTATCGACTCGTTTGCATTCGTCGATATTTTCTGGACTTTTTCTACTCTTCACTTTTGTTGTTTGAACAAGTTGCGGTGTTATTCTGGGTTAATCCAATTGTCGTTGTGACTTTTTCCGAATTCGGTTCCGCTCTTGTGAATTTTATATGAATTCATATCTTGTCGTTTTCACCGGATCGTATATATTGTCTTGAGTCGAGCTGTGAACTATGGGGAGGCTATTCGATTTTCGTTATTCGTTACGATTCATACATGATTGATCGACTGTCATTGTCTCGATCGTTGCAATTCAATTGTTTGATTGTTCGGTTTCTGTTGATCTTGTTCCGTGATTGTTGAATGTTCAGACTTCGTCGTAATTCCCTTAAGTTCGGGAAATTAGTCTCGTTTACAATCTTCCAACCCTTGGGCGGTGGAATTTCGTATTTGTTCAGCGACTGGCTCGCGTTTTGATTGATGTACCGTTGGGTTGGTCAATCATATCGATTTTCGTTCATTGTGTTTTATGATTGTTCGGATAATTGACTTGACCATGTTATCAGTTTGATGACGCTTGTCACTTGTTGGTTTTATTATGTCTCTATTGGTGGCGTTGGGTTGGTCGTCGTGGAGCGTGTTTTCACGCCGTATGTGTCTTTGCGTTTCTTGCAGCATTTCGCCGTTGGGCGCGAGTTCTCGGTTTTCGTGTATCTCGTCGAATTTTCCTCGTGGGGATATTGCTTCTCCCTACTTGTTTTAAGTTTCGGGACGAAACTTCTTTTAAGGAGGGTAGAATGTAATATCCGCAATTTCGAATTTCGGTAATTTTATTTTTTTCGGCGGAAGTGCGTTTTGACGACTCGCTCATGACCGTTTCGTCATTCCGAGAATGATTAATTCTGCACTTTTTGTCATCCGAGTTCGTTTCAGTATCGTTTTGTTGAGTTCCGAGCTTTTTAGCGACTTTTCCGCACTTGAGCTCGATTCTTGCGAATCTCGTCCGAAACTGTTGTTTCGAGTTTCTCGTAAGCTCATTTAATATTATTATTCATGTTGCGAGCTTTGGTTCGGTGTTTCGATCACGTATCGTGATTTCCGGGCGTTTTGGGCCATTTTCGTAATTTCCCAAAGTTTGGGGTAATTACTTTCCGTTGTCGAATTTCGAGGCTTCGGGTAGTCGGAATCGTGTGTTCTATTAGTGCTCGGATTCGTCTTTTCGAGTACTTCGTAACCGTATCTTCGATTCGTACTCAGGTTCGGGTTTCGGGGTCGTTCGGGCCGTCGGAGTTGGTCCCGGCCGAGTCATGGCCGGGCATGCTCGGGCCAGGCCAGCCCTGGCCGAGTAACGTGCGGTAGTGATCGGCGATTCGCACGTAAGGCGATTACGCACGTAAGGCCCTGGCCGGTAACGCACGTAACGCCCGGCATTTTCCAGTGCGGTGAGTTCGGCCATGGCGATTCGTCGTAAGCCATGGCCGATTACGTCGTAACCGTGATCGGCTTTATTTAAGGCTGCGACGTTTTTCTTGACCCATTTCTCCTTCTTTTTCTTCCCGCACGCTGTCAGGTGTGTATATCATGGAGAGATGTTGTTGGACAATCAATCCATGAAGTTTTGGAGTTCATATCATCAATCATCAATCCTATAACATCCTCCAATCTACCGACCAGTCGATTTCCTAGAAATCTAGTTTTGGGGAATTTGGGTAATTTGGTTGTTTTCGTCCGATTAATCCGATTTAACTTAGAATTATGATGGATTGATGATTATTTAGATGTATTATATCATTTCCTTGTTATTCCATGGTTGGATCGTATCGATTCGTTATTTGGGACGAGATCTTGAACGACGCCTTGAAGGTGTCCTAGAAAATGTCTTAGAGGGGTTTTCGGGCGTTCTACGATTATTCTTCCTCGTATGATCGATGATTTATTGATTATATATTGTTAGGGTCAAGTTTCTTGCGAAGAAACCGAGTTGAACCCTTAGTTCGTTGTCGTCTTTCTTTTCGATTGCATCGGGCGTTTGAAGCTTCCTGGCCGAAATTTGTGTTCGTCGGAATACTTGCGTGCCGATTTCAAGGCAAGTATCTTGCCCATACTTTTCATGTTTCGTAGACGGAATCATTGATAAATCATTTTATGAGCAATTTGAATGTTTTAATGAACTTTTAAAAGGATCGGTATGTTCTCGACAATTGTTGTCTTTCAAAAGATAACTCGTATGCTTCGTAGATTAATGTGCTTTTGGAATATGTGCATTAGTTTCATATGTTGGAAGATTTTGATCATGTTTAGTGATGTTAGTAGGCCGAAATTATTTGCCGAGGATTGTGTACTGAAATGTGTAAATGTTCGGCGAATATGGGACGTTTTGTGATATTTGTTGTTATTCCTTCGTAAGGAGGTTGTGGCGCTTGGTGTTGTTTGGTATTGGTATTTGCTTGTGGTTGTGTGACATTAGTTGTGAGTGTACGTCGACTATAGTGGCCATTCTAGCGAAGTACCTAGCATTTGTATGCATATTCTAGTATTCGAATTATGGCTTCTCGTGGCGTTGTGGATGATATGTGTATGTTCACCTAGGGACGGTCTGACGAGGCCTCTAGGGATACGTTGCCGTGAGTTTCGTATCGCGAACTATGGTTAACCACCCAGGGATGTCCGACGGGGCTCTGCGGGGTACGGTGGCCGTGAGTCTCGTACCAAGGTTAACTTTGAAGTGTTTTGTTGGAGAACTGTGATCTTTGGCGCATATTTCGTCTGATTAGAATGACAGTTCAAATGGTATCGTACTTGGCTGGAATGGCACGAATAAATGTGTTGTGTATGATTCGTCTCTTGGTTGTGATAATTTGGTATGGGTACGTGAGTCCTGTGGTTGCTCTGTGCATTGTGGCTCTGTGGTATGTTGAGTGAGACTGTTGTCATGGTAATGTTTGATACGGTGTAATTTCCACCGGGTTATTCTTGCGAGTATGTGATGTGGATGATTTGGGTCGTGGACCCCTGTGTTGTGATTGGAATGTTATGATTGGGTCGTGGACCCTGTTATCTGCTATCGGAATTGTATTTTGAAATAAACGATTGTTGGGCTATGTCCCTAAGTGTTTCGAAAGGCTTGAAAATTCTAAAACCCCAAATGCTTTCAAAACTCCCGAGATCGTACAATGTTTTGTAAGATGTAAAATGGTTTTATTTCCTATATTTCATAATTCAAACTGTTTGATCAAGCGAATTATCTCGGGAAGTATATTCATG
Organism: Orobanche coerulescens; assembly: GCA_033398695.1. Taxonomy (NCBI): domain Eukaryota; kingdom Viridiplantae; phylum Streptophyta; class Magnoliopsida; order Lamiales; family Orobanchaceae; genus Orobanche; species Orobanche coerulescens. Next base: position 137,340,657 of record CM065814.1, on the reverse strand, counting down.
ATTTCTATGTTCTTGGAGTATGATATGTATGGCTTGTCTTTGTATTTATACTTGCACTAGCAAAACAGTGGAGTTTTGCTAACCCCCGAGTATTCGGGGGGTGGATGTCTATTTTGCGTCCAGGTACTTGCAGGTTGCGGGGGAGCAATTCACAGGATCGTTACGAAGGATGATAGGTGACGGCGATACTAATCACATGAAGACCGGTATTGAGTATTTGGTGATGTCTTGTTTTGTCCTTCCGTTGTGTTTATTTTTCCCTATGTGGGAACGTTGATTTATGTTAACCCCTGCGTGGGTATGAGTTACGAGAAAGAGTAATGTATGGTTGATGTGTATGTTGCGGCAAAAGACCAAATCGGTCTAATGGTCTGTTATTTACCCATGTCGGTATGTATTGTATTGTGGTGTTTCTGTATTTAGCCTGGTAGATCCTCATGGAGAGGGTCTACGCCGCTGTAACATTCCCGAGTGGTCTGGGGGTGTTACAAGACCTGCCCGAAGAAACCCCTACTACCTTCTCGCCCACTCTCCTAATAGCATTGGCCATGCTGGTCCACATAAGGTTAGCATCGCCCGCACACAAAAAACCTCCTTCGCGGGTCAGAGACTCCTTGAATACTGTCGCCTTCTCACCCTTCAGATCCTTCCAGAGAATCCTAGGTCTAGCTTCTCTAACCCTGCTAACAACACGACCTCTCATGGATAAATCCATAGCCAACAGCCGGTGTTGAGAAGCACATGCCTCGCTCCGGAACACCTTGCAGTCCACGCACGCCCTAGCATCCCGACTGCGCAAAAGAAGGTAGTCAATTTGCGTGTTGTGCCCCCCACTACTGAAGGTGATGAGGTGCTCAACTCTCTTCTGAAAAACAGAGTTAGCAATTACCAACTCATGCGCAGTGGCAAACTCCAACAGTGCGGAACCTCCTGCATTCCTAACTCCGAAGCCGAAACCCCCATGCGCACTATGATAGCCATCCACCCCCTCACCAATGTGCCCATTGAAATCGCCCCCCAAAATAATAAATTGATCGTCCTAATACACCCGACCAACTCATCTAAATGCACTCCAAAAGGCTTCCTTATCAAGCACACCCAAACCAACATGTGGGGCATACGCACAAACCACATTAACCACCTTCTCCCCAACCACCACTCTAACGGACATAATTCTATCATTGCACCTCTTCACTAACACGACGTTGTCCTTAAGCTCCTTAGACAAAAGAATGCCCACACCATTGCTCGAGTTAGCAAGGCCTGAATACCACAATTTATAACTGTTCACCTCCCTGGACTGCGCCCCCTTCCACCTAGTCTCCTGAATACAAGCCACATCAACCCTTCTCTTACCCAAAACATCCACAAGCTCCAAAAGCTTACCCGACAAGGTACCCAAATTCCAACTACCAACCCGCAAACAGTGCGACATCGACCAATACAAAACTCAAATGCACTACGAGAAATAAAATGGGGTAGTGAAGCCAAAAATAAAAATAAGATAAGAATGACAAAGATAATATAAAAGCAAGCAAACCGCATAAAAATCGCAGTAAATGGTAGATATATGGCAGACAAAAATGAAATTTAACAGAAAAGTACAATGATACCGGACTTCGACACGCCTTGGAGACGAGGGAGGAGAAGCCGCGGAAGCTGGAAACCGATCGACTCCTGAATAGGGAAAAGGCGATCGATAGGCCGACGATACCTGGTAGTAGCACGGGAAACCTGCAAAATAGACAGCTAAAATGCAATACTACTGTTAGATTGACGGGGAGGGATGAATGCCGCGGTGTAAAGTTATTCTTCCGGCGATACACCGGCCAGAGATGACCAGCAGTCCAAGGCGGCGCAAGCGTAAGTTACGACAAAGCTCAGGGGTTAGTTAAAAATCACACTGTTATCTTACAGAAAAATCAGAAAAACAAGACCAATAGAGACCAGTTCCACATAAACCGAGAACCAAAATCAAAACACGAAAAGCAGAAAAGTAGAAAATGGCAGAAAAAGGAATCGCTGCAGATCTGGGAAACCCAAAAGTGAACTAGAAAGCAGATCAGGTGGTAAAACTCAACCCTTGCCAAAGCCTGGTTCAGATCGGGAGAAGAACAACCACAAAACGCAGAGTTTGTCAAAGTTCTCGGCGGAATCTAAATTTTAGATGCTAAAAAAGAATTTATCTTAATGTCAAACTTTGCCCAGAAAAGAAAAAGAAAAATATACATTGGAATTAGAATCGAAAATCCTTGAATTCAACAAAGATTCTAAGCAAATATCTATATATTGATTTTTGTTCGTATTTTTTGAAGAATATAAAAATAAATATTGACATGCAGCATATTGACTTTGTCTTGACGTATATATTAAAATATCAATTTTTCATAATTTCTAGTAATATATATTTAGAAATATCAATAATTAAACAAGTACGGGAATTATGACACAAAAATTCTTGTGAAAAAATCGATCATGTCATAAAGTTCTAATTGTTGTAAATAAGTCATATTTTTAGTGAATGACTAATATGTCCCTGAAACCCTAAATGTGTACCTATAAATAGAGACATATGGCCTCAATAATGTTATACACAACTTTATTGGTTTCTCCCATCTTCTATCATATTTTTCTATTTCTTTCAATGTTTATAACACGTTATCAGCACGATATTCTACCAGTAAATTTTTTATTTCTCTAAGATTTCAAAAAAAAAAAAAAAAAAACGCGAGCAGTTTTTTGCTTTGTCAACCTTCGGATCAGCATGAAATTTTTACAGTATATTCCTGACAAACAGATCTACAAATTCAACGGTGGAGATCGGATTCTAAAACGTATTGCATACATAAAAAAAAGTCCGAGCAGAAATAGTCTTTTTTTTTACATTGGTGAATGGTATTATTTCTATTTACTCCTTCAAAAATTTTCTTGCATATGATGATTTCGAGAAAAAATATATATTCTTTAGTTATTAGATTTTAGATTTTTGTGTGCAGTAGTAATGCTTAGAATTATTGGTAACTCTTCAAGAGTTCCAATCATAATAATCATACAATGTATGAATATTAATCAATCTTCAACAAACTTTGTTCAATATGCTATTTTGAACTGCAGGTCAAATAACAAAGTATTGACATTAATCTAAATCATATTAGATTATTTTGTCCATCTTGACCAAATATTTTAGTTTTTATTATTAATACTTAATTATTTTGTCCCTCCTTTTACTTTAATTTCTAATTATATGTTTTGTCTTTGTGTTATCAGAATACAAATAGTTAACGAGAAAATAAATTGCCTATTAAAAAATAGCAAATGTAACAATTATAATCATTTTATAAAATAAAGAGTCATGATTACATTAACGAAAATGCTACAATTATCTTCGATTATCAATATATTCAGTCTACGTGAGTTGTCGACTTAAATATATGTCTTGCCATGCGGATGCGTCCCCACTCTTGTACCTTCTCCATTGTGGGTGAGTTACCGGAATTGGACAACTTTCATCTAATGTCACATTAATGTAATGATCACCCCTCACATGTGCAATCACAATGGGACCACTGAGTTGTGAGTTTGAACTGTACAAAAGCGGAAAACACGTATAATTTTGTTGCATGGATAAGAATATAACTGGCCGGTTGTAGAGTGAAGCAATAACCAACCCTGTGTTTGGCATCAACATCCATTTATCCCGCGGCGCAAATCCAGTTCCCCTAAAATTCACAGAGTCCCGAATTTGTCGAAAGCCATCATTATGCCACATAGCCGTGTAATTTAACTCGTTATGATCTAGCTCTTGCAACAAATCTTGTCGAATTGCGGACCACATATTTTTGCCGAGACCAATACCGACGGCAACTGACCGAAATCCACAATTTCCATCACCCACGACATCGTTTATACTTGTGATGTGTCGACGGAAAGGCATTGGAATATGATGGATCAAATTATCGCTTTGAGGCACATCAAACTGTGATGTGTCGACATAAAACTAGTTTGTTTCTGGAATATAATCAAAAAAATTAGTCGGCTCTTCATTTAAATCCACAAACAAACTATGTCTCGCCGGCTCTTCATTTAGATATGGGATCGGATCGCGATCATAATTTGTTTGATAGTTCGTGTAAGAACTATGTCTTTTCGGTTTGACATTCAAATCAATCTCAGAAAACCTCGCTGACTAACTACGTGTTCGCGAATCTTTACTCTTAGGAGGAGCATGTCTTTGTTGTTGTTGTTTTTTCAAACTCGGTCGTCCGCAGGTGTTTCTCTTAACCGTGGGCGGTTTCATGGTAGTTTTACTTGGATTGAATATGTCAACCAACTTTCTTAGGAAACTTCTTTTTCCTACTTCAGACCGCTTGTTAAAATATTCTTTAAAATGATTTATTTCAGTATCGCAACGAATATTGTCACTTTGCATGGATGTTGCTGGTGAAAGATTTAGTGTTCTCCAAAATATATCTATTGAATCTTAGAGAATACACTCACCTGCATATATAAATACATTTTGTCTTAAATATTGAAGTATAAAGACTTAAAAGTATTAAATTAATCATGAGTAATTGTATATACGAACCTGAATTCACGTACAATGAAAGTCTGCAAGCGCACGGTAACCCACAACTGTTACGTAGTTGACAACCACAAGTTGAGGAATCTAGTTGAAAACCATTCGACCGATTAATCTCTTTCACCATCAAATCGAGAGCTTCATTTGAGACGACACCCTGTAGTAAACTGAAGCATGGTATATTGTGTTTATGATAATGAGAAATTTCACTTTTCCCAAAACTTTCTTTGATTACCGTAAGTTGTGACTTTACGATCTTATCAATACAAATAACAAATTATCCAAAGTGTAACTTCGATTATACATGTAATTCTTCAACTTGTCATGTTGGCTCTCAACTCTGTTGGTAGTGCGATTTCCAAAGTTCAAACATTGGTCCATTGAGGCAGAGACAAAATGGTTTTTATATTTGTCCAGCCAGTTATTATGTATGTATCGTAAAACACCTGAAATGATAGAAAAACAAGTATTAGAAAGAAAATAAATTTTTGATAGAAAAATAAATATTGTATAGAAAAATAAACATTGTATAGAAAAATAAATACTGTATAGAAAAATAAGTAATATAAAAGACTTACGGGGGTAGTTTGACAACAATGTTCGAAGTTTCTCATAGTTTTTTGTGTACGATATCCACGTTGGAGAATCTTCTAGTAACTTCCACATCGATTGAAAAAGGTTCCAATCACGTTGCGACCTAATAGTTTGTCTGCAATTCTTTCAAATATTTTGAACAATGTGCTATCTACAAAGTAAATGATTGGCGTGCGGAAAAACTATTTCACACGCTTTCATAAGAGCCAACTCTCTATCCGTTACTATGACACGTGCGTCCATGCACTCATTTAGCGTCAACTTTAGTTGTTCCAAGACCCATTTATAATTTTCCATCTTTTCTTCACTTATAAAGACAAAAGCTATGCAAAATGTCTTTCCGGTTGAAGTTACACCAACGATTTGAACAAAAGGCATATTATATATGTTTGTCTTATACGTGGCATCTACAATCAACACGTGTGGGAATGCACGCCATATTTCATAAGATGTAGGATGAACAAAAAATAAAGCTTGCAACTCGTTGGTAACTGGGTGTGTATAAAGCTGATAAACATAGCGATTACTATGCAAAAGAGACATAAGAACCTGCATAGGCATTTTCCCGGCTCTCTCTCCTTGCGAATTTTCTTTTGTGCCTCATATATTGTCGGGAGTGTTGACAAGTTATTCTCATCTTGATCCTTTAACGTTGATAGAATTTTACGTGGTGGCACACTCTTCCACATCAAATCTTCTACCAAACGGAATTCATCATCAGATAAACGTCTTGCATATGCATGACCCTCTAGATTCGCTGTAGGGGTGGTTATGTTGATCGCATACAACTCTTATCGTCCAATAATAATATTCCAATGAATATTTACCTACCAACTTAAACGGACAATCTGTCTTTTTGGAACTAGTATTTATACTTGATACGGATCCGCTAGGTTTACCACCACGGTCACACATAAGAACCAATTTATTCGTGAGACCATTTTTGCATTGCTTTGATCTTTGTGTGACAATGACATAACCAAGCGAGTATGCCGTATTTTTCACCCAATTCATCATATCTTCACGAGATCGAAAAGCCTACAATTAAATTTATTTTTGTTAATGGTGAGGTGACAAATATTAATTTTGCTAATATAGTATAAATATTTATTATTTATGGCCTATTGTACCTGATTGGTAAAAAAGATGATGTCCATGTAGAAAATTGAGCTTCTTACGTTCCATAAAAATAGTGAGCGTCGTCACCACCTGGATTTGAGTTGTCTTGATAAAAAAATGACATTTTTATCAAAACAAAGCAATTTCCTGCCTTTAAAAAGAAAAAAAATCATCATAATTATATATAATAAACAAAATCAAATTTTGGGGATAATTATATAAATAAATTGGAAGAAAATTGACCATTTATATTCAGCATTAAATTAAGGATATTTTGGGAAAAATAACATCAAATTAAAGAAAACTACAAAAAATTTGCTTATATTTTAAACCACGAAAATTAGAGTTTTTTTTTTATATTGTTGACCGGAGACTTAATAAATTTGATTATCACTATGACATCAATTTCCTTAAAACTAAATTTTAAAACTAATAAATACAAAGGTTCTGGAAAATAAATTATAAAAAAATCTATATCAAACCCTAAAAACTGAAAGAGAGCGTAAAAAATAAAACTATACTAAAAAAATTAGTATTAAATGAAATATATATATATATAATTTAATTCTAATATATATATATATATAGTGGGAATCAATTTTTTAATACCAAAGCATAAAATTGATAAGTTCTATATCCCCATTCATAAAACTATAAGTTTTTGGTACCATTTTGATTGAAAAGACTAAAATGTCCTCTTTTTTTGTGTTAAAAGTTGACTTCTCTCTTTTTTTTTATATATTTATTTTAAACTACTTTTCTTCTCTTTTTTCTTTTTTACTTTCCTCCTCCGATCGATATTAATGTCCAGGAACCAAAATTTAACTACAAACATATACATCAAAACAACACAGCCATTTTATTTTTGACAAAGGGTCTCTCAAAAAATCTTATAGAAATCACAAGATTGTTCGAAAATAAAAGTTGACGTTGAAATAGGACTTCATTTGTCGTGCTTCTGAGTTCATAAAGAAGGTATGTATCATTATTTGAACGATGAAAAAAAAAATTCCAGATCTGTTCTTACGGACACGATCGCTGCACACGATGGGAAGCCACCGTGTGCAACGATCGTGTGCAACGATCGTGCGCAATGACCTTAACATCGTGCGCAACACTAACGTGTACACGATCGTTTAACACGATCGTATAAAATCGTGTGTAGCGATCGTGTTCATGGATAGAAACTTGCACACGATCACTGCACACGGTAGTATACGACCGTGTGCATCGGTCGTGTCCAAGGCAGACCGTAATATTGTTCGCTCATTTTTCTGAATAGTTATTCATCTTTTTGTAATCAGATGTCGTGGCAGCGTATTTTGATACATCACGGTGGTCATTGGGAGCGATCGACATATATAGACGGGGACTCCTTTTTGTCTATATCGACACGAGCAAAGTTAGTCGTGCAAACCTCGTGGGGGTTATCAGAGAGGGTTTGGGTGGTCCAAATGAGTCCGATTACAAATTATGGTACTTGACACACATGGCCAAAGGAAACAAAGTAAAAGTCCTATTAAGGGGCGATACCGAGATACTTCGATTACTAGTAGAATACAAGGAGGATCCTGAGGTCTATGTTGAGAAAAGCAGCCTCCTCCACTCCCGAGGTTAATATGGGATGTAGCACTGAGAGTAGATCCCGGCAACATAAATTATGACATGCCTTCCAAAGAGTATCAATACGAGGAAGATGAGGAAGACGAGGAAGATGAGGAAGATGAAGAGGTGCATACATCCGAAGATGAAGATTGTTGTAAAGACTTGCTTGAGTCACTATCTGCGGAATTTCTTGCTTGGGTTCGCCAACCGCCCAAATGGATAGGATTATGAGTCGTCGGAACTTCTCATCCGACCATCAATCATGAGCGAGCATGAGCATCTACAATCAATGCGAATCGGATCATTCCATTTCGGACCCGTAGTGCCGGACTTTGGGTTGGGTCGGCGGCCTCCACCGGTTCTGGTCGGCTAGAGGTGGGGTCCACCTTTCGCTCAAGACGAGTTGAGGATAGCGTAGGAATGTATCATTTGGAAAACATGCTATAGTGTATCACCGATCGTTCGCCGATAAACGTATAGTGTTTGTCCTGTAAGAGTGGGCGAAGAAATTGTCAGTTTAGGTTGTGTGCTATTGAGGGTGCAACTATTTGGAGAATTACTAAGTTGACATTGGAGCACAGCTGTTACCCTGATTTGAACCGTGCTGCCGCACGATCGGTCACTTCTGAGGTTGCCGCCCATTATTTTGCTAAAAGATTGACCGGTGAGGGGGTCACTTTGAGGCCAAAGGAGATGATTGCAGAGATGTGTAGGGAGTATGGCATTGACATGCTATACAGTTTTGCTCTCCGGACGAGGAATATAGCGATAGAGAATACATATGGCGACTTCGATGAGTCGTATCAGAGGCTCCCATCTTATCTGTATTTGTTAAAACAGCGTAATCCAGGGACAATTTATGATTTGCAGACGACTCGTGAGGGAGTGTTTCGCCACATGTTCGTTGCACTCGGACAGAGTATTAGGGCATTTGATACGTGCCTTCGACCGGTGATTATAGTTGATGGGACCCACCTAAAGGGAAGGAATAAAGGAACTCTATTTGCGGCCGTCACATTTGATGGGAACGAGCAAGTTTTTCCTCTTGCTGTTGGTCTCGGTCCGATAGAGAACGACGAGTCATGGACTTATTTTACGTATAACTCGCGCAGATGCTACAATCCGACGGAAGATTTCGATTGTGAGTGACCAACATAAGAGCATTCGAGAATCTTTGTTCGAGCCGTCTATCCGAATGCATTCCACGGGTTTTGCTATCACCATCTTGCAAAAATCTGACCTCCTGGTGCGCATGCTATAGGACTCTTTAGAATTTGCCTACACGCATCGAGAAGAAGTTTTTGAAAACTACTTTTCGAAACTACATATCGAAAGCTCTAATGGGCGCACAGCGCCTTTCTCAAATTGGGCCGAGAGGTGGGCTAGGTCGAAGTGTCCGACGACGCTATAACTTCTTGACATCCAATCCGTTGAATGCTTTAATAATCGTATGTTGTGGGCTAGACGTTTACTGTTTGCTCGTTACTTGAGATATTTCGCCTAATTTTAGAGAATTGGTTTGATGAGAAGCGGGAGAAGCTACGTCAAGAGACCATGAGTTGACAATGCACACTTTTGAAAAGCTTTCTAACTCTGTGCAAGCCTCGACTCTTAAAGTTCGAGCTACCACCCCACTTGTTTATAAAGTCGAAGAAAACAAAGTTTCTTATGAGGTCGACCTTCGAACATGGACATGTTGTTGTCGTGAGTTTGATTTGGATCAGATTCCATGTCGCCATGCCGCCGCTATAAGGTACATGTCTTTCTTTGTTGTGTGCATGATCGTTACCCACGATGGGCACGATCGTTACCCACGATGGGCACGATCGTAACCCACGATGGGCACGATCGTAGCCCACGATGGGCACGATCGTAACCCACGATGGGCACGATCGTAACCCACGATGGGCACGATCGTAACCACGATCGCCCTTATCGTAACCACGATCGCCCTTATCGTAACCACGATCGCCCTTATCGTAACCCACGATGGGACACACGATGTGCACGATCGTAACACAATGGGCACGATCGTAACACACGATCCCCGTGATCGTAACACACGATCGTAACCCCACGATCCCCGTGATCGTAACACAGGATCGTGACCCCACGATCCCCGTGATCGTAACACACGATCGTGACCCCACGATCCCCGTGATCGTAACACACGATCGACGCGATCGTGTTTTCCCATCGTTTGCAAAACAGGGATGGTCTGGATTTATCACCTCATCAATAAAAAATACATTATCCTATACAACATCCTTGACATAATTGCTTATTGTAACAGGCGCGCCGGCAATGGTTTGTCCGTGTATGATTTTGTTAGTCGTTATTTCAAGCAACAAGGCCTTAGAGAGACTTATAAGGAGCATATTAGTCCCATCCCACATCCTGATGAGTGGAATGTCCCACCGGAGATCTCATCCATCGTTTGCGTACCTCCAGAAGAGGTACGACAAGCCGGCCGACCAAGGATGAGTCGCGCACGGTCCGCTGTTGAAAATTTGCACGCAGGTGGACGGCCTCAGGTATGCGGTAGGTGTAAAGGAACCGGCCACAATAGAAAATCTTGCAAAGCATTCATTCCCATAGGGGGTGTGGATTTGAATATCCCTGAAGAAACTCAAGAAATCGATGCACAACCGAGGCAAAGGCGCCGGCAGAAGAAGAGGTGTAGCATTTGCCGTAATGATGACCATGACATAAGGGGATGTCCATACCGTGAAACTTAAATTGCTTGTGTATTTTTATATTTTGTGACTTACTAGCAACAATCATGTGTTGATATTTTGATCCTCAATGGACCATGTATTAATTCAGTATTCTGATTATTAGTTGAAATGCATAATTTTGTGTATATTTTCTTTACCTTTGAATTGAAATTTAAGTGTTCAGTAATGTAAAGCAAATAAAGGTGACTATGGAGCCAAACATTAACCATAACAAAGTAGCTCACTTCAAAGAGCAATAGTTTACGATTCAAAGCATATAACTTTACAAAACAAAATTTAATCACCATCACACAAAATATCTAATAATAACATAACAAAAACAATCAATTGGATCCCTTTTCCCCAATCTTTGTATCTTTAGTCTTGTATCACCGTCTTCATGAACTTCCTCTTCCAAAATAAATTTTTGCTTTTACTCTCGAAATCTCCAAATCATTATCATCATCACCATCTAGTATGACTGGAGTGCTCGCAGTGTTTTTAAATAGGCCCTGTTTCATGGAACACATTAATTTGCAATGATAGTCACTACACATACAACAAAATCAAAAAACTTACTCTGAGCATTGAGTATCTTCCTCTCGGCCTAGTTCTGTATGGTGGGTTGGGAGTAGGTATCCTCCTCCTTCTTTTTGGTGGTGGTGCTTCGCTTCCTCCTAAATCGGTTTCTCGTAATCGGCCGCTCATTTCGCGTATTTGATTTTAATGAATTTTAACTGAGGTTAATTGATTAGGGTTTGAAGTGAAAAAGGGGTGGAGACCGACCGACACGATGGGATTTTAAAGTAAAGGGGGGGACCTGGGATTTTATAATAAGGGGGGGGATCGACTTATAATAAAGGGGGGGGGGGGGACCGACGGGATTTTATAATAAAATAATTTGACCTTTGAAGTGAACACGATCGTGTACACGATCGCCGCGATCGCGTGTTCCAATCGTGTGACACGTTGGCCACCAGGTGTCAAATTGGCGCTGTATCCACGTATGCACACGACCGTGTACACGATCGCCGGGATTTTATAATAAAATAATTTGACCTTTGAAGTGAACACGATCGTGTACACGATCGCCGCGATCGCGTGTTCCAATCGTGTGACACGTTGGCCACCAGGTGTCAAATTGGCGCTGTATCCACGTATGCACACGACCGTGTACACGATCGCCGCGATCGTGTGTTCCAATCGTGTGACACGTTGGCAACCAGGTGTCAAATTGGCGCTGTATCCACGTATGCACACGATCGTGTACACGGTCGTGTCCACGATTGAACACACGATCGTGTGCACAAGAACGTCAAGAGTTTTCACCAATTTCTCAAATTACTCGTCAATTTAGGTGTTAACACTTATATATTAACAATTATTTGTTAATGATACACTTATATAAAAAGTTATAGATTGAATTACCATAATATATCGCATATCATGTGTCGTACAATTGTTCTATTAGTACGAACGGATAAGTTCAATCATCTGGATGAATGACCTCATATACTAATGAATTACAACGAAATGACAAATAGGAGTTCGTATAAGAAGCCATATTGTAATTAATGTTTGAACATGCGATGTTTGAATCACAAAACATCATTCTAGATAACACAATACTTCAAATTTGCAAAAATACCAAAAGTTCATATGCACACGATCGTGTACACGGTCGTGGCCACGATTGAACACACGATCGTGTGCACAAGAACGTCAAGAATTTTCACCAATTTCTCAAATTACTCGTCAATTTAGGTGTTGTTACTTATATATTAACAATTATTTGTTAATGATACACTTATATAAAAAGTTATTGATTGAATTACCATAATATATTGCATATCATGTGTCGTCCAATTGTTCTATTAAATGCGTACGGATAAGTTCAATCATCTGGATGAATGACCTCATATACTAATGAATTACAACGAAATGACAAATAGGAGTTCGTATAGGAAGCCATATTGTAATTAATGTTTGAACATGCGATGTTTGAATCACAAAACATCATTCTAGATAACACAATACTTCAAATTTGCAAAAATACCAAAAGTTCATATGCACACGATCGTGTACACGATTGAACACACGATCGTGTGCACGGCCGTTCCCACGATGGTACTCACGGTCGTTTGCATACGGTCATGCCGCCATCGTGCGCACACGACAAAGATCGACGCATGACCGTGGGAAGGTTGCACACGATCGCAACACACGATGGCCACGATCGTGTGCATCCATCGTGTGTAACACAGAGCCAACACATTCAGATTTAACAACACCGACACATTCATCCAAAACTGCCTAAATACAACATAAATATTGTACAACACAACATAAACCATTCTACATGTCTAAAGACAACATAAAGATTTTAGCGGCTAGGCCATATCTATATTTCTTAATATATCTTTCATTAAGTTCCTTGATATGGTGCCTTGCTCCTGGGTTTGCAGAGACGAGTCGATCCAAGTACATGCACGCGAAGGGGCCACAACTGTGATTGTCGTTTTGTATGAACTGTAGCTCTCGTGGCATAATTTTAAAACTCATCTCCGTGTCATACTTCGTTTTCGATTGGTTGTTCATCCAATACCCGGATTGAGCTAGCACACGAGGCATCAGACGCATAATCGGTCGCAGTTGGTTGAATCGGTAACGACCATCTTTGTGGTGGTGTGACAAGGAATCGTACAACTCCACGGTCCATGCTATGATGTCAATCTTGATAGTCACCCAGTGGCTTTGGTCGAGGCAACAAATGGCAATGATCTGTTCAAACACAATATGTAATCATATAAGATCATCACATCAAACATAGCGAATCATTTATACATATAAATTTCAAATGGCAACAAATCGTCAATTATTTATAAATATAAATTTCAAACTTACTTCGTTGCAATTTAACCATGGAACCGCATGTGGTGTATCAAGACCTGTCATGTAGTCCTCGATGCATTTAGGAATTTTCCACTCCTTGTAAACCGGCTTCCCGTCACCTTGATGCCAAGTGGATCATCCGGATGGAGTCTTGCAAACTCGTTGGCCAAAACTAACTACAAAAAGCCAAACCACAAAATTAAAAAATATCGATATCAAACCAATGATATACAAGTGAGTAGGTTATAGAACTTACGTAAAATAGGGAGCCGGCAAGTACAGTGCCAACTCTACCGACACCAACACTACGGACTCCCCTCCGAAGCCTCGCTCGAGTCGCAAGCACATAACAGTCTATCACCTCGGCATCAAAGTCTTCACGGGTAGACTCTATCCGGTCAAATAACGCCTGGGTGAGAGCATGCCCAGTCTCCAAACACCGGACAATAGCATCACGTGGCTGCTCCCTCCTAAACTGTAGGTACAACTTCTTCAGAGCCTCGCTATCTCTGGGAGGCGCAACCACAAAAGGCTCTCGAAGAGCAGCAGATGGTCGACTCACTCGCGGTGGAAGACTACGCTCACCCAAATGCTGCGTTCCGGCACTCTCACCATCTTCGTCACCCTCAGCATCCCTCTCACAACTATAACGATCAGAGAGTACATGCAGTCCGCTCGATCTCAAAAGCATTGCTCGATCTGAAATGGAGGTTGCTCGGGACCACCACCCTCACTGCGAAACATCGAATCGTAATGATGCTCGTCCCGAAACCGATCGAACATCGTCCCATATCTTTGAACGGGCGCCTCAAATGGCTCATACGATGCTCGTAATCAAGGGGCCGCTGAGTCCGCTCAATGAGAATGATGAATCGAGAATGGTGACCGTGGCTGGACCTCGGAATGGTGGGTAGGCGGATCTTGAGAATGGTGACTGGACGCCGAGAATGGTGACTCGAATGATGACTAGCCGACGATGAGAATGGTGACGTGTCCGCGCTGAGACCGAGTGACGTGGAGGGTCGGGAATCCTCCGCCGGCGCCGCTATATCGATGCGTAATGACGAGGCCTATAATGGCTCCCGGTGAGTAGTGTACGGGCTCCTAGAACGCCTATGCATAGGTCCGAAGAAATCCACGATCCCGAAAGCACCGGCGAGAAACTCGAGCAATAAATCCGGACTCAGAATCGTCGTACAAGATCGCCTTCAAACGGCGATCGAAGTACTCATCCTGCTCGTGTCCTGGGTGTGGTCCGGACAAGGAAGTCCGTGGACACAACACACCCTCTCTGTTGCCTCTCCCGGTCCGATGTCTCGCACCATGTACCGGTGGGGTACTCTGCCGCGTCGCTTCGACACTTTATGTGCCGACTCATATGTAATCAATTTTCCTACACCTTCTTCAACCTATCCATAACTTTCTTCCTCGGGATCGGCGCAGCTCATCCTCCTTATTCCTCACGGCTATTCTTACAGGCTTAATGAATTTAACGTCATAAGGCGAGCCATTCTCAAAGCTCGGGTAGTAGTACTCACCTCATCCTCCTCCAGATGCGGTAAAGAGGGAAGTACTTTGTCGCAACAATAGTCATTAAAGCATACCATTAGATGGGCAATCACATAATGTTGAAGAGATGAGTGAAGTTAGGAGAAAATACGTTTACAAATTTATGTACCTTATCGTCGAAGAAATGAGTGAAATCACAAAACATCTTCCTCGTAGTCCACATCAAACAGGGGACTTGGGCAGGTTTATCTCGACTACCACACAATGCTCCCAATGCAGGAATCATCTCATACGACCATATTTGTAAAGCCCAAACAGGACCATAGAAGTGATAGTCCTTGTGCTCTTGTCCCTCCTTCATGGCAACGTTGCCTATGTAGTAAGATAAAACCCCAAAGGCATAAGAACCCCAAGGAAACATATCCCATTGCTCGAAATCCTCCACTAATGCCCATGCCCATGTCTCGACCATCATGTCGTCACGGCATAGGATAAAGTAGTAGTATATAAGCAAATTGGCAACCTTGAGATAATCTCTTATGTCTCTACCAAAATCTCGAGCATTGAACCTCTTCCGCAGAACACTAACCTTAATGTTTTTGCCATGGAGTATTCTGTGGAAAATACCGTCGGACGGAAGGAGATGGTCGTCCTGGGGATGGAAGGTAGAGTTTCCAAAATGGAGTCCGTGATCAAGGCGAAATCACGGGCCGTAAAACGAATGGTCCTCCATGAACTCGGAACCACGACTCATCCGGGGATTTGATCACCCTCCATTGACGAGCAATCAAGTGATGTAGGGCGATTTGAACTCCCATTCCTCCTAACTTTAATCAAGCGCCCCGGGACCCCTCGGTCAAGCTCTCGATAGCTCGATCAAGACAGAATTGCGGCCCATACTCCTTAATGTCTCAATGATCTCTTTAAATACCGCCTCCGTATGTAAAGATTCACTTGACGTGTAACAAAACGCAATGTAGGTCTCTTCCATACGCAACTTGATCGCAATATGGACATACAACTCATAAGAATATGATAAAATGCTTAAGAGAACGAAAAAAATTACGCCTTGCACACGATCGCATGCACACGATCGATGCCCATCGTGTGAAGACCATCGTGTGCCACACGACGGTTCACACGACGGGAAGCGATCGTGTGCTGCGATCGTGTGCAAGGCAGAGCTTTGCACTTCTAGCACACGGCGGCACACACGATCGGCGGCCGTCGTGTAGCGATCGTGCCCACGAAAGACCATCGTGTCCACGATGGTCTCATCTTCTTCAAGACACGATCGTGGGAAGATGAACAACCGTCGTGGCACGATCGTGTGAATGAAAATACACTAACCGGGCTCATTGGCGAATTGCTCTTCGGATGGAGTGTCGCTAGCGGAACTTCCGCGTCTTGATTCTGTGGTAGTCGGAGGTCGACATTTTCCGCCGTGAAGGGTTTCACTGACAGGAGACTTTTTGCGAGAGGAGGAGAGTTTTGGAATATTGAGTTGTGACCTTTTTTATTGTTGTTTAGTTTTAATAATCTTCCTTTTACTTTTTTAGTTTTTTTTTTCTCTTATTGGTAGACTTTAAGGGTAATAAAGTCTTTTAACACATTTTGGTATAAAAAACTTATAGTTTTATGAATGGGGATATATAACTTGTTACTTTTATGGTTTGATACTAAAAAAGAGAGATCCTTATATATATATATATATATTGACACGTACCACCAAATGTATAGCAGATTGCCGCATAATTTTCACCAAAAATCTCCTCTCTGAATGCCTATGAACAGCTTCTCATTCAGATAAACGCAGTCGTTTTGACCACTGGCCTGGAACATCAGAATTTGATCAAATAATCTCTTTTAGACATAGTTATATATATATATATATATATATATATATATTATCTCATGAGGTTTACAAGACCAACAAAAAGAATCAAAATGTGATAAAATATCTTTCTTGATAAGAGTCAACAAGTGCTTTTCTATTTTTCGTTCTTAATTAATTAAAACTGACCAAAGAAAAAAAGACAAAATATTTTTTTCAATACACTTATAGGACAAGACCCAAAAAAAAAGATATTCGTATGATAAAATTTAGTCAAAGGAGTGAGGTGGGATCTAAACCATAGCCGGATACTCCATAATGTACAACATTGGAAGGCAAGGGCAAGACTCCACCCACGTTTATATCCAAACAGCACAAAAGATATCTCTAGGGGTGGGGTTTTGCTTTTTTTTTTTTTGGACTTTTATATTCCTTTGGTAATCATTCGATTCGATTCGATTCGATTCCGCAGTTTTTCAGTGTTAGCGTATTGATAGAGCTTTGCACCTTGCCTTTGCTAGCGATTGGTATATTGAGGAGGAGATTGTATCGGTAGGAGGAAGTCCATGTTCAACCCCATCACATGGACCATTCTCCAGTGCAAACCACTACTTCCGTTGAAGAAGAAGATGAGTGGGGTATTCTCTCGCATTTCCTTATTTCCTCAATTTAATGAGAAAATTAGATTTTTTTTTCTTTCCCTTTTGTTGGAGTTTATTGATGTTGTTATAGCTTAATTCAAATTTTGTGCTGACAATTTGGTGGTTGGGTAACCTGTGCGATTTAGGATCTCGGTCACTTCCGTTCAATTGGATTGAATCAGTAAATTTTGTCATTATTTTCTACGGAATGCTTCGAATTTAGGTCCCGAATATTCAACCTTTGGCCTGAATTATTTACTACTGCCGAAACAAATTATGTGTTCTTACCTGTTTACAGTATGGATTATCTTCATTTTTCCCGTTGATGTTTCTATTTGCTATGTCTAAAAACGATACGGCCGTTTTGTATGTATTAGCATTTAAGTTGCGATTCAGTTGTGTTCTCATCGTTTTATTGATGACTGTTGGCGGTATGATGTAGACATGCTACTTGGACTTCTCAGAGGCTTAAACTGATTTTTATGTTTGCTCCGTACGTAATGATGTTCGGGAAAAAAATTAAAGCAACACATAATTGTTGCTTTACTAGTTTGGCCGGTCGTCGAGTTGATCAAAAGCATCCCCCTCCCATGATATATCACACATACACACAGGCACTAAATGTTCCTTCTCAGTTACATGTAGTTAAAGTAGAGTGAAGCTAATACTGCATATCAAAATACTGAATAGGATTGTGAATCTTGATGCATTACTTTGTGGGAATATGATGAATTGCCCGTTTAGTGGGCCACGGGCCACCTTCGGGGACTTTATTTACTTTAATCTGTCGTCTCACTGGTTGCAAAAAGAAATATGGCCACTGTAATGTTTTAAATGCTAAATCGCTACATTGATTTTGTATATGTTTCTGATAAATTTATTCTAATAACCTCAGACAGCTAATATGAAAATTTCCCGACTTTTGAATGCTTAGCTAACTCTCTTAACCTGTAAATAACTAACTTTAGCTATCTCAATCTGGATTAATGTGAACTTGTTTCAAGCTGTTTGTATTTTCTTGTCACACTTGCGCTGTATATTGTGGTGGATTTTGGTCTTTTCTCGAATGCATAATTTGGGTGCTCCAATAATTATTTTTTTCGTTAACTGTTTTGCCAGACACTGATGGATTTGTAATTCCAAGCTTGGAAATCGAAGGCCACAACAAAAATGACTTTCCAAAAGTAGAAGATTCTAAACTGTCCAGTTTTCAGGTAATACGCTCATACCCCCCCCCCCCCCCTCCTCCCAAACTGTTGCAAGATCTTGAATTTTTGAATCTTGGACATTTAAGGAGTGTTTGCAAAGATTAGTATTAAGCGATTCTCAAATTCTTTTTTTTGTGTGTGTGTGTGTGTGTGGGGTGGGGGGTGGGGGGGGGGGGCATTTCTCAACCCACAAAGCTAAGAATCACTTTTTTTAAGTGTTTGCTAACAGTCAGCTTTCAAATTTTTGAAATGTGGTTGACATTGGTCTAATTAATCTTGTCTCGGCAGGCTGGAAAAGAAGAGAATATATACCTCGGCCCCCACGGAGCTCCTCCATATCAAGCGAAACAGCAAGAACAGAGCTCTTCGAGTCGAAAAAAATTTAAGCAGAAACTCAAGGAAGCCGATAGTCGGGATAGTGGAACCGGGCGGGAAAATAAAATGAATAGTTTAAGGGAGCTTGTCGGTGGTGGACAATTTTCCGTGACCGCCTCGAAGAATTCGCATAGGGATTGGCTTGACCCCCATTGCCATGAGTCGCAATTTGAGAGAAGGAACCCACGTTAGGTATTCTTGAAATGTGTCGAATAGTTGGGATTTTTAAGTCCTACTTCAATAACGTCGTATCTCCTAAACATGTATTAAAGGAACTTGGAATATATACATCTTTAAGTTTGTTTGTTTGTTTGTTTTGGCGATAATAATGCTGTTTCTTGAAATTGTCGGTGTGCTGCCTTATGATTTTGCAATAGCATTGTGATTTGGTGCATGCTTTTTTTTTTTCTTTTTTTCTTTTCAAAAAAATTGTACGACAAAAGTTTTGAGCGGCGGGAATCAGGATTGTCATAATAGATTTATACAGGCAAATTATATCCTGGATCACGGTCCACCATGCAGAGTCTATCCTGGTCCAAAACGTTGTCGTTCTATTAATTGAGTGGTCTTCACACTCGGACTTTTTGGATTTCATCTCAAAGACAGTTGAGAAGTAGTCTAATATTCTAATATGTCGAGTTGAAGAATTTTATTAAATGAATGTGGGACGATGTGACTTCAAACACGCCATCTCACATGTAGGCTAGCATGACCATTCACTCTACATGATGCACGGATTCTTCAAAATTCACCAGTATGCAGTATCGGATATGGTACGGGTGCGGTTCGCGTATCCGGTGCGTGGGTGTTTTTTTTTCTTTTAGTAATTTTTAAAAAGTAAATCCAATAAACTAAAATACAAAAAGTAAATCATTTAATAAGTAATTACTTTTACCTTTAGCAGCATTCACGAACAGCATCAGAAAGCTCTGATGTTCAAAGCCATTTTGAATTGTTTTTTGTATGACTTGTTTTATGTATTTGAATTGGTTTTATGGTGATATTTGAATTGTTGTTTTTTATATTTAACAAGTATTATATATAATAAAATATAAAATAAACAGACGTATCCTTGCCGTATCGCATCCTAACATTTTCAAAAAACCGTATCCCCGCACCCGTATGTGCCCGCACCCGCCCCTCCGCACCTGTGCAACATAACATGTGGTCCTCAACACGTCCTCTCACATGTAGGTCAACATGACCATCGACTAACTGATGGCATGGCTATCGACTCAAACCCAACACGGGTAAACAATATTCATCATCAACTTAACTTGCTCCGATACTATATTAAAATTTAGTGTTTTTTCTTGAAATTAATTAACAATGAGAGAAGTTGTTTAAGATGTTTATATATTAAGTCATTACATTGGGCTTAATTTGATATAGTTGATTACATTCGTGACTTGATTCAAAGACAATTTCGGTTGAATTCTTTTTAATCAAATTTATAATCAGTATTATTATTATTATTATTATTTATATTATCAAATAATTATATATAGTAATTATTGTAATAAATTATTTAGTATTATTATCATTGTTTTATTGTTGTAATATAAATAGTAATCATTATTATTGTATATAGTATTTCTCATACGACTAATTACTAGGAGTATTATTTGATATTAATTGATATTATATATAAATAACCATTACTAATATTAATCTTATTATTATTATTATTGTTGTAGTAGTATAAATAATAATTATTATTGTTTTCTGTATTGTTATCTAATTTTATTATTAATTATGTTTATTGTTATTAATATCAAAACTAAAGATAAACAAACAAACCTTTTCTTGCGATAAAGAATGGCCCCCATCCCCAATTCCAATTCGTCACCATCAACTGAAGAACAAGATCTCCTAAAGCGATCTAACAAAAAATTCAAAAGAAAAACCTATGATTTGGAAAGCTTTCATACTACTGTTGGAAGTCATGGAACAGATCCAATTGTTCCCGAACCGGTACAATCCCCTAACCTTCATCACCCTCATCAATCGACGCCCCCAAACATTGAGGACTCTTATGTTAATCGTCTCCGAAATGGTTCCTGTAACGGAAATTCTCAACTGTTTGGGGATCTTATGAATATCCCCATGGAAGAAGACGAAGATGTTTCGGATGATGATGAACCACTACCCGAGGGTCAAGAGGATGAAAGATGTCCGACTATCCTGTTGACTAAAGAAGAGAAGAAAAGACTCCGTGGTCCATGGAAACACACGCTCATTATCAAAATGTTCGATCGGAAGGTTGGATACTACCAACTCATGAAGAAATTGAAACAAAAATGGAGTTTGAAGGGAAGTCTATCACTGATTGATATTGGGTATGATTATTATGTTGCAAAATTTACTAATATGGATGATTATAATTATGTTTTGACACAAGGCCCTTGGATGATAAATGATGGTTATCTTACTGTTCGAAAATGGGTACATGACTTTGTCCCTGATGACTCGCCACTCCGCTTTCTTACTGCCTGGATCCGTATCCCTTTCCTGTCTGTAGAGTACCTAGATGCTAATTTCCTTAAGCTCATAGGAGACAAAATTGGAAAAATAGTTAGGGTAGATCATACGACTGCAACGGCTGAGCGAGCTCAATTTACTAGAATTAGTGTTGAAGTGGACTTGACTAAACCTCTCTTGTCTATGTTTCGCTTGCATAATCGTATATGGCACATCCAGTGGGAAGGTATCAAACTCATATGTTTTGAGTGTGGAAAAATTGGGCATTGTAAAGAAGAGTGTCATCTTCATACAGAAGCTGAGTTAAGGAAGAATGACAAAGGTCCACTCGGAAAGAATGATGTAAATGCCGTATATGTCATGATAACCAAGATCCTGGTCCTAACCATCCGTATGGATCTTGGATGCATGCTAAAAAACCAGCCCGTAGACGCATTTCCAAGGATAGTTTGAAGACTAGAGACACCACCAATGTGGCACATGAGAATGAGGTAAATAATGAGAACTTCAGAAATCCACGCGAAAGACAAACCAATAGGGGTGGATCAAGGTTTAATGTTCTGAATAATATGGACAGCGAGGATGTGACAACACAATATAATGGCACTGCGCAACATAACCAAGATGACAATACATGGAAAAACGAAACAGAAACTAGAGAGGTACAAAAATCCAATGAAATTGATGATATGGTGGAGGATCAACAAAATCTGATACAAGATGAAGATATATTTGGTTTGAGCACACAAATGGCGAGTGGAAAAGAGGAAGAATTACATGATAATGATATCCCCAAAAATTTTGATATGGGTATCACTGAAGAACCCGACCCAACCAATGCTGCTTCTGGAGTAAACAAGAAAGCCAAAACGAAGAAGTCTAACAAGCCTCACCAAAGCCAACAAACCAGAAAATCTATGACAACTAATGCCAAATCTCATGCCAACAAGATCATGACAAAACCAGAAACGACTCAGAATGAAAACCAAGAGCACAACACTAGGCACTCAACAAAACCAGAAACGACTCAGAATGAAAACCAAGATCACAACACACTGCACTCACCTATATTCTCCCCCACCCCCACCTCTCAACAAGTCCATCACGTGAACGAGACCCCATTCCCTAGCCAAACTAGCGAACATTATTCAATAGTGGAAAAGTATGGAGGTGAGAATCATGGAGGCACGCAAGAGATTCTGATGCAACTAAACATCAGAGTTGATAATCCGCACCTCGAAGAGGTGGCACGGGACAACTTTCTGATGCAACCAAACATCAGAGTTGATAATCCAAACCTCGAAGAGGTGGTAAGGGACAACATTGTCTCTTGAAAGAAGTGTGATCAATATGATCAATTTGGTGTACATAGAATGACTACCCTAATCTCTTTGTCTTATGGAAGATATATATTCAAATAGGTTATACAAAACCGCACCGGTTAGTCTACTGGTATGGAATGTTCAAGGTGCCGGGAGCTCTAATTTTCTC
Source organism: Orobanche coerulescens (assembly GCA_033398695.1). Classification (NCBI taxonomy): domain Eukaryota; kingdom Viridiplantae; phylum Streptophyta; class Magnoliopsida; order Lamiales; family Orobanchaceae; genus Orobanche; species Orobanche coerulescens. The sequence goes on along the minus strand of CM065814.1, from coordinate 137,317,612 downwards.
GGGACTCTCAAAGAAATAATCTGCATGAACCATCCAGAAGTAATTGCTCTTGTAGAAACTCATCTTGAAGGTGACCGAGCAGATCGTCTTGGCAGACAAATTCAATATGATGGTCATGCTCGGGTTGACTCGGAAAGACATAGCGGAGGTATTTGGCTCTATTGGAAAAGAGATGAAGTTAATGTTGACATCCTTGTCTACCACAGTCAACACATTACAGTCAAAATCTCACGTGATGGTGAGGAATCATGGATCTTCTCTGCGATTTACGCAAGTCCTGATATCAATAAAAGACAAGAAATTTGGGATAATCTCTCGAACCTTCAGGGTCCTTAAACAAAGCATGGTTATTAGCTGGAGATTTTAATGAAACTACCACACTTGATGAAAGACATGATGGTAATCAAGATATGCAAAGAAGATGTGATCATTTTAAAAACTGGATTGAAAATACTTCCCTGATTGACCTGGGTTATCTAGGTGCTAAATTTACGTGGACTAGGGGGAAAACTGTGGAAAAAATAAAGGGTGCTCGTCTGGATAGGGGCCTATGCAACTTGATTTGGCGAACTCGATTCCCAGAAGCGGATGTAAAGCATCTCCCGGCTATAAACTCCGATCACTCACCATTACTTATCAAAACAAACGGTTTCGTTTCCCTTGCTAGTGGACACAAACCATTTAGATTCTTATCAACTTGGCTCTCCCATGAAAGTTTTGAGACTTTTGTGAAAACCATGTGGCGAAATGATGTTCCCATTGTGTCGTTCCTCAACCAATTTGCAGAAAATCTTCAAGAGTGGAACAAGACAACGTTTGGGAATATCTTTAGGAAAAAGCGCCATCTTTGGGCTCGAATAGCTGGTGTTCAAAAAGCTATTGTCGAGAGAAGAGATAGATATCTTCTGAATCTTGAGGCACATCTTAGGTGTGAGTATAATAATGTACTTGCACAAGAAGAAGAGTTATGGTTCCAAAAATCACGAATGGAAGCTCTTTGAGATGGAGACCGTAACACTACCTATTTTCATACCTCAACAATTATTCGGCGAAAGTTCAATAGAATTGAGGCACTTAAAAATGAATGTGGTGAGTGGATTTTCGGCCAAGATGAATTGAAAAACCTGATGGTTTCGTTCTTTAGCAGCTTATATACTGTTACTGAAGAGGCACCTCGCAATGTTCAATTACCCACCAATTATTTCCCTCCAATTCAAACGGCTGATTATGAATTTCTCACAAGGCCTTTCACAGCCAATGACATTAAGGTGGTAATATCTTCTATGGGCTCTTATAAGGCACCCGGGCCGGACGGATTTCAAGCTATATTTTTTCAGAGACATTGGGACACCGTTAAAGAAAGTTTTTGTGAAGCGGCTTTGAAGATACTTCGAGGTCAACAGATCCCTGAGGGCTTGAATAAAACATTTTTGGTTCTCATCCCAAAGGTTGACCACCCTGAATCAGTATCTCACTTTAGACCTATAAGCCTTTGCAACGTTTTGTATAAGACTGTTACAAAAGCTATTGTAAATAGGCTAAAAAAGATTCTTCCATATATGATTTCACCAATTCAGGGAGCTTTCGTTCCTGGTCGACAAATCACTGACAATATTGTTATTGTCCAGGAAGTGCTGCATTCCATGAGGAACAAACAAGGACGAAAGGGGTATATGGCCATCAAAATTGATTTAGCTAAAGCTTATGATCGCCTTAAATGGGAGTTTATCCGTGACACCTTATTTGAAATGAAACTTCCGCCATTGCTGCTTGAAATTATTATGCACTGTGTTACAACTCCCTCAATGAAAATTCTTTGGAATGGTGAACCTACTCAGGAATTTGTTCCCTCAAGAGGAATTCGTCAAGGTGACCCGCTTTCTCCATATCTCTTTGTCATGTGTATGGAACGCTTGAATCACTTGATTGAAGTAGCGGTGGAAAGTGGTCGGTGTAATATCCGCATTTTTCTTTCCCTTGTATTTTTCTTTTTCGGCGTATTTCCCGATAGTAGTGACCCTCGTGTATCTTTCAGTGTATCTTTCCTATTATCTATGGATTTTATTCCCGTTATTGTATTGCGGAACCGCCGTTTCGGGGTTGCCGTGGGTCCACTCTATGTTATGATGCCCGTTGAGATGTTCCGTTGGATGTTTCGTTCACCTTCCGGTGTTTCGAACCGTTCATATTTCATACCTAGCGCACGCTATTTTTTCTGCATAGCGCGCGCTAGGGGTCCCTTAGTAGCGCACGCTACGTTTGTTTAAATAGCGCGTTAGCGAGTAGCCACAGGAGTGGCAATCTTTGTTTTCGGCCTTACGGACTAGCGTATTAGCGTACGCTACATATGCTAGCGCCGCGGTAATGTCGAGAGGCTAGCGCGCCCGATGATGCCCTAGCGTGCGTTAGCGTGAGTGTCGATCTTGGGCGGTTTACTCACCGAACGTCAGTGCCGGTTAAGCGCCGCGCTACGCTTGTATGGTAGCGCACGCTAACGTATCAGGTGGGTTCTGGGCAGTTTGCCACTGGACTCGACAAATGTCCAGGTAGCGCACGCTATTGGTCGATAGCGCGCGCTACCGAGAGGTTATTAGCGCACGCTACGTTTCGAGTAGCGCACGCTACGTTTCGAGTAGCGCACGCTAACGGCCAAAAGTCTGGCTACTGGACTGGACGCTAACTATTTTGGCCTGTAATTTTTCCCCGTTAGCGCACGCTAACCTTGAGGATTAGCGCACGCTAACACTCCCTGGCTATATAAACCAGGGAGTTGACCGAGATAATCATAATTTCTCATTTCTTCCTCTCTCCGCGGCGAAGGCGATTCCAAGGCGATTTTCTTGGCGATTTCTTCCTCCAATCATCTCATCCAACATCTTTCTTGAGTTCTTGGAGTATTATAACAACATCAACACGAATCTTCATCCTAATCCACGGTAAATCTCTTAGAACCCTACTTTTGGATAATTTGGGGGTTTTGGGATTTTCTTCCGATTCGTTCCGTTTTGTTGATGGATTCATGATGAATATGATTAATCTTGTCGGTAATCTTAGTTTCCCTACGGATTCATGGTATATTTCGTGATTTTTACGGAATCGAGAGGGTTTGGTTGTGGTCCGCCCTCGTTAATGTTTATATACGAATATACATGAATCGTAGGCGGGTTTTCGGGTGTATTCCAATTCCGTATTCATTTAGAAATGGTTGTGATTGTATTCTTCGAATCGTTAGGGTCGGTTTCATTGGTTCCTAGCGTTCGTCGGTGACTTTCCTTTCCGTTCTTCGCGTCGTCAATAATTCAAGGCAAGTATTTTTGGAAACCTTTATGCTTAACGTGAAATGGTAATGTATATTGTGTGTAATTTGCTCACCTCGGGAGGGTCCGACGGGATCACGGAGGGAATCTATGGCTTCGTCCTGGATTCATGAGTTTGTTTCGCTAGCCAGCTCGGGAGGGTCCTTAGAGGCCTCGAGTGGGATTCGTGGATTCGTCCCGGTTCTAGGTGACGTGTGGTGCTTGGTTTGTTTTATGAATATGGCCAGCTCGGGAGGGTCCTTAGAGGCCTCGAGTGGGATTTGTGGCTTCGTCCCGGTCCTAGGCAAATGTGATTGACTGTTTATTTCCGGAAAAGACATGTCTAGTTTTGGTTTTTGAAATGATATTGGTGCATGTACTATGAAATGTGTAAGCGATTGGTTTGCCTTGATTACTTGTACTAGCGTAATTGCTAACCCCTTTGGGGACCCGTTTTGGGGAAATTCTTGTAATGGATTTCAGGTTATGATTATCCGGACGAGCGAGCACCAGGACAGTACGAGGATGTTGGCCAGGGTCGTTGACATGTGCATTTGGGTCTACTTATTTCCTTTGTCCATTTCGATATGGTTGTTCCCACAGTTTTAAACTTATAGATTGTACTCGCGAGTACTTAGGTCTTTCGTTTCAAACTCCGTATTGTATTGCTTTAAATTGTCACGTTGTTGGTTGATGCTTATTTTGCCGGTTGCTCCGGGCGTATCTTTATATGTCATATTATTTAATTGTGTATCCTCGCTAACCAAGATGGTTAGTCGAGTGGAGTTTTCCTATTGTAGCCTGGTGGGTCCCATGTAGGGGTCTACGGCGCTGTAATACACCTCGAATAAATTGGGGGTGTTACAGAAAATGGTATCAGAGCACTAGGTTATGGATACCTAGGCTTGTCGGTTATTTGGGTCTAGTCGTGTTTGTTTTGCACAATGTCACGCATTGCCAACATCCCAAGTACTTCAGGTGCTCGTAAGTTTTCTTATTCGGCTCTTTTGTTTCTTGCATTGTATTTCCACTTTTGAATCGTAGTTGCTTTTCCTCCCTTACTCATCATCGATGTACTTCATTATCTCTCAATATCGGTATGGATGCGGAGAAAACCGTGGTCGTGGTCGTGGTCGTGGCCGTGACGCGGTCGAGGACGTGGGCGGCCGGTAGGGCGGCCACGTCGCACTCTTCGAGGCCAGCGATCTGGCGGCTGTCATAGTCATGCTTCTTCTCGGGAGCGCGCCGATCTTGGTATTGCGGGCATTATCGGCAAATGGTTAACCAAATGGCGGCTATAGCTCGAGTGGTCCAGACCCCGATCGGGCCCATGCTAATCGGGCGAAGCGGATCGGCCGGCCAGGATGTCATCAAGATGCATCCTCCTCGGTTCGGGAGCTTCGGACCCGATCGGGAGGAGGGTGGATCAAGGAGATATCCAAAGTCTTCACTGCTACCAACTGCCCCGAGGACCGTAAGGTCCCTATTGCTCAATACTTTCTCACGGGAGATGCTACAGATTGGTGGGAGGCCGTTGGTCCCAAAGATCATGTTGCTTCGTGGACCGAATTCCAAGAATTTATGGAGACCGAATATTGTCCGTGGCCGGTCAGACAGGCTCGAGTGCATGCTTTCTATGATGCTCAACCACGGGATATTCCCGTATCCCAAGCTATTGCCGATTTTAATAAGGAGTTGGGTTATGTGAAAACCCAAGTTGTCGCTGAGAGCGACAAAATTTTCCATTTTTCCAGGAGGATGAAACTGTCCATTCGGGACTATATGTCTGGGCTCGTCTGTACTACCTTGAAGGATTATCAGAGTCGAGCCCTTGCTTATGATATGTCGGTGACGGCTAGCGATTTGGCTCGTGAGAGCAAGAAGCAGAAATCGGTCGGAAATTTTTCTGGTCCCAAGAGTGGAGGCCAGCAGAAATCTCAGGCTGCAAATATTTCTACGGGCGGTTCGACTCGTTTTTCTGGGAGCTTTCGGAGTGCCGCCGGAACCGTCGATCGGGACCCCAAATGCTTTAACTGTGGCAAGCCAGGCCACGTGAACCGGGATTGTCTTCGTCCACCTTTGACTTGTCATACTTGTGGCCAGTCGGGCCACAAAGCTTCTTTTTGCGAAAAGCTCAGACGGTTTCGCGGCGCCCGTTCTTCTCACCCAGCACCTATGGAGCCGAGCGTGAACCAGGGCTCATTTGCTCCGCCGCCTCCACCAATTGCCGGCCGAGGTAGGGGTCGGGGTCAGCCCGCTAGAGGAGGAGCTTCCAGTGTCGGCTCTGCCCAGCCGCGTATCTACGAGATGAGGAGGGCCGATGACCCAGCAGCTACTGTGGCGACAGGTACCGTTCATATCCATTCTCATCCTGTCAGTGTGCTTTTCGATTCTGGTGCTACACATTCGTTCATATCGCTGGGGTGTGTGCGCCGTTTGAGTCTCGACTGTTTGTCGCCTTGCGAGTCTTTCATCGTTAAACTTCCTAGCGGTGATAGGATCGTTGGCGATCGAGAGGTCCGAGACTGCATGTTTATTTGTGAGAGAGCCTGGCTCTCTAATCTTATCGTTGTTGATATTGAGGGTGAGGATCTAATTCTCGGGGATGATTGGCTCGAGCGGCATGGCGCAATCATGAACTACCGCACGAGAATCATCACTATGTTAGCCGAGGACGGCACCGAGCACTCTTTCGCGGGGCGAAAGAGGGGAAACCAAAAGTTCGTTATTAATGCCTTGAAGGCGATGAGTCTCCTGCGAAAGGGGTGTACTGGTTATTGGTGCTATGCCTTAAAGACGGAGAATGGTGGAGTCGAGCTTTCGTCGATTCCAGTCGTTAATGAGTTTCCTGATGTGTTTCGTGACGAGTTACCGGGATTGCCACCAGATCGTGAGGTTGAGTTTGTTATAGAATTAGAGCCGGGCGCGGCTCCGATTTCTAAGGCGCCGTATCGCATGGCACCTTCAGAGATGTCAGAGTTGAAGAAGCAGTTGAGTGAGCTTCTTGAGTCAGGGTATGTTCGACCGAGCGCCTCGCCTTGGGGTGCACCGGTCCTGTTTGTGCGGAAGAAGGATGGTTCACTACGTTTGTGTATCGATTATCGCGAACTAAACAAAGTGACCATCAAGAACAAGTATCCTTTGTCGAGGATTGATGACTTGTTCGATCAGTTGCAGGGAGCTGCAGTGTTCTCGAAGATTGATTTGAAATCGGGGTACTATCAGCTCCGGGTGAGGGAGTCCGACGTGCCGAAAACGGCTTTTCGGACGAGATACGGACATTATGAGTTTGTAGTTATGCCTTTCGGGTTAACTAATGCGCCGGCGGTGTTCATGCAATTGATGAACAAAGTCTTTATCGAGTATTTGGATAAGTGTGTCGTCGTCTTCATTGACGATATTCTTATCTATTCGAGGAATGAGGAAGAGCATGCCCATCATCTGCGGATAGTGTTAGACATTTTGAGGACCGAGCAACTCTATGCGAAGTTCTCGAAATGTGAGTTCTGGCTGAAGGAAGTGATGTTTCTGGGTCACGTGATTTCGGTAGGGGGTTCGTGTGGATCCATGAGAAAATTGAGGCAGTGTTGGATTGGGCATCGCCCGCAAATGTGAAGGAAGTCCGTAGTTTCTTGGGTTTGGCTGGCTACTACCGTAGGTTCGTCGAGGGTTTCTCAAAACTAGCTCGGCCACTTACTCAGTTGCTCCATAAATCCGAGAAGTTCGTCTGGACCGATGAGAGGCAGTCGAGTTTCGAGGAGTCAAGAAGCGTTTGACTTCACCCGGTTTTGGCGTTGCCGTGTGGCGACAGGGATTCGCCGTTTATAGCGATGCTTGGTGCAGGTCTTGGGTGCGTATTGATGCAAAGACGGCAAGACCATTGCCTATGCGTCGAGACAGTTGAGACCATATGAGCTTAACTACCCTACTCACGATTTAGAGTTAGCGGCGGTTGTCTTTGCACTCAAGATTTGGCGTCACTATCTTTTCGGATCTGCATGTCAGATTTTCACCGATCATAAAAGTCAAATACATATTTACTCAGCGGGAGTTGAATATGAGGCAGAGGAGATGGTTAGAGCTGATTAAGGATTACGACCTCGAAATCCTTTATCATCCGGGCAAGGCAAACGTCGTGGCCGACGCCTTGAGTCGGAAACCGATTGCGTTGCGAACGCTTGAGGTCCTTACGCCCCAGTCTGAGCTTCGGCGGGCTCTGATCGAGTTAGATGTTGAAGTTTTGTTGCCTGGAGCTGTCGGGCAACTTTGTGCTCTAGAGATTTCGTCGTCTTTGATCGATGAAATTAAGCTGAAGCAATTAGAGGATCCGATGATTACTCAAATCCGAGAGAACGTTCTTAAGGGAAAGTCTCCTGGGTTTGTGATTCACGAGGATGGTGTTTTGAGATTCCAGAGTCGGCTTTGTGTGCCGAACGATCCAGAGTTGCGACAGAGTATTTTGCATGAGGCCCATTCCACACCCTATTCCGTTCATCCTGGTTCGAGTAAGATGTACAAGGACCTGAGGAGGAACTTCTGGTGGAATGATATGAAGGAGGAGGTCGCACGGTTTGTGGCGAGATGTTTGACTTGCCAACAGGTCAAAATCGAACATCAGCGACCGGCTGGGTTATTGCAGTCACTTCCCACTCCAGAATGGAAATGGGAAGATATATCGATGGATTTTGTTACGAGTTTGCCGAGATCGAGGTCGGGCATGAATATGGTATGGGTGGTTGTTGATCGCCTGACCAAGTCGGCACATTTTTTGGGCATCAAGGACACTTGGGGCCCGGAGAAACTGGCTCGTGTGTTTATCGCACAGATTGTAAGACTTCACGGTACTCCGAAGTCTATTGTTTCGGATCGTGATGGCCGTTTTGTATCGCACTTTTGGCAGGCGGTGCATAAGGCGTTAGGTACCCGTTTGCATTTGAGTACCTCTTTTCATCCCCAGTCAGATGGACAGTCGGAGCGCACTATCCAAACATTCGAGGACATGTTGCGTGCTTGTGCCCTCGATTGGAGTAGCGACTGGGAGGAGCACTTGCCATTGATCGAATTCACGTACAACAATAGTTGGCACGCGCCGATTCGGATGGCACCGTATGAGGCACTTTATGGTCGACGATGTCGATCGCCGATTTGTTGGAATGAGACGTCCGATTTGGTCGGGACCGAACCGGATGTCGTTTTAGAGACGAGACGGAAGATAGAATTAATTCGAGAATGGCTGTTGACTGCCCAGAGTCGACAGAAGTCATATGCCGATGTCCGTCGTCGACCTTTAGAATTCGAGGTGGGAGACCACGTTTTGCTGAAGGTGTCGCCGACGAGAGGAGTTTTCCGTTTCGGGAAGAAGGGGAAGTTGAGTCCGAGATTTATTGGACCCTTCGAGATTCTCGAGCGAGTCGGTGGGTTAGTATACCGTTTGGCGTTACCCCCGGCCCTGAGTCATGTTCATAGCATTTTTCATGTTTCCCAGCTGAGGAAATATGTCCCGGATCCTAGTCACATCATCGACTATGGGGAGATTGACGTTGCCGAGGATATTACTTTTGAGGAGCATCCTTTGAAGATTTTGGAACATCGGGAGAAACGACTGAGGCATAAGACCATCTCTTTGGTCAAGGTGCAGTGGTCAAGACACGGTGTCGAGGAGGCAACGTGGGAGACCGAGGATAGCATGCGTGCTAGGTACCCTGAGTTGTTTGTTTCTTAAGTTTCGGGACGAAACTTGTTTTTAGAGGGGTAGAATGTAATATCCGCATTTTTCTTTCCCTTGTATTTTTCTTTTTCGGCGTATTTCCCGATAGTAGTGACCCTCGTGTATCTTTCAGTGTATCTTTCCTATTATCTATGGATTTTATTCCCGTTATTGTATTGCGGAACCGCCGTTTGGGGTTGCCGTGGTCCACTCTATGTTATGATGCCGTTGAGATGTTAGTTGGATGTTTCGTTCACCTTAGGTGTTTGAACCGTTCATATTTCATACCTAGTGCACGCTATTTTTACGCATAGCGCGCGCTAGGGGTCCCTTAGTAGCGCACGCTACGTTTGTTTAAATAGCGCGCGCTAACGAGTAGCCACGGGAGTGGCAATCTTTGTTTTCGGTATACGGACTAGCGTATTAGCGTACGCTACATATGCTAGCGCACGCTAATGTCCAGAGGCTACCGCACGCCGATGATGCCCTAGTGTGCGTTAGCGTGAGTGTCGATCTTGGGCGATTTACTCACGAACCCTGGCCAGTGCCAGTTAGCGCACGCTACGCTTGTATGGTAGCGCACGCTAACGGATCAGTTAGCGCACGCTAACGGATCAGTTAGCGCACGCTACGCTTGTATGGTAGCGCACGCTAACGTATCAGGTGGGTTCTGGGCAGTTTGCCACTGGACTCGACAAATGTCCAGGTAGCGCACGCTATTGGTCGATAGCGGCGCTGCGAGAGGTTATTAGCGCACGCTACGTTTGAGTAGCGCCGCGCTAACGCCAAAAGTCCGCTCCGGATGACGCGCTAACTATTTTGGCTCGTAATTTTTCCCGTTAGCGCACGCTAACCTTGAGGATTAGCGCACGCTAACACTCCTGGCTATATAAACCAGGGAGTTGACCGAGATAATCATAATTTCTCATTTCTTCCTCTCTCCGCGCGAAGGCGATTCCAAGGCGATTTTCTTGGCGATTTCTTCCTCCAATCATCTCATCCAACATCTTTCTTGAGTTCTTGGAGTATTATAACAACATCAACACGAATCTTCATCCTAATCCACGGTAAATCTCTTAGAACCCTACTTTTGGATAATTTGGGGTTTTGGGATTTTCTTAGGTCGTCCGTTTTGTTGATGGATTCATGATGAATATGATTAATCTTGTCGGTAATCTTAGTTTCCCTACGGATTCATGGTATATTTCGTGATTTTTACGGAATCGAGAGGGTTTGGTTGTGGTCCGCCCTCGTTAATGTTTATATACGAATATACATGAATCGTAGGCGGGTTTTCGGGTGTATTCCAATTCCGTATTCATTTAGAAATGGTTGTGATTGTATTCTTCGAATCGTTAGGGTCGGTTTCATTGGTTCCTAGCGTTCGTCGGTGACTTTCCTTTAGTTCTTCGTCGTCAATAATTCAAGGCAAGTATTTTTGGAAACCTTTATGCTTAACGTGAAATGGTAATGTATATTGTGTGTAATTTGCTCACCTCGGGAGGGTCCGACGGGATCACGGAGGGAATCTATGGCTTCGTCCTGGATTCATGAGTTTGTTTCGCTAGCCAGCTCGGGAGGGTCCTTAGAGGCCTCGAGTGGGATTCGTGGCTTCGTCCCGGTCCTAGGTGATGTGTGGTGCTTGGTTTGTTTTATGAATATGGCCAGCTCGGGAGGGTCCTTAGAGGCCTCGAGTGGGATTTGTGGCTTCGTCCCGGTCATAGGCAAATGTGATTGACTGTTTATTTCCGGAAAAGACATGTCTAGTTTTGGTTTTTGAAATGATATTGGTGCATGTACTATGAAATGTGTAAGCGATTGGTTTGCCTTGATTACTTGTACTAGCGTAATTGCTAACCCCTTTGGGGACCCGTTTTGGGGAAATTCTTGTAATGGATTTCAGGTTATGATTATCCGGACGAGCGAGCACCAGGAAAATACGAGGATGTTGGCCAGGGTCGTTGACATGTGCATTTGGGTCTACTTATTTTCTTTGTCCATTTCGATATGGTTGTTCCCACAGTTTTAAACTTTTAGATTGTACTCGCGAGTATTTAGGCCTTTCGTTTCAAACTCCGTATTGTATTGCTTTAAATTGTCACGTTGTTGGTTGATGCTTATTTTGCCGGTTGCTCCGGGCGTATCTTTATATGTCATATTATTTAATTGTGTATCCTCGCTAACCAAGATGGTTAGTCGAGTGGAGTTTTCCTATTGTAGCCTGGTGGGTCCCATGTAGGGGTCTACGGCGCTGTAATACACCTCGAATAAATTGGGGGTGTTACAGTCGGTGGAAACCTATATGCTGCAATCGTGGTGGCCCAAAGCTTACAAACTTATTTTTTGCAGATGACATTGTTTTATTCGCAGAGGCATCTCGAGATCAGGCGCATGTTATTAAGAGTTGCTTACAACATTTTTGCGACGCCTCAGGGGAAATTGTTTCTTTTCCTAAATCACGAATTCATTTCTCTAGCAATGTTTCTGATGAATGCGTGAATGAAGTAAGTGAAATCTTAGGAATCGATCACACTGATGATTTGGGTTACTACCTAGGAATGCCAACCATTAACGGAAGGGTAACCAAGGCCACTTTTCAGAACATTATAAACAAGATTGATAAAAGACTTAGTGGATGGAAGACAAAATGTATTTCATTCGCGGGCAGAACAACTCTTACTAAATCAGTTTTGTCTTCGCTAGCTTATTACTCTATGCAAACAGCAAAGATTCCTAGATTAGTATGCGACGCAATTGATAGAAAGTCTAGGAAATTCATTTGGGGGAGCTCTGATGAGGACAAAAAGATTCACTTGGTCTCCTGGAATACTCTTCAAAAAGATCGAAGGGAGGGAGGTCTTGGCATCCGTTCTATGAGACAAGCCAATGCAGCTTTTCTTACTAAACTAGGGTGGCGAATGCTTGTTGAACCAACTTCTTTGTGGTCACAAGTTCTTCGTTCAAAGTATTGTAAAGGAAGATGCGATTTTGATATGTTTTCTTCCATAAAGAATTCTTCTAACGTGTGGCAGGGAATTGTAGATAATGCTAAAATCATTAGGCAGGGAACGAGATTTAGTGTCGGGAATGGAAGACGAACTCTCTTTTGGGACCATTGTTGGGCCACTGAGGTACTGCTTTCAAGCATGGCAACCACTCCAATTCCGATTGAAGCTCAAGATAAAACAGTTGAAGAATATTGGAACATAAATGAGTCTCATAATGGTGACTGGAATTGGGAGGAGTTGTCTACATTTCTCCCTCGTGAAACCCTTAAAGTTATTGCATCGCATTCAGTTAGCCCATGTCGTGAAGATGAAGATTCCATGTACTGGGGTGGCCCGAGCATCGGGAAATTCTCAGTAAAGTCAGCATTGAATTTCATTCGTAACGAAGGAAACACTCAAGATTATAGAAAATGGGATATAGTTTGGAAAGCTCCGGTTTCTGAGCGCATCATAATGTTCATTTGGTTGGCGCTCCATGATCGTTTGCTTTCAAATGTTCAACGTGTTGCTCGAAGATTATCAGATGACCCTCGGTGTACTAGATGTGGGGCAGATGAAGAAACTCTTGATCACATTCTTCGTAGATGCCCTCTCTCATATACGATTTGGAACAAGTTGACCGCACAGCCACCCAATTCGTCATTCTGGACTCTTCCGTTATGTGATTGGATTATGGACAATCTGAAGACAACTCAGGTAAATTATAACTACAAGTGGCAAATGATGTTTGGCATTACAATATGGTGGTTATGGAAATGGCGAAACAACAAAATTTTTGGACGGGATGAGGATATACCAACCAATCATATTGATTTTCTATACACAAAATTAAAAGAGATGCAAAACGCTTTAGTTAGAGACAACTTGAAGAATCAGAGCACTCACAAGGAAATGACAGAAGTGCTTATTCCTTGGGTTGCTCCACCTGTAAGTTGGGTCCTCTTGAACACAGATGGAGCATCAAGAGGGAACCCAGGGGAAGCAGGTGGAGGTGGTATATTGCGAGATTCCCGAGGTTGCTTTCTCCGGGCCTTCAGCGAGAACTATGGAATTTGCACGGTTACGAGGTCGGAGATTTTAGCCCTTCTACGAGGCATAGTCATGGCTAGGGACGTTGGCATTACAAAATTAATTATTAAGCTCGACTCTGAGGTGGTGGTTCGTTTAATGGAGGGGGAGACTATCCATCATAGCCCTGCATTCTATAGCGTGCAAAAATGTCGTGACCTTCTGAGAAGATCTGATTGGGAAGTGAAACTTGAGCACTGTTATCGGGAATCTAATAGAGCAGCAGATTGGTTGGCTAATCATGGTTGTGAGCAAGAAGAGCGATTGTGCATGTTTGATTCCCCTCCTCCCGAGCTTGGTTCAATTATCCTTGAGGATGTCAAAGGTGACGCATGGCCTCGTGTCGTTTGTTCTTAGTTTTTGGGTTTAGCCCCTCTACTGCACCAAAAAATATCAAAACTATCAATAGTATTATATATAACTTGTAGTATTTTGAATAATTTTATTATTAGTATTGTTGTTAATATAGATAATTTTAATGTTATTGTACCTGTTATATGATATTATTATTATTTATTATTATTATTATTATTATTTATTATTATTATTATTATTATTATTGTAATATATTCTCTCCATTTGTAAATAAGTGTCTTACCACATTTTTTTTGTTCACCAATAGGTTTTCTACTTCACTTTCTTCAATTACATCAACACTTTCTACAATCAAATCAATACTACTTCCACCATCATCTTAATTTTTCCACTCAAAATAAGTGACCCTTATTTCACTCACAACAATTTTAACTTTATTTTACTTTTTCCTCTCCCAACAAGTGGACCCTTGACTCACTCACAATAATCCACATTACCACTCTCAAGAGATTCCACTCACAATAATTTTATCAACTTCCTTAATTTTCGTGTCAGCACACAACGAGACACTTATAAAATAACGTGATCCCCACTTTAGCGATTTTCTGAGTAATCAACACTTGATCAGCATAATATTACATATTCTATCAACTTATATTATGTTCCCTTAACTTCGCCCACAATAAAATTTAATTTAAAAAAATATAATATGAATCTATAATTTATATCAAGACGATATGGAACAATGGAACTTCAACACAATATACAAAATTGTTGAATATTACTTGATCAAGCAGGCTATATGTATGTTTGTGTATATATATATATTGACGCGTTCTATGCAGTACCAATATTAAATGCGACTTTCTAAGATCTAATTTATGCATTTAGCCAGACTATACATGAAATATATGCATTTTGTGCATCAAAATTTCAATGCATTAAAATATGCAATATATGCATCGAAATATCGATGCATTAAAATATTAGATTATATGCATCAAATTTTTGTGAGAATTAATGCATTGAAATTTTGATGCACGAAATGCATATATTTCATCCATAATTAGTACAAAACTCATACATAAATTAATCAGTAAAGATCGCATCTAATATCGCATGTAATGTAACATATATATATATATATATATATATATATATATATATATATATATATAGGGGAGGGTTATAATAGAAACCACTCCCTATGTGTTAACTAGGAACCAACCTACACTCTTGATCGAATTTATTTAGACGCCTCAGATTGATTTCATTTTATTTAGTTATGAATATTGAATTGCTTAGTATCTCTAATTAGTCAACTATGAAGGGTAGTTATGGATTTGGCTTATAACTCTCTAATTATCTCATTAAATAATTATGAAAATTTAATTTTGTCTTTATTCTTCTTCCTATATATATATTTACATAATCAAGCATATGTTTATGAGGTGCTTAAATTATTATGATATCAAGAATTTATCTAAATTCGTATTTATAAGGTTCTTAATTCGTATTATTAAGCTTGTTATTATAATTTTAATCAAACAAGGAATATTAGTTGCTTACCTTATACATAATTTAAGCTTACATACGACTACTACAATGCTTATAATTTTATTATAATCAAGATTTAATTATATTGGTACATATAAAGGTTCTTGTAATAGTTTATTAAGCAAGAGGTATGCTTATTTATACAAAATCAAATATTTAGTTTTGATTGTATAGCTATTTTTTTAAAGTGATACGATTTGCTATTTAATGGCTTATCGATTGCTTATTTATAATCAAATTGATGCTTAAATCATATAAATACAAAAGTTTTATTGTTGGTTAATTTGCCTACATGTTGTGCTTTGAAGCAAAAGCTTTACGAAATTAATGTCTATCTATTTATTTAATTTAAATTTGTAAATTGAATTTATATTATTTTAATGTAAATTTACCAGTAATTTATATGGAGATTGTAGTGTTGGTTGTATATGGAGGTTTTGTTTACAAATTTACACTTAAATGTGGTTTATTTTGGTTGTGTGAATTGCTTAGATAATAAATTTTGAATTGCTTATTAATAATGAGAAAGATATGTTTACTTTGAATTGCTTAATTAGATAATTTTTATTGGTTAAGATAATTGGATTGCTTATTTATAGTTATTTGCTTACATTGCTTATTTACAATAAGAATGAGGCTTAAAATTTGCTTACACATTGTTTACCGATAATCTTGAAAGTGCTGAGTTAGTCGAATAGATAAAAGTTTATTTTCAGTTAATAATATCGAAATGGGTGAACGACAAAATAAGGAGAAAAGAAAGATTGATTTTTTTTTTTAGTAAAACAACACAATACTGTGTAAAATATCCACCAAAATGAGAGATGTGAGTAATGGAATAGAAAATTTATGATTGAGAATAGATTAATGAACATACCAATTAAGGATTCTACGGTTACCATTAAGCTTAAGTTACTATAATGCCATTTTGTATAATAAAATGAATGAAACAAAAATGAAAGAAGCAGTAAATATCATCCGTTGATTTAAAAATTTGAATGGATTAGATTAGTTCCTAGTTAACACATAACAAAAAGTTTCTATTTGAACCCTCCTCTCTCTCTATATATATATATATATATATATATATATATATATATAGATCAACTAGTTTCATAAAGAGAGTTGTGGCTGTTTAAAACGCCTTAATTCTAATCATTTCATTATGGGACAATTTATTTTAAATCAATTTTATTACAATCAACTAATATTATAATTTGTATAGCATAAAATAATAACTGGAAAATTATTGCTTAAAATATAAATTCGATATCGATGTTTGATTTTTCCTCAAATTTGACACTTTCTGTAGGAGACATTTTAAAAAAAAAGGAGTCTTTTACGAGAGAATGAAGTATTATTGTTACATATTTAAAATTCAGATTAAATTCCCTTCAAAAAGAAAATTCAAATTTAAATATTCAAATAATTTATGAATGGAAATAGTGATAACACAATCAAGCGTCATGATATGGCAAATGTACCTTTGACAACCAAGCGCTGCTTCTTTGATCGAATGAATTAATGAATTAATCGAATCGAATCAATCGAATCGAATCAAATATATATTAAGGGTAAATAATAATAATAATAATAATTAACAACAACAACGATAATAGTAATATTATTAGTAATAATAACAATAATAATAATTAAGATTAATAATAATAATAAGAAGAAGAAGAATTGAGGTGAATCAATCGAATTGAATCGAATCGAATCGAATGGACCGAATCAATCGAATCAAAATCGAAAATAAGTCCAAAAGAACAGGGCCTAAGTGTGGTTTACTTAATTGACGTAGTTTGCAGGCTATTACGTTCAACCCGATGATTTATTCAGTGCGCACTCAAAAAATAGCGGCTGCGAATTCTCCCGTCATCAAAAAAACTAAGGACCATAAACTTCACTAAATATAAAAAGGAAAAAAAAAATTGCGTCTCATTCGGCTTATTGGCCCATTTTCCAAACATATATTTACCACCGCCATTTAATATTATATTGATTCAAGGGAGCTTGAACATCTTTTCATAAAATCTCAAGTTCTATTTTAACATAAGTTATTAGTAAGAGACTGTTTAATTGATAAATTAATTTAACTGATAAATTAATTTATTGAGGCTTTATTTTGAATTGTATTTTAATAAATTAATTTATAAATGTTATCGGAATATATTTTTGTTTTATTTTTTCTTTTTTGTTTTTTAGGATACAAAAAATCAATTAGAAAAGATAAAAAGTTCAAATCCATAGCCATTCGAAATTTCCAATTTGACTTTTTCTTCAGAAAGGTATAATTTCGATGAAATTTTTTGCATTCCCTTATATCAAGTGAATAAAAGCTCTGTGACCGAAAACTTGTATCAAACGAGATGGTAAGACAATAATACTTAAATAGTATTCCTCGTCTCACGAAGTTTGAGCCAAAACTTTCGGGAGGATGATGTGACAAAGACTATCTTGCGCCGCATCCCACCATCAATCACACACCCGACGGGTGTGTGTGCACAGACTGACGACGGATCTCAGTGCAAGACGTGGTGATCGCACTGCATCCGAACCTAAAACTTTTGGCCTCGTGATTTATAGGGAGTTAAGAAGCTCGTGTGAATAATAAAAGTGTTTAAATAAAAAATGACTCAAATTTTGTGGGCGAGACGAAAAAAGATTACGGCTCAAATTTCGTGCGTCAGATAGTCTGATATGATTCATATAACTCAATAACTCGAACACTATTTAACGTCACTTGTTATACTACTATGTTTTAGTACAAAACGATGGGCATTTTCGGAAACTCAATTATTATACTATTATTATAGTACAAAAAAGCATAAAAGGTAAAACCAGTGAACCAAATAAGCAACAAATCCTTAGATACTGATTGCCCTCAAATGCGTATAAAATTTTCCCCGCAGATTTAGAGAGAGAGAGAGAGCCATGGAAATCCCCAAAAAGCTTCTCAGATTCAAGTTCCACATTCTCCTCGCCTGTACTTTCAGTTTCTCTATCATCTTTCTGTGCTACCTCGCGCCAAGATTTCTCGACATTTTGAAGTACTTTTGGCCGCTGCTCGTCTCGACGGCGCTATTTCTCTCCGCCGCCGTTGTTTTGGACCGGGTATCTCCGTTCTCGGCCGATTATTCCGGCGAGGATGCCGGCGAGGAGTTGCTGGATTACGTCGCCGGCGACCTGCTCGGCGGTGAAGTAGATTCCATCATAGAAGCCGGAGAGGTAGAAGAACGTGTCAAGGCGGAGTGACGCTTTTTCTGTTGAAATTTCTGAGACAAAGGGGAATAGTTATTAATTTATTATCTCAGTTTTCCAAAAGTGGATTCATGTATTCATTGGGGGGTTTGACTATGCCGATGACATCTAGCAGGGGAGATGAGATTCACCATCGTCCCTCTTTTTTTTTTTTTTTTTTTAATTGACTATCGTGAATTAATATTTGACTATCATTATCTTTTTTTCCATCCGTCTTTCTTTTTCTAAATTTGGATTAGGGATGATAATTTTGTCGCGTTTCCCGACTCATAACCGGACGAGTCTACTTATTATTTTTGGGAGCCGCATCCTCTGCAGCACAACACCGTGCTGTGCTGCTGCACACTGTTGGATCTAGCACGCACACGCACACACTCGTGCGGGTGTATGTCATCTGATGGTGGGGATGCAGCACAGTACGGTGCGGTGCTGCAGAAGATCCGTATCCTTATTTTTACTCCGTGAGTATTCGTTCATCCAATCTAATTTTTACTTTTTATTAAATATATTTAATATATATTTTCTATATATAGTGTTTTTAATACAATTTTTATATTTACGGTAAGAATGACAACTCTTATAAATAATATATTATAAAATAAAATACAAGAAAAAATTTATAAAAATATTTATTTTGAAATGATATTTTTTTATGAGGGTAGATCCGTCCCACCCCACGGCTTGTGGTGGATCGACCCACTCCATATCGTTCGATTCATGTGGCGGATACGAGTCTTCAAATACCCACCCGACTCATCTCATTGTAGTTTGGTTCCGACTTTGAAGCAACGCAATTTAGGCAAGTAATGAAATTGAAATTTAGGCAGCTTCCCCTCAAATCTCCATAAATAAATACTCCCTCTGCCCATCAAGTAGTTGTTCATTGATTTCGGCACATATTTTAAGAAGTTCATTGAGTGTGTTGTGTGATTGGAATAAGAGTCACATTTTTCTTGTAGTTTTAAAGTGAAATGTGTGGGGTATATTTATTCAAAATGAAAAGAGATATTTATAGACGGATCAAAATAGCAAAAATAATAACTAGGTTGTGGACGGAGGAATAGTAATAAAAAGTACCGCTCACGGGTTTTAAAATTGAGGTGCACTGTACTTGTTAGACTTTTAACATATGATAAAGAGAGATTCAGAATTTAATTTGATTTAGGGCAAAGAGTGCTAATTGACATCAATATAGGCATGATTAAGAGATATGAAAACAATAGAGCCTTTGGTAAATGACTTTTGAATTTATTGACTTAAGAAAATATTTTTTTTTCATATGATCAAACAATAAATTTGGGTTACCAAATTAAGAGATATTTATATGTTTGCTAAATGGTCGAGTTTTATTGGTTGTTGGCTTTTTATTTTTATCATTACCAATTTATCCTGCTTTCTTAATCCCAGTAAAAAATTTGACTTATCACATTCTTATAATAATAATAATAATAATAATAATAATAATAATAATAATTATTCTAAACTAATATTGGTGTTCACATACCCGTAAAGGCCATATATTTTGTTAATACCAATCATAAAAGATACCAAAGACACTAATACCCTTAAAATCGATCGAAACACAAATCAAGCCGTGGACACGAACGTTGCACACGATCGGATGGGTCCGTGCGCAGCGAACGTTGGCAAGGACACGATCGCTGCATAAGGTGGGATGAGATCATATACATCGGGCAAGTGAGATGTGACTCGGTGGAAAGTGAAAATACTTTTTTTAACTAAAATGGTATCAATAAATTTTACTTTTAAAATGAGAATATATAACTTGTTAATTTTTTAGTTTGATATTAAAAAAATAATTCTCATATAAAGTAATAATGGGGGCAAATAATAAAAATAATAATAAATAATAATAATAATATTATTGAATATAGAAAGAAGGATATTAAAGAAAGATAATAGAAGTTGTTAATATTATGTATGATAATACTAACAAAATATATCATGCCTTCATAAAACCACCAACGTCTGGTTTTAACAAACACATTCTGTAAATAGTCATAGTCCAACAATCAACATAAAAACAGTTGATAAAACTAAGCAACATAGTCAAAAACCAAATGCCAAACACCCATATATATATATATATATATATATATATATATATATATATATATATATGGGCGCGTTACATGATCTAATATTAGATACGATCTTTCTGATCTTAATTTATGCATGGGTTTTGTACTAATTATGCATGAAATAAATGCATTTCGTGCATCAAAATTTCAATGCATTAAAATATGCAATGTAATTGATGCATATAATTTAATATTTTAATGCATCGATATTTTGATGCATATATTTCATATTTTAATGCATTGAAATTTTGATGCACGAAATGCATATATTTCATGCATAATAGTACAAAACTCATGCATAAATTAAGATCAGAAAGATCGCATCTAATATTAGTACGCATGTAAATGCGCCACTATATATATATATATATATATATATATATATATATATATAAAAGTTAGGAAGAATTTAAAAAAATAGAGAGAAAGGGAAAGAAAGGGTTTTGATCGTTGGTGAATAGATGGACATACCTCTTCCATGAGCTTGACAATGGAGTCTTGATTGGCTTGTTCGAAACTATTGTTTCGGGTCTCCTGCAAGTTCATTTAACGTTGTTATATGTGTTGTGAGCTTCGGTTTGGTTATTCGTTGTCGTATCATGATTTTTCGAACGTTTGTGGCCGTTTTATAATTTCCCAAAGTTGTGGGTATCCGTCCTCGTGCCCTTTTTTTTTAGAGTTCTGTTGCTGTTTTTCCGAGTCGATAGCGCACGCTACATCCAGGTGGATAGCGCGCGCTAAGGTGTTGTAGTTAGCACACGCTACGGTTGTGGTAGCGCACGCTAACTGGTAGTTCGAGGCAGTCCAGAAGCTACTGGACTGGGACTGGAGTCTCGTTAGCGCACGGTAAGGTTGATAGATAGTGCACGCTATCGTCTGCTTAGCGCACGCTATTTGTCCTGTCTAGCGCATGCTACTTGGTAGGTGCGGATTTGTTCAGGAGTCACTGGACTAGATCCGTGACTCGTTAGCGCACGCTACGCTTATTGGCTAGCGCACGCTAACAGTGTTACAGGCGGCATGTTTTGGAGCGTTGACCCCGATAGCGCGCGCTAATGGTGTTTAGCGCACGCTAATAAACTGTCCAGTATAAATACTGGACAACAGGCTTTCTTTCTTATTTCTCTTTCTTTTTCTCTCCTTTTCACTACCGATCGACGGGACAAGCCTCTAAGGAAGATCTGGAGCGACCTCCATCTTCAAACATCATCTTGGGATGGATTATGTGTGTTTAACATCATTTAATCCATTGTTCTTCGCCGGATCAAGATATTTTTTCTTGATTCCATAGAGTTGACTTTTTGAGAGTTTTGTTCTTGATTTCGTTTTCCATTCGGTTTTGATAAACCGATTGTTGTCAAATGATGTTGTTAAACATATCCTATGAATTGAATATCCATATTTCATTTTGGAATTCCATTTTCGTGTTTCGTCGGGACGGTTCGCGTTCTTGGCCATTTTGGTGAAAACCCTTTGTTGGGAAAACAAGAACCCTGTATCGAAACAGCCGGGATATCCAATCCCTGTATCGAATGGTATTTGATAAAGAGGTTTTGACATATATGCCAATCCGCATACAGTAAAGGAAACTGTATCGAAGCATTGAGGCATTATCCTGTATCGAAGACCTGCCTCGAATCAGCATATTGTGAAGCCCTTCAGTACAGCAAGAAGTCTTATAAAAGACCAAGTATGGAAACTCTCTCGAAACTCAAATACAGTTATCTTCCATACAGCTCTCAAACAGGACAAAGAAGGAATCTCCAGAAGTCAAGTCCCATTGAATAAAGAAGTATTTAAATACTCAAGGATAAAGTATTTAAATACTGTCAGTCAACAAATCTTCAAATCCCGCTAAATTCGGATCGTGCTATAATCCCGTTGGAACGGAATCTCACTCAAACGGATACATCTCAATGGATATATATTTCAGAGACTATATATATCTCATCTTGACATTGAAGATCAGTTACCAAAAACCCAAGCTATCGAAATTATTATCAGAGCAAAACATATCTCCGAAGCTTACTGCAACTCAGATCAAAAGAGATATACAGTGCTCATCATTCTGAACAACACTTCATCAGCTGAAAGCTCTTAAAGTCAAAGTTGTTGTTCCCCATCTGTTCTATACTTTGAACAAACAGCCCTGTGTGGACTGAACAATCTGTGCTTCTCCGGAATTGTGTGTGAAGGATTTGCATTGAAGAAGACGAAGCTTCAGAACTGTGTGTGAAGAAGTAAGTCGAAGCATTAGGTCAAAACCAATCTGTGTGAACGGTTGAAGCTAAGATCTTTATATCAATCTGTGTGAACGATATATTGATTGTGTGTTGTTATAATTACGTAGTTGTGTACGTAGTAATTATAATAAACCTTTTACTCCTGTGTGGAGGACCAGTGGACGTAGAGGGGTTTACCTCGGACCACTGAGAAAACAAGATTTCAAAACTGACTCAGCAATTTGAATCTTTTGAAATGAAACCAACTGAGACACTTGAGGAACTTGACCTCAGATTCACTGGTATTGTTGGTGAACTTGAAGCGTTGGGCAAAATTTATACCCAAAAGGAGAAGAATTTAAAAATTTTCATATCTCTCCCAGCCCGATGGGATATTAAAACCACAGCTATGCGTGTATCTTGTAATCTTAATGAAATATCTACTTTTGATCTCTTCTCTGACCTCAAAGCTTTTGAGTATGATATTGACAGAAGAGAGAAAGCTGAAGAATCTCCTTCAAAAGTCACAGCTCTAGCCGCTATATCGAACCGTCGACACAGCATGCCCAGTTCGTCGAAGCCTAGTCACAAGAATGCTGACAGTGACGACGACATCCTGTCTCAAGATGAAATGGCGCTTCTTATGCATAAATTCAAGAAGTTCATCAAACAGTCTGGAAAGACTCCCTACAGGCCCAAACCTGTCCACAAGGTAAGTACCGAAACATCATCTGGTGATGCTAACCTGTGCTATAATTGCAGGAAACCAGGACATTATGCAAATAAATGTCCTCATCCCAAAGTCCAAAGATTGCCGGAGGCCGAGCAACAAGAGAGAGATGAAAGAAGACGTGCTTGGAAAGACAAGCTCAAGGCCCTGATTGGAGAATTAGAAGCCTCCCCCACACCATCCAAATCAGCAGAATGTCTTCAGGTGGTCACTGAAAGTGATTCATCTGACGATGAGTTCGATGATAAAGCATATATGTGCTTTATGGCCAAAGACATTCCAGAAGGTGAAGACAGCGACGATGAGGTAAGTTCAACCTCAGCTATTCCGTCAAATGCATCTCATACTTTTGAAAACATGATGAATGAATTTAAAAATATTCAAAAGGCCCATGAGACATTGAAAACTGAGAATATACAGCTACAATTAACTAATTTAGAGATGAAAGATGAAAATGACTTGCTGAAATTAAATTATGAAAATATGTCTCTTGATTGTGAAACCAGCAAGGTCAATTTTGAAAAACTCATGGAGAGCAATCATCAACTTGCTCACGAACTAAGTGAGGCTAAAACTCACAACGAGAGCAAGACAAATGATTTGGTTCTACTACAAGCCAAAATCACAACTCTCGAAAAGCGAGAAACTGAACTTGAGACCACTCTGAAATCGTTCGAGAAATCGTCCAATAGAATGGAAGAAATTCTAAGCACTGGGCAAAATGCTCATGATAAAAGTGGCTTAGGATACAGCTCATGTTCAAACAAAGGGAAAACTAGTACAGTGTTCGTCAAGAGTGTGGAACACATTCCAGAATCGGAAGAAATCCCTAGTCCCGTGAAGGAACCTGCTGTACCGAGAAAACCGAAGGCTGCTATTCCGCCCCCGCAATCCTATTCCAGACAGCGGAATCATAAGCCGTTCCAACCTGTGAGGCGCACTCAACAGCATGCTCCCAGAGCATATCAACAGCGCCAACAGCCGTTCAGAAGGAAGGCTGTATCCAACCACCAAAGGCCCGCACGGCAGTACTATCAGTACAGCACGCCGAGGTATTGGATACAGGAGCCCCGTTATCCCTCGAGACAGCAGATGCCGGTTCAGTATCAACAACAGCATTGGGAATCCAACTGGAGACCCAGAAGGCAAGCTGTTAGGCCTAAGAAAATGGCTCCACCTCCAAGACGGCACTCGTACTGGATTAATAATAATAACCCTGAATTTTTCATGCATAATAATTATCATGGTTATAACAACTACGGATATGCCCCCCGTAGATATCACAACACTGTACCGAGTATGTCCTACAGTAAACCAATTGCTGCTAGGAAAACTTGGGTACCAAGAGGAACTAACAATCATGGATCCAAAAATCAAAGGGGACCTAAATCTACTTAATCTTTTTGTTACAGGATATTCTAGAGGAGGATACCTGGTACTTTGATAGTGGATGCTCTCGACACATGACCGGAGATAGGAGCAAGCTATCAGATTTTGTAGAAGGTCGCGGTCCAAAAGTTCGTTTCAGTGATAAATCTAAAGGAAGAACAAGAGGGAAAGGAAACCTACTTGTCGGGAAATTCAAAGTCACCGATGTTGCATATGTTGAAGGCTTACAGTATAATCTACTTAGTATTAGCTTGATGTGATAAACAGCTTCGTTGAAGTTCTATATAGATCGGCAGAGAGTCAAGAACATCCAAACCAAGGAAGTTGTGCTTACGAGACGAGATCGGGTAATATGTATATTCTTGTTGGAAGACTATGAGCTCCTCAATTCCATGCTTTGTTGCCAAAGGCACTGCAGATCTTAGCTGGTTATGGCACAAGAGGATGTCTCACGTCAACTTCAAGACAATCAACAAGCTCTCAAGACAGGGAATGGTTAGAGGTTTGCCAAATGTGTCATTCAAGAAGGACAGCGTCTGCGGACCATGTCAAAAAGGCAAACAAATCAAGTCAACCCTGAAGAGCAAATCCTACCTTTCAACCCAAAGAGTGTTAGAAATGCTACACATGGATCTCTACGGTCCTGTAGACCCAGTAAGTTTGGGACGTAAGAAATACTGCATGGTTGTTGTTGATGATTATTCCAGGTATGCTTGGACGATCTTTCTTAGCAAGAAGAAGGAAACAACATCAAAGCTGCCCGAGCTCCTGAGAAAGTTGCAAAATGAAAAGGCATCGAGTATCTAGTGCATTCGTTCCGACAGAGGTACAGAATTTACTAACTGCTTTATAGAGCAATACTGTTCGGAGAATGGAATACAGCACGAATACTCAGCTGCCCATACACCTCAACAAAATGGTGTTGCCGAGCGAAAGAATAGGACGTTAAAAGAAGCAACAAGGACAATGATTGCCGCAAGCAAATTGCCACAGCGTTTATGGGGTGAAGCAACCAATACAGCATGCTACGCTCAAAACCGCTGTATCGTCAACAAGCACCACAATAAAACAACATATGAGGTATGGAACAACAAAACTCCGTTAGTTTCGTATTTCCACATTTTTGGATGCAGGTGTTATGTATTGAATAATGGGAAAGACCAACTTAGAACCTTTGATGAGAAATCAGATGAAGGAATATTCATAGGATACTCCTCCGTCAGCAAAGCTTTCAGAATCTTTAATAAAAGGAAGCTGACGATCGAGGAATCAGTTCATGTAGTGTTTGACGAACCACACCATGACTCTACAGGAGTAGATGATATCAATCAGAACATTCACCATCTATCTATCTTGGATCCTCCAACTCCTATAGAACTTGTAGTTGATTTAGAAATCAACTCCGCAGCTGTAAGAATCGATGTGGATGAAGCCGACGCTGTACAAGCTGAAGCTGTATCCACAGAATCTTTCGATACAGTACGGGATCCTGAATTAGAACCCGACCGAAGATGGTTGAGAGATCACCCGCAAGAGCTGATCATTGGAAACATAAATGCTGGTGTTTCTACTCATAGGAGAATACAGAGTACACAAGGAAATGTACTTTGTGCACAAGAAGAATCTGATGCTGAGATATCACAGTTTCCTGAATGGAAATCTCAATCCGAGCTTAGAAGACTCAATATGTGCACTATTGCTGTATTCTTAGCCCAGTCCGAACCTATTTCGACCATAGACGCTCTTAATAATTCTCATTGGATAACATCTATGGAAGAAGAGCTTAACGGTTTCGAAAGAAACAATGTATGGTATCTTGTACCCAGACCAACACATCAATCGATTATAGGAACCAAATGGGTATTTTGAAACAAAAAGGATCGAAATGGACTTATCATAAGGAACAAATCCAGACTAGTCGCACAAGGCTATAGTCAGGAAGAAGGCATAGACTATGATGAAACCTTCGCCCCTGTAGCGAGACTAGAAGCCATCAGGATATTTCTCGCCTTTGCCGCCCATAAGAGTTTTATTGTCTACCAAATGGACGTCAAAAGTGCTTTCCTGAATGGAGACCTTGCAGAAGAAGTTTATGTTGAACAACCACCAGGGTTTGCCAACACAGACGGTATCGATCTAGTTTACAGGCTAAGGAAAGCGCTGTATGGACTTAAACAAGCCCCTAGAGCCTGGTACGAAACCCTATCCCAGTATCTAACCAACAACGGATTTGAGAAAGGTGTTGTGGACAAGACCCTGTTCAAGATACAGGAAGGTGATGACCTTCTTATGGTGCAAATCTATGTGGATGATATTATTTTTGGTTCAACTAACCTTGCTCTATGTCAAAGGTTCTCTCATCTCATGCAAAGTAAATTTGAAATGAGTATGATGGGGGAACTTAGTTATTTTCTAGGTTTGCAGGTAAAGCAGATGCCTACAGGTATTTTCATCAACCAAGAAAAATACAACAAGGAGTTTCTCAACAAATTTGGAATGAACACTTCTAAATCCTCGCCAACCCCCATGAGCACTTCTGTGCAAATTAGTGCTGATGAAGCCGGAAAGCCGTTTGACCAATCACTCTACAGGAAGCTCATTGGTTCGCTCCTGTACCTAACGGATAGCAGGCCCGATATCCAGTTTGCTGTTGGAGTGTGTGCAAGATATCAAGTTGGACCTAAGGAATCACACTTCAATACAGCTAAACGAATCCTGAAGTACGTTAAAGGAACAGTCGACGCAGGACTATGGTATCCTAAGGAAGGCGGATTCGATTTAGTTGGATACAACGACTCGGATCTCGGAGGCTGCAAGCTAGATAGGAAGAGTACAAGTGGAACTTGTCACTTTCTTGGACCTAGACTCGTTTCCTGGTTCAGTAAGAAGCAATTGGCAAATTCTCTTTCCACGGCAGAATCAGAGTACTATGCTGCTGGTAGTTGCTGTATGCAGATCCTTTAGATGCAGCAACAGCTGTCAGACTATGGAATTGATGCCAGAGAGACTCCAATCATGTGTGATAGCACGAGTGCAATTGCAATCACGCACAATCCTGTCCTGCACTCGCGCACTAAGCATATCAACATGAAGCATCACTTCATAAGGAATCACGTCGAGAACAAGGATGTTCGCCTTGAAAAGGTTCATACAGACGTTCAGCTAGCCGATATTTTCACCAAGCCGCTCGACACAGCAAGATTCAACATTCTCAGACAAGAATTGGGAATGCTACATCCAGACTCCCTGTAAGTGATTTACTGTTTTTACTCAAAAAATTGAGGGGGAACGCTGTAAGACCCAAGAATACAGTATCCAACGTTAATTACTTGTACACTCAGAATAGTCAATATAGCACTGTAGCGAGCGAAGACATATGAATCCTACAACTGACGTGTGCAATAATTAAGGGGGAATACTGTAGGACCCATGAATACAGCATTAATCCTTAAGTTGCTGTATGGAATTTAAAACTTATATGTACCTTTTTAAGGGGGAACGCTGTATCGACGCGGAAACAGCACATACTATAGGATCTCGATTCAGTATATATATAATATCATATTATTTCTTTTTAAAATGATTTTTGTCCACGTGCCCTGTTTTTATGTCAAACGTCATGTACATTAAATGCCTTACACGACATCTGGACAACTGAATCTCAAAAGCCGCGATGTTTTAAATTGTTTATTGTTTTAAAACCGCCGTTTTAGGCATTTAGGGTGACACAAATGTCAGAAATGGGACCCGCTCATTCTTTAAACATTTTAATGGATTAGCGTACGATTACACTCGATCCATCTTAACCGTTGATTTCAAAAACCGGTTCCCATCCCTTAAAATCGACCATTCGTACTCTGCAAAACCCTATTTCGCCGCCCAAATATAAAAGGACTGAATCGCCATTAGAGACTCTTTACGCTTTACGCAAATTCAAGAGTTCTCAAGCAAAACAAATTTACATACTTTTCTGCATTTTACTGCATATTTCGATTATTTTCCTGCACTTTTTCTTAAGTAATCATCAAATGGCTGGACAAACCTCTTCTCCTGCTCTGAAGAAAACTGCTAACATCATTGATGGCCGGATCTTTTCAAGATCTGTTATCATTGAGCGCATTCTGTCTGAAACCAATGACGCAGAACCCATGGAGTACATCATAACTCGACTTCGTCAACAAGGCCTTTATCGCTTTGGAAGTCAGACTGCTGATAAGTACGATGCACATCTGGTTGAGGAGTTTTACCTCAACGCCGCCGTACGCTTTCTGTCATTGGCCCAAGGAGGTCATGTAGCCGACATCACCGCTACAATCCAAGGAGTTGAGATCTGTATCGATAACGATCTGCTCTAGAACATCTACAGGCTACCCGCTGATGGCCTGACTATGGACCAACTTGAGACATTCGGGTCTCAAGAGCTAATCACTAAATTCTATGGACTGTTCACAGGCTCCAAAGTTGTTGACATGGTTCAGACTACATGTCACAAGAAAAATTTTTGTCTCCCATATGTATATCTTCATGATTTTTGCTGCAGGATAATTGAGAATCGAACCGATGCGTTTGAAATGTGTACCAACCTGAGGTTCAGGATGATGATGGCTATTCTGACCTGTGAAAAGGTCAATTGGTGCCAAATAATCCTGAAGCGCCTGCAAGAGGAGGTGTGCAAACCGGCCTCCCAGAAGAGATCTTTTGGTTTGATGTTAAACCATATCCTGACGAAATGCGGACTGTCGCAATCCGCCGATGCTAAGAAGAATAACCCCAGAATATACCTAGGAGGCGTCAAGCCTACTGCGTATAATCAAACCACGATGGTCTGCAACCATCCAAAAACTGGAAGTATGCCAATTTCCGCAGATCCACGAGATGAATCCTTGAAGTTCCAGGAAGTGGAATCTTCAAAGAAAAGAAAGAGATCTCACAGCAAGAAACCCACTGCTGGTGAGAAGCCCAAGAAGAGACTTAGGAGGCTTTCGAAAGTCAAAACTGCCAAGCCCTCCGAAGAAGTCTCCCCCGTGGCTCAACCCACTGACGAAGAACCCCAGGGCCCAACCCCTGTGGAAGAGGTGTCTCCTACTGTATCAACAGTAGATCCTGAGCCTTTGGCGGCTAGGACGGATAATGAGACATCTGCCAACGAACAAGACTTTAGCGAGTCGGCTGCCCATTTGGAGCCAACAACTACTTCTCCTCTGCGGGATTCCACACCCGTACAGGATCCATCTTCCTTCAGGGCACCATCCCCTCTAAGGAGTCTCACTTCCATGCAGGATCCCATACCTGTACAGGAATCCCTCGCGACAGCGTCTCCAGACGTTGTACGTAGTCCCTCTCCCGACTCCATCATTCATAAGACCCTTCTTTCTGTTCAAATTGAACATGCTTACGAAAGATTTCTCACATGGAAAGGCTATAGGCTAGCTCCGTACGAAACATTGTACAACTAGAGCGATTGGACCCAAGAAGAAAGATTTGTCTCAGAAGTGACGGACTCAATGGAGATTGAAGCCCTGATCCGATGGGAAAATGCCTTATGCAAGGAGCTGATTGAAAGCCATCTGTTGCAGAAATCTGACGCTAGAAGGAAAGGAAAGGATAAGTCAGAGGACTCTCCCGCAAATCCAAAAGACGATGACCATGACTCAGACGACGACGACGATGCTTTTCAAGCAGGTCTGAGGATGAGTCGTGAAGAGGCTAAAGCTAGAGACGCCTCTCCACCCAAAGGCGATGAAGGGCCGTCAACCCAGAACAATCCCCCTTCACCACAGCATGAGAACATTCCCGACGAAGAGGAATCAGTCCCTCCAGTCGAGGAAGTTGAAGCAATTTTGGAACAGCACTGAGCTCCGCCGCCTTGAAGAAGTTGTACTGAAAGACAACAGAGGATTCGTCCCTCCTGTATCCATGTCTATCAAGAAACTTCGCAACAGAAGCCACTCAACCCCTGTCGCCGAACTGTAACCCAGCTGCTCCCGCCCCTTCAACCGTGGAATCTGAGGACGGTATCGAACCTGAGGATGTCCAACTTACTTCACGCCCAACCGTGAACGTAAGGAGGTTGAACAGCTCTGAAGACTTTGCTCAACCAGATTCTCCTATTTCTGCCGCTAGGAAAGAGCGCCTGCACGCACTTGGTCTTCAAACTGTATTCATCCAGGATGCAGTGAATGCTCTGTCTTCCGTTGAGAAAGCATTAAATTGGATGCATACTTCTGCTGTGGAGGAGATGAACACTCTCCAACATGAAGTATCGCGTGTTGTCGAGGCATTCATTCTTCTGCAGAAGTTTTCAAACAAGCTTTGAAAATCATGGAAGACAAGCAGGAGCAACTCCTGAAGGAAGAAGCAACAAAAACACGAATAGTTGAAGCCAAGACCGCATGTGCCATGATTGAAAACAGCTCTCAACTGTGCGCCCACGACAAATGCATCAAGGATATGTCGCAGACGCTTTCCGCCCTTGTAGAAAGAATGACTAACATCGAGACGAAACAGGATGCTGCACTAGAAATCCTAAAAAGTCTTGATGAAGCCAAAAAGGGGGAAGAGGCAAGAGAAGCTGCTAGGAGAATCAGGCTACAGCAAGAAAGGGAATTCGAGGCCGCTCAAGACAACATCACTTCTGAGTCAAACAAGCTAGCCCCTCACTCCCAAAGTTTTAGGATTTTAGGCTCCCGACCTGAATTTCATGATCCAAATGTCCCGTGGCAAACTCTTATCCAGAGACCTTCTGAAATTCGTCTGCCGACCAACCGCAACCCTACTGCCGATGAAGTGAAGCAATGGAGCAAAAACGAACTGATGAGATACTTCGCAAAACTCGTCAGGGAATCCGCCATCTTCAAGAGCTATAAGACTTTAGCGGAGGCCGCAGATAAATTCACGAAGATGCTAGAAGATGGAAAACTCCCTCTCCAGCTTGATATGAAGAGCAAACACAAAAGAGGAGATCGGATCACCCATCCAGAAGATTGGATTATTGCCTTTGATCGATCCTATGAAGGAAGAGCTATATACCAGGATCGAGGCAACGATTCCCTACAGAACTGGTGGCGTGGTACCGAGAATGATCCAGGGAGAAAGCCGTGGAGACATGCAGATCACTATAGGAGCTGAAATCCTTGTATATTATTTTTTTGTCTTTGTAATTTTTCCTTCGAAACATCAAACCATGTACTCAATTTATTTTGAATATCAATAAAAGTGTTTGTTTGTCTTGAAAGATTACAACTCGTAATCTACTGTGTTGATGTATGATTACTTAAATTGTTTGATAAACAAACTCAAGTTAGGTAACTTGATTGAAAATAAAGTTGTACGAACTAGTCTACGAACAGTTCATGATTTTAGTTGTAAACTTAGAGTACATTGTAAGATTGTGCCTGTGCGCCAACCATAAGCTTAAGTTGTAAAAATCCTTAACTGTATCGAACTTGCCTGCGAGCAGTTCATCATTTAGACTAAGACAGACCTTTTGACAAAAGACCAAGAAATCTGCCAGAAGACATCAAAAGAAGATCACTTCATGAAGAAGGTTTTGGCATCATCAAGAAGACTTGAAAAGTTAAGAAAGTAAGTCTTGGCAAATTGTCAAAAAGGGGGAAATTGTTGGGAAAACAAGAACCCTATATCGAAACAGCCGGGATATCCAATCCCTGTATCGAATGGTATTTGATAAAGAGGTTTTGACATATATGCCAATCCACATACAGTAAAGGAAACTGTATCGAAGCATTGAGGCATTATCTTGTATCGAAGACCTGCCTCGAATCAGCATATTGTGAAGCCCTTCAGTACAGCAAGAAGTCTTATAAAAGACCAAGTATGGAAACTGTCTCGAAACTCAAATACAGTTATCTTCCATACAGCTCTCAAACAGGACAAAGAAGGAATCTCCAGAAGTCAAGTCCCGTTGAATAAAGAAGTATTTAAATACTCAAGGATAAAGTATTTAAATACTGTCACTCAACAGATCTTCAAATCCCGCTAAATCCGGATCGTGCTATAATCCCGTTGGAACGGAATCTCACTCAAACGGATACATCTCAACGGATATATATTTCAGAGACTATATATATCTCATCTTGACATTGAAGATCAGTTACCAAAAACCCAAGCTATCGAAATTATTATCAGAGCAAAACATATCTACGAAGATTACTGCAACTCAGATCAAAAGAGATATACAGTGCTCATCATTCTGAACAACACTTCATCAGCTGAAAGGTCTTAAAGTCAAAGTTGTTGTTCCCCATCTGTTCTATACTTTGAACAAACAGCCCTGTGTGGACTGAACAATCTGTGCTTCTCTGGAACTGTGTGTGAAGGATTTGCATTGAAGAAGACGAAGCTTCAGAACTGTGTGTGAAGAAGCAAGTCGAAGCATTAGCTCAAAACCAATCTGTGTGAACGGTTGAAGCTAAGATCTTTATATCAATCTGTGAACGATATATTGATTGTGTGTTGTTATAATTACGTAGTTGTGTACGTAGTAATTATAATAAACTTTTTACTCCTGTGTGGAGGACCAGTGGACGTAGAGGGGTTTACCTCGAACCACTTTAATTATTGTGTTATTTACATTCAGCTTTTACTGTTTTAATTACTGTGATTAATTAAGTATACTCTATACATTTAGTTGCTGTATCCACAGCAACCTACTGTATCCAAGACTTCCGCTACGCACTCAGATTTAAAATCCATACAGTTTGTTGTTTAAACTATTTTGCCAAACTGTATCCAGTATACTTAGTGGCCAACACCCTTGAACTTTCATCGTTTGTTTCTTTAATTCAGCGGCTTTGGGTTGCGCTATGGAATTCATTTTCATTGTTATTATTGTCGTTCGTAGTTTATTGTCACGAGTTGGCGTTCAGTGGACTCGGCGGGTTCATAGTCGGTTCGTGCCATCATACTTAGGTAGATTCTCCGCGTTTGTGATTATTCGAGGCAAGTACCTTGTTCATACATTATTTTTTTGTGGATATGATGATTGGTGATCGTCTAAATGTATTCGTTTGGTTGTTTGAGATGAACTTTCAAAGATTTGGTTTAGCCTCGTTAAAGGCTCTCCTTCAAGCCCGTGTGTATTTTGTGATTGGTGTGTTTTCGTAAATGGCCATGTAAATCCTATGGATATGTTTGGTGTTTATGTTGCGCTTGATAATGTGTGTGTACATATATTGCCTCATTTCGGTGCGTTGTGGTTTGACGTTGTGTTGTGCTAAGTGGTTGATGCTTCTATGTGAATTGTTGGGATATCTTTGTTGTACCGTGTTATGTGTGTGAACGTGTGGTTATGGGCGGGGTCTACGGTGACACATGGCTAGTGATCATGTGGTCAGGATGCAACAAGTGATTGATCCAACCGTGAGAGCCTCATGATACATACGGTTACACATGACTTGTGATCATGTGGTCAGAAGACAACAAGTGATTGATCCAACCGTGAGATGACGTGGCAAGTGATCACGGTGGTATAAGTAAACCTACGGTGACACATGACTTGTGATCATGTGGTCAGGAGACAACAAGTGATTGGTCCAACCGTGAGATGACGTGGCATGTGTTCACAGTGTGATATATGATTTTGGATGTGTTACCGAGATTTCGTATCTTGGGTGGTTATGTTTCATTGACTTTATGTCCGTCGAGGACACGCGACGTGGGCTTTGAGACCTTGTGAATTATTGTTGATTTTTATTTGTGAAAACAAATCTTTGGGCTGTGACCCCTGTTGATTTTAGAAAGAGAAGGATCCGATAATCCTAAATTATTTTCTGTTAAAACTCCCAATGGCATTTTAAACCATTTTATAAATTATTTCCCTTGAATTGTGATCTTTCGATTCTGGAAAGCTTTACCCAAACTCTTGTCTCGGGAAGTATTTTTCGTTATGTTTGAATATTTGAGGATTCCTGATTATTATTATTCTTGGAACTTGAATTGTATGACTCGTATTTTGCACTTTGTACTTGCACTAGCAAAATAGTGGAATTTTGCTAACCTCCGAGTAATCGGGGGGTGGATTCTATATTGCATTCAGGTCTTGGGGAGCATAGCACAGGGTCGGCATGAAGGATGATGAAATATGATCGATACTAATCACATGAGGACCCGTACGTTGTTGTATTGGTTCAGTTGTACTTTATTTCCGCTGCAGTATTCTTTCCCCGTTGTACGGGAGCGTGTTGTATTTGACCCATGCGTGGGCATGTATTGAGATTGAGTTGTATGTATTAATTGAAAAACCAAATCGGTCTACTGAGTCATTTTAGCCTTAGAAGCATTGTTGAGATGTTTGATATTGTTACCAGCCTGGTAGATCCTTGAGGAAGGGTTCTACGGCGTGTAACATCCCTAAGCGGATTGGGGGTGTTACATAATGGTATCGGAGCTTAGGTTGTGGAAACCTAGGCTGTCGGGTCAAGTTGTGTCTGTTGAGTTTTGTCTCGTCGGATTTTGTCTGACTAAGTCGTGTCGCGACACGTCATCTGAGTTGGTTGGTCATGATTAGTATCGTGGGGCGATCATCATCTTCGTGTGACCTGTGGATGTAAGTCTCCCTTGTTTGTGTTGTGCCTCGTGTGACACGGATTACTTGTGCGATTATTTGTTAAGTGATGGAATCCTTATGTAGATTATGGTTTCGTGATATGTGTTTATTCGACTCTCATATTGTATTTATATGAGGAGTGTTGTCGCTGTTTATGCATTTTCGACTGTTTTTTTTGTCCGCTGCTAATGATTTTTAAAATGATTTGATCGTTTTGCAAGTATTTTTGGAAACCTTTATGCTTAACATGAAATGGTGATGTATTTGTGTGTGCTTTGCTCACCTCGGGAGGGTCCGACGGGGCCTCGAAGTAATCCAGTGGTTTAGCCCTGGATTCACGAGCTTGATTCGCTAGCCAGCTCGAGAGGGTCCTTAGAGGCCTCGAGTGGGATCACTGTCTTTACCCCGATCCTAGGCAATGCCTGTGCGTGATATTTTTTATGATATGGCCAGCTCGGGAGGGTCCTTAGAGGCCTCGATTGTGACCAGTGGTTTAGCCCCGGTCCTAGGCAAGTTTGAACTGTGATTTGACTGTTTGTTCTCCGGGGAGACATGTCTTGTTTTGAATTTGAACAATTTGATGCGTGTGCTATGAGATGTGTAAGCGAATGTTGATACGCATGAGTTTTTGGGCATTCTAGCCTCATGGATTTTTGAAAACCTTGAGTATCTTAGAGAATAAATTTTGAGACGTACTTTTAAAATGGATTATATTTTCGAGGCGCCTACTAGCGCAACTATATGCTTCAAAATTCTTCTACTTTGAGGACCAAAATATTTTTGGATATTTCAGTAATTTAGAAATACATCTGCTTAGACCCGAAGGTCAAATATTTCTGAAGTTTTAATTAAAAGAAAAGTGTCCTTATTTTTATCAAATGCAAGATGGTTTTTCAAAGTCTCGATAACGAGGTTTGCATTACTTTTTCGAAATATGATACTCAAAATCAACTCGTGTTTCCAAATTATTTTCAAAAGGTGGTTTTCGTTTTTAAAACCTATCATTCCTGTTTGCGGTCCGGAAATGTATGTATGATGTTAGCATTGTCGTTAGAAGTTTAGCCCACTGTGAGAGGTGTGATGTTGGCATTGAATGTTGTCGCTTCGTGGTGATTTGCGTGTTATCGCACCTGTGCGAACTGTTGGAGCTTGGGTTTGTACTATCGTGTACATATGTGATTGTTTCATGATGTTTTGTAATTGTGTACTGGTTATCGTTCGAACTGTCGATATCGCCAGGTAATCGTTGTATGCGTTATGTGTCATGATTTTCTGTTGTGCTGAGTGATTACTTATTCAGCATGCCAAGGGGCAGAGGTCATGGTCGTGACGATCAGACGCGTGGTCGGGATCGTGCTGCCGGTGATGGTGTTGGTATCGGTGTTGCTACTATTTTGCAGTAGGTAGCTGCACAGATGACTCAGTTGACTCAGTTAGTTCAGCGTAATGCAGCTGTGACCCAAAACATTGGTACAAATCAGTGGCTTCGAGAAGTGGTTCATATGAATCCCCCTCGTTTCGCTGGTGCCGCAGATGTATTGGGCTGGGATGGTTGGATTTTCCAGTTGGAAAATATATTCGAGGTAGTTGATTGTCCAGAAGAGCGTAAGTTGCCAGTCGCTCAGTATCTTCTTGACAAGGATGCCGCTAGTTGGTGGGAGGCTGTTAAGCCTCGAGATCGTGTTGCCACGTGGGCCGAATTCCAGGGATTCATGAGAGATGAGTTTTGTCCGGAACCGATCAGGAATCAGAGGATCAATGAATTCTTTTCGGCGAAACCGCAAGATGTATCGCTGTCTTAGGCTATTATTGATTTTAGGAAACAGCTCATCTATGTGCAGAATCAGGCAAGAACAGAGGAAGATAAGATCTGTCATTTTAGTAGGCGAATGAAGCCGGAGATTCGTCAGTACATGGCGGGTCTCACTTGTACTTCATTGAGAGAGTATCAGAATAGGGAGTTAGCCTATGAGTTATCCATATTATCGACCGAGAAAATGTCTGAATCGGAGAAACAGAAAACCGTTGGGAACTTTTCAAGAAATCAAGAGAGTGGCCCTCCTAAGGTTGGGATTCGTTTCGTCGTCCTAAGAAGATTCCTCGATCGCGTGATCAGAGGAGTAGTACCCCTGCAGTGAGTAATGTGAACAACACGAAGACATGTTATAACTGTAGTCGAGCGGGCCATACCGCGAGGAATTGTCGTTCACCGTTAGTCAGCTGTTTCGAGTGTGGTCTGGTGGGTCACCGAGCCGTGCATTGCGAGACGGTAGCTGAGAGATTTGGGGATAGAGGTTGCGTCTCTGCTCCGAAAGGACACGGAGATGCCTAGTGTGGTTTTTGAGGACTTCGGTGTAGTCCGAATTGTTTGTGGTTGTCCTTGTGGATCGTTTTGTGTTTATTTTCTGTTTTCTTAACTGTGCATGTTTTCTTATATTAGTACCTCCTGCTTTGTGATTGTTCGGATAATTGACTTGATTGTACTATCTGCTTGATGACGCTTGTCACTTGTTGGTTTTATTATGTCTCTGCCTGTGGCGTTGTGATGGTCGTCGTTGAGCGTGATTTCACGCCGTATGTTTCTTTGTGTTGCTTGTAGCATTTCACCTTTAGGTGTGAGTCTTTCGGTTCTTGTGTATCTCGTTGATATGTTCCTGGTGGTATGTTGCTCCTCCCTACTTATTTTAAATTTCGGGACGAAACTTCTTTTAAGGAGGGTAGTATGTAATATTCGCAATTTCGATTTTCGGTAATTTTTTTTGGCGAGAGTCCTTTTTGACGACTCGCTTGTGACTGTTTCGTCATTCCGACAATGATTAATTCTGCACTTTTTGATATCCGAGTTCGTTTGGTGTCGTTTAGTTGAGTTCCGTGATCTTAGGAAACTTTTCCGCGCTTGAGTTCGATTCTTGCAAATCTCGTTCGAAACTCTTGTTTCGGGTAGGGGTGTTCAAAACCGGATATCCAGACTTTCGGATATCCGAACTTTCGGATATTAAATTTTGATATTCGATATCCGTATCCGAAATATTTAATATTGTTTCCTATCTAACTTTTACAACAATTATATATAAATTAAAAACAACAAATTATCTTAAGTAAATGACAATTTAACATCCATCCAAGGTTCATACAATCAAATAACATCTTTAACTTAAACATTGCCGAAATATTTATATAATCTAAATTCAATACGTCTTCAATTCTCTATGATTCTCCATCATTAGCATTCCTGTTAAATCCACCGACAGACGACCTACAAAAAATTATAAAAAATAAGTAACCAGACTTAATAACTTAATAAATAATAAGTTTTTTTTAGCTTTCAATACAGTGCATGACTTTTGTCAAAAAAAAATAAAGTGCACGACAGAGACCACAAGTAGCAGTAGCAAATAGTAGGGGATAGACTGTAGACATACAGACCTCAAACACTAGTTTGAGGACACAGTGTTGAGTTAATAAATAATAAGTAGCAAATAGACATACAGACCTCAAACACTATCGTCGATTGTTTCATCAATAACAATGCTTGGTTGGTCCACAGTTAAGTCCTTCAAACTTGTTATTTAAATTAAAATAAACATTTCAAATCAATATTAATATACACGAGTACAATTGCCAATTGGAAATAAATATGAGCATTATAAACATACTTTCTTCTTCCATTTTCTCTATTTCAAGCAACGTCTCATCCATCATAATAGGAGTACGAGAAGCACGTAACCAATCTTGTGCACAAACTAACGCTAACGCTTCCATCATTTTTAAAGTTAAAGAAGTTCGGAAAGAATCAAGTACCCTTCCTCCGGTGCTAAAATCCGACTCGGAAGCAACCATAGAAACCGAAATAGCAAGTACATCTCGGGCCATTTTCGCAAGTATGGGATATCTACATTCTTGGACTTTCCACCATTTCAATATATCAAAATTTGATGTCAAAGGTTCCCGATCTTCCGCTAGATATTTGTCTAATTCCGTCTTTTTCAAGTTGGTTTCCGAACTTCCCATAGCCATTTCAAACCGCTTGGTCATAATCTCCTCAATATCCATGACTACCCCATTGCCCCATATAGTACTAGGATTAGAAGTAGTAGATCTAGATGTGACCTTATCCGTCTCTCTTTTAGGCATGGAAGAACTATAGGAATCAAACATAGCACGCATGTTGCAATATAAGTTCAAAGAAAACAACCCGCTTTTTCATTCTCAAAGTTTTCTTCCACGACCCATACAATATATTGCCATTTCCGTGTAGGGTCAAGAACAACACTAATGAACAAAAATTAGTTAAGTTTCTCGACATCCCCCCAATACTTTTTATATTTTGATTTCATTTTTTGTGCCATGTTTCTAATGGACGTATCGGCATGCCTAGTAAATCCATTAATCACTTGACCGATTCCGAAAATTTCATGTACATAGAAGTCAAATAACGGGAAGCCGAAAATCTTAACGTAGCATCATAGAAAATTTTAAAAAATGGCAGCAAACCATTTACATCACTCCAATCGAGTTCATTAACCAACCCACCCTCACAATTTTTGAGTTCTTTCTCACAATTGACATCTTTCAAAAGTAAGTTAGAAAATGCTTTCTTAAATTTTAAGGCACTTTGAAGCATCAAAAAAGTTGAATTCCATCTTGTGTCTACATCCATACAAACAAGACTCTTACTTTCAATTTTCTCTTCTTCGATACAAGTTTTAAACTTTAGAAGTCGTGCGGGAGAAGACCTCACGTACTTTACAAGAGCTCGAATTTTCTTTATGGACAAACTCACATCATTTAAGCCATCTCTCACAACCAAGTTTAAGATGTGTGCTGCACATCTCATATGTAGAAACACTCCTTTTAATACACTACAATCCCAATGATTGAATACCTTCTTCAAATGATGAATCGCTACATCATTCGAACTAGCACTGTGTACCGTTATGGTCAAGATATTCTTCAAGCCCCATTCAATTAAACACTTTTCAACCGCTCTACCAATTATTACCCCCCAATGACCAACAACGGGACAAAAATTAATAATCCGCTTATGTAGGTGCCAATCATTATCAATGAAATGTGCCGTCAAACACATGTAACTTAAATTTCGACCCGAAGTCCATGTGTCTGTGGTGAGGCACACTCTTGAGGATAAGTTTTGAAAGATATTTAATAATCTTTTTCTTTCCTTGATGAAAAGAGTATAACAATCTCTTGTTGCCGTAGAGCGCGAAGGAGGAATAAAATGAGGATTAATAACTTTGCAAAAATTACGAAAACCCTCACGCTCTACAAAATTAAATGCAGCTCGTCAATGATCAACATCATAGCAAGAGCTTTCCTAATTACCTCTTGGTCAAACTCCCACAACCTAGGAACTGTTGAGGTTTCATACGAACCATCATCACTTACACGAGTTCTAGACTTAAGATCAATTAATTTCTGTTTTTTATCAACATTTGCTCGGTACTTTTTGCAACCAAGTATGTGATTTTTTAAAGGAGTTGTCCCACTCTTAGATGCACAACCAATTTTGTTATGACAATAAAGACATTCCACAAACTCGGGACTCAATTTTTCATAATTATCCCACCATTGAGATCTTTTTCTTGTAGCAGGTTCCGAAGGAGATTCACTTACAGCGGGTCCACATGGTGGTTTTCGTTTTGGGGCTGCTTTTGTCTTCCCTTTGTCTTTTGTAACTACTTCATTTTCGGATACAAACTCACATTCTGAACTAATTTCATCAACCAAGTCCATTGCTACAATCTGAAAACGAAAGTGAACATCTTATAAAAAGTTAAACACTAAAGATTAAGCTAATATTCTGCTGTCAATCACCATCTCAATTAATAACAATAAATCAGCTACACTTCAGATTCATGCCAGTTAAATGGTTAAATAATTATTAAGTCCCAGTTAAATAATTTTTTTCAATTTAGCTACACTTCAGCAGCTACACTAAATAATTTTTTTCATTTTTTTCAATTAAACCTATCTTTTATATTCTCTGCATCAACCAAGATGTATGCTTGCTACACACACAAAAAAAAGGGACTGCAATCATACACTTCAGATAAAAAAAGGGACTGCATACCCTGGAACGGAGAGATGTATGCTTGCTACACCGAGATGAACACCGAGAGCAGCAAGAGGTACACCGAGATGTATGCTCGACTGCTTGCTATACCGATTGATTGAGTCCTGAAGTACGTATGCCGGCCCCGGGTAGGCCAGTTCAGCTTCAATTCAAAAGCTTCAACACTTCGAGAAGAAGGACCCGATCTTGGGAGAGAGAAACTAAAAGTGAAGGTGGATTGTGATGTCTGATGTGAAAGAGAGAGTCGTCGCCTCAGGAAGAGTAGTAACTAAAGACACTTAAGCTAAACCTAGAAGTTAAAAAATATTTTTAAATTAAAGTATATGTTTTGGATATTTCGGATATCCGAATATCCGAAAATTTTGAAAACCACTATCCGATATCCGAATCCGAAGTTTCGGATATCCGGAACTTCGTATTTTCGGATTTTTCGGATCGGATATCGGATATCGGATATTTTTGAACACCCCTAGTTTCGGGTCTCTTGCAAGTTCATTTAACGTTGTTATACGTGTTGTGAGCTTCGGTTTGATTATTCATTGTCGTATCGTGATTTTTCGGACGTTTGGGGCCATTTTGTAATTTTCCAAAGTTGTGGGTATCCGTCGTCGTGCCCATTTTTTTTGAGAGTTCTGTTGCTGTCTTTCCGAGTCGATAGCGCACGCTACATCCAGGTGGATAGCGCACGCTAAGGTGTTGTAGTTAACGCACGCTAACTGGTAGTTCGAGGCAGTCCAGAAGCTACTGGACTGGGACTGGAGTCTCGTTAGCGCACATTAAGGTTGGTAGATAGCGCGCGCTATCGGCTGCTTAGCGCATGCTATTTGTCCTGTCTAGTGCACGCTACCTGGTAGGTGCGGATTTGTCCAGGAGTCACTGGACTGGATCCGTGACTCGTTAGCGCACGCTACGCTTATTGGCTAGCGCACGCTAACAGTGTTACAGGCGGCATGTTTTGGAGCGTTGACCCCCTTAGCGCGCGCTAATGGTGTTTAGCGCACGCTAATGAACTGTCCAGTATAAATACTGGACAACAAGCTTTCTTTATCATTTCTCTTTCATTTTCTCTCCTTTGCACTACTGGTCGACGAGACAAGCCTCTGAGGAAGATCTGGAGCGACCTCCATCTTCAAACATCATCTTGGGATGGATTATGTGTGTTTAACATCATTTAATCCATTGTTCTTCGCCGGATCAAGGTATTTTTTCTTGATTCCCTAGAGTTGACTTTTTGGAAGTTTTGTTCTTGATTTCGTTTTCCATTTGGTTTTGATAAATCGATTGTTGTCAAATGATGTTGTTAAACATATCCTATGGATTGTATATCCATATTTTGGTTTGGAATTCCGTTTTCGTGTTTCGTCCGGACGGTTCGCGTTCTTGGCCATTTTGGGGGAAACCCTTGAACTTTTGTTGTTTGTTTCATTAATTCAGTGGCTTTGGGTCGCGCTATGGAATTCATTTTCATTGTTGTTATTGTCGTTCATAGTTTATTGTCGCGAGTTGGCGTTCGGCGGACTCGACGGGTTCATAGTCGGTTCGTGCCATCCTACTTCGGTCGATTCTCCACGTTTGTGATTATTCGAGGCAAGTACCTTGTTCATACATTCTTTTTTTATGGATATGATGATTGGTGATCGTCTAAATGTATTCGTTTGGTTGTTTGAGATGAACTTTCAAAGATTTGGTTTAGCCTCGTTAAAGGCTCTCCTTCAAGCCCGTGTATATTTTATGATTGGTGTGTTTTCGTAAATGGCTATGTGAATCCTATGGATATGTTTGGTATTTATGTTGCGCTTGATAATGCGTATGTACATATATTGCCTCATTTCGGTGCGTTGTGGTT
Source organism: Orobanche coerulescens (assembly GCA_033398695.1). Classification (NCBI taxonomy): domain Eukaryota; kingdom Viridiplantae; phylum Streptophyta; class Magnoliopsida; order Lamiales; family Orobanchaceae; genus Orobanche; species Orobanche coerulescens. Next base: position 137,274,447 of record CM065814.1, on the reverse strand, counting down.
TGACGTTGTGTTGTGCTAAGTGGTTGATGCTTCTATGTTAATTATTGGGATATCTTTGTTGTACTGTGTTACGTGTGTGTGAACGTGTGGTTATGGGCGGGGTCTACGGTGACACATGGCTAGTGGTCATGTGGTCAGGATGCAACAAGTGATTGATCCAACCGTGAGAGCCTCAGGATACCTACGGTGACACATGACTTGTGATCATGTGTTCAGGAGACAACAAGTGATTGATCCAACCGTGAGATGACGTGGCAAGTGATCACGGTGGTATAAGTAAACCTACGATGACACATGACTTGTGATCATGTGGCCAGGAGACAACAAGTAATTGATCCAACTGTGAGATGACGTGGCATGTGTTCACGGTGTGATATATGATTTTGGATGTGTTACCGAGATTTCGTATCTTGGATGGTTATGTTTCGTTGACTTTATCTCCGTCGAGGACACGTGATGTGGGCTTTGATCCTGTGAATTATTGTTGGTTTTTATTTGTGAAAACATATCTTTGGGCTGTGACCCCTGTTGATTTTGGAAAGAGAAGGATCCGATAATCCTAAATTGTTTTCTGTTAAAACTCGCAATGGCATTTTAAACCATTTTATAAATTGTTTCCCTTGAATTGTGATCTTTTGATTCTGGAAAATTTTACCCAAACTCTTGTCTCGGGAAGTATTTTTCATTTTGTTTGAATCTTTGAGGATTCCTAATTATTATTCTTAGAACTTGAATTGTATGACTCGTATTTTGCACTTTGTACTTGCACTAGCAAAATAGTGGAATTTTGCTAACCCCCGAGTAATCGGGGGGTGGATGTCTGTATTGCATTCAGGTCTTGGTGAGCATAGCACAGGGTCGGCATGAAGGATGATGAAAGATGATCGATACTAATCACATGAGGACCCGTACGTTGTTGTATTGGTTCAGTTGTACTTTATTTCCGCTGCAGTATTCTTTCCCCGTTGTACGGGAGCGTGTTGTATTTGACCCCTGCGTGGGCATGTATTGAGATTGAGTTGTACGTATTAATTGAAAGACCAAATCGGTCTACTGAGTCATTTTAGCCTTAGAGGCGTTGTTGAGATGTTTGATTTTGTTACCAGCCTGGTAGATCCTTGAGGAAGGGTTCTACGGCATGTAATATCCCTGAGCGGATTGGGGGTGTTACAGTTATAGCAAAGGCATAATCTATTGTTAGGGGACCAGTTTGCTACTTTTGGCAAATTCTTATTGATTTTAAGATTTTCCTTCATCTGTTTTTAATTATGATTAATTGAAAGTGTTAATTTTATCTTATAAATTTAAAGGGTGTTGATTCTTGGATGGATGAAGAGGATGAGGTACTAAGAAGATTGCATCTACTCATATTAAATCAACGAATAATGATAGCTCATTTTATATGTCATATAATGTACTATCTTGCTTATCGAAAATCTCGACAAGTAAATCTTCCAACTGAAGAAGTGCGTATAAGAAGGGATAGGGTAAGAGATGAGTTAATGAAAGACTTATTCGAAGATCCTGAGCAGTGTCATCATTTGATTCGTATGAGACTACATGTTTTTATAAAGTTGTGTAATATACTTAAAAATGACGGTGGTCTTTTACCAACTCAACGTGTTTCGATAGAAGAACAAGTATCTAAGTTCCTTCACACCTTGGCGCATGATGTGAGGCAACGACCAATGGCATTCTTCGTCGAGGTCGTAGTACTGTGAGTAAACATTTTCACACTGTTCTTCGGGCCGTAATAGAGTTGGAAGATAAGTTTATCCGCCAACCTACTGGAGGAGAAGTGCCTCTAGAGATATTGAATAGCACAAGATTTTATCCATATTTTAAGGTACTTTTGGTTTGGTCAATAATAATTTTTTTAATTTAACTTATATGATAAAATATGTTAAAATATGAAGTATTTGTATCAGAATTGTGTAGGGCTATTGATGGGACACATATTCGTGTAAAGGTGTCTCCTACTGATGCACCAAGATATCGAGGGAGGAAAACCTTTCCAACAATGAATGTGCTAGCTGCTTGTACGTTTGATCTAAAGTTTACACATGTTTTACCTGGTTGGGAGGGCACTGCGTCAGACTCAAGGATAATAAAGAATGCACTTATAAGAGAAGATAAACTGCACATTCCAAATGGTAATAAATGTTTCTCAATTTTTACATTGTGTATTTTTTAAATAATATTATAGTAACAAGCTATCGTTATTAATAGGGAAATTCTATGTTCTTGATGCGGGCTTCATGCATAGAAGTGGACTGATTACACCATACAGAGGCGTACGCCATCACTTGAAAGAGTATTCCAATCGATCACCTCAAAATTCTCATGAATTATTCAATCTTCGACATTCATCACTACGTAATGCAATTGAAAGGACATTCGGTGTGCTGAAGAAAAGATCTGCTATCATAAAGAGTACAACTGAACCTTTTTATTCGGCTGATGTGCAATCAGAGATTTTTCTAGCATGGTGCATTATTCATAATTTTCTAATGGATGAAGATCCCGACGAACGTCTTATTCGTGAAGTTGATGATGAAATCTTAAATGAAACTACACATAAAAGCGAAGAATTTGTGGAGCCTTTGAATAACAATCATGAAGCAGCACTAGGAAATTATATACGGAATAGCATAGCATATGAAATGTGGAATGATTATGATTTATCTAATGGAACTTAGTATTTTTTTATAAGTTGGAGTTGAATTTTGTGAAATAATTGTGATTTGTCTAATAAAATTTTGTACTTCTCTTTAATTTCTAATTGAATTATCTGAATAATTATATGATTATTTTAATGGAGCATAGTGTTTCTCTTTAACTTGTAGCTGTTTTATTAATTTATTTATATTATTTTCATGTTCCTTATATATTGTTTTTATATAGACGGCACCAAGAGTTTTTTCTTCGAAAGAATCCAAAGGAAAAAGGGAAATGCTAGTTTGGACTCCTAACATGGATAGTGTATTTGTAATATCCGTGTTTTCTACTTTTGGTAATTTCCATTTTTGGTATATATTTATTTCGGACAACTCGCTTGGCACTGTTTTAGAATTCTGAATCTATTTTATTCTTGGAGTTTCTCCGTTGGGATGAGTCTCGATGATGTTTTTGCGTAATTTCACCTTGAGTTATATTCTATCGCTTGTGTATTCGATTCTCGTTAAACTCGCCCGATTTTATCATTTTTCCTATTTCCATGAGTTCGTATGGTGGAGTAGAGCATGTTGTGAGCTTCGGATTGTTAATCCGACGTTGTATCGTGATTTTCGGATGTTTGGGCCGTTTTTGTAATTTCCTATAAGTTTAGGGAATTTGTTCCTTGTTCGACTGTGGTGGCGTACTTTGGATCGTTTGGGGTTTCCGTACTTCCATTTCGTGTTATTGTTGCCCAAATATAAATTCCTATTGTTTTTATTCTCTTCCCGGTTCATTTTTCATCATTTTGGGACTCAAGGGGGGTGTGGGCCGCGGCACAAGGATTGTGCGCCGCGGCACACACATTGCCCAGTTCATGGCCGAGCAGACTGTACCGTGTGCCGCGGCACATGCCGGCAGGGCCGCGGCACACTGCCGAGTCACTGTCGCGACACACTCGTCCGGGCCGCGGTACACCCGGGTTGCACTTAGCGGCCAAACTTTCTGTACCGTGTGCCGCGGCACATGCCGGAAAGGCCGCGGCACACTGCCGATCACTGGGCGCAATTTTTGGCCCTGTGCCGCAGCACACTTCAGCTGAGCCGCGGCACACAATGCGGTCAGCGCTATACCTGCGTTTTTATTCAGCGTGAGTCCCTCATTTTCTTCCTTCCTTCCACCGTACGAGAGAGAGAGAGGTTTGAGAGGGGGTTTTTTCTCCATCTACCACTTGATTGTGTGATTTTCTTCATCTCCTTCCGATCGTGTAGCTTGGATTGTGGATCTAACACGTGTTCTTCGGATTATAGTGCTTAAATCTTCAAGAGGTAAGAACTCCTTTAACCCTAGTATGATTTTGGGGAGGGTTTGGTGGTGATCTTGTATTTTATTCTGATTTAACCGATGTTGTTGTTAGATTTTGATAGTATACTCGTGACCCTTGGTTTTCTTGTTATTGGATGGGATGAAATCCCGTTATTACACCGTTGACCGATTTCATTTCCCTATGCACTCTTGGTGTCCGATGAATTGCCCCAATGGGTAGAATTAGGATTAATTCTTACCTTTCCGCATTATTGAGACTTGTTGTATACCGTTATTGTGTTAGTAGCGGATTTGGGAGGATTGTTCGGACCAAAACCTATTCCTTCGTTGTTTCCTTCGTTTCGTCTTATTCAAGGCAAGTACATGTATTACATTTCGTTATGTATGTTGTGATTTTCGAAATGAATGATGAATTGTGATTTTTGGGTGCGTGAGTTGTGTTCCTTCCACCCGGAGTGTCCGACGGGATGTCTGGAGGTCGATACTAAGGGGTACGGCCGCGGAAGGGAACTTGGGTGCGTGTGTGATTGAACTTCCACCCGGAGTGTCCGACGGGATGTCTGGGGGTCGATACTAAGGGGTACGGCCGCGGAAGTGGTATCCCACCCGGAGTGTTCGACGGGATGTCTGGGGGTCGATACTAAGGGGTACGACCACGGGATACCAGTTGTGATTTTGTGATATCGTGATGATTGGAACTGATTTGATTGCCAATGTAGTATTCCGATGGCAAATGATTTCTGATTGAGATGATTGTGTAAAAACCGTATTTGTATATAATGTAGTGTAATTGTGTACTTGCACTAGCTATTCGAATGCTAACCTCTTAAATGGGGGAAATGCGTCTTATGCATTTCAGGTACCGGGAGGGCTGAGGAGCAGGCACGGGACATGCACGCAAAGGATGGGCTGGCTTGATGATGTGGCTCGAGTCTGTATTTTTATGTTTTGTCATTACATTGTCGAGTAATGAAGTTAGACTGTTTATATTTGAAACTTGGTTTAAGTCCCCTGCCTGGGCAATGAATTGGTATTTAACTTCTGCTCATGTACTCCGTTAAAATGTTTTGGCCGAGGCCACGTCCTTATTTACTTTTGAGTGCATCATTTGGGATTACGTTGTGGTTTATATGTCATGTGTTAGCCTGGTAGACCTCACGAGGGTTCTACGGCGTGTAATGTCCCAGTTGTGAATTGGGGTGTTACATTTATGGTATCGGAGCTTAGGTTTTGAATACCTAGGCTGTTGGTAAATTTTTGGGTCTGTCAGTTGCGTCATTAGAGTCAGTTGTTGAGCCTAATATCATCATGCTACTGTCTTTTCGTGCGACCCGTGGCTGTAAGTCTCCTCGAACTCTTATATTTCTGTAATTCGTTTTCTTGCGTTGCTCGGAATTATGAATTGTGATACCAACTTTGTCAATTGTGAATCTTTCTGACCTTGTCCTTTTCATTCTTCCTTTAGTATGTTGAGAGGTCGTGGTAGACCAGCTAGGGGACGCGGCCGAGGCCGTGGTCGGGGTGCTGATAATGAAGAGGGCTCGCTTTCTCAGTCCTCTGCGGACTCAGCCTCTCACTCAGTGCCGTCGGGTAATAATGCCGACGCCGGGGCTACTGCCGTACTACAGCAGTTAGTAGCCCAACTTGCTCAGATAGCTCAAGGTGGACGCCAGAATCCGCCCCCGACACCTGAAGAGGAAGCTAGTAAGTGGCTCCAGACGGTGACTAAGATGCACCCTCCTCGTTTCTCTGGATCTTCTGACTCCCTCGGTTGGGAGAATTGGCTCTTTCAGTTGTCCAGGACCTTTGATTCCGTAGCTTGTCCTGAAGACAGGAGGGTACATATTGCCCAATACCTCCTGGATAAGGAAGCTGCGGAATGGTGGGAGGCCGTTGTGCCCAGAGACCGTCGAGCTACTTGGGAGGAATTCAAGGCTGCTATGGAAGCAGAGTATTGTCCGCCGCCAGTCAAGGAGCGCAGAATTGTGGAGTTCTTCACGCTACACCTCAGGATGTGCCTATTTCTCAGGCCATCATTTCTTACAATCAGCAGTTGGGTTTCGTGAGAGATCAAGTGAGAACGGAGGCTGATAAAATCCGTTACCTCAATATGCGTATGAAGCCGCATATTAGGCAGAGTATGGCGCCGCTCATGTGTGCCACTTTGAAGGAATACCAGGATCGCGCTCTAGCGATCGAGATGGCCGTCCCGGAATCAGAGTCGGCTTCGGAAGCTAAGAAGCAGAAGACTACCGGCGGATTCTCGACTGGTAAGGGTGGTGGGCCGAGGTCTCGTTCTACTCCTACACCGGGAAGAGGCCGTTTCATCGGCCGGTGGATCTCGTGGTAATCGCTCACCCAAATTGCTTTCCGTGGCAGGGTTTGTTTTAACTGCAACCAATATGAGCATTTGATGAAGGATTGCCCTTTTTCTCCAGTCACTTGCTTTACTTGCGGGCGGACCGGGCATCGGGCAACTCATTGTGATAGGACCACCAGGGCTATTAGAGTTCCGACTACCACTACCGATCGTAGGATCACGCATCTGCCTACTCATGTTCCGCAGGGTTCGGGTCGTGGTAGGGGTCGGGGTCAGCCGGATCGCTGCGCAGCCTCGAGTTCGGGTTCAGTTCACCCCCGATTGTACCAGATGAGGCGCACAGAGGAGGCGGACATTCTGGTGGCGTCAGGTACCACTCAGATCCTTACTCATCCAGTTTCCGTGCTTTTTGATTCGGGTGCTACCCATTCCTTTATTGCATCGGATTGTGTGAATCGTATTGGCTTTAACTGCTTGTTTGAGTGTGAACTGTTTGTGGTGGGTACGCCTAGCGGGGATCGTATGGTTGGGGACCGGGAAGTTAGGGATTGCCCCGTGAGGATCGGGAGCCGAGATTGGCCCTCGAATCTCATTGTTATAGACCTTAATGGTGAGGATTTAATACTCGGGGACGATTGGTTGGAGCATCACGGTGCTATCATGAACTATCGGACTCGTACCATCTCGATAGTAGCCGAGGACGGCACCGAGCATACCCTCATCGGTCGTAAGCCGGGGAGATCGGGGAGTGTGATTAGCGCCTTAAAGGCGATGAAACTTCTGAACCAGGGTTGTATCGGCTATTGGTGTTACGCTCTGCAGGCGAAGGATGGTGGGGTTGACATGTCGTCAATTCCAGTTGTTAGTGAGTATCCCGACGTATTCCCAAACGACTTGCCGGGATTACCACCACAGCGAGAGGTGGAGTTTCCTATTGATCTTGAGCCGAATGCAGCCCCTATTTCTCGAGCACCGTACCGTATGGCACCGTCGGAGATGTTAGAGTTGAAGAATCAGTTGGGAGAATTGTTAGATAAAGGGTATATTCGATCGAGCGCATCGCCTTGGGGTGCGCCCGTACTTTTTGTTAAGAAGAAGCGTTTATGCATCGATTATCGAGAATTAAACAAGTTGACCATCAAAAATAAATACCCTTTGCCCCGGATCGACGACTTGTTTGATCAGCTTCAGGGGGCGACAGTCTTTACGAAGATTGATTTGCGATCGGGATACTACCAGTTGAGGATTCGGGACATCGATATACCGAAAGCTGCCTTTCGGACGAGATATGGCCACTACGAGTTTGTGGTTATGCCTTTCGGGCTAACCAATTCCCCAGCAGTGTTCATGCAGTTAATGAACAAAGTTTTTATTGAGTATCTGGACAAATTCGTAGTCGTATTTATCGATGACATTATGATCTACTCACGGAGTCAGGAGGAGCACGCCTTACATCTCCGGATTGTATTAGACATTTTGAGAACTGAGCAGTTGTATGCGAAGTTCTCTAAGTGTGAGTTTTGGATCGAGGAAGTGATGTTCCTCGGGCATGTGATTTCAGCAGAAGGAGTTCGGGTAGATCCACAGAAAATAGAGGCGGTGATGGCTTGGGAACCGCCCAAAAACGTGAAGGAAGTGAGGAGTTTTCTGGGACTTGTAGGCTACTACCGTAGATTTGTTGAGGGATTTTCTAAGATCGCTAGACCGCTCACTCAGTTACTCCAGAAAACCCAGAAGTTCGAGTGTATCGCAGACAGACATAGTAGTTTTGACGAGTTGAAGAGGCGACTAACTACCGTACCCGTGTTAGCATTGCCTCAGGGGAACGAGGATTTCGTGGTATATAGTGATGCTTCGGGCCTCGGGCTCGGATGTGTTTTGATGCAGAGAGACAGGGTGATTGCTTATGCGTCCTGCCAGTTGAAACCGTATGAGGCGAATTACCCCACGCACGATTTGGAGTTAGCCGCGGTCGTTTTCGCCTTAAAGATATGGAGACATTATCTCTATGGATCGTCGTGTAAGATTTTTATAGACCACAAGAGTCTGAAGTATATCTTCAGTCAGAAATAGTTGAATATGAGACAGCGTAGGTGGTTGGAGCTAATTAAAGATTACGACCTCGAGATACTTTACCATCCGGGTAAGGCTAACATAGTGGCTGATGCTTTAAGCAGGAAACCGATGGCATTACAGATGCTAGAGGTACTTACACCACAAAGTAGGATCCAACGGGATTTTATCTGTCAGAATATCGAGGTTTGGATTCAGAGAGTTCAGGGTCAGTTATGTACGTTGGAGATCACTTCGTCATTGACCGATGATATCAAGGCGAAACAGTATGATGATCCGTTTTTAGTCCGGCTAAGGGAGGATGTGAGGAAGGGGAAAGCCCCTGGATTTGTGGTTCAGGATGATGGCGTTCTGAGATTTCGCGGCAGATTATGTGTACCGAATGACATTGAGTTGAGACAGAAGATTTTGAGTGAGGCTCATGCTACGCCTTATTCCATACATCATGGTACGAGCAAAATGTACAAAGATGTGAGGAGTAACTACTGGTGGAGTAATTTGAAATCGGACGTTAGCGAGTTTGTGGCGAAGTGTTTAACCTGTCAGCAGGTTAAGATTGAGCATCAGCGACCTGCGGGGTTGCTACGACCACTTCCCATTCCGGAATGGAAATGGGAAGACATCTCTATGGATTTCATTACCGGGATGCCTAGGACTCGGACTGGAATGAACATGATTTGGGTTATTGTTGATCGACTAACCAAATCAGCTCACTTTCTGAGTATTAAGGATACTTGGGGACCGGAGAGGCTGGCGCGCGCGAGTGTTTATTGCGGAGATCGTGAGATTGCATGGGAATCCTAAGAGTATTGTTTCAGATCGTGATGGCCGATTTGTATTTTTGGCAGGCGGTTCATCGAGCTTTGGGGACTGAGTTGAGACTCAGTACGTCCTACCACCCTCAGACTGACGGACAGTCGGAGCGGACGATCCAGACGTTGGAGGATATGTTGAGAGCCTGTGCCTTAGATTGGAAGGATGATTGGGAGACGCACTTGCCGTTGATCGAGTTCACGTACAACAATAGTTGGCATGCCTCGATCAAAATGGCACCATTCGAGGCGTTGTATGGAAGGAGGTGCAGATCACCGTTGTGTTGGGATGATGCGTCCGAGCTAATTGGTACCGAGCCCGATATGGTAGTTGAGATGAGAGAGAAGATTGCCCTGATTCGCGATAGATTGGTGACGGCCCAGAGCCGGCAGAAGTCTTATGCCGATACACGTCGCCGACCGTTGGAGTTTGAGGTGGGAGATCACGTCTTGCTTAAGGTGTCGCCGACACGGGGAGTTTACCGCTTCGGTCGGAAGGGTAAACTTAGTCCGAGATTTATTGGGCCGTTCGAGATTCTAGAGAGAGTTGGAGAGCTTGCATATCGGTTAGGTTTGCCGCCGACCCTGAGCCACGTGCATAATGTATTTCATGTTTCCCAGCTTAGGAAGTACGTACCGGACCCTAGCCATATTATTGATTTTGGAGAGATCGAGTTGGGGCCCGACATTACCTTCGAGGAGAGGCCGATTCAGATCTTAGAGCATCGGGTGAAGCAACTCAGCCACAAAACCATTCCTTTGGTTAAAGTGCAATGGTCGAGGCATGGGTCCGAGGAAGCCACGTGGGAGACGGAAGAGAGTACGAGATCGAGATACCCCGAGTTATTCGTGTTGTAAGTTTCGGGACGAAACTTATTTTTAGGGGGAGATAATGTAATATCCGTATTTTCTACTTTTGGTAATTTCCATTTTCGGTATATATTAGTTTCGGACAACTCGTTTGGCACTGTTTTAGAATTCTGAATCTATTTTATTCTTGGAGTTTCTCCGTTGGGATGAGTCTCGATGATGTTTTTGCGTAATTTCACCTTGAGTTATATTCTATCGCTTGTGTATTTGATTCTCGTTAAACTCGCCCGATTTTATCATTTTTCCTATTTCCATGAGTTCGTATGGTGGAGTAGAGCATGTTGTGAGCTTCGGATTGTTAATCCGACGTTGTATCGTGATTTTCAGATGTTTGGGCCGTTTTTGTAATTTCCTATAAGTTTAGGGAATTTGTTCCTTGTTCGACTGTGGTGGCGTACTTTGGATCGTTTGGGGTTTCCGTACATCCATTTCGTGTTATTGTTGCCCAAATATAAATTCCTATTGTTTTTATTCTCTTCCCGGTTCATTTTTCATCATTTTGGGACCCAAGGGGGGTGTGGGCCGCGGCACAAGGATTGTGCGCCGCGGCACACACATTGCCCAGTTCATGGCCGAGCAGACTGTACCGTGTGCCGCGGCACATGCCGGAAGGGCCGCGGCACACTGCCGAGTCACTGCCGCGGCACACTCGTCCGAGCTGCGGCACACCCGGGTTGCACTTAGCGGCCAAACTTTCTGTACTGTGTGCCGCGGCACATGCCGGAAGGGCCGCGGCACACTGCCGATCACTGGGCGCAATTTTTGGCCCTGTGCCGCGGCACACTTCACCTGAGCCGCGGCACACAATGCAGTCAGCGCTATACCTGCGTTTTTATTCAGCGTGAGTCCCTCATTTTCTTCCTTCCTTCCACCGTACGAGAGAGAGAGAGAGGTTTGAGAGGGGGATTTTTCTCTATCTACCACTTGATTGTGTGATTTTCTTCATCTCCTTCCGATCGTGTAGCTTGGATTGTGGATCTAACACGTGTTCTTCGGATTATAGTGCTTAAATCTTCAAGAGGTAAGAACTCCTTTAACCCTAGTATGATTTTGGATTGTTAGATTTTGATAGTATACTCGTGACCCTTGGTTTTCTTGTTATTGGATGGGATGAAATCCCATTATTACACCGTTGACCGATTTCATTTCCCTATGCACTCTTGGTGTCCGATGAATTGCCCCAATGGGTAGAATTAGGATTAATTCTTACCTTTCCGCATTATTGAGACTTGTTGTATACCGTTATTGTGTTAGGAGCGGATTTGGGAGGATTGTTCGGACCAAAACCTATTCCTTCGTTGTTTCCTTCATTTCGTCTTATTCAAGGCAAGTACATGTATTACATTTCGTTATGTATGTTGTGATTTTCGAAATGAATGATGAATTGTGATTTTTGGGTGCGTGAGTTGAGTGTCCGACGGGATGTCTGGGGGTCGATACTAAGGGGTACGGCCGCGGAAGGGAACTTGGGTGCGTGTGTGATTGAACTTCCACCCGGAGTGTCCGACGGGATGTCTGCGGGTCGATACTAAGGGGTACGGCCGCGGAAGTGGTATCCCACCCGGAGTGTTCGACGGGATGTCTGGGGGTCGATACTAAGGGGTACGACCACGGGATACCAGTTGTGATTTTGTGATATCGTGATGATTGGAACTGATTTGATTGCCAAGGTAGTATTCCGGAATATTTATGGCAAATGATTTCTGATTGAGATGATTGTGTAAAAACCGTATTTGTATATAATGTAGTGTAATTGTGTACTTGCACTAGCTATTCGAATGCTAACCCCTTAAATGGGGGAAATGCGTCTTATGCATTTCAGGTACCGGGAGGGCTGAGGAGCAGGCACGGGACATGCACGCAAAGGATGGGCTGGCTTGATGATGTGGCTCGAGTCTGTATTTTTATGTTTTGTCATTACTGTAACACCCCCCGAGATATTCGGAGAATATCACAGCGCCGTAAATCCCGACCTGGGATTCACTAGGCTTATCTCACTCACAACGTATTAAATTTAATAAAATCCACTTGGGAATCAATAAACTCGATACAACCAAGGAAGTTCGACCACGGACAAACAATACCATGAAGAAATACAAGAAGTTGTACGACAATGGAAAAGGACTTTCCTAAAGTACTCGAGTACCACTTATTATTACAAGGATAAAATGGACCGAAGAGAACAACGACCAAACAAAGTAGAACACAACTAGCCACAGTATCACGCCTCGCCATCCTCATCGTATCGTCCCGGCGCTCGCTCGTAAGGTTCCTTAGGACCTGAAAAACACAAAAGTAATTTTCCCCAAACGAGAGGGGTTAGGGCAAGTATTACAAGTGAAATGTCAAGTCTTATACATAAAAGCATATGCATCAATTCAAAGCCATGATAATGATTTTACGGAAAATACAATTATCCAAACATATTTGGAAATGATGATATCTCTTGATTAACCGTGGACTCGACAATGCGCGAATCCCTCCTCGACCCCGTCGGATCATCTCGGAGTGGCTAACCCAAATGTTCACGGAACCGACATAAGCGGAACCCTCCTCGACCCCGTCGGGTCCTCTCGGAGTGAACGAAAGCAACTCTCACAATCACATGCATTACTTTTTACATTTAAGAACATAACTTTCACAAGAATCACTTGCCTGGAAACGAGAGGAGAGGGTACAAACGACAAGGTACCAAGATCGAAGGATTCAACAACTCCGAACCTAGACAAGTTCGTAATTCAATTATCAAAACCCCATCGGCATGAAAATAAGTTGGAATCACCCGAATTTACTACCCCGATACATGTGTTAGGAATAATTCTCTTGGATAGTGAATCGCAAGTCAAATATCCCAAACACTCAAGAACTCCAGAAATACACCATTAAATCCATAGGAAAACATGTATCCAAGGTAGATAACTCGTAATCGATATATTCTAACATAACAACAAGCTGGATCGAAGAAATCGGATGGAAAATCCCCAAATCCCGAAAATCTAGGGTTGTGAGAATTTTACCTTGATTTGGAGCGGCGGAGAGGATTAAACGTTGATAAATCCGAACTAGAAACTCAAAGATGTTGCTAGATAATTGCAGCTCGAAGAACTCCTCACAAATCGCCCGGAATCGCCTAGAATCGCCCAAGGAGGTGAAGGTAGGAAGAAATGACGATTTGGGAACGGAAATGTCCTATTTATACTAAATAGGGACTAGCGTGCGCTAGCCATGAAAAATAGCGCGCGCTATCGGACTCACCAGGCAATCCAGTAGCCTCTGCCAGCTCCGTTAGCGTACGCTAACACCTGCCCATAGCGTGCGCTAGTGACTTCAATTAGCGTGCGCTAATTATTTCTAATAGCGTGCGCTACCTGGTAGTCAGTGCCCAGTCCAGAACCTACTGTCCCCAGCTCTGCTCTCTTTAGCGCACGTTACTCTAGTAACGTAGCGTGCGCTACCACCAAAATCTAGCGCACGCTACCAGTCACACCTAGCGTACGCTAGGAATTCCCTTTTCCAGTCCAGTAGCTCTTTGGGTATCATCGCCCAATACATTAGTAGTGTGCGCTAATTATAATGGATAGCGTGCGCTACCCTCACTGAATTAGCGTGCGCTACAAGGTGTGCATAGCGTGCACTACCCATTACACGAAGGTAGTATAATCGCATCAAGGATTCGAAAACAGCGACGATCCGAACAAGAAAAGGGGTAAATCCAATTGACAAGAGTTCCAAGATCAATATAAGCTTACCAAACACTTATACGAGCATAAAAATTACAAAGCACAAGAGTAGAAGATTTACAAAAAGTACGGGTATTACATCCTCCCCCTCTAAAATGAAGTTTCGTCCCAAAACTTAAGAAATGAATAACTCTGGGTATCTAGTGCGCATGCTCTCTTCGGTTTCCCACGTCGCTTCCTCCACTCCGTGTCGTGACCACTAAACTTTAACCAACGGTATGGTTTTGTGCCGGAGTTGTTTTACTCGGTGCTCTAATACTTTCACTGGCTTCTCTTCAAATGTGACATCCTCTGCGATCTCGATGTCCCCGTAATCAATGATATGACTCGGGTCAGGGACTCCTCAGTTGGGAAACATGGAACACACTGTGAACATGGCTAAGGGCTGGAGGTAAAGCCAATCGATAGGCCAGTTCCCCAATTCTGTCGAGAATCTCAAAAGGTCCAATATATCTCGGACTAAGTTTGCCCCTTTTTCCGAACCTGAAGACTCCTCTCATCGGCGATACTTTGAGTAGGACATGATCACCCACATCAAATTCCAAGGGCCGACGACGATTGTCAGCGTAGGATTTTTGTCGACTCTGAGCGGTTAATAGTCGGTCTCGGATGATGGAAATCTTTTCTTTGGTTTCCATCAACATATCGGGTTCCGTCCCGACCAAATCTGAAGCTTCATCCCAACAAAGTGGGGATCTACACCGCCTACCATACAATGCCTCAAAAGGTGCCATCTTGATCGATGCGTGCGGCTATTGTAAGTGAACTCGATCAAAGGTAGGTGTATTTCCCAATCGGTACTCGATCCAGGCACACGCCTCGGCATATCTTCCAATGTCCGGATCGTCGCTCGGTCGGCCGATCGGTGTGGGTGGAAGGAAGTACTCAACCTCAATTCGGTGCCCAAGGCTTGATGGACCGCCTTCCAAAAATGCGACACGAAACGGCCGTCACGATCGGAAACAATAGACTTTGGCGTCGTGTAATCTCACAATCTCCGATATAAAAATCCGGGACAATCGCTCCGGTCCCTACGTGTCCTTAATGCCCGGAAAATGTGCCGACTTAGTTAACCGGTCAACAACAACCCAAATCATATTCATCCCGACTTAGTCCTCGGCATCCGGTGATGAAATCCATGGTAATATCCTCCTATTTCCATTCGGGAATAGGGAGAGGTTTCAACATGACCGGCCGTTGATGCTCAATTTTGACTTGTTGACATGTCAAACACCTTGACACAAACTCGGTGACATCTCTCTTCATATTATTCCACCAAAAACTCCTTTTAAGATCCTTGTACATTTTACTCGTCCCGGGATGGATCGAGTAAGGTGTAGCATGGGCTTCTCGGAGTATTCTGTCTCGGCTCACGAGTCATTCGAACACAAATCCTACCTTGAAATTTCAAAATGCCATCCTCGTGGATCATAAAACCAGGGCTTTCCCTTTCTCCACGTCCGCCTTGATTGGACAAGCATTGGGTCATTCTCTGTTTTTCCCGACGTCGTCGATCAAGGACGGAATAGCCTCAAGAGTACACATCGACCACGAACCCGTTGGATCCGTACTTGACTCCTGCTCAATTAACTCCGTCGATCTTAACTTGAGGCGTAAGGGCCTCAAGCATATGAAGAGATATCGACTTGGCTCAACGCATCGGCTACAACGTTAGCCTTTCTGGATTGTAAAGGATTTCCATATCATAATCCTTTATCGGCTCTAACCAACGTCGTTGTCTCATATTGACTCTTTACGGCTAAAAATATACTTTAGGCTCTTGTGGTCGGTATAAATTCGACATGAAGAACCGTACAAATAGTGACGCTGAGATCTTGGGCAAACACTACAACAGCTAATTCCAAATCATGGGTAGGATAATTCAGCTCATACGGTTTAAGTTGCCGTGAAGCATAGGCAATCGTCTTATCATGCTGCAAGAGTACGCACCCAAGTCCTTGTCCTGATGCGTCACAATAAACTGAATACCCACCGACTCCCTGGGGTAGGGCTAAAACCGGCGCGGTAGTCAGACTCCTTTTCAGCTCTTCGAAACTCCGTTGTCTTTCTTCATTCCATTCGAACCTTTCGGACTTCTGGAGTAATTGAGTAAGTGGTCGAGCAAGTTTGGAGAACCCCTCGACGAACCTCCGGTAGTATCCGGCCAGACCCAAAAAGCTACGAACCTCCTTCACATTCCTGGGTGGAGCCCAATCTAACACTGCCTCAATTTTCTGGGGATCTACCCGAACCCCTTCCGCTGAAATCACATGTCCGAGAAACATGACTTCCTTCAGCCAGAATTCACACTTAGAAAACTTTGCATAGAGGTGCTGAGTCCTCAAAATCTCCAATACCAATCGCAAATGCCGAGCGTGTTCCTCTTCATCTCGAGAGTAGACCAAAATATCGTCGATAAAAACGACTACACAGTTATCAAGATGCTCAATAAATATTTTATTCATCAATTGCATAAATATCGCCGGTGCGTTGGTTAACCCAAAAGGTATAACCACAAACTCATAGTGTCCATACCTCGTACGGAAAGCAGTTTTAGGAACGTCGGATTCCTTAATGCGAAGTTGATAGTAACCGGACCTCAAATCAATTTTCGAGAACACCGCGGCTCCCTGCAATTGATCAAACAAATCATCGATACGCGGCAAAGGGTATTTATTCTTAATGGTCACTTTGTTCGATTCAGATAATCAATACACAAACGTAGTGAACCATCTTTCTTCCTTACGAACAAGACCGGTGCACCCCATGGCGAGGCCGGGTCTAATATACCCTTTATCCAACAACTCTCCCAGTTGTTTCTTCAACTCTTGCATTTACGAAGGTGCCATACGATACGGTGCCTTAGAAATCGGGGTTGCTCGACTCCAAATCAATTGTAAATTCAACTTCCCGCCCGGTGGTAGTCCCTAATTAAATGCGGAAAAACATCAGGAAAATCACTTACAATAGGAATCGAGGAAGTTCAACATTCCCATCTTCGACTTTCATGGCATAACACCAATACCCAACATGACCTTTTTAATAAGTTTTGTCACCTTCAAGGCACTAATCAAAAATTTCTAACATCCCCTCTTGTACCCATTAAAATGGTGTTGATACCGTCTTTGGCAAACATAGATAAGATCTTCGTGCGATAATTCATTACCGCACCGTGTCTATCGAGCCAATCGTCACCGAGGATTAGATCTTCATCAACGATGTCTACGACTATCAAATTGAAAACCACACTCTCTCGCCGATTAACACCGACAATCTCTTACTTCCTTGTCCAACACGATTCTATCAACAATGGGCAACTTAACCAAAAAGGACTCTCATGGGGACAAACCCTCAATATTCACTCGTTGTACACATTCAAAAGAGATGAACGAATGAGAAGCACGAGAATCAAAAAGCACTCTAAGCTGGATGAGACAAAAGAGAAATGATACTGCCGCCACGGTAGCCTCTGGATCTCCGGCTTTCCTCATCTCATAGACACGAGGTTGCACCGAACCGGCCAGGAGCTCCCCTCTAACAGTCGACCACGGCCTCTGCCTCGACCGTAACTCCGGGATGGTTGACGGTAGATGACTTCGATTAACACTCGGTTCTCCGGGCATAGGGCATTGCACGAGTTCCAAGTGGGGTTTCTTCTTCCGTGCAGACATGGCTCTGTGGCCTTCCCGCCGCAATTAAAACACTTCAATGGGGTAGACCACAATCACGATTAATATGGCCTGCGCCACAATTAAAACATGTCACAACCCGGTTGGACGCATTAGCACCGGCTACGAATTCCGTTTACCTCCGTGCAGGAAGACCCTTTGGTTGTATAGCTTGCCGACTGCGATCCCCGCTGGTTGCCACCTCTACCGCTAGAAAACTTTCCAGTGGTCTTTTGCTTCTTACTCTCACTTGTCGTTTCGGTAGTAGTGAAGGACATATCATAGGCTAGTGCCCTATCTTGATACTCCTTCAATGAGGCGCAAGCGAAGCCCGACATATAGTGCCGAACTTTTGGCTTCATTCGCATGTCAAAGTGACGAATTCTATCTCTCTCTTCCCTCACTTGATTTTTCACATGGTTGAGTTGACGGTTGTATTCAATGATTGCCTGAGATACAGGGACATCCTGGGGTTTAGCTTCATAAAAGGCTCGAATCCTGGCCTCCTGAACAGGCCACGGGCAGAACTCGGCCTCCATCAATTCCTTAAACTCGTCCCATGAAACCTCACGATCCTGAGGTGCAACAGCTTGCCACCAGCTTAGCCGCATCCCTTGATAGGAAGTACTGGGCAACTGGCACCTTACGTGTCTCTGGACAATTCACGGCCATGAAAACTTTATTCATCTCATTAATCCAATCTTCCCAGCCGATCGGATCATTTGCACCAATAAATTGGGGAGGGCGCATACGAATAACATCTTGTAACCACTTCTCAGCCCCAATGTCAGTAACAGGAGGTGGTTGGTTAAGCTGTACCGTCTGGGTTAAAAGAGCCATTTGGTTCGCCACTTGCTGCAGTATGGTGGCAACACCCACATCCGGTTGGCTCCCTGTAGAAGTTCCCAGACTGGCTGACGGTTCCTGATGACTACCGGTGCTAGGTTGAATAGAGTCCGACAAGCTAGGCGTAGCTGAGCCTTCTACCGAGCTGAGGGACATGGCCGCTCTACCGGCTGCTCCACGCCCTCGGCCACGACCACGGCCGCGTCCACGTCCTCTACCAGTTGACATTCTAAAGAGAAAATGTAAGTAAAATCATAAGAATAGCTCGAAGCAATGCCATCTAGAATATGGACTCCTCATGTCCCATAATCGAATGATAGTGAGTGAATGAAGAGGGTAAATAAGATAGGGAACTTATGAGTACCGGTCGTACGAGATGACGGCAATGATGATCGTGTCCTTGGAATAGTACATTTAGACCCAGCAATCCGACAGCCTAGGTATCCATAAACCTAAGCTCTGATACCAAATTCTGTAACACCCCCCGAGATATTCGGAGAATATCACAGCGCCGTAAATCCCGACCTGGGATTCACTAGGCTTATCTCACTCACAACGTATTAAATTTAATAAAATCCACTTGGGAATCAATAAACTCGATACAACCAAGGAAGTTCGACCACGGACAAACAATACCATGAAGAAATACAAGAAGTTGTACGACAATGGAAAAGGACTTTCCTAAAGTACTCGAGTACCACTTATTATTACAAGGATAAAATGGACCGAAGAGAACAACGACCAAACAAAGTAGAACACAACTAGCCACAGTATCACGCCTCGCCATCCTAATCGTATCGTCCCGGCGCTTGCTCGTAAGGTTCCTTAGGACCTGAAAAACACAAAAGTAATTTTCCCCAAACGAGAGGGGTTAGGGCAAGTATTACAAGTGAAATGTCAAGTCTTATACATAAAAGCATATGCATCAATTCAAAGCCATGATAATGATTTTCCGGAAAATACAATTATCCAAACATATTTGGAAATGATGATATCTCTTGATTAACCGTGGACTCGACAATGCGCGAATCCCTCCTCGACCCCGTCGGGTCCTCTCGGAGTGAACGAAAGCAACTCTCACAATCACATGCATTACTTTTTACATTTAAGAACATAACTTTCACAAGAATCACTTGCCTGGAAACGAGAGGAGAGGGTACAAACGACAAGGTACCAAGATCGAAGGATTCAACAACTCCGAACCTAGACAAGTTCGTAATTCAATTATCAAAACCCCATCGGCATGAAAATAAGTTGGAATCACCCGAATTTACTACCCCGATACATGTGTTCCGGGAATAATTCTCTTGGATAGTGAATCGCAAGTCAAATATCCCAAACACTCAAGAACTCCAGAAATACACCATTAAATCCATAGGAAAACATGTATCCAAGGTAGATAACTCGTAATCGATATATTCTAACATAACAACAAGCTGGATCGAAGAAATCGGATGGAAAATCCCCAAATCCCGAAAATCTAGAGTTGTGAGAATTTTACCTTGATTTGGAGCGGCGGAGAGGATTAAACGTTGATAAATCCGAACTAGAAACTCAAAGATGTTGCTAGATAATTGCAGCTCGAAGAACTCCTCACAAATCGCCCGGAATCGCCTAGAATCGCCCAAGGAGGTGAAGGTAGGAAGAAATGACGATTTGGGAATGGAAATGTCCTATTTATACTAAATAGGGACTAGCGTGCGCTAGCCATGAAAAATAGCGCGCGCTATCGGACTCACCAGGCAATCCAGTAGCCTCTGCCAGCTCCGTTAGCGTACGCTAACACCTGCCCATAGCGTGCGCTAGTAACTTCAATTAGCGTGCGCTAATTATTTCTAATAGCGTGCGCTACACGGTAGTCGGTGCCGATCCGAACCTCATCCCGGCTCTGCTCTCTTTAGCGCACGTTACTCTAGTAACGTAGCGTGCGCTACCACCAAAATCTAGCGTACGCTACCGGTCACACCTAGCGTACGCTAGAATTCCCTTTTCGATCCGGTAGCTCTTGGGTGTCCGCCTCCAATACATTAGTAGCGTGCGCTAATTATAATGGATAGCGTGCGCTACCCTCACTGAATTAGCGTGCGCTACAAGGTGTGCGTAGCGTGCGCTACCCATTACACGAAGGTAGTATAATCGCATCAAGGATTCGAAAACAGCGACGATCCGAACAAGAAAAGGGGTAAATCCAATTGACAAGAGTTCCAAGATCAATATAAGCTTACCAAACACTTATACGAGCATAAAAATTACAAAGCACAAGATTAGAAGATTTACAAAAAGTACGGGTATTACAATTACATTGTCGAGTAATGAAGTTAGACTGTTTATATTTGAAACTTGGTTTAAGGCTCCTGCGTGGGCAATGGATTGGTATTTAACTTCTGCTCATGTACTCCGTTAAAATGTTTTGGCTGAGGCCACGACCTTATTTACTTTTGAGTGCATCATTTGGGATTACGTTGTGGTTTATATGTCATGTGTTAGCCTGGTAGACCTCACGAGGGTTCTACGGCGTGTAATGTCCCAGTTGTGAATTGGGGTGTTACAGTATTCACTGATTCCATGTTATTTCAACATTGTGAAGGAAATCACCAAGATGGTGCTTTCACAAGTAGTGCATATACTGTTATGATAAAGGAAATGACTGAACAGTTTCCATCAATGAATATTACTAAAGAAAAGTTAAAAAAATCATTTGAAAACCATCATACAAAATTTTAGCAAGTGCTATGATGTATTTAGATCTGCTAGTAACAGTGAATTTGCTTGGAATAATGAAACTAAATTATGGGAAGCTGAACCCGAAGTTTGGGACATTCTCATTCAGGTATGCTTCACAACTACTTATATACATTATGATGTGAAAGTGTAATTTAGACTAATTTTTTTTGTTGTTTGATTGTGACGGTCTAAACCAGAAGCGGCTGAATGGAAGAAAAAAATATATAAGTATGATGAGCTTGAAGAGTTGTTTGCCCAATATAGGGCAACTGGTGAAGGAGCTGAAACGGCCAAAGAAAAGAAACGTCGATGGGCAAAAGCCAACTCAGTTTGTGACGACAACATGGAAACGATTGATGACATCGATAATCGAATCTCTCGCAATGAATATAATTTGGAAAGTTTTTCTGTGGACTTAGATGGTAACGATGTTGAGATTCTACCCAGCGCACAAACAACTCAAGTACCTTCTAAGAGTGCCCCTACATCATTGAAAGGAAAAACGAAGAAACCTGGAACTATGGAAGAGGTAATGAAAATTTCATTTGATAAAATTTCTAGTGCAATTGAAAAAAGCACCAAGGCCATTTTGGATTCAAGTGCATCACTTGAAAAATTTCGTCCCAGAGTTATTTCTTTCGAAGAAATTACAGAAGAATTGAAGGAGATGGGTGTTGAAGGGGAATTCTTTGATCATGCATTAGAGTATTTAACTGACAATCCGGAAAAGGCAAAAAATTTGTTTGCCTATCCAAAAGAGGGAAGACTCGCGTATTTGGAGAAGCTAGTTTATTCAATATGAATAAGTTATTAGAAGTTAAACCTTATTGGATTTATTTGCTGTTGGTTTTATTTTTTTTCCTGACTTCTAAATTTTTTATTTTGTCGTTGAGGAAACTCTTTTTTATTGTAAGCAACTATATGCAATGCTCAATTAGCTATTGGAGTTGATTCGTTTGCAACAATGATATTTTCTTAATTCTTGCTGTCAACTAGTTTTTTTTTTATAAATGAGGGTATAGAAGTCATTTTATTTTTATTTCCTCTCATTTCATTCCAAAACTCGGAAGCATGAGAAGAGAAAATTTTATTTTTCCTTTCATTTACTTCCTAACTCGGAAGCACATCAGAAGAAATTTCAATTCAATTCCCTCCCTTTCTTTTCTCTCATTTTCCCTCCCCTCAATTCCTTTTCTCTTCATTAAGAACTCGGAAGCGACCCTAAAAGATTGATTAAAAAATCACTACAATGGATAAAATTTTCTAAAAAGAATATAGTATATACATAAAATTAAGAAAAAGATAAAAAATTATAAAAACTTATTCGAATCGATAAAAATATTTTTATATTTACAAACAATTTATTACAACAATATGCGACTTCACAAACAAAAAAGTCTTTTACAATAAATAAGAAAGGAGTTTTCCCTGAACAAGATCCGATAAGATGAGAGTTTGATCAGAAAAAACTACGATTTGTAGCTTTTCCTCAAAGACGAGTTCTTATAGGCGTTCATGACATAAATGACCCGGGATTAATAAGCTATCAGCTCTCCCAATCAGCTCAACGAGACAGACCCTTTCGATTAATTTGAGAAGTCTTGTATACTTCTATACTGAAATTCA
The DNA here is from genome assembly GCA_033398695.1 of Orobanche coerulescens. Taxonomy (NCBI): domain Eukaryota; kingdom Viridiplantae; phylum Streptophyta; class Magnoliopsida; order Lamiales; family Orobanchaceae; genus Orobanche; species Orobanche coerulescens. Next base: position 137,251,787 of record CM065814.1, on the reverse strand, counting down.
TTTAATCTTGGGAGGTCTTACAGTCTGATAACATGTTGTTCACATTAACATCTACAAACAACCCACTATTATTATTTCCCAAGACAACCTCCAGGGTTTTTATAATTGTTGCCTAGCAAAAAAGATTCTCTGGTACACTGTAAGCTGTAAGCAGTGTCCTTTATTGGATTTTTATTTGGAGTGGGCTGGGCCCATGATGCTCCACATGATATGTAGGCGTATAAAAGGACTAATTGATTAGTGGGCTGGCAACGTTAAGTTTTAATACGGAAAAATAACTCTATTAGGGACTGAAATTTGCCATTTTTATCACTCAAGTGACTAAACTTTAAAGTATATCAAAGTAGGGACTTAAGTTTATTCCGTTATACACGTTAGAGACTGTTATTTTTAATCCATTAAGTTTTAACGGATTGCTGACATGACCATTAAGTGCCACGTGTCAGCATTTTATTGGTCGGTAATAATAAAATAATAATAAAAATTTTCAGATTTTTGTATTAATAATAAAATAATAATAAATATATAAAAGTCTAAAAAAAAGATAAAAAATCTGAAACTTTTTTAAAAAAATTAAAACTTTATTTTCTTTTAAAATCTGGAATATTAATATTAAAAATTGGTACTTTTATTTAAGTTTCAAAAATAAAAATTAAAAATTAAAATATTTGGATTTGATATATAATTAATCTTTAATTTGTTTTTTATATTTTTAGATTTTTTTTGTAAAATAATATTAATTTATTAATATTATGAAAAATTAGATCCAATTTTTTGTTTATTATGAAAAATAATATCCCAATTTTTTTTTAAAAAACAGTTTAAAAATTAGATCCAAATTTTTCAATTTTTTATTTTTTTATTTTCAAACTTTAAATAAAAACATCCAATTTTAAATACTAATATTCGAGATTTTTTTTAAAAAAATAAAGTTTCAATTTTTGAAAAACAATTCCAGATTTTCTTATTTTTTATATTTTTTAGACTTTTATATTTTTATTGTTATTTTATTATTATTACAAAAATTTAAAAAAATTTATTATTATTTTATTATTACCGACCAATAAAATGCTGACACGTGGCACTTAACGACCATGTCAGAATCCATTAAAACTTAACGGATTAGAAATAACCGAGTCCTAACGTGTATAACGAAATAAACTTGAGTCCCTACTTTGATACACTTTAAAATTTAGTCCCTTAAGTGATAAAAAGACCAAACTTGAGTCCCTAGTAGAGCTATTTTGCCATCTATAATATTCAAAAATCAAAATCCTTTGTCAAGACTTCTTTTCTTTGTACTTCCAAAGAAATATTTGAACTAAACGATCAAATATTAAGACATCATTTAGTATTGCTTTCGCAGTCTCCACAAACAACTTTCTCGATTTTCATAGTCAAAAACAGTATTTGTCAAGTATAAAACTGTTTTTATTAAAAGCTGAGAGACCTTTGTTTGTCGATCGGCTATTAATGGTTAGCTGTTACTTGACTAATTGACTGTATTAGTTGGTTTGACTGGCGTTTTGTATTAGCTGTTTGTATAAAAGTGTTTAGTAAATAACTAAATGACCAAAAAGGATATTCACCTAATTGATTAATTTGACGATTTGTATATCCTCACTTATTTTATGTTATTTATTTTAAAAAAACTCGTATTTTAATTAATATAACATAAAATAATAATTCAAAACTATTGTATAATTTTAATTACATATTTTATTGAAACAAAATTATTTCTTAAAATTGGAATAATGAAATAGAAAAAATTCAATTTGAATAGAATATAATTGAACAAGAAAAATCTAAATTTTACTTTATTGTTTTAGTGATATATAATTTCCCCTAATATCTGATTTCAACTGTTGTAGTAATAATAAAATATTTAAATAATTTATTGAGATGGAAATATAGCCCAACCATTTAATTATATATTTGTATTATATTAGTTTATTAATTAAAATTTTGGTTTGAGATTTATGATTAAGATAAGTGAGTTTATAAACATGTAGGGATAAATATGTCTTTTCAACTTATTTATTGAACAAGCTAATTGAAAAAGCACTTGATGAGTTTTTTTTATTAAAATTAGAGGATCGAGCTCAAGCACCTAATTCAAAAAGCCCCAACCGAACATCAAAATTAGAAATTTGTAAAGACAAACCTATGATTTGCTTCAAACCACTAATTTTGGCTCAAAAAATTGTTTACCAAACGAAATTATAATCATAAAACTAGTGTCTTGTTATGCCCTTTTACAAAGTATCCATTATCTTATCAATTAATTTGCCAAACATTTTTGATAAAATCAAACATCATATCAATCAACTACGTTATCAAGTAACTTATGAGACATCAAATAACTTATCAGATTTCAATCACTTATCAATTTTCAATCACCTTATGAGTCGATTTACTCGATTTCACCAAACATACTTAAAATAGTGACAAGCAACTAAAGACCCTATATTTTTTGTGAATTCCAATGAAATCTGAGGCGATAGGAAGTGCTCCCTATGTCCATTGAAAGCTTGATAAATAGTTTATATTTGGTGTATTATAAACAATAATTGGTATAAATAATTTTGATAAATGTATGGTAGAGATTAAAAAGTAAAATATATTAATAGTGAGTGCGTGGTGGAGATTAAATAATAAAATGTTTGATTGTGCAAATGCGTTAAATGTAAAACTTCTAAATAGACAAAAGAAAGAAGTAAGTGTAAAATTTTGGGGAGGGAGGAAGTAGCATCTACTCCACACAACTAACTCAGTAAACAACTACCCCATTAAATGCACAAAATAGGGAAATAAATAGTGAAATACTTGCAATAAATAGTGAAATACCCACAGAATCAGGATCATGTTTGACCCGATTGGGCGAGTGTCAAGTCACACGTGGACAGAGTTCCAGACTGATCAACGTCGAGGTTTTCGAACTCTTCCAGCAGAATTGAGATATCATCTTGATTTATTTTCCCCATTTCTTTTAGTTTAAATATGATGAACTCAGCAGCCCTGTTGCACATCAAGAAAGTGAGACAAAATCAACGGCCCAGATCACAACCGCAAGGCAACATGCCATTGATAATAGAAGTTGCAACACAGATGAGCGGATAATTACAAAACTACTCTGAGGTTTAGCCTAATGACAAAGACTCCTGTTATCATTCAGAGTTGCAAATATCCCTCTACGTTTGGTGTTGAGTTCATAAAAAGAAACAAATTTCAGGGGGTATTTGTAAGTTTTTAGAAAATAACAGGACTGTTTTATAGTTAGTCCAAACCTTAGTGGTAAATTTCTGTATTCAACACTGACCCGATACTCTTATTATTTATGGCCATAAACACTCAACACTGACCCGACAGTCCCATTCGCATCGACATCAGCCGACTCCAAATCCACATTGGTCATTTTCTTGTTAACAACATATTGCACCAATGCTTTCTGTCTGCTCTCTGTGTTGAGCTCCGCAGTGTAACACAACAACTGCGCCAAACAAATCGTGCTCGTTAAAATCCAGAATATAGCAAAAACACGTCCGGCCTTCGTGGAGAAGCTCTTATCTCCATAACCCAAAGTCGTGACAGTCGAGCAAGCACAGTAGAAAGCGTCGACTAAGCTCAATTTCTCAACCGTAGCTAAAAAAACCGTCCCGATTATAAAAAGCACCACAAGAAAGCCCGTCATCATAAAACACTTGTACCGAACTCTATTGTTCTCCAACTCCGAATGAATTTCGGTGGGGCCGAGTTTCTGACGCATATGTAAGGCCTTAATAAGCAATATTTCCTGCTTTTCGACAATATAATCTGCACCTTTGCTAAGTGTCAGCCCGATCAGAGCCATGCCCGAGAAGACGAAAGCACAAGCAAGAAGCTTTGTGGAGAAACTATTAGGCACGAGGTCACCATATCCTACGGTGGTCATCGTCACGATGCAAAAGTAAATGGAGTCTAGAACACCGTCTGTTTTATCTCCCGTGATTTGGTCCATGACCAAGTAAAAGCAAACCGTACCTATAGCCAAGTAGAAAATTAAGTAAATGGCCACCCTTTTGAAACTGGGATGTATGTTGTCGAAAAAGGATGGGGAACTGGGATGCGTGTGGGGCCCGTTCGTGACGCTAATTTCCCCGGGAAGAAATTCGGACAAAGGCGCACTTCTACAGCGACGAAATCTTCTTCTCTTTGGGTTGGGTTTATGATTAGTTTGTGTTGTGGGGTTTAATAGTCCAATTGTTAAGGACCTTTCACCATTGCTGGCCATCCCGACAGTTCACGGGCACAAAGAATCTTAAATAAATTGAATTCGAATGCAACCTCTTTGCTAATATAGTCTCACACTTTGGCCAAAAATGTGACTGCTGGTATGATCCTCGGCCCTCCGCCTCTTTCTTGTTTTGTACTCGAATGGCATACTGTCACAGTCAAAAGGGAAAAGAAAGGTATAAAGAAACAAGTGTGAATTGCAAGTTAGAAACAACCACACAATTTAATATAGTAGGATATAGATTAGTAGTACTAAGAGATTTACTTGGGGTGTGTTGGGCAGTCTAGCTGCCTTCTGCCTCATAAACTAGCTTATATGCTAGTTTGAGACGTACCAAACGAGGCTTTCTAAATACAACAACAACAACATCTAAGTCTTAGTCCCAAAATGATTTGGGGTTGGCTAACATGAATCAAACTTTGAAACCGTCAATGATCGTTAAACTTTAAAAACTTTAAATAAGATGGAAAAAATAAGTTAGCTTATTCAGCCAAAAATACACTTAATCTGTTAGCGATAGTTAACTATAAACAGAAATTGCGATGCATTTTTCAGCAGTTAATTTCTCTTCCTTTCTCTCTCTCTCTCTCTCTCGTTCTTGTACCGTTTTCTCTTCTTCTTCTTCCCTAAATTTAAAACTAGTTTCACAGGCTAACAAGTATGAATTGATAGGGAAAACAATACAGAACTGCATGAGTTCAGCTGTTAGAGATAGTTAACTATAAACTAGCTTGAGATGTACCAACCGAGGCTTTGTAACATACACTTAATCTGTTAGAGATAGTTAACTATAAACAGATTGCGTTAACTATAAACAGATTGTGATGCATTTTTCAGCAGTTGATTTCTCTTCCTTTCTCTCTCGTTCTTGTACCGTTTTCTCTTCTTCTTCTTCCCTAAATTTGAAACTAGTTTCACAGGCTAACAAGTATGAATTGATAGGAAAAACAAATTCAGAACTGCATGAGTTCAGCTGTTAAAGGGAGTGTTTGTAATCATTTAAGTGATTATCAGCTTGTGAAGTACAAATGTCCAACTCTGCCTTTACATTCTGCGTAATTTAATCGGAACATCACGACGGGTGCCTCGAATGTCTGATCCCGCCTTCGGTGTGACTTATTCAAACATATGGGTAGGGGGAAGGTTCATGAATAGGTTCTCAGTTTAGCTTCTGCTACTATAAAAACCCTTCTTCTATAATCAAATTTACTGCAAACGCTCCAAACAACACATTATGTTTCTACTTTCACATACACAATGGCGAATCCAGAACCTCCGGCGACAAGGGGCACCTACCCCTAATTAGGTTGTGAATCCGCCACTGCGCGCGCGCGCGCGCACACACACGCACGCACACATCCACGGTGTGAAGTATCTGAAAGTGCTCAAGATCCGAACAAATACTGTACTCAGCTTCCAACAGTTCGTAAAGAGAAATGAAACATAGCGCCGAAGCAACCATTGAAGCACAGAATATTTAATTTTAAAATATTAAATATAAAGATCAAGCATACAGAGCGCAAAATTACTACACTACAGTGGAGAATCTGAACATTTGACTTACAAGTTAGAAGCTTGCAGGATTCATATGGCTCGATCGTCTCTGGAAATAGTTCGACTTCTTTTTTTCTTTTTACTTCTTTTTTCCTTTCTGGTTCTAGAAACGGGAAATCGCCATGTTTTTGCCTCTGTAAATTGGAGAGCCGGTTCTGCCTAAAACTACACCTCAATTCAGTTCGTTTGTGTAGTGTACTTTGGTATTTCGTGTAACAAAAGTCCAAACCCATACACGACACTAAATGAATTCGTATCATACCGGGTCTACCTAGAACCGATTACATGGATTTAAATTATGAAATTGATCATACAAATTAATAAATGAAATATGTTTTTCATTTTCCTGTTATTATTTGGCAACCGGTTGGTTACGTGTATTAGTTTGCTCATGTGGAGCTTTCTCATTGGTTGTTTTCTTAGTTGTTGAGTCATAGGTTAGATAGTATAAATACTATTTCCTAGCCAATATTCAGTGCGTAAAATTCATTTCCTTCAATATGAAAATGATTTTCCTCAAATTCTCTCCGTCCTTCTCCTTCTTCTCCACCTCTGTTCTTCTCTAAATTTGTTATGGTATCGGAGCAATAAACATCTTCTGCTGCTTTCGTTTTCCGTTTTCCAATTCGTAATTCATGGCTAAAATCACCAAAAATGGTGAAAATTCCTTGGCTGTTCATGAAGATCATAGCAGTCCATATTTCTCCAACTGATAATCCAGGTGTTCAATTGGTCACACAGCAGCTCAACGGATCCAACTTCAATAGTTGGTACGATCTATGACAACTGCATTGATGGCAAAGAACAAGCTGGATTTTGTCATTGGTGCTTTGTCTCGCCCTAAAACTTCAGATCCACTATATTCTCAGTGGATCCGGTGCAACAGCATGGTGATCTCTTGGTTGAGGAACTCTGTAGTTCCTGAAATCAGCTCCAGTCTCATGTATTTGGAGGATGCTGATTTGATTTGGACCGATCTCAAGGATCGATTCTCGCAGGAGGACTTGGCGTGGATCTATCAATTGAGTAGGGCTGGGACTTTTGAAACCGGGAACTGCGGAACCAATCCGAACCGCATCGATATCGACGGTTCGGTTCGGTTCCTAGCAACAATTTTTTTTCGGTTCGGTTCGTACTGTTAGTATTCAGTTCGGTTCGCGGTTCCTGTCCGTTTTAAAGAGGAACCGATCTGAACCGCAAGGAACCGTCCGAACCGGGAAACCGATCCTATGAACATAATATATATAATATATTCTTATTAAATATAATTAATATAATATAATATAATATATTCTTAATAAATTAAAATATAATATAATATATTTCTCCGAACCATATAAAATCGGTTCCAGTTCGGTTCCGATTCCTGTATTTTTCTTCCTGGAACCGAAAAGTCCCAGGCCTACAATTGAGGCAGCAATTGGTGAGTCTGCGTCAAGGAACAGTTAGGAGCTTATTATACGAAGTTTGGAGTGCTGTGGGATAAATACCGCGATTATCAGCCGAATGCGTGGTGTACCTGTGATACCTGCACTTGTGATAGTGCGAAGAGATGGAATTGCTTTCAAGCACAAGAATGTGCAATGCAATTTATCCAAGGTTTGCATCATTCGTATTTTGCTTTGCGTTCGCACACTCTCTCTGTGTCTCCGATTTTATCTCTGCAAAAGATCTTTGCCTTTGTTCTGCAATAGGAGAGGTAGAGATCAGTTGAATTCGTGCTTTCACCACATGCTGCTCATATGCCTGAATTATCAGGATCTGTTGTTAATGCCACATCTGGTGGCCGTGGTAGAGGAGGCAGAGGAAAATTTCTCTACACAAAGTGTGGAAAAATGAATCACACTGTGGACAAATGCTTTGAGATCATTGGCTTTCCTCCAGGATATGCAAGAGGTAGTGATGAGTCGATTCTTGATCGACTCATTCTATTCTATTGAGTCGTGTTTTCGTTTGCTTTTTAGTGTTTTTGTTCTCTTTTATGCTTGGTATGTTGTGTTTTTGTTTTATAGGTAGCCGAGCGAATATTGTGGTGAAATATGTGCTTTTATTGCCAATATTGGAGTTTATGGGAATCAATAGCAAGTCGGGAGCAAAAACATAGCTCGGGCGATGAAAAACGAAGCAACATCGGTCGTATTTTCTAAATTCCAGAATCATCGCTCTGAATTTGGATGTGTTCTCTATTGTTATAGATTCCTCGTGAAATTAGCTTCGAAACGGTATATCATACGCTAAATTCCGAGGTGTATTAATGTAAAAATGAAAGATCAAGCCGAAGAAGACCAAAAATTGGAGTAAAAACAAGAAGAAACGACCCGGGCCGCGTCAGGCAACTCGACCGTGTCACAGGACACGGCCGGGTCATCAAAGCAGTGAGAATTCACTTTACGAGCGATTCGGCGGGTAGTGTCACAGGACACGACCGGGTCACGCGTCCAGTGAGATCTTCATTTCTGGAGCAGTACAACACGGGCTGTGTCACGGGACACGGCCGGGTCCATTGGACATTGAAATATGGCATTTCCAGGACAGTTTGACATGGACCGTGTCATCTGACACGGGTCGTGTCACTTTTCGGTGCATGACCTTTTCATTGACATTTTTACACGATTTGGAGAGATTTTCTTGGATTTTTGACTTTATAAAAAGGTCTTGGGGACCTAAAGAAGGCATATATTATGATCTTGTGAGATTTTTTGTGTGGAAAAATACAAAATTTATGGAGAAAACACCAAAAAGGGAGGAAAAGAGAGATTTTTTCATCATATTCCTTGTATGTTCATCATTTTGAAAAATACATTTGTGAGTGATTATAATTCCTTGTATCATTTGTTATGAGTTCTTGAAGGAAGAACATCAAACCTTCATCGGGAATTCGATTTCGGCTTCTGCAAGGAAAGTTTCTACCATGTTTTGTTTTACGATTTTCACTATTATTGTTGAAATAATCATGTGTAGCTAATCCTTTCATATGGGTTTTTAGATTGAGCCACACACATGTTATCGATTGTTAGTTTCAATTGATTTTCCGGGTAGAGTTTTGGATTGTTCCTCTTTGTTTGTTCTTAGCATAAGAACTTTTGATTTAGATCATCAAACCTATTTCATAGTTGTTATTATTGTCAAAATGAGGATTTTTGTCGTCCGCCATCAGACGATCGGATAGAAGCGATTGTTAATGTTCTAAACCTTTTTTACGCGATCTTTTAGCGATTTACCTCATCAAAAGTAGTCGTTTAATCGATTGTTAGTTAGGGATTCATCTCCATCAAAGGAGTGTCTCTTATTTTTGAAAAGCACAATTGTGATTTTTAGAATTATCGCCATCAAATGGATTTCTTTTAATCGTGAGCAATCGATAATTCCAAACCTTATTTCTTTGAGTATCGGAACTAATAATTGATTACGTGTGTGTTGGTGATTCTAAACTCCCATATCATTCTCATAATTGTAATCTCTTAATTATCCAACCATTAATTCGGTGTTGTTAACATTTCGTTTATTTTAATTTTCTACGTTTTTGATTGTAATCATTGGTGTATTTTACTTTACTTTTGTTAATTCGACTATTTGCCGAACATTATTGAATTTCAAACCGTTTCCAACTCCTTGTGAGATCGACTTCGGAGTTACTTGTCGCTACCTACAAAAGCGATTCGTACACTTGCGAGTTTTAATTTGTTCATCAAGTTTTTGGCGTCGTTGCCGGGGAGTTGGCGTTTAATTTTTGATCTTGTTTTAATAGTAGTTGAATTGTTTTTCTTGATCATTTTTCGTTTTCATTATTTTCGATAAAGTCTAAAAATTCGCCCTAACTTCTTTTGTTTATGCTTGGTAGGAGATCGTTGGGAAACCCGATTCTTCCACCCATAGACAAAGTTCAAATAATTAGAGCACCAAAAACAATAGCCACATCATCAATGGCAAACGACGAGGAGAATCCGGATCTTGAAGAGCGACTTTTGCTCCTGGAAGAAAACCCTCATCAACCGAGGCATGAGAATGTTGCACAAAATTTAGATGAAGAAAACATTTGTCAATCGAGATTTCCGAGATATGAGAATGTTGGGCACAATCAAGGGATACCCGAAGCTCAACAAGGGAGATACTTTTATCCGAGACAACCACCCGTTGGAGTGCAATATGGAGCGAACTATTTTCGCGGGCCTCAATATAGGATGGAAGCAAACTACAATATGCCGCAACAACCTCCGGTTGAGCATCTAATGCGAGACTATGCAAAGCCCGTGGTTAATACCGCCATCTCTTGCATCCAATTAGCACCGGCAGCAAGGAACTACCACATCAACGGATTTCACATCGAGCAATTACCCTCATTTCACGGATTAGCACGTGAGGACCTGTTGTCGTTCATCCGAGACTTCTATGTGGCGATTGACAACTTTCCATTAAATGGGTTGAGCGAGGATCAACTAAGAATGAAGTGCTTCTCATATACACTCAAGGATGGGGCGAAACAATGGTTGATGACTTTGGCACAGGGCTCACTAAGAACGTGGGATGAAGTTTACGACAACTTCATTACCAAGTACTTCTCTCATTCGAAGACTACACAATTGAGAACTCAAATCTCAACATTTGGACAACAAGAGGGAGAGACATTTCACGAAGCATGGGACCGATTCAAGATGCTCATCATTCAATGCCCACACAATCACTATCCGCTTCAACTACTTAATCAATTCTGGATTGACTCAATATTGCCAAGGTGCGGTGGATAACGCAGCCTGTGGTTCGTTTTGATGGTTAACGGAGAGACAAGCTTATGATGTGTATGAAATGTTGGGAACTAATTCACAATAAAAAAGTGTGCGTGTTCGTAGGGGAGCCGTGAACCAAGTAAGCGAGAAGGACGAGATGCAATCTAAAATCGATGAGTTAACAAGGGAACTAAGATAACTCAAGACTCAAAATAAATCTTCGAGCTCACGAGTTTGCCAGATTTGCGGAGCACCCGGACATGATGCTAATTCTTGCCCACATACTTTTCTGGAAGAACAAACCGAACAAGTGAATTGGGCTATGGGACAAAGCACGGGAAGGCCCGAATGGGAGGAGGGGAGAAATAATTATGGCGGAAATGCAAGAAATGCACCTCTCCCGAACACTTATCATCTTGGGTTAAGAAACCATCTGAATTTCTCATGGATAAACAACAACCCGATGCCGTATGACACAAGCGCCCAAGCTCAATACAATGGAGGAAACCGAGCCCAACAAACAACATAAAGTGAACTACCTCCGCAACAAAGGAACTCTCTTGAGGAGAGTATTGCAGCATTCATTAAGGAGAGCAGGGAAAACCGAGCAGAGAACAATAAAAGGTTCGAATTTAGAAGCCTCGGTGAAGAAAATGGAAATTCAAATTGGGCAACTTGCTACCGAGGCACGTAGATAAGAAAGGGGTAAACTACCAAGTCAACCCGAGCAATCTCAAGCTATTACCACCCTCCGAAGTGGTAAAGTGATAAATAAAGAGACAATTCCGGAAGCAAAAGAGATGGGCGGTGGGAAAGAAGACGAGTCGGGAAATCAAGAAGAGAGAGTAGACGAAGCAACTTCGACCTCCAAGCTTCACAAATCTGCTCAACCATATAAACCATCGGTCCCTTTCTGAGCCGACTTATAAAAGCAAAGCAAGAGGAGCAATTTTCCGAAATCTATGACATGCTTTCGTAGGTTCATGTCAACTTACCTCTCTTGGATGTTGTGAAGAACATTCCCGCTTACATAAAATTTTTCAAAGAATTGACCTCCAACAAGAGACGATATTTTGGGAACGAAAAAGTGGTACTCTACGAGGTAGAAGCAAGAAGTCAAAAGAGGGGCGATCCCAGAAGTTTTATGATCGACATCACTATGGGAGATAAGAAGGTTGCTCGTGGCATGCTCGATTTGGGAGCAAGTGTGAATCTCATGCCATACTCGACTTATTTGAGGCTTGGACTCGGGGGAATCAAACCAACAAGAATGACTCTTCAAATGGCGGATAGGTCGGTGAAATACCCCAAGGGAGTCATTGAAGACCTATTAGTGCAAGTGGACAAGTTGGTGATTCCGGCCGATTTTGTTATCTTGGAGATGAGCGATTTTGCAACAAGCAAAAATAAAGGGACAATGCTTCTAGGACGGCCATTCATGCGTACAACAAAAACAATCGTCGATGTTGATGAAGTAAAGGTCACCATGACCGTCTTGGGCGAAACTGTGGAAATCGACGTGTTCAGTTCATTTCCTATCCCTTCTCATATTTATGCTGCCCATGATTGTAATTTTATTGATTGCATTGATTCTTTGGTTGATGATACATATTTGCATGACGATGTAGGGGACGCGTTGCATGATGCTCTAACCGTTGAGCATGATATGGGGCTGAATAATTTAGAAATTGAAGAATATATTGCATTGCTAGATAATTCCGAACCATTTGATGAAATTGACGATCTTAATATGCCTTTGGAATTAAATTTTGAGGAGCCCGTTGAAATCACCCCGCCCCAACTTGAATTGAAAGAACTTCCGGCACATTAAATATATTTTCTTAGGTAAAAGTGACACTTACCCTGTAATTGTCTCTTCCGAATTAACTCCTTTGCAAGAAAACAAATCAGTAGAAGTTCTGACTAAATTAAAGGAAGCGATTGGGTGGAGTATTTCTGATATCAAGGGGATAAGTCCTGTAAGGTGCATGCATAAAATAATTCTTGAGGACAATGTTAAACCTGTTAGGCAAGCCCAAAGGCATTTGAATCCGAACATGCAGGATGTAGTTAAAAAAGGAGGTTTGAAATTGTTAGATGTCGGAGTCATCTACCCGATATCCGACAGTAAGTGGGTTAGTCCTGTGCATGTAGTGCCTAAGAAATCTGGAATAATGGAGGTTCGTAATGATAAAAATGAATTGGTGCCCACTAGAACAGTAACCGGTTGGAGAATGTGCATTGATTGCCGTAACGAAAAAAGATCATTTTCCCCTCCCTTTCATTGATCAAATGTTGGAACGTTTAGCTGGGCATGATTATTACTGTTTTCTAGATGGTCTTTCAGGTTTTTATCAGATTCCCATTGCTCCGGAGGATCAAGAGAAGACCACTTTTACTTGCCATTTTGGCACCTTTGCCTTTAGGAGGATGCCGTTTGGTCTTTGCAATGCTCCCGCTACTTTCCAAATGGGCATGCTTTCCATATTTTCTGACTTGTTGGAAAAGTTCATTGAAGTTGTCATGGATGATTTTTCTGTGTTTGGAACTACTTTTGATGATTGTTTACATAATTTGACTGTTGTGCTCGAACGATGTATTGAGTGTAGTCTTACACTTAGTTGAGAAAAGAGTCATTTTATGGTGAAACAAGGGCTTGTTTTGGGTCATGTGGTTTCTAATAAGGGAATGGAGGTTGATAAGGCTAAAGTTGATTTAATTGTTAAATTACCTCCGCCTTCATGTGTAAAAGAAGCTCGAAGCTTTTTAGGACATGCCGGGTTTTATAGGCGTTTCATTAAAGATTTTTCAAAAATTGCCCGCCCTTTAAGTAATATTTTGTGTAAGGATGCTAAATTCGATTTCACCGAGGAATGTTTGGTTGGTTTTAATGCTTTGAAAGAGAAGTTGCTTCCGCGCCTATTATTGTTGCACCCGATTGGTCTTTACCATTTGAAATTATATGCGACGCGTCTGACTTTGCTATTGGTGCTGTTTTGGGGCAGAGAGTGAATAAATTTTTCCATGTAATTTATTATGCTAGCAAAATACTCGATGAAGCTCAGGCCAATTATACCACCACCGAAAAAGAGTTTTTAGCTGTTGTGTTCTCTTTAGACAAGTTTCGATCCTATTTGGTTGGTTCGAAAGTAATTGTGCATATGGATCACGCTGCATTGAAATATTTGTTAAAAAAATTCGATGCAAAGCCAAGATTGATTCGGTGGGTTCTTTTGTTGCAAGAATTTGATTTGGAGTTTAAGGATAAAAAGGGTTCGAAAAACGTAGTTGTCGACCATTTATCTAGATTAACCGAGGGAGATAATTTTAAGCTCGATAGCTCTTTGCCGATTGTTGAAACTTTCCTTGACGAACAATTATTTGATGTGACTAAGACACCTTGGTATGCCGATATTGTTAATTATATTGTTAGTGGTGTTTTACAGCCTGACATGACCTTTCAGGGGAAGAAGAGATTTATTTCCATGTACAGGCATTACTACTGGGACGACCCCTACTTATTCAAGTTGGGGCTCGATCAAGTATTCCGACATTGTATCCAGGAAGAAGAGTACGAGAGCATCTTGTCATTTTGTCATGACTTGCACTGTGGGGGACATTTTAGCGTGAAGAAAACGGCACACAAAGTTCTTAAATCTGGATTCTATTGGCCGACATTATTTAAGGACGCTTATTCCTATTGCAAGAGTTGCGATCGTTGTCAACGAACGGGGAACATAAGCAAAAGAAATGAGATGCCGTTGACGAACAATCTTGTAGTAGAACTTTTCGATGTTTGGGGAGTTGATTTCATGGGTCCCTTTATACTTTCCGTTGGCTTTGAATATATTTTGGTTGCTGTGTATTATGTTTCTAAGTGGGTGGAGTCCAACCCGGACTAACGATGCTAACGTGGTTTGCAATTTCTTTAAGGATGTGATTTTTTGCAGGTTTGGGATGCCTAGAGCTGTGATTAGCGATAGAGGCACACACTTTTGCAACAGACAACTTGCAGGGTTGCTCAAGAAGTATAGCGTGACGCATAAGGTCGCGACGGCTTACCATCCACAAACCTCCGGGCAAGTTGAAGTGAGTAATCGACAGATAAAGGCAATACTTGAGAAGACAGTAAAGCAGACAAGGAAAGATTGGGCATTGAAGTTGAACGACGCCTTATGGGCATATCGCACGAATTACAAAACTACGATTGGAATGAGCCCGTATCGCCTCGTTTTTGGGAAGGCATGCCACCTACCTGTTGAGTTAGAACATAAGGCGTATTGGGATATCAAAGCGCTAAATTTAGATCAAGAAAAGGCAGGGGAAGAACTGATTTCTACATTTGAATGAGTTGGAAGAGATGCGATACGAGGCATACGAAAATGCTAAGCTCTACAAGGAACGGACGAAACGGTATCACGACAAGCGTATCATTCGCAAATCTCTCGAGCCTGGGATGGACGTTCTACTACATAACTCTCGTCTTAAGCTCATGCCTGGAAAATTAGTGTCGCGATGGGGCGGACCTTTCAAAGTCGTTCAAGTATGGCCACACGGAGCGATAGAACTCCTTGATCCACAGAAGAATGAGCATTTTAAGGTGAACAGACATAGAGTGAAGCCATACTTCGGCCGAAGTGAAGAAATCAATGTGTTTGAATGCATAGAGGTGCATGATGTCGAAAATTGAATAAGACAGGAAGAAGTCGAGCTAATGACTATAAAAAAGCGCTACTTGGGAGGCAACCCAACGGTTTAGTTAGATTTTCATCTTTTTGTTTTTCGAATTTATTTGCCTTATTCATTTTTGCTTGGTTCGAGACTGACCGGTTCGACTTTAGGTGTTAAAAATGTAGAGAAACGAGAGTGTTATCAAAAATTCACATTTTGGACAGGTTGGACACGGGCCGTGTCACAGGACACGGGCCGTGTCACAAGACACGGCCGGGTTAGCAATACAGTGAGTTTTTGCAATTCTGTAGGAGTTGGACACGGGCCGTGTCATATGACACGGCCGGGTTGGCAAGGCAGAATGTTTTTTTTAATTTTCGAACAGGTACGACACGGGCCGTGTCAGTCGGGGGTATATAAAGGACACCCAGCCGTGTCCCTTCATTCTTCATCTTCCCCAAAAAAAAAAAAATTTCCCCTCCCGAACTGTTGTTTGTTGATTCTTTAGTCTAATACTCGCAAGCGCACGATTCGTTCGATGTAGATATGCGGTGCAAGATCGATTCCACATGGAGGACTATGATAGTGAAGTAAAAATATTCCTATCGTTTTAAACCAAATTATATTAAATTCTAACATAGTCCCAAATAATTTTATTTCTGAATGATTATAATAATTGCATTAAATGACAGTAATTTTTAAGTAGATTTTAGATAAATTGATTTTAAATAATTTACTAGGGTTTAGAATCCACCAATATCTATTTATTATTTATTTTATATTTTAATTCCAAGAAATTCAGGGAATAGATTCTGAAATCAATCTCACTATTTCCCTATAGATTTAACAAGTACAAAATTATAATTCAAATATAGATTTTCCTTCGCTTGAAAAATGTAATTTCTAAGCATTATATGTATCCAATTTAATGGAAAATAAATAATCAAAGAAATTAACTAATATCAATAATCACAAAGCAATGGGGAATTTATAACTATAAAAAATAAGTGATATAATTGATGAAATAATATTTCCCTATTGAAGCGAAAATCATAATCCTTAAAAACATTTATTTGGAATTATTATATAAATATTAATAATAATAATATAGACATGGTTTCATCATAACCCCAGTAAAAGAAAATTACTCACTCATAATAACAACACAAATAAATAAATATTTCATAATATTATTACTCAAATATAATTTTATTACACAATATTTTTATTTCTCTCTCTTACAATAATCTCTCTCTATTTTTTCTCCTCTTTTTTTTCACCTCTCCAAAATACTACACATTCATCTCTATTTATACTACTTCAAAATTAATAAACTAATAATTTTAAAATATTTAAATCCCACCATTTCAATAATTCACGGCTGCCAAGGGGTGCTGACATCATGGATGATGTCAGCAGAGAGTTGAATTTTTGGTCCAATCCATTGTTGACACGTGGCGCAACATGGTCCGTCTATTTAATTGTCATTCGAACGGTCATAACTTCTTCATACGAACTCGAATTCGGATGAATTTTTTGTTAAAACGATCATCTCGACGAGACGAATAAAATGAGACCAGTCGTGACTATATTTAAATTTTGTAAAAAAATCGTCCTTGAACCAATTGATCTGTCTTGTACCGGTCGGTTAACCTGCAGATATAATTTAATTCTAATTAATTATCCAAAAATGACACAAAATTATAGAAAATTCTAACAAAATAAAATAATATAAATATATGGTAAAAATGATAAATTATCACACAAAACACACAATTATATACATAAAATACTAATAAAAATATTACTCAAAATATACTAAACATGAACCCTAGCGCCGATTTCTCCATTTTTCTTCATTTTCAAAGGGAATTTATACAAAATCAAGAAAAGAAACAAGAATCATTTACAATATCATCATTATTCAACCAATTTCATTACTCCAAGCAGCGAATCGGACGAATCAGGGGCTTGGTTTTTAATTTTTTTTCTCTTCAAATTCTCCGAATTCAAGATATGTTTTTCATGTTTTTTATGATGATTCTTGTTTATGAACATGCTATGATGCTTGAATCACAAGTTTTTGATTATCTAGGGTTCATGAATTAAATTGAAGTTGATAATTTGGGGATTTTTGATTGTTCTTGATTTTTGATGATTAAATTACTTGGTTGGAAATTCTTGTAGTTAAAGGGTGTTTTACATGATAAAAATGATGAATTCTAGAGGATTTGGATGATAAAATTTACTTGGGGAGTTGTTTTGATCGGTAAATGGTTATATTGGGGTTATTCCGTAGTTTGTTATAAGTTTGGGGGAGGAATGCGTTATTAATTCTTGAACAAATAATAAATTGAATTTTTTTGCAGAAAATGGCTAGAGGACGTGGACGTGGAAACTCTCAACAGGGAAGGGGTAGGGACGCGATAGAACAACAGCAACCGGCACGAGTATCGATCCAAGGGGCTGTCGAAACCCCCGAATAATACGGAATTGATCTCCCCGAAACGCGACAAGCTAGGTGGGAGATGCTAGGCCAGAAAAAAATGCTTCCTACTCGATGGCCCGATGATGAATGCATGACCGCGATGAGTATAAAGGATGGCGTGATGAAATTTCTAGAGAGGGTTAGTTGGGGCTGGATGATGACGCAAAAATGGGACACATACAGATACCTTACAATGGAGTTCCTTAGCACTCTTACAGTCAGACGAGATCCAGTCAATAGAGAGCCGACCGCAATAATATTCCGGCTTAACAATAACGACGAGAGGCTAACCATGAACCAGCTGGAAAACATTTATCATGCGACAAATGACGGAAATTACCAAATAAACCGGTTCGAGTGTGAAACATATTGGCGGGCTATGGTGGAATATCCGGGGAGCCCGACATGGTATTACATTGCAAAGTCGGCCAAAGGATCGAGTCTTCGCAATCCTATACTTCAATACCTACAAAAAGTGATTGCGAACACTGTTTATGGTCGAAAGGAGACCGGGCCAATTACTCTGCGAGAATTATACGTCGTGACCCACATGCTCGATAATACAACTCCAGCCACAGGGGCAATCATAGCCGAACATTTTGAGGACGTTGCGACGAAACTGAAAGGGAAGATTTGGATAAGGGGTTTGATTACCCCTATCGCACTTCATTATGGGATTTTCTTAGATCAGAGGACTCCCCTACCAGGAACAAACTGCTCTCTCTCTATGCTGAAAGTTATGAATATCCTGGATTACGAATCGCGCACAGTATTCCTCCAAAACGACAATAACCATTTCCTTCTCCCGAATACGCCTCTGAGGACTATAAATGGTATTCATGACATAGGAAATTTGCAGATGGCTACGGAAGCACACAGACGTGCACGAATGGAGGCTGGATTGCCCCCCCGGGTGACAACCTTCTTAACCGAAATGTTCGACCTCGACGCACGGTGGATGAAGGCAGAGTGGAGAGAATGGCAGAGGAAGAGGCATATGAAAGAGGACCGGGTGAATAAGAATACAACGACGAAGAAGAAAGCCCCAAAGATTGGCTCGAGACATCGAGGCAGGCCGAAACTAGACATGCCCCATCACGTCTAACACTAAGGGAGGAGTTCGTAGCCTTCCGCGAGGAGACTAGACAGAAGCAGGACGAGATGTTGTCTCTTTTGAGACAAATGCACGAGCGGCATGACCAGCAAGGCTGCTTCCCTCTGCCCCACCAGTAGAACCGGTCGTAAGTATTTCTTGGCGCATGAAATTCTTTTATTTAAATACTATACCCTCTTTGTGCGTATATTCTTTAGTTCAAGTTTGGGGGAGATTGGGTCAAGAAATACTTTGTTACCTTTGTTTTGTTTGTTTTTGGATATTATTTTGCTTGTTTGGTTATTTTTGCTTGTTTTTGTTGGAAGACTTTTTTTTTTCTTTTGGTGTGTTTTTATAAACTTTTGGTGTGTTTTGAGTATCTTGCATTTTTGATAAATACTTGGAAGAATGAACTCTTTTCTTGGATGCCTCGGGATTTATTTCGTTATTTTGATATACAAATCGAGGATAATTTGAAGAGGAAAAATTGTTGATAATCGAAACGAGTGTGAAATTGAATAAATAGTTTAATATCTTGGAGGTATAAACAAATCTACTTGTGAGCTTTTGAGCCTTCGTGCATTTTCAAATATGTAAGTTTCATTGTCGAGTGTTCCATTCGTGATTTAAGACTCTAGAACTTGCCTTGGTATCTTATTCGAAACTACTAGTGTGTGTAATATCCGGATTTATTACAGTGTATTTCATCTGTATTCAACCATGTATTATTTCGGATTGGTGATTTTGATTATTGGAATATGATATTTAGTGCATTGATATCATTGTGCATAAGTATAGAAACATGTAAAATTGCTCAAGAAACCTTGTGATAGCGCACGCTAAGAATGTATCTTAACGCGCGCTATCGGGCCATTATTAGCGCACGCTATGAAGGTAGGGGTTGCGTGCGCTAAGAACTCAATTATTGAGCGGGACAGCTAACACATGCGCCCTGACATGGGTCGGATAAGATTCCAGCGCATCCGGACAAACTCGAAGTCAACCATTATTAGCGCACGCTAAGGGATGCTTAGTAGCGTGCGCTAACTTGTCAATAATGCAGAATTTTATAAATGGGACAGCAACCGATTTGGCTTTCATTTCCTTCGTCTATACTTCACCTTTGAGAGTCCAGAGAGCAAGTATATCCCTTCTAAACACTTAGAACATATATTAGTGATCATTGAATGATTGAGTATCACTTGTGAGTGATCATTGAAGAGGAGTAACACCTTGGAGTGGCACATAACCAAACGGAGTCGGATTATACCTCGTGGTTCAGTGATTTCGGCATTCTAAGGTATGTTCAACCTATAACCAGTCTTAGATTTGGTTTTCCAATGGATACGATGATCATATTATCGAGGTATTGAATTTCATTAGTGAATTATCCAACAACATCATGTTTAGAAGATTGGAATGTCTACAAATACGATATTATTGTTGGAACCTTGAAGTTGGGATCCTAGTACTTCAAATGATGAGATTAATATTCTGAAGTTAACAATCCGTATGATTTATGTTATCTTTGTGACCATGATTTGGAAGAGATGTTATAAGAACTTAAAGGAAGAATCATCTTAGGAAATATTCTTTCGTATAAGTCGGAATTGTTAGTTCACCTCAAGATGAAGTCTGAATATGTATAATGATAAGCATCTAATACATCAACCGGAGATCACCAACTTTGCATGAGAATTGTAATCAAGATGGATTATGGTGTCATGAAGATTATACGTATATTTGCATCTTGAAATTGATATCATCACGAGATCATTCATAAGAGTAAGAACTTGGTATTCATGGAAGTAACATGAATTATCACGAAGGATTTCATTGTTTGAACATGACAAGAACGATTCTTTCGGCGATAAAGCGCCATGCGAGATAGCGCACGCTATGTTATGCGATTCAACGTGCGCTTCTCGTGTACTAGTTAGCGTGCGCTACGTTTGGTACGTAACGTCGCTAGACCATCGATCGAGTCGATTGGTGATCGGTGATGTCTCGACCATGCATTATTAGCGTGCGCTAATATACGAGATTTAACGTGCGCTATCGAGTACGTTTAGCGTCGCAAGCGTTTTGGACTTAGCGTCGTTAAATCATCGGCCGAGTCAATCGGGTGATCGATGAGGCACGACAACGCCGGGTTAGCGTCGCTGGCGGTGTGTCTGCGACGCTAACGAGTAGCATTAACGTCGCTACATATGATTCGTAGCGTGCGTTAACTGCATCGAGACAGTTACTATTAAGGACTTCCTACCGTAATTGTTGAATTGTTAGACGCTAAATGCGGCCGAAATGAATTATGTACTTTTTCTTTTGTTAAGGTTCGAGCTTAACACGTGGATCGAAGGGGACGACCTTGAGTATTTTGATATTCGTGGAAGTTTATTCTTGTCAACGAACCGAGGCAAGTACTCTAATTATTTGTACTATGACAATTGTGATGGTATCGTGTAAATATGTTGTGTATATATATATGTCCACCATGTGTTGATCCGACGGGAATAATCATGGGAATCTATAGCTGTGTGCTGTTTGGATCGTTGGACGGTAGTTCCACCATGTGTTGGTCCGACGGGATCATCATGGGAATCTATATTGTGTCTGTTGGATCGTTGGAATACCATCTGTATGTTGGAAATGTTATGATATGATATGTGTTGTGGATATTCTCGTTGGAGAAACTTGTTATGATATAATTGTTGATTATACCACTGTTTTATGATTATTGTACTTGTACTAGCATCGTTGTGCTAACCCCTTCGGGGGTGAACATTTGTGTATGTTCAGGATCCAGGAGAGCGGGGAAACAACCACTGGAGAGGCATGACGACGAGGGTGCGGAGTGATGTTTCGACCGGGTTTACTGTCTGTTATTTATTGGTTATTTTCAATAAGTACTCGAGTACGTTGTCGATTTATAATGCTTGGATTTTGATGATGTAATATAACTCTTCATGGGATATTTGTAATTTCGATTTTGAACGATCGGTTGAATTTCATTTGATAATTTCATAAAGCTGGTATACATTATTGTCATTCCTTTTATTCACCTTGTAAATTCTTATGTAAAGGATTTACGGCTGTAATATTCTGAATATATTGGGGTGTTACAGAATATGGTATCGGAGCTAAGATTATGGATATCTTGGCCGTTGGGTTAAAATAGGGGTCATTTATGTCTTTTGAGGTAACCGGTCATGAACGACATCACTGCACTGCCTACGTCTTCATGCGAACAGTGGTTGTAAGTTCCTAAACTCTATCTTGTTCTTTGCATCCGTATCTCTTTATACTTGAATATTAGAACGATCTTGTTTCTGTGTATTAAGTACTTGTGCTTACGGTATGTTGAGAGGCGGACGTGGGCGTGGTCGCGGTCGTGGACGCGGACGAAGGAATGCCGAAAGGGAGGCATCGCCTTCTAATCAGGCTAGTCATAGCTCAGGCGAGCCGCAACAATCCATCAATAACGAACCGGAACCTGGTGTGCCAGAAATCCTTCGTCAAGTTGTGAACCAGATGACTCAGTTCGCTCAGGTCGTGGACCGAATGCAAGTGGCGGCAGGAATTCGGCAGGGAGATGGACAACAAAGAATTCCAGAAATGGGAAATCGAGGTGACCGATGGTTACAAGAGGTGGCAAAAATGCAACCACCCAAATTTGACGGCTTTTCCGAGACTCCCACTTGGGACCATTGGTTGAAGGAAGCTGGAGAAAATTTTCTTTGGAATTAATTGCCGGACGACGGAGAGCTCCTATTGCCGTACTTTACGATAGGGGAAGCATCCGAGTGGTGGGAAGCTATCCGACTGCAGATCATGATGCCGATTGGGCGGAATTTAAAATGATGATGGAAGCTCGATGTGCCCTCGTCCTGTGAGGGAAGCCAAAATTCGGGAATTTTTCTCCGCTCAACCATCAGACGAACCCGTGTCCCAGACGATTAAGACTTTTAACCAACAGTTAGCATTTGTTCGACATCTGGTCAGAACAGATGCGGAAATGATGATTCATTTTGAAATGAGGATGAAACCAGAAATCCAGAGGTACATGTCCGGTTTTGAATGTACCACTCTCCGCCAGTACCAGGATAAGGCGTTGGCGTAAGAAATAAAAGAAGCAGCAATGGAGAAGTTTATGGAGTCGAAGAAACAGAAAGTCTCTGGTACTTTACAGAGCACAAGAGCGGTGGGCCCGCAAGGCCCAGTCTTCTTTTCTTTCAAGAAGCCTCCGCACTTTGACTAAGAGCGGAAAGAATTACGGAACAATGTCGGCCACAACGGATACGGCTAGGAAGTGCTTTAACCGTGGTCGCCTGTGCCACCTTTGGCGTGATTGTTTGCGCACTCGATTACATGTTTTGAGTGCGGACAGGAAGGGCACCGTGCGGCGTTTTGTAAGGACGCCACTAAGTACAATGGAACCCGCTCATCACGGCCCGATTCGAAGGAAGCGGTGTCAGCAGACACGGCAAAGTGTTCGAATGCCTCGGAATTTTGGCCGCAGGCGAGCGAGAGGACAATGGGACCGAAAGGGGACATCGAGTGCGGATCTGTTCCCCCACGTTTGTATGAGATGAGGAGGACAGATGATCGTGATCTGCTTTGTCGCATCAGTCTTGCCCAAATCTTTTCCCGGCCGATTAAGCGTATTGTTCGTCACAGAGCTACACATTCTTTCATATCTTTGTCTTGTGTAAATCGTTTGAATATTTCGGTTTTTATACTTGTGAACCTTATGTTGTTGGTTTACCGAGTGGAGAGAGAATTGTCGGAAATTTAGAAACTAGAAATTTCCTGTATCATTTGGGGGCAGAGAGTGGCTCTCAAATATGATCGTGATAGAAATGCAAGGAGATGACACGATACTCGGAGACGATTGGCTTAATCGGTATGGAGCAATTGTAGACTCTCAAGGAGGAAAATTTCACCGATCGCCGATGATGGCTCCAAATCTTGTTCGAAGGATGGAAACCGGGAAGCTCAGGAAAATTGATCAAAGCGATGAAAGTCAGATTGTTGAAACAAGGCAGCATCGCATAATGGTGTTATGCAATGAAGAAAGAAGACAAAATGGTGGAACTTTCATCTATTCTGTTGTGAACGAATTTCTAGATGTATTTCTGATGAATTACAGGCTACCTCCACGAAGGGATGTAGAATTTACTATTGAGTGGAACCTGGAGCGACACCAATTTCTAAGGCACCGTATCGTATGGCACCTCTTGAGATGTACGAATTGAAGAAGCGGTGGAGGAGTTCTTGGACAAGGGTTATATTGACCAGCGTTTCACCACGGGAGCGCCGATTCTTTTGTCCGAAAGAAGGATGGATCGCTCCATTGTGTATTGACTATCGAGAGTGAACAAGATGACGATTAAGAACAAATATCCGATACCACGGATTGATGATCATTTGACCCGGTGCAAGGGGCAACGGTATTTTCTAAAATTGATCGAGATCGGGATACCATCAATCGAGGATTAAGGAGTCGATGTTCGAAATCAGCGTTCAGAACTCGCTACGGGCATTATGAGTTTGTGGTGATGCCGTTTGGTCTCACTAACGCACCTGCTGTATTTATGCAATTGATGAACAGAGTGTTCATTGAATTTTTGGACAAATTTGTGGTCGTGTTTATTGACGACATCCTGGTGTATTCTAAGAGTCCGGAAGAACATGCGCAGCATTTGCGGATTGTATTGGAACTTTTGAGAAACGAGCAATTGTACGCCAAACTTTCTAAGTGTGAATTCTGGCTAAAGGAAGTAATGTTCCTTGGCCATGTGGTGTCAGCTAAAGGAGTCCGAGTAGATCCTCAGAAGATCGAAGCAATATTGGATTGGAAGCCTCCAAAGAATGTGAAAGAGGTCCGAAGCTTCTTAGGACTTGCTGGATATTATCGTCGATTCGTGGAAGGGTTTTCTAAAATTTCCCGCCCACTTACTCGACTTTTGCAGAAAACTCAAAAGTTTGAGTGGAACGAGTCGTGTCAGACTAGTTTTGATGAGTTAAAGAAGAGATTGACGACGGCACCGATTCTATCACTTCCGCAGGAGGCGAAGGATTCATAGTTCTGATGATGCTTCGAATCAAGGACTTGGGTGCGTGTTGATGCAGAATGATAAGGTGATCGCTTATGCGTCGCGACAACTGAAACCTTATGAAGTGAATTACCCGACACATGATTTGGAGCTAGCAGCAGTGGTTTTTGCCTTGAAGATCTGGAGGCATTATCTGTACGGGACTCACTGTCAGATCTTTACGGATCATAAGAGTCTCAAGTACATATTCAGTCAGAAAGAGTTGAACATGAGGCAAAGAAGATGGTTAGAACTGATTAAGGACTATGACTTGGAGATTTTATATCATCCAGGCAAAGCAAATGTAGTGGCCGATGCACTTAGCCGCAAGCCTGTCTCTATTCAGATGCTGGAGACGCTGACATCCCAACTTAGCCTTCAACGAGAGATGATTCGTTAAGGAATTGAGGTATGGTTACAAAGAGTCCAAGGACAACTGTGCGTGATGGAGATAACTTCATCTTTAACCGAAGAAATCAAATCTAGACAATTAGATGATCCTCTGATGGTTCGGTTACATGATGAAGTGATCAAAGGAAAGGCCCCCGGATTCATAATTCATGACGATGGAGTTTTGAGATTTCAGAACCGACTCTGCGTTCCCAATGTTGATGTTAAAGCAGACGATTATGAAGGAAGCTCATAGTTCGCCCTATTCTATCCACCCGGGCACCAGTAAAATGTATAAGGACTTGAAGCAGAATTTCTGGTGGGGCAACATGAAGCAAGACGTAGCGGACTATGTTTCGAAATGTTTGACTTGTCAGCAGGTTAAGATCGAGCATCAACGGCCTGCTGGAATGTTGAAGCCGCTCCCGATTCCTGAATGGAAGTGGGAGGACATATCAATGGACTTTATCACTAATATGCCGAAAACCAGGACAGGAATGAACATGATTTGGGTGATAGTTGATCGTTTAACCAAATCGGCTCATTTTCTAGGCATTAAGGATACGTGGGGACCGAGAGAGGTTGGCACGAGTCTTTATTTCGGAGATAGTTCGATTGCATGGTACGCCGAAGACCATTGTTTCGATCGAGACGGCCGTTTTGTGTCTCACTTTTGGAAGGCGATTCATAAGGCCTTGGGGACCGAATTGAACTTGATCTGATTATCACCCGCGATCGACGGACAACTGAGAGAACTATACAAACGGTGGAAGATATGCTAAGGGCACGTGCCTTAGATTGGTCAAACGATTGGGAAGTTCATCTACCGTTGATTGAATTTACCTACAATAATAGTTGGCATGCTTCCATTAAGATGGCCTTTGTTTGAGGCATTATACGGAAGGAGATGCGGATTGCCCCTATCTTTGGGACGATTCATCGGACTTGATCGAACAGAACGAGTTGATCGAGCGGACTCGAGAGAAGATAGCCTTGATTCGTGAAAGGCATTAGCGCCAGTCGCGAAATCCTATGCGGACGTACGCCGCCGTCCATTGGAGTTCAAGATCGGAGATCACGTACTTTTGAAGGTTTCTCCTACTCGGGGAATCTTTCGTTTCGGAAAGAAAGGAAAGCTGAGTCCGAGATATATCGAACCATTTGAAATCCTCGAGAGAGTTGGGGAGTTGGCATCTGATTGGCATTGCCGCCGTCATTGTGTCATGTTCATAACGTGTTCCACGTATCCCGATTCTGGAGATATATACGGATCCCAGTCATATCATTGATTTCGCGAGATCGAAGTCGAGCAGGATGGGACATTTGAAGAAAGACTACCAAGATACTCGAGAGTCGAGTCAAGCAACCGAGGAACAAGTCAATCGTTTTGGTCAAAGTTCGGTGGTCACGTCACGGAATGGAAGAAGCCACTTGGGAAACAGAAGGCGATATGAAGTCTAGATATCCCGAGTTATTTTCGTCTTGAGTTTCGGGACGAAACTCCTTTTTAGTAGGAGAGTATGTAATATCCGGATTTATTACAGTGTATTTCATCTGTATTCAACCATGTATTATTTCGGATTGGTGATTTTGATTATTGGAATATGATATTTAGTGCATTGATATCATTGTGCATAAGTATAGAAACATGCAAAATTGCTCAAGAAACCTTGTGATAGCGCACGCTAAGAATGTATCTTAACGCGCGCTATCGGGCCATTATTAGCGCACGCTATGAAGGTAGGGGTTGCGTGCGCTAAGAACTCAATTATTGAGCGGGACGGCTAACACATGCGCCCCGACATGGGTCCGGATAAGATTCCCGCCGACGCATCCGGACAAACTCTGAAGTCAACCATTATTAGCGCACGCTAAGGGATGCTTAGTAGCGTGCGCTAACATTTCAATAATGCATAAATTTATAAATGGGACAAAGAACCGATTTGGCTTTCATTTCCTTCGTCTATACTTCACCTTTGAGAGTCCAGAGAGCAAGTAAATCCCTTCTAAACACTTAGAACATATATTATTGAACATTGAATGAGTGAGTATCACTTGAGAGTGATCATTGAAGAGGAGTAACACCTTGGAGTGGCACATAACCAAACCGAGTCTTATTATACCACGAGGTTCAGTGATTTCGGCATTCTAAGGTATGTTCAACCTATAACCATCTTAGATTTGGTTTTCCAATGGATACGATGATCATATTATCGAGGTATTGAATTTCATTAGTGAATTATCCAACAACATCATGTTTAGAAGATTGGAATGTCTACAAATACGATATTATTGTTGGAACCTTGAAGTTGGGATCCTAGTACTTCAAATGATGAGAGTAATATTCTGAAGTTAACAATCCGTATGATTTATGTTATCTTTGTGACCATGATTTGGAAGAGATGTTATAAGAACTTAAAGGAAGAATCATCTTAGGAAATATTCTTTCGTATAAGTCGGAATTGTTAGTTCACCTCAAGATGAAGTCTGAATATGTATAATGATAAGCATCTAATACATCAACCGGAGATCACCACCTTTGCATGAGAATTGTAATCAAGATGGATTATGGTGTCATGAAGATTATACGTATATTTGCATCTTGAAATTGATATCATCCTGGAGATCATTCATAAGAGTAAGAACTTGGTATTCATGGAAGTAACATGAATTATCACGAAGGATTTCATTGTTTCGAACATGGCAAGAACAATTCTTGCTTTCGGTGAAAGCGCCATGCGAGAGATAGCGCCGCGCTATGTTATGCAGTTCAACGTGCGCTATCGTGTACTAGTTAGCGTGCGCTACGTTTGGTACGTAACGTACGCTAGACCATCAGTCGAGTCAGTTGGCTGATCAGTGATGTACTGACCATGCATTATTAGCGTGCGCTAATATACGAGATTTAACGTGCGCTATCGAAACGCGTTTAGCGTCATAACGTTTTGGACTTAGCGTCGTTAAATCATCACCGAAGTCACCGGCTGATCGGTGAGGCATCGACAACGCCCGGGTTAGCGTACGCTGGCAAGCAGGTATCGCGTACGCTAACGAGTAGCATTAACGTACGCTACATATGATTCGTAGCGTGCGTTAATCTGTCCAGGCAGATTGCCTATTAAGGACTTCCTACCGTAATTGTTGAATTGTTAGACGCTCGTACAGCACGAAATGAATTATGTACTTTTTCTTTTGTTAAGGTTCGAGCTTAACACGTGACTGATCGAAGGGGACGACCTTCGAGTATTTTGATATTCGTGGAAGTTTATTCTTGTCAACGAACCGAGGCAAGTACTCTAATTATTTGTACTATGACAATTGTGATGGTATCGTGTAAATATGTTGTGTATATATATATGTCCACCATGTGTTGATCCGACGGGAATCATCATGGGAATCTATAGTGTGTCTGTTGGATCGTTGGATGGTAGTTCCACCATGTGTTGGTCAAGCGGGATCATCATGGGAATCTATAGTGTGTCGCTGGATCGTTGGAATACCATCCGTATTTTGGAAATGTTATGATATGATATGTGTTGTGGATATTCTCGTTGGAGAAACTTGTTATGATATAATTGTTGATTATATCACTGTTTTTATGATTATTGTACTTGTACTAGCATCGTTGTGCTAACCCCTTCGGGGGTGAACATTTGTGTATGTTCAGGATCCGGAGAGCGAAACAACCACCGGAGAGGCATGACGACGAGGGTGCGGAGTGATGTTTCGACCGGGTTTCTTATGCATTATCTATTGGTTATTTTCAATAAGTACTCGAAATCTGTTGTCGATTTATAATGCTTGGATTTTGATGATGTAATATAACTCTTCATGGGATATTTGTAATTTCGATTTTGAACCCGATCGGTTGAATTTCATTTGATAATTTCATAAATCGGTATACATTATTGTCATTCCTTTTATTCAGCCTTGTAAATTCTTATGTAAAGGATTTACGGCGCTGTAATATTCCTGAATATATCGGGGGTGTTACAGTGTGTGTGCAATTGAGTGAAAATGATATTAGGCGTCTTTGATCTTAACCCTTCGATTTTTCCAACAATTGATTATTCCTTAATTAAACCCAATTGAGCTCATTGTCTATTTCATTGTCAAACCACATATTGAGCTTTCCATTGCTATAATACTTTGACCCATACTTGAACGATTAGAAATTATTTTTGACGAGGATACAAATATTGTGGTGACATTGGGTGATATATATTGTTGGTAGTGTTGAAATGGAGAAAATAATAACTCCGCTATTTTTAGGAACTTAGTAACCAGGTGTATTCATGTGACCCATGTCTACATCCGCATAAAACAGTTACCTTAGATATGAGTATGCTTGGAAGCAGTTTGTGTATGTTTTTATCTTAGTAACCGGATGTGTTCATGTGACTCATGTTTACATTCGCGTAAAACAGATTATAAAACAACCCAAATATAAAAAAAATCAGAGCAATAAGGACGACATAAGGCTGCGTTTCTCACTTTCAAAAGCGCTTGTTGCAAGTGTTACATAGTTAAGGGGTTGAAAGAAGCAAACTTCAAAAATCTTGAGCTTCTAAGTAATTATGGTGATTTAGTTCTAAATTGCTCAAGTCAAGTCACTTTAGCCATATTTATCCCACCCCGACCTAAGCCTACATTGCAACCGAGTAAAGTCCTTTTTGATTCACAATTTTGCATACACAAAACAGTGGTAGAGATGTAGACGATTAGCCAGCCTATGGGGTTTCTTATTTCATTGAATGAGTTCCGAGCGTATACTTATCCCTATATCACTTTGAGAGTGAGTGAATACATTTGACCGGTGAGGTTTATATTGCCAAGTATTGACTATGATGTTAAGGAAGCACCCCGGAGATTTGAAAACATTAAAGAACTCGACTTATTTTACTTGAAGTGTATTGATGAAATTTTCGAAGTGGTCCTTTGAGGTATGTTGAGAGATGAGTTCCCCTTGAGAGTGGTTATTTTAATGTGCATTAGTCAGGACGATCAAAGTTTAAGTTTGGGGGGATTTGATGAGTCGATTCTTGATCGACTCATTCTATTCTATTGAGTCATGTTTTTGTTTGCTTTTTAGTGTTTTTGTTCTCTTTTATGCTTGGAATGTTGTGTTTTTATTTTATAGGTAACCGAGCGAAGATTGTGGTGAAATATGTGCTTTTATTGCCAATATTGGAGTTTATGACGATCAATAGCAAGCCGGGAGCAAAAACATAGCTCGGGCGATGAAAAACGAAGCAACATTGGTCGTATTTTCTAAATTCCATAATCATCACCCTGAGTTTGGATGTGTTCTCTATTGGTATAGATTCCTCGTGAAATTAGCTTCGAAACGGTATATCATATGCTAAATTCCGAGGTGTATTGATGCAAAAACGAAAGATCAAGCCGAAGAAGACCAAAAAAATTGGAGTCAAAACATGAAGAAACGACTCGGGCCACGTCAGGCAACTCGACCATGTCACAGGACACGGCCGGGTCATCAAAGCAGTGAGAATTCACTTTCTGGAGCAGTTCAACACGGGCCGTGTCACAGGACACGATCGGGTCACGCGTCCAGTGAGATTTTCATTTCTGGAGCAGTACAACACGGGCCATGTCACAGGACACGGCCGTGTCCATTGGACAGTGAAATATGGCATTTCCAGGACAGTTCGACAAGGGCCGTGTCATCTGACACGGGCCGTGTCATTTTTCAGTGCATAACCTTTTCATTGACATTTTTACACAATTTGGAGAGATTTTCTTGGCTTTTTGGCTTTATAAAAAGGTCTTGGGAACCTAAAGAAGGCATACATTATGATCTTGTGAGATTTTTTGTGTGAAAAAACACAAGATTTGTGGAGAAAACACCAAAAAGGGAGGAAAAGAGAGATTTTTTCATCATCTTCCTTGTATGTTCATCATTTTGAAAAATACATTTGTGAGTGATTATAATTCCTTGTATAATTTGTTATGAGTTCTTGAAGGAAGAACATCAAACCTTCATCGGGAATTCGATTTCGGCTTTTGCAAGGGAAGTTTCTACCATGTTTTGTTTTACGATTTTCACTATTATTGTTGAAATAATCATGTGTAGCTAATCCTTTCATATGGGTTTTTAGATTGAGCCCACACATATGTTATCGATTGTTAGTTTCAATTGAGTTTCCGGGTAGAGTTTGGGATTGTTCCTCTTTGTTTGTTCTTCCCATACGAACTTTTGATTTTGATCATCAAACCTATTTCATAGTTATTATTATTGTCAAAACGAGGGGTTTTGTCGGAGTCCGCCATCAAACGAACCGGTAGAAGCGATTGTTAATGTTCTAAACCTTTTCTACGCTATCTTTTAGCGATTTACCTCATCAAAAGTAGTCGTTTAATCGATTGTTAGTTAGGGATTCATCCCCATCAAAGGAGTGTCTCTTATTTTCGAAAAGAACAATCGTGATTTTTAGAATTACCGCCATCAAACGGATTTCTTTTAATCGTGAGCAATTGATAATTCCAAACCTTATTTCTTTGAGTATCAGAACTAATAATTGATTACATGTGTGTCGGTGATTCTAAACTCCCATATCATTCTCATAATTGTAATCTCTTAATTATCCAACCATTAATTCAGTTTTGTTAACGTTTTGTTTATTTTAATTTTCTGCGTTTGTGATTGTAATCATATCAAATCATTGGTGTATTTTACTTTACTTTTGTTAATTCGACTATTTGCCAAACATTATTGAATTTCAAACTGTTTCCAACTCCTTGTGAGATCGACCTCATAGTTACTTGTCGCTACCTACAAAAGCGATCCGTACACTTGCGAATTTTAATTTGTTCATCAAGTAGAGGTAGATGAGCACCTGCTGGAATGCTGTAGGACATAGATCAGTTAATCAAGTTAGTATTGGTGATGGAGCCTACAATAACTCTGCATGAAATCTAGTGAGTCAGGGGTCTTGAGTCCAGCTCAACTTGCTCAGATGTTTCAGTTCATTCAGACTCAGATGCAGAATCAATCTCAGCCTGCAACGAATTCTAATATGTCTCATGTTGTCAATGAAACATCTAATTTTGGTTCTTCAACTGCATCTTCTCCATTCAGTGGTACTGTTTGTATTCTTCCTCTCATTTGTTCTACCTTTGTCAATTCCACAGTTTGGTTGATGGACACTGGTGCTACTCACCATGTTTGTCATGACTCCAGTTTATTCATTCACATGTCTGCACCTATTCACACTTATGTCAGTTTTCCAAATGGTCATAGTGTAGAAGTCACTGGTGTTTGAACCATATCCCCCACTCCTAGTCTTCAGCTGCAAAATGTTCTTTGTGTGCCTTCATTCTCTTACAACCTAATCTCTGTGAGTACAGTTACTGATTCCTTGAGCTGTAAAGTAATTTTTACCTCTTATGATTTTCTTATTCAGGAAGTTTCTCAGGAAACTGTGATTGGGACGGGTAGAAGAGTTGGCAATCTATATGCATTAGAAGTCACCAAGTCATCTTCATCAACTCATGTTCTTGTTCCTAGAGTTTATTCTGTAATCAATGCTGATGTTTGGCATAATTGATTATGTCATCCTTCTCAGAATAAATTGAAGTTGTTAGCTAGAAGTTTATCTCTTACTTCTTGTAAACAAAATCTCTGTGAAATCTGTCCTTTGGCCAAACAGAGGTGTATACCTTTTCCTGATTCAGCTCATGTTTCCAGTGATATTTTTGACTTGATACATTGTGATATTTGGGGTTCTTATTCAATTCCAACATTCAATGGTGTTAGTTATTTTCTTACCATTGTTGATGATTGTCCTAGATTTGTTTGGATATTTCTCATGAAACACAAGTCTGATGTCAAAACCATACTCACAAACTTCTTTAGTACCATTCTCACACAATTTAACAAACGAGTAAAGGTCATCAGATGTGGCAATGGTCCTGAGTTCACTTTAGGAGAGTTATATACTCAATATGGAACCCTTGTTCATCATTCTTGTGTCTCCACTCCACAGCAGAATGCAAGAGTTGAAAGGAAGCATCAACACTTGCTAAATGTTGCTAGAAGTCTTCTTTTTTAATCACACTTGCCTGTGGAGTATTGGGGGATTGTATTTTATTTTGACTGCTTCTTACCTCATAAACAGAATCCCTTCATCTGTTTTACTAGATAAAATCACTCCTTTTGAGCTTCTCTTCAAGAAACCTCCTGTCTACTCTCATATTTAAGTTTTTGGTTGCCTCTGTTTTGTGTCAACTTTGGACTGGAATAGAACCAAATTTGATCCTAGATCAAGTAAATGTGTCTTTTTTGGCTATCCACCGGGTTATAAGGGGTACAGAGTCATGAATATTGACACTCATGAAGTGAGAATAAGTAGAGATGTTGTTTTTCATGAATTAATTTTTCCTTTTGCTCATTTGCCTGTGTCTCCCTTTCCTGAACCACAGTTCACATTTCCTAAAGAACCTGATAATTCCATTGAGTCTTTGCCTGTTTCTATTCCTTCTTCTCATTCTGAGGTGGTGCCCTTAACTTTGCCAACTACTAGATCAGGTAGAGTTGTGAAACCAATATCTCATCTCTCAGCCTATGAATGCAATTCAGTCATCTATACACATTATCCTATTCAGAATTTCATTTCCTACTCTAGGTTGTCTTCAGCTTATTATAGATTGATTTGCTCCATTTCTTCTATACCCGAGCCTTCCTATTATCATCAAGCATCTAAGTATGCTGAATGGAGAAAGACCATGCAGGCTGAGTTGGAAGCCTTGATTAAGAACAACACTTGGTTTATTACATTACTTCCTGCTGATAAAGTTGTTATTTGGTGTAAATGGGTATATAGAACAATATTTTTTGCTGATGGAACTTTAGATAGATACAAGTCAAGGTTGGTTTCCAAGGGATACACACAGCAGGGTGGTATTGATTACTCGGACACTTTTTCTCCAGTAGCAAAGTTGGTGACAGTAAAGTTGATGTTGTCATTAGCTGTTGTCAAATGTTGGTTCTTGTGTCATCTAGATATTAACAATGCCATTTTGTATGGAGAGCTTGATGAGGACATTTACATGGAGTTACCTTTAGGTCTTGCAGATGATCAAGGCAAGCCATATCCTAAAGGTTCAGTGTGTAAACTGAATAAATCTTTGTATGGGCTCAAACAGGCCTCAAGGCAGTAGTACTTAATGTTTTCAGAGGCTCTCACTTCCTTTGGTTTGGTGGAATCTACATCAGACCATTCTTTCTTTTACAAGAAAGATAAAGACAAGTTTCTTGGTTTAGTTGTGTATATTGATGACATACTCTTAGCCAGCAGTGATGCAGTTTTGGTTCAATCTTTCAAGGATTTCTTCAAGACTAAGTTTAAATACAAGGATCTTGGCAAACCTATTTATTTACTTGGCATGGAGATTGCTCGGAGTGATAAGGGGATTCACTTATGTCGAAGAAAATATGTTATGGATTTGGTTAAAGATGTAACACCCCCAAGATGATCAGGGTATATTACAGCACCGTGGACCCCACACTGTGGAATCCACCAGGCTAACGCACCAAAATGACATTCGAAAAAGACATACAATCATTAACAAAACGACAATTTCACATCCACGACATCCAGACCAAAGACAGAAACTAGGCAATTTAATCTGACATCAAATCCATTCCCCAAAATGGGTACATAACAATAATAAATTCAATAAGGCCAGAATCCAGAAATATAAACATGAAATATACAAGACGACAGAGCTAAGCGCTGAAATAAAATACAATTCCTACTACCGGGGAATCCGGAATGCGACAAAGAAGGTGAAATTCTCTAAATTTATAGGAAATTACAAAAATGGCCCAAATGTCCGAAAATCACGATACAACGTCGGATTCACAAACCGAAACTCACAACACGAACAACTCAACCATACAAACTTATGTAAACGAAGAAACAATGAAAACGAATGAGTTTAACGAGAATTGAACGTACATACGGCAAAACATAACATAAAGTGGAATTA
Source organism: Orobanche coerulescens (assembly GCA_033398695.1). Lineage (NCBI taxonomy): Eukaryota > Viridiplantae > Streptophyta > Magnoliopsida > Lamiales > Orobanchaceae > Orobanche > Orobanche coerulescens. The sequence continues at coordinate 137,216,488 of CM065814.1, read as the reverse complement.
CGTAAAAACATCTCCGAAACTCGTCCAAATGGAAAAACTCCAAGAACAAAGTAGATTCAAAACGTCGAAACGGTTACAAGCGAGTCGATAAAATTAGACATACACCAAAAATAGAAACTGCTAAAAATGGAAAGGTACGGATATTACATTCTCCCCCTCTAAAAAGAAGTTTTGTCCCAAAACTTAAGAATCAAAAAGCTCGAGGTGCCTTGAACGCATATCCTCCTCCAACTCCCATGTTGCCTCATCTACTTTGTGCCTCGACCATTGCACTTTAACCAAGGGAATGGTTTGTGCCTTAATTGTTTGTCTCGACGCTCCAAGATTTTAACGGGCCTCTCCTCGAACGTGACGTCCTTCTCGATCAGCACGTCCCCGAAATCAATAACATGGGATGGGTTCGGAACATACTTTCTCAGCTGAGAGACGTGAAACACACTATGCACATGACTCAACGACGGAGGTAATGCTAAACGGTACGCCAATTCGCCAACTCTCTCTAATATCTCGAAAGGCCCAATATACCTCGGGCTGAGCTTCCCTTTTTTCCCAAAATGGAAAACTCCCTTTGATGGAGACACCTTCAACAGAACATGATCTCCCACCTCAAACTCCAAAGGTCGACGCCTAACGTCCGCATAAGACTTTTGTCGACTCTGAGCTGCCAACATTCACTTTCTAATCAACTCAACTTTCTCCCTCGTCTCTAACACAAGATCCGGCTCGGTGCCAACTAGATCGGATGGCTCATCCTAACATATCGGTGATCGGCAACGTCGGCCACAAAGTGCCTCATACGGTGCCATCTTAATCGACGCGTGCCAGCTATTATTATACGTAAACTCGATCAACGCCAGATGCTCCTTCCAGTCACTACTCCAGTCTAACGCACATGCGCGCAACAAATCCTCGAACATCTGAATGGTACGCTCGGACTGTTCGTCGGTCTGAGGGTGTAAAGATGTACTCAAATGCAAATGTGTCCCCAATGCCTTATGTACCTCTGCCAGAAATGCGATACAAACCGGCCATCTCTATCCAAAATAATAGTCTTCGGCGCACCATGAAGTCTCACTATCTGCGCGATAAAAATACGAGCCAATTTTTCTGGACCCCAAGTATCCTTGATGCCCAGAAAATGTGCCGACTTAGTCAGTCGGTCTACGATCACCCACACCATATTCATTCCGATCTTCATCCTCGGCAAGTTCGTGACAAAATCCATGGAAATATCTTCCCACTTCCATTCCGGGACGGGAAGTGGTTTCAACAATCCGGTTGGTTGCTGATGCTCGATTTTGACATGTTGACAAGTCAAACACTTAGCCACAAACTCAACTACCTCATTCTTCATGTCATTCCACCATAAATTCTTCCTCAAATCCTTATACATTTTACTCGAGCCCGGATAGACCGAGTAAGGTGACGCGTGAGCCTCTCTCATAATACTCTGCCTCAATTCCAAGTCGTTCGGAACACAAAGCCGACCTCGGAATCTCAACACACCATCCTCATGTATCTCGAATCCCGGGGATTTCCCGTTCCCTACATTCTCTCGAAGCTGAATAAACATCGGGTCTTCTAACTATCCCAATTTAATGTCATCGACTAGAGACGAAGAAATCTCAAGAGTACTCAACTGCCCGGAACTCTCTGGTAGCACAATCTCAACGCTCAACCTCATAAACTCTCGCTGAAGTCCTGGCTGGGCCGTAAGTAACTCAAGCGCCCGAATCAACACCGATTTCCGGCTCAATACATCTGCCACCACATTTGCCTTTGCCCGGATGGTAAAGGATCTCAATGTCGTAATCCTTAATCAACTCCAACCATCTCCGTTGTCTCATGTTAAGCTCTTTCTGTGTTAAAATGTACTTCAGGCTCTTGTGATCGGTGAAAATCTGACACGACGAGCCATACAAGTAGTGACGCCAGATCTTCAACGCATACACAACCGCGGCTAACTCAAGATCGTGCATAGGTTAATTCAACTCGTACGGTTTCACTGACGGGAAGCATAAGCGATTGTCTTCCCGTGCTGCATGAGTACACATCTGAGCCCTTAGCCCGAAGCATCACTAAAAACTGAGAAACCCTCATTACCACTCGGTAAAGCCAAAACGGGAGCGGTCGTCAACCGTTTCTTTAACTCCTCGAAACTTTTCTGTCTCTCGTCGGTCCACACAAACTTCTCTGACTTCTGTAACAACTGAGTCAGCGGCCGAGCGAGCTTAGAGAACCCCTCAATAAATCTACGATAATACCCGGCCAAACCCAGAAAACTGCGAACCTCCTTCACATTTTTGGGCGGCGCCCAATCCAACACTGCCTCTATCTTATATGGGTCCACACGAACACCCTCGGCCGAGATCACGTGGCCGAGAAACATAACCTCCCGTAACCAAAACTCACACTTTGAGAACTTCGCGAAAAGATGCTGAGTTCTCAAGATTCCTAGCACGATATGCAAATGACGGGCATGCTCCTCCTCGCTCCTCGAATAAATCAGGATATCGTCGATAAAAACGACTACACACTTATCGAGGTACTCGATAAAGACTTTGTTCATAAGCTGCATGAACCCAGCTGGTGCGTTGGTTAGCCCAAAAGGCATAACCACAAACTCGTAATGACCGTATCTCGTCCGAAAGGCCGTCTTCGGAATGTCGGAATCCTTCACTCGGAGATGATAATACCCCGATCTCAAATCAATCTTCGAAAACACGGTTGCCCCTTGCAGTTGGTCAAACAAGTCATCAATCCTTAGAAGAGGATACTTATTTTTGATAGTCACTTTGTTCAACTCTCGATAGTCGGTACACAGACGAAGTGACCCATCCTTCTTCTTCACAAATAAGACCGGTGCGCCCCAAGGCAAAGCGCTCGGTCGAATATACCCCATATCTAGCAGCTCTCCCAACTGTTTCTTCAACTCAAGCATCTCGGCAGGCGCCATACGGTATGGCGTCTTAGAAATTGGTGCTACACCCGGCTCTAAATCAACAGTAAACTCAACCTCTCGGTCTGGCGGCAAACCCGGCAACTCGTCTGGAAAGACGTCAGGATACTCACACACTACCGGAATATACGAGAGCTCGACTCCCCCTTCTTCCGATCTCAAAGCATAACACCAATAACCCGTGCAACCTCCTCGAAGAAGTCTCACCGCTTTCAAAGCGATGATTAGGAATAGAGATGTTAAACGGGCTCGGGCCCGTTTAACCCGCCAAAAAACCGGGTTAGGACCGATATTTCCTAGCCCGTTTAAATCCGGGCTTTTTTGGCCCGAAGCCCCTTAGGGCTAGCCCGAAGCCCGCTAGGGCTAGCCCGAAGCCCGATATATATATATATATATATATATATATATATATACATACACACACACATATATATATATATATATTGTTAATTTCCAGTAATACTATATTTATATAACATATATTAATATTATATATAATATATATTATTACTGTATTTGTTAATATAGTATATATATATGTATATACATAAAAGTGTATTTTTTGATATATTTATTATAGTATATTTGTTACTATATATATAAAATATATTGTTACTGTTTTTTTTTTGTTTATGACTTATAAAAAATAAAAAATAGATTTTTTAAATATTTAGCCCGTTTAGCCCGTTTAGCCCGAAGCCCGTTAGGGTTAGGGTTAGGGCCAATATTTCCTAGCCCGTTTAAATCTGGGCTTTTTTGGCCCGGACCGTTTAGCCCGAAGCCCGCTAGGGCTAGCCCGAAACCGCTAGGGCTAGCCCGTTTAACATCTCTAATTAGGAATCTTTGGCTACTCCGCTTACCCCCCACAAAAGAATGCTCGATACCGTCAGAGGCTAACATCGAAACGGTTCTCGTTCTATAATTCATGATCGCCCCATAACGGTCCAACCAATCCTCACCAAGAATCAGATCCTCGTCTCTAATATCTACCGCAATCAGATTAGAAAGCCAATCCCTCCCCGCGATACTCACTGGAAAATCTCTAATCTCACGATCCCCCACGATGCTATCCCCACTAGACAGTTTAACAACAAATGGTTCACACACACGCATACGACGCACACAATCCATAGATATGAAAGAATGCGTAGCACCAGAATCGAATAACACGGAAACAGGATGGTCAAGGATGTGAATGGTACATGTAGCCACCGTCGCATCGGGATCTCCAGCTTGTCTCATCTCATACACACGGGGCGGAACAGACCCCGCACTAGAAGCTCCCCCTCTAGAAGGATGCCCACGTCCTCGGCTTCTACCAAAACTCTGCTATGGCTGAGAAACTACCGGTGCCTGATTCACACTCGGTTCCCCGCAGCTGGGGCTGATATCTGAGTAACTGGTGCCCGAACTGCATCCGTACAATACTTAGCACGATGCCCCATCCGACCGCAAGAATGACACTGAATCGAAGGCCTATCACACTCACTCATAATGTGTCCGAGGCGACCATAGTTAAAGCAGTTAGGACCACGCACTAAACCAGTAGGAGCAGACCTGGAACCATTTCCTCGCCCAAATGACGGGGACTGATTCCCGAAGACTCGCGAACCAGAGTGAGCCTTAGGATACCCACCAGACTTGCCTTCCGAAAACTGACCGGAGGTCTTCTGTTTCTTTCCCTCGGTTGTCGTCTCTGTCGTAGAAAATGACATCTTATAAGCCATTGCTTTGTTCTGATATTCTTTCAGAGTCGTACATCCGAGGCCAGACATGTAGTGACGAACCCTCGACTTCATCCGCATATCAAAGTGGTGGATCTTATCATGCTCATCTCGAACTTGGTTTCTCACATAATGAAGTTGCTGGTTGTATTCTTTGATTGCCTGCGAAATCGGGACGTCCTAGGGCTTAGCCTCAAAGAAGGCTCGGATCCTCCTCTCTTTAACTGGCCATGGACAAAATTCGTCTTCCATCAGCTCTTGGAACTCTACCCATGTAGCTTCCCGGTCACGCGGTTTCACCGCTTGCCACCACGTTACCACCTCTTTGGCGAGGAAGTACTGAGCGATGGGTACCTTCCTCTCCTCAGAGCAGTTAGCAGCCTCGAACACTTTCTCCATCTCAAATAACCAATTCTCCCAACCGGAAGGGTCGGAAGCACCATCAAACTGCAGAAGACGCATACGAATCACGTCCTGAAGTAGCTTATCATTGTCGTATCCAGTAGGCAGAACCGGGTTAGCATTAGCTTGGCCGACTAAGACGGCCTGAGTTAGTAGCGTCATCTGGTTCGCTACTTGCTGTAAAATATTAGCCACCCCGATATTCTCATGAGCATTGCCGGAGCGAGCAGACTGATCCTGCTGGCCTCCGGAACTAGGTGGAACACTGTTCGACAAGGAAGGCATCGCCGAATCAGTTCCCGAGTTATCGGACATGGCCGCCCCACCGGCTGCGCCACGTCCCCTACCGCATCCGCGACCGCGTCCGCATCCTCTACCAGCAGGAATTCTGAAGAAGTAACGGGTGAGTACAATTCAAACACAAAACGCAACAAGATATCCAGAAGGAACAGAATAGAACAACGTAATGAGTCAAGTTAGGAAAAAAAACTTACGAGCACCGGCGTACTGAGATGATGGCGTAGCAGTGATACTGTTCAAAAACGACACTCAACTAGACCTAAATAACCGACAACCTAGGTATCCATAAACCTAAGCTCTGATACCATATTTTGTAACACCCTCAAGATGATCAGGGTATATTACGGCGCCGTGGACCCCACACTGTGGAATACACCAGTCTAACGCACCAAAATGATATTTGACAAAGACATACAATCATTAACAAAACGACAATTTCACAATCCACGACATCCAGACCAAAGACAGAAACTAGACAATTTAATATGACATCAAATCCATTCCCCAAAACGGGTACACAACAATAATAAATTCAAGAAAGAGTACTCAAGTACTTAACCAAATGACATAATAAATAAATTCCAAACAAGACACTAATAAGTAACCACTGAACAGAATCACGCCTGCCCATCATCCTCGTATAGCTCGTATGCTCGCTTCCTTCCTTGACCTGTACTGAAATACAAAAGTATTTCCCCCATTTAAGGGGTTAGCGACAACTGCTAGTGCACGTACAATCCATTTGAACTACCATTCTAATCAGATGAAAATACGCGCCAAAATCTTTTTAGAAATCATTTATATTCCGAAATATTTACGGTGCACAAGCACAAAACACATTTCTCCAACAAAACATTCCAAAGTTAACCTTGGTACGAGACTCACGGCCACCATACCCCGCAGAGCCCCGTCGGACATCCCTGTGGTTAACCATAATTCGCGATACGCAACTCACGGCAACGTATCCCTAGAGGCCCCGTCGGACCATCCCTAGGTGAACATACACATATCCAACCATACAACCACGTAAAGCCATAATTCAAATACTAGAATGCGTAAACAAATGTAAAGTACTTGCCTTTGAGACATCTTCGAAGAATCGGGAATGAATAACGACTACGAACGATCCGGATGGAAAACAACGGTTCCTAAATGAAGGATTAACATAGCTCAGTCCTAACGGACAACAATAATCGAATGGAATACGCCCATAACCCCGATTACAAGCTATGACAATATACATACGAACGATACGGGTGGGGGTTTTCACAAAACCTCCCCGAATCGACAATTCGTGAAATAAACACGACATAATCGGATTTGGAAACACTCAATACCAATATTCATTAAGGAATGATACAATATAACTGAACAATTCGAGTTTAAATGAACAAAACCCGAAAACCCCCCAAAAATTGACAAAGTAGGGTTCTAAGTCAAAATACCTTGAATTGGAGTGGAAAAGATGGATTAAGATGATGATGTACTAAGCTTGGAACACAAGAATCGGTCTGCAATGAGACTCCACGGATTACTTTCCACAAATCGCCCTAAAATCGCCGGAATCGCCAACTGGAAGAGAAGAGGAGGAAAAATGACGAGAAAGGGGGCTACTGTCCTATTTATATAATGCATGGTTAGCGCACGCTAACCATCAAAAGGTAGCGCGCGCTAATGGGGGTTGCAAGCAGTCCAGTAGCTACTGCCCGGCATCGCTAGCGTGCACTAGACACGTTTAGCGCTCGCTAAATGCTACTCGATAGCCTACGCTACGGAAGCCTAGCGCACGCTATCAGATGGTCAGTGTACATGATTCTGGGTTCAGAACCCCCACTGCCCACTACGCTGAAGTCGTTAGCACACGCTATAGTTACAAGATAGCGTACGCTAAATACACACCGATAGCGCACGCAAGAAATAAGGAGTAGCGTGCGCTACATACGCAGCAGTTCAGTACTGCTCAGTTCAGTACGCTGTTGCAGAAGGTACGAAACTCGAAATGCAAGACAAGGCCAGAATCCAGAAACATAAACATAAAATATATAAGACGACGGAGCTAAGTGCTGAAATAAAATACAATTCCTACTATCGGGGAATCCGGAATACGACAAAGAAGATGAAATTCCCTAAACTTATAGGAAATTACAAAAATGGCCCAAATGTCCGAAAATCACGATACAACGTCGGATTCACAAACCGAAACTCACAACACGAACAACTCAACCACATGAACTTATGTAAATAAAGAAACAATGAAAAAGAACGTGTTTAACGAGAATTGAACGTACATACGGCAAAACATAACATAAAGTGGAATTACGTAAAAACATCTCCGAAACTCATCCAAATGGAAAAACTCCAAGAACAAAGTAGATTCAAAACGTCGAAATGGTTACAAGCGAGTCGATAAAAATAGACATACACCAAAAATGGAAACTACTAAAAATGGAAAGGTACATATATTACAAAAGATGCTGGTTTATTTGAATGTGGGCCTTGTTCCTCACCTATGGAATCAGGCACACACCTTGGTTTGGATGAAGGAGAAGTGCTTGCAGATCCTACTTCATATAGGAGATTGATAGGAAGATTGCTTTATCTCTGTATCACAAGGCCTGACATCACTTATGCTATGCATAATCTCAGTCAATTTCTTTCTAAGCCTTGTGTGGGTCACATGAATGCAGCTGAGAGAGTGTTGAAGTATCTCAAAGGTAATCTTGGTCATGGTCTGTTCTTTGATAGTCATTCTTCTATTGATCTCAGTGTTTTCAGTGACGCTGATTGGGCAGCTTGTCCCACAACCAGAAGATCATTTACTGGTTTTGCTCTCTTCATTGGTTCTTCCTTGCTTTCCTGGCGATCAAACAAGTAAGACACCATTTCTAGATCCTCTAAAGAAGCTGAATACCGTGCCATGGCACAAGCTTGCTGTTGTAATTTTCGTAACTTTCCATTTTTAGTAGTTTCCATTTTTGGTGTATGTCTATTTTTATCGACTCGCTTATAACCGTTTCGACATTGTGAATCTATTTTATTCTTGGAGTTTTTCCATTTGGACGAGTTTTGATGATGTTTTCACGTGATTTCATTTTATGATACGTTTTGCCGTATGATCGTTCGATTCTCGTAAAACTCATTCATTTTCGTTGTTTCTTGGTTTGTGCAAGTTCGTATGATTGATTTGGTCGTGTTGAGACTTTTGATTTGTAAATCCGACATCGTATCGTGATTTTCGGGCACTTGGGCCATTTTTGTAATTTCCTATAAGTTTAGGGAAATTCATCTCCTTGTCGTATTTTGGATTCCTCGGTAGTTGGAAGTGCATTTACTGTCGAACACTCAGCTTCGTTGTTATGAATACCTCGTATTTACACTTTTGATTCTATCCTCGTGTTGTGGTCCGTCGTTGGATCGACTGTGCAGAATTAATGTTCAGAACTGAGATCTGCTACGTGCATAACGTACGTTATGCATGATCCATAACGTACATTATGACCTTTCCCAATTCAGTACAGACATTTGGTTACGTACTTTAACCAGTATTGGGTTACGTACGTTAACCAGTATTGGGTTACGTACGTAACCATCATAACGTACGTTAACAGCTTGTGTTAATGTACGTAACGCGCTGTCAGCGTTTTTAAACCTGACTTAACCTCAATCGTTTCTTTTCATTCTTCTTCAACCCTTCTCGCGACGTGAGTGTTCTTGAGCGCCTTTGGAGCGAGTTGTCCTGAGTAATCCGTGGATTTCCTCTAGAGATTGATTTTGTGTACCAAGGGAGATTAATCTACAACATTATCATCTTCCATCAGTCGAATCTAAGGTATTTCCTCAGGAACCCTAACTTTGACGAATTTGGGGGTTTTTCGGGATTCTAGGGATTAGTTCCGAATTGTTCAATTATGTTACGATATTCCTTACCGATTGTGGTTATTGAGTGATTCCAAATCTATTTTCCTTGATTTTAATCCGTGGATTATCAATACGGGGAGATTTTATGTAAACCTTCGCCCGTATCGATTGGTCGTTCATTGTCGTAGCATGTAATCGGGGTTATGGGAGTATTCCTTTCGATTTTTGATGTCCGTTGGGACTGAGTTATGTTAATTATTCGTTAGGAACCATCATCTTCCACTCGGATCATCCGTAGTCGATTTTCACTTCCGATTCTTCAAGAATGTCACAAAGGCAAGTACTTTACATTTGTTTACATGTTCTAGTATTTAAATTATGGCTGTATCGTGGTTGTTGTGGATGAATATGTGTATGTTCACCTAGGGACGGTCCGACGGGGCCTCTAGGGATACATATTGCCATGTGTGTGCGTATCACAAACTGTGGTTAACCACACAGGGATGTCCGACGGGGCTCTGCGGGGTACGGTGGCCGTGAGTCTCGTACCAAGGTTAACTTTGAATTATGATTGTTGGAGATAATGTGTTTTGTGACTGTACATTGTAAATATTCCGGAATATAAAATGTTTTCTAAAATGATTTTTGGCGCATATATTCATCTGATTAGAATGTAGTTCAAATGGATTGTACTTGCACTAGCAGTTGTCGCTAACCCCTTAAATGGGGGAAATACTTTTTGTATTTCAGGTATCGATCGTGGGGACAAGCGAGCACTCGAGCCGTATGAGTATGATGGGCAAGCATGATACTGTCCAGTAGTTGATTATTGGTGTTCTGTCTGTCGGTTATTATTGATGTCTTGTTTTGGGATTTCTGTATTATAAAATTAGTTTAAGTACTCGAGTACTTCCTGTATGAATTTGTTAATGTTGTGTTCCCGTTTTGGGAAATGGATTTGATGTCATATTTTATGTGTCGGGTTGTAGTCTTTTATTTGAATTGTCGTTTTATTGATGATTGTTTGTCGTTGTTGTTGCGAGAAAATCCCTCACACTATGCTGCAAGTGCACGGTGTCAACAAGTAATAAAGTGATAAGTAAGATATCGTTCCCTCGAGGACTGATTTCACTAATACCAAAATATAGTCAACTCGTAATTTTATTTGAAGAACAATTATATAGAATTTATTACTAAACTAATTTCAGAAAAACAAATAGAGAATAATAATAGTAATAATAAAAATAATAGTAATAATAAGGGTGTAGGATTATGATTATCACCTCAAAAATTAGGAATAATTTTTTTATTTAATTCAATTCACTTTTATTCAATTGATTGTAAGCCAGGAATTCCTAAATTATTCTAAAGTCTTTCCCCAGATCGATAGAAAATACTAAGAATTATTAACTCGATATATACATATTCGAATTAGATGATTCATAGCTAAAACTGTTCATGAATTCCCACAATAAACAGGCTTCACAATTCCCATGAGTATATCTCTATCTCACGAAAATCATGATTCTTCTCACAAGAACTAAGCCTAAATTTTATCTCCCGAATCCATAAAGACATTCAAATCAATTCAACTATTGGCCAGACAATTGAAAGCGTTGAGAACAGTGAGAAAAATCCAACTCAATACGAATAACGAGTGAATTGAAATAAAAATAAATAAATCAAACCGTCATGTAATCGGCTACAATCACAATCCTACTTGAACAGATCTAGAAAATAAGATGCGGAAAAATTAAGAAAAACCGTAAGGGATCCGTGGTCTTGTCGTCGCCCACAAATCTCTTCGTTTCCGCTCTCCCCGGATTCATGTGTTCTTCGATCCCGTCCTCCGATGTCTTCGATCCCCTTCAAATCTGACCTTAAACCCCTATTTATAACTATCATTAGCATCCAAAACGCATCTGGGGATTGGGTCGAAAAAGGGCTTCAAAATCGGCCCAGAAACGCGGAAGACTCAACAAAACTGCCCCGTGAGCCGCGGCTCACTTAATCTGTGTTGCGGCCCCTAACCTTCAGCGAGTTGCCTGGGCGCTGCATTTTCCTCATGGGCCGCGGCTCACTTAAGTTGTGCCGCAGCCCCCGGTACAGTCCGCTCGGCACTTGCTAGTCCTCTTCGTGTGCCGCGGCTCACTTGGTTCGTGCCGCGGCCCCATGCCAAAATTTGTCATTTTGGCCCGTTTTTCGCCGTTTGAGCTTTCGGACTCCAATTTCCTACAAAACATATAAAGATAGTGCATTAAAAGCTCATTTATGCAGATTTAAGCTCCAAATGGATATAAAATAATGATAAATAAACGCATAAAAATACGCCTAACAAATACCCCCAAACTTGAGCCTTTGCTTGTCCTCAAGCAAAAATCAATTTTCAAATAAAAAGTATCGTGAATGATCGTGCAAATCCATAGTGCTTAGCTTAATCAATACTACCCTGAAAATCTCAATGAATAATACGAGTATCCCCGGCAACGGCGCCAAAAACTTGTTGCTTGATTCGGTGAACGCAAGTGCACGTTATCGTAGACAAGTAATAAAATGATGAGTAAGATATCGTTCCCACGAGGACTGACTTACCAACTACTGATTTATGCGTATTCTAGTTTTATTTGAACTATCGAAATTTGGGATCCAAGTAATAATTAAAGAAAAATTAATAAAAGAATAAATAATGAAAACGATCGCTCGAAGAAAGAATATCAAATAAGAAATTAATCTAGGATTGTGAATCCACCTCGGTTTATCCGAATTTACTCTCGATTATCTGAAGTTAATGATTTCCCAATTTATTGAAGGCGAAGGTTGCTAAAATACTCTACCGCCTCTCCCGAGGTTAGTAGATTTTTCTAAGGCGGATAATACACTCTATCCCTAGGTGAATTAATTCGACAATAGGCAAAAAGTATGGAATCTTCAGAAAGGCCACGTAGTTCCTATGAGTATATTCCTATCTCACAAGATAAAACGGTTCTCACCAATATTTCCTCACCAACTCTCCTCTCCCGATTCGAGTTGCGTAATTAAAACAATTCAATTATAGGCCACACAATTGAAAGCATTAAAAACAATTGGGAAAACTCAACAGAAAAGGGAATTATATAGATAATCAAAAGTAAATTCGTCAAAACCTCGGTTTCATCAGAATCCTAGAACAGGGTTTTAGCCTGACATGCTAAAGAATAAAAATACAGAAATAATTAAAGAAAGCATAAAAATCAAACGCAGATGAAGAACTCGGATTCCTCCGTTTTTCTGGCTTCCGCTCTCTGCTCCTTGGTGTTTTCTGCTTCTTCTTTTCCTTGATGATGATCGATCCTCTATTCCTCGATGATCCCCTATTTTTAGACCTTAACCCTTATTTATAACTATTATCAGCCTCCAAAATGCGTCCGTGTGATTAGGTCGAGAACAGGCTCCAAAACGGCCCAGAAACGCGGCAATTTCTATCAAAACCGCCCCGTGGGCCGCGACTCACTTAATCTGTGCCGCGGCTCACCATGTTCAGCGCCTATGCCTGGGTGCCTTTTTTCCTTCCTGGGCCGCGGCTCAGCATCCTTGTGCCGCGGCTCACAGTACAGCGTGCTCGGCGTTTTCTGTACATCTTCATGTGCCGCGGCTCACTTGGTTCGTGCCGCGGCCCCAGGCCAAAAATCGCCGTTTTCGCCGGTTTTTCATCGTTCGAGCTTCCGGACTCCAATTTCCTGCCAAACATAAAAGAATAGTGCATTAAAGGCTCATTTATGTAGGTTTAGACACAAAAATGGATAAAGAATAATGATAAATAAGCGTATAAGAATACGCCTAACAAATACCCCCAAACTTGAGCCTTTGCTTGTCCTCAAGCAAAAAGAATCAATTTCAAATAAAGTAAATATCGTGAATGATCGTGCAAGTCTATAGTGCTCAACTTAATCAATACTACCCTGAAAGTCTCAAAGAATAATACAAGTATCGTAAAAGCGAGTCACATCCAGGACACTGATTCCACCAAGTAACCATTTTCAGTGCTAATCAATTGTTCATGAAGAAAATCAAGCTCAAAGATTAACAAGCATGAATTTAATCGACCGCTAATATGAAGGGTTTAAAATAAACGAGCCAACTCGCCCAGTCCCACAGCCTAGTGGCAAAAATTTCAAGAGTTTCATCATCAAAAATAACCCTCAGACAGTATTCCCTTATATATGATCAATAAGCTGATTCGAGTTAACCACTAGGTTTGGATCTCGGGATGTTTCATCGGGATAATCCTAGGGTGGAATTCCATTCTCATGTATTGGGGAACCGTTTGACGTAAAAGACACTCATGGGGCACATGGATGCTTCTAGTTACTAAGTTCCCCTCCACAGCGGAGAAACAACTCGAATAGCTATTCCCGCATGTCCGATTCAAGGTCGCTGTTTTGCGCGAGAGTAAACAACAGGTCACGCGAATACCCCCGGTTACTAGGCTCCCCATCATCGGCACATGCGATATCTCTAAACCACTAGTCAAATCGGGGTTGTCGTTTTACGCGAGAGCAAACAACGGGTCACGTGAATACCCCCGGTTACTAGACTTCCCATCATAGAACAAATAATATCTCAACTTTTTCTTGGGAAAAACTGTCCGACTCTAAACTCAATTTAGGTTCCAACACGACTCATGTTACTGGACAACTAGCTACGCGAAAAGTGTAACCAAACGTATAGACGGCGATTTGAAAACACCTTTGTCTCCTTTCTTATCTGCTAAGATTTCTACAAAAATGAAAAAATTTCGGACCTAAATGAATACTCAACAGAAACAGATATCGCTGACTACAACTCGACTAAAACTCAACCGTTTCTTCAGGGAGAAATCAGTATCGTAACATCAGTTTTACACAAAAAGAAGCACGAAAAATTTACGAATGCAAATAATATCACGACAAGCAAGGCTAGCAACAAAAAATTAACGAAAAATGCAACCGAATAAGTACAGCAACAAAAAGTAACCCCCCCCCCCAACTTAGGACTTACATTGACCTCAATGTACACAAAATGTAATATGCAATAAAAGAAAAGGTCAAGTACTCCCCTAATGTCCGCTCATGAACTGGTGCCGGCCTCGTCCAGCAAGCCTGCTCGCTCATCGACTACACCATGCGGAACGTGAATGAATGAGCTTGCATCATCAAAGAGAAAATTAAGGATGAGCTCTCAAGTTTAAACATGATGTAAGGGTTGGGAGACAATGTAGTCCGATAAAATAATTCGTTGCATATAGTTTGAAAATGCTTTCTGGCTAAATTTTTCATTGATGCAATTCATCAAACACTTGGTATGCATAAGTTTAAATGAAGAACAAGAATTTTAATGGCTAAATCCAACTCCCCAAAAATAACAACATAGATATATAGCCATGACAAACGACAAAGAATATCACCAATTCGTTCAGAATCAACAATTCCCATCGATAACTAATAAAAAATTTCATATCCCAACTCAACCATGATAAAACTTTAAAACACTAACTACATATTCACCATCGAATGAATAATACTTCACTTTTCAAGTCATGTAGCAATGAGGATTAAGAGATTGCGAATTACCTTGCTTTGATTGAAGGAATGCAAGAAGATGGAAAATTGAATTGAATCATCCGAGTGCCGCGCGCAGAAGGGGAAGAAGGCGTTCCTGGGGTCGGCCGATCGAGTATATGAAAGAATGCTGGGTGTTCCCATTTGCGACGGGGGCCGCGGCACAGCTTAAGTGAGCCGCGGCCCATAGTACAGTCTGCCTGGGACTTTTTGTAATGTCGCCGAGTGCCGAGGCTCAATCTACACGTGCCACGGCTCATCGTGTTAGTGTGCCGCAGCTCATTTGATCCGTGCCGCGGCACAGAGTACAGCTTCCTGGGCGTATCTTTCGCATCTGGCGTGCCGCGGCTCAGCAGCAACATGCCGCGGCTCAGGGATCGAGTGTGCCACGGCTCAGTATGATTGTGCCGCGGCACAGAGTACATGAAGTTTAGCCTTTTTGTGTCGATTAGTGTGTGCCGCGGCTCACAATCCTTGTGCCGCGGCCCATTGCTGATTTCTTCCCCTGGGGTAATTTCTGCGCAGAATTTTCAGAGGAACACATCAAGAACGAGAGGGATAAGCATATCAAAGCAAAAAATGACAAAAAATAAAGATCCAAAAATGCAAGAAGAAAAAAAAAACAGAAAAACAAAAATCTACAACTAATACTCGGGTTGCCTCCCGAGAAGCTCTAAGTTTATAGTCTTCAGCCGGACCTTTTGAAAATCAATTTGCTTTTCGCAAACACCATTTGAACTCCGCCCCGTCCATCAAACCGTAAATATGTGTTTTAAAATTTTGACCATTGGTCTTTAACAATTCGATTTTTGGTTTGGACATCCAATGTTCTTTGCGAAAAGATTTAAACAAAAACAATTTTCCAAAACACCCATATTTCACACGACTTGGCACCCGTTTCACTTCCGGCTTATTCTCCCTTTTCACAAACGAACTTATGACAGCATTAGACTTTTTCGTTGGTGGGTGAATGGTTGATGAAGACGACATGTCCAAATGCCTAAGATATGCGACTCGTTCTACAATTTTCTTCGACGTCGGAGTAACTAACACGGATTCTGAACATTTCGACCGACAACTCTACCGGTGTGTGTCTTTTTCAAAGATGTCAATTTGTGAACACTTCTCGACCTTGCTTGGACACGGGAGAGATCGAAACACATTGAATGTGACTTGGTCATCTTCAACCCGAAGTATTAATTTCCCCTCCTGAACATCAATAAGGGTCCTTCCGGTAGCTAAGAACGGTCTACCCAATATAATCGGAATATCATGGTCTTCTTCCATATCCAGCACAATGAAATCAGCAGGAAAAATGAATTTATCGACCTTAACCAAGACATCTTTTATTACCCCTCTCGGGTATTTGATTGATCTATCGGCTAATTGCAAGGATACAGTCGTCGGCTTGGCTTCCCCAATTCCTAGTTTCTTGAAAATAGAAAGAGGCATGAGATTAACGCTAGCGCCGAGGTCACATAATGCTCTATCAAAAGACAAGCTCCCAATAGTGCACGGTATAGTGAAGCTTCCTGGGTCCTTCAATTTAGGCGGGAGCTTCCTCTGCAAAATTGCGCTGCACTCTTCAGTCAGTGCCACCGTTTCATATTCCTTGAGCTTCTTTTTCTTTGATAAGATCTCTTTCATGAAATTTACATAGCTCGGCATTTTTTCCAAGGCATCAACAAATGGAATGTCGATATGTAGTTTCTTGAAGACGTCAAGAAACTTGGAGAATTGTTTGTCCAATTTCTGCTTTTGCAAATGCTGTGGAAACGGGACGGGTGGCACATATGCCTTCGGATTGTCAGGAAATAGTTTCGAGGGTTTGGAAATTTGTGATTCCTCAGTCACCGCATTTTTATTCTCCTCATCATCACCTCTCTTTTTGTTTTGCCCGGGCTGCTCACACACTTCCTTCCCGCTTCTCAAACCGATGGCATTTATACTTTCTCCGGGGTTCGTCTCGGTCGTACTTGGCAAGGTACCCTCCGGTCGGGCTGTTAACACATTAGCTATTTGCCCTAATTGGACTTTCAGGTTGCGAATGGAAGCGGAATGGTTTTGCAAGGTGGCTTCCGTATGGGTCATGAACTGACTCGTATTTGCTGATAATTTCACCATTGCTTCCTCTAGAGAAATTTTTGGAGCGGGAGGAGGTTGCTGTTGGTGTTGGGCAAACTGAGGCTGATTTGAGTTTTGTCCGTTTTTCCATGAAAAGTTAGGGTGATTACGCCACCCCGGATTACATATGTTGGAGTACGGATTATTCTGTCGATTCCCATTCCCCACAAACTGAGCTTGTTCCATCTGGTGTTGTTCGAAAGGATTTCCCACTTGGCACTCTGCGCTAGGGTGAGATCCGTTGCACCAATTACATGATTCAGAGATAACGGGGGAAGGAGCATGTGAAAAGGCTTGAAGTTGCTGAGTCAAGGCGGCGACTTGAGCCGATAGTGTAGATATTGGATCATTATTGGAGATTTCCATTACTCGCTTCGGGATCACTCGTTCAGACGGCCACTGATAAGCATTCGCAGCCATCGCCTCCAATATAGAGTGGGCTTCGGCCATCGTTTTTCCCATTAATGCTCGTCCAGCGGCTGCATCAACAAGAGTGCATGTAGAAGCACTCAATCCGTTATAGAATGTTTGAATTTGTAGCCAATCCGGTAAGCCGTGGTGTGGGCATCTCCGTAATAAATCTTTGTATCGCTCCCAAGCTTCGTGAAGCGACTCCATATAAAATTTCCCGAAGGTGGTTATCTCGTTTCTAAGCCTCGCCGTCTTTGATGGTGGGAAGAACTTAGCCAGGAAGGCTTGCGCTAATTCCGCCCAAGTCGTGGTAGAGCCCGGTGGTAAAGAATTCAACCAATTGCTTTGTCCCTTAGAGAGAAAGGGAAAAGCCGCAGACGAATAGCATCATCGGTGACACCATTATTCTTGAAGGTGTCACAAATCTCTAAAAACGAAGTGATGTGTGCGTTGGGATCGTTGTTTGCCAGTCCACAAAACTGGCTTGATTGCACCATCTGAATAATAGCTGGCTTGATTTCGAAGTTGTTGGAGTGGATGGTTGGACGCCGAATCCCCGAAAAGTTCACATTGATTTGTGGCATAGCATAATCACGGAGTGCTAATGCCGGTTGAGCTTGCTGAATGGGGTTGTCTGCTTCGTGATTTCCCGTGTTGTCGGCCATGGTGCCTGCTGCTGGTAGCTCGCGTTTCTCCTTCTTGCTTCTCCGAAGAGTGCGCTCGAGTTCAGTATCCAAAAGTAGTAGGCCTTCGTTACCGAATTTTCTCATGCACTAACCGGAAATTCCTGAAAGGAAAAGCAAATAAATTAAAATTACACAAAAATAAAAAAAATGTTCAAACTAAGACTAGAAATACTGAAATCGATATTAGTAAAATAATCAGTCCGCGGCAACGGTGCCAAAAACTTGTTGCGAGGAAATCCCTCACACTATGCCGCAAGTGCACGGTGTCAACAAGTAATAAAGTGATAAGTAAGATATCGTTCCCTCGAGGACTGATTTCACTAAGTACCAAAATATAGTCAACTCGTAATTTTATTTGAAGAACAATTATATAGAATTTATTACTAAACTAATTGCAGAAAAATAAATAGAGAATAATAATAGTAATAATAAAAATAATAGTAATAATAAGGGTGTAGGATTATGATTATCACCTCAAACAATCAGGAATGATTTCTTTATTTAATTCAATTCACTTTTATTCAATTGATTGTAAGCCAGGAATTCCTAAATTATTCTAAAGTCTTTCCCAAGATCGATAGAAAATATTAAGAATTATTAACTCGATATATCCCTATTCGAATTAGATGATTCATAGCTAAAATTGTTCATGAATTCCCACAATAAACAGGCTTCACAATTCCCATGAGTATATCCCTATCTCACGAAAATCATGATTCTTCTCACAAGAACTATGCCTAAATTTCATCTCCCGAATCCATAAAGACATTCAAATCAATTCAACTATTGGCCAGACAATTGAAAGCGTTGAGAACAGTGAGAAAAATCCAACTCAATACGAATAACGAGTGAATTGAAATAAAAATAAATAAATCAAACCGTCATGTAATCGACTACAATCACAATCCTACTTGAATAGATCTAGAAAATAAGATGCGGAAAAATTAAGAAAAACCGTACGGGATCCGTGGTCTTGTCGTCGCCTACAAATCTCTTCGTTTCCGTTCTCCCCCGATTCTTGTGTTCTTCGATCCTGTCCTCCGATGTCTTCGATCCCCCTCAAATCTGACCTTAAACCCCTATTTATAACTATCATTAGCATCCAAAACGCGTCTGGGGATTGGGTCGAAAAAGGGCTTCAAAATCGGCCCAAAAACGCGGAAGACTCAGCAAAACCGCCTCGTGGGCCGCGGCTCACTTAATCTGTGCCGCGGCCCCTAACCTTCAACGAGTTGCCTAGGCGCTGCATTTTCCTCATGGGCCGCGGCTCACTTAAGTTGTGCCGCGGCCCCGGTACAGTCCGCTCGGCGCTTGCTAGTCCTCTTCGTGTGCCGCGGCTCACTTGGTTCGTGCCGCGGCCCCAGGCCAAAATTTGTCGTTTTGGCCCGTTTTTCGCCATTCGAGCTTCCGGACTCCAATTTCCTACAAAACATATAAAGATAGTGCATTAAAAGCTCATTTATGCAGATTTAGGCTCCAAATGGATATAAAATAATAATAAATAAGCGCATAAAAATACGCCTAACAATTGTCGAATGTCTTTGGTATGTTAGCCTAGTGGATTCCACAGTGAGGGGTCCACGGCGCTGTAATATGCCCTGAATGTCTTGGGGGGTGTTACAGAATATGGTATCGGAGCTTAGGTTTATGGATACCTAGGCTGTCGGTTATTTGGGTCTAGTCGAGTGTCGTTTTTGAACAGTATCACTGTCATGCCATCATCTCAGTACGCTAGTGCTCGTAAGTTTTTCCTAACTTGACTCGTTTCGTCGTTTTGTTCCATTCCTATCTTAGTATCTTGTTGCGTTTTGCGTTTGAATTGTACTTACCTGTTACTTCTTCAGAATTCCTGCTGGTAGAGGACGCGGACGCGGTAGAGGACGTGGCGCAGCCAGTGGGGCGGCCATGTCCGATCACTCGAGAACTGATTCGGCGATGCCTTCTTTGTCGAACAGTGTTCCCCCTAGTTCCGGAGGTCAGCAGGACCAATCTGCTAGCTCTGGTAATGCCAATGAGAATGTTGGAGTGGCTAATATTTTGCAACAAGTAGTGAACCAGATGACGCTACTGACTCAGGCTGTTCTGGTCGGCCAAGCTAATGCCAACCCGGTTCCGCCTACTGGATCCGGCAATGATAAGTTACTTCAGGACGTGATTCGTATGCGTCCTCTGCATTTTGATGGTGCTTCTGACCCTTCCGGTCGGGAGAATTGGCTATTCGAGATGGAGAAAGTATTTGAGGCTGCTAATTATTCTGAGGAGAGGAAAGTACCCATTGCTCAGTACTTCCTCGCCAAGGAGGCAGCAACGTGGTGGCTGTAATACCCGTAATTTTGTTCCCCGGAAATTTTCTATTTTTGGCGGAAGTCTATTTTGACGACTTTCTTGGGACCGTTTCGTCATCCTGAGAATGATTAATTCTACACTTTTTGTCATCCGAGTTCGTTTCGGTATCGTTCTGTTGAATTCCGTGTTCTTTAGCGACTTTTCCACGTATGAGTTCGACTTTGTTAAATCACCATAAATTCTTGGAAAGTCCAAAAATTCTGAATCTTGGCAATATTATAAAGCATCGAGTTAGCTTTCCAATGGTTCAAACGGTGAGTCAATCGGAGTCCAGACGAGGGAGTTATGGTCGAAATAGCTAAGTCACTCTCATTTTCCAGATTCGGCCAAAACCGCCTGTACCCGGTGCCGCGGCACACCTGGGCTGAGCCGCGGCACACTGCCGAGCCCTAGGAGCAAATTTTGAGCCTGTGCCGTGGCACACCTATACTGAGCCGCGGCACACATGACAGTTTACCCTATATCTGCGTTTTCTTGAGCGGATCACCTCATTTTTCCCCATTTCTTCACTTGGGCACGAGAGAGGAGGCTTGAGAGGAAGAAGTTTCTTCACCTACCACTTGAGTGTGTGATTTCTCTTCATCTCTTTTCGATTTTGAAGCTCGGATCATCGATCTATCGAGTATTCTTCGAATCATAATGCTTGGATCTTCAAGAGGTAATTTCTTCAACATCTTGGATTTCGATTTTGTATTGGGTAATGATGTTTTGGGTGTTAAAATCATGGGGTATGAAGTGATATACGCATGATTATGGACATGTTTGAGTATTCATCGGATTATTGAAAGATTATTCAAGAACACTTCGAATTTTGTTTTGGAAATTGGGGATTTTTGTTTGACTTCATCCTTTTAATCCGTAGTAATTTAGATTAGTGATGGATTGATGATGATTTAGGTGTATTCTATCATTTCCATCGTTATTCCACGGTTGGAGTGTAGTGATTCGTCGTTTCGGTTGAGTTATTAGTCGACGCCTTGAAGGTGTCCGACAAAAGGTCTAAGAGGGGGGTTTTGTGCGTTGTACGATTATTATTCATCGTACGATTGTTGATTTATCATTGATATGACTTAGGGACGAAATCCTTGTGAAGAACTCAAGTCGGAACCCTTCCGTTCGTTGTCTTCTTTGTGGTTCAAGCTTCCCGGTCGAACCGTGTTCTTCGGGATCTTCGGTAACGTTTATTAAGGCAAGTATACATTTATGATTGTACGTTCTCGACTTTGAAAGTAAGAGGAATTGATGGTATGATATGAACGAACCGTTTTTACGGCATTCATAGAAATATTGATGGCATATCATGAACGAACCGTTTTTACGGCATTCATAGATATATTGTTGGCATGTAATGAACGAACCGTTTTGACGGCATTCCTACATGTATCGGCGTATGAGGTGAACGAACCATTTCTACGGCATTCACATACGTAACGGCGTATGAGGTGAACGAACCGTTTCTACGGCATTCACATACGTCTTATGAGATTTAGTTATTCCGGAATACTAGTCTTAAATTGATGAATTGACGGATATTGATGAATTGACGGATTACATTTACTTTATTGTCGAGGAGTATTATGTTTCATATTGTTATACTTGCACTAGCTATTCGACGGCTAACCCCTTTATGGGGGAAATACGTTTCATGTATTTCAGGTTCCAGGAGAGCGGACAGGTGGGTATCGGGTCGGCATGAAGATGATGGGCAAGTGTGATACTGTGTCTTGTCTCTGGTTATTTTCTTGGATTCCTCCATTCAGTGTTGTTGTACTGGAATGGATTGTTAAATACTCGAGTATTGTATTTCAGTTTCCTTGATGTTCCGGCCTGTGTTGCCGAGGTATTGATTTGTGTAGTGATGTATATGGTTTCATTGGTTATGGTTTTGAATACCATTTGTATCGTCTTTCTTTCTATTGTATGTAGACCTTGTCGGTCAAGTTTATAGTTCCGCGTATGTTTAGCCTTGTGGGTCCCACGGCGGGGCTCACGGCGCTGTAATATACCCTGAATAACTTGGGGGTGTTACAGAATATGGTATCGGAGCTTAGGTTTATGGATACCTAGGCTGTCGGTCTTTTGGGTCGATTGAGTCGTCATTTGCCCACAGTATCACTACTCTGCCATTATCACAGTGCGACCGGTACTTGTAAGTCCTCTCACTCTTCTTGTATTTTTCATAATCGTTTCGTTTATAACTTGGTATTCTTGGGAATTGGTCACTTCGAGAATGTGCGATTTGGATTATACTTATTCACGTGTGTGCCCTTCAGAATGTTGGCCGAAAGTAGGAAGAATCGTGGCCGTGGTCACGGACGTGAACTCTTCCTTGAGATTCTGTTACGTTACTAATTGCGATAATGGTGTGTATCGGTATTATGTTGAGACTTTGTTTAGGAGTCGCATGATAGTATCACGGGAGATCTTCGACTTCACTGACCTGTAAGTATGTTGTTCGGATTATTCGATAATTCTTGATTATCTTGGTGATTTTGGATTTTCCGTTGAAATGTTGTTTGTACAAGTGATTGCAAGTTTCGAGGACGAAACTTATTTTTTAGGGGGGTAGAGTGTAATACCCCGATTTTTCGGATATATTTTTTTCGTTTATATATTGGATATCGTGGATGGTTAATTATGCTCGAGGACGTTGTGAACGTTTGATAATATTATTGAATTGAGTATATGTATTGATTTTGCCGTATGCTCGTATTTGGTATGTCGTGACTTTGGACAGGAATTGTTGAAATTGGCTAAGTATGGAATTATTACGTACGTTAATAAGGTGAGATTACGTACGTAAGATTGGCATGGTTACGTACGTTAAGGCTAAGGTATTACGTACGTAACGAAGGCATCGGACAGGATCGAGTCCTGGTCGGCAGGTGGGACCCTGTTTCGACAACTTTCGGTGGAGGATGTTGACAGGTGAGTCAACGTACGTGTTACGTACGTTATACAGGACGTGCTACGTACGTAACACGACCATTGTACTGTAGCAAGTCAACTGGTATATTACGTACGTTATATGGTATGGGTTACGTACGTAATGGACTGCACGGAATGAGACAGTGAGTTGGTTACGTACGTTATGGATTTTGGATTACGTACGTTAAAGTTGTTACGTACGTTAAGAAAGGACACTTACGTACGTAATGAGAGTGCAGTTTATATATATTGAAGTGTTGCCTTTCATTTCTCTCACGATCCTTTGAGATATTCTCTCCAAAACGCGTCCCTCTTCACTTATAAGAGTGTTCTAAACACTTCTAACATGATTGTGAGCTTGGAATCATGGAATTAGAGCTTGGTTATGGAACTATTGTTGATTCTTGAAGTGATTTCTTGTGTTATCCATATTCTATGAGGTTTATGTTGAAGGGAGATAATAATATGCTTTGAATATGTTGATTATGATTAAGGAATCATAGAGTTCTTGATGTTCTTGAGGCCATATGATGACTATGATGATTTGATGATTCTTGGAATGGAGTTCAATTATTCTTTTTTCGTGGTTCGTCCATACAAGGTAATCCTCGTATCCCTTTGATAGTGGTTCGTTTTTTTTAGGATTACTACTTGGGAGGGAGTATGTTGGGAATCGTGTATTTTGATGTTCGTCTTATTTCAATGTAAATGCATAAATTGGACTGTACTTTTATCCGCTGCGTGAGTATTTTAAAATGGCTTTTGATATTTTGCCAACTGAATTTTATTTTGTAAAACCGATTTCCTAAACTGAGTTTTTGGCATTTTAGCCTTGATCGTTTTGACGGTATTTGGAAAATGATTTTTTTTAGTATTTGAAAAATATTACCGTCATCGGTCTTTTTGGCATTTTTGAAATGACGTGGAAAATTGTGCTTAACCTGGTAAATCCTTGTGAGAAGGGTTTGCAGCGTGTAATATTCCAGGAGGATCTGGGGTGTTACAGTTATGGTATCATGTGATAATGTTATACGAGATTTATTGGAATTGTAATAAGAGATTTCGGATGTTGATATGATTATTGAGATCTTCTTCATATGATGATAATGGTTTTGTTGCGATTCTTGAGGTTGTATGAATGACATGATGAAGAAAATGGTAACATGGAGATATATACCTCGGATATGTTGTTCTGAATGTGATTTCGGATATTTCATGTTCCTGAAGAACTCTTGAATTATACGAGGTGATGAAAATTTTTAAGAAGTGTTGATGTTTTGAAAATGAATATGGAATATTCATATCTAGAGCTAAACTATGTGTTGGAAATAATATTCAGACAGAAATACGAATGTGATTATGAGCTTGATGAGACTATTATTCATCTCCGAATTTGGAAGCCCATACGCACGAGCAAATATTCAAATCGAATGATTTGATTGTTTGATAACCTTAAAATATGATTATCTATAATGTTGAACTAATTGGATGGTTAGAATTAACGATGATCATCGGAAAATTTTAACTACGGATTTACAAGAAGGGAACCTTGTCAATTCGTATTTAAGAATTGAGTTTGGAACCGATAATATTTAGACCCTTATTATTGGTCCGAATTGGTTGCTGATATGATCATCGGATTTCGGCTCGTATTGTGGACATGGATTCGTGAGGGTGCGAGTTGGGCCGATTCGGATGTGATTGGTCGAGATATGGTGAAACGATTGAGTTGTGGTTTGGTGGTATTGATATTGGTCGTCATCGAACCGGTTGATTATCAATCCTTCGTTTTACAATAAGATATGATGTTTGATCATAGAATATGACTGTTGTGTTGCGGTTAAGGTTGAAGGGTTCGTAGATTAACTCGGTCGAAACTGAGGGAAATTCGTAAGACGAAATCAACCGAATTGGTAACAGTTCGTTGTATTGATATCGAGGCAAGTTTTATACTCGTACTAATCAATGAGACTAATGTTATTGTGTAGGCGTACGAATGTGTGTATCATTTCGGGACTTGGCCTCTTTATGATTGTATTGATATCAAGGGATTGGTTGACACGACGCCCGTCGGCAAATTATGCCAAATGTTACTGTTGTTTGTAAATGGCCGGTTCAAGGCATTACGATACTTGTTGGTAAAGTTGCTGTCGATAGCCGGTTCGCGGTATCGATGTATCGATTATTTTTGTTCGCGATTAATGTCGTTCTGAGACATCGTCGAATCTTTGTTGTCGAATTGGAACCGTTGCTATGATGTTGCGTTAACCGATTGGGGACATTTGATATATCCTTATGTCATCTCCGTTTCGGTGGTCGGTTTAAGACACCGGGACCTCTATTCTATCGTATCATTGATTATCGATTGACCGTTCTAAGGTAATCGAGGTATTGAATTGGGATTATCGAAGATAATTCCCATCCGTTGTCAAAGATATTCTCATCCGTTGTATCGTTGTTATCGATTGGCCATTCTACGGTAATCGAAGCATTGAATTGGGACTGTCGAGGATAGTTCCCATCCGTTGAATTATTATTGCCGTGTTGGCCGACTCAAGGCAGCACACTATTATTCTTATGAACTCGGTAATTTTGTGATCGTTGAGAGTTGAGGATTTCCCGAACTGTTGTGTTGTGATCGTTGCTCGTGTTAATCGGTCCTTAGGGAATTCTGATCCCAGGATGGTTGTTTTGAATATCGTTGGTCGTGTCGATCTTTCATTATTCGTGTGTCATCGTTCACTTGGTGAGTCGTATGATCCATATTGGATGTTTTATCCCTTGAGTTTCGTTGTCATGTTATATCGTGGCATATCTGGAATCATGTCTGCGTGCCGATTGGTTATGTGTAGGATTTTTAGCCAGGCACTCGATGGTCATGCGTGGATATTTCCGCATTGGACCGTGCATACGAGACGTAGTTCTTGAGGCTAATTAGGTACATTGTCACACGTATATTCTGGATTCCGTATACGGGGTGGACATGTGCACGGACACATTTCCGGATCGGGCGTACTGTGATGTCCCTCTTGAGCTTTATTGATTGATCGTTCGTAGTCCATGTTGTATTGGATATGTCCGACGATTTGCGACTGGTTGTTCATACGCCGAGGGGTATGCCCGATATCGAGTTTGCTTCTTTGAGATATGTATTGTGATGATTCTGACTTTGGGCATTGGCTTTTAGGCCATTGTGATGTATCGGTATTTCCGTTGGAGCCTTCGGGCATTGTGAATTCGTATCTTTTCGGCATTGGTTTGGTTTACCTTCGGGTAATGTATTGTTGTGTTCTATATTGATGATTCGCCGTTGGGCGTAAGTTTGATTCTTGTGCATCTCGTTGAGCTTTTCTGGCGAAATATTTCTTCTCCTACTGTTTTAAGTTTCGGGACGAAACTTCTTTTAAGGAGGGTAGAATGTAATACCCGTAATTTTGTTCCCCGGAAATTTTCTATTTTTGGCGGAAGTCTATTTTGACGACTTGCTTGGGACCGTTTCGTCATACTGAGAATGATTAATTCTACACTTTTTGTCATCAGAGTTCGTTTCGGTATCGTTCTGTTGAATTCCGTGTTCTTTAGCGACTTTTCCACGTATGAGTTCGACTTTGTTAAATCACCATAAATTCTTGGAAACTCCAAAAATTCTGAATCTTGGCAATATTATAAAGCATTGAGTTAGCTTTCCAATGGTTCAAACGGTGAGTCAATCGGAGTCCATACGAGGGAGTTATGGTCGAAATAGCTAAGTCACTCTCATTTTCCAGATTCGGCCAAAACCGCCTGTACCCGGTGCCGCGGCACACTGGCTGAGCCGCGGCACACCGCCGAGCCACGGGAGCAAATTTTGAGCTGTGCCGCGGCACACCTATACTGAGCCGCGGCACACATGACAGTTTACCCTATATCTGCGTTTTCTTGAGCGGATCACCTCATTTTTCCCCATTTCTTCACTTGGGCACGAGAGAGGAGGCTTGAGAGGAAGAAGTTTCTTCACCTACCACTTGAGTGTGTGATTTCTCTTCATCTCTTTTCGATTGTGAAGCTCGGATCATCGATCTATCGAGTATTCTTAGAATCATAGTGCTTGGATCTTCAAGAGGTAATTTCTTCAACATCTTGGATTTCGATTTTGTATTGGGTAATGATGTTTTGGGTGTTAAAATCATGGGGTATGAAGTGATATACGCATGATTATGGACATGTTTGAGTATTCATCGGATTATTGAAAGATTATTCAAGAACACTTCGAATTTTGTTTTGGAAATTGGGGATTTTTGTTTGACTTCATCCTTTTAATCCGTAGTAATTTAGATTAGTGATGGATTGATGATGATTTAGGTGTATTCTATCATTTCCATCGTTATTCCACGGTTGGAGTGTAGTGATTCGTCGTTTCGGTTGAGTTATTAGTCGACGCCTTGAAGGTGTCCGACAAAAGGTCTAAGAGGGGGGTTTTGTGCGTTGTACGATTATTATTCATCGTACGATTGTTGATTTATCATTGATATGACTTAGCGACGAAATCCTTGTGAAGAACTCAAATCGGAACCCTTCCGCTCGTCTTCTTTGTGGTTCAAGCTTCGGTCGAACCGTGTTCTTCGGGATCTTGTAACGCTTTATTAAGGCAAGTATACATTTATGATTATACGTTCGACTTTGAAAGTAAGAGGAATTGATGGTATGATATGAACGAACCGTTTTTACGGCATTCATAGAAATATTGATGGCATATCATGAACGAACCGTTTTTACGGCATTCATAGATATATTGTTGGCATGTAATGAACGAACCGTTTTGACGGCATTCCTACATGTATCGGCGTATGAGGTGAACGAACCGTTTCTACGGCATTCACATACGTAACGGCGTATGAGGTGAACGAACCGTTTCTACGGCATTCACATACGTCTTATGAGATTTAGTTATTCCGGAATACTAGTCTTAAATTGATGAATTGACGGATATTGATGAATTGACGGATTACATTTACTTTATTGTCGAGGAGTATTATGTTTCATATTGTTATACTTGCACTAGCTATTCGACGGCTAACCCCTTTATGGGGGAAATACGTTTCATGTATTTTAGGTTCCAGGAGAGCGGACAAGTGGGTATCGGGTCGGCATGAAGATGATGGGCAAGTGTGATACTGTGTCTTGTCTCCGGTTATTTTCTTGGATTCCTCCATTCAGTGTTGTTGTACTGGAATGGATTGTTAAATACTCGAGTATTGTATTTCAGTTTCCTTGATGTTCCGGCCTGTGTTGCCGAGGTATTGATTTGTGTAGTGATGTATATGGTTTCATTGGTTATGGTTTTGAATACCATTTGTATCGTCTTTCTTTCTATTGTATGTAGACCTTGTCGGTCAAGTTTATAGTTCCGCGTATGTTTAGCCTTGTGGGTCCCACGGCGGGGCTCACGGCGCTGTAATATACCCTGAATAACTTGGGGGTGTTACAGTGGCAAATGGTGAAACCGCGTGACCGGGCAGCTACGTGGGCAGAGTTTTGGGATCTGATGGAAGATGAATTCTGTCCATGTCCAGTGAAAGAGGGGAGGATCCGAGCCTTCTTTGAGGCTAAGCCCCAAGATATTCCTATTTCTCAAGCTATCAAAGACTACAATCAACAGCTGCATTATGTGAGAAACCAAGTCTGAGATGAGCTTGATAAGATCCACCACCTTGATATGCGGATGAAAACGAGGGTGCGCCACTACATGTCTGGTCTGGGGTGCACGAATTTGAAAGAGTATCAGAATAAAGCGATGGCTTATGAGATGTCGTTTTCTGCGACAGAGACGGCAACCGAAGGAAAGAAGCAGAAGACCTCCGACCAGTTTTCGGGAGGCAAGTCAGGAGGGTATCCGAAGGCTCAGTCTGGTTCGCGAGTCTTCGGGAGTCAGTCGCCATCAGTTGGGCGAGGAAACGGTTCTAAGTCTGCCCCTACTGGTGCCGTTCGCAGTCCTACGTGCTTCAACTGTAGTCGTCCGGGCCACATGATGAGTGAGTGTGATAGGCCTCCGATTCAGTGTCTTTCTTGTGGTCGGATGGGTCATCATGCTAAGTTTTGTACGGATGCATCTCGGGCTCCAGTTACTCAGATATCAGCTCCAGCTGCGGGAGAGCCGAGTTTGAATCAGGCACCGACAGTTCCTCAGCCGCAGCAGAGTTTTGGTAGAGGTCGAGGACGTGGGCAGCCTTCTAGAGGGGGAGCTTCTAGTGCAGGGTCTGTTCCGCCCCGTGTGTATGAGAT
This sequence comes from Orobanche coerulescens, assembly GCA_033398695.1. NCBI lineage: Eukaryota > Viridiplantae > Streptophyta > Magnoliopsida > Lamiales > Orobanchaceae > Orobanche > Orobanche coerulescens. Next base: position 137,186,913 of record CM065814.1, on the reverse strand, counting down.
GAGGCGAGTTGGAGATCCCGACGTGACGGTGGCTACAGGTACCATTCACATCCTTGACCATCCTGTTTCCGTATTATTCGATTCTGGTGTTACGCATTCTTTCATATCTATAGATTGTGTGCGTCGTCTGCATATTGATTGCTTGGTTGCGTGTGAACCATTTTTTGTTAAACTGCCTAGTGGGGATAACATTGTGGGGGATCGTGAGGTTAGAGATTTTCCAGTGAGTATCGCGGGGAGGGTTTGGCCTTCTAATCTGATTGCGGTAGACATTAGAGATGAAGATTTGATTCTGGGTGAGGATTGGCTGGACCGTCATGGGGCGATCATGAATTATAGAACGAGAACCGTTTTGATGTTAGCCTCTGACGGTACCGAGCATTCTTTTGTGTGGCGTAAGCGGAGTAACCAGAGACTCCTGATCAGCACCATGAGGGCGGTGAGACTTCTTCAAGGAGGTTGCACGGGCTATTGGTGTTACATTTTGAGATCGGAAGAAGGGGGATTCGAGCTCTCATCTATTCCGGTAGTGTGTGAGTATCCTGATGTTTTTCCAGACGAGTTGTCGGGTTTACCGCCAGACCGAGAAGTTGAGTTTACCGTCGATTTAGAGCAGGGTGCAGCACCGATTTCTAAGACGCCATACCGTATGGCGCCTACCGAGATGCTTGAGTTGAAGAAATAGTTGGGGGAGTTGCTAGACATGGGGTATATTCGACCGAGCGCTTCATATTGGGACGCACCGGTCCTGTTTGTGAAGAAGAAGGATGGGTCACTTCGTTTGTGTATCGACTACCGAGAGTTGAACAAAGTGACCATCAAAAACAAGTATCCGCTCCCGAGGATTGATGACTTGTTTGATCAGTTGCAAGGGGCAACCGTGTTTTCGAAGATTGATTTGAGATCGGGGTATTATCAGCTCCGATTGAAGGATACCGATATTCCGAAGACGGCCTTTCGGACGAGATACGGTCACTACGAGTTTGTGGTTATGCCTTTGGGGCTAACCAACGCCCCAGCCGTGTTCATGCAGCTTATGAACAAAGTCTTTATCGAGTACCTCGATAAGTGTGTAGTCGTTTTTATCGATGACATCCTGATTTACTCGAGGAGCGAGAAGGAGCACGCCCGTCATTTGCATGTCGTGTTAGATATTTTGAGAACTCAACATCTTTTTGCGAAGTTCTCAAAATGTGAGTTTTGGTTACGGGAGGTTATGTTTCTCGGTCATGTGATCTCGGCCAAGGGTGTTCGTGTGGACCCACATAAGGTAGAAGCAGTGTTGGATTGGGCGCCGCCCAAGAACGTGAAGGAGGTCCGTAGTTTTCTGGGTTTGGCTGGATATTACTGTAGATTCGTCGAGGGGTTCTCTAAGCTCGCTCGACCGCTGACTCAGTTGTTACAGAAGTCAGAAAAGTTTGTGTGGACCGATGAGAGACAGAATAGTTTTGAGGAGTTGAAGAAGCGGTTGACGACCGCTCCTGTTTTGGCTTTACGGAGTGGTAATGAGGGTTTCTTAGTTTTTAGTGATGCTTCGAGCCAAGGGCTCGGATGTGTACTTATGCAGCACGGGAGGACGATTGCCTATGCTTCCCGTCAGTTGAAACCGTACGAGTTGAATTACCCTATGTATGATCTTGAGTTGGCCGCAGTTGTATTTACATTGAAGATCTGGCGTCATTACTTGTATGGCTCGTCGTGTTAGATTTTCACCGATCACAAGAGCCTGAAGTACATTTTTACGCAGAAAGAGCTTAATATGAGACAGATGAGATGGTTGGAGTTTATTAAGGATTACGATCTCGAGATCCTTTATCATCCGGGCAAGGCTAACATGGTAGCACATGCCTTGAGCCAGAAATCGGTATCGCTTCGGGCGCTTGAGTTACTTACGGCTCAGCCGGAGCTTCAGCAGGAGTTGATGAGGTTGAGTCTTGAGATTGTACGGACAGAGAGTTCCGGACAGTTGCGTACTCTTGAGATTTCTTCATCTCTGGTCGATGACATTAAATCGGGACAGTTGGAGGACCCGATGTTTAGTCAGCTTCGAGAGAGTGTAGGGATGGGGAAAGCCCCAGGATTCGTTATTCATGAGGATGGTGTGTTGAGATTCCGAGGTCGGTTGTGTGTTCCGAACGACTCGGAATTGAGGCAGAGTATTATGCGAGAGGCTCATGCGTCACCTTACTCAGTCCATCCGGGCTCGAGTAAAATGTATAAAGATTTGAGGAAAAATTTCTGGTGGAACGACATGAAGAATGAGGTAGTTCAGTTTGTGGCAAGTGTTTGACTTGTCAGCAAGTCAAGATTGAGCATCAGCGGCCAACCAGGTTGTTGAAACCACTTCTCGTCCCGGAGTGGAAGTGGGAGGATATCTCTATGGATTTTGTCACGGGTTTACCGAGGACGAAGACTGGTATGAATATGGTGTGGGTGATTGTAGACCGACTGACTAAGTCGGCGCATTTTCTGGGCATCAAAGATACTTGGGGTCCAGAAAAATTGGCTCGTGTTTTTATCGCGCAGATAGTGAGACTTCATGGTACGCCGAAGACCATTATTTCGGACAGAGATGGCCGATTTGTATCGCATTTTTGGTAGGCGGTACATAAAGCATTGGGGACACAGTTACGTTTGAGCACTTCTTTCCACCCCCAGACCGATGGGCAGTCCGAGCGTACTATTCAGACGTTCGAGGATATATTGCACGCGTGTGCGTTAGATTGGAGTAGTGACTGGGAGGAACATCTGGCCTTAATTGAGTTTACTTATAATAATAGCTGGCACACGTCGATTAAGATGGCACCATATGAGGCACTTTATGGCCGACGTTGCAAATCACCGATATGTTGGGATGAGCCATCCGATTTAGTTGGCACCGAGCCAGACCTCGTGTTATAGACGAGGGAGAAAGTTGAGTTGATTAGAAAGAGAATGTTGGCTGCTCAGAGTCGACAAAAGTCTTATGCAGATGTTAGGCGTTGTTGTGAGGAAATCCCTCACACTATGCCGCAAGTGCACGGTGTCAATAAGTAATAAAGTGATAAGTAAGATATCGTTCCCACGAGGACTGATTTCACTAAGTACCAAAATATAGTCAACTCGTAATTTTATTTGAAGAACAATTATATGGAATTTATTTCTAAACTAGTTGCAGAAAAATAAATAATAATAGTAATAATAATAATAATAATAATAATAAGGGTGTAGGATTATGATTTTCACCTCAAACAATCAGTAATGATTTTTATTCAACTCAATTCACTTTTATTCAATTGATTGTAAGCCAGGAATTCCTAAATTATTCTAAAGCCTTTCCCAAGGTCGATAGAAAATACTACGAATTATTAACTCGATACATCCCTATTCGAATTAGATAATTAATAGCTAAAACAGTCCAAGAATTCCCACAATAAATAGGCTTCACAATTCCCATGAGTATATCCCTATCTCACGAAAATCATGATTTTTCTCACAAGAAATATACCTAAATTTTATCTCCCGAATCCATGAAGACATTCAAAACAATTCAACTATTGGCCAGACAATTAAAAAGCATTAAGAACAATGAGAAGAATCCAATTCAATACGAATAACGAGTAAATTGAAATAAAAATAAATAAATCAAACCGTCATTTAATCGGCTACAATCACAATCCTACTCAAACAGATTTAGAAACTAAGATGCGGAAAAATTAAGAAAAACCGTAGGGATCCGTGGTCTTGTCGTCGCCCACAAATCTCCTCCTTGTGTTCTTATGTCCCGCGAGGTCTATCGATCCATCTCCTCCGGATTCTCCTCTTTTTCTGACCTTCAATGCTTATTTATAGCCGTCCTCAGCCTCCAAAACGCGTCCGGGAATTAGGTTGGGAATAGGCTCCAAAAACGGCCCAGGAACGCGGAATATTCAGCAAAACCGCCCGGTGGGCCGCGGCTCACTTAATTTGTGTCGCGGCCCCTACTGCTCAGCGAGATGCCTGGGCGCTGCATTTTCCTCCTGGGCCGCGGCTCACTTAAGCTGTGCCGCGGCTCACAAGTCTGATTAGTTCGGCATTTCCGGTTGCCTTCGTGCCGCGGCTCACTTGTCTTGTGCCGCGGCCCTGTGCCAAAATTGCCGCTACCGCTTTTCGTCGTTCGAGCTTCCGGACTCCAATTTCCTGCAAAACATAAAAGGATAGTGCATTAAAAGCTCATTTATGCAGATTTAGGCTCAAAATAGATATAAAATAATGATAAATAAGCGCATAAAAATACACCTAACAAATACCCCCAAACTTGAGCCTTTGCTTGTCCTCAAGCAAAAACCAATTTTCAAATAAAAAGTATCGTGAATGATCGTGCAAATCCATAGTGCTCAACTTAATCAATACTACCTAGAAATTTCAAAGAATAATACGAGTGTCGTAATAGTGAGTCACATCTACGGACACTGATTCCAAGAAGTAATCATTTTCAGTCCTAACCAACCGTTCATGAAAATCAAGCTCAAAGATTAACAAGCGTGAATTTAACCGACCGTCAATATGAAGGGTTAGATTAAACAAGCCAATTCGCCCAGTTCCACAGTCTAGTGGCAAACATTTCAAGAGTTTCATCGTCAAAAATAACCCTCGGACAGTATTCCCTTATATATGATCAATAAAATGATTCGAGTTAACCACTAGGTTCGGATCTCGGGATGTTTCATCGGGATAATCCTAGGGTGGATTTCCATTCTCATGTATTGGGGAACCGTTTGACGTAAAAGACACTCATGGGGCACATGGATGCTTCTAGTTACTAAGTCCCCCTCTACAGCGGAGAAACAACTCGAATAGCTATTCCCGCATGTCCGATTCAAGGTCGCTGTTTTACGCGAGAGTAAACAACGGGTCACGCGAATACCCCCGGTTACTAGGCTCCCCATCATCGGTAATGCGATATTTCTAAATCATTAGTCTATTCAGGGTTGTCGTTTTACGCGAGAGTAAACAACGGGTCACGTGAATACCCCCGATCACTAGACTTCCCATCATAGAACATGTATAATATCTCGACTTTTTGAAAAACTGTCCGACTCTAAACTCAATCCAAGTGCCAACAAGACTCATATTACTGGACGTCTACGCGAAAAGTTTAACCAAACGTATAAACGGTGATTTGAAAACACGTATGTCTCCTTTCTTATCTGCTAAGATTTCTACAAAAACGATAAAATTTCGGACCTAATTGAATACTCAACCGAAACAGATATCGCTGACTGCAACTCGACTAAACTCAATCGTTTCTTCCAAGAGAAATCAGTATCGTAACATCAGTTTTACACACGGAAGCACGAAAAATTCATCTTTGCAAAAACCATCAACAGCATGCGAGGACAATAAAGCAATGGTGAAATCACAATTTATAACCAAGAAAAATTAAGAAAATAACGCATGCTTCAATCTATTCCACTACACATAAAATTATCAGCAATAAAACTCATGTGAAAATAAAAGAGATAAGGAAAAGTGAATCTTATTCCAAATGTCTTCTTGAAAGCCAGCACATGTTTGAGTGGAATTGTCTGTCAGTCCATACTTCAAATAACGCTCAACATCACCAGGGACCCCCAAACTTAGTCTTTAGTCATGAAATAACTAAAGGCATTAAGTCAAGAAAGACTAGAATATGAAGAATAATAACTCATTAGGGTTAAAGAATTATTAGAGAAATAAGGGCCAACAAGAATACACGAATCCAAACGAAATAAAAAAAACAAAGAGAAAAATTTATTAACGAAAAATCAAATAAAAACAACTAACTAGAAAGCAAGTAAAAATGATGGGTTGCCTCCCATCAAGCGCTTTATTTTACGTCTTGAGCACGACGTGGCAAAAAAAATCTAACGTGGCTTCTTTCTAGGGAGATTGCCAAATACCCCCTTCTTGCAATCTATAACCCTCTTATTCCATAAGGGAGGCTTTGGTTCATGCCCGGTTGCCAAAAATAATGAGTAAGAATAATTATGCGGACAACCAAAAAATGATGGAAGAATATAATAATTTTCGAATGGGTAGATAATAAAGACATATCATGAACAACCTCATTAGAACTCAAAGAATCAACCTCAACAAAATCACAAGTAATGGGGTCAATCTCTCCCATTATGGATTTAGGAAAAATTATGCGTGGCACCGTTAATAAAATTTTTGGCACAAAAGTGTTCACCTTATTAGTCGAAGTTTGATGACCAATTAATGAAATTTCTTTGGAAACATCATCAATAATAACTTCTTCTAGAGGCTCATCACACTTTATGTAATTATCAGGTGCTGGAGGATCGACCCTAAAACTCAACATGTCTTTCTTCTCAACCTCCCCCTCAACTTCACTACTAAATATATGAGCTGCAAAATAACCATAGTGAATCTCAAGACCACGACGTGCACATTCTCGCTCAAGAGGGGTACTATCGGGATTTTTGAGAGCGTCTACATATTGTTCAAGCATGGTCTTTTGTTTTGGGGAAGGGGGCGGACTGACCCTATTAGGCAAATTATTATGATCACCGAAATTTATGAAATGCCAAGGGTCACGATAATCAAAGGAAAACATAATGAAAAAAAATAAAAATATAGAGACTAAAGAAAGAAAACTTCAAATTAAAATTAGAGTCGTTTGGTAATGATATTAGCGAAAAAATCAGTCCCCGTCAACGGCGCCAAAAACTTGTTGTGAGGAAATCCCTCACACTATGCCGCAAGTGCACGGTGTCAACAAGTAATAAAGTGATAAGTAAGATATCGTTCCCACGAGGACTGATTTCACTAAGTACCAAAATATAGTCAACTCGTAATTTTATTTGAAGAACAATTATATGGAATTTATTTCTAAACTAATTGCAGAAAAATAAATAATAATAGTAATAATAATAATAATAATAATAATAATAATAATAATAAGGGTGTAGGATTATGATTTTCACCTCAAACAATCAGTAATGATTTTTATTCAATTCAATTCACTTTTATTCAATTGATTGTAAGCCAGGAATTCCTAAATTATTCTAAAGCCTTTCCCAAGGTCGATAGAAAATACTACGAATTATTAACTCGATATATCCCTATTCGAATTAGATAATTAATAGCTAAAACAGTTCAAGAATTCCCACAATAAATAGGCTTCACAATTCCCATGAGTATATCCCTATCTCACGAAAATCATGATTTTTCTCACAAGAACTATGCCTAAATTTCATCTCCTGAATCCATAAAGACATTCAAAACAATTCAACTATTGGCCAGACAATTAAAAAGCATTAAGAACAATGAGAAAAATCCAACTCAATACGAATAACGAGTAAATTGAAGTAAAAATAAATCAATCAAACTGTCATGTAATCGGCTACAATCACAATCCTACTCAAACAGATCTAGAAACTAAGATGCGGAAAAATTAAGAAAAACCGTAGGGATCCGTGGTCTTGTCGTCGCCCACAAATCTCCTCCTTGTGTTCTTCTGTCCCGCGATGTCTATCGATCGATCTCCTCCGGATTCTCCTCTTTTTCTGACCTTCAATGCTTATTTATAGCCGTCCTCAGCCTCCAAAACGCGTCCGGGAATTAGGTTGGGAATAGGCTCTAAAAACGGCCCAGGAACGCGGAATATTCAGCAAAACCGCCCGGTGGGCCGCGACTCACTTAATTTGTGCCGCGGCCCCTACTGCTCAGCGAGATGCCTGGGCGCTGCATTTTCCTCCTGGGCCGCGGCTCACTTAAGCTGTGCCGTGGCTCACAGTGCAGTTGGTTCGGCATTTGCTGGTTGCCTTCGTGTGCCGCGACTCACTTGTCTTGTGCCGCAGCCCCAGGCCAAAAATTGCCGTTTTCGCCTGTTTTTCGTCGTTCGAACTTCCAGACTCCAATTTCCTGCAAAACATAAAAGGATAGTGCATTAAAATCTCATTTATGCAGATTTAGGCTCAAAATAGATATAAAATAATGATAAATAAGCGCATAAAAATACGCCTAACAGGCGTCGACCTTTGGAGTTTGAGGTGGGAGATCATGTTCTGTTGAGAGTGTCTCCGACGAAGGGAGTTTTCCATTTTGGGAAAAAAGGGAAGCTCAGCCCGAGATATATTGGGCCTTTCGAGATATTAGAGAGAGTCGGCGAGTTGGCATACCGTTTGTGTCACGAGGTGCCCGCGACCCCAGGCGGTATTACCTGATCACAGGCCATTCATGGGCCCACTTGCAGCTTTGAGGGATGTCGAGCCTCATTGCACTTCAAGTTATCATCTATAGTGTAGGGCTTTACTTTATTTTCCTTGTAATCTTGTAATAGCTAGTTAGTGCTTGTTCACCTTTTCAATATCTAGTCTTGTCATTAGCTTTTATTTTTCTAAGCCTATTATAGGGGGAAGAGTGTACTGAAGTGTTGTAGTACGAATTGGCTAGTTTGCTGAGACCCTCCTATCCGTGTATGTTTGTAATCGTTGTTACCTATTGTAATCGTTTCTTGTATTAATACAAATTGATTTTCATCTTCAATTTTGTTGTGCCACTAAAACGCCTCGGCGTGATTGCGTCGCATTAGCACCAACTCCCAAACGAGTTAGGCGGACGTAGTCGGGTAAATTGACTACTAGCCGCATGGTGCGCGTACATTCTATACAAACTATAAGCGCCCCGTGACAGGTGGTATCGGAGACCGGTTAAGGTCGAAAGAATGGAATCGGGTAACGAGACAGAAGTCCCTAGAAGGCAGGGCAAGAAAAAGGATGACGGAAGAAGAAAGAGGCCGAGGCCTCTAAAGCCCAATTCGATAATTTAGAGCAAGAGTGATCTAGATTGATATATGTTGTCGAGACCTTGGAGGAGAAGGTCGAGATCCTCGAGGCGGAGAATGAAGACCTCCGAGCCCAGTTGGGCGAATGCAGAGAAGTCTGCCGAACCATTGCTGGAGCAATGGGAGCCAATAATACGGCTGAATTGAGACGCGAGATGGAAGCAATGAGTATCCAGATTGGATTGCTTCAAAGAGCTGTGAACAACACCCCCCATGTTGCTCAAGAACCTATTACGAGAATTCGGATCCCCGAACCAAGTTCCTATAGTGGAACACGAGATGCCAAGGAAGTTGAGAACTTCTTATTCGACATGCAACAATACTTCCATGCCGCTAATGTTTTGGACGAGGTGAGAAAGGTGTCAACCGCCACAATGTATTTGGTTGATGATGCCAAATTGTGGTGGCGCACCAAATATGCGGACATTCAGGCCCAACGAGTAAGAATTGATACTTGGGAACAACTGCGAGATGCCATCAGGCAACAATTCTTCCCAGAGAATGTTGAGTACAACGCAAGAAGGGCCTTGCGAGATTTGAAACACACCGGTCTTATTCGAGATTATGTGAAGGCATTTTCGACGCATATGTTACACATTAGCGATATGTCAGAGAATGACTGGTTGTTTACGTTCCTGGAAGGCTTGAAGCCATTTGCTCGTACAGAGCTTCTGCGCCAACGAGTCACAGACCTCAGTGCCGCCATGGGAGCGGCAGAACGATTAATGGACTATATGTCGGAACCTCGAAGAGATCGTCCAGTAACAACGAACATGGCACCGTCCCGAAGTGCAATGCCTAGACCGTTCAAACCTAACGTGAGTCGGAGTGTAGGGGATTGGCAAACCTATACTCAAGGAAGTTTGTATGGGAGCACGAATCGTAGCAAACCTACAGAAGGTCAGCAGGGCCCTCCCCAACGAATCATTAAATGTTTCCTATGTGATGGGCCTCATCTTCTCAGTAATTTTCCGAAGAGGCAACTTTTGAATGCCCTAACAAGTGCTATAGAATCGAGTTCGCAACCGAAAGAAGAGTTGCAAGTACCAGATGACGAAGGAAGATCGGAAGATGAGGAAAATCTTGGGGCCATCAATCAATGGTGCGACTCGTTAACCCATCGGGTGGCAGCTAAGGCAAGAGTGCCGACAAAACCCAGAAAACCTGTACCTGCACTCACGACAAGTGGTCCTGATAAGAGAAAGAAGGGATTAATATTTGTTGATGTTAAAATCAATGGGAAAAATATTCGTGCCATGATGGACTCGGGTGCCACCCATAATTATCTGGCGAGCAACGAAGTGGGGAGACTTGGACTGTTGTTAGATAAAGGAGTGGGCCGGGTTAAAGCCGTCAACTCTACGGCAAAACCAATAGCGGGGGTTGCCAAGGCTGTTCGAATGAAGATAGGAGCCTTCGAGGGTAGGGCCGACCTATCTGTTGTGGAAATGGATGACTTCAAATTGATACTCGAGCTCGAGTATATGCGTGACACTCAAACCCTAGTCATGTCGTATGCTGATGCACTCTTCGTTTTGGGGAATAAACCACATATTATCCCAACAATTAGCGCAACCCAAGGGCAAAATAACCTATCCGCACAACAATTCAAGAAGGGATGCAGGCATGGTGATCCATCCTTCCTGTGCGCCTTGCAATTCGACGAAGTAGAGGAGTTGTCAGGTCCTATCCCTGATGCTGTGAAGCACCTCCTAAATGAATTCGAAGATGTTTGCCCGACAAACTGCCTCAGAAGCTTCTACCTAAGAGGGCGGTCGATCATGAAATTGAGTTGGTGCCGGGCACAAAACCTCCTGCCCGAGCCCCTTATCGTATGTCGCAACCTGAGCTTGTGAAACTCAGGAAGCAGTTAAAAGAGATGTTGGAATGTGGTATGATCCAACCGGCGAAATCACCCTATGGAGCTCCTATTCTCTTTCAGAAAAATTCTAATGGAACTCTGCGATTGTGTTGTGATTACTGTGCTCTAAATAAAATTACGGTGAAGAATGTGTATCCTATTCCACTTGTAGCAGATTGCTTCGACCGACTCAGTGGAGCGGAATACTACACGAAGGTCGATCTGAGATCAGGTTATTGGCAAGTTCGCATCAAGGAGGGAGATGAAGTGAAAACGACGATTGTCACATGTTATGGGGCCTTCGTTTTCTTAGTCATGCCTTTTGGCCTAACAAACACCCCAACTAATTTCAGCACCTTGATGAATCAAGTTCTACAAGGGTTCTTGGACGAGTTTGTCGTGGTATACCTGGATGATATTGTTATATATAGCCGAACCTTGGAAGAACATGTGGAACATTTGAGAATGGTTCTTACTAGGCTTCGTGAGCATGAACTATATGTTAAGCTGTCGAAGTGCTCATTTGCCCAGAAGCGGATCAGTTTCTTGGGTCATATCGTTGAGTGTGGCAGTATTCGCATGGACCCGAAAAAAATACGAGCAATCCAAGAATGGAAGCCACTAACCGATGTACATGAGGTACGGTCATTTCTCGGGTTGGTAAATTACTATAGAAGATTTCTGATGGGGTATGCTGGAATAGCAAGACCCCTAACCGATTTGACAAGAAAGACGGAAGTTTGGAATTGGTCGCCGGAATGCCAAATTGCCTTCGACAACCTAAAGAAGGCCATCCTAACAGACCCGGTCCTTGCGCTACCAGATCTATCCAAACCTTTTGTGGTTGAAACGGATGCTTCGGATATTGCACTAGGAGGAGTTTTAGTGCAAGATGGCCATCCTATTGCCTTCGAGAGTAAGAAACTTAAGGATGTCGAGAGGCATTACACGGTGCATGATAAAGAGCTTTTAGCAGTGGTCCATTACCTTCGACTTTGGAGACATTACTTATTGGGGTTGCCGTTTATTGTAAAAACTGACAACACTGCTGTTAGTCACTTTCTGTCCCAACCAAAGCTTACTGGGAAACAAGCGAGATGGCAGGAACTATTGTCCGAGTTCAACTTTGTGATTGAGTATCGTGCCGGTTCTAGTAATCAGGTGGCGGATGCCCTAAGCCGCAGATCCGACCTAGCTGTTCTACAAGTACTGGCAGCGCTTTCTTCGAGTCAAGTGACCACTCCATTAAAAGATCAAATGCGAGAACTAATGGGAGCCGATGTAACGGCTCAATGTTTGGTGAATCTTGTCCGCCAGGGTACAACACGAAGATTTTGGCTCGATGATGGTTTCTTATGGACCAAGGGGAGATGTCTCTATGTACCTCTAGGCGGCGATATGAGGAAAACTATTATTGCGGAATGTCATGACACTCTCTGGGCGGGCCACCCAAGAGAGGAGCGCACTGTGGCCTTAGTTCTACGAGCTTACTATTGGCCCCAAATGCGGGACGACATTGAGATGTTTGTCCGCACCTGCTTGGTGTTCCAACAAGATAAACCTGATCGACAAAGGAAGGCAGGCTTTGCTAGAACCACTACTCATTCCTGTCAGGGCTTGGGAAAGTGTTTCAATGGATTATATCACCAGTCTACCAAAAGTTGGGATGCCGTTACTGTTGTGGTAGACCGGTTCTCCAAATATGCTACATTCATAGCGGCACCCAAGACAGTTTCGGCGGAAGAGACAGCTCAGCTCTTTTTCAAGCATATTGTTAAGTATTAGGGACTGCCGAGGGACATTGTTAGTGACCGAGACCCCTGGTTTACTAGTAACTTTTGGACCGAGCTCTTCAAACTACTCGGCTCCAAGTTGAATATGAGCTCTAGCTTCCACCCACAATCTGATGGCCAAACTGAAAGATTTAACTCGATGTTGGAGGAATATCTTTGACATTTTGTGAGCACTAATCAGAAGGACTGGGTGAAGCTTTTGGATGTTGCTCAATTGTGTTTCAATGCTCAAAAATGCTCTACCACCAATAAGAGTGCTTTTGAAATTTGTAATGGGCAGCAACCACTCCTCCCGCACAATATTGACACTGTTCCACAAAACGCCAGGTCTACTTCGGCGCAAACATTTTCCCTTAAATGGGAAAAAAACCTTGATTTGGCCCGTGGCTACGTGGAGAAGGATCAAAAGCGGATGAAAAAATATGCTGATCTTAAACGCCACTTTGTTGAATACTGTGTAGGTGACAAGGTCATGGTGAAGGTCCCGAACCAGAGTTCCTCCAGGGCAACACGAGGGAGAGATTCACGGCTAATGCAAAAATATATTGGGCCCCTAACTATCCTCAAAAGAGTCGGAAAGGTAGCCTACAAGCTAGAGCTACCCCAATGGTGGTTTCATAATGTCTTTCATGTCAGCCAACTCAACCCATATCAGGCAGACAAAGAGGACACCACACGCAACCTGCCCAACCGTCCACAACTGAAACTACGCAACTTGGGGAAGAGGGCGGCCGAAGCTATTATCGACCACCGTGATGCAGGGCCGAGAAAGAAGCTACACAAAGAATATTTGGTGAAATGACAGGGCTGCAGTATGGAGGAAAACACTTAGGATAGGGCTACAACACTTAAAGCTTTTCAACCACTACTGGATGCTTATCTCACATCTATGGCGCTGGGGACGTCACCAAATCAGAGGGGAGGGTGCTGTCACGAGGTGCCCGCGACCCCAGGCGATATTACCTGATCACAGGCCATTCATGGGACCACTTGCAGCTTTGAGGGATGTCGAGCCTCATTGCACTTCAAGTTATCATCTATAGTGTAGGGCTTTACTTTATTTTCCTTATAATGTTGTAATAGCTAATTAGTGCTTGTTCAGCTTTTCAATATCTAGTCTTGTCATTAGCTTTTATTTTTCTAAGCCTATTATAGGAGGGAAGAGTGTACTGAAGTGTTGTAGTACGAATTGGCTAGTTTGCTGAGACCCTCCTATCCGTGTATGCTTGTAATCGTTGTTGCCTATTGTAATCGTTTCTTGTATTAATACAAATAAATTTTCATCTTCAATTTTTTTGTGCCACTAAAACGCCTCTGCGTGATTGCGTTGCATTAGCACCAACTCCCAAACGAGTTAGGCGGACGTAGTCGGGTAAATTGACTACTAGCCGCACGGTGCGCGTACATTCTATACAAACTATAAGCGCCCCGTGACAGTTTGGCTTTGCCTCCGTCGCTAAGTCATGTGCATAGTGTATTTCACGTTTCCCAGTTGAGGAAGTACGTTATGGACCCATCCCACATTATTGATTTTGGATGACGTGGAGATCGAGAAAGATGTTATGTTTGAGGAGAGGCCCGTCAGGATTTTGGAGCGTCGAGACAAGCAGTTAAGGCACAAAACCATTCCTTTGGTTAAGGTGCAATGGTCGAGGCACGGAGTAGAAGAAGCGACGTGGGAGTTAGAAGAGGATATGCGTTCGAGGCACCCCGAGCTTTTTGATTCTTAAGTTTCGGGACGAAACTTTATTTTAGAGGGGGAGAATGTAATATCCGTAATTTTCCATTTTTAGCAGTTTCCATTTTTGGTGTATGTCTATTTTTATCGACTCCCTTATAACCGTTTCGACATTGTAAATCTACTTTATTCTTGGAGTTTTTCCATTTGGACGAGTTTTGATGATGTTTTCACGTGATTTCATTTTATGATACGTTTTGCCGTATGATCATTCGATTCTCGTAAAACTCGTTCGTTTTCATTGTTTCTTGGTTTGTGCAAGTTCGTATGATTGAGTTGGTCATGTTGAGACTTTAGGTTTGTAAATCCGACGTCGTATCGTGATTTTCGAGCACTTGGGCCATTTTTGTAATTTCCTATAAGTTTAGGGAAATTCATCTCCTTGTCGTATTTTGGATTCCTCGGTAGTTGGAAGTGTATTTACTATCGAACACTCAGCTTCGTTGTTATGAATACCTCGTATTTACACTTTTGATTCTATCCTCGTGTTGTGGTTCGTCGTTGGATAGACTGTGCAGAATTAGTGTTCAGAACTGAGATCTGCTACGTGCATAACGTACGTTATGCATGATCCATAACGTATGTTATGACCTTTACCAAATCAGTACAGACATTTCGTTACGTACGTTAACCAGTATTGGGTTACGTACGTAACCATCATAATGTACGTTAACAGCTTGTGTTAACGTACGTAACGCGCTGTCAGCGTTTTTAAACCTGACTTAACCTCAATCATTTCTTTTCATTCTTCTTCAACCTTTCTCGCGACGTGAGTGTTCTTGAGCGCCTTTGGAGCGAGTTGTCCAGAGCAATCCGTGGATTTCCTCTAGAGATTGATTTTGTGTACAAAGGGAGATTAATCTACAACATCATCATCTTCCATCTGTCGAATCTAAGGTGTTTCCTCAGGAACCCTAACTTTGACGAATTTGGGGGTTTTTCGGAATTCTAGGGATTAGTTCTGAATTGTTCAATTATGTTACGATGTTCCTTACCGATTGTGGTTATTGAGTGATTCCAAATCCATTTTCCTTGATTTTAATCCGTGGATTATCAATAAGGGGAGATTTTATGTAAACCTTCGCCCGTATCGATTGGTCGTTCATTGTCGTAGCATGTAATCGGGGTTATGGGAGTATTCCTTTCGATTTTTTATGTCCGTTGGGACTGAGTTATGTTAATTATTCGTTAGGAACTGTCGTCTTCCACTCGGATCATCTGTGGTCGATTTTCACTTCCGATTCTTCAAGAATGTCACAAAGGCAAGTACTTTACATTTGTTTACATGTTCTAGTATTTGAATTATGGCTGTATCGTGGTTGTTGTGGATGAATATGTGTATGTTCACCTAGGGACGGTCCGACGGGGCCTCTAGGGATACGTATTGTCGTGTGTGTGCATATCACGAACTATGGTTAACCACCCAGGGATGTCCGATGGGGCTCTGCGGGGTACGGTGACCGTGAGTCTCGTACCAAGGTTAACTTTGAATTATGATTGTTGGAGATAATGTGTTTTGTGACTGTATATTGTAAATATTCCGGAATATAAAATATTTTCTAAAATGATTTTTGGCGCATATATTCATCTGATTAGAATGTAGTTCAAATGGATTGTACTTGCACTAGAAGTTGTCGCTAATGGGGGAAATACTTTTTGTATTTCAGGTATCGATCGTGGAGATAAGCAAGCACTCGAGCCGTATGAGGATGATGGGCAAGCATGATACTGTCCAGTAGTTGATTATTGGTGTTCTGTCTGTCGGTTATTATTGATGTCTTGTTTTGGGATTTTTGTATTATAAAATTGATTTAAGTACTCGAGTACTTCCTGTCTGAATTTTTTAATGTTGTGTTCCCGTTTTGGGAAATGGATTTGATGTCAGATTTTATGTGTCGGGTTGTAGTCTTTTATTTGAATTGTCATTTTATTGATGATTGTTTGTCGTTGTAGAATGTCTTTGGTACGTTAGCCTGGTGGATTCCACAGTGAGGGGTCCATGGCGCTGTAATATGCCCTGAATGTCTTGGGGGGTGTTAGAGCTGCGAGGTTCTTTGGATTCGCAGTTTACTCTTGGACTTTGGCGTTTTTCAAGCTTGGGCTACGCCTCTGTATTGTGACAACCAAGTTGCCGTCTATATCTGCAGTAACCCTGTTTTTCATGAACGCAGTAAGCATATAGAAATAGACTTCCACACTGTTCGTTATCAATTTCTTGCAGGTGTGATCAATCCTTTGCACGTTCCTAATCATTTGCAACTTGCAGATGTTTTAACAAAGCCTTTGACTACTCCCGCATTGAAGAAAATTCTTGACAAGATGGGTTTTTATAGTATTTATACTGCATCTTGAGGGGGGTAATAAATAAAATATGTTTTTCATTTTCCTATTATTAGTTGGCAGCTGGTTGCTTACGTGTATTAGTTTGCTCATGTGGAGCTTTCTCATTGGTTGTTTTCTTAGTTGTTGAGTCATAGCTTAGATAGTATAAATACTATTTCCTAGCCAATATTCAGTGTGTAAAATTCATTTCCTTCAATATGAAAATGGTTTTCCTCAAATTCTCTCCGTCCTTCTCCTTCTTCTCCACCTCTCTTCTTCTCTAAATTTGTTACAAATAATTACATTTTTAAGGCCAAACACAATTTACCTAACTATTAAGGTTGTATATATTTTTATTTTTTAGAAGATAATTTATTTGACTTGTTATCGATGTCTAACAATTTAAGAGAATTTGACTTATTTTTCAAGTTAAACGTAATTATTTAATTAACGCTTAATTCCCGAGTTTAACTTAATGAGAGAAAAGAAGGGAAATGGATGGAAATAAGAAGAAAGAAAAATATTTTGCGTTTCTGGGTTTTTAATGAAAAGAAACGGAAAAAAAAGGAAGGATAACTAAAATAAAAAAAAAAGTTTCCATCCTAACTTTCCTTCCGATTTGGAAGGATTTGGAGAGAAAAGAACAAAATGGTAAATTTTCCTTTCATTTCCTTCCAACTCGAGAACACAAAATGCAATTTCCTTTCACTTTCATTTCTCTTCTTTTCTCTCCTAACTTTCTTTCCCTTTCTTTTATCGAGTTGGATTTTTAAGTTAGTCAAATAAATAGTTACACTTTTATTAAAATTTTAATTTGACTAATATTAATTAGCCAAATATTAAGTTGATCAAATTACTTTTAAGTTAATATAATGTATTACATATATAATATCTAGTATGATAACAAATATAAAAAAATGATCTATTTATCTGAAATTTCTCCACATTGGTTGCATTAGACACCATCAACCAGAAAACTTAAATAAAGACTTAAACTCAATGTGTATTTTATAATTTAATTTGTCCAATTATTAGGTTGATCAAATATATAGTTATATTTTTAGTAGAAAATTTAATTTGATCAATAGCAATTAAATAAATCTTTTTATTGTAATATCCGGGGGTAATTTTTTTCGTTTCACTGTTGTGTTGGACATATTCATTTGGAATTGTACAAGTGGTGTTGTATTTGATTGATACAATGTATATTGTATTGGGATATTTCGGAATTGAAATGTTTATACTTGTCGTCGGTTTGGTTTCGTCGTTTGGATGTTGCTTGGGGAGTTTGGATTTTTGGCTAAGTAAACTAGCCATAATGTACGTTACATGTGTAACATTACGTACGCTATGGGACGAGTATTACGTACGTTAAACCTATATGGTTACATACGTAATGAGTGGTCGGTTGTAGGAACCTTCCTCGTGGTTGACTTTCGGCTGGTAGGGTTGGGTATCTTTCGATCAGATCTCACTATTGCAGTCAACGGAGGTTACGTACGCTATGTGATGGGATTTACATACGTTAGCAAGATAATGTACGTTAGGGGCTCAAGATTACGTACGTAATGTAGGTCCCATTTCGAGTCAGTGAGTTCTGACTTGGCGTAGCATACGCTATGCAAGGACGGTAGCGTACGTAAGGTGGCTTAACGTACGTTATGCGTTGTGGTTAGCGGCCGTAATGTTCTTGTCAGATTATATATTTTGGTTTCGTATTTCATTTCTTCACGAACCAAAACCTCCTTTCTCTCCCTAGAACCGTCCCTCTGGACTTGTTCTTGATATTTAGCCTCTTCCAACATATTTTTGATCATCATAACTTGATTTGGAGCTTGGAATTGGAAGCTAGTTGGTGCTCCTTTGGTGTTTGGAGAGTTCTTCTTGTTCCTCATTGGTAAGTTCTCTCCATCTCTGGTTCTACAAGTGATTTTCGAGCATGATGATGTTGTTGTTGTTGTTTTCCTCGTATAATTGGTGATTGTTGGAGTATATCATGATTCTTAATGAGTTTTTACAACTTGTGATGAAGAACATGATGATTGTGTCTTGAGGAGGAGTTGTTCTTGATGTTTAAGAATGTTTGGAGGTTACAATCATGTCTAGGAAGGATTATGTTAAGATTGTTATATGATTAACATAGTCTTGATATGATTGGTGTTGATGTTGTGTTTCTTGGGGAGATTTTAACCATTTTAGTAAGGAATTATGATGAATTATGTAATAATTATCATAATCTTGAAATGGTTGATTTAATCTTCTTGATTAATCTAAATTCATGATGAATTGGTGATTGATTATTGTTTAGACATCATGTTTGTTGTGTTGCTGATGTTCTTGAGGTGATAGTGATAATATTGATGATATTATCATTGTAGGAGGATCAATTTGATGTTGTTCTTAAGTGATTCTTGCTGAATTGTTTTCACAAGTGTTAAGAACGTTTGATCATATCAATCATTGAGGTGTTGGAGGATGTTAGAATTCATAGTTGAGGACTATGGTATTCGTTTGTGGAGTTTAATCGATTCATGATCGAATCGGGTTGTCCTTGGTGTTGTTTTCTATTGATTTTGTGTTATTGAATGAATTATACTTCATTCAAGGTTGTTCGAGTGTTTGTGATCGTCGGAAGACGCCGTTCGTCGTTTCGTGGGAGGACGTTGATTGTGGAAGAACTTTCCCGCCTTCAGTTTGAGGCAAGTTTTATACTTGTACTAGTCAATGAGATTAATGTTATCATATATGTGTATGAATGTATGTATCATTTCGAGACTCAGTCTCTTTATGATTTTGTTGATATCAGGGAATTGTTTGATACGACACCCTTCGGCAAATTATGCCAAATGTTATTATTGTTTGTAAATGGCCGGTTCAAGGCATTGCGATACTTGTTGGTAATATTGTTGTCGATAGCCGGTTCGCGGTATCGATTTTTTTATTGGTGTTGTTGATATTGATGTCGATTTAAGACATAGTTGTGATCGTTGTTATTGATATTGATGCTTCGTTATTAATGTTGTATTGGCCGATTGAAGGCATTGACGCATTCGATTATCATCTTCGTTATCGGTAACCGATTAAAGGTGCCGAGACATCCGCGGTATTGTTGTTATCGATTGATCGTTCAAAAGACAATCGAGATATTGAATTGGGATTGTCGAAGACATTTCCCATCCTTTGAGTCGTTGTTATCGATTGACTGTTTTAAGGTAATCGATGTATTGAATTAGGACTGTCGAATATATTTCCCATCCGTTTTATCGTTGTTATCGATTGACCGTTGTAAGGTAATCGAGGTATTGAATTGGGATTATCGAGGATAGTTCCCATCTATTGTGTCGTTGTTATGGATGAGCCATTCTAAGGCAATCGAGGTATTGAATTGGGATTATCGAAGAGAGTTCCCATCCGTCGTGTCGTTATCGATTGGCCATTCTAAGGTAGTCGAGGTATTTGAATTGGGACCGCCGAGGATGGTGCCCATCCGTGAGTTATTGTTGTCGTGTGGGCCGACTCAAGGCAGCACACTATCATTCCTGTAAACTCGGTAATTTTGTGATCGTTGAGGGTTGAGGATTCCATGATTGTTGTGTTGTGATTGTTGATCGCGTTAATCGGTCCTTAGGGATTGTGATCCCAGGATGGTTGTTTTGGATATTGTTGGTCGTATCGATCTTTCATTATCCGTGTGTCATCATCCACTTTGGTGAGTCTTTTGATCCGCAGTGGATGTGTTATCCTTTGAGTTTCGTTGTCATGTTGCATCGTGACATATCTGGAATCATATCTGCGTGCCGATTGGTTATGTGTAGGATTTTTAGCCAGGCACACGATGGTCATGTGTGGATGTTTCCGCATTAGACCATGCACACGAGACGTAGTTCGTGAGGCTAATTAGGTACATTGTCCCACGTATATTCCGGATTCCATATACGGGGTGGACATGTGCACGGATACATTTCCGGATTGGGCGTACTGTGATGTCCCTCTTGAGCCTTGTTGGTTTGGTCATTCATAGTCCATGTTGTATTGGATATGTCCGACGGTTGGTGACTGGTTGTTCATACGCCGAGGGGTATGTCCGACAGTCGGGTTCGTTTCTTTGAGATCTGTATTGTGATGACTTACAGCTTCGGGTTGTTTGGCTTTCAGGCCATTGTGATGATTGACAACTTTGGCTCAGTGGTTTTCAGGCTTTCAGGCCATTGTGATGTTTTGGTATTTCCATTGGAGTCTTCGGACATTGTGATTCGTATTTATTTCAGCTTTGGTTTGGGTTATCTTCGGGTAGTTCATTGTTGTGTTCTGTATTGATGATTCGCCGTTGGGCACTTGTGTTCTAACCTGTTGAGCAGGTACCGATCGTATGCCGTGGGCATAGTGTTTCACGAATGCCCGATTCTCAGTTTGGTTTGTGAGCATCTCGTATTACCATTATTGTACTGTTTATTCTGCCGTTGGATGCATATCATGTTGTACATGTATTTGATATTCATTATCTGGATGACTGACCCCGTTGGGCAGAACATGTTTTCATGTTTTAGGTGCCCGCGAGGAGAGAGTTGAGATATAGGGGCATGACGATGGTGATGAGGCATTCGAGCGATACTAGTCCGAGTTATTTCGGCGTTCATGTCGGTCAGACAGTTTGAAGTACTCCAGTTTTGTTCAGTTGTTGTCATTTTGTATTATCCGAGCAAGGCTCGTGGATGTTGTTGTATTTTTATTTTGGCCATGTAGGTCCACCCTTGTCGTTGAAATTCCACGTCGGAATATTGCATCGGACATCATAATAGGGACTGTGATTTTTCTTTTTGGTCAGATTGATGTATGTTAGTCGTGTTCTCCTGGTGGATCTCCCGGCGTGGGGTCCACGACACTGTAATGACCCAATGGGATTTGGGGGTGTTATATAACTTAATGAGAGAAAAGAAGGGAAATGGATGGAAATAAGAAGAAAGAAAAATATTTGGTGTTTCTGGGATTTGGGGGCGTTCCGGCGTGGGGTCCACGACACTGTAATGACCCAATGAGATTTGGGGGTGTTATATAACTTAATGAGAGAAAAGAAGGGAAATGGATGGAAATAAGAAGAAATAAAAATATTTGGTGTTTCTGGATTTTTTAATGAAAAGAAACGGAAAGAAAAGGAAGGAAAACTTTTCCTCCAAACTTTCCTTCCGATTTGGAAGGATTTGGAGAGAAAAGAACAAAATGGTAAATTTTCCTTTCTTTTCCTTCCAACTCGAGAACACAAAATGTAATTTTCTTTCACTTTCATTTCTCTTATTTTCTCTCCTAACTTTCTTTTCCTTTCTTTTATCGAGTTGGATTTTTAAGTTAGTCAGATAAATAGTTACACTTTTATTAAAATTTTAATTTGACTAATATTAATTAGCCAAATATTAAATTGGTCAAATTACTTTTAAGTTAATATAATGTATTACATATATAATATTTAGTATGATAACAAATATAAAAAAATGATCTATTTATCTGAAATTTCTCCACCTTGGTTGCATTAGACTCCATCAACCAGAAAACTTAAATAAATACTTAAACTCAATGTGTATTTTACAATTTAATTTGTTCAATTATTAGGTTGATCAAATATATAGTTATATTTTTAGTAGAAAATTTAATTTGATCAATAGCAATTAAATAGATCTTTTTATTGGAATATTTTATTTGACTAATACGTTCGTTAATTATTAAGTTTATCAAACAAATAGTTTTATTTTTATTAAAAATAAATAATTAAAATTTATATATAAATAAATAACTATATATTACATAAGTATTTCATCATTATCAAGTTTGGGACATATTTGGTTTTATATAACTGGTTAATCTCACATGTGCTTCGAAAGAGACTCTATCGGGTGGATAATGTAAATAAATATTTAGAATCAATATTATTTCCACTTGCATTTCATTTGCATTATCAATTAAATTTGACCGATTATTAAGTTGATAAAATAAATAATTTTAATTTTATTTTTTATTGAAAATTTTAATTATACAACGAAATCAAGTTTTGATTACTTCATTTGACATGAATGTTTGCTATTTATTATAAGCTATTCTCTCCCGCGTATAAAGCTATTCATAGTTACTATTTATTTGATCAAAATTAGTTAAATAGGACCATTAAATTTCATTTATATATATATATATATATAAAAATTATCATATAGAATCTTGTTAGTTTCATGATCTATATTTTCAAATATTAACTTTTTATATTTTTTAGTTATATGTAATTTAAATAAATTAATAGTCAAATAAATTTTTTGGAGACCGTTAAAAATAAAACTGCGAAATATTTGATGGGCGGAGGGACTATATTTTTCTGCATCCAAAAAACCATATATTAAATATTTATGTTGTGTGAAATCTTTAATCTCACATCGTTTTTGAATGAGTCTCCACCAATTGAAGAACTGAATAATTACTTATAATCAATGCGGATTTTACCACCTTAGAATTATCTCGCACCGTCAGAATTAGTGATTTTTTTATTGAAAAAAATAATGTGCCAAGTTATTAAGTTGGTCAGATAAATAATTTTATTTCTATTGAGAAATTTATTCCTGACGACTAGCAATTTAAGCAAAATTGACTTTTTATTTTTCTAAAGTCAGATGTAATATTTTAATTTAGAATATTATTTAGTTGATCACATAATTACTCTAATTTGATAAATAAAATTCGGCCAATTGTTAACTTGGTTGATTATTAAGTTGGTGAAATACATAATTTTAAGGGAGGCACATACTTTAGCCATTTGCCTTAGTATATTGTAACTTTTGTCAATACACTTAGTTTATACAAATTGTAGCCAAAAAAGACACATTTAGACCATAATACCCTTACTAAAGGGAAGACTACAAATCTTCAAAACAAAAAAAAAGGACCGAACATTTTCATTCTTCATCTCTGTCACTGCCCGCCCAAATCTCTCTTCTATCATCTCTCTCCATCCCCGAAACCCTAGGCACCCATCCCCGCGGCACACCCATCCCCGAAACCCTAGGCACCCAAATCTCTCTTCTATCGTCTCACACCCATCCCCGCGGCACTCCCATCCCCGCCTCACACCGAACTGCCGCGCGACCTTCCCCGACGAGACCCCACAGAAGCGACGCCTCACCAAACCCAGCCTCCCGAATTGCTAATGGCGTCGGAAGAATATCGAGAACCCATACCGGAGTCCGGCAACCCCGTCGACGAAGGTGACTACTGCGATTTAGAAAAGGATTCCGACGATGAAGCGCCGGCAAACACAGACGAAGCTCAGGATTCCTCTAGAACTGAAGGCGCCGAACCTCGTCGACGGATTCCGTACGAGGAAATGCTGGTAATCGTCTTTGAAACAATTATGTATATATGTGATAAAAATTGATACAATTATGTATGTTTTTTGGATGAAATCTAGCATGGTACGTTATTTAAAATTCGTACCATCTTACCTGGTGTGCTTCTTACCAGTAGTGGGTGAAACTATTGTGCGTTGTTTTCTGGATGAAATCTAGCATGGTACGATATTTAGATTTCGTACCATCTTACTGTTAGGGTTGTATACGTCAAAGCATACTTTATGCTTGTATTACCTAATTTCCCGGTCTTTATCTATGAGAATATTTAATTCATTTATCACATATTTGGCATATTTATTCACGCTATGGTTATGCAAATGTAGTCTAAATTACTTTATATTGTAGATAATGTGGTGTATCGAGTCACACAGAAGATCACATTATCGGTTTCTTATATAGTAATATTTAGTTCACAACCTATATAACATTAGACCGTTATGTTGTAGTATATGCTTGAGATTGGTTGGTCTTGACCATTAGCATATATTGGCGTATTCGTTATACGTTGAACAGGATCGAGGTGAGATAGATTATTCTGTACTGACTATAAGAAGAACGTACATCTCGGACAATTATTATATCTTAATTCTAGTGATTAATATTTAATTATATATATTTAATATTTATTGCTTTGATTTATCATGGGTGAGAGCCACAATTATTGACTCAATATGCTCGATATTTTGGGCAATATTATTATTTATATGATAATTAATATTATAGCTAGAAATCGTGTCCCGACCAGTCGGGTTGATCATGTCCCTTGAGGCACTCGAAAGGATTATTAAATTAAACCTTGTAGGTGGAATTAATTTTCCGATATAATAATAAAGGTCGAGTGGTATACTCATGTATAATATATTAATTAATTAAAAGCTGTCAGTAGCTTAAATTAATTAATGGACATGGAATATCTTAAACACGGG
Source organism: Orobanche coerulescens (assembly GCA_033398695.1). Lineage (NCBI taxonomy): Eukaryota > Viridiplantae > Streptophyta > Magnoliopsida > Lamiales > Orobanchaceae > Orobanche > Orobanche coerulescens. Next base: position 137,162,082 of record CM065814.1, on the reverse strand, counting down.
AAATAATTAATTCAAAAAGGAACCCAATTTCGTAATTTGGGATTTTGGTAGGAAGTGAAATATCAAACTTTTAGTGGACTAAGTTGATATTAATAGAGTCTTAATATTAGGAAGAGTCCTAATATTGGGAAGAAGATATCTATTGGGAGTCCTTACCATATCATCCTTAAGGTCCCTAGAGTAGCTCAAAACACCTATAAATAGGTAGCATGAGGTGGCCGATTTTCACACAATTCTTGAGCCAATAATTTCGATTTTTTGTGTGTTTTAATTGTGGATCTTGACTTGTGTCTTGGATTCCACAATTTAGTTAATACAATATTTTTCTAAAATACCACAAATATTAAAAAAAAAATAGAGAGAAAGTCGAAAGGATTTTTAGAAGAATAAATTCGGCCGATCCCTTTGCTGTCCAAGTTTGATCCGGTAGATTGCTGCCCACACGACATCCGGACGTAGGCGGGATATACTCTAGAAGATCTTGAGGTAGAAATACAAGAAGATCGGAGAGGAACACGAAGAGGAGACAAATCGACCAAAAGGGAATTTCTACCACTTCGCGTCAAAGGTATGAATTACCAACTCCCATGCGTAGATATGTTTATTTAATTGTTTATTAATCTGTTTAGTTAATTAGTTGACAAGCCTAAATAGATCCGGTTTTTCTGTTGGTTAGTTTATAAAACTTTTCATTAAATAATTTCCACCAACTTGCTTCCGCTGCGTATTATATTTCAACACTTACCTGGTGTGCTTCTTACCAGTAGTGGGTGAAACTATTATGTATGTTTTCTGGATGTAATCTAGCATGGTACGATATTTAGATTTCGTACCGCCTTATCTGGTGTGCTTCTTACCAGTAGTGGGCGAAACTATTATGTATGTTTTTTGGATGAAATCTAGCATGGTACGATTTCGTACCACCTTACCTGGTGTGCTTCTTACCAGTAGCGTTTGAAACAATTATGTATGTTTTTTTGGATGAAATCTAGCATGGTACGTTATTTAGAATTCGTACCACCTTACCTGGTGTGCTTCTCACCAGTCGTACCTGGCCTGCTATGTTTTTTGGTATACTATATTCTTGTGTACAAATATATTTAGAATTCATACCATCTTACCTGATCTGTTTTATGCTAGATCTGTTGGACATTCGAAAGGAAGAATTTAGCAGCAGAACACCACAAAGTGATGGTAACTGGTTACGAGTCTACGATTGGGGATATCCGATGTTGCCTAGAATCATTTGGAAGGCAATCGATAAGAGAGATGAATAAATCTGTTTTTGGGCACAACATGAAGCTCCCGAACACTGTCACACGGTCCGGCAAAGTCCTGCACTACATGATATCCCATCAGTTCACCTCAAGGCCCGAGTTAGACAAAACAGCATTATGGTTCAAGGTTAAGGGCAAGGTTTTCTGAAGAAGATTTCTTGCGACAGCTGTTAGGTCTCACTTCCTTCATGATGACATACGAGAAGGAGATACATTGGATCATTACTTGCGCTTGGAAGATGGAGGAATGCAAGTTATCTTCCCTAATCTACAATTTCTTTAATATATTACGAAATAGTTAATATACCAAAACAACAGGAGGAACGTTGGACAGCCATGTGGTGTGGACAAAACATTTTTTGAAGAAATTATGCTTCTAGATAAACAGCTGCACATAGAACACATCGAATCCTACATGGCTATACTGTCATCGAGGCCAGATTTTGCAGGTTTGAAAGAAGTCCATTCAAATATTACATTGACGTCGTCTTACTTCATGGTAAGTTTCTATATATAAAAATGCCTTTTATTCTGTGGTAACCCAGTTACGAAACAACTTATTCTATCACCTGGGTTACCCCCTGATTTGTTGTTGTAACCAAGATACGAAAAGTATAAAAATGTATCAAGTGTACCCGGTTGTGTCGTGAAAACATACAATGGATTTATGATTTTATAGGAAACAGTTGAGGAGGTGTTTGATGTAATGCATAGGGGTATGAGAGAAGAATTCCAGCGGTATGACCATAATTTATTCGACCCCACAATTGAAGAAGAAATTCCAGTAGAGAAGATGAACAGGCTATGCTTGTTTGCTGAAGCTGTCCAGCCAAATTGGGGCGATAACATGAAGCAATGGATCGAATGCGACAAGGTAACACTAAAACTATTTCTTACCCTGTTGACGAGGAATATGGTAAACCGCTACGAAATAGCTATTTCATATCTAATTTATGATGTGGTAACTGGATACGAAATAACAATTGCGTACTGTGTTACACTGTCAGTACGAAAATAATAATGTCGTACGCGCGAAACCATAATCTGGTTAATGTTTTCCTAGGTCGTCATTGTCTGCAACTACAATGATCATTGGGGCACAGTCCTACTGGATCTGAAAAGGCAAAAAATTTGGCTTTACGACTCCATGGCATGGAAATTTGACTACCACCACATAAGCAATAGAAGGGATGTATTCCAGCCCATGACGAGGATAGTCCCCCAAATCTTAAAGCAAATAGGGTACTTCGAGCGGCATCGGGTTAAAAACCCACAATTTGCACAGTGGGAGTTGTGTTTCCCATCAACTAAGAAAAATGTGTTTAAGCAAATGGACAATGTAAATTGTGGTCTCTAAGCATTAAAATACGTAGAGCAACTTATATCGAAGACATCAATGCCCAAGAGTTTGAAGACAGAACGAGAGCTTATTTTGTACCGCGACCACATTGCCCGATCAATATATGCTCACAACACGATGGAACCCCCGTCCCAATCCCGATGCAATTACTATGATGGACATGAATCTGTATATTGATATGCAGATACGAAATGACAATATCGTATCCGGTTGACCATAATATTTTTGTATATCGTAGGGGTACGAAAATACTGCATTTCGTTATAGGTGTGATGTGAAATGACAATATTGTATCCTGTTTTTGTATATCGTAGGGGGACGGAAATACTGCATTTCGTTATAGGTGTGGTACGAAATGACAATATCATATCCTAATTTTTGTATATCGTAGGGGTACGAAAATACTGCACGGTACGATATTTATAATTCGTACCATCTGAACTGTGATGTGATGTATCCCTATTGACGATAATATTTTTGTATTACATATTATTCAACGTAGTACCCCGGCACGAAAATGCTGCATTTCGTTACAGGTGTGATGTGATGTTGTTCCGTTACAAATCATCGTAAGAATTGTACGATATTTCTAATTCGTATCATCGTAATTGTTATCCATCATAACTGTAGTACCTGTAGAAACAAATACGTCGACATGAAAATAATATATCATACCCAACATATCCAATCTGTATATTGATATGCAAATACGAAATGACAAAATCGTATCCGGTTGACCGTAATATTTTTGAATATCGTAGTGGTATGTCGTACCTAGTTATCTATTATTCAATGTAGTACCCCCGTATGAAAATACTGCATTTCGTGCAGATGACTGCATTTTATAAGTGAAAACTGTAACAAATTTCTAATTTCATACCCGTACAAGTACTCAATAAAATATTAAAACCTATGGGGGTCTTGGCAGGTTAATCTAGTATGCCCAGCTACACCACAAATGCCGCATTTCTTCGGCTTGCGAGGTCTATTACCACTTGGCTGATTGCTACTCACTTCTTCAAAGGGAGGAGTCTGTAGAAATGTTGTGCATTTGTTCTGGTAATGCCCTTGTTGATGACATCGAGAACACACGCGCCCGTATATTTTATGATATCCAGACAAAATCCTCTTTGAACGTGGTCGGCCAGCTTGTTTAGGATTAGTGGGTGTTCCAACAACTCTTAAGGCAACGTCGTAAGGGACAATCCATTCATCTTGATCCGGGATTGGCATCACCTCGGCCGCATAAATTTCACGCCACGTCTGAGTAGTGTAATAAGCATGCACAAATGTCGATGGGGAGAGTCTTGCATAACTGTAAAAAGGCACACAAAACTAAGCATGTAAGAGTCGTCTAATAAGTAAGATGAGTATGCACACATTAAATTCGTAACGTGGGTGGCAACTTCAATGTTAACACAGGTACGCCAAAACTGTTTTCGTAATGTGTGTGCCAACTTTAATGTTAATACAGGAACGAAAAATATATATTCTTTACCATGTGCCATCTCAACAATACGCAACTTACGAAGATCGTAACTTCTTACCACATGAGTGCAACAAAATGAAATTCACCTTAGTGCTGCTGTGGCATGAGAACATGGTATAAGATCAAGATCAAACACGTGACACGAGCACTCCCGGGATGCAATATCAACAATATGAGTATTTACTTCAGAAATGACCTTAAATTTTGTATCAGTTATGGGATCAACCTTCATGTATCGACCAGTGTCAATAGCAATCTCTAGTCTTAGAGTTGCATATTCTGATAACTCTTGAGCTCTAGAATCAGCTATGGTACGATGCTTATAAAACCAATCATGACAGATGTTACGACAATACTCTAGCAAAGCACATACCGGCAATGTTCTAGCCCATTTTATCCGAGCATTCAAATTTCCAATAGCATTGGAGGTTCCCATACCATATCGCCGCACAGGGCATTTACAAATTGCCTATTTAATAGGGTCAATTTTCATAAGCCTTTCGTATGCCCGAGGAGCGGACTATAACAAATTTTGCATGTGCTCCTCAAAGTCCTGACTCTTGTAAGCAGTTGCAGCAGCCTTGAAAATGTCAATCACGAATGCACCAAAACCCCACTTCGTCAAGTTGCGTTGAATATGAAATGAACACAACCCGTGATGAACCCCTGGATATACCAAATCCACTGCATTCTTTATACTCAAATGTTGATCAGACACAATCAACAAGTTCTCTGGACATCCAAATGTCCTTCGAACTTGTTGGAGAAACCAAGGCCATGATAAATCGTTCTCTTTGTCCCCAATCCCCAAAGCTAAAGGGACTATCTGCTCATTACCATCCTTTGTTGCTGCAATAAACATAATGCCCTTGTACTTTCCTCTCAAATGGGTGCCATCAATCACAATCACTGGCCGACATGCACAAAATGCTCTTACACATGCATGAAGAGCAAAATAAACGAATTGAAAAGAACGATCATCGCATGTCTGTAAATCCACAATCGATCCGGGATTTAAATTATGTAGCATGTACAAGTATTTAGGCAGCAACTGAAAAATAATATAAGTTCATCAAAACGGGCACGCTAGGGACGAAATGTACGATATAAAAAATTCGTACTAGTACGCCAGCACGAATTACGTATGTTCGTAATGCGTAATAGTAAGAACTACATCAATTTGTATAGTGCATAACAAATTCGTACTAGTACGCCAGTACGAATAATGTATGTTCGTAATGCGTGACAGTAAGAACTACGTCAATTCGTACTGTGCGTCCCAATGCACAAGCATCTAATGTATATCAAATAGGAGGGGGGAGCAACTGAAAATAATATAAGTTCATCAAAACGGGCACGCTAGTGACGAAATGTATGATATAAAAAATTCGTACTAGTACGCGAGTACGAATTACATATGTTCATAATGCGTAACAGTAAGAACTATGTTAATTCGTACAGTGCGTCCTAACGTACAAGCATCAAACATATATCAAATAGGAGGGGGAAAAACCTGAAAAGATTTGTCCGGATCACCGTAAGACTGATTTAGTGCATGGTGCTTCCCGGCTAGAGCAGTACGGTAGTTCACATTAACGCCATGATCCCTTAATAACTTTGCCTGCATGTCACAAGGCCTAAGAACATAAACCATCCTCCGTCAAATTATCAAGAAATTCAGAAGCTAGCACTTTAGAAGAAATCCTCGGACGAGGATGATATCTCAAGTCCATCTCACAGGTGTGAACACGCCACTGATTGATTTTCCACGCTTTACCCATTGATGATGCTCGCATGACGAACTCGCATCTTTTACCAAATTTGCATACCAAATGATATCTAGTGGTACTTGATCGCATAGTAATTCTCTCCACATGATTTTTCATAAGGTAAAACCCAACAGCTTTAGTCATGGTCAACTTGCCACGAAATATGTCGCCCATAACAAGTTCATTTGTAACAGGCTCAGGCGGGATAACTACATATTCCTATGAAAGACTAGCTTGATGCGCACCACCAAGAATCATCCAATGACGGACATTTTTGTGATTTTCCTCATTGTTTACTTCATTATCTTCATTGTTCGTATCTAATGAGGGCACAGTATGAAGATATCTACTACAACCACTAACATTGTGATCATTTTTGTCCATTGCTTCATCATCATTACTATCATACATGTCATCACAATCATTTGATAATTCTGGATCAACATCATCAACAACCATCTGTTTATTCTTTTGAGCATTCAAAATGTGATTCTTCCAAGGATCGACTCGATTACTCCTACTATGTGAACATTCATTGATTCTACGACAAATTATCACATATACAGTAGGTACTTCTAATAAATCCATCATACTAGGCCACTCAAACTCATCTGTAATCTTCATTCTCATAGTCTCACCTTCAGGCGACATAACTAAAGCATCTACATCAAATACGTACATGCTTTTATCTATCTTCAATCGCACCTCAAGGTTACTCAAAAACTGGTCATATGTTATACAAATAGGCGGAATAGGAATGTACTCTTTTCTGCCTCCCTCATATATATTTTCGTTCCATTCTCCTCCATGCGCAACAATTAAACAAGATGAGCTTATCTGCATGAAATAAGTAACGAATGATAGCTTTGTATTGCTACCTCGTGTATAATATTCCAACACGGTAAATAAGATACGAAATTGTGATCTCTTACTGCGTTACCACATGGTAACATGATAACGCAGTTACGACATAGTAACACAAAAGGTAAACACCATATGGTAACGAATTGATACGAAATACATACTTTTGTAAATTCGTAACCACACATGGTAATGCAGTTACGACACAGTTACACAAAAGGTAAACAACACATGGTAACGAATTGGTACGAAATACATACTTCGTATAAACTAAATTCGTAACCACACATGATAACAAATTGGCATGAAATGCATACTTCGTAATGACTGTAAATTCGTAACCACACATGGTAACGCAGTTACGACACAGTAACATAAAAAGTAAACAACACATGGTAACAACACATGACTTGACAAAGACAGTATTTTCGGGGTCCCATAATTGTTTGGAAACAAAAATATACTCTTTTGTAGGAAACCTCAGTCTCCTCCTACATAAAATCGCAAACATACATATTCAAATAAACTTCAAGCTGATAATAAAAACCTTGAAACCTCCAAACGAATGCAATAAGTTGGTCGGTTTCTCTTCCAAAACCTAAGAACGCCGCTCGAAAGGGCTGCGACTTCACGTTAGGGGAGAAGAGCTGCTGAATGTCTTCATCTCGCGATTTCACTTTATATCCGCCTTCTTGCAGTAATGCTAGATGCAAGTTCCTGGGTATGAAAGAAGAAACAAAGGGGGAGATAAGGGGAAAAGGGGAAAAGGGGAGAGAAAGGGGGAAAAAGGAGAGAGAAAAAGGAGAGAGAAAAGGGGAAACGGGAGACTATGAGTCCTTTATGTAACGTGAAAGGGAGAGAGAAAAGGGAAAAAGGGAGAGAGAAAAGGGGAAAGTAAGGGTATATTGGTCTGGAATGGTCTTTTTTGGCTAGATTTTGTATAAATTAAATGTCATGACAAATATTGTTATTGACAATGTCAATGTGGTTAAGGGAGTGTATTATTTCTAATTTTAATTTGATAAATAAAATTCGGCCAATTGTTAACTTGGTTGATTATTAAGTTGGTGAGATACATAATTTTATTTTTATTGAGAAATTTAATTTGATTAATATTAATTTGATCAATTATTAAGTTGATCAAAACTATTTTTATTTGATTTAATATATTATCTTAATTATATAATACATAGTGAAATAATAAAATATACACAAAATAATTTATTTATATTGTTGAAGGGAAAATAACTTGAGACAGAAAGTAGGGCAAAAGTTGTTGTTGTATTATTCCATTGATGGGCTCCCTTTAAATAGGGAGAAATACATACAATGAGGCCTTAGCCAAACCCTAACTAGGAAAGCCCATAAACTAAGAGACTTAGGCACACAACGGGTATTATTCCTTTAACACTCCCCCTTGTGCCTACTCTACAAGCGCATGTCATGTTGCCTCGTTAAAACCTCGTCAAGCAAAAACCCAGTGGGAAAAATGCCTTGATCGTAGGAAAAAGACTACAACATCTAGACACATCAAGTTTAGACTTCGTCCTTTGAATCTATCCTCTCATATGATCGTTACATTTGATCATAGCACTACTAAGGTGACCATTACATCGATCCCTAAAATCGTACATCTTGTTACCTCGTTAAAAACCTTTCCAAGTGATAAAAACCTTGTGGGAAAAATGATCCTTGGAAGGAAAAGAGTATAACGTACGGTGTGGATGTAAGACTCCCCCTCAAGTCTACATCTCCCCCTGATTTGTACATCAATCAAGGATACTTTGAAAAACTTGTGCATGTGTCGTTTGCCTCATTAAAAACTTTGCCAAGTAAAAACTCAATGGGAGAAAATAAACCTTGGTCAAAGAAATGAGTACAACGTCGGTGAGCAAGTTTCTTTATGACTCACCCTTCTCCCTCTACCTTTATATCGATTTCGGGAGTTCGGAAATTCTCCGCATTCCGATACTTCTCACATGTTTTTCAAACACGGCCTTGGGCAGAGATTCGGTGAACAAATCGGCCACATTCTCCTCAGATCTGACTTGCTTTACTTGAATATTGAGGAGAGCCTGTTGTTGCTTATTATAGAAGAATTTTGGAGATATGTGTTTTGTGTTATCCCCCTTGATATACGCAAGCTTCATCTGTTCGATGCAAGCTGCATTATCTTCATATATGCATGTGGGTGCTCCAGTGACATTACTTAGTCCACTGTTACCTCGGATATGTGTAATGATAGCTCTTAACCAAATACACTCACGTACCACCTCATACAAAGCGATAATTTTGGCGTGATTAGATGAGGTAGCTACAAGGGTTTGCTTTGTGGATCTCCAAGATATAGCGGTGTTCCCAATACGTTCGTCGGGGTAGGTTCTATGGCGTTAGCATTTACTTTAGCATTTGCCTTTACGGAAGCAGCTTCCTTTGCCTGCTTGTAGGGAAAGAATAGTCCCAAGTAAATGGTTCCTTTTAGGTATCGGAATATATTCTTGATAACATTCCAATGACGTTGCGTCGGTGCTGAACTAAATCGAGCTAGTAAGTTTACTGAGAAGGCGATGTCTGGTCGCGTACGTTGAGCTAAGTACAATAGAGCGCCTATTGCACTTAAGTAGGGAATTTCATCTCCCAAAAGCTCTTCGTCATCTTCCTTTGGACGAAATGGATCTTTCTTCGCATCCAAGCTACGACCGATCATGGGAGTGCTAACCGGGTGTGCTTTGTCCATGTTAAAGCATCTAAGCATCTTCTGGACATAAGCAGACTGGTGGATGAGAATTCCACAGACTCTATGTTCTATCTGAATACCAAGACAGAAACGAGTCTTCCCAAGATCTTTCATCTCAAACTCAGTTTTCAAGTATCCGGTGGTTTCTCTTATTTCATAAAGAGTGCCGATTATATTCATATCGTCGACATACACTGCGATGATTGCAAATCCGGAACTTGTTTTCTTTATAAAGACGCAAGGACACAGTTCATCGTTCTTGTATCCCTTTCCAATCAAGTATTAACTCAGACGGTTATACCACATCCTTCCAGATTGTTTCAAACCATAAAGTGAGCGTTCCAAACGAACTGAATACGCACTCCGTGGTCTCGAGTTACTTGATTTGGGCAATGAAATGCCTTCGGAAACTTTCATGTAAATCTCCGTATCTAGATCCCCATAGAGATACGCAGTGACCACATCCATTAGCTGCATTTCCAATCCTTCGGAAATAACTAGGCTGATTAGATAGTGGAACGTAATAACGTCCATTACGGGGGAGTACGTTTCCTCGTAATCTATACCAGGGCGTTGTGAGAAACCTTGTGCAACGAGGCGAGCCTTGTACCTCAGGACTTCGTGATTCTCATTACGCTTTCTGACAAGAACCCATTTGTGTCCAACAGGATTTACACTTGGTGGAGTTAGCACTACTGGGCCAAGTACCTTGCGTTTTGTCAGAGAGTCAAGCTCTGTCTGGATAGCTTCTTTACATTTAGGCCAATCGGCTCTTTGTTGACATTCTTCAACAGAGCGTGGTTCGACATCACTGTGCTCTATGATTTCTTGAGCAACTGTGTATGCAAACACATCATCAATATGAGTGGTTGATCGTTCCATCAAATCAGACGCACTTTCATAGTTGATCGAGATCTCTTTGTTTTCTAATGCTGAATCGATCTCCGGGGCGTCCCCCATTAATGATTCGTGGACATAGCTATAGTCAGAGATGATCTCGTGGGAAGGATTCACAGTATTGATGATTAATGGGTTGATTTGTGCCTCACCTGCCCTTTTCTTCCTTGGCCGGGTGTCTGTCGAACCGGGTGGCCTCCCCCTTTTCCTTTTGGGAGCCACGGCCTCGATTGCGCTTCCACTGGGTGCGATTGCATCACTCGGTACGTTGGTGATGTGCCCCTTATTGGGGACTTCTAACCTTACAGGCACATTTGCAGCTGGAATGTGTGATCTTGTCACTTTGGCGATATCAGTAAACTCATCAGGCATCGAATCTGCTACGTTCTAAAGATCGAGGATTCGTTGTACATCACGATCTCATAGTGAGGTACGGGGATCATAATGAGACAGACTCGGGACGTACCAGGACAATTCCTGTTGTTCCTTGAGAAATTTCTTTTTCTCCTCCCCCCCTAACGATGGAAATTCTGACTCATTGAAGTGACAATCCACAAAACGCGCGGTAAAGAGATCACCTGTCAAGGGTTCTAAGTAGCGGATAATTGTTGGGGATTCGTATCCAACGTAAATACCTAAACGTCTATGAGGACCCATTTTATTGCGTTGTGGGGGCACAATCAGCACATATGTTGCACAACCAAATATGCGTAGGTGTGAAATATCCGGTTCATATCCAGTTACCAACTGGTACGCAGAAAATGGTTGGCCAACGGTGGGTCTGAAACGAATAAGTACGGATGCATGTAGAACTGCATATCCCCAAGCAGAGATGGGAAGATTGGTGCGCAAAACCAATGTCCGTGCTACCATTTGGATTCTTTTAATGGTTGCCTCTGCGAGATCATTTTGTGTATGCACATGGGGAATGGGATGCTCTACATCGATTCCGATTGACATGCAGTAGTCATCAAATACTTTAGATGTAAATTCTCCTGCATTATCGAGTCGAATAGACTTGATAGGGTGATCAGGATGGTGAGTCCTTAGACGAATGATCTGAGCTAGGAGTTTTGCAAATGCAGCATTTTGAGTGGAAAGGAGTGCGACATGTGACCAGCGTGTCGAAGCATCCACCAATACCATAAAGTACTTAAATAGTCCGCATTCTGGGTGGATGGGTCCACAAATATCTCCTTGTATACGTTGTAAGAATGGGATGTTCGCTTTAGTATCTTTAGTGTAGGAAGGTCTCGCTCCTACTTTAGCTAAAGAGCAGGCTTTGCAGAATGAGCGATGTGCTTTTGACATAGTCAATTGCTTAGAAGGGGCATATGTCTCTATTTCTTTAAATGACACATGATTAACATCAATACTGTTCTTCGTGTTGAGTTGTTGCCCCTTTTTTCACTCGAAAGAAAGGATGTCCGTGCGAGTTCTTTAGGATACGGATCATCATATCTCGACCAGGATGACCTAGTCTATCATGCCAAAGCCTATATGAGTCTTTGTCCCAAATTTTATTTATGGTGACAACATAGGATTCGAATACCCTAATGATTGTGGTGTACAGTTAGGGATGGCAACGGGGCGGGTATGGGGCGGGGTTTACAACTCCCGGACCCGGCCCCGGTTTTGGATTCCTTCCCCCGGCCCCGCCTCACTTCGCTCGGCACGGGATTAAACCCCCGTCCCCGGTCAAACCCCCGGTCAACCCCCGGTCAACCCCCGGTCAACGAGTAAGACTCCTCAAATTTAAGAATACATTCATAAAAAATGATACATTCATAAAAAAAATGATACATTCATAAAAAAAACCGATACATTTATAATCAATCAATAAAAACTACAATAAATGCAGAAAAATAAAAAGAAGAGTAGCAGACTAGTTTTTTTTTTTGATAGCAAATCAGTTTACTGGCTGCAACAAAAGTAGAATCCTACACATTTGTAAGTGAAGCATTACAAAACCAAAGCAAGCATCGTAATCAACCACCAAAGCATTTTAAAACAACATTAAAAGATTACAAAGTGAAGAATGCCAAAAAAAAAAATTACATAACTTAATTTCATAACCATAATAAAAGTACACATCATTCGACATCTTCATCGTATTCAACCGTTTGATCAAATCCTTTCGGCTCTCCGTCTTTTTTATCTACAATTAAAAATAATACGAGTTACAAGTGGTTCATATAAGTGTACGAATTACGATATAATAATTTATATAATTATTACCTTCAATTTCTTTCCGCAACCAACTTTGGGTGCACATCAATGCTCCAACGGTTTGTGCTTTTAGTCGACTACGTTGTTTTGTTATCTTGTTCCCGCTCATGCTAAATGCCGATTCTGATGCTACCGTAGAAATTGGAATGGCTAGCACATCTCTCGCAATCATTTGCATGATAGGAAACTTGCCACCGTTGCACTTCCACCACATTAATATATCAAATCCATCATCATCTGGTAATAACGTCTCCTCCAAATAGTGGTCCAACTCGGTCGTTTGATACATATCATCCTCAAAAACCATATTGACAAATTCTAATTTCCATGAAGCCTTTCCCATTGAAGCATTCCCCACATGTGAGTGAGTAGTGCTGGATTGTTTTTCCCCTTTCTTTTGATCATGCTTCTTTTTGTATTCCTCAAACAAATCACCACATAGGCTACGTATCCTCATAACCGCATCTTTTGAGTAAATACCATAAATATTTGGAAAGAAATAGTTGATCAACTTTAGCTTATACCTAGGATCTAAAACAATAGCCACACTCATGACATCATGTATGACTCCCCAATATTTATCAAACTTTTCCAACATACTTGATGCCATCTTCTTAATAACACCATTTTGAGCATCTTGCCAACTCATAATTTCTAATTTCATGTCACAAATCAAAGGAAAGAGTATGTTTGAAGTGGGATACTTGGTCCCGGAGAATTCCTCGGTCACACGATAAAACAACTTCAATTTGTCACAAACATCAGACGCCATTCTCCATTCCTCTTCACTAGGTAAATTAACATAATGCTTGTCTTTCTTGCTTAGGCGAGCGAAGACGTCTTTATACTCAATGGCAACATTCAACATTGTATAAACAGAATTCCATCTAGTCTTACAATCAAGCACCAATTCTTTTTCGCAATCTATACCAAGTTGTCTTACAACTTGTCTAAAATCTTGTGACCTTTTAGGACTACATGACCAAAATGAGACACTATCCCTAACATTCTTGATTGCACTTTCAATCACGGAAAACCCATCTTGCACAATGAGATTAATGATATGTGCACAATATCTCATGTGAAACAACCGACCCTTTAAAATTAATGAGGAAGGAATAAGAGTACCTAGCAACTTGTCGACCAAAGCATCGTTGGTTGAACAATTGTCAAGTGTCAATGTTGACAACTTGTTGTCAATGTTCCAATCCAAAAAACATTCCATCATAACTTGAGACAAGGCATCGGCCGTGTGTGGAGAAGGCACATGTATGAAGCTGCATCCATAAATATATTAAAAATACATACAATACTTGTATAAGCGAGGAAAATTAGTGGGCTGACCATATAACCAATTCCATATATATACAAAACAGATTGTAACATTACAACAGGAAAAGAACAGGAAAATATAAATTAGTGGGCTGACCATATAACCAATTCCATATATATACAAAACAGATTGTAACCAATTCTTAGTTGCAACATTCCATCAGATTGTAAGAAATTCAAATTGAAATATATGATTTTCAATATGTACTAACCATAAGACTGATTTGCAAAAGAACAGGAAAAGAACAACTTTAATTTACGACTGCATCAATAAATATTTAAAGAACAGTTGACGAGAAAAAACCTGATAATCCTATTTTGTAACTTCCAATTGGTATCTATGTAGTGTGCTGTTATTGCCATATAACCTTTCTTTTGGGTTCCAGCGGTCCACATATCAGATGTAAGAGCAATCCTACTTTCATTCTGTTCCAAACAACGCAACATACCACCCTTTTTTGTTTCATATAGCTTCATGATGTCTTTCTTGATGGTATTTCTACAAGGCACCTTAAACATAGGTTGAAGACCAGTTGAATACTTTCTAAAACCATAATGCTCTACAATAGAAAGTGGATAGTCATGAATAACGATCATATTAGCTAAATCACCCCGAGTAACTTCAGCCCTAAAAGCATAATTACTCAACAAAGATGTGTTCCCATCCTTAGCCATTTGCTCTTGAACCAGAAATTGTTGTTTTATGTCCTTTGTAACTCTTCTTGGACATATCTTAAAGTGATCTTTCAAATGGGTTGTCCCATCATTTGGTCTACCGGTCACCTGCTTATTGCAATACTTACATTTAGCAAATCTACGAATACCATCTACCTGTATTGTGTCAAAATGGTTCCAAACAACAGATTTTAATCTTTTTTTCGGTGGTTCTACTTCAACAGTAGTAGAAGTCGACTCTATATGCACACTTTCAGATCTGTGGATAGTCGAATTCATTTCTGCTGTTTTCTCGTTTCCTTCAATAGCATTGCATCCTGTATCACCAAGGTTTTCATTTTCTGTACTATCCATATGTAGAACAAATAAAAACTTGTAAAACCAACAAGTGACATCCATAAAGCCAACAAATACGAGTACAAAAATACACTAGCAGGAAAAAATTTCGTTACCGACGTAAATTAATCTGCCATCCAGGAAATAGCAAAGAAAACTAATATACACAAAATATGCCGATATACATGACAATATTCAGAATCTGTTTTAATGGTTTCTCAACAAGGGTAACATAAAAACTGACGTGAGATTTGAGAAGTGAGAACCTGGGCGCGGCGGTCGGAGTTCGCTGGGAGTTGGGGTTGCGACGAGCGGCGGTCGATGGCGAGGCAAGGCGAGTCGCTGGGAGTTGGGGATGCGGCGAGCGGCGGTCGATGGCGAGGCGAGGCGAGTCGCTGGGAGTTGGGGATGCGGCGAGCGGCGGTCGGAGTACGGTGTTTCTGTCTCTGATTCTCTGAAGGAGGGTGGGAGGCGGCGATTGTGACGAGAGAGAGGCGAGGCGAGGGATTGCAGGAGGGTGGGAGTGAGGCGCGAGAGAGTAGGTAGGGTTTCTGAATTCTGAAGTGTGATAGATAGATACGGCCGGGTATGTAAAAGGTAAAGAATATACAATAAATATATAAAAAACTAAATTCTTAATTATATTTAAACCGGGTCCGGGGCGGGTCGGGGGATAGATATCCCGGCCCCGGCCCCGGCCCCGGTTTTCTGTCACCGGGTATACCCGCCCCCGCCCCCGGTACCCGGTTTGGCGGGGAATCCCCGGCCCCGATCGGGGCGGTCGACCGGGTTCCCCACCGGGTCGGGTCAAAATGCCATGCCTATGTACAGTCCACTATTTTGACTCTTAAGTTTTTCTAATATGCGTTTACGTCCACATTCATTAGATGTAATATAAAAGAACTCGATTCCATTCTCACAGTGGGTTTCGATGTGGAAACCATTGCTACGTATATCTTTAAAACTTAGTAAGGTTCGAGGGGCCCTAGGTGCGTATAGAGTATCGGTAACTCGGACAAGAGTGTCGTTAGGCAATAAAAAACGGGCATTGCCTCGCCCTTGGATGAGTTGGGAGGACCCAGTCATCGTGGTTACCGAGGATTGACATGCAATTAATTCCGTGAATAGAAGCCTATTCCTAAGAATGGTGTGGGTGGTCCCACTGTCAACCAAACATTCAAGTTCTCCCCGATTCATTCTTTGTTTCGTGAATAGGAGCAAAAAATCTGGACTGAAAAAAAAAACAACGGGACTGTCGAGCGGGTCTGGTCGGGTCGGGTTCAGCAACCGGGTCAGGACGACAATTGATTCGGGTCTGACCTTCTGGACCAAGTAGACTGGACAATCGGGTCTGGGCGGCGAACTGGTTTGTGGTTGTCGTAGGTCAGTGAAGGTGGCCTGTCGCGGTGGGGAAGGTGACCGGTTGCGGTGGTTGTGCAGAGTTGGACGACGGCGGCGGATGTGCAGAGTCGGACGACTGGACTGGATAGGGAGGCGCGCAGGTTTTCGGATCTGCTAGGGTTTGCAGGCGGCGGCGCGCGCGCGGGGGGCGGACCGGAGACAAGTCGCGGCGGGTAGGGATGGCTAAAGTCGGAGCAGGATACGGCGGGGGGTTTGCGAATCTGGGCGACTAGCGTTCAGTCGCGGGCAGAGGGGTCTGGTGCGACGGATTTGAATCTGATGCAGAGGCGATCGAAGCGGACAAGCGTGGAAGGAGATGACTAGATTCGGGGAAGAAGGCGCGATTTGGCGGCGGCCGGTTTAGGGTTTTGCAGGCTGCGGCGGCGGCTAGGGTTTTGGCCGCAGGATTTTCAGAAAAAAAAAAAAAAAAACGGAACGGGATTTTTCTTGCTCAGTTCGGGAACTACGTGCTGATAACGTGTTGAAGGGAAAATAACTTGAGACAGAAAGTAGGGCAAAAGTTGTTGTTGTATTATTCCATTGATGAGCTCCCTTTAAATAGGGAGAAATACATACAATCAGGCCTTAGCCAAACTCTAACTAGGAAAGCCCGTAAACTAACAGACTTAGGCACACAACGAGTACTATTCTTTTAACATATATAAGATTTTGAATCTCACACCAATTTTAAAAAATAAGAACTTAATAGTTACTTAGCATAAATGTGTATTTTACCACATGTATTTTGCCACTCATAATTTTTTAGTACTATTAATTTGTCTAATTATTAAATTGACCAAATAAATATTTTTATTTTTTATGAAATTTAATATGGTCAATATTAAGTTAGTCACCAAATAACTGGTAATACAATATTTCGCGTAACCAAATACTAGTTACAAATATCAAATATGTACAATTATTTTATTTATATAATTAATTTATCTTATAATTTTGTATTGTATAGATATATTAAGAATACCCAAAAAATCCAAAATTCAAAGTGCACGATCTGGGCTATAACAAAAGCCCCCAAAACAAGAATTTAAAGGATATGATTCCAATTTTAGGATTGATTATTTAAATAATTTGGAAGATTTTAAAGGATATGTTCCAAATTCTAAATAAGCAAACTACCAAAAAAAAAAAAAAGAAATTAGTCACGCCATTAAGAATCTTGCCTTAAATTCCGCTATAATTAATCAATTATCAATTTTTGTACCTAACAAATCCACACTATTTAAAACATAGATTACTGCCCATATAAAAAAATAATAAAAAATAATACATGTATATATTTCCCACTTTAATGAGATTTCTTACAACTAAATTTCACTTTTAAAAACCTTTTTCCGGACATCCGAATAAACTCAGCCGCCGGAGAAAAGTGATGGATCTCTACGCCGAAGCGGTAAGTAATTCAACCAAAGATTATTTTTAAATTATTTTATAATGTTAATTTCATAATTTCCGATTAGCAATATACTCATAATTCTGATTTTTTTTTTTTGGTTCTATTGTAGAGTTGTATTTTGAAGGTGAACGTTCATTGTCAATCGTGTAAAATGAGGATCCTTGAAGTCCTTGGTTCCATTTGCGGTAACTCTCACCATCTTTCTGTATGTGCGTGTGCGTGTGCGTTTGCGTGTGCGTGTGCGCGTGCCCGTGTGTGTATGTGAGCGCACGTATATATGTATGTGAATACGTTTACACGCTTGTATATATATTATATCTGTTTACATGCAGTTGCAATATTGATATGAGAAACAATGCGGATATACAGCTCGATCGTTCCGTTATGAAGGGATCACTCAAGTTGATGCGATATGATCAAAGCCACAATATAGTTGATTATATTGTGATTATGATTACGCCACATCAGTCTAGGAATAGAATGATCGAATTGTATATATGTTCTGAAATCGTATGTTGTGATCTATATGTCGGTTTAATTTGTTGTTTGGAATCATAGGTATAATTTTTAATAAAAAATATTGATATTTTTATTCCTATTTATGAATTTTCTATTTTTTTTTAATTTAGGTGAATATAACATTGACATAAACACTGAAGAAGGGTTGGTTAGAGTGTACGCGTTGGTGGAACCAAACCTACTTATGAGGGCCTTAGCAAGAACCGGGTACCATGCCGAGTTGGTATGGGTCAAGCTCCAACACCCAAAAGTGAATAGAAATTACTACCATGATTCGTATAATTATCCATATGGATACGGGCACTGCAACTATCAAGCCATTGACGACCAGTACGGCTACGGACGGGCTTTGCCGGATCCTCTATCATACTCATCTCACCAAAACTATCCAACAAGAAGAAGAGTTCCTCCAAACTACCACGGGTCGGACCCATATTACTATTACGGGTCGGCTTCACCGCAGGCAAGGTACGTACCATCCTATCCGCCCGTAGAATATGATTCGTATGCCGATGATCCCATTAGTTTTTGCAGTATTATGTAAATTTGATTGCAAAATTACTAATAATTTTGAATTCTGTATTAATTAGTTGAAGAAAAAAAATAGTTGCTATTTTGTTTTAATAAATGTATTGATATTATTATGATTAAAAAGTGGCAATTGTATTGTGTTTCATTTTCTTTGGATTTTTGTTAGGTGGTCTAATGCATGTAGGCGGCCCCGACCCTTTGGTTTCTAAAAGGATTGGGAGAGACATTGTTTGACTTTTTCGAGAAATCCGAGGAACCACATATTTCTTGGTTTTTGATTATTTGTTTTCAGTGAATGAATGTTTGGATTAAATCTAGATGATAAGGTTGAATTAATTAATTGAGACAGACAGTTCTCGTCGTTATATTATGAATTTGAATTTATGATGTATATTATGTATCGTGGTAATTGTATAAGGAATATTATATGAGTAAATAATGAGAAGTTCCAAATACATTCACACGGATATCATATATGTATAAATATGCATTATTAGATTTATAATATAAATTATTTGCTACAAATTAAATGATGAATATATATACTCATGTGAGTATCTTGAAATATTATGTAAATAATATAGTAAATTTTAAGATAATATACATGAGTAGCATACTTATATGTATATTTATCATTACATTTGCATCAAATATTTTTTTATTATAAATCAATACTAAATATACATACATATATGTATGATATTGTATTGAAATCAGATATAAAGTAGTTGTGATTTCCATACCATTTACTTCATCCGTTACTTTATTATTGCAACGTGTTGGCTATTACCATGCTCACATACTCTCTTTTGACCATCTTTTGTGATTTATACATATGAAAAACTATAGTCATGTGAGATCTTGTTAGATTCATCTCCAAATATACTTTCAAAATATCAACGTCTTATAATTTTTAAAAATAAAGAATTGAAGATATTAATAATCAAAGGTGTGGATTGACAAACGTGAAAGTCCAGATGTTGCAGTTATAAAAAAAACGGAGGCAGTACAAAGAACTTATTTCAAACTGATTTTATAAACTTTTGGGAAAATATTTGGATGAAACCACTAAAATTTTTCATTGTTTTTTTGTCACTGTTTTAGGATTTTCCTGTATTTTTTTTGGAGTGGGGGTTGGGGTTAGGTCTCAGTTTTGTAGGTTTTGTGAAGGGTATATATATATAAAATTTTGTTGTTCTATTTTCGGTTTTTTCTTTTGTATTTTAGTTTTTTTAGAGTTTTTATTTTTGGATATTTACTTTATTGTTTTTTTTAGAGTTTTTATTTTTGGATATAATTTTTTTACACATAAAAAAAATTAGGGAAAAAAATTTATCAAACACTTTTGTTAAACTTCTTTGATAGTTTCTTGGGATATTTTGAAAAGCTTATGAGTTCTCATCGAAACACGCTTCTTAAATTAAAAAATATATAAAAAACTCATTTATGCCACATATTTATACTATATAATACTTATCCCCCTTAATTTAATGTGGAAGGGGGATTTAGTTGTAACTTTTAATTATAAATATATGAAGAGATTATTTTAATTGTAACTTTTAATGTAAATAAAAATAAATCTATATACTATATAATACTTATCCCCCTTAATTTAATTTGGAAGGGGGATTTAATTGTAACTTTTAATTGTAAATATAAGAAGAGACTATTTTAATCGTAACTTTTAATGTAAATAAAAATAAATTAATTTAAATACAAAAGTTATGATAAACATCACAATGCAAATACACTTTCTAATTCACAAGGTGATTAAAATGAACTTCTAAATGATAGTATAAATTACAAGATGGTTAAATTTTAGCTATGAAATCTTAGATACAATCGGTGTATCACACGGGTTGAATAAACCAAAAACAACCCCGGAGCAACATACGAATTAGTAAAGCCTCATTTCATATAACTAATTTCATAGACTAAAATAAAAGGACAATAACCATAAAAAACATATAAACTTCTCTAAAAGGCATTTAAATTCTGCCATCTGCTCATTCAACCGTCTATCCCAACATTACGTACAAAACACGTAGATATTCAACCAAAAACCATGTATCGCACGGGTTGGATAATGCCTCATTAAACAAATTTCAATCAATAAGTCAACAACATTTATGCTAGGTCTTGCAATTAAATGATTCGAATTAATTATTTGCTTGTCGTGAATGTATATGGGCAGTTTGGATCGAAAGAGAAGTCTGTGTTATCTTATTAATAGCTGGTGTGGAATTTGTAAATAAATAAATTCACAGTATAAAATATAACTTTTTATAATGTTTTTATGTTAAAATTTTGTATTTTTTTTTGTTAAATTTTAATAAATGATGCGTTAAATAGTCGGTGTATTGAGAATTCAATCACATAATAGTATGTATGTACTGAAATAATCATTTTCAAAATGTCTAGATGTGTTATTTCTTGGCACAAATCATATCGAGTGCACTCTGATCATAATGAGATCATCTCCCTAGAATGATTGATAAGTACGAGAAAGAGATCTTGTATTATTGAAAATCATATGAAATTAACTATGATTAGAGAAGTCAAGCAAAACATAAATGATATGTTGAATAATTATTGATGAGAAACTATTCACATTGTAATATTTATAAGGTAAATAATATAAGTGAATCGCTATAATTGATTAACTAATAACTAATTTATGTTAGTACTAATTAAATGGCAATTTCATGAAACATAAAATAAATCATATTTACTATAATATAATAAAAATCAAACTTTTTAAAAATTTAGAATAGGGAATCATCAACAAATAAGATATCAAAGTAAAAATTCTTAAAAATATTTCCGTATTTCAGTTTCCATAAACATGGAAATAATTAATATTATTTTTTAAGGACCACATATACTTTTCAATATTAAGAATTGAATTCCAACGCCACTTTATTCGACCCAATCGTACAAATAACGAAGGAGATATGGTCAAAATAGTGGAAGAGCAACAACTGAGAAACGGCAAAAAATCCCGAAGCATCCACAAATTTGCCGATTGTCTTAGCGTAATCCTGTTTTGCACTCGCGCACTAAGCATATCAACATGAAGCATCATTTCATCAGGAATCATGTCGAGAACAAGGATGTTCGCCTGGAAAAAGTTCATACAGACATCCAGCTGGCCGACATTTTCACCAAGCCTCTCGACTCAGCAAGATTCAACATGCTAAGAACAGAATTGGGAATACTACAGCCAGACTCCCTGTAAGTAAATTTACTGTTTTTACTCAACAATTGAGGGGGAATGCTGTAAGACCCGTGAATACAGTATCCAACATTAATTATCTGTACACTCGAAACATCAATACGATCAGTAGCGAACGAAGGCATACGAATCCTACAGCTGATGTGTGCAATAATTAAGGGGGAATACTGTAGGACCCATGAATACAGCATTAATCCAAATATTGCTGTATGGAATTTAAAACCTATTAGTAACTTTTTAAGGGGGAACGCTGTATCGACGCGGAGAACAGCACATACTATAGGATTTCGATTCAGTATATAATATAATATTATTTACTTTTAAAATAATTTTTGTCCACGTGCCCTGTTTTTTACGTCAAACGTCATGTTCATTAAATGCCTTACACGACATCTGGACAACTGAATCTCAAAAGCCGTGATGTTTTTAAATTGTTTATTATTTTTTAAACCGCCGTTTTAGGCATTTAGGGTATCAACCTATGTCAGAATTGGGACCCGCTGTATTTTAAAACCTTTTAATGGATTAGCGTACCAGTTACACTGCATCCATCTTGACCGTTGATTTCAAAACCGGTTCCCATCCCTTAAAATCTGACCATTCGTACTCTGAAAACCCTATTTCGCCGCCCAAGTATAAAAGGACTGTATCTGCCATTAGAGACTCTTTACGCTTTCTGCAATTACAAGAGTTCTCAAGCAAACAGCCTACATATTTTCTGCATTTTCACTGCGAATTTCTACTGTTTTCTTCCACCTTCGTTTTAAGAAAACTTCCATGGCTAGTCAATCTTCTTCTCCCGTTCTGAAGAAAACCTCCAACATCATTGATGGCCGGATCTTCTCGAAACCTGTCATCATCGAGCGTATCATCTCGGAAATCAATGACACCGAACCAATGGAGTATATCATTACTTGTCTTGAACAACAAGGTCTTTATCGCTTCGGAAGCAAAACCGCCGACAAATACGACGCCCATCTGGTTGAGGAATTCTACCTCAACGCTGCCGTTCGTTTTCTGTCACTAGCCCAGGGAGGACATGTCGCTGACATCACTGCAACAGTCCAAGGAGTGCAAATATGTATCAATAGCGACCTACTCCAGAAAATCTACAGGCTGCCCGCCGACGGCCTGACCATGGACCAGCTTGAGACGTTTGGGTCTCAAGAGCTGATTACCAAGTTTTATGGACTTTTTACCGGGTCCAAAGTGGTTGATATGGTGACAACCACTTGTCACAAGAAAAATTTTCTTCTTCATTTCGTTTATCTTCACGATTTCTATTCCAGGATCATTGAAAATCGAACCGGTGCGTTCGAGATGTGCACGAATCTAAGGTTCAGAATGATGGTAGCTATTTTGACCTGTGAAAAGGTCAATTGGTGCCAAATCATTTTGAAACGACTTCAAGAAGAGGTGTGAAAGCCTGCCACCCAAAAGAAATCATTTGCTTTAATGCTGAACTTCATTCTGACGAAGTGCGGAGTGATGCAATCCTCCGACGCCAAGAAAAATAGCTCCAGGATATATTTAGGAGGCGTCAAGCCCACTGCTTATAACCAGAGCACCATGCATGCCAACCATCCGCGAACCAGGCACATGCCTATTTCTGACAACCCCAGAGATGAAACCGTGAAGGTCCCAGAAATGGAATCTTCAAAGAAGAAGCGCAAGCGTTCTCACAGCAAGAAGCACTCTGCTGGTGAGAAATCGAAGAAGAGACTTCGGAGGCTCTCAAAAATCAAAGCCAAGCACTCCGAGGATGTCTCGCCCGTGGCGCAACCCACTGAAGAACCCCAGGGCCCAACCCCTGTGGAAGAGGTGTCTCCTACTGCATCGACAGTAGATCCCGAGCCTTTGGCGGCTACGACGGATATAGAGACATCTGTCAACATTCAAGACGTTAGCACGTCGGCTGCCCATTCGGAGCCAAAAGCTACTTCTCCTCTGCGGGATCCCACACCCGTGCAGGATCCAATTTCCTTCGGGGCACCATTCCCTGCAAGGAGTCCATCTTCCGTGCAGGATCCCATACCTGCAGGAATCCTCAAACAGCGTCTCCGCACGTGATTCGAAGTCCCTCCCCTGACTCAATCATAAATCAAACACTTCTTTCGGTTCAAATTGAACAAGCGTACGAAAGATTTCTGCAATGGAAAGGCTATAGGCTAGCTCCGTACGACACACTGTACAACTGGAGCGAATGGAGCCACGAAGAGCGATTCGTCTCCGAAGTAACAGACTCAACTGAAATTGAGGCCCTGCTACGATGGGACAACGCCTCTTGCAAAGACCTCATTGAAAGCCACCTGCTGCACAAATCTGACGCCAGAAGAAAAGGAAAGAAGAAGTCAGAGGACTCTCCCATAAATCCAAACGACGACAACGATCATGACTCAGACGATGACGACGATGCTCTTCAAGCAGGTCTGAAAATGAGCCGTGAAGAGGCTGAAGCCCGAGCCGCCTCTCCACCCAGAAAAGACGAAGGGCCATCTAATCAAGCCAATCCACCTTCGCCTCAGCCGGAGAACATTCCCGACCAGGAGGAATCAGTCCCTCCAGTCGTGGAAGATCAAGAAATTTTGGAACAGGCACCCGAGCCTGTTGCGACCGAAGAAGCCATTCCTGCCAACCAACAGGAGGATTCAGTCCCTCCTGCATCCGTATCTGCCGAAGAACCTTCGCCACAGGACGCTTCTGAACCAACTGTCGCCGCACCACAAGAAGCTTCTCCCGCCCCTGCAACCTTGGAATCCGAGGACGGTAACGAACCTGAGGATGTCCAACTTACTTCACGTCCATCCGTGAATGTAAGGAGGTTAAACGGCGCTGAAGACTTCGCCCAGCCTGACTCTCCTATCTCTGCTGCACGCAAAGAGCGCCTGCGAGCTCTTGGCCTTCAGACTGTATTTATCCAAGATGCAGTAAACGCTCTATCTTCTGTTGAAAAGGCACTGAATTGGATGCACACCTCTGCCGTAGAAGAAATGACCACTCTGCAACACGAAGTATCTCGAGTTGTGGACGCATTCATCCTTTTGCCAGAAGTGTTCAAGCAAGCCTTGAAGATCATGCAAGATAAACAAGAGCAACTGCTGAAAGAGGAAGCTTCAAAGACAAGAATTGCTGAAGCCAAGACTGTCTGTGCAATGATTGAGAACAGCTCTCAGCTGCGTGCGCACGACAAAAGCATTCAAGAGATGTCGCAGACTCTTTCCTCCCTTGTCGAAAGAATAACCAGTATCGAGACTAAACAGGACGCCGCTCCTGAGATCCTGCAAAGTCTTGATGACGCCAAAAAGGGGGAAGAGGCACGAGAAGCTGCAAGGAGAATAAGACTGCAACAGGAAAGGGAATTTGAGGCTGCTCAGAGCAGTATCGCTGCCGAATTGAACAAGCTAGCACCTCAACCCCAAAGCTTTAGAATTTCAGGCTCCAGACCGAAATTCCATGACCCAAATGTCCCTTGGCAAAATCTTGTTCAAAGACCTTCGGAGATACGTCTGCCGACCAACCGCAACCCAACTGCCGACGAAGTGAAGCACTGGAGGAAGAATGAACTGATGAGATATTTTGTCAGACTCATCAGGGAATCCGTCATCTTCAAAAATTATAAGACGTTAGCGGAGGCAGCAGACAAGTTTTCAAAGATGCTAGAAGAAGGTAAGCTCCCCCTCCAAATCGAAATGAAATCAAAACATAGAAGAGGAGATCGGGTCACCCATCCAGAGGATTGGATACTTGCCTTTGATCGTTCATATGAAGGAAGAGCGATTTACCAGGAACGAGGCAATGATTCACTTCAAAACTGGTGGCGCGGCACCGAGTTCGAGCAAGGAAGAAGACCATGGAGGCATGCGGATCAAAGATAAAGAGCTGAAATTTATGTATATTACTTTTGTTTTTGTAATTTCTATTCGAAACAGCAAACTTTGTACTCAATCATTTTGAATATCAATAAAATAGTTTGTTTGTCTTGAAAGATTACAACTCGTAATCTACTGTGTTAATATAATTATTTAAATTGTTTGATAGAAATCTCAAGTTAGATAAACTTGATTGAAAAATAAGCTGTACGAACTAGTCTACGAACAGTTCATAGTTTCAGTTGTAAACTTAGAATACATTGTAAGATTGTGCCTGCGCGCCAATCATAAGCTTAAGTTGTAATAAATCTCAAACTGTATCGAACGTGCCTGCGAGCAGTTCATTATTGTAGACTAAGTAACTAAGTCAGACCTATTGACAAAAGACCAAGAAATCTGCCAGAAGTCATCAAAGAAGAATGCTTCTTGAAGAAGGTTTTGGCATCATCAAGAAGACTCGAAGAGTTAAGTGAGAAGGTCTTGGCAAATTGTCAAAAAGGGGGAAATTGTTGGGAAAAACAATCACCCTGTATCGAATCAGCCGGGATACCCGATCCCTGTATCGATTGTTATTTGTTATTGAGAAGGTTTTGACATATATGCCAAATACAGTAAAGGAAAACTGTATCGAGGCTTAAGGACTTATCCTATATCGAAGACCTGCCTCGAATCAGCATAAATCAGTACAGCAAGAAGACTTGTAAAAGACCAAGTATGGAAACTGTCTCGATGCTCTAAATACAGTCATCTTCCATACAGTTCACAAAAAGACAAGAAAGAACACAAGTCAAGTTCCGTTGAACAAAGAAGTATTTAAATACTCAAGGATAAAGTATTTAAATACATCGCCTTCGAATCTTCAGAATCCCGCGAAATCCGGATCATGTCATATTCCCGTTGAAGGAAATCTTATTCAAACGGACATCTCAACGGATACTTTCTTCAGAGGCTATATATATCCTTGAAGACATTGAAGATCAGTTACCAATAACACGAACTGAACGAACCCCAAGTAACATAACTCTCAAAGCTATCAAAGTTATCATCTGAGCAAACATATCTCCAGAGCAGACTACAAGTTAGAACGAAAGAGATATACAGTGCTCAACATCAAGAACAGCTATCATCAGCTCAAGAACTTGATATTCAAAGCTGCTGTTCTTACCTGGTTACATATCTTTTACCTCTGTGTAAAAACCGAGCTCTGTGTGAACTCAACAAGTTATTCTGACCTGTGTGGGACGAATAAGGACGAAGCTTTGGAACTGTGTGTGAAGAAGCTAGTCAAGAAGGAAGCTTTAACCAATCTGTGTGAACGGTTGAAAGCGACATTCTTTGTATCAATCTGTGTGAACGATACAAGGATAGGTTTGTTTATAATTACGTAGTTGTGTACGCGATAATTATATAATAAACTTTTACTCTGTGTGGAGGACCGGTGGACGTAGAGGGTTTACCTCGAACCACTTAAATTACTTGTGTCATTTACCTTCACTTTTCTTGTTTGAAATTACTGTGATATATTAAGTATACACCAAAATACGTCGTTGCTGTATCCACGGCAACTAACTGTATCCAAGACTTCCGCTACGCACTCAGATTTAGATTCCGTACAGTTTGTTGTTTAAACTACTTTTCCAAACTGTATCCAGTATACTTAAGTGGCCAATAGTTTATCATAATTTTTGTATTTAAATTAATTTATTTATATTAAAAGTTACAATTAAAATAGTTTCTTCATATATTTACAATTAAATTTACAATTAAATTCACCTTCCACATTAAATTAAGGGGGGTCATCATCTCACAATAAATTATTAAGCTCATAGTGGAAATAGTATATATATATATATATATATATAATAGAATTGACTATGGTGGAGTGGACTATGGTGGAAACTCCTTAATGTGAAATCTAAAAATAAATTATATTATTAAGCAATTCCAGGCATATTTGTTATTATTTATTGCATCAAACTGGTCGCTAGTATATGCAATAATAATGTAAGAAAAAAATACATAAATACATATAATTCTACTCATTTACTGTCGTTAGATCACTAATATCAATGATATACAAAAGTTTCTAAATTTTATAAGCTAATTAATTTTGATATGATATATTTTCTATATATAATATATCATTTTGAGAAACGGGAAATGTCGGGAAATCAAAATTTTGTTTTTTCTTTATTACAGTGTAACGAGACACACACGAGTCCTTCCATAGAGAAGGGGGTGCACTGCACTCCCCTCCTTCTCAGTCATTCACGGCGCGACACGTGTAGCATATATTACACGTGTCGCGCTGTTATTTGTGGAGAAGGGGGGAGTGCACTGCACCCCCTTCTCTATGGACAAAATCGACACGTATTCCTTGGCTAGGGAGGTGTTATTTGGGCAGATTCTGTTCAGGCACACGCAAAATCTTTTTAATATGTAATTAGGTAAAATTAATATTATATAATTAATCTTTTGTCCTTAATCTAGTTTGAGTTTTAGTTTCTTTTTTGGAACCATATTTAAAAAAGACATTACAGTTAAATCTCAATAAATGAATGTTTGATAAATAAATAATCTTGTTAAATGAATAATTTTCTCCGGTCCCAATTTTTTATAACATGTTCAAATTTTCTTTCGATAAATGTATAATTCCGCTAAATAAATATTTTTCTTCGGTTCCGATCATATTCATTTATCGAGGTTTTACTGTAATGAATGTACACGTTTGTAATAAATGCCTTATTTTTTTAAAATAAGTTTTCTTGTATAAAGATAGGAGAAGGATATAAAATGTAAACATAGTATAATCAGTATATATGTATAATTATCGCACATAGTAACTGGTTGTGAAGGGATAAGTCATAGATGATCCTAAATTGTATTTCAATATTTTTGTGGCATTCATGAGGCAATGTTAAGTGCAACATGGTTAATTAATTCAGGGCTTTTAGCACATCAATATAGTGAGAGAAGCTGATCTTTTTCAATACGCACCTGGACATGAGGTAAGATGAAGCTTTTCTTGCTGTATCATAAGGATCATATATTGATTGATATTTTCATATGTGACTGTTTATTGAATTATCATGCATAATATGTATATGTGAAAAATGTTTAAGAAAAGGAATTATGGTATTTGATTGATGGCGGGTAGGCACAGGACGTAGGGGACCGATGGACCCGACACGTGGTGTAATATCCACACTTTCTATTTTTAGTAACTTCTATTTTAGTATATTTTCATTTCGCTCGGCTCGTTTGTAATCGTTTTGGGATTCTGAAACTATTTTGTTCTGCCTCCAAGACCATCCGGACGAGTTTCGGGGTTGTTTTTATGAGATTTTACTTATTGTGTAACTTTTCCGCGTTGAGGCTCGATTCTCGTGAATCTCGTAATTGGATGTTTTGTTACTCCTTCAAGTTCCTTTAATATTTCTGGATATGTTACTACTTTCTGAGATTGACATTTTAAACTCAAATCTAGATTTTCGAAGGTTGGGGTCGTTTTGTAAATTCCTGTTTTATTGGGCATTAATGTTGATATTCGTTTATTCCGACCTCGTGATGGCCGGGGTCATGTGATGGATGTTGTAATTGTCTCATCTCGAGAACCTTTGGAAAACTTTATTCCCGAAGTAGAGGTATTTGCTCGAAGAACAAGTGTTGCTGCACGGAAATTACGAAGCGATCTATTTGACGAAATGGAAAGAGCGGGAGACGCGATTGCCAACACAGACAATGATAATACAAGAGCCCACAATCCAAACAACGGAGGCGTACGGGCTGAGCAGCCCACAGTTCGAATTCAATCCATTCGGGACGAATTTCGGCCGAAGCTTGATCAAAATTATGGGGGAATTGCTCATATTCCTATCAACGCCCTCAATTTTGAATTGAAGCATTCATTTTGGGGATTTGCCACACAGGACCCGCACACCCATTTATTCAACTTTATTCAAATTTGTGAGACCATCAAAATGAATGGGGTGCCAAACGATGCAATAAGATTGAAGCTACTTCTGTTCGCCGTGAGAGAGAAGGCTCGTAGTTGGCTTGGAACCCTTGCTTCGGGGAACATAAGTACAAGGGACGAGTTGGGTGAGAAGTTTCTATTCAAATTCTTCCCGCCCAACAAGACTATGAGATTGAAGAGCGAAATCATGCAGTTCCGACAAATGAATTTAGAAATGTTATATGAGGCGTGGGAACGCTTCAAGGATTTGTTAAGACGATGTCCTCGTCATGGTTTTCCGGAAGACCAACAAATGTGTTTCTTTTACAATGGGTTGACCGGAGAAACGAGAAATCTCGTTGTTGCATTGGTCGGAGGAGCAATACTAGCCAAATGTTAGGATTGTATACTGCAAAGCATACTTTATGCTTGTATTACCTAAATTCCCTATTACTACCTATGAGGATATTAATTATATTTAATCACATGTTTTGCATATTAATTCACGTTATGGTTATGCAAATGAAATGTCTAATTATTTTATATTGTAGATAATGTGGTGTGTTGGTGTCACACGGAAGATCACATTATCGGTGCCTTATAAAATAATATAATAGTTCACAACCTATATAATTATTAGACAAATTATATAAAGGGTTGTAGTGTATGCTTGAGTATAGTTGGTCTTGACTATTAGCATACATTAGCGTATTTGCATACGTTGAGCAGGGATCGAGGTGAGATAGTGTCTTCTGTCCGATTGTAAGAAGAACGTAAATCTCGGATAATTATTATTTCTTAATTCTAAGTATATAATATTTAATTGTGTATTTATAATAATTATTGCTTTGATTTACCATAGGTGAGAGTCAAAATGATCGACTCAATAAGCCTCGTATCTTGGGCAATAATATTGTTTATACGACAATTATTATTATTACTAGAAATCGTGTCCCGACTCGTGCGGGTTGATGATGTCCCCTTGAGGAGCTCGATAATGATTATTATATTAAACCTGCAGGTGGATTTAATTCGATATAATAATAAGGTTCGAGTGGTACTACTCTTGGATAAGATATTAATTAATTAAAGTATCGGTAGCTTATAATTAATTAATGGACATTCGATATCTTAAACACGGGAAATAATATATTTAATAAGGAGCCCAATTTCGTAATTTGGGATTTTGGTAGGAAGTGCAATATCAACTTTTTAGTGGACTAAGTTGATATTAATTGATTCACCATATATTAGGAAGAGTCCTAATAAGGTAAGGTGAATTAATTGGGAGTCCTTCCATAATCCTCCTTTAGATCCCTAGTAGTAGTCCAAAACACCTATAAATACAAGTATAGGGATGGCCGATTTAATCATCAATCATTGCCCAAGAAAATCGATTTTTGTGTGTGTGTTTTAATTGTGGATCTTGACTTGTGTCTTGGATTCCATAATTTGGTAAACACAATATTTTTCTAAAATACTCAAAATATTCAAGAAAAATAGAGAGAACAAAATCGTGAGTTTTCTTGTGAGGAAATTCGGCCGATCCCCTTGCTGTGCAAAATTTAGTCCGGTAGATTGTTGCCCACACGACATCCGGACGTAGGCGGGATATACTCTAGAAGATCTTGAGGTAGAAATACAAGAAGATCGGAGAGGAGCACGAAGAGGACATAAATCGATCAAGAAGGGATTTTCTACCACTTCGCGTCAAAGGTAAAATTACCGACTCCCATGCGTAAATATATTTATTTAATTGTTTATTAATCTGTTTAGTTAATTAGTTGACAAGCCTAAATAGATCCGGTTTTTACGTTGGTTAGTTTATAAAACCTTTTATTAAATTACCTTCACCAACTCGCTTCCGCTGCGTTTTATATTCCAACAATTGGTATCGGAGCCGGATTTTTAGGCTTTTGCTATTTTAATTAATTTTAGTGATTAACTGATAGCAATTTAAATATTCATATATTTTGATGTTGGAATATTTTGCTAGATGTGTTCTTGCAGGTGATATGATCCAATTATCATGGTTTATATGAATGGTGCATTTATTTATTTATTTTTATTAATTATGCAATTGTTGGTTTGGCCGTTTTTGAGGCATGTAATGGTTTTTCCGTGAGAAAATCCATGGGTAGTTCTAGGTGGTTTTATTTTTCGTGTAATCTTGATGTAATTTCGATGTATTTTATTTCGTATAAAATTGTAATCGAATTCGGAAAACGGGATCACGAAGAAATAGAGCGAGAATGCCGGGATCGCTGGGCCATGGCCGGCAGCGAAGTGCCAGCGACAAGTACACTGAAGCGGCGGCGGAAGCTTGCGATGCAGCAGCGGCTGGTCCGGGCGATTTAGTTGGGCCGGTAAATCGGCCGATTTTGGTCCGGTCCATTTTCGCCGCGTTCGTTGCGTCCATTTGAAGTCGGGATTTAAAATTAAATTTTTTTATGTAATTAATTTTGCATAAAAGTAAAATTTTAATATTTTGAAAATCCACGACCGGCCGGAGAAGCGACGAGATGCTTGATTGATGGGAGAGATCGAGCCGAAGATTTTCTGATTCAACTCAAGGAAGAAGACCATGATAATTGGATAATTAATTATCCATGCTTTATTTTTGGTTTTATTGTTTTGATGTATGGCATGTATGGATGTATGCGTGATATGTTTCCTTGCATGTTAGGACGAGAAAATTAAAAACCTTAAGGCTAAAATAACTAAGTGATTAAATTGATTTTTATTTTAATTAAAATCAAATTGGCCTCCATAATTAATTTAAATTGTGAAGTAATTAGCATGCGCGTTGACATTAGAGTCTTCCTCCATATCGGATGTGCTAATTATAGGTTCACTAGTTTTAAATTTCAAAATGATAACATAAGGTAAATATTACTTTTTATGATAGGACCTCTCCATCTGTAGGACTATTATTTAAAAGATAATATTTTAAGGATGTTAAATTATGGTGTTCACTTAGGTGTATTAATTAATAAGCTCCCCATCGGAGTCTATGTTAATTAATACATGGCCAAGAGGAACCAACTATTAATTTTACTTGTCATAACGTAATTTGACTAGATAGTAAAATTAAAGACGTAAAACTCTACTTGAAAAATGTATGTGTAAACGTCCACACGATCGTGGCTTGCATGTGCGGATTTTTGAGGTGTTGGTTGCTAGCATATATATTGTGTTTTTGAGGTTTTTCGATATATTTTGCTATGCATTATGTGATGAATGTTTTAATTTTTATTCTCGGATGTCTTTCAATCCACTATTTGTTATTCTCAAAGAAAATAAACTAGATGGCACTAACTTTGCCGATTGGAAAAGAAATCTTGACATTGTCCCATCTTTGAGGGGCATAAGTTTGTCTTAATCGAGGAGAGCCCTCTAGAACTGAACCGGATGCCACTCCCGAAGAGTTGGCGGAATTAGGAAATGGAAAAAGTCCGATGAGATGGCTCATTGTTACATTTTGGCTTCACCGACAAATGTATTGCGGCATCGGCATCGACGATGGGTTCGGCCGCGGAAATGATGAAAAGTCTCACCGAGATGTTTGGTCATCGAACCGGGCGGCTAGACAAAATGCTATGAGGGTATTGATGACAACCCAAATGTCAGAAGGGACTCCAGTAAGGATCATGTTCTAAAAATGATGTCTCATTTGAGCAATCGAGCATATTGGGGGCTACTATCGATGCGGAAACGCAGTCGATATTATCTTAGGCGGCTTACCTAGAAGCTTTGAGCGGTTTCGCCTCAACTACAATATGAACCGTAGGACATATAGTTTGGCGGAACTTCTGACAGAGCTTGATCTGCTGAAGGTCTCTTCAAACAAGGTTATCATCAAATTCTTGCGGCAACCGGTGCGACTTCCTCCAAACCCAAATGGGGAAAGAAGAAGAAGCGGTCGGCTGAAGCAAGTGGCGACCCTCAAGGTGAAAAGCAAGGCTCCTCACCCGAGGCGAACAAAAGCCAAAGGGAAAGTGCTACAAGTGCGGTCGAGAAAGGACATTTTAAAGCGGGCCCTGCTCTTAAGAAAGGTATGTCTCGTGCACTAGTAGTCAAAACATGTTTGGACTTGTTCTTCCACTTCGTGGATAGTTGATTCAGCTCCACCGATCATGTTTGCTTTGACTCGCATGGTTTTCGTGTAACCAAGCGGCTTAGTGCGGGCGAGATTACCATCAATCAGGCGATTATTCCGGGCTTATGGTACATTGCGGTGGGAGTCGTGCGGTTGAAGATTAATGATAAATTATTAGTTACGAATAATGTATTATTAGTACCAGATTTTAGAATGAATTTAATTTCAGTTTCTAAATTAAAATGCGATGGTTATTGATTTCTTTTGATGATGATGCCATTATTAAGAAAAGAAGCGGTGAATATATTTGCAGAGGTACTTTTAATGATGGACTATATATTGTTAATCTCGCACAAACTCCTATGTATAAATCACTTAACTCTTTGTCTAAACCTAAAAGAGAAAAGAACCTTCAAGCATAAACCAAACATATCATGGCATTTACGGTTAGGACATGTAAACCTTAGAAGGATTCAAAGATTGGTAGATGATGGCCCATTGGATGATCTCCAAGTTGAGTCATTTCCAATTTGTGAATCCTGTCTGAAGGTAAGATGACCAAAAGGGTTTTTAAAACCAAGGAAACCGTGCTCGGGATGTGTTAGAATTGGTTCATACGGATGTATGTGGTCCAATGAATATCCAGGCTAGGGAGGTTTCGAATATTTCATCACGTTCATAGATGATTATTCGAGATATGGATACATCTTTTGATGCGACGTAAGTCCAAGCTTTTGACAAGTTCAGACTTCAAGGCTGAAACGGAGAAGCGTCATGGGAAGAGTATCAAGTCACTACGATCCGATCGTGGTGGCGAATACCTTAGTGGAGAGTTTTTGGATTTCTTGGCAAATGAGGATTTCGTCCCGACTCACCGCAGGGAACTCCACAACAAAATGGTGTTCTTGAAAGAAGGAATAGGACTCTTTTGGAAATGGTTAGATCAATGATGAGTTACTCGATTTACCTATTTCGTTTTGGGGATACGCCTTAGAAACAATGGCGTACATTCTAAACTTGGTGCCTTGAAATCGTTCCAAAACACCCACAGAACTGTGGAGTGGGCGTAAGCCAGTCTAGGACATGTTCGGATTTGGGGTACTCCAGCACATGTGCTGAATAAGGAAGCTGATAAGTTGGCATCTCGTACAGAAGTACGAGTGTTTGTGGGATATCCTAAGGGAACGAAAGGTGGCTTGTTCTATAGTCCCCAGGATCAGAAGGTCATTGTTAGCACCAATGCCCGATTTCTGGAAGAGGATTATATGATTAGTCACAAGCCCATGAGTGAAATAATTCGGAAGAGGCGAGGGGCGAGACTCCGTCTATACCAATCGCAAGCGCCAACTAACACCGCACCACGTATCGATTCGAAACTTTTACACCAACTCGGATTTACCTCGTCGTAGTGGGAGGGTTGTTCGTCGGCCGAACGATTCATAGGCGTGGGAAAGTCTTCGGACTCAATCCCGCATTTAAGATGAATCGGTTCCTGGACCTATAAGGAGGCAATCCAAGATAAAGATGCGACTCTGGCAAGAAGCAATGGAATCAGAAATGGGATCTATGGATTCCAATCAAGTGTGGGAGCTAGTAGAGCTACCTGATGGTGTACAAGCCATTGGGAGTAAATGGGTCTACAAGCGAAAGAAAGGACGTGACGGGAAGGTTGAAACTTTCAAAGCGAGGCTTGTTGCAAAAGGTTACACTCGAAAGAGGGTATCGATTATGATGAAACCTTTTCGCGGTTGCCTTGCTTAAGTCAATCCGGATTCTTTTAGCTATAGCTGCGCTTTTGGATCTGGAGATTTGGCAGATGGATGTCAAGACTGCATTCTTGAATGGGAGTCTAGACAAGGAAATCTATATGCGCCAAGCAGAGGGATTCATTGCTAAAGGAGAAGAGCACTTGGTGTGCAAACTTAAGAAATCCATTTATGGACTTAAGCAAGCATCTAGATCTTGGAACACTCGTTTTGACGAAGTAGTCCAGTCATATGGATTCGCCCAATGTCCGAGTGAGAGTTGTGTGTATAAGAAATGCGATGGAAACGTGTTGGTGTTTCTTATCTTGTATGTGGACGATATCCTTCGATTGGAAACAACGTGAAGGAATTGTCGGACGCACGGGTATGGTATCGAGCAGCGATTCGATATGAAGGATCTAGGAGAAGCGTGACACATCCTTGGAATCGGGATCTTTCGTGATCGGAAGAAGAGGATGTTGTGCTTATCCTGCATCCTATATCGATCTGATCTTTGAAGCGTTTAGCATGGAGAATTCCAAGAAAGGTTTTCTACCTTACGACATGGAATTCAACTATCTAAGAACATGTGTCCTAAGACACAAAAGGAGATAGATGACATGAAGATGGTTCCTTATGCATCCGCTGGGAAGTCTCATGTATGCTATGCTTTGCACTAGACAGATATCTGTCATGCCGTGGGCGTGGTGCTAGATATCGTCGAACCCAGACTGAGACACGGATTGTCATCAAGCACATACTCAAGTACCGAGAAGGACTAGGGAGTACATGCTTGTATATCAATCGACGACTGCTTCGGTGGGTTACACCGACTGCATTTTCATCGGACAAAGAAAAGTCCAAGTCTACTTCGGGTTATGTGTTTAGCTTTGGGAGGTGGAGCCATTAGTTGGAGGAGTGTGAAGCGTAAATACATCTCGGACTCTACCATGGAAGCCGAGTACGTGGCAGCCTCTGAGGCAGCCAAGGAGGCAGTGTGGCTCAAGTACTTCCTGCAGGACTTAGATGTGATTCCCAATTTGCCAAAGGGTATTACACTCTATTGTGATAATACTGGTGCAGTCGCAAATTCGAGGGAACCACGAGCCCATCAGGCAAGTAAACATATCAACCGCAAGTACCACATCATACGACACTTCGTAAAGGAAGGAGACGTAGTTGTAGCCAGGGTTGCATCGGAAGATAATCTTGTTGACCCTTTCACGAAAGGCCTACCTTCAAAAGTTTTTGAAAGGCATGTGGAAGGAATGGGATTACGGTGTATGGCAGCATTGCTTTGAGTATAAGTGGGAGAAATGAGAGACTATGTAATAGAGTAGTATACTTAAAATCATGCTTTGAGTATAAGTGGGAGATTGTTAGGATTGTATCCGCAAAGCATACTTTATGCTTGTATTACCTAAATTCCCTATTACTACCTATGAGGTTATTAATTATATTTAATCACATGTTTTGCATATTAATTCACGTTATGGTTATGCAAATGAAATGTCTAATTATTTTATATTGTAGATAATGTGGTGTGTTGGTGTCACACGGAAGATCACATTATCGGTGCCTTATAAAATAATATAATAGTTCACAACCTATATAATTATTAGACAAATTATATAAAGGGTTGTAGTGTATGCTTGAGTATAGTTGGTCTTGACTATTAGCATACATTAGCGTATTTGCATACGTTGAACAGATCGAGGTGAGATAGTGTCTTCTGCATCGACTGTAAGAAGAACGTAAATCTCGGATAATTATTATTTCTTAATTCTAAGTATATAATATTTAATTGTGTATTTATAATAATTATTGCTTTGATTTACCATAGGTGAGAGTCAAAATGATCGACTCAATAAGCCTCGTATCTTGGGCAATAATATTGTTTATACGACAATTATTATTATTACTAGAAATCGTGTCCCGACTGTGCGGGTTGATGATGTCCCCTTGAGGAGCTCGATAATGATTATTATATTAAACCCTCGCAGTGGATTTAATTCGATATAATAATAAGGTTCGAGTGGTACTACTCTTGGATAAGATATTAATTAATTAAAGTCACGTAGCTTATAATTAATTAATGGACATTCGATATCTTAAAC
The DNA here is from genome assembly GCA_033398695.1 of Orobanche coerulescens. Lineage (NCBI taxonomy): Eukaryota > Viridiplantae > Streptophyta > Magnoliopsida > Lamiales > Orobanchaceae > Orobanche > Orobanche coerulescens. Next base: position 137,124,235 of record CM065814.1, on the reverse strand, counting down.
ACGGAAATAATATATTTAATAAGGAGCCCAATTTCGTAATTTGGGATTTTGGTAGGAAGTGCAATATCAACTTTTTAGTGGACTAAGTTGATATTAATTGATTCACCATATATTAGGAAGAGTCCTAATAAGGTAAGGTGAATTAATTGGGAGTCCTTCCATAATCCTCCTTTAGATCCCTAGTAGTAGTCCAAGAGCCTATAAATAGGACATTATGGGGTGTTGGCCGATTTGTACATGCTTGGTGAGATTATGTGATCAATTTTTTCCTCTTGTGTTTAATTGTAGATCTAGACTTGTGTCTTTGATTCTACAATTTAGATAACACAATTAATTTGCTAAGAGTGTTCATAAAATACTAGAGAGCAAAGAAAAATATAGTGATCACATATCAAAGTTGTTTCGGCCGATCCATAGGTGTCCAAGCAAGTTCCGGTAGCTCGTTGCCCACACAACGTCCGGTTCAAGGCGGATCATACTCTAGAAGATCTGAAGGTAGAAATACAAGGCGATCAAGAAGGAAATAACCAACCGCTTCAAAAGGTAATATCCTATGATCTTGGATCTAGATTAGGATATTTTAATTAATCAACATATTTAATTAATAAATAATAAATAATATTTAAATTGCTTGTTAGTCTTAGTAATTAATTAATTAACATGCCTAAATAGATCTAATGCTCGTAGATGCGTAAAACGCTATAATCATATTTTCCCAAACTTCGCTTCCGCTGCGTTTTACTTTCCAACACCAAAAGCGCAGAGGAAGCATATAAATTGATCGAGGAGATGGCCATGAATAGCTATCAATGGCCTAATGAGAGGATTAATGTTCGTAGAGTGGCTGAAGTTTCAAACTCGGATCCTATAAAGGCTTTAACTGCACAAATGTCGATTTTGACCAACTATTTGGGAGTTCTGATAAAGAGTGCAAATGAAAAATAACTCCTAAAGGAAGTGCACCACCACCCGACCCTTTTGAGGAGTCTCATTACATCAATAATCACAATTTCAATAATTATCGGATTAATCCACCCCCGGGTTTCTACCATCCCTCCAACAGAAATCATGAAAATCTTAGCTACGGGAATTCCAGAAATGCGTTGCTACCACCGACGGGATTTAAAGTGTCAAATGGTGAAATAATTGAAGAATCAAAGCCAAATTCTAATCTAGAGAATATTTTAGCTACTTTTATGATGGAAACAAAAAGTCAGTTTACACGAGATGAAGAAAAGCTTGATCGGATTGAAAATCATGTGACCCAATTGACAACCACTATTGGAGCTCAAATGAAAAATCTAGAAATATAAATCGGCAAATTGGCTAAGATCGTAGGGAGCCAACATCAAAAGGGCCAATTTCCAAGCAATACCGAGGAGAATCCAAAAGCACAGTGCAATGCTATTTTCTCGTTTAGTGTGAATGAAGAGCTACCAAAATCGGAGAATGGGGACATAGATGTGATCGTGTGGTCTAATAAAACTGATTTGATAGATTCCATTAATGAGGTGAAGGATCAGTCCGATATTGAGCATATCGAGGAGAATTTTTTTTGAGGTTTTCTTGCAAGCCATGGCGTCAAAGGAAAAAGAATTGGAGCGTCTACCCCAAAAGCTTAAGGACCCAGGGAGTTTTTTAATTCCTTGCTCTATTTTGGGTTGTTCATTAAATGATGTATTTTATGACCATGGTTCAAGTGTCAAGATATTGCCTTTATCTATTTTCAAGACGCTTGGATTAGGAGAATAGAGGCCATCTGCAGTGAATTTACAATTCATAGATCGGTCTTTAGCATACCCAAGGGGAATTGTGGAGGATGTAATTTTAAAAATTGATAAGTTTGCCTTCCCCATTGATTTTATAGTGCTTGATGATGATGGGAAGCAAGATGGTCTAGTAATACTTGGACGTCCATTCTTAGCCACTGCACGAGCATTAATTGATGTAGACCGAGGAGAATTGACGATTGGGACGCATGGTGAAGATGTCGTATTTTCTATGCCCCCTCGATTTGATGGATTGACAAATGGAGAACCTCACGATAAAATTGCACGTAAGCCGGATTGCAAGAGCTCGTCGAATAATCCGGGATGAAGGAAACATGCGTCTGGCTGAAGACGTTAAACTTGACGCTAGTTGGGAGGCAACCCAACGCTTGTAAGTATTTCTTGATCTCGACTATTAAAATTCTATGCTTCCCTAGATAATCATATAATTTAATTTAAGTTTGGGGGAGAGATGGGGCAAGAAAATACTTGCATTTTCTTTTAATTTTTGCATTGAATTTAGTTGCATTTAGCATATTTATTGTTTTGAGTTTGTTAGTTGGTAATTTTGCATTGTTATTTTGTTAGAGCATTTTACTTTTGATAAAAACTCGAAAGAATGAACTCTTGTCTTGGATGCCTCGGGATTTATTTGTCATTTTGATATAAAAGTTGAGGATGTTTGACGAGGAAAAATTATAGATAATCAAAAGGGTGTGAAATTAAATAAATAGTTTAATATCTTGGAGGTATGAACGAATGTTAACTTATGAGCTTTTAAGCCTTTGTGCATCATTAAATATGCAAGTTTTATTGTCGAGTGTATCATTCATGTTTTAAGACTCTAGAACTTGCCTTGATATCTTATTCGAAATCACAAATGTGTGCAAATTAGTGAAAGTGATTTTAAGCGGTTTTTGATTTAGCCCTTCAATCTTTTTGGCCAACCCGACAATTGTTAATTCTCTATTTAGCCCAGTTGAGCCTAAAGCCTATACTTGAGCTTGTTAGAATTAATTGGTAAAATAATGAAATAACATGTGTGGAGGCAAATGGGGACGATTGTTTGAGTTCAAGAATGAGTTGGTTCACAATGATATATCAAAATAAGTTTGAATGAAAAATGCTGGGATTATCATGAAGATGTTGTCCATTATATGGAGAGTCACACTGGGTTTACACGAATAAATTTACCCAGATAAATGGATCAATAAAAAAATAAATGGAGCAATAAGGAGGAATAAGGTTGTGATTTTTACTTTCAAAAGTGCTTATTGTGATTATTATAAAGTTAAGGGGTTGAAGAAGCAAATTCAAGAAAAATTTTGAGCTTCTAAGTGAGCGAAGTGTGTAATACCCGTAATTTTGATTTCCGGTAATTTCTTTTTTTCGGCGAAAGTCCATTTTGATGACTCTCTCATGACCGTTTCGTCATTCTGAGAATGACTAATTCTGCACTTTTTGTCATCCGAGTTCGTTTCGGTATCGTTTTATTGGGTTCCGCGTTCTTAAGCGACTTTTCCGCACTTGAGTTTGATTCTTGCGAATCTCGTCCGAAACTATTGTTTCGGGTTTTTCGTAAGTTCATTTAATGTTATTATTCATGTTGCGAGCTTTGGTTTGGTGTTTCGATCGTGTATCGTGTATTCCGTACGTTTTGGGCTGTTTTCGTAATTTCCCAAAGTTTGGGGTAATTACTTTCCGTTGTCGAATTTCGAGCTTTCGGGTGGTCGGAATCGTGTGTTCTCTTAGCGCTTGGTTTCGTCTTTGTGAGTACTTCGTAATCGTATCTTCGATTCATATTCAAGTTCGGGTTTCGGGGCCGTGTCGGGCTCGATATTGGCCTCCTATTGTAACACACGAGCAGGCCACACGAGCACGTGGTCGTGCGTAGCTGGTGTATATTGTAACACCCCCAGATTTTAACCGGAAATATTACAGCGCCGTGGGCCCCGAGATGGAACCCACAAGGCTAAAAGAAATTTTCACAAACATTTACAAATGCCCAAGAGGCCAACGACGGTACTATCTAAAAATCACAAAGACTTATAAAATCCATTTATCAAAAGTCGTCGTAAAACTCATTTGAAATCGCAAGGCCAAATAGCCGATACTCAAAAGTTTAGAAAACGATTTCCAAAGTAACCTCAGTTACTAGATACCAAAAGAGCGTCTCAAAATACTCACGCAGCGGAAAAAGACCAACCAAAACGATACTCTAACAGCGGAATACAAGAACCAATCAAGAAACTCAATGCACAGAACTTATCCTAGCCAGTATCCTCCGGGAAGCTCATCTCTTCACGACCGCTACAAGCTCGATACTCCAAGAACCTAAAAAGAAATCCCACGACGGGGTCAGCCATAATATCCAACAATGATATCAATTACATCACATCAATAATACATACCAATGAGAATACAACATAAGAATACGACCAACGTAATCTTACCGCCATCACTTTACTTACTCAAGAAATTCTCAAACTATCATAACCAACTCACGATACGGAAATATACCATTTCTGACCAATACGATCCATCGAATAACATCACCAAATCCCAAGACGATAACCGATCGTCCATCAAGACAAATACCAAAGGAAATACGGAACATACCTCGAGATATGAAGTGCCACGACAATCATACCAGTCTAATCCGAGATCAGATCAATGCAATACGGACAAGGTCCTAACACAAGACCTACGAATGCATACTCATATGACCACGTCAATATGATCACAACGATAACCACAATGTATACTCAATGGAAATCCCATGACCCAGCGCCCTCAGCATAGGTCCCTTTGTTGATCCTATAAGATCAACATAAGGTGGATAACTAACAATACACATGTGAACAACAACACATGATAAAATCAATGATGCGAATTCACAAGATTCCATCAACACAATACTGGTAATCCAACGATCCAGCGCCCTCAGCATAGATCCCCATGATGATCCCGTCGAACCAACGCATGGTGGAAAACCTGTCCAACGATCCAGCGCCCTCAGCATAGATCCCCATGATGATCCCGTCGAACCAACGCATGGTGGACATCCGATCCAGCGCCCTCAGCATAGATCCTCATAATCCCATCGGATTATTTACACAACATAAACAACACAATATGCATACACATATGCAAATCAACACGTTCATCAACATGAACAACATAACATGCACGACAACATGACAACTTACTAGGACGACTCCATGTTCAACAACATGAAAGAAAATGTACGAGACCAAAATAAATAACACTAAACCATAATCAATATGGAATACTTGCCCCGAGTCCTTCGGAAGCAACCTCGATGTCCAATCATCACCGACGATTATCCGCAACGCTCGACGATCCAAACGTATCATGAACCATAAATACTCGAGTCCTCGTCTTTATCACAATGTATCCTCGATACCCAAATATGCCAATAACCAAAATAAATCACATACATTATGATTTAACTCCCAGAATCGGAATGACAACATAATATCATTGCTATATGCATTGTAAACGAAATGAAACTGAAACCATTCATTAAACATTATAACTGAGCAAGTAATAACTTGCCTCGATACCGATACGACGAAGTTGCTGCCGAACACATTGCCTTTATCTACGAGCTCCTCAGCCTCGATCAAAAGCAATACAATGGACATACTCGAATACGACCGCAATATCCGGTTATAATCACCGATCAATAATCTCAACCTATCGAAGAAATCAAATAACACATATCCGATAACGGTCAACAACTGAGAAAACTAACCAATCGAACTCAACGGTTCAACACAACCTCGAATAAACACAGTCAGAACCAACCAAGTCAAACCATCACGAATTCCTAATCAAAACACAAAAATACTGCACTGTCTGCCTACTTAGCGCACGTTAAACGCATAACGTAGCGTGCGCTAAGTTGTCTCGTTAGCGTGCGCTAGCCAGTAAGCTTAGCGTGCGCTAATGCTGTACAGTGGCATGCATTCCAAGCATCGACTAACATCTTGCAACTACGAATCCGAATGAAGGGAGACATAAATCTCCATATCTTTTGAAGATAAACGACACCATAACTATCACAAGGATCATATCAATGTCCATATATCAATAATAACATCAACAATCAAACCGACTCGATAACAAGGATCATATCATATTCAATCCGGAATTCAACCTCGTATCATGATTTAACTCCTCTAAATCGATCAATATAATTAACAAGATTCGGAAATCCATCTTAGATTGGGTTAAACGAATCAATATCCTTATAGTATGAAGAATCTTAACTAACATCCGAAACTCTTATCAAAATCCATTGAATCTCATATAACATCATCATATGATTATCCAACATGCTCCTTACATGAAATCATCCAAGAAAAACGAACTATCATCAAGAGGATACGAAAATTACCTGGATTGGATGAACCAAGAATAAGAACACTAGACTCTATTCCAAGAATCATGAATAACTTGAAGAACAAGGCTTGAATCCATGCTCTCCATCTTAATCTTGTTAAAGATCATCATCTCTCAGTGTTTAGGAACTCCAAATGTTCTCCCAAGGTTGTCTCTATCGGGTGAAAGGAAAGAAATGGACGAAAATGCTTCATGGCACCCGTTTGTCCCTTTATATAGAATACCTTACTAGCGTGCGCTAAACCCTTATGTTTAGCGTGTGCTAGCCTTAGCGTGCGCTAACTGACTTTGTTAGCGTGCGCTATCGAAGCCCAGAGGCTACTGTCTTGCTTCATAAACTAGCTTACGTACGTAATGCCCATGCATTAACGTACGTAAAACATCATGTCTAGCGTACGCAAGTCCTTACTCTTAGCGTGCGCTATCAAAGTTGACTTACTACGGTGTTCACCTACCACTCGCCCCCACATTAATGACAAAGATCTTACAAGGATAAGATTCCTTGTTGACTGATATATATTTAGCGTGCGCTAAGCCTAATCTTTAGCGTGCGCTAATACTTCAGGACAACAACCGTTGACTTACCAGAACGTGCGCCGAAAGCAGCCGGGTCCACACGCAGATTCCCTCCGATCTGATCTGCACTAGCGTACGCTAATCTATGAACGTAGCGTGCGCTAATCCTGCACGATAGCGTGCGCTATACTTGAACATTAGCGTGCGCTAATCAGGCTATACTTAGCCATTTTCCAATTCTCCTCGTCCGCCTCGACATACCAATTGCGGACATACGGCATACTGAATACGTGTACTGAATCCAATAACATCATCATACGATATACCCAATATGAAAAGTACGACAACCTGATACACAATATCCTCAAATGTAACTGTCGACCAAATACGACAATTATACCGATACTGATATCTCAGTCCTTTATTTATTTTATCCCTCTTTATGCTGATTCCACGCTGTACAATATAACTCGGATAAAATAATATTAAACAACAGTAATAGAAATTCCGGATATTACATTCTACACCCCTTAAAATAAGTTTCGTCCTCGAAACTTGCAATCCATCATAAAACAAACAAACATACCGTTCAACCCAAAATATCCCAAAACCATCACGACACTGATCACATCATCATTATTCTGAATAGCCAAAACCGCATACTTACAAATACGCAGGTCGACGATCTCCGGGGATATTAGCCAGCAATCTCACTGTACAGTCTCAATACGCTTACGATCACAATTCCCTGAGTCTCAACAAAATATATCATCTTCGGATGAAACAATCTGCCCGAATCAAATCCTGTCTGCCCGATTGCATAATCAAATCCCAATTCCGATCAGACAAATAATACACAATACATCTACAAAACAACTGCCCAAAACAACGACACGAATCCTGAAACATCAATACAAAATCCGAACGCTCAAATGATCACCAACAATGATCAACAATCAATCGAATTTATCATCGACATGATAAATTCCAATATGACCAACCAGAGGTCAAAACACAATTGAGAATTTCATCAACGTGATAAACTCCAATATTACCAACGAATGATCAACGAAAATCGAGAATACCTTCACACGGTAAACTCCAACACGATCAACACAGAATCACATAAACAGATATACGAAAGAATAACATTCTCAAAACGACAAATCAATCACGCACAGTAGATCTGAATAAACATACCCAACTGGCGAACATTTCTCTCGGCATACGAACAACGAATCGCAAATCGACGAACATACCAATTCATACAAGGAGTGGGAACGACCACTCAATATCCAAAACAACCAGCATGGGGTCACCATCCCCAAATTTACACTTACAAAGAAATCATTCAAAGATCACTATGGTAAAATCGCGCTACTACCGTACCAATGGAATCACATAGCAAATATGTCCCGGTTTCACAAAATCCCAAGTTTCCAAAATAATATTATGTGCATGAATCTACAACACGCCACATATTTCTCTTATCCGATAACTCAACCGATCATCACCGGATAATCAAACTAACATACTGAAGTTTGAATTCCTTTTCCATCGTACCATCAATATGATATGCACTATGCACTAAATGCGTATGTATATCAATCACATTTTCAAAACCAGTTTGAAATCATAAAGTCTCGTCAAGAATACAAATTTTCGAAAGTTCTCCCAAGAGTTCGAAAACTCAAAACTTAAATTTTGGTAAGACCACAAAATCAATTTTCGAAAAATTAACTTGGCTCGATGGTGCCAAGTATTCGATAACAGTTTCCTTCGAATCCACACGATTTCGAAGTTTTAAAATGAAAAGTATGCAAATGCTCGACTATATTCGTACTCCTGTATACCAATTCGGTTCGTCACCAATATCCACTGATATTCCATCGGAAAACCACACGATCGAGTTCCAAAATCTCAATATATAAAATCCGACTAAGCTCCTTTCCACATATGACGTGCAACGTCAGTCATTAACCCATCCTGGATCACCTTAAATATGATATGACAAAATATTGAAAACAAATCCACACAGCGAAAGACTTCCCGAGAGGTTCCATTTGAACAAGTAAACCAAAGCCTCGAAAGGCGGAAATAACATAGGTAAACGATTGGTAAAGTATTTTACAAATCTCGGGAGTTTTAAGAAAACAGAAAGGCCGTTTGAAACATTAGGGTCTCAGCCCGTATCTCGTTCCGCATTACAAAAAGTTTAAAAATAGAAAACCCCCTTTTGGACTCCAAGTCCTGAGTCACAAAACCATTTCAAAATCGATTTGGGTCTCGGCCCAAAATCATTTACGGTAAAACATCCGCAAAACATTCATTTTGAAAAGAATCATTTTCAAATGCTCAAAAACAGTTCATATATCTCAAAATGAACTAACATGACTACATGTTCTCCTGAACAATCCACAATATTTCTCCCAAATGCACAGCTCCGTTCCAAAATTTAATCGACATATTGATTTCCAAAATCATAACTTCTCAAGATCATCAATCCTGTCCCAACTCTGTCACCTTATACTATAACATATAATATTCTGCTGAATCTCAAAGCATATCAACTATAGAACAGCAATAAATCTCAATGCAATTCAAAAATCCAAATACTTACAGATCGTGAAGCCGACGATTCCCCGTGATACTGGCACATGTCTCGACTCAAGAAAATACACGACACAAATATTTTCAAAACAAACATTTTGCAACTCAGTTCAACTCGAGAAAACAACACAGCTCTATCTGAAGAAACACGTTAACACCATTTGGAAAAGTTATAACAAGCCCAGTACGATACTGGCAAATCCGATAACGCACAAGCCTGAGTGAACAACAAAGACTCACGGCTCTAATATTTGTCCATCGACAACTCGAATGACGCAACAAAAACACGACCCAACTCAACCCAAATGCCTAGGTTTTCTCAACCTAAGCTCTGATACCATATTCTGTAACACCCCCAGATTTTAACCGGAAATATTACAGCGCCGTGGGCCCCGAGATGGAACCCACAAGGCTAAAAGAAATTTTCACAAACATTTACAAATGCCCAAGAGGCCAACGACGGTACTATCTAAAAATCACAAAGACTTATAAAATCCATTTATCAAAAGTCGTCGTAAAACTCATTTGAAATCGCAAGGCCAAATAGCCGATACTCAAAAGTTTAGAAAACGATTTCCAAAGTAACCTCAGTTACTAGATACCAAAAGAGCGTCTCAAAATACTCACGCAGCGGAAAAAGACCAACCAAAACGATACTCTAACAGCGGAATACAAGAACCAATCAAGAAACTCAATGCACAGAACTTATCCTAGCCAGTATCCTCCGGGAAGCTCATCTCTTCACGACCGCTACAAGCTCGATACTCCAAGAACCTAAAAAGAAATCCCACGACGGGGTCAGCCATAATATCCAACAATGATATCAATTACATCACATCAATAATACATACCAATGAGAATACAACATAAGAATACGACCAACGTAATCTTACCGCCATCACTTTACTTACTCAAGAAATTCTCAAACTATCATAACCAACTCACGATACGGAAATATACCATTTCTGACCAATACGATCCATCGAATAACATCACCAAATCCCAAGACGATAACCGATCGTCCATCAAGACAAATACCAAAGGAAATACGGAACATACCTCGAGATATGAAGTGCCACGACAATCATACCAGTCTAATCCGAGATCAGATCAATGCAATACGGACAAGGTCCTAACACAAGACCTACGAATGCATACTCATATGACCACGTCAATATGATCACAACGATAACCACAATGTATACTCAATGGAAATCCCATGACCCAGCGCCCTCAGCATAGGTCCCTTTGTTGATCCTATCAGATCAACATAAGGTGGATAACTAACAATACACATGTGAACAACAACACATGATAAAATCAATGATGCGAATTCACAAGATTCCATCAACACAATACTGGTAATCCAACGATCCAGCGCCCTCAGCATAGATCCCCATGATGATCCCGTCGAACCAACGCATGGTGGAAAACCCATCCAATGATCCAGCGCCCTCAGCATAGATCCCCATGATGATCCCGTCGAACCAACGCATGGTGGACATCCGATCCAGCGCCCTCAGCATAGATCCTCATAATCCCATCGGATTATTTACACAACATAAACAACACAATATGCATACACATATGCAAATCAACACGTTCATCAACATGAACAACATAACATGCACGACAACATGACAACTTACTAGGACGACTCCATGTTCAACAACATGAAAGAAAATGTACGAGACCAAAATAAATAACACTAAACCATAATCAATATGGAATACTTGCCCCGAGTCCTTCGGAAGCAACCTCGATGTCCAATCATCACCGACAATTATCCGCAACGCTCGACGATCCAAACGTATCATGAACCATAAATACTCAAGTCCTCGTCTTTATCACAATGTATCCTCGATACCCAAATATGCCAATAACCAAAATAAATCACATACATTATGATTTAACTCCCAGAATCGGAATGACAACATAATATCATTGCTATATGCATTGTAAACGAAATGAAACTGAAACCATTCATTAAACATTATAACTGAGCAAGTAATAACTTGCCTCGATACCGATACGACGAAGTTGCTGCCGAACACATTGCCTTTATCTACGAGCTCCCCAGCCTCGATCAAAAGCAATACAATGGACATACTCGAATACGACCGCAATATCCGGTTATAATCACCGATCAATAATCTTAACCTATCGAAGAAATCAAATAACACATATCCGATAACGGTCAACAACTGAGAAAACTAACCAATCGAACTCAACGGTTCAACACAACCTCGAATAAACACAGTCAGAACCAACCAAGTCAAACCATCACGAATTCCTAATCAAAACACAAAAATCTTTGCATCGCCTACTTAGCGCACGTTAAACGCATAACGTAGCGTGCGCTAAGTTGTCTCGTTAGCGTGCGCTAGCCAGTAAGCTTAGCGTGCGCTAATGCTGTACAGTGGCATGCATTCCAAGCATCGACTAACATCTTGCAACTACGAATCCGAATGAAGGGAGACATAAATCTCCATATCTTTTGAAGATAAACGACACCATAACTATCACAAGGATCATATCAATGTCCATATATCAATAATAACATCAACAATCAAACCGACTCGATAACAAGGATCATATCGTATTCAATCCGGAATTCAACCTCGTATCATGATTTAACTCCTCTAAATCGATCAATATAATTAACAAGATTCGGAAATCCATCTTAGATTGGGTTAAACGAATCAACATCCTTATAGTCTGAAGAATCTTAACTAACATCCGAAACTCTTATCAAAATCCATTGAATCTCATATAACATCATCATATGATTATCCAACATGCTCCTTACATGAAATCATCCAAGAAAAACGAACTATCATCAAGAGGATACGAAAATTACCTGGATTGGATGAACCAAGAATAAGAACACTAGAATCCATTCCAATAATCATGAATAACTTGAAGAACAAGGCTTGAATCCATGCTCTCCATCTTAATCTTGTTAAAGATCATCATCTCTCAGTGTTTAGGAACTCCAAATGTTCTCCCAAGGTTGTCTCTATCGGGTGAAAGGAAAGAAATGGACGAAAATGCTTCATGACACCCGTTTGTCCCTTTATATAGAATACCTTACTAGCGTGCGCTAAACCCTTATGTTTAGCGTGCGCTAGCCTTAGCGTGCGCTAACTGACTTTGTTAGCGTGCGCTATCGAAGCCCAGAGGCTACTGTCTTGCTTCATAAACTAGCTTACGTACGTAATGCCCATGCATTAACGTACGTAAAACATCATGTCTAGCGTACGCAAGTCCTTACTCTTAGCGTGCGCTATCCGAAGTTGACTTACTACAGTGTTCACCTACCACTCGCCCCCACATTCCGACAGCATCTTACAAGGATAAGATTCCTTGTTGACTGAAATATATTTAGCGTGCGCTAAGCCTAATCTTTAGCGTGCGCTAATACTTCAGGACAACAACCGTTGACTTACCAGAATGTGCGCCGAAAGCAGCCGGGTCCACACGCAGATTCCTTCCGATCTGATCTGCACTAGCGTACGCTAATCTATGAACGTAGCGTGCGCTAATCCTGGGGACAGGCGGGTTTCTCACCCCATTTCCCCCCCTTCGAGTTCTTGGTCGGTTATACTCAATTCCAAGGCATTTTGGAGGATTCTTGTTGATTATATCATCCTCTTATTGTGTCAAGATTTATTCATCCCGACAGGCGATCGACGATAAGGCCGAGCGACCAAGTCAACACCAGTCAAACTATGTTTAGCTCGCCCAATCGAAGATTCCAGACCACCATAAGGTACCTGGCGATCGACTCCCAAGGCGATCGCCCTTTGGCAGCTGGCGATCGACTCTAGTGACCGGCTAAGGGCAATCGACCTACGTCCCGAGCAGGGATGATCGCCCGTCAAAGTCATCGAAGACTAGATCTCAGAACAGCACCCACGTGCAGATCCACAAAAGGCTCTGACAGACAAGATCTTTGCTGACAGACAAGACCTTTGACCACAGCCTGTCACCTACCTCACCTACCGGCAGGCGCGCCGAAAGTTGTCAGTGGGACCGCCCGCGACAGCTACTCAGGACGCGTGCAGGCTCCCCATTGGACCGTGCGTTTGCCAAAGGCCATGGCAGACTTTAAGGGAACAAGCCCATGTGCTAAAAGGCGATCGCCCGATTATTATAATACAGTAAAGGCGATCGCCCGTCATATAAAAAGTCCTATAAATAGAGAACCTCCTCCTACTGGAAAAAGGTTCTGAATTGGTTCAGAACTCATTCACTTATATTCCGAATTCATTCAAGGAAATACTAAAGAACTCACATATCATCAAGCTCCCGGCTTTCTCACCGGAGTCCATCTCAGGACTTCTCTCTCCGAATCTCTCGTCCAGAAGACGATCGGCAGAGGCAAGAAGTCTCCACTAGACAGATTTCAAGAGATTCATAAGCTCAGGAGCTCAAGCATCCAGCTAATACTCGCCGTGAGAGACTGTCGATCTCTCACCGCCGCGACTGTTCATCTCCTTTGTTACAAGAACTCACAGAGCATCAAATCTGGTTCTTCCGGCAATCTACACGCTCACTAGCTAAGATAACAAGAATCTTTACACTCATTGTAATTGTATTCTTACATTAGTACTTGTATCCCCGAATATTAGTATTAATAATATCTCGCGAGAGCATTCAAGCCCGGGACTAACAACCCCGGCAAATCTTGTGTTATTTATCTTTCTCACGGAAGTGCTCTTGCATTTGTTTGCTATCCATCCATTCCAGCAATATCTATCTCCGGATAATATTTTGGGTAGCAACCATTGGCGCTAGAAGAAGGGGGGCTGAACCCTCAAATTTTTATTCCTACCGTCCCGAAGAACACTCACTGTTCTCGGGGCATATACTTGAAGTGACACTCACTGCACTTCAAAGAAAACCTTCAGAATCATGATATCCACCGGTACATCGAAGAAAGCCACTCTCCGAACCGCCAGACACCATATCCCGGTTCAGTCCGAACCCCAGCCGACGACAGGGGGAAGCCGCAGCAACGCGAGACTCTCGATCCCACACCCGAGAGATGGCCCCAACCTCTCACTCGATCAGTTCCAAACCAAGGAACAGATAGAGGAGGCTTTGGCCATCCTAGAGGAGCGACGGAGAGCATGCGCGTCGCCCGCGATAACTCCCTCGATCGTCCGCCGCATTGGAAAACGGAAATTCAACGGGCTACTGAGCGAGCGATCGTCAGAAAGCCCCAATTCGCGAGGAAAGGCTCTCGCACGACCGGACGGATCCATATTCAATCGCTTGGGGCGCGACCCATCCTGGCGACCAGGGCATTCTGTTTCCAACCACAAAAAGACGGAATCCGAATCCGTCACCAGGAGTTCGGCCTACCCACCTCACAGCCGAACGCAGGTCAGCCATCTGACTCCCGTCCCGATCGCCAGGGGATCAGTACTCAATCGCCTCGGCACCCGCTCCGAGCGCCGATCCGCGAGTAGCCAGGCCACGGCGATGGCCGCTATACAACGCCAGCTCGACGAGATGAAGGCACTCTTGGACACTGGGGCAAGCGCCAGCAAAAAGATCACCGGGCCGACCGAGTCACTCGCGGTCCGCATCGAGCTTGCCCCCATACAACCAACGATCGCTCCTCCCAAAACACCTCTGTATGAGGGGAGATCAGACCCCGAAACCCACCCGAGTAAATTCCGAATCTACATGACTGGGTGTGGGGCATCTGATGCAACCAAGTGCCGGATCTTCCCATTAACATTGGGCGAGCTGGCCCATAGGTGGTACGCCTCACTACCACCACGATCAATCACCTCCTTTAAGAAACTGGCGAATGACTTCACGTCATACTTCGCCAGCAAGGTCGCCAGACCAGAAGGCCCCCACCGCGTGATGAAAATCAGGCAGGGGAAAGACGAAACCGACGCAGATTACATCGACCGAGTAGACGAAATCATCCTCACCGGCGAACCCGTCAGTGACGAGCTCGCTCTCTATTCGGTCATGGGGGGATTCTACGGTCATTCACTCATGTTTAGACATCTCACCAAGGATATTCCCCCAACTTACGCGATCTTCCGCGCTAAGGCTGCCAATTTTCTGGCCAGACAAAGGCTACTCACCCTCCACCTAGGCGAGGAAAGGCCACCTCCTGTCCAGAAGATAGCGATCGCCAAAGTAAAGAAGGCGATCGCCAAGCCACCCGGAGATCGCAAGGCCTTCGAGGACATGGAAGCCCATCTCCTCCATACGTTCAACCGAACTCCGGCACATATTTTCTATGCCATCAAGGGGCACGAAAAGCTCAAAAAGCCAAAGGTGATAAGGGACCACGGTCACCTGGACAACAATCAATATTGTGCCTACCATAAGAGTCCCAGCCACAGCACCAACCAATGCCGCGACCTCCTCAAACAGCTCTGGAGATTGTTCGAGGAGGGCAAGTTGAACAGCTTATTGGCTTAGCCAAGGCCCCTACCAATCTCTATACACGATCGTCCGAGTTGAACACAAAAAGGCTGGAAAGCTCATACGAGCCGACCCCTGGATCAACCTCGGCGACCGTCTCTAGATGTTTCTATCAAGAGAAAGGGACCTCGGAAGTCTCCCTGTTCTCCCTCCTTATTTAAGAAACTGGAGGACTCGCTCGCCATCTACATTTCACCATCTAACATGATGGACTAAGGCACGAGATCGCCTCCCCCGCACAACGTACACCGTCGAAGGTCGGCATCTGCATGGCGATCCAAGGTGGAAGAGTGCAGCCATGGTCCTGGTGGTCGATGGAACCGACTGCTTAGGCCATGCAAGGTCCCTTTGGGCCAAGATCGCCCGCCCTTCGTTTAAATACGAGGCCGGCGTAGTCTGAGGGCCCTCCAAAATTAATCAGTGGACACGATCGCTCGCCCTCAAAGGTTCGTCATCTAACATGGTGAACCCGGACAATGCGACGTGCCACAACCCCCATCTCAACGTACACCGTCGAGGTTCGCCATCTTCATGGTGGGCCGAGGTGGAAGCAGAGCTAAACAAGCCGTGGGCGTGGAGTTGAATCATCAAGCCGCCGCGCAAGGACTCCTCTAGACCGAGACCGCACGCCCTTCGTTTAAATACGAGGCGAGGCGCAGCCTAACAGAGGACCCTCATAATAAAGTGAGTCACGAGACACTCAATGTCTCCGCGCATCAAGACATGATCAAGGAGTCGGTCCATCGAACTCCGCGATCGTGCACGGTTCCTCAAGACGGACGACCGTCCCCGAGGATTCGACAAAGTTGAAGACCGCTCACTCAACGAATTATTTTCATCCCCTTACTTCCACTAAGTGAATAAAAACAAGGGGGAAGAGTGCAGACTACCTATACGACGATCGTCGCTATTCAACCACATACGGAGATCGTCATTTTTTCAGATGTTGTGCAGCGATCGAATTCGTTGTAAAAGTTATCTTTATGAGTTTATCAATTCATTTGGAACTACCCTCGCAACGATCTCTCCTCACACATTTGTACAAAGTCAAACAAAGACTCAAAAATAACAATCATTCAAGTGATAAGTCAGAAATTCAAACGTTCATTTCATTACTTGAAAAGATCAGAGTACATGGTCGCCCGAAGGCCTAAATGCTACAAAAGAAAGCTACGAATTACAAGGAAATAAGCTAAAACATCAAAATTGAAGTGCCTCAGGCCCCTGCCTGGCCTTTGCCATCAGCATCCGGTGCGGTCCCCTCATCTTCCGGAGCGTCGGGATGAGCAAGATTGGCCGGAGTCGGATACCAGCTCAAATCCACGCCGATGTCCGCAAGATCCAAGATCGGCAAGGAGAAAGCTGAATGGAGAGGATGCTCCAACGCATACGCCTTGAAGTTCTCAGCAAGAGGCCCGACCTCCAAACCTCCCTTCTTAGCTGCTCGGATCGAGTCGGCGAACGCCATATAATAGGAGAACTCACTGACAAACTCCAAGTTTTGAAAGGGATCAGCCTTGGTCGCCTCTACCTCTCCTTTCAGCTCCGCCATCGCCTGTTGCGACCCCTGGAGCTCGGCCTCCCTCGCAGCAACCTTCTCCTTCGACTCCGCCAGCTCGCTAGTCAACCGAGCGATCGTCACCTTCTGGCGATCGGCCTCCTCCTCAGCAACCTTCTGTGCCCGGACGGCATTCAGCATCTGGTCCCGAAATCGGTCAACCGCCAAACGAGACAACTCGGTTTCCTTCCTCGCCAGCTCAAGCTCATGGCTCGCCCGCTTGGCTACCTCCAAAGAGTCCTTCTCCATCGCCACGATCTTATCGGCAAACTCGGCGTTCTGTTTCCGAGCCGCCTCGAGATCCGCCTGCAGGCGAATAGTGGAAGGTCGCCCCTCGAACTCTGGCGGCACAGGCGGCCACCATGGTCGCCGTCTGGAGAGAAAGAGCGAGAACAGCCTGCATCGTACTCCCCGATCACTGACGCGCGATCGCATCTAGATCGGTCGTCCAAGCCTTCGGTAGAGCAGAAGCAGCCTTGCTGACGTATTGCGGTATGTCACAAGACTGGCGAGGAGATCGGCTGGCTAAGAAATCCAGCACCATCGGCGGGCAAGATGGATCTGTGCGACGGATCCTACATCAATACAACAAAGTTAACACAACTCCTACGCAATTGCAAGTATCAACCCAAAAATGCAATCTACCTTTCAGCCCTCTCGGGGTCGCGACCGAAATACGGCTTCCCTCGAGGAGTCTCAGCGTCAGCGATCGCCATCTCCCGCATAAAAGCCGCAGAGGGAGGCTCATTCTCCGGAGCGAGAACGGTGATCGGAGGCGCGGCGATCGGCACTTCATTGCCAGGGGCAGGAACCGGAGTTTCTTCCGGCCTCGGCCTTTTACGATTCGTTCGAAGCCCCTCCTCCGGAGCTCCCTCCTCAGCCACGATCGGCTTCACGCGAGGTTCCGCCTCCGGAACAATTGACAACGCAACAGGTGGGGCCCGAGACGATTTCTTGTGGCGGAGACGGCCTAGAACTCCAAGATTTAACATGGCGATCTCCGGCGGGGGCTCCAAAAAGCGAGAAAAGCGAACCTCTGCAGTTAAGACAATTGATCAACAGTTAGATATAATTCCTCAAGTAAGGCGATCACCTAGAAAGTGAAGGTCGCAGAAACTCATACCTGGTACCGAGAGATGTCTCAGGAAGCGGAATAGCTGATCCGACAACCAACGACTCTCCTTATTGATCCGGTTAGCGTCAAGGTCGTCATCCGACAAGCTCCGAATCCGCTCCCAGACAACCAGAAAATCAAAGGGCAGCTCCTCGACCGCCGGAATGTGAAAACCTGCAAAACCGAAATCAAATTAGATCAGTCCAAAACGTATCCGAACGAAGGGAGAGTCTAAACCCTTACCGGGATTCCTCTCCCGAAACTCAGTAAGGATCTCCAGCTCGCCCGAAGGATTGTCGCTCGCAGAAGCCCTCCACTTGCCGGCGACCCAGAACCACTTCGTCTGATCGCCCCGCATCTTATTCGGGACTCCGTGAATTACCCGACCAGATCGGCCCTGAATATGGTAACCGCCGACCGACCCTTTCTGAGCCGTCAGCTTGAACAAATGGTTCATCTCCAACGGCGATGGGAGGCGGTACAGGCGGTGACCGCCGAAAAGAGTGAGAGTGCAGATAATTTGGAGCCAAGCGTTCGGCGTCAGCTGAAGTGGCGCCACGTTCCAAGCGGCCAGCAGGTGGGAGACAGCAAAAGATAGAGGGAAGCGCAGCCCGGCCTCCATAATCGCCTCATTCACGGCAACCATACCCATCGGAGGCTGATCGGCTCGCTCATTCTCCGCCGGCGCGAACATGTCCACATCTGAAGGAACATGGAACCTCGTCCTCCAGACGGCCAGATCTTTCCTGGTCGTCGAACTCCAGATTTGGCCAAGCGACCACAAAGATCATTGCGCAACCGTCATCGCGATTGTTTGGGAAGCTGATAAGGGTAGGCGACCGAGTATCCCCGTAAATCGAATCTCGGAGTCGGACCGGCCAACTTCTCCATTATCTCAGCAAAAGCCTTATAGGCCCGGCCGAAAGCGCTATGCTGCTCCCAGTAGGCCCTAATCGCCAGATCTCTCTCTATCTGCGATCGTCTATCTTCAGCAGCCGCCTCCTTAGCGACGTCGGCTTCATTAAATAAAGCCTCGATTTCAGCAGGGTCGATTCCGGCCCGAATAGCCTCAGCGGCCGTCTCCAGGTGGAAGTTGGAAGAAGGTCCTCCTGACGATCGATGTCCGGCGGCGAGCCAGTACCCACTCCATGTGATGATGACGTTCCGGCCATTCTCAAAGAAAGAAAGTAGAAAAGGATTTTTCTTACCCGAAGGTGAAATCGAACGACGATCGGCACTAAGATCTTCAGAAAAATCATCAGCAAGTCCTTCTTTCTCCAGTAAGTGCGCGTGAGGACGAAGACTGCAGCACTGCGCCCTTTTATAGGAGATGGCAGGGACTCATTTGCAATAAGGGAAAATCTCAGGGGTCGGATCTCAAACGTCGCATTTATTGACTCCCTCGAGACCCGCGTACGTGTCTTTTCAAGGACGCGTCAGCCGAGGAGTCATTAATGACCGTTGGTATCCTCCAATAGAAGCCCAGCACATGCGCGGAGACTTTTCCACGCCCATTGCCTTTTCCCACGCAGTTTAGCGGCCAACCAGGTCGTCCAAACTCAGGATATATCAGCTCAAAGACAATCGCCAGATCAGTTAAGCACAGAGTCGCTCGTCAAAAGTTCAGCGATCGCTAAGAGAACGACCTCACCCCACGTTTTCAACATAGGAGCAAGCTGAGGGGCAATTGTTGTGTCAAGATTTATTCATCCCGACAGGCGATCGACGATAAGGCCGAGCGACCAAGTCAACAGCAGTCAAACTATGTTTAGCTCGCCCAATCGAAGATTCCAGACCACCATAAGGTACCTAGCGATCGACTCCCAAGGCGATCGCCCTTTGGCAGCTGGCGATCGACTCTAGTGACCGGCTAAGGGCAATCGACCTACGTCCCGAGCAGGGATGATCGCCCGTTAAAGTCATCGAAGACTGGATCTCAGAACAGCACCCACGTGCAAATCCACAAAAGGCGCTGACAGACAAGATCTTTGCTGACAGACAAGACCTTTGACCACAGCCTGTCACCTACCTCACCTACTGGCAGGCGCGCCGAAAGTTGTCAGTGGGACCGCCCGCGATAGCTACTCAGGACGCGTGCAGGCTCCCCATTGGACCGTACAGCTGGCTGGCTGCTGTAATATCCGCAATTTCGAATTTCGGTAATTTTCTTTTTTCGGAGGAAGTTCATTTTGACAACTCTATCATGACCGTTTCGTCATTCCGAGAATGATTAATTCTGCACTTTTTGTCAACCGAGTTCGTTTCGGTGTCGTTTTGTTGAGTTCCGTGCTTTTTAACGACTTTTCTAAGTATGAGTTCGACTTTGTAAAGTCACCATTAGTTTTTGGTAACTCCAGAAATTCTGAATCTTTGCAATATTATAGAGCATCGAGTTAGCTTTCCAATGGTTCAAACGGTGAGTCAATCGGAGTCCGGACGAGAGAGTTATGGTCGTTTTAGCTCACCCGTTCGTTATTGGCCGATCACTGCCGGCCGAACTCGGCCGTGTCGTCCGACACGGCCCGTGCCGTACTCGTCCGGAAATGCCGGAGTTTCTGTCCCAGGACCCGACCGTGTCGTCCAACACGGCCCGTGCCGAACTCTTCCGGATAAGCCAGAACCGACTGCCGACACGCCCGACCGTGTTCCAGGACACGGTCGAGTCGTGTCGAGTCGCTGTCGGACGGGTCACTATCGGAAGGCCCCTCCGCGCCGCGACCGTGTCTAGCAGGACACGTGATCGCTTGTTTTCGCGTAGTATGGTTTTCAAATCCGATCAATTTTAAAATTTGTAAAACCTCGGAGTATTTCCAAGGTGTCGAACCCAAGGGAATTGATGTGTCGAAAATAAAGGAATTAACTCTACTCAAAATTTGACTGCTATTTAGGAACCCGAAAAATTGTTTTGATTCTAATTATCTAACTTTAAAAATCGAAGAACAAAAATTGAATAAAAGATGAATAATCTAAATTAAGCAAATAAAGCAAATTAACAAGATAAAATCACAAGTCGCAAGGTAATTGATCCTAGGGTAGTATCATCTAATTGAGTTCACACAATCCATTCACTTGATTCCTTCTCCCCAAAATTTAATTCAATCCTAGAAATAATCACTCGGTCGATCTAGAATTCCTGTCAAGGCAACCTAGAAAGATAGTTAATTAAAACCCTTTTCACTTGTGGCTCAAAGAATTAAAATCACTTAAAAGCACCAACTTATTTATCTATGATTTATCTTTCTCCGCTAGGTCTCAAGATAAAATCATATTGTGTGTCAAGTATTTCCACTAATCAATTACTCCTTCCGGATGAAATCAATTAGCTAACATGCATCGATTAAGGGCCCTTTAATCTAACATGAGATTTAACACAACTTGAACACAAGCCTAGGATGAAAGGTCAAAAGGTAATCAAAAGAACATCATGTGAACATCAATTAAAATTACTAACCCTAGAATCAATCAATGAATTAGCCAGACATAATTGAAATTAAACAAGAAATTGATGAAGAATGCATATTATTAATATGAAAAGAGAGATTACAACCCTTATGGATGAACTCCGAGTCTTCAATCTCCCAAAAACAATAATAATTCTCCTCCAAAAAGTTCTTGCATCAAAGAAATTAATCTTGCTAAGAAGATCTAAAAATTGTAAAAGATGAAAAAGAATGATAAAGAATGATCCAATATGATCAAAGCTGCCGAAACTAGGTCTAGAAGGGTGTTTTTATAGCCTAAGGGGGTTACATTCCCGATTAGCCCTAATCTAGGAAATAAAATCTATCTAAAAGAGTCAAAATCCGTCCAAAAACGAGAGTCCGCTGGGAAGCCTTTCGGCCTGGCCTATCGGCCGATAGGCTGGCCGATAGTTGGTTCGTCGATCTCTTCACTTGACAGGGCAGAATCTCCTTTCGGGCGCCCTATCGGCCGATATGCTGGGCCGATAGGTTCGACTGTTTCTCGCAAAAATCCATTTCTTCGTCCGCTTGATTCGACTCTCGGTCCTTTGTCTCGTTTTGGGTCCTTTTGGCTCTAAAAACCTGCAAACACACTAAAACCAACCCAAACGCGTAATACGGCTCGACTAATCATAAATAAGCCAAATACGAGCACATTAATCACGAAACGAGATAAAAACCCAGTATAAAATCCTAGAAATAAGTGGTAAAATTACCACTTATCAAACCCCCCCAAACTTAAGCCTTGTTCGTCCCGAACAACAGAAAGAAAAGAAAAAGAAAGTCGTGAATCATCGTGCAATTCATAGTGTTCAACCTAATCAATACTATCCTGTAATTTTCTCTAAATAATCCGATTGTCGTAAAAGCGAGCTGCACTCAGAATAATGATTCCGCAAAGTAGTCAAGTTCATCTAATCATTCGTTCATGAAGAAAATCCACTCAAAGATTAACAAAACGTGAGTCAAATCGACCGTCAATATGAAAGGCTAAAATAAACAAGCTAGTTCGTCCTGTTACGGTCTAGTGGCACAATTTTCACGAGTTTCATAACAAATAAACCTCGGTCGGTATTCCCTTATATATATGCTCAAAAATTTGATTCGAGTTGACCACTAGGTTAGGATCTCGGGATGTTTCATCGGGGTAATCCTAGGTGGAACTTCCATTCTCATGTATTAGGAAACCGTTTGACGTAAAAGACACTCATGGGGCACATGGATGCTTCTAGTTACTAAGTTCCGTCTACGGCGGAGAAACAACTCGAATATATAATTTCCGCATGTCCGAATCAAGGTCGCCGTTTTACGCGAGTAAACAATGGTCACGCGAATACCCGGTTACTAAGTTCCCTATCATTGGCACATGTAAAATATCTAAATCACTAGTCTAATCAGTCGTCGTTTTACGCGAGGGTAAACAACGGGTCACGCGAATGCCCGGTTACTAGACTTCCCTTCATAGAACAACATTATCTCAACTTTTGGGAAAAGCGACCGACTCTAAACTCAATCTAAGTGCCAACACGATCGATGGCTTGACGACTCACTATCCGGAAGATGTAACCAAACGTATTGACGGTGATTTTAAAACAAGTATGTATCGTCTCTTATCTGCCAAGACCTCTACAATCACGAAAAATTTTGGACCTAAATGAATACTATGCAAAACAGAAATAACTGACTACAACTCGACTAAAACTCGACCGTTTCTTCAGAGAGAAAAACAGTGTCGTAACATCGGTATCACACAAATAGGAGCACGAAAAATTCACTAATAAGGAAAAACTAAAGACAAGCAAGGCTATCTAAAGCAAACAACGAAAAGCAAATAAAAGCAAACACGAAATCTAAAAAAAAAAAACCACTACTACCTAAAAAAAAAAATAGAAAATAGAAACTAGCAAACACACCCAAATAAAATGAATATAAAAATCGAAAAACTAAGCAACAAAAGCTAAATCCACGCAACACC
The DNA here is from genome assembly GCA_033398695.1 of Orobanche coerulescens. NCBI lineage: Eukaryota > Viridiplantae > Streptophyta > Magnoliopsida > Lamiales > Orobanchaceae > Orobanche > Orobanche coerulescens. The sequence continues at coordinate 137,100,345 of CM065814.1, read as the reverse complement.
AATAATATAAGCACAAATAAAAACAACGGGCACCAACACAAGCATATAATGATACAAGGCAAACAAGGTACTCACACGTAAAGAAATTAACAAAGCCGCACTTCTCCCCCCCCCCCCCCCCCAAACTTATTTCGCATCCCAAAGGAGGAATAAGTTTGAAAAGAGAAAGGAGTGGCTTTGTTAATGGAGTACCTGATCACTGTGGCGGAAATGGCGGGTTTGTCGGCGAGCTCGTAGTGTATACAGGGCCTGGTATGTCCTATCGGCCAGGCCTATCGGCCGAGAGGCTAGGCCGATAGGAACTTCTGTCTCTTACCATGCTCATATCGGGCGGGATATCGGTCGATGTGGAATTCCTGTCGACCACTGCTGTCAACATGTAATTTTGTTTAATTTTCCTCGGCTATCGGCCGGGCCTATCGGCCGATAGGCTCGCCCGATAGGATTTTCTGTTTGAAATTTTCCACTTTTTCTCTTTTCGCATAATTGGTCCCGTTTTTGCTTGGATATGGCGATGAAAGACCTGCAGGTATTCAAAACTCGGCATGCATGGATTAGAACTTAACAGAAACTAGCAAAGCTACTACGAAACTAGAAACTACAAAAATCACGCAAACGAAAAATCGAAAATAAATGAATAAAACGAACTAATATACATACATACGTTGGGTTACCTCCCAACAAGTGCTACGTTTAACGTCTTTAGCTAGACGATACCTCATTCAACCCGGGTCTTCAGTGACAACTCCCCCTTGAACGGGTTTGTTGATATCAAGATAGCATACGCTCCTCTCATTAAGTCGAGACTCGTTCGCCTCCAACATTCGAACATACTCTGGCAAATCCTCGGAAATTTCATCAACATCGGAATGTGAGTAAATGGAGTGTGAAATACAATGCTCCAACAAGTCGGTCGGGGGCGGCATAATAGACTCAATTTCAAAACATTCCTCGGGCGCATCGTCGGGCTTTATCATCGCGTCATAGATGGAAATTTTCAGATTTTGATCATTGACCTGGAAAGTAAGATCACCCTCCTGGACGTCGATAAGTGCTCTCCCCGTCGCTAGAAACGGTCTCCCAAAGATCAGTGGTTGATTCTCGTCCTCGGGCATATCAAGAACTACGAAATCGGCCGGGAAGACCAAGTGTTGGACTCTAACGAGCACATCCTCCACAATTCCCCTCGGATAAGTGATCGACCGGTCCGCCATGAGTAGAGAAATGGTAGTCGGCTTCATCTCCCCAATCTTCAACCTCTTAAAGATGGATAGAGGCATAAGATTGATGCTTGCCCCGAGATCACACAACCCATTACGGAACGTTTGGTCGCCAATCATGCATGTCAAAGTAAAACGTCCCGGATCCTTCTGCTTGAGCGGGAGCTTGTTTTAAATGATAGCGCTACACTCCTCTGTCAAATTTATGGTTTCAAACTTCCCCAACTTCCTCTTGCTTGCCACAGCGTCTTTCAAGAATTTAACGTACCCCGGCATGTCTCTCAAAGCGTCTAGAAGTGGAATGTTGATATTCACCTTTTGAAACATGTCGATAAATTGTTGAAGCTTTTCATCATATCTCGACTTGGCCAAACGCTGTGGAAATGGAGCTTTTTCCTCAAAATTCTTCGCATTCGAACATCCAGGAGACTTTCGGCCGATAGGGGGGTCGATAGGCTTAACTGCCGGCATTCTGTCTGGGTATCGGTTGGGCCTATCGGCCGATAGGCTACCCGATAGGTTCTGCTGTATTCCATCTTCTTTCTCGTTTTCTGCTCCCGTTTCTAGTACATCTTTGTTTCCAGGTTTCTCAACTTCAGCCCCATGATTACTGTACCTCGTTCCACTCCGAAGCTCGATTGCGTTGCATTGTTGCGTCTTCGGGTTGGTCTCGTCTTTGCCGGAAAATGCCCCGGCTTATGAAATCCGGCTTGGGCGTTCGCCATTTGAGTCATTTGGGTCTCCACCATCGACATCTGCTTAGTCAAGGCTATCACTGAGTTTCCAATAGATGTCACACTATGCTCGAGAGCCCCGAACCTCTTGTCTACTTTATAAATAAACTCTTTTTGACTCGCCTCCAACCGTTCCAACATCTCTTCCATAGGTGTCTTAGCAATCGGCTCTTGAATAACCCCATTTTTCACGTTAAATCCCGGTGGTGGCTGAAGAGCATTGTTCGGGTTGGCGTAGGAGAAATTAGGGTGGTTTCGATTGTTCGGATAAGAGTTCCCCCAATTTCCCCCTTGCCGGAAGTTTCCTCCTTGCATGTAGTTCACATCCTCCTTAACTGCAATAGGCTCGTTTAACTCTTCAAAAACTGAATTGACTCCCAGAGTATTCTTTCTTAGCATCTCAAGTTCTCTTTGTTGTTTTTCAAATTTTGCCTTCAAATCACCGTAGGCGTCCTCGTCACCGGAGGGAACCTTTCTTCTGGTCATCTTCCTATCGGTCACCTCCTCATAATCATTGTTGACTGCCAGCTCAATGAGATTCTTGGCCTCTTCATAATCGTTAGCTAGAAATCCCCCTTTCGATGAATAGTCCAATTCTCTTCTAGCCTTCCTCGTCAAACCCCGATAAAACCGAATGTAGATCTCCTCCTTGTCAATTCCATGCTGCGGGCATTTGCGAAGTAGCTTCTTAAATCGGATCCATGCCTCGTATAAGTATTCATCCTCATATTGCTCGAATTGCAAGATATCGTTGATTTGTTTTTGCACCTTCGAGGGAGGATAGAACTGTGCTAAGAACAACCGGGTCATCTCTCTCCAAGTACCAATTTCCTTCCGATCTAAGCTCTTGTACCAATCTAGTGCATCGTCTTCTAAAGAGAACCGGAATAGGCGGAGCTTAATGACATCCGGAGGCACTCCGTTTTGCTTGATGGTGGCACATATATCCAAAAACGACTCAAGGTGAGCGTTTGGATCTTCATTAACTCCTCCTCCGTATGTTTGAGACTTCCTTTGTAGCGATGAGGGCGGCTTACTCGAAGTTGTTGGCATCAATCTTTCCCCAACCTCCTTCTTGATAATCGTCCAGCTTAGGTCGAAAGCGGGCATTCAAAGGGATCTTCTCGGGACGAGCGAGTTCTCGTGGTGGGTCAACAATGCCGGCCATGGTATTAATGAAAGGTATAGAAATAGTCTCGGTTCTCGCCTCTTGCTTCTTCCTCCTCAAAGACTTCTCGATTTCCGGGTCCAAAGGAAATAAGTTCTTTCTTTGGGATCTCGTGATCATGCACCGCCTACAAGGAAAAGAAAACAAGATGTGAGGAAACGAGATCGAATATTAATAATAAAAGTAAACTACCTAAAGTAACAATCTCTTCTTTTTCGAATTATTCCCTTAAATTTTCTATCAATTCCCCGGCAACGGCGCCAAAAATTGATCGCTTGTTTTCGCGTAGTATGGTTTTCAAATCCGATCAATTTTAAAATTTGTAAAACCTCGGAGTATTTCCAAGGTGTCGAACCCAAGGGAATTGATGTGTCGAAAATAAAGGAATTAACTCTACTCAAAATTTGACTGCTATTTAGGAACCCGAAAAATTGTTTTGATTCTAATTATCTAACTTTAAAAATCGAAGAACAAAAATTGAATAAAAGCAAATAAAGCAAATTAAAAAGATAAAATCACAAGTCGCAAGGTAATTGATCCTAGGGTAGTATCATCTAATTGAGTTCACACAATCCATTCACTTGATTCCTTCTCCCCAAAATTTAATTCAATCCTAGAAATAATCACTCGGTCGATCTAGAATTCCTGTCAAGGCAACCTAGAAAGATAGTTAATTAAAACCCTTTTCCCCGCCAGGTCTCAAAGAATTAAAATCACTTAAAAAGCACCAACTTATTTATCTATGATTTATCTTTCTCCGCTAGGTCTCAAGATAAAATCATATTGTGTGTCAAGTATTTCCACTAATCAATTACTCCTTCCGGATGAAATCAATTAGCTAACATGCATCGATTAAGGGCCCTTTAATCTAACATGAGATTTAACACAACTTGAACACAAGCCTAGGATGAAAGGTCAAAAGGTAATCAAAAGAACATCATGTGAACATCAATTAAAATTACTAACCCTAGAATCAATCAATGAATTAGCCAGACATAATTGAAATTAAACAAGAAATTGATGAAGAATGCATATTATTAATATGAAAAGAGAGATTACAACCCTTATGGATGAACTCCGAGTCTTCAATCTCCCAAAAACAATAATAATTCTCCTCCAAAAGTTCTTGCATCAAAGAAATTAATCTTGCTAAGAAGATCTAAAAATTGTAAAAGATGAAAAAGAATGATAAAGAATGATCCAATATGATCAAAGTGCCGAAACTAGGTCTAGAAGGGTGTTTTTATAGCTAAGGGGGTTACATTCCCGATTAGCCCTAATCTAGGAAATAAAATCTATCTAAAAGAGTCAAAATCCGTCCAAAAACGAGAGTCATTTGGGAAGCCTTTCGGCTGGCCTATCGGCCGATAGGCTGGCCGATAGTTGGTTCGTCGATCTCTTCACTTGACAGGGCAGAATCTCCTTTCGGGCGCCCTATCGGCCGATATGCTGGGCCGATAGGTTCGACTGTTTCTCGCAAAAATCCATTTCTTCGTCCGCTTGATTCGACTCTCGGTCCTTTGTCTCGTTTTGGGTCCTTTTGGCTATAAAAACCTGCAAACACACTAAAACCAACCCAAACGCGTAATACGGCTCGACTAATCATAAATAAGCCAAATACGAGCACATTAATCACGAAACGAGATAAAAACCCAGTATAAAATCCTAGAAATAAGTGGTAAAATTACCACTTATCAACACGGTCGAGTCACTGCCGGTCAACTGCGCGCCACGACCGTGTCAGGCGGACACGGTCGAGTCTGTCAGCCTATTTAAGGCCTGACAGCGTTTTTCTTCAGCCATTTTCTCATTCTTTTCTTCCGTCTGTTTTGTGGGTGTGTGAATCTTCTAGAGATGTTGTTGGACAATGAATCCATGAAGTTTGGAGGTTCATATCGTCAATCATCCGTCCTATAACATCCTCCGATCTACCGAATCAGGTCAGATTTCCTAGAAATCTAGTTTTGGGGAAATTGGGTGTTTTGGTTGTTTTCATCCGTTTAATCCGATTTAACTTAGGAGTATGATGTATTGATGAATATTTAGATGTATTATATCATTTCCTTTATTATTCCATGGTTGGATCGTATCGATTCGTTGTTTGAGTCGAGTTCTTGACCGACGCCTTGAAGGTGTCCGGTAAAATGTCTTAGAGGGGTTTTCGGGCGTTCTACGATTATCCTTCCTCGTATGATCGATGATTTATTGATTATATTGTTGTTAGGGTCGAGTTTCTTGTGAAGAAACCGTGTTGAACCCTTCCGTTCGTTGTCGTCTTCCTTTTCGTTAGCATCGGGCGTTCCGAAGCTTCCCGGTTGAGCCGTATCCGTTCGTGGTTCCGTGCTCGTGGTATCGAGGCAAGTATCTTGCCCATACATTTCATATTTCATCGGCATAATTATTGATAAATGATTTTATGCGAAATCCAATGTTTAATGAACCTTAAAAAGGATCGGTATGTCCTCGATAAATATTGTCTTTCAACGATAATTCGAATACTTCGTGAATGGATATGTTCTCGGAATATTTGTGTTAGTTTAAATGCGTTGAGAGACGTTATAATCGCATTGAGTGAATATAATAGACCATAATTGTTTGCCGAGGATTGTGTATTGAATTGTATGTTTGTTCGGTGGGTATTCGACATGATGTGATGTTAGTCGTTACTCCTTTGAAAGGAGGTTGTGATGCTTAATGTTGCTCGTCTTGATAATCGACTATTGTTGTGTGCTTGTTGTATGTGATGTGCCTCCGGGTAGGATTGTTGAATCTCCGGGATCCATACTTGCTAGTATGGGTCGGGCGAAACCGTAGGGTTATCCAATACGGGTATGTCTTGTGGGGACTCCGAGGTTCAGGGCTTGTTAGCCCGATGCCGGGATAACTTGTGAGGTTATCATCGGGTATGTCTTGCGGGGACTCCGAGGTTCGTGGCTTGTTAGCGCGATGCCGGGATAACTTATGGTTGTGGTTTGGTTGTGATATTCGTGTCGTGGAGACATGTGATTTGATATGTTTTCCCTATTGGGTTATTCACTCGGGTTTGTTCTTCGGGAGCATCTGAGGTTCGTGGCTTGTTAGCACGGGACACGAATAATCCTTAGGAACATGTGATTTGTGATTTGGGTCACGGACCCCGTGTTTTGTGAAATGGGTTGTGGACCCTGCGTATTGTTATCGGAACTTGAATTTTGGAAAATGACTTTTGGGCTGTGTCCCTAAATGTTTTCGAAAGGTTTTAGAATTCTTATATCCCAAATGTTTTCTAAACTCCCGAGATCGTCAAATGTTTTGTAATATGGACGTTGAGTTATTTCCTACCTTTCACGTTTTGAATGGTTTGATCAAGTGAATTTTCTCGGGAAGTATATTCGCGATTATTCTGTTTTTGTGGAGTATGATATGTATGGCTTGTTTTCGTATTTTATACTTGCACTAGCAAAACAGTGGAGTTTTGCTAACCCCCGAGTATTCGGGGGGTGGATGTCTGTATTGCATTCAGGTTTTGGAGCAGAGCACAGGGTCGGCATGAAGGATGATGAAAGATGAACGATACTAATCACACGAGGACCCGTTGATGTCGTATTGGTATAGTTGTACTTTATTTTCCGCTGCTATATTTTTCCCGTTGTACGGGTGTGGTTTTATTTTGACCCCTGCATGGGCATGAGTTGTATTCGAGTTGTATGTATTTATTGAAAGACCAAATCGGTCTACTGAGTCATTTTGCCTTGAAGGCATTGTCGAGATGTTAAATGTTGTTACCAGCCTGGTAGATCCCTGAGGAAAGGTTCTACGGCGTGTAATATCCCTGAGCGGATTGGGGGTGTTACATAAATGGTATCGGAGCTTTAGGTTGTGGAAACCTAGGCTATCGGGTCAAGTCGTGTTGTTTGAGTCTTGTTTCGTCGGATTCTATCTGACTGAGTCGTGTCGCGACGCGTCGTCTGAGTTTGTTGGTCGTGGTTAGTATCGTGGGCGATCATCATCTTCGTGCGACTTGTGGCTGTAAGTCTCCCTTCTTTGTGTTGTGCCTCGTGTGTCACGAGCTATTTTTATGATTATTTGTTAAGTGACGGAATCCTCTTATGGATTTTGATTTCGTGATATGTGATTATTTGACTCCCATTTTTCGTTCATATGAGGAGTAGTGTTGCTGTCTTGTGCATGTTTGACTTTATTTCTTTTATCTGCTGCGTGAGTTCTTTTGTAATGGCTTTCGGTATTTTACCGACTGAGTTTTATTTCGAAAATCGATTCCTTAACCGAGTTTTGGCATTACGGCCTTGATCGTTTTAGCGAAATTCTTATGACGGTATTTATTATTTTCTAAAATGGCTTTTGTGAGTTTTGAAACATTACCGTCATCGGTCTTTGGCATTTTTGTAAATGGTTTTTAGTCTGGTGGGTTCGGCGTGGGACCACGGCGCTATAATGTTCTGTGTAATTACTGAAATTTTTGGCATTCTAGCCCATTGAATTATTTTGAAAACCTTGAGTATCTTAGAAAATTAAAATTCGAGACGTACTTTTAAAACGAATTATTTTCTCGCAGTACTTTCAAGGTGCCTTCTAGTACCGTAATATGTTTCAAAATCATTCCAATTGAGGACCAAAATATTTTGAGATATTTTCAATTACTTTTAGAAATGCGATTGCTTAGACCCAAGTGTCGATTATTACGAAAGTTTTTCACTACGAGAAGGTGTCCTCTTTTTGTTCAACGCAAGATGATTTTCAAAGTTTGAAAATGATGTTTGTTCAATTTTTGTAAAATGATACTCAAGATCAATGGTGTTTCCAAACAGTCTTCAAAGGTGGTTTTCGTTTTAAAACCTATCATTCTGTTTGCGGACCGGAAATGCGTGTATGGTTTTCGAACTTTCGTTACGGTGTTAACCGAATTGTGATCGAATTGGTGGCATGAACGTCGGCGTTGCCACGCATTTGTTGTACTAGCCCTCTCGTGAGAGGTGTGGCTAGTATTTCTTGTTTGTCGCCTCGTGGTGATTTGCGTGTTGTCGCACGGGTGTGGTATTGAAGCTTGAGTTTGTACGTTTGTGTACATGTGTGATTGTTTCATGATGGTTGTAATTATGTGCTGGTTATTGTTCGGGCCGTTGAGGTCGCCGAACGATACCGTCGTTGCTGTAGTGTTTGTGTGTGTATTACTTTATGATGGTAATCATTGTATATGGTATGTGTTATGATTCTTTGTTGTGCTGAGTTGGCATCTACGCTATGTTGTTTTGCGACGTTATGCCCCATTGTATCTAGCATTTGTATTTTCGGTATGCCGAGCCGAGGCGTTTCAATCGTGATGTGCCGGGGCCTGCACGTGTAAATTGTCCTTCTCGTCGGTAACACATTTCAAGTGTGGACTCGAGGGACACCGAATTCAGTTTTGTGAATTGGCTACCGAGACTTTCGGAGTTCGCGCTTCAGCACAGTCATCGGAATCGGCTTTGAGAGGCCTTCGAAGGATGTTTCGCCGGTTGCTTGTTGTGTCGTCACTTTGATTTATCTGTTGTGAGTTGCGGGGGCGACCTTCTTTTATAAGAGGTCGAATGTAGTACCCGTGTTGTTTTTAGACTCCTGCATTTTCTCTTTCTCGATTCTATCGACTCGTTCGTGTTCGTTGATACTTACTGAACTTGTTCTGTATTTCGGTTTCATTGATCGGACGAGGTGTGATCTTGTTTTGGGTCAATCTGGTTATCGCTGTAACTTTCCGAGTTCGGTTCGATTCTTGTGAACCTTGTTCGGAAGTAACATCTTTTGGTTCTACTAGTTCTTTTATTCGAAGTGGACTGGATCTTGAACTTTTGTATTTTCGACTCTGTCGACTCGTTTATGTTCGTTGACATTTCTGAGCTTGTCCTGCCCCTTGCTTTTGTTGATCGAACGAGTGTGGTATTATTTCGGAATAACTCGTTTGTCGTTGTGACTTTTCTATTGCTATTCCCTTTCCTGTGGATCTGATATGAATGCACATCCTGTTGTTTTCACCGGATCATATATTGTCTCGAGTCGAGATGTGAACCTTGGGGTTGTTGTTTGAATTTTATTATCCTTCGTATTTCGGACATGATTGTTCGATTTTTGTTGTCTCGATCATTTGTTTGTTCGGTTTTGTTCTCGTTTCGTGATTGTTGAGCGTTCAGGCTCCTTCCTAATTCCCTTAAGTTCGGGAAATTAGTCTCGTTTTCGATCTTCCAACCCTTGAGCGGTGGAATTCCGTATTTGTTCAGCGATTGGCTCGCGTTTTGATTGATGTACCGTTGGGTTGGCCAATCGTATTGATTTTCGTTCGTTGTGTTTTGTGATTGTTCGGATAATTGACTTGATTGTATTATCCATTTGATGACGCTTGTCACTTGTTGATTCTATTATATCCCTAACGGCGACGTTGTGTTGGTCGTCGTGGAGCGTGTTTCACACCGTATATTCCGTTGCGTTGTATGTAACGTTTCGCCGTTTGGCATTAGTTACGCGTTTCTTGCGTATCTCATTGAGTTTTCCTGGCAGGATATTGCTTCTCCCTACTTGTTTTAAGTTTCGGGACGAAACTTCTTTTAAGGAGGGTAGAATGTAATATCCGCAATTTCGAATTTCGGTAATTTTCTTTTTTCGGAGGAAGTTCGTTTTGACAACTCTATCATGACCGTTTCGTCATTCCGAGAATGATTAATTCTGCACTTTTTGTCAACCGAGTTCGTTTCGGTGTCGTTTTGTTGAGTTCCGTGCTTTTTAACGACTTTTCTAAGTATGAGTTCGACTTTGTAAAGTCACCATTAATTTTTGGTAACTCCAAAAATTCTGAATCTTTGCAATATTATAGAGCATCGAGTTAGCTTTCCAATGGTTCAAACGGTGAGTCAATCGGAGTCCGGATGAGAGAGTTATGGTCGTTTTAGCTCACCCGCTCGTTATTGGCCGATCACTGCCGGCCGAACTCGGCCGTGTCGTCCGACACGGACCGTGCCGTACTCGTCCGGAAATGCCGGAGTTTCTGTCCCAGGACCCGACCGTGTCGTCCGACACGGCCCGTGCCGAACTCTTCCGGATAAGCCAGAACCGACTGCCGACACGCCCGACCGTGTTCCAGGACACGGTCGAGTCGTGCCGAGTCGCTGTCGGATGGGTCACTATCGGAAGGCCCCTCCGCGCCGCGACCATGTCTAGCAGGACACGGTCGAGTCACTGCCGGTCAACTGCGCGCCACGACCGTGTCAGGCGGACACGGTCGAGTCTGTCAGCCTATTTAAGGCCTGGCAGCGTTTTTCTTCAGCCATTTTCTCATTCTTTTCTTCCGTGACGCTGTGGGTGTGTGAATCTTCTAGAGATGTTGTTGGACAATGAATCCATGAAGTTTGGAGGTTCATATCGTCAATCATCCGTCCTATAACATCCTCCGATCTACCGAATCAGCGATTTCCTAGAAATCTAGTTTTGGGAAATTGGGTGTTTTGGTTGTTTTCATCCGTTTAATCCGATTTAACTTAGGATTATTATGTATTGATGAATATTAAGATGAATTATATCATTTCCTGTATTATTCCATGGTTGGATCGTATCGATTCGTTGTTTGAGTCGAGTTCTTGACCGACGCCTTGAAGGTGTCCTAAAATGTCTTAGAGGGTTTTCGGGCGTTCTACGATTATCCTTCCTCGTATGATCGATGATTTATTGATTATATTGTTGTTAGGGTCGAGTTTCTTGTGAAGAAACCGTGTTGAACCCTTCCGTTCGTTGTCGTCTTCCTTTTCGTTAGCATCGGGCGTTCCGAAGCTTCCCGGTTGAACCGTATCCGTTCGTGGTTCCGTGCTCGTGGTATCGAGGCAAGTATCTTGCCCATACATTTCATATTTCATCGGCATAATTATTGATAAATGATTTTATGCGAAATCCAATGTTTAATGAACCTTAAAAAGGATCGGTATGTCCTCGATAAATATTGTCTTTCAACGATAATTCGAATACTTCGTGAATGGATATGTTCTCGGAATATTTGTGTTAGTTTCGTACGTTGAGAGACGTTATAATCGCATTAAGTGAATATAATAGACCATAATTGTTTGCCGAGGATTGTGTATTGAATTGTATGTTTGTTCGGTGGGTATTCGACATGATGTGATGTTAGTCGTTACTCCTTTGAAAGGAGGTTGTGATGCTTAATGTTGCTTGTCTTGATAATCGACTATTGTTGTGTGCTTGTTGTATGTGATGTGCCTCCGGGTAGGATTGTTGAATCTCCGGGATCCATACTTGCTAGTATGGGTCGGGCGAAACCGTAGGGTTATCCAATACGGGTATGTCTTGCGGGGACTCCGAGGTTCGGGGCTTGTTAGCCCGATGCCGGGATAACTTGTGAGGTTATCATCGGGTATGTCTTGCGGGGACTCTGAGGTTCGTGGCTTGTTAGCGCGATGCCGGGATAACTTATGGTTGTGGTTTGGTTGTGATATTCGTGTCGTGGAGACATGTGATTTGATATGTTTTTCCTATTGGGTTATTCACTCGGGTTTGTTCTTCGGGAGCATCTGAGGTTCGTGGCTTGTTAGCACGGGACACGAATAATCCTTAGGAACATGTGATTTGTGATTTGGGTCACGGACCCCGTGTTTTGTGAAATGGGTTGTGGACCCTGCGTATTGTTATCGGAACTTGAATTTTGGAAAATGACTTTTGGGCTGTGTCCCTAAATGTTTTCGAAAGGTTTTAGAATTCTTATATCCCAAATGTTTTCTAAACTCCCGAGATCGTCAAATGTTTTGTAATATGGACGTTGGGTTATTTCCTACCTTTTACGTTTTGAATGGTTTGATCAAGTGAATTTTCTCGGGAAGTATATTCGCGATTATTATGTTTTTGTGGAGTATGATATGTATGGCTTTTTTTCGTATTTTATACTTGCACTAGCAAAACAGTGGAGTTTTGCTAACCCCCGAGTATTCGGGGGGTGGATGTCTGTATTGCATTCAGGTTTTGGAGCAGAGCACAGGGTCGGCATGAAGGATGATGAAAGATGAACGATACTAATCACACGAGGACCCGTTGATGTCGTATTGGTATAGTTGTACTTTATTTTCATTTGCTATATTTTTCCGTTATGCGGGTGTGGTTGTATTTTGACCCCTGCGTGGGCATGAGTTGTATTCGAGTTGTATGTATTTATTGAAAGACCAAATCGGTCTACTGAGTCATTTTGCCTTGAAGGCATTGTCGAGATGTTAAATGTTGTTACCAGCCTGGTAGATCCTCGAGGAGAGGGTCTACGGCGTGTAATATCCCTGAGTGGATTGGGGGTGTTACACCAGCAGCAGCCGCGGACTTTAAGGGAACAAGCCCATGTGCTAAAAGGCGATCACCCGATTATTATAATACAGTAAAGGCGATCGCCCGATATATAAAAAGTCCTATAAATAGAGAACCTCCTCCTACTGGAAAAAGGTTCCGAATTGGTTCAGAACTCATTCACTTATATTCCGAATTCATTCACGGAAATACTAAAGAACTCACATATCATCAAGCTCCCGGCTTTATCACCAGAGTCCATCTCAGGACTTCTCTCTCCGAATCTCTCGTCCATAAGACGATCGGCAGAGGCAAGAAGTCTCCACTAGACAGATTCCAAGAGATTCATAAGCTCAGGAGCTCAAGCATCCAGCTAATACTCGCCGTGAGAGACTGTCGATCTCTCACCGCCGCGACTGTTCATCTCCTTTGTTACAAGAACTCACAGAGCATCAAATCTGGTTCTTCCGGCAATCTACACGCTCACTAGCTAAGATAACAAGAATCTTTACACTCATTGTAATTGTATTCTTACATTAGTACTTGTATCCCCGAATATTAGTATTAATAATATCTCGCGAGAGCATTCAAGCCCGGGACTAACAACCCCGGCAAATCTTGTGTTATTTATCTTTCTCACGGAAGTGCTCTTGCATTTGTTTGCTATCCATCCATTCCAGCAATATCTATCTCCGGATAATATTTTGGGTAGCAACCACATCCAATCCGTGTTCTTCCTCGAATCGAGGTAATCTCTTGAAATCTACTAGGGTTGACTTTCGAGATTTCTTTTTAATCTTTGTTGTTCGTCCGATTTCGATGATTTGGTTGATGTTATTGAATCTTATTAATCGTGTTCTATGGGTTGTATATCCATATTTCGGATTTGTTCAACTCGATTGATGATTCGAGTATTCTTGGGAATTATCGAACATTGAATGTTCGATTAAATGTCCGAATGATTTCTCTTTGGTAGTTTGTTGGGATTTCCGTTGTTTCCGGTCTTGATTCTCGGCGTAATCATGTTTTATTGTTCCTTACGGAGGATTATAGGTTCTCGATGATTCCGATGTTGAATTCCGTTGGTGATTGATGATTCGTGTGGTGTTATTCTCGTAGTAATTGCGGTGTTATTGCGTTCTTGATAGTGTTCGGGAGTTCGAGGCCGTTCGACCGTATTTCATCCGTCGTCTTGTTGCGATCGTGGTTTCGAGGTAAGTACCTTGTTTATACACTTCTCTTTTTGTGGACATTATGATCGGTGATCGTCTTGGTGTGTTTGTTTGGTTATTTGAAAGGAGTTTTCAAAAGATTCGTTTTGGCCTCGTTAAGGGCTCTCTTTCAAAATGCGTCTGTGTTTTGTGAACGGCGTGCTTTGGGAATTGATTATGATTTGATTATTTTGAACATTGAAGGCTTTGATGATACCCCAGTTGTTTAAAGTTATGGAATCGTGTATTCCGTGTTTAATCTTGTTATTGTATTTTGAAGAGTTTGATAATGGTGTCGGATTAGTGGCCATCTCTAGTGAGTATTCTTAATGAACTTACATTCTTAGCATATTAGTATTGAATGAGTAACGTGTGTGTGTATGCTCACTACGGGTTAGATCTGACGGGGTCTCGGTAGGGGTCCACAGAGACATGGATCGACGAGTGCTTTTAACCACTACGGGTTAGATCCGACGGGGTCTCAGTAGGGGTCCACAGAGACGTGGATCGACGGTTAATTGTGGTGCATTTTACAAATGTGATTTGGATTATTGGCATTTCCGGAAACGAGTATTTTGAACGGTTTTCATGTTTGCATGCATTGACTAAGTGTGTAAGAGGTAAGTTGTTCGTTTGACCTATTTGGCTAGGATGGCACTAGAGTATTTTGTTATATGTGTTTAATCATTTAATTGTGGAGTTTTGATGTTGGAAACGAACCTTGTTATCGTTCTCGTATACTGTGAGTTGATGAGAAATTGGGGCTAAAATCCCAACGGTTTGGTAAAGGTCATTTTATGGAAAGTAAACCTTTGGGGCGGTGACCCCTTTCGTCTTTTGGGTTTTGAAAAGTAGGATTTGATAATCCTAAATTGTTTTCTATTAAAACTCCCGATGGCATTTCAAATCACTTTATAAATTGTTTCCCTTGATATTTGATCTTGAAATTTTGGGAAGTTTTTACTCAAACTCTTGCCTCGGGAAGTGTTCATCTTGTTGTATTTGAATCTTTGAGGATTCCGGATTATTATCGTTCTTAGAACTTGAATTGTATGACTCGTATTTTGCACTTTGTTCTTGACTAGCGAAACAGTGGAGTTTTGCTAACCCCCGAGTATTCGGGGGGTGGATGTCTGTATTGCATTCATGTTTTGGAGCATAGCACAGGATCGGCATGAAGGATGATGAAAGATGAATGATACTAATCACACGAGGACCCGTTGATGTCGTATTGATTTAGTTGTATTTTATTTTCCACTGCAGTATTCTTTCCCCGTTGTACGGGAGTGTGTTGTACTCGACCCCTGCATGGGCATGTGTTATGATTGAGTTGTATGTATTTATTGAAAGACCAAATCGGTCTACTGAGTCATTTTAGCCTTAAAGGCATTGTCGAGATGTTTAATGTTGTTACCAGCCTGGTAGATCCCTGAGGAAAGGTTCTACGGCGTGTAATATCCCTGAGCGGATTGGGGGTGTTACATAAATGGTATCGGAGCTTTAGGTTGTGGAAACCTAGGCTATCGGGTCAAGTCGTGTTGTTTGAGTCTTGTTTCGTCGGATTCTATCTGACTGAGTCGTGTCGCGACGCGTCGTCTGAGTTTGTTGGTCGTGATTAGTATCGTGGGGCGATCATCATCTTCGTGCGACCTGTGGACGTAAGTCTCCCTTCTTTGTGTTGTTCCTCGTGTGACACGAGCTATTTTTATGATTATTTGTTAAGTGATGGAATCCTTCTGTGGATTTTGATTTCACGATATGTATTTAGTCGACTCTCGTAGTTGGTTTATACGAGGAGTGTCGTCGCTGCTGATGTCTTTTTACTGTTGTTTTTGTCCGTTGCTGATGATTTTCGAATCGATTTGCTCGTTTTACAAGTTCTCTTGTGGAAGCTTTGTGTTTATATGTGTTCGACTTGTTCACTATCCAGTGCAGGAGGGTCCTTAGAGGCCTCGAATGGGGTCAGTGGTTTTGTTCTGAATCCTAGGCGGTCTTAGACTGTGGTATTTTACCATTTATTTTCCGTTAAAAGACATGTATTGTCTTGATTTTAAACGTTTTTATGCGTATACTAGGAGGTGTTTTAGCGTACGTCGATATGTGTGAGTTTTGGGCATTCTGGCCTACTGGATTTATGAAAACCTGGAGTATCTTAGAAAATAAAATTCGAGACGTACTTTTAAATGGATTGTATTTTCGAGGCGCCTACTAGCGCAACTATCTGTTTCAAAATTCTTCTACCTTGAGGACCAAAATATTTTTTTATTTATTCCAGTAATTTTGGAAATGCTTTGCTTAGACCCGAGGGTCGAATATTCTGAAAGTTTTTCACTAAAAGAAAGGTGTCCTCATTTTTTGTTCAAACGGAAGGTGGTTTTCAAGACCCGAGAGACACATGATCCAATTTTGCGAGTTGGGTTTCGAGTCTTTCGGGGCACGAACTTCAGTACAGATATGAGGATCGGCTCTGAGAGGCCCATGGGAGATGTTTATGTCGTTTGCTTTTTTTTTGTGTTGTCACCTTACTCCCGTTGTTGTGAGTTGCGGGAACGACATTTCTTTTATAAGAGGTCTAATGTAATGCCCGTATTGTTGTTGGACTTCTGCATTTCCTCTTTCTCAAGTCTATCGACTCGCTCGTGTTCGTTGATACTTTCTGAACTTGTTCTGTATTTCGGTTTCATCATTCGAACGAGCTGTGATCTTGTTTTGGGTCGATCTGGTACTTTTCCGAGTTCGGTTCGATTCTTGTGAACTTTGTTCGGAAGTAACATCTTTTGGTTCTACTAGTTATTTTATTCGAAGTGGATCGAATTTTGAACTTCTGTATTTTCGACTCTGTCGACTCGTTTATGTTCGTTGACATTTTCTGAGCTTGTCCTGCCCCTTGCTTTTGTTGATCGAACGAGTGTGGTATCGTTTCAGAATAACTCGTTTGTCGTTGTGACTTTTCAATTGCTATTCCCTTTCCTGTGGATCTTATGTGAATGCACATCTTGTTGTTTTTACCGAATCATTTATTGTCTCGAGTCGAGATGTGAACCTTGGAGTTGTTTGAATTTTATTGTTCTTCGTGATTCGAACATGATTGTTCGATTTTTGTTGTCTCGATCGTTTGATTGTTCGGTTTTTGTTGATCTCGTTTCGTGATTGTTGAATGTTCAGACTCCTTCGTAATCCCCTTAAGTTCGGGAAATTAGTCTCGTTTTCGATCTTCCAACCCTTGGGCGGTGGAATTCCGTATTTGTTCAGCGATTGGCTCGCGTTTTGATTGATGTACCGTTGGGTTGGTCAATCATATTGATTTTCGTTCGTTGTGTTTTGTGATAGTTAGGATAATCGACTCGATTGTATTATCTGTTTGATGACGCTTGTCACTTGTTGATTTTATTATGTCTCTACCGGTGGCGTTGTGTTAGTCGTCGTGGAACGTGTTTTCACGCCGTATATTCCTTTGCGTTGCTTGTAACGTTTCGCCGATGGGCGTAAGTTACGCATTTCTTGTGTATCTCGTTGAGTTTTCCTGGCGGGATATTGCTTCTCCCTGCTTGCTTTAAGTTTCGGGACGAAACTTCTTTTAAGGAGGGTAGTGTGTAATACCCGTAATTTCGATTTCCGATAATTTCTTTTTTTTGCGAAAGTACGTTTTGATGACTCGCTCATGACCGTTTCGTCATTCCGAGAATGATTAATTCTGCACTTTTTGTCATCCGAGTTCGTTTCGGTATCGTTTTATTGGGTTCCGCGTTCTTAAGCGGCTTTTCCGCACTTGAGTTCGATTCTTGCGAATCTCGTCCGAAACTATTGTTTCGAGTTTCTCGTAAGTTCATTTAATGTTATTATTCATGTTGCGAGCTTTGGTTTGGTGTTTCGATCATGTATCGTGTATTCCGGACGTTTTGGGCCGTTTTTATAATTTCCCAAAGTTTGGGGTAATTACTTTCCGTTGTCGAATTTCGAGCCTTCGGGTGGTCGGAATCGTGTGTTCTCTTAGCGCTTGGTTTCGTCTTTGCGAGTACTTCGTAACCGTATCTTCGATTCATATTCAAGTTCGGGTTTCGGGGCCCTATCGGGCTCGATATTGGCCTCCTATTGTAACACACGAGCAGGCCACATGAGCACGTGGTCGTGCGTGGAGCTCGTGCGCAATCTAGCGCTCGACAGTGAGCTCTAGGGACGCACGAGCAGGACACACGAGCAACTACTCGTGCGTGTTGCTTGTGCGTGGTGTCAGCGACTGGGCAGTGGCCTAGCGCACGACCAAACACACGAGCACTTGGTCATACGTTATGGTCGTGCGTCGCTGGTGTATATAAGGGGACAGACGGGTTTCTCACCCCATTTCCTCCCCTTCTTCTCTTCTCTTCGCGGCTGTCGGACGGATGAGGCTAGGGTTCGAGTTCTTGGTCGGTTCTACTCAATTCCAAGGCATTTTGGAGGATTCTTGTTGATTATATCATCATCCAATCCGTGTTCTTCGTCGAATCGAGGTAATCTCTTGAAATCTCCTAGGGTTGACTTTCGAGATTTCTTTTTAATCTTTGTTGTTCGTCCGATTTCGATGATTTGGTTGATGTTATTGAACCTTATTAATCGTGTTATATGGGTTGTATATCCATATTTCGGATTTGTTTAACTCGATTGATGATTCGAGTGTTCTTGGGAATTATCGAACATTGAATGTTCGATTAAATGTCCGAATGAGTTCCCTTTGGTAGTTTGTTGGGATTTCCGTTGTTTTCGGCCTTGATTCTCGGCGTAATCATGTTTTATTGTTCCTTACGGAGGATTATAGGTGCTCGATGATTCCGATGTTGAATTCCGTTGGTGATTGATGATTCGTGTGGTGTTATTCTCGTAATAATTGCGGTGTTATCGCGTTCTTGATAGTGTTCGGGATTTCGGGGCCGTTCGACCGTATTTCATCTGTCGTCTTGTTGCGATCGTGGTTTCGAGGCAAGTATCTTGTTCATACACTTCTCGTTTTGTGGACATTATGATCGGTGATCGTCTTGGTTTGTTTGTTTGGTTATTTGAAAGGAGTTTTCAAAATATTCGTTTTGGCCTCGTTAAGGGCTCTCTTTCAAAATGCGTGTGTGTTTTGTGAACGGCGTGTTTTGGGAATTGATTATGATTTGATTATTTTGAACGTTGAAGGCTTTGATGATACCCCTGTTGTTTAAAGTTATGGAATCGTGTATTCCGTGTTTAATCTTGTTATTGTATTTTGAAGAGTTTGATAATGGTGTCGGATTAGTGGCCATCTCTAGTGAGTATTCTTAATGAACTTACATTCTTAGCATATTAGTATTGCATGAGTAACGTATGTGTGTATGCTCACTACGGGTTAGATCTGACGAGGTCTCGGTAGGGGTCCACAGAGACGTGGATCTACGGTTAATTGTGGTGTATTTTACAAATGTGATTTGGATTATTGGCGTTTCCGGAAACGAGTATTTTGAACGGTTTTCATGTTTGCATGCATTGACTAAGTGTGTAAGAGGTAAGTTGTTCGTTTGGCCTACTTGGCTAGGATGGCACTAGAGTATTTTGTTATATGTGTTTAATCCTTTAATTGTGGAGTTTTGATGTTGGAAACGAACCTTGTTATCGTTCTCGTATACTGTGAGTTGATGACAAATTGGGGCTAAAATCCCAACAGTTTGGTAAAGGTCATTTTACGGAAAGTTAACCTTTGGGGCGGTGACCCCTTTCGTCTTTTGGGTTTTGAAAAGTAGGATTTGATAATCCTAAATTATTTTCTATTAAAACTCCCGATGGCATTTCAAATCATTTTATAAATTATTTCCCTTGATGTTTGATCTTGAAATTTTGGGAAGTTTTTAGTCAAACTCTTGCCTCGGGAAGTGTTCATCTTGTTGTATTTGAATCTTTGAGGATTCCGGATTATTATCGTTCTTGGAACTTGAATTGTATGACTCGTATTTTGCACTTTGTTCTTGCACTAGCGAAACAGTGGAGTTTTGCTAACCCCCGAGTATTCGGGGGGTGGATGTCTGTATTGCATTCAGGTTTTGGAGCATAGCACAGGATCGGCATGAAGGATGATGAAAGATGAACGATACTAATCACACGAGGACCCGTTGATGTCGTATTGGTTTAGTTGTATTTTATTTTCCGCTGCAGTATTCCTTCCCCGTTGTACGGGAGTGTGTTGTACTCGACCCTTGCGTGGGCATGTGTTATGATTGAGTTGTATGTATTTATTGAAAGACCAAATCGGTCTACTGAGTCATTTTAGCCTTAAAGGCATTGTCGAGATGTTTAATGTTGTTATCAGCCTGGTAGATCCTTGAGGAAAGGTTCTACGGCGTGTAATATCCCTGAGCGGATTGGGGGTGTTACAAAGTGATTATTGGGATTTAGTTTTAATTTGCTCAAGTCAAGTAACTTTAGCCATACTTATCCTACCCTGACCAAAAAGCCTACATTACAACCAGTAAAGTCCTTTTTGATTCACAAATTTACATGCACAAAATAGTGGTAGAGATGTAGACGATTGGCACGCTTATGGAGATTCTTATTTCATTGAATGAGTTCTGAGCATATACATGTCCCATTATACACTTTGAGAGTGAGTGAATACACTTGACCAGTGAGGTTTATATTTTTCAAGTATTGACTATGATGTTAAGGAAGCACCACGATGATTTGAAAACTTTAAAGAACTCGACTTATTTATCACTTGAGGCGTATTGATGAATTTTTGAAATGATCCTTCGAGGTGTGTTGAGGGATGAGTTCCCTTATGAGTGGTTATTTTAAAGTGCATTGCTCGGGACGATCAACGTTTAAGTTTAGGGGATTTTGTTAGCACTCATTTTTACACATATTTCTATAAGGTTTTTTCGGATTTTAAGATCCTTAAATGTGTGGAATTGTGTTGTTTGTGCTTAAATTGTGTTTGTTGGACTCGATCACACTTGGGTATGTTTGGTTGCTTTTACAGGTGTTTTTAAGGCTATTATCAAGCATGAATGAAGTCCCAACCCCCGATACATATCGAGTGATGCATGAACGAAAGATCGAGCCGAAAAAGACTAAAAAACAGAGTCAGAACAGATCAACACGGATTCGGCCGTGTCGTATAACTCGACCGTGTCCAATGACTCGTTTGGGTTGCACGTCCAGAAAAGTTTTTTTGCATTTCTAGAACACTTCGACACAGGCCGCGTCATTTGACACGGGTCGTGTCAATTTTCTGAGTCAATCACCTTGATTGACGTTTGGACACCGTTTGAACAAGAAAAATGGGTTTTTAGCTTGATAAAAGGGCTCTTGACTGGACTTGAGGAAGAGATTGAGACTTAAAGAGTTGGTGAGGATTGAAAAATACAAGATTGAGAGAAAAACTTACCAAAAGGAGGAGACTATGAAGAAAGCACAAGAAAGAACACATCAATAACACTTGAAGGCTTGAACCGAGATCACTCAAGACACCATCCGAGTTTTATCTTCTTCCTATCTTTTACTCATTTTTTTTATTTATTTAGCTTGAACATGATGATTATTGATCTTTCTTTCATTACCATGTCCGGCTAAACTTGTAAGATTCCGGGCATGGGAGTACGTTGATTCACTATGGTTTTGAAGGATTGATGACTATATATATCTAGTGTGATTTCTTTATCAAATACTTGGTTTTGATTCATGTTAGAACACTTGATCAATACTTTTACATGTTTAACTTAATTGCTCATAATTCGAGAGAAGATGGCATTAATACTTTTTTGAGTATTTGACATAGTTAATTACGTGATTGAGAAATCGGTGATAAACTATGATGATATTTAATCTTATGAACATTTTGTAATACCCGTAATTTCGATTTCCGGTAATTTCTTTTTTTTTCGGCGGAAGTCCATTTTGACGACTTGCTCATGACCGTTTCGTCATTCTGAGAATGATTAATTCTACACTTTTTATCATCCAAGTTCGTTTCGGTGTCGTTCTGTTGAATTCCGTGTTCTTTAGCGACTTTTCCGCGTATGAGTTCGACTTTGTTGGATCGCCATTAATTTTTGGAAACTCCAAAAATTCTGAATCTTTGCAATATTATAAATCATCGAGTTAGCTTTTCAATGGTTCAAACGGTGAGTCAATCGGAGTCCGGACGAGGGAGTTATGGTCGAAATAGCTAAGTCACTCTCATTCCCAGTTTTTGGCCGAGCACTCTGTACCTTGTGCCGCGGCACATGCCGCGAGGCTGCGGCACCGCCGAGTCATCGCCGGCAGATTTGGCCTGTGCGCGGCACACTCCCGCTGGGCCGCGGCACCTGTGGCGCTTATTTACCCCCGCAGACGGGTTTTGGCCATTTTCTCCTTCTTCTCCTTCTCTTCCGCGGTGAGGTGTGCTTATCATGGAGCCATATTGTTTAACAACAAATCCACGAAGTTTTTGAGTTCATAACATCAATCAATCATCCTATATCGTCCTTTGATCCAGCGAATCAAGGTAATCTTCCTTAGAACCCTAATTTCGTGAATTTAGGGGTTTTTGCATTTTTGTTCGATTCGTTCCGTGTTGTTGATTAATTCATGATGGGTATGATTAATCTTGGTAGTATTATTGTGTTTAACATCATTTAATCCATTGTTCTTCGTCGAATCGAAGTATATTTCTTGATTTCCTTCGAATCGACTTTTTGGGGGATTTGTCCTCGATCTCGTTTTCCATCCGTTTTTGTTGGATAGATTGTGGTTAAATGATATTGTTAAACATATTCTATGGATTGTATATCCATATTTCAACTTGGAATTCCGTTTTCGTGTTTTGTCGGGACGAATCGTGTTCTTGGCCGTTTTGGGGAAAAACACTTGAACATTCGTCGTTCGTTCTTTGAATTCAACGGCTTTGAGTCATTCTATGGAATTCATTTTCATTGTTGTTATTGTCTTTCGTAGTTTATTATCGCGAGTTGGCATTCGGTGGAGTCGGCGGGATCGTAGTCAGTTCGTGCCAACCTACTTCGGTCGATTCTCCGCGTTGTGGTTGTTCAAGGCAAGTATCTTGCCCATACATTTCATGTTTCATTGATATAATTCTTGATAAATGATTTTATGCGAAATCCAATTTTTAATGAACGTAAAAAGGGATTGGTATGTTCTCGATAAATGTTGTCTTTCAACGATAACTCGTCTACTTCGTGAATATGTATTCTCAGAATATGTGTGTTGGTTTGGTATGTTGAAAGATAACATGATCTCTTCGAGTGAGTAAATAGACCGTAATCCTTTGCCGGGGATTACGTATTGTTATTGTGTACTTGTTCGGTAAGAACGAAATGTGTGTGATATTAGTTGTTACTCCTTGAAAGGAGGTTGTGATGCTTAATGTTGTTTGGCTTCATAAGTGATTATTGTTGTGTGCTTGATGCATGTGATGTGCCTCCGGGTATGATTGTTGAATCTCCGGGATCCATACTTGCTAGTATGGGTCGGGCGTGACCGTAGGGTTATCCAAATCGGGTATGTCTTGCGGGGACTCCGAGGTTCGTAGCTTGTTATCTCGATGCCGAGATAACTTGTGGGGTTATCATCGGGTATGTCTTACGGGGACTCCGAGGTTCATGGATTGTTAGCAAGATGCCGGGATAACTTATGGTTGTGGTTTGATTATGTAAGTACATGTGCTTTTAGTCACGTGACTGCGGTTACGGTGACATGTGATTTGATATAGTTTCCATGTGGGTTATTCACTCGGGTTTGTTCTACGGGAGCATCTGAGGTCCGTGGCTTGCTAGCACGGGACGCGAATAATCTGTGGAAACAGGTTGTTATGGTATGATCGGGTCGTGGACCCCACTTGTTGTTATCAAATTTATGTTTTGGGAAAAATGACTTTTGGGCTGTGTCCCTAAATGTTTTCGAAAGGCCTGAGAATTCTTAAATCCCAATGTATTCAAAACTCCCGAGGTCGTAAAATGTTTTTCACAAGATGTATATCGGGTTTACCCTATCTTTCGATTTAATCGTTTGATTAAGTGAATCACCTCGGGATGTATGTTTATGATTAACATGTTTCGTGGAGTATGATATGTATGGCTCGTTTTCGTATTTTATACTTGCACTAGCAAAACAGTGGAGTTTTGCTAACCCCCGAGTATTCGGGGGGTGGATGTCTATTTTTGCATTCAGGTTTTGGAGCATAACACAGGGTCGGCACGAAGGATGATGAAAGATGAACGATACTAATCACACAAGGATTCGTTGATGTCGTATTGGTCTAGTTATATTTTCTTTTCCGCTGCAGTATCTTTTCCCCATTGTACGGGAGTTTATTGTATTTTGGCCCCTGCGTGGGTATGTGTTTGTAATTGAGTTGTATATTTTTATTGAAAGACCAAATCGGTCTACTGAGTCATTTTAGCCTTGAAGGCATTGTCGAGATGTTAAATGTTGTTACCAGCCTGGTAGATCCTCGAGGAGAGGGTCTACGGCGTGTAATATCCCTGAGTGGATTGGGGGTGTTACACATTTGGATTTTGATATTTTATAATAGATAGAGAAGTTATTATAGGTTGTTTAATCTACGTTTTATTGCATCTCGAGAGGGACTTTAATAAATTGTTGTGGTTATCATTTTAGAAACGCACATAGAATTCTTTGAAATCAATCCCGACTGAACTTAGTAATTAACCGAAACTTAGCCTTGGAATCTATCTTTCAAAACTCTTAAAACTCTCCTTGGTTCAAATATTACACTTGTTTAAATTAATTTTCATTATTTTATTTTGTTTAGTTAACCATTCATCCACCTCAATGATCGTCTAGATAAAATTGGGATCACTATAATCTAGTAATCAATACAATAGGAATATTTAGTCTCTGTGGAATACGACCTTGCTCACCGCTTCGTACATTTACTCCGTACACTTGCGGATTGTTTAAAAATATAGCGAACAATATGTGATACTTTGCTATTACAGAAGTTTCATCTGACTGAGCCATTAGCTCAATAGATTCTTATGATACAAGTGATGATGCACATGTTTAGGGGTTGACTATACCTCTCCAGTGTTGCCAGTTGGAGACTTGTCCATATGCCATGTTCCCCAGCTATTTTGCCTCTATGCTGGAAGACTATGTTTTGTTTTGAATAAGACCACTATGTTATTGTTTTGTTTATGTATCAAACTTAAGATTTTGTACTGTTTTGAACGAATAATACCACTTTGCGTTATTTTCCCGAGTTCTTGCTTTTACCAAATTTAAAATTATGGTTTTCAAAGTATAAAAGAGGGACACTTCCCAACTTAGTAGCACAGACCCCTTTGCGGTTCAGCTGCTAAGTTAGGGGTGTTACATATATAAGCTAGAAATGTTTGAAGAGTGAGGCTTAGATGTTTCTCTCTGTCCGCTTGATTTGCCATGAAGCACATGTATGCTTCTTCTTCTTCTTATTCTTTTTTTTTTCCTTTTTCTTCTTCTTCTTCTGAGAAGAATAATTTAACTGGTTATGGAGCTTGATCTTCTCTAGTAAGATCTTTCGTCTTGCCTTTCCTTTTTCCCTTTGCCCCTCTTTATCTTTTTATTTCTTAAGATATGTACAACCGTATTAGATGTGTCCAGTTTTATGATAGTTGAAGCATTCAACCTTCCATCCTCCTGCTTTTAAATTTACATTAGGTTCCATCTGTAGTTCTTTCTATATTTTGACTAGTTCTTCCTAAAGTTCCCAAATTTTTGCATTCTGAATGCCATATTCTCTTCAAATTTTAGAGGATTGGGAGGAGAAGTGTCAGCTATGTTGTTTGAGGAGCACTTAACTACAAAGGCCGCTCCGTTCTTAGAAAGTTCTACTGATGATGAGCTAGGACAAACTCAAAGGCTTTCAGGTATGAGAATAGTTCCTAAATATTAAGTTTGTCCATGTCTTTGGGTTCTCCTTAGATACGTCTTTTATGTGCCGCTCTTGAGTAAGCGATCTCAAATTTTTTGGTGTCATATCTCTATTCCCATGGGTCTTTTCTAGGGAGTTGATTTTGTTGATGATTTCAAACCTCGTGTCTACATCATCATTTATTTCCCCGATATTCATTTTGATGTTATCAATTCATGTCTAGCTATTATTAACTTATTTTCCTTGATTAGCTTGATTCCTTCACACATAATTGCAAGTGTGTCTCATATCTCCTTGACGTTCTTGCATTTCTTAATTTTCACCGCTGTGCAAGTGTTCGATAAAGTATATATCTAGCTCAATTATCAAGATTTGCAAGTTTCCTTTATTCAGTTGTGACCTAACTTCTTGACTACGAATTTTCTTAAGCTTCCCAACCTCAATAGCTTCCAAGGTGTTGTCTTCATGTAGATGAATAGTCCTTATTCTAATACTATCCACATGTCATTGTGTATGGAAGAACGATGTGCCTGCATTCTTATCTTCCACAAGTCATAGTTTTCACAGAAAATACTTGTAATCCAGTTGATATATTCAATTATATAAATGGTCTAAAAATTATGCGACAAGAAAGTAAGTAGTCAAATAATATTAGATCATCTCTTTTGACAATAAAAAATAGGTGATCTGTGGACCACCTGCTCGGATACCACTTGTTGGTCCCAAATAAGCGTTGGTAAAAGTCTAAGGGGGACAGTAAATGACAATCTACTTATAGTGGTTTCAGATGTGGAGTAATCTTCTATTAATCCACTTTTCTCCAATCTTGTTGGAGATATATTCACTATAACTCAATAAGAAACTACAAGGATCTTTGTTTTTGCAGCTTTCAACCAGTAAAAATCCATAGCTGCTGTAACTACCTTTGACTTCTAGCACCTATCTATATGAGAACCCTTGGATGCCGCAAAATTTCAAGTTGTTTATCACCTCACATATGAGAATCCTTGGATGCCTTACAATCTTACTTGGTTGCTTGTCATCTCTTGACCAAAAACCCATGACTACCTCACAACTTCTCGAGCTGCTTATTACCATTCAGTCAATAACCATTAGATGTCGTCCAACCTTCACTTTCAAGAACCTTATTGAAGAAAGAACTGTCGAATCGAATTAGTTTAAGATAAGAGTTTGTTTTTATCCAACTGGATATCCTCATTCTTCTCTTTATGATTTGGAACGTCACTTAGAGAGGATATCTTTGAGAGCCTCTTCAGATATGTCTTTAGAAATTAATTGTTTAGATGCTTTTAGACTTTCTCATAATATTGCTTTGAGTAGTTTTGATTACGTTTGAATGTGTGTTAGCACCATACTTAGCTCATTCAAATCTTCGGATATTTATACTGTCGTCCATGGAGCTTCCTTCATAGTTGTTGTGTAATTTTGAACAAATTCATCTATTGGAGATAGACTTAGGCCCTGTTCTTTTGGACTTATTTTTTTCTTTTGATTCGATTCGATTCAACTCCATTCGATTCGATTGATTCAGTCCATTCAGTTGATTCGATTGATTGATTCGATTCGATTCTTCCTCTACTTATTATTATTATTAATCTTAATTATTATTATTGTTATTATTACTAATAATATTACTATTATCGTTGTTGTTGTTAATTACTATTATTATTATTATTATTTACCATTATTATTATTATTATTATTTACTATATATTTGATTAAGTTCGATTCGATTAAGTTCGATTCGATTAAGTTCGATTCGATTCGATTCGATTCGATTCGAATCCATTCGATTCGATTCGATTCGATTCGATTCGATTGATTCATTCAGTCCAAAAGAACAGAGACTTAGTTGTTTATTATCCTCTTTCATGGCTATGTTCTTATTCAATGTTTCTGCCCGTTAAGTGATTCTCGGATTTCTTTGTTTGGGCTAGCCAATATTGTCTGATTTTGTTGGATTAAATATTTAATTTGTTGATATAGAGGAATATGTAATTCCATATTTTCTCTAATCTCTTACATGATTTGCATGATTCCGTCTATTTGTTCTCAGACTTGTTTACTCACATGCATGTGCTCGGCCTTTTTTTTTTTGCTAATTTTTCAACGTCCTGACATGGACTACTGAAGACTTGATAATTTGTCTACGTTGAGACTTAGCTGTCAATACTTGGTTGTCTGCATATTGGCTGTCAGGTGGTTATCAACTTAACCTAGTTGTTGTCTAGTCACCCGACGAGTAAATTCAAGCGGCTGCCCATCTCAACTCCCGACTGTCAAACTTAGTTATTGACCAGTCTGTCTAGGTTGTTGACTATATTCGATCTTAACTGTGGCCTAACTTGAGTTATCTTCCATTAGATCTTTTATAATTTTAAAACCTATAGAAGATACTCGTTTTATTGTTATTTACAACACCAGAGTTACAAACTTACATTTGAATTTAACTTAATAAATTTAGAATTGATATATCACTTGATATGAGACATCATAAGAGAGGGTAAATACATATATGCAAAAAATATTGACGAACGAAAATATTATCGATCCATTAACTAAACCTCTTCCGCATACATAGTATGAGGGTCATGTTGTCACGATCAGAGTAGACATATTGAAGGGTGGTCGTGAGTTCTATAGTGTTTTATTTCATTCATTGGTATAATAGATTGAAGACCATATATATTACATTCATCATTTATATGTTCATTTAATTTGATTTAGTATTTGAATAGTTCTAAATTTGATTTAAAATGCCCAAATAAGGTTACCGAGAATATGTCTCGAATAATGAAATCTTATTAAGTGAACTAGAATTTAAATCAAACCTGTCCTTTGTCCAGGTCATTAAAAGAAGACGAATTTGCAAGTTAACTCAAGAAGCCGTTTCATAGGCCAAGTGACATGGGATGTCAAGAGTTAGTTGCATGAATATGAGTTGAGAATTTAGTATCATACAAATTAAAATATCATAAGTTAGTTATAAATGGGGACTATAAATATAGTATGAACTAGTATGAACCAAGTGAATGGACTTGAATGTACAAGATTGAATTATCCGCCCATATCTTGGGGTTAATGTCTTTTGAGGCCTCTCAAAGAACTGTACAATGCATGTCCATGATCAGATAGATTATGAATTCGTTATCTGGTTGAACACTCTGACTTGGAGATCCGAGAAATACATTTAGACTAGATAACGAAGACGTGATATTTACCTTATGTCCAAATAAATACAAAAGCGGTGAAAAGAAATCAAATGTGCACTTGTCCTCAAGGATAAGTAGGAGATTGTTGGAATAATGTCCTTCAATCATTGAGCTCTTTTAGGTAAGAGTTTATAAGATTCATTCAATTGATAATTAGTGACTTAAATATTTATTTGGAAGCCGTTTTTAATCTGTTGAGTCTAACTGAAAATTATACTCAAAGCTGATTATAACTAAATCTGTGTCACACACAAAGCAAGAGACTTAATCAATTGGACTTTGAGTCCAAAAGTACAGAAGTGTAAAAATGACTTTAGAAGTATAAATGGGATGAAACGGGCCACACAGACATACCGACTAGGCCGAGCATTTTGTGAGGCTTGAACAAGTTCGAGTCGAGCCGATCCAGCCAAACATGACTCGTATCGGGCTGAGGGCCCGCGGGCAGGCGGGCCTCTATGGGGTCAATCATATGACTAGTAGTCCTTGTTGGACTTGGATTCTATTACCTTATGTGTCAGAGTTTATTTATGGCCCATAGATAATCTACACGAATGAGAGAAAATATATTTGTGTTATTAGTGTCAAAATACAAACATCCCAACCTTAATAATATTATACACGACCGAGAGCAAGGAGAGAGGAGTAATCTTGGAGTTCGTGTCTTCATTCAGTGTTCTAAGCTAACACCTCGAGGAGATCCAAGACTATTTGGATATTGGTAGCACTACTAAAAAATACTTACAATAGCTTCACAAAAATGTGAAGCTAAAGAAAGTTATTGTGAAGGCTTTGTCTTTAAACGCGTACGCTAATATGTGAAGCTAAAGAATCTGACGCTAAAGAAGTTTTAGCGTCAATGTTTGATCGGTGAAGCTAAAGAATTGAACTTTAGCGTCAGCGATGTGAAGTTAAAGCGAATGTAAAATAATTGCCTTAGCTACATTAGCTTCACATGGGTGAAGCTAAAGCTAACTAAGGGAATATTATTTTTTAAGCTTTAGTGTCACATGTGTGACGCCAAATAATTCCAGCAATTTTAAATATTATATCTTTAGCGTCACATGTGTGACGCCAAAGAAAGTCCCGAAAGTTTAACTATTATATCTTTAGTGTCACATGTGTGACGCTAAAGAAAGTCCAACAATTTTAATTATTATATCTTTGGCGTCAGATGTGTGACGCCAAAGAAACTCCAGCAATATTAATTATTATATCTTTGGCGTCAGATATGTGACGGCAAAGAAAGTCCATCAATTATAAATAACATATCTTTAGCGTAACATACGTGACGCTAAAGATATTCGTTTAAAATAAAAAAAATGAAATTAGCCAGAACAAATTTCTGGCTAATTTCAGGTGTGTGTGTGTGTGTGTGTGTAAATTTATCACAAATATATTTTTGTTGTAATTAGAAAATATGCCAAAAGCTACACTTCTAATTATTATTAAAAAATAATTATATTATACTAAAAAGATATTTATTTAATTAGAAAATAAATATAATCATTTTTGTTATGTTCCAATAATATTAATATTGTAATTCACTTATATTTAAATAAATAAAAATCCTGCAAAAGAAAGAAAAAAAACAAAAATATTAATAAGTTAGTAGAAAAAAATTATATAAGTAAAATTATTAACAAAATTGAAAATAATTTAGAAATTACCTTGAAGATTGAGAGGTGAAAGTTGAAGAAATGAGATGAAATGTGGATTAGAATTTTGGAATGAATGAAAGTTTGTAGTGATGTTGTATTTATAGTATATTTTGAAACACAATAGCTTCACATATGTGAAGCTAAAGTATTTCACTAAATTTGGATTTGCGCCAATTTTTTTTAAAATATTCGTATTGGCGTCACATATGTGACGCATTTAGTAAGATAACACATTAACTTCACATATGTGAAGCTAAAACGTGTCAACCACAGTATCCGCGTGCGCCACCTACCACTTCCGGAATTATTCTAATATTATTCTTTAGCTTCACATATGTGAAGCCAATATCTGATTGAGTATATTATATAACTCAGTTTGATAGATGAACGCTATATATATCTTTTTTTTCCAAACCATGGCATTTATTAGACAAATATACATCTTTTTTTTTCTGAATTTTTTTCTGGAATATATATTCAAGCATATATTGAGCATTTTCAAGCAATCTCCGTCGATATTATAAGGTATGTAGAAACAGTTGAAATTTAATTATACATATTTTTCTTGTTGTTAATACGAAATATAATTTAGTTGTAGTTTTATATTAAATTTAAATTTAGTTGATAATTTAGTTGAAAATTTATTTGATAATTTAGTTGTAAAATTTAGATGATAATTTATCTTAAGCCCTTTCATTAAATTATACAAGTTTTTTTTATTGATATCGAACCAGATAGAATCGAGCCACATAGAATTATTGAGAAAATAATATTCAGTAAAAATAAGTATCTTTAATTAATTTTACTAAATAAATATATGTTCTTTTCAATAAAATCCAGATTTTTCACTAAAGTAGCGACTTTATAAAATATTTGTGATTCATTAATATTCTTAACAATACATATATTTGCTAATTCATTCTAGTAATCTAGTTGTAGTTTTATATTAAATGAAAATTTAGTTGAAAATTTAGTTGATAATTTATTTGATAATTTAGTTGTAAAATTTAGTTGATAATTTATCTTAAGCCCTTTCATTAAATTATACAAGTTTTTTGTTATCGATACCGAACCAGATAGAATCGAGCCACATAGAATTATTGAGAAAATAATATTCAGTAAAAATAAGTATCTGTAATTAATTTTACTAAATAAATATATGTTATATTCAATAAAAGTCAGTTGTATTCACTAAAGTAGCTACTTTATAAAATATTAGTGATTCATTAATATTCTTACCAAAATATATATTTGCTAATTAATTCTACTGATCACTAACGAAATTCGGTTGGACTTGGTATAATAAAATGTTCCGAATGTATAAAGGCAAATATATCTAAGCGTCTTTTACTGAAATACTAATTCTATGTTTTAGTTGATAATAGATTATTTGGAATGCAATGAAAATATTTTTATATTTTGTAGTTATTTATTTTGTATGCAGTGAAAAAATGTCAACTTTTAGAGAATGGATGTACGCAAAAACGTCGTGGTCCCGAGGAGGGAGAAGCTGAGTCGGGAGTCTTTACTCCCAAATGAATAGATGCCCGAAGTGCAGAACAATACGTAAGTTTAGTTTTATATTTGTTCATTTGTATTTCGATTACGTCCCTAATTTGTAAACTGTGTATCTTGTTCACTTTTTGTGTAAATATTACTTGGAATAGGACCGATACTATAAGCTCGTTGAGGCATTGCATTTCCCAAACCCCCCTGCAGAAGATGAATTTTACCCGAACTTGTGGGCTCAGGCGGGTGGCGGAGTTAGACAGGGTGGAAGGGTGAGGGGAATTTCAAAGGGGATAATCATAAATGAAGTCATCGACCAACCCACAAGTCGTCGTCCTGTTGACTCACGAGCATCATTACGACCTGTCGAGGTCGATCGGTCTTTGGATGCTACCATCGAGGCGCTAAAAAAAGATAACGAGGAGATGAAGAAGGATAGAGAGGAGATTAAAAAGTCGATAGAGAAGATGGAGTCGAAGTTTTTAAAGATGAGTAAACTCATGTTGAGATTACTCAAAGGAAAGAAGAAGGTAGATTCCTCATCATCTCGGGGAAACGGTGAGGATGATGACTCCGAAGACTTTGATGAGGATGAATTGGTGCGATCGTTATCTGACGAGTAACATGTTAGGTTTATATTTTGATGATCATATTTGTTATATTTTGCGTATATTGTCGGGGAGAGGAGGAGAGGCAGACCGAAGAGGACGTGAGAGGAGCAACTGAGATTAGATTTGAAGGCCTTAAACCTTTCCGAGACCATGACTGTTGATAGGTGCGCTTGGAGGCGCCAGATCAGAGTTGTGGATTCTTTTGTAGGAAGCGGTGCTGTAGTTGAGAGCCTCAGGGTTGGGTTGTCTCGGTTAGCTTTGACCTAGAGCATTGCATTTTTACTTTTATTGTATATTTTATCCTATTGTCTTTGCGTGTGGTGTATTTTTGACAGGGAGCTGTGCGCAGAGCCAACCTCTCTTTTGTTAGAGCAGCGTTCATCGGGAGTGAAGTAGCCAAATTCCGCTTAGGTAAGTCCCATGTGGATCAAGCCATGGGCTCAGGTATGGTCTCGAGCTTTTTCGAAGCATATGTTTTCCTTTGTATTTATCACACAAGATTGCTGCTGTGCACTAAGCTGGGGGTCTTCACGGAAACAGCCTCCCTACCGTAATAAGTAGGGGCATGGTCTGCGTACATCTTACCCTCCCCAGACCCTGCTCTGAGCGGGATATACTGGGTATGTTTGGTTTGGTTTGGTTTTTTGCGTATATTTTGATTTTGATATGTATAAAATGTTATTGTTGCATGGTGTTTAATATGTTGCTTTGTTGGTTTGGTTACAATGTTGTTTGTTGTTGTGTTGGTTTATTGGTTCGGTTAATGGTGTGTTGTGTTTATTATTCATATGCTTTTTTTTTTTGTGATGTATTGATTATGATGGTGTATTGATGGTTACAATGTTGTTTGTTGTTTGTTGATGTATTGATGGTGTATTGTTTATGATGGTTTGGTTACAATGTTGTTTGTTGTATATTACAATGTTGTTTATGATGGTATATTGAAACATTCCTATTATTTGGTTGTTTTGTTCATCTGCTTCTGTTGTTGCTGTTTTGTTGAGTACAGTGGCTGTTGCTGTTGCTGTCAAAAAACAAAGGGGACAGGGTATTAGCGTCACATATGTGACGCTGATAGAGAGTTAAAGTGTCACATATGTAACGCCATTGTTAATAAATAAAAAAAAGGCATAAAGGCGCCACATATGTGACGCCAATACATATTAAAAAGAAAAATGCAGTAAATAAACCATAGCTCAGTGGCGGGCGGAGGATTCGAACCCGCGCCTATTCATGCATCGAGCGGCATGTTGCCACTGAGCTATGTTTTTCATTCATTAATTATAGTACATAAATATTATATGTACTTAATAAGTAAAATATTTTTATTTATTTGTTATTTGAATTAATTAAATATCTTAAATAAAAAAAAGTTTGCCATTAAATTATCCAATATATTTTATTTAATTATTTATTATATCCTTATACTATAATTCCTGCTTATATTTAATTAATCTTTCAAATTAAATGAATTTCCAAAATAGTTAAGCATAAATAAATATAATGTAATTTAAGTTCCTAATGTTAAAAAATTTCTTACACTATAATTATTAAATATAATTTAAAATTTATTATTTATAGTATTTAATATTTAAACCAATACAAATTTGTACATTTAAAGTGGATTTAAGGAAAAATATTTTTTTTACTATCACAAATTGGCGTCAGATATGTGACGCTAAAATATTAGTCTTTGGCGTCACATATGTGACACTGTTTAAGGAAAAATATTTTTTTTAGAAAAAAATAATTTTCACATATTGGTGTCACATGTGTGACGCTAAAGAATAAAACTTTAGCGTCACATATGTGACGCTAATAGGTGGAATAAAATAAAAAAAAACTTTGCAGAACGGCGTCACGTGTGTGACGCCTTTGTTTAAAAGTTGTTGACTGTTTTAACCTAATTTTAAGGCGTCACATATGTGACGCTTTTGTTTACTTTTTTTATCGCTTTTATTTCTTTAGCTTCACCTTTTCGGGTGAAGCTAATAAGGTGAAGCTAAAACCACCCTTTTTTAGTAGTGTAGAGGGTGACACTTAGAGTCCTAAAGCAACATCCACAAAGAGGAAAAACAAGATAAATACATGTACTAAAGGTACATATATTCATCCACTCAATATGTAATATTATACTAGATTAGCTTCATTTTTAATATGTGTTTTTGATCCTTTTACTTTGATGTTTCTGCCCAAATTTATTTTGATAAAACCCTATAATTTTTGGTGTTTACTGCTGGAATTGATCACCATGATGATCAATTAGTATTGTTGTTGTTTAGGGGCAAAGATATTGTGAGACGTTTATCCAAACTCCTTTATTTTTGTTGTGTTATTCGCTTTTTCTTATACAACGTAAGTACTTAATTATATTGATTGTGTTCTTTAGTATTTTGAAATTGTGATGTGATGATATGATATGTGATGAGTATTGTGAGCTTGGTTGACAGTTCGATGGGAAGTTCAGGGACTTGAGCGAAGGGTCCTAGTTATGGACATAGTTTTCCCACCTGAATACGGTTCAATGGTACCCCCGCGGATCTGCGATAAGGGTCCTAGCCAGGGATTACGTTGAGTGATATATTCTGATGATTTCTTGGTATTTTTTGGAAAATGTTAATGTTCCGACTATTAAATATAATTACATTTTTATGAGATTCTTGTACTATAATGTATGTGATTGTGTACTTGTATTAGTACTTCCATCACGAACCATCCATGGGGGTTGAAACGCAGGTACCCTATCGATCATGGAGCAAGAAAGGAATTTGCATGTCGATAATCGACAAGAGTGATTTTGTAGCGTTCTCTTCATTCATAACGTTCTCTTCTCGTCTTT
Organism: Orobanche coerulescens; assembly: GCA_033398695.1. NCBI lineage: Eukaryota > Viridiplantae > Streptophyta > Magnoliopsida > Lamiales > Orobanchaceae > Orobanche > Orobanche coerulescens. The sequence continues at coordinate 137,064,999 of CM065814.1, read as the reverse complement.
ACGAATGTACTTCAATTAATAAATTCCAATAGTAGCAGTGGTTAATTTTGTTGTAATGTGTAAGTATTCCATTTGTCTATTGTTAACATCATATTGATCCTCATCATTCATCACTATCCAAATTATCATTCATCATCCTGTACACATAAACATAATATATAAAATTTATAAAACCAAGAAAAAAATAACAACTCATATAAATCATAAAATAAAAACCACAACACCCTTAAATAAAGTAACACAATCACAAATAAGTATAGTTCATATCCGAATAATTATAAATAAAAAAGTTCATTCAATCCACATACAAACTAGTAGTACACTTGTAGTTCTTCACATCCTCAAAAGAAAATATAGACAACCATCCAATAAAAAGTAACATTGTGGTTAGTCCATGATTAGTGCATTTTTGATCTTAAAATTCATATACAAATATTCTTTTTTTGTGGCATAATTATACTGATTTGTGATAAATAAATAACTGATTTAAAGATATGTCAAAACATGAGCTAAAAATATTTATTTTGCCGATTGATGACATGAAACGTCAAAAAGGATGAAGAGCAAAATCAAATCCAAAATCAGAAAATTTTCAAGGAGACAGTCTACAAACGATCAACGCAATACGGCGCAAACTGAGTCGTGTCTTGCGCCGTTTCATCACGGCCGGCATCTTCCGTCGGGTCCTTGCACGTAGTCCGGATAAGACCGACTCACCCTACAACATGCGAGACAACACGACGCAAATCGTGGCCGCTTCTTCGGTCGTTTCTAACACGGCGCAAATCTGGGCCGTTTTCCAAAGCCGCTTTTAGACATAACATATGCTGAATATTCCATTTTTGACCATCTTGTGAGCTCAACAACCATATATTTTATTAGGTGGTCAATGATCTGAAAATCAAAACATGCATGAAAGATCAAGAGTGAATCAAATAAACAAAGAAAAAATCAAGCTACTACAACACATCTTTTGAATTAAATAATCCATAGTATTCTTGAAAATCACCTATAAAAGGACAACTTCATCCATTGCAAAAATAACTCCTCTTCTTGCTAAGAAATACCATTTCCTTTTGGCAAGACATCTCTACTATAGTTTTGTAGAGGATAAAACTTTTTACGTCCCATAATTTTTGACCTTTTTCAAAAACATCCCACTAAAGTTAATTTCGTAAATTGCATCCCAAATTTTTGCTAACTGCACAATTTACGTCCCAAATTTCACCGGAGTCGCCGGAATGCGCCAAAACGACGCCGTTTTGGCTGACGTGTCATCCCAATTTGGGGATCTCCGATTTGGATGCTGATGTGGCTATCTTGGGGTTATAATTGTGGCTTTTTTAATTAATTTACATGCCACATCATTTTTAGATTATTTTTATATTATTTTTTCAACTTTTATATATTTTCTGAAAATTAAAAAAGTTTTATTCCCGACTAATATATTATATCTGGAAATTATAAAAGTTTAAGAAAATAAAAAAATCTGGAAATTAAACTTTTGTATATTTAGACAATTTATTCCCGACTAATATTAAAAAAATTTGAATAAATTTATTTTCAGATTTATTCTTTTTATTATCGGAATAAAAATATGAATATATTATTTTTATTCCCGATAATTTTTTTAGATTTTTATTCTATTATTTTATTATATAAAACTTTAAAAAAATCTGAATAAATTTATTTTCAGATTTATTATTTTTATTATCTGAATAAAAATCTGCATATATTATTTTTATTCCCGATAATTTTTTCAGATTTTTATTCTATTATTTTTATTATATAAAACTTTAAAACAATATGAATAAATTTATTTTAAGATTTACTATTTTTATTATCTGAATAAATCTGAATATATTATTTTTATTCCTGACATTTTTTTCAGATTTTTATTCTATTATTTTTATACTATTAAACTTTTATTCTAGATCAATTGTCTACATATATATATAAAAGTTTAATTTCCAGACTAGTTTTTTTATTTTTTTAAACTTTTATAATTTTCAGAACTTTATATTATTCGGGAAATTTAAATATTAGTCGGGAATACAATTTTTTTTTTTAATTTCCAGAAAATATATAAAAATTAAAAAAAAATCTGGAAATGATGTGGCATGTAAATTAATTAAAAAAGCCACAATTGTAACCCCAAGATAGCCACATCAGCGTCCACGCTGGAGATCCCCAAATTGGGATGATACGTCGGCCAAAATGACGTCGTTTTGGTGCATTCCGGCGACTCCAGTGAAATTTGGGACGTAAATTGTACAGTTAGCAAAAATTTGGGATGCAATTGGCGAAATTAACTTTAGTGGGATGTTTTTAAAAAAGGTCAAAAATTACGGGACGTAGAAAGTTTTATCCTCTAGTTTTGTATTCCATTTTATTAGTTTGAAGTTTTTCCTTCATTTAACTTGTAATTGAAAAGTGCTTGAGCAATAAGCACTTACTATTTTACTTTCAATTTTTGTAATCTTATAATCTTTGAACAAGTTTGAAGTTGTATTTTGAAGAATGTTTCTTGCACTTTGATACATCATATTCAAGTAAGTTTTCATCTATTGTCATTAAATTCCAGTAATTAAGAGTTTCTATATATATATATATATATAATGTATATCAATTATTTCTATTATAATTTTAGTTTGTATAAACCAATGAGTAGCTAATCTTTCTTCCTAGGGGAAGGGGGATTTCTATTAGGTTATATATTAAGAATTTGATTAATTTACACTATCTTATTTAAAAGGGATTAATTGGTTTAAATAGAGATTGATCATATCCTATTTCTACTAATGAAACCTCCTTGATTGATTGTTAAGTGAATTGGAAACATATCATTTCAATCTATCAAGTGTTTATCTTGTTATCAACATCTTAAGGTTACGAAAGTAATTAAGAAGCCTTTGAATACGAAAGTTATGAGGTGAAAAGTTGATTACTCGATAAACAATCGTTTTTCTCGTGTAAGTTAATCCATGTACTTAATTATATATATATATATATATATATATATTGTAATATCCGCAATTTTCGATTTTCGGTAAATTTCTTTTTTCGGCCGGAGTCCGTTTTGACGACTCGATCATGACCGTTTCGTCATTTCGAGAATGATTAATTCTGCACTTTTTGTCATCCGAGTTCGTTTCGGTATCGTTTTGTTGAGTTCCGAGCTTTTTAGCGACTTTTCCGCACTTGAGTTCGATTCTTGCGAATCTCGTCCGAAACTGTTGTTTCGAGTTTCTCGTAAGTTCATTTAATGTTATTATTCATGTTGCGAGCTTTGGTTTGGTGTTTCGATCGCTTATCGTGATTTTCGGAAGTTTTGGGCCATTTTCGTAATTTCCCAAAGTTTTGGGTAATTACTTCCGTTGTTGAATTCCGAGCCTTCGGGTGGTCGGAATTGTGTGTTCTCTTAGCTCTTAGATTCGTCTTTGCGAGTACGTCGTAACCGTATCATCGATTCGTATTCAGGTTCGGGTTTCGGGGTCGTTCGGACCGTCGGAGTTGGCCCCGGCCGAGTCATGGCCGGGCAACCTGGGCCCAGGCCCAGCCGGCCGAGTCACGGCGGTAGTGCTCGGCGCTCTGGCCGAGTCACGGTCGGCAATGCTCGGCGATTTTGGCCGAGCGATCGTGGGCGCGGCACATCTTTGGTAGGGCGCGGCACACTCGTGGCATTTTTCGGCCAAACCGATCAGACTGGTGCCGCGGCACACTCCGACGAGCCGCGGCACACTTCCGACCACCGGGAGCCATTTTGGGCTGTGCCGCGGCACACCTGTGCGGCCCTATGGCCCCGCAGACGGGTTTTGGCCATTTTTCTCACTCGTTTTCTTCCCTTCCGGTGGAGCTTGGTTAATCATGGAGAGATGTTGTTGGACAATCAATCCATGAAGTTTTGGAGTTCATATCATCAATCATCCATCCTATAACACCCTCCGATCTACCGACCAGTCGATTTCCTAGAAATCTAGTTTTGGGGAATTTGGGTGTTTTGGTTGTTTTCGTCCGATTAATCCGATTTAACTTAGGATTATGATGGATTGATGATTATTTAGATGTATTATATCATTTCCCTTGTTATTCCATGGTTGGATCGTATCGATTCGTTGTTTTGGTCAAGTTCTTGATCGACGCCTTGAAGGTGTCCGGTAGAATGTCATAGAGGGGTTTTCGGGCGTTCTACGATTATTCTTCATCGTATGATCGTTGATTTATTAATTGTATAATGTTAGGGTCGTGTTTCTTGCGAAGAAACCGTGTTGAACCCTTCCGTTCATCGTCGTCTTCCTTTTCGATAGCATCGGGCGTTTCGAAGCTTTCCGGTTGAGCCATGTTCGTCGGAATACTTGCGTGCCAATTTCGAGGCAAGTACCTTGCCCATACTTTTCTCGTTTTATGGATATGATGATCGGTGGTCGTCTTGATGTGTTTGTTTGGTTATTTGAAATGAAGTTTCAAAAGATTTCGGTTTGGCCTCGTTAAAGGCTTTCTTTCAAAATGCGTGTGTGTTTTGTGAACGGCGTGTTTTGGGATTTGATTATGATTTGATTATTTTGAACGTTGAAGGATTTGATGATGATAGTCCTATTGTTTAAAGTTATGGAATCGTGTATTCCGTATTTAATCTTGTTATTGTGTTTTGAAGAGTTTGATAATGGTGTCGAGTTAATGGCCATCTCTAGTGAGTATTCTTAATGAACTTACATTCTTAGCATGTTAGTATTGCATGAGTAACGTGTGTGTATGCTCACTATGGGTTAGATCCGACGGGGTCTCGGTAGGGGTCCACGGAGGGGTGGATCCGCGAGCTTGCTTTTAACCACTACGGGTTAGATCCGACGGGGTCTCGGTAGGGATCCACGGAGGGGTGGGTCCGCGGTTAATTGTGGTGCATTTTGCAAATGTGATTTGATAATGGCATTTCCGGAAATGAGTGCTTTTGAACGGTTTTCATGATTGCATGCATTGACTAAGTGTGTAAGAGGTAAGTTGTTCGTTTGGCCTACTTGGCTAGGATGGCTCTAGAGTATTTTGTTGTTTGTGTTAAATCCTTTAATTGTGGATTTTGACGTTGGAAGACGAACCTTGTGGTCGTTCTTGTGTACTGTGAGTTGATGAGATTTGGGGCTAAAATCCCAACGGTTTTGTAAAAGTCATTTTACGGATTTGGGGCTAAAATCCCAACGGTTTGGTAAAGGTCATTTTTCGGAAAATAAACCTTTGGGGCGGTGACCCCTTTCGTCTTTTGGGTTTTGAAAAGTGGGATTTGATAATCCTAAATTGTTTTCTATTAAGACTCTCGATGGCATTTAAACGGTTTTATAAATTGCTTTCCCTTGATTTGTGACCTTTCGGTTTTAGAATATTTTACCAAACTCTTGCCTCGGGAAGTGCTTTTCGTTACGTTTGGATTTTTGAGGATTCCTGGTTATTGTTATTCGTGGAATATGAATTGTATGGCTCGTATTTGCACTTTGTTTTTGCACTAGCAAAACAGTGGAGTTTTGCTAACCCCCGAGTATTCGGGGGGTGGATGTCTATTTTTTGCATTCAGGTTTTGGAGCATAACACAGGGTCGGCACGAAAGATGATGAAAGATGAACGATACTAATCACACGAGGATCCGTTGATGTCGTATTGGTCTAGTTGTATTTTCTGTTCCGCTGCAGTATCTTTTCCCCGTTGTACGGGAGTTTATTGTATTTTGACCCCTGCGTGGGTATGTGTTTGTAATTGAGTTGTATATTTTTATTAAAAGACCAAATCGGTCTACTGAGTCATTTTAGCCTTGAAGGCATTGTCGAGATGTTAAATGTTGTTACCAGCCTGGTAGATCCTCGAGGAGAGGGTCTACGGCGTGTAATATCCCAGAGTGGATTGGGGGTGTTACATAAATGGTATCGGAGCTTAGGTTGAGGAAACCTAGGCTGTCGGGTCAAGTCGTGTTGTTTGAGTCTTGTTTCGTCAGATTTTATCTGACTGAGTCGTGTCGCGACGCGTCATTTGAGTTTGTTGGTCGTGATTAGTATCGTGGGGCGATCATCATCTTCGTGCGACCTGTGGAAGTAAGTCTCCCTTCTTTGTGTTGTGCCTCGTGTGACACGAGCTATTTTTATGATTATTTGTTAAGTGATGGAATCCTTATGTGGATCTTGATTTCACGATATGTATTTAGTCGACTCTCGTATTTGATTTATACGAGGAGTGTCGTCGCTTGTGATGTCTTTTTATTGTTGTTTTTGTCCGTTGCTGATGATTTTCGAATCGATTTGCACGTTTTACAAGTTCTCTTGTGGAGGCTTTGTGCTTATACGCGTTCGACTTGTTCACTAGCTGCCATGGGAGGGTCCTTAGAGGCCTCGAATGGGGTCATTGGTTTGTTCTGAATGTGGTATTTTTTTTTCATTTATTTCCGTTTAAAGACATGTATTGTCTTGATTTTAAACGTTTTGATGCGTGTACTAGGAGTTGTTTCAGTGAACGTCGATATGTGTGAGTTTTGGGCATTCTGGCCTATTGGATTTTTGAAAACCTTGAGTATCTTGGAAAAATAAATTTCGAGACATACTTTTCAAATGAGTTATTTTCTCGTGGTACATCCTAGGTGCCACAATATATTTCAAAAAAAAAAAATTCTACTTCGAGGACCAAAATGCTTTGAGATATTTTCAATGTTTTAGAAACACTTTTATTTAGACCCGAGGGTCGAATATTCTGAAAGTTTTCACTAAGAGAAATTGCCCTCATTTTTATCAAATGCGAAATGGTTTTCCAAAGTCTCGATAATGATGTTTCGCGTTTGTACTTTTTTTGAAAGGTGATACTCAAGATCAACCGATGTCCTTCTAAATTATTTTCAAAATGAGGTTTTTGTTTTTAAAACCTATCCATTCCCGTTTGAGGGCTGGGTATGTATGTATGATGTTCGCATTGTCATTTTGATGTTTGCTCCCGAGTATGACCGAATTGGCGGTGTGAGCATTGAGTCATTTTCCACACATTTGTTGTGTTAGCCCCTTGTGAGAGGAGGGATGTTGGTGTTGAATATTGTTGCCTCGTGGTGATTTCTGCGTTGTCACGCATGTGCAAGCTGTTAGAGCTTGGGTTGGTATGGCCGTGTGCATCGGTGATCGTTCCGTTATGTGTCGGTTGTTTAATGTCTTGTTACCTTGCTCCTGTTTTTGTGAATTTCGTGGATGAGGTTGGAGGTAATACCCGTACTATTTTGACTTCCGTATTTTCTCTTTCTCCAGTCTATCGATTCGCTCATGTTCGTTGATACTTTATGAACTTGTTCTGTATTTCGGTTTCATCGTCCGAACGAACTGCGATCTTGTTATGGGTCGATCTGGTTATCGCCGTGACTTTTCGGGTTCGGTTCGATTCTTGTGAACCTTGTTCGGGAGTGACATAATCTGGTTCTATTAGTTCTTTTATTCGAAGTGGATCGGATTTGAAACTCTTGTGTTTTCGACCCTGTCGACTCGTTTATGTTCGTGGACATTTTCTGAGCTTGTCCTGCCCCTTGCTTTTGTTGATCGAACGAGTGCGGTATTGTTTCGGAATAACTCGTTTGTCGTTGTGATTTTTTCGATTGCTATTCCCTTTCTTGTGGATCTCATGTGAATGCACATCTTGTTGCTTTCACCGGATCATATATTGTCTCGAGTCGAGACATGAACCTGGGAGTTGTTGTTTGAATTTTATTGTTCTTCGTGATCCGAACATGATTATTCGATTTTTTGTTGACTCGATCGTTGTGGTTCGATCATTGATTGTTCGATTTTTGTTAATCTCGTTTCGTGATTGTTGAACGTTCAGACTCCTTCGTAATTCCCTTAAGTTCGGGAAATTAGTCTCGTTTTCGATCTTCCAACCCTTGGGCAGTGGAATTCCGTATTGGTTCGATTGGCCGACGTCGCTTCGATTGATGTACCGTTGGGTTGGTCAATCATACTGACTTTCGTTCGTTGTGTTTTGTGATTGTCGGATAATTGACTTGGCTATATTATCCGTTTGATGACGCTTGTCATTTGTTGGTTTTATTATATCCCTAACGGCGACGTTGTGTTGGTCGTCGTGGAGCGTGTTTTCACGCCGTATGTCTCTTTGCGTTTCTTGCAGCGTTGGGCGCGAGTTTCTGCTTTTGTGTATCTCGTCGAGTTTTCTGGCGGGTATATTGCTCCCCTACTTGTTTTAAGTTTCGGACGAAACTTCTTTTAAGGAGGGTAGAATGTAATATCCGCAATTTTAATTTTCGTAAATTTCTTTTTTCGGCCGGAGTCCGCTTTTGACGACTCGCTCATGACCGTTCGTCATTTCAAGAATGATTAATTCTGCACTTTTTGTCATCCGAGTTCGTTTCGGTATCGCTTTTGTTGAGTACCGAGCTTTAAGCGACTTTACCTCACTTGAGATCGATACTTGCGAATCTCGTCCAAATCGTTGTTTCGAGTTTCTCGTAAGTTCATTTAATGTTATTATTCATGTTGCGAGCTTTGGTTTGGTGTTTCGATCGCGTATCGTGATTTTCGGACGTTTTGGGCCATTTTCGTAATTTCCCAAAGTTTTGGGTAATTACTTCCGTTGTTGAATTCCGAGCCTTCGGGTGGTCGGAATTGTGTGTTCTCTTAGCTCTTAGATTCGTATTTTCGAGTACGTCGTAACCGTATCATCGATTCGTATTCAGGTTCGGGTTTCGGGGTCGTTCGGGCCGTCGGAGTTGGCCCCGGCCGAGTCATGGCCGGGCAACCTGGGCCCAGGCCGGCACTGGCCGAGTCACGGCCGGTAGTGCTCGGCAGCTTCTGGCCGAGTCACGGCCGGCAGTGCTCGGCAGTTTCTGGCCGAGCAGTCTGTGGGCCGCGGCACATGCTGGCAGGGCCGCGGCACACTCTGTAACACCCCCATGATTTACGGAGATATTACAGCGCCGTAGATCCTTTTTGGAGAACCTACCAGGCTTAGACCCAAATAAAACACATTAAATACGACAAACATAAATGTTCATACATTCAAAACCAACTTCAATTTCAACATAACATACAGCACAATACCAAACAACATATCATCCCGAGGAATCATAACCAATATGACCGTTCACTACGGAAATACAACAACATCATTAACCATTAATAATGACATGACATACAACACTGGACAGTACCCGCGCGAGTACAAAACTAAAACACGACTTTGACCATGACCATACGACCACCAACTCAAAATGATGTACGATATCAATGCTGCCCACCAAGCTCGTGTCCGTCCTGTGCTAGTCCTCCCACTGGACTGTACTGAATACACAAAAGTATATCCACCCCAGAAGGGGTCAGCAAGAAGCCGGTGCAAGTACAATGATTCTAGAATATGTACAACAAGTGAATAATCAACAAAAATCACAGAAATCATAGTGCCATCACAGATATTCCGGAATACCACATCACAATTATCATCACAAAACAACCTCCCGAGCTATACTGGCCCTGTACCTCTCAAGCAAGATACACACCCCAGAGACACCTCGTCAGGCCCTCCCTGGTGTATAGCCCAACCGAGTGATCCGTAGGGATACGCAGCCTACCGGACCCCAGGGGACCCTCACTGGTTTTACTCGGCTCACACACTCGATCAACAATTGGCACAAATTCCATTTTTACATATTCACACGAAGTACATTAAACACAATCAAAGTACTTGCCTCAATTTGAACGACACGAGAAACGGCGAACGAATGAATGTACGGTCCGAATTTCCTTCAACGATTCGATCCTAACACATCGAAATACCGAATCAAAACACAACACCACGAAAATGGAAAGATTCACCCTAAGTTCTACCCTTAGAGACATTTAATCGAACACTACGGAGGCGACAAAGGTCGAACCCAAGAACGGATTAAAAACTCGGAATTTAATCCATAAACTTTGAGGGAAAACAAAGGAACATGATTACAATATCATTATCTAACATAATCCAAATCCAAAACGAACTTGAATCAAGAATTCCCAACAAACCCCAAAATTCTTTCAAATAACTTGAAGCACTTCAACCACATACCTTAATTCAACCAAGAGATGGATAATTCTTCAATAATGAACTTGATATCTTGATTCTATAGTGTTTGGAACATGTTTATGGCTTGATTTTGGAGTTTAAGATGGAGGATTCTAGGTGGAGGATGAAGGGAAGGTGCTAGAATGCCCAAAATATCGATCAAAGGATATATATAGCTCCCGAAATGGGTTTTTCATCATTTCTGCACTTCCGGTCGTGTCAAATGACACGGTCGAGTCAGGGGTCGTGTCACCCATCCAGAACGTTTTTGCTTAACCGTAATAGCTCGACACGCCCGCGTCAAATGACACGACCGTGTCACTGCACCAGGGTCCGCTATTTCGACCATAACTCCTTCGTCCGGACTCCGATTGACTCACCGTTTGAACCATTGGAAAGCTAACTCAATTCTATACAATCCTTTAAAATTTTATAATTTTTTGATTTTTGTAGAATTTATGGTGATCGATCGAATTCAGCCCTTGTGTAAATCACAATTCGGAAATATCTACTCTTATTCTATTAACACCCTTTTGGTAATACATTCATATCTTACGGCCATAACTCTCGAGTCACCACTTCTACATTCCGTCCAAAGCAAACATACTCCGGAAATCACAAAATTTGACAATTACCAACCATAAACATTCCAATTCCGATCGTCAAAACACACGGTTCCAAATAACCATAATTCAACATGGAAATTACGAATAAATTCTCAACTAAATATGTCTGAAACAACACACACACGAATACTAAAATACACGGATATTACACCCTTACCCCCTAAAAAGAAGTTTCGTCCCGAAACTTAAGATACAAAAAGTTCGGGGTATCGGGCACGCATACTATCCTCGGTCTCCCACGTGGCCTCCTCAATTCCATGCTTAGACCATTGGACCTTTACTAACGGAATCACTTTCCGTCGCAATTGTTTCACTCGTCGCTCTAGTATGGTTACCGGTTGTTCTTCATACGTAACATCTTCATTAACTTCAATCTCTTGATAGTCAATAACATGGCCGGATCGGGAACATACTTGCGTAGTTGCGAAACATGGAATACATCATGAACATGGCTAAGCGTTGGAGGCAACGCTAGTCGATAAGCTACATCGCTTACCGTGACCATGATCTAGAAAGGGCAAATATAAATAGGACTAAACTTCCAAATCTAACCAAACCGAAGAACTCCACGTGTCGTAGATACTTTCAACAACACATGGTCTCCCTTTGGAACTCTAGCAGTCGACGAGCGTCGGCATATGACTTTGTCAACTCGAGCGATCAACAACCTTTGCCGAATAATTGCGACTTTTTCCGTGTTTGAACCACCAAGTCGGTTCTACTCCAAGTAACTCAGACGGCTCGTCCCAACAGATTGGCGATCTACACCGTCTTCCATATAATGCTTCTAACGGAGCCATCCCAATCGAACTATGCCAATCGTTATTGTACGCAAATTCAATCAATGGTAAATGAGTCTCCCAATCTTCTTTCCGTCTAACGCACAAGCCCTCAACATATCTTCCAGTGTTTGGATCGTCCTCTCCGATCGTCCGTCTGTCTGGGATGATAAGCGGTCGAAATTCAATTTGGTACCGATTGCTCGATGTATCGCTTGCCGAAATGCGACACAAAACGCCCATCGCGATCAGACACTATACTTTTCGGGGTACCATGGAGTTTCACAATTTCCGCAATAAATAACCGAGCCAACCTCTCTGGTCCCCAAGTATCTCTAATGCCCAGAAAGTGTGCGGATTTGGTTAGTCGATCAACGATTACCCAAATCATATTCACTCCAGTTCGCGTCTTTGGCATTCCCACAATAAAATCCATCGCTATATCTTCCCACTTCCATTCCGGAATTGGTAGCGGTTGCAATTTACCCGCAGGTCTCTGATGCTCCGCTTTAATCCGCTGACAAGTCAAGCATTTTGACACGAATTCCGTTACATCTTTCTTCATGTTCGGCCACCAAAATTTTTTCTTCAAGTCCTTATACATTTTACTCATACCCGGATGAGTCGAGTACGGAGTAGAATGTGCTTCATTCAAAATTACCTGTTTGAGATCATCCCGATTAGGTACACAAGTTCTACCTCGGAATTGAAGAACTCCGTCTTCATCGATTTGTAATATCCGCAATTTCGAATTTCGGTAATTTTCTTTTTTTGGTGTATTTCTCGATCGTAGTGACCCTCGTGTACCTTTCAGTGTGTCCTTCCCGTCAACTGTTGAACTGTATTCTCGTTATAGTTGTGCGGAACCGCCGTTTCGGGGTTGCCGTGGATCCATTTCGTGTTATTGGTTCCCAAATATTAATTCCTATCGTTTTATTCTCTTTCCGGATCATTTTCATCATTTTGGGACCCAGAAAGGGGCGTGGGCCGCGGCACAAGATGTGTGTGCCGCGGCACACAAATTTCTTCAGTTGTTGGTCGGGCGAATTGTACTGTGTGCCGCGGCACACCCATCCGGTGCCGCGGCACAGTGCCGAGTCAAGCCGCGGCACACCCGTCGGTGCCGCCGCACACCCGTGTGACATCTGCGACCAAAACCGATCAGCGGGTGCGCGGCACACGCAGTGTGTCTTGTGACACCGCCAAACTTGGGAGCAAAATTTTGGCTGTGCCGCGGCACACTTCGGCTGTGCCGCGGCACACAAAGCGGTAATTGTGCAATCTCGTCCTTATTAGACGAGATCGGTCGTCTTCTCCTTCATTTCACCTGCGCGAGAGAGAGAGAGAGCTAAGGGGGGAAGAACTTCTCAAGCATTCTTCATTCGGGAGTCGATTTTCATCATCTTCCTTCGGTTTTGAGGCTCGGATAATCGATCTAACGCGTGTTCTACGGATCTTAGTTCTTGAATCTCCAAAGGTAATATTTCTAGAACCCTATTTTCGATTAATTTGGGGGTTTTGGGTTTTTCTTCCGATTCGTTCCGTTTTGTTGGTGGATTCATGATGAATACGATTAATATTGTTAGTATCTTTAGTTTTCCTACGGATTCATGAATATTTTGTGGATTTTTACGGAATCGAGAGGGTTTGGTTGTGGTCCGCCCTCGTTGTTATTTTTGGTACGAATATAAATGAATCATAGGCGGGTTTTCCGGGTGTATTCCATTTCCATAATCGTTTAGAAGTGGTTGTGATTGTGCTATTCGAATCGTTAGGTTCATTTTCGTCGGTTCCTCGCGGTCGTGCTTGATTCTTCCGTTCCGTTCATTGTCGTCTCCCTTTTCGTTAGCATCGGGCGTTCCGAAGCTTCCCGGTTGAGCCGTATCCGTTCGTGGTTCCGTGCTCGTGGTATCGAGGCAAGTACCTTGCCCATACTTTTCTCGTTTTATGGATATGATGATCGGTGGTCGTATTGATGTGTTTGTTTGGTTATTTGAAATGAAGTTTCAAAGGATTTCGGTTTGGCCTCGTTAAAGGCTTTCTTTCAAAACGAGTGTGATTTGTGAACGGTGTTTTGAGAATTGATTATGATTTGGTTATTTTGAACGTTGAAGGATTTTATGATGATACTCCTATTGTTTAAGTTATGGAATCGTGTATTCCGTATTTAATCTTGTTATTGTATTTTTGAAGAGTTTGGTAATGGTGTCGAGTTAATGGCCATCTCTAGTGAGTATTCTTAATGAACTTACATTCTTAGCATGTTAGTATTGCATGAGTAACGTGTGTGTGTGTATGCTCACTACGGGTTAGATCCGACGGGGTCTCGGTAGGGGTCCACGGAGGTGTGGATCAACGAGCTTTGCTTTTAACCACTACGGGTTAGATCCGACGGGGTCTCGGTAGGGGTCCACGGAGGTGTGGATCGACGGTTAATTATGGTGAATTTTACAAATGTGATTTGATATTGGCATTTCCGGAAATGAGTGCTTTTGAACGGTTTTCATGATTGCATGCATTGACTAAGTGTGTAAGAGGTAAGTTGTTCGTTTGGCCTACTTGGCTAGGATGGCACTAGAGTAATTTGTTGCTTGTTTTAAATCTTTTATTTGTGGATTTTGATGTTGGGAGACGAACCTTGTGGTCGTTCTTGTGTACTGTGAGTTGCTGAGATTTGGGGCTAAAATCCCAATGGTTTTGTGAAAGTCGTTTTACGGATTTGCGGCTAAAATCCCAACGGTTTGGTTAATGTCATTTTTCAGAAAGTAAACCTTTGAGGCGGTGACCCCTTTTGTCTTTTGGATTTTGAAAAGTAGGATTTGATAATCCTAAATTGTTTTCTATCAAAACTCTCGATGGCATTCTAAACCGTTTTATAAATTACTTCCATTGATTTATGATATTTCGATTTTGAAATGTTTTCTCAAACCCTTGCCTCGGGAAGTACTTTTCGTTTCGTTTGGATCTTTGAGGATCCTTGGTTATTGTTATTCGTGGAATGTGAATTGTATGGCTCGTATTTGCACTTTGTTCTTGCACTAGCAAAACAGTGGAGTTTTGCTAACCCCCGAGTATTCGGGGGGCGGATGTCTGTTTTTGCATTCAGATTTTGGAGCATAACACAGGGTCGGCACGAAGGATGATGAAAGATGATCGATACTAATCACATGAGGAACCGTACATCGTGTGTTGGTTCAGTTGTACTTTATTTTCCGCTGCTATATTGTTCCCGTTGCACGGGTGTGGTTGTATTTTGTCCCCTGCGTGGGCATGAGTTGTATTTGAGTTGTATGTATTTGTGGAAAGACCAAATCGGTCTACTGAGTCATTTTAGCCTTGAAGGCATTGTCAAGATGTTAAATGTTGTTACCAGCCTGGTATATCCTCGAGGAGAGGGTCTACGGCGTGTAATATCCCTGAGTGGATTGGGGGTGTTACATAAATGGTATCGGAGCTTAGGTTGAGGAAACCTAGGCTTTCGGGTCAAGTCGTGTTGTTTGAGTCTTGTTTCGTCGGATTTTATCTGACTGAGTCGTGTCGCGACGCGTCGTTTGTGTTTGTTGGTCGTGATTAGTATCGTGGGGCGATCATCATCTTCGTGCGACCGGTGGAAGTAAGTCTCCCTTCTTTGTGTTGTGCCTCGTGTGACACGAGCTATTTTTATGATTATTTGTTAAGTGATGGAATCCTTATGTGGATTTTGATTTCACGATATGTATTTAATCGACTCTCGTATTTGATTTATACGAGGAGTGTCGTCGCTTGAGATGTCTTTTTATTATTGTTTTTGTCCATTGCTGATGATTTTCGAATCGATTTGCACATTTTACAAGTTCTCTTGTGGAAGCTTTGTGCTTATACGCGTTCGACTTGTTCACTAGCCAGTGCGTGAGGGTCCTTAGAGGCCTCGAATGGGGCCAGTGGATTTGTTCTGAATGTGGTTATTTGACTCTAATATTTTGTTCTTATGAGGATTAGTGTTGCTGGATTGTGCATGTTGAACTATATTTCTTTTATCCGCTGCGTGAGTTCTTTTGTAATGACTTTCGGTATTTTACCGACCGAGTTTTATTTCGAAAACCGATTCCCTTAACCGAGTTTTTGGCATTATGGCCTTGATCATTTTGGCGAAATTCTTATGACGGTATTTAGCATTTTGTAAATGGCTTCTGTGAGTTTTTGAAATATTACCGTCATCAGCCTTTTTGGCATTTTTGTAAATGGTTTTTAGCCTGGGGTTCCGACGCGGGACCCACAGCGCTATGATGTTCCGTGTGATTACCTGAAATTTTTGGGCATTCTAGCCTTTTTGGCATCGTCCTTTTGGCATTGAATTATTTTCGAAAACTTGAGTATCTTAGAAATAAATTTCGAGACATATTTTTTTCAAATGAGTTATTTTCTTGTGGTACATCCAGGTGCCACAATATATTTCAAAATTTTTCTGCCTCGAGGACCAAAATGTTTTGAGATATTTTCAATGTTTTAGAAACACTTTTATTTAGACCCGAGGGTCGAATATTCTGAAAGTTTTCACTAAGAGAAAGTGTCCTCATTTTTATCAAATGCGAAATGGTTCTCCAAAGTGTCGATAACGATGTTTCACGTTTGTACTTTTTGAAAGGTGATACTCAAGATCAATCGGTGTTCTTCTAAATTATTATTAAAATGAGGTTTTCGTTTTTAAAACCTATCCATTCCCGTTTGAGGGCTGGGTATATATGTATGATGTTCGCGTTGTCATTTTGATGTTTGCTCCCGAGTATGACCGAATTGGCGGTGTGAGTGTTGAGTCGTTTTCCACACATTTGTTGTGTTAGCCCCTTGTGAGAGGTGGGATGTCGGTGTTGAATATTGTCGCCTCGTGGTGATTTCTGTGTTGTCGCGCAAGTGCGAGCTGTTAGAGCTTGGGTTGGTATGACCGTGTGCATCGGTGATGGTTCCGTTATGTGTCGGTTGTTTAATGTCTTGTTACCTTGCTCCCGTTTTGTGAATTTCGTGGACGAGGTCGGAGGTAATGCCCATACTATTTTGACTTCTGTATTTTCTCTTTCTCCAGTCTATCGATTCGCTCATGTTCGTTGATACCTTACGAACTTGTTCTGTATTTCGGTTTCATCGTCTGAACGAGCTACGACCTTGTTGTGGGTCGATCTGGTTATCGCTGTGACTTTTTTGGGTTCGGTTCGATTCTTGTGAACCTTGTTCGGGAGTGACGTCATCTGGTTCTGTTAGTTCTTTATTCGAAGTGGATCGGATTTGGAACTCTTATGTTTTCGTCTCTGTCGACTCATTTATGTTCGTTGACATTTCTGAGCTTGTCCTACCCCTTGTTTTTGTTTACCGAACGAGTGTGGTATTGTTTCGGAATAACTCGTTTCTCGTTGTGACTTTTTAATTGCTATCCTCTTTCCTGTGGATCTTATGCGAATGCACATCCTGTTGTTTTCACCGGATCATATATTGTCTCGAGTCGAGATGTGAACCTTGGAGTTGTTGTTTGAATTTTATTATCCTTCGTGTTTCGGACATGATTCTTCGATTTTTGTTGTCTCGATCGTTGTGGTTCGATCGTTTGATTGTTCGGTTTTTATTGATCTCGTTCCGTGATTGGTGAACATTCAGGCTCCTTCGTAATTCCCTTCAGTTCGGGAAATTAGTTTCGTTTTCGATCTTCCAGCCCTTAGGCGGTGGAATTCCGTATTTGTTCAGCGTTTGGCTCGCGTTTTGATCAATATACCGTTAGGTTGGTCAATCGTATTGATTTTCGTTGGTTGTGTTTTGTGATTGTTCGGATAATCGACTTGATTGTGTTATCTGCTTGATGACGCTTGTCATTTGTTGGTTTTATTATGTCTCTACCGGTGGCATTGTGTTGGTCGTCCTGGAGCGTGTTTTCACGCCGTTTATTCCTTTGTGTTGCTTGTAACGTTTCGCCGATGGGCGTAAGTTACGCATTTCTTGTGTATCTCGTTGAGTTTTCCTGGAGGGGATATTGCTTCTCCCTACTTGTTTTAAGTTTCGGGACGAAACTTCTTTTAAGGAGGGTAGAATGTAATATCCGCAATTTCGAATTTCGGTAATTTTCTTTTTTTGGTGTATTTCTCGATCGTAGTGACCCTCGTGTACCTTTCAGTGTGTCCTCCCGTCAACTGTTGAACTGTATTCTCGTTATAGTTGTGCGGAACCGCCGTTTCGGGGTTGCCGTGGATCCATTTCATGTTATTGGTTCCCAAATATTAATTCCTATCGTTTTATTCTCTTTCCGGATCATTTTCATCATTTTGGGACCCAGACAGGGGTGTGGGCCGCGGCACAAGATGTGTGTGCCGCGGCACACAAATTTCTTCCGTTGTTGGTCGGGCGAACTGTCCGGTGTGCCGCGGCCCCCCCATCCGGTGCCGCGGCACACTGCCAGTCAAGCCGCGGCACACCCGTCGGTGCCGCGGCACACCCGTGTGACATCTGCGACCAAAACCCGATCAGGTGCCGCGGCACACGCAGCCGTATCTGCGCACACCGCCGAAACACAGGAGCAAAATTTTGGCCTGTGCCGCGGCACACTTCGGCTGTGCCGCGGCACACAAAGCGGTAATTGTGCAATCTCGTCCTTATTAGACGAGATCGGTCGTCTTCTCCTTCATTTCACCTGCGAGAGAGAGAGAGAGCTAAGGGGGGAAGAACTTCTCAAGCATTCTTCATTCGGGAGTCGATTTTCATCATCTTCCTTCGGTTTTGAGGCTCGGATAATCGATCTAACGCGTGTTCTACGGATCTTAGTTCTTGAATCTCCAAAGGTAATATTTCTAGAACCCTATTTTCGATTAATTTGGGGGTTTTGGGTTTTTCTTCCGATTCGTTCCGTTTTGTTGGTGGATTCATGATGAATACGATTAATATTGTTAGTATCTTTAGTTTTCCTACGGATTCATGGATATTTTGTGGATTTTTACGGAATCGAGAGGGTTTGGTTGTGGTCCGCCCTCGTTGTTATTTTTGGTACGAATATACATGAATCATAGGCGGGTTTTCCGGGTGTATTCCATTTCCATAATCGTTTAGAAGTGGTTGTGATTGTGCTATTCGAATCGTTAGGTTCATTTTCGTCGGTTCCTCGCGGTCGTGCTTGATTCTTCCGTTCCGTTCGTTGTCGTCTCCCTTTTCGTTAGCATCGGGCATTCCGAAGCTTCCCGGTTGAGCCGTATCCATTCGTGGTTCCGTGCTCGTGGTATCGAGGCAAGTACCTTGCCCATACTTTTCTCGTTTTATGGATATGATGATCGGTGGTCGTCTTGATGTGTTTGTTTGGTTATTTGAAATGAAGTTTCAAAGGATTTCGGTTTGGCCTCGTTAAAGGCTTTCTTTCAAAACGAGTGTGATTTGTGAACGGTGTTTTGAGAATTGATTATGATTTGGTTATTTTGAACGTTGAAGGATTTTATGATGATACTCCTATTGTTTAAGTTATGGAATCGTGTATTCCGTATTTAATCTTGTTATTGTATTTTTGAAGAGTTTGGTAATGGTGTCGAGTTAATGGCCATCTCTAGTGAGTATTCTTAATGAACTTACATTCTTAGCATGTTAGTATTGCATGAGTAACGTGTGTGTGTGTATGCTCACTACGGGTTAGATCCGACGGGGTCTCGGTAGGGGTCCACGGAGGTGTGGATCGACGAGCTTTGCTTTTAACCACTACGGGTTAGATCCGACGGGGTCTCGGTAGGGGTCCACGGAGGTGTGGATCGACGGTTAATTGTGGTGAATTTTACAAATGTGATTTGATATTGGCATTTCCGGAAATGAGTGCTTTTGAACGGTTTTCATGATTGCATGCATTGACTAAGTGTGTAAGAGGTAAGTTGTTCGTTTGGCCTACTTGGCTAGGATGGCACTAGAGTATTTTGTTGTTTGTTTTAAATCTTTTATTTGTGGATTTTGATGTTGGGAGACGAACCTTGTGGTCGTTCTTGTGTACTGTGAGTTGCTGAGATTTGGGGCTAAAATCCCAATGGTTTTGTGAAAGTCGTTTTACGGATTTGGGGCTAAAATCCCAACGGTTTGGTTAATGTCATTTTTCAGAAAGTAAACCTTTGGGGCGGTGACCCCTTTTGTCTTTTGGATTTTGAAAAGTAGGATTTGATAATCCTAAATTGTTTTCTATCAAAACTCTCGATGGCATTCTAAACCGTTTTATAAATTACTTCCATTGATTTATGATATTTCGATTTTGAAATGTTTTCTCAAACCCTTACCTCGGGAAGTACTTTTCGTTTCGTTTAGATCTTTGAGGATCCTTGGTTGTTGTTATTCGTGGAATGTGAATTGTATGGCTCGTATTTGCACTTTGTTCTTGCACTAGCAAAACAGTGGAGTTTTGCTAACCCCCGAGTATTCGGGGGGTGGATGTCTGTTTTTGCATTCAGGTTTTGGAGCATAACACAGGGTCGGCACGAAGGATGATGAAAGATGATCAATACTAATCACATGAGGAACCGTACATCGTGTGTTGGTTCAGTTGTACTTTATTTTCCGCTGCTATATTGTTCCCGTTGCACGGGTGTGGTTGTATTTTGTCCCCTGCGTGGGCATGAGTTGTATTTGAGTTGTATGTATTTGTGGAAAGACCAAATCGGTCTACTGAGTCATTTTAGCCTTGAAGGCATTGTCAAGATGTTAAATGTTGTTACCAGCCTGGTAGATCCTCGAGGAGAGGGTCTACGGCGTGTAATATCCCTGAGTGGATTGGGGGTGTTACACGATTGAGAATCCAGGAGCTTTTCCTCTAGCACTGTCTTCCCGAAGCTGCACAATTGAGAGATCATCTAATTGTTTGGACTTAATATCTTCCATCACGGAGGACGTAATCTCAAGGAAACACAACTGTCCTTGAGTTCTGTGAGGCCAAACTTCAATTTCCATATCAATCAACTCTCGTCTAAGCTTCGATTGAATGGTAAGTAGTTCCAACTTCGCAAGACGGTCGACTTGCGGCTTAACGCATCGGCAACGACGTTCGCTTTACCTGGATGGTAAAGAATGTCAAGATCATAATCTTTAAGCAGTTCCAACCATCGCCGCTGACGCATATTTAGCTCCTTCTGCGTAAATATGTACTTCAAGCTCTTATGATCCGTATACACTCGACAAGAAGAACCATACAAGTAATGTCTCCAAATTTTCAACGCAAACACCACAGCGCCTAACTCAAGATCATGAGTAGGATAATTCATCTCGTATGGCTTTAATTGTTGAGACGCATAAGCCACTACTCTCTCATTTTGCATCAATACACATCCCAATCCTTGTTTAGAAGCATCACTATAAATAACGAAACCTTCCATTCCTTGTGGTAAGGCTAGGATCGGAGACGTAGTCAAACGTTTTTTCAACTCGTCAAAACTCTTCTGACACTCATCACTCCACTCAAATTTCTGTGTCTTCTGCAATAATAAGGTGAGCGGTCGAGCAATTTTCGAGAATCCTTCAACAAATCGACGATAATAGCCCGCTAATCCTAGAAAACTCCGAACTTCCTTAACATTCCGTGGAGGCTCCCAAGCTAAGACTGCTTCAACCTTTTGAGGGTCTACTCGAATACCATCCGCTGAGATGATGTGTCCCAGAAAAGAGACCTCTCTATGCCAGAACTCGCACTTAGAAAATTTAGCATAAAGCTTATTAGCCCTCAAAATACTCAACGCGATCCTCAAGTGTTCGGCATGTTCCGTCTCACTTTTGGAATAGATTAATATATCGTCGATAAACACCACTACAAATTTATCGAGATATTCGATAAAAGTTTTGTTCATAAGCTGCATAAAGGCCGACGGAGCATTTGTTAAACCGAATGGCATAACTACGAATTCGTAATGCCCATACCTCGTTCGAAATGCTGACCTGGGGATATCCGAATCTCGAATTCGCAGTTGGTAATATCCTGACCTCAAATCAATCTTGGATAAAACCGTAGCCCCTTGTAATTGATCAAATAGATCATCGATTCTTGGCAACGGATACTTGTTCTTAATAGTGAGTTTATTCAACTCACGATAGTCAATACATAGCCGTAAGGACCCATCTTTCTTTCGTACAAACAATACCGGTGCACCCCATGGAGACACACTAGGCCGAATATAACCTTTGTCCAACAATTCACCCAATTGTTTCTTCAATTCTAACATTTCCGATGGGGACATTCTGTACAGTGCCTTGGATATTGGCGCCACATTGGGCTCTAGTTCGATGACGAACTCTACTTCACGATGTGGTGGCAATCCCGGCAAATCATCCGGAAATACGTCTGGAAATTCATTCACAACTGGAACAGAGGATAATTGTACCTCGCTAACTTCCGACTTCAACGCGTAACACCAATAACTGGTACAACCTTGTCGCAATAATTTCATCGCTTTCATGGCTCGAATAATCTTCCCAGAAGTACCAGGTTTCTGCCCTTCAAAAACGTGTTCAGTACCATCCGGCGCGACTATCGAAATTATTTTCCGACGATAATCTACTATCGCTCCATGCCGATTTAACCAATCATCACCGAGGATTAAATCCTCTCCTATCATATCGATCACAATCAAATCGGATGACCAATCTTTACTGCCAATGGTTACAGGACAATTGGCAATCTCTTGATCCCCAACTATCCTTTCCCCACTTGGCAGCCCAACAATAAAAGGTTCACATGTAGAGAGACCGTCTAGGCCCAAACGATTCACACAAGATAATGATATAAAAGAATGAGTAGCTCCAGAATCAAACAATACATCTACCGGGTGCATCGAAATATAAACAATACCTGACGTAGTGGCAGTCCCTACGTCATCAGTCCTCCTCATCTCATACAGATCGGTGGGGCTGATCCAATGCTAGATGCATCCTTATGCTCGATTTTACCTCTGCTGCCGCCACGCCTAACACTCGGAGTTGGTGACCCGTCGTGCCGGCGGAGTAGGGACTATTTAGAAGATTTTGCCCACGACTCACAATATAATGCGCGATGACCACCTTCCCACACTTAAAACAATCAATGGGGCGAGAAGTGCAACGAACCGACATGTCCCGGATTTCCACAATTAAAACAAACTCTCGGCACTCCTCCACTAGGTTGAGGGGAACCAATGTAAGATTGCACGAGAAGATTGAGGCCTACGCGATCCACCGCCTCGGAAACTACCGAGAAAATTTTGGTTTCTTCGAGCTCGAAAGCTGCAGGAAGGAATCGACACCATCTCATAAGCAAGTGCTCTATCTGATATTCTCTCAAAGTAGTACACCCAAGGCCCGCCATATACTTTCGGACCTCCGGTTTCATCCTTGCATCGAAATGAAGTATTTTGTCTATCTCATCCTTAACTCGATCTTGGACATACACTAACCTTGTTGTATGTCTTGATTGCTTCGAAATAGGAACATCTTCGGGTTGGGCTCAAGAACTCACGACTCTTGCTAAGCTGTCTGCACTTGGACAATATTGAGCTTCCATCAATTCTTTAAATTCTTCCCAAGTGACATCACGGTCCTTGGGCTTAACACCGCCACCGGTCCAAGCGTCATCAATCGAGATATTGAGCAATCGGGACTCTCTTGGCTTCAGGACAACCAATACCGTCAAAGATCTTCTCCAGCTCAACTAACCAATGATCCCAATTGTTCGCATCACCGGAACCATCGAATCTGGGAGGGTTCATTTTCATAACCTCTTGAAGCCATCGATCCTCAACCGTTCTGCCAGTATTAATATTCTGCACCACTTGTGCCAGTTGGTGCACTTGTGTTACAACTTGTTGAAGAACGTTAGGAACTTCGGCCTCCGAGTCTCCATCTGAACCTCCCGAAGGGATCGGGTCCGACCTAGTCGCAGAACGAGATGCCGATTCTGAAACGGACCTCTCGGACTCGGACACTACTACGTTGCCACGACCTCGACCACGACCGCGTTGACGGAAAGCTCTACCTCTCGGCATACTCAAGAATAAGAATGGTTCAACAAGGAAACGATTACAATAATAGATTGCACAATATTAAGGTAATTATTTCCGAAGGGAAGAAATAACCAACATCCGAAGAGTCTTCCAGCACAGGCAACACGGGGTGGTAGCATGCTAATGATATCGTAGACAACAACTGACTCAATTTAACAGACCCAAAACACCGACAGCCTAGGTATCCATAAACCTAGGCTCTGATACCATATTCTGTAACACCCCCATGATTTACGGAGATATTACAGTGCCGTAGATCCTTTTTGGAGAACCTACCAGGCTTAGACCCAAATAAAACACATTAAATACGACAAACATAAATGTTCATACATTCAAAACCAACTTCAATTTCAACATGACATACAGCACAATACCAAACAACATATCATCCCGAGGAATCATAACCAATATGACCGTTCACCACGGGAATACAACAACATCATTAACCATTAATAATGACATGACATACAACACTGGACAGTACCCGCGCGAGTACAAAACTAAAACACGACTTTGACCATGACCATACGACCACCAACTCAAAATGATGTACGATATCAATGTTGCCCACCAAGCTCGTGTCCGTCTGTGCTAGTCCTCCCACTGGACACATGCTGAATACACAAAGTATATCCACCCCGAAGGGAATTGAAGAAGCCGGTGCAAGTACAATGATTCTAGAATATGTACAACAAGTGAATAAGCAACAAAAATCACAAAAATCATAGTGCCATCACAGATATTTCGGAATACCACATCACAGTTATCATCACAAAACAACCTCCCGAGCTATACTGGCCCTGTACCTCTCAAGCAAGATACACACCCCAGAGACACCTCGTCAGGCCCTCCCTGGTGTATAGCCCAACCGAGTGATCCGTAGGGATACGCAGCCTACCGGACCCCAGGGGACCCTCACTGGTTTTACTCGGCTCACACACACTCGATCAACAATTGGCACAAATTCCATTTTTACATATTCACACGAAGTACATTAAACACAATCAAAGTACTTGCCTCAATTTGAACGACACGAGAAACGGCGAACGGATGAATGTACGGTCCGAATTTCCTTCAACGATTCGATCCTAACACATCGAAATACCGAATCAAAACACAACACCACGGAAATGGAAAGATTCACCCTAAGTTCTACCCTTAGAGACATTTAATCGAACACTACGGAGGCGACAAAGGTCGAACCCAAGAACGGATTAAAAACTCGGAATTTAATCCATAAACTTTGAGGGAATACAAAGGATCATGATTACAATATCATTATCTAACATAATCCAAATCCAAAACGAACTTGAATCAAGAATTCCCAACAAACCCCAAAATTCTTTCAAATAACTTGAAGCACTTCAACCACATACCTTAATTCAACCAAGAGATGGATAATTCTTCAATAATGAACTTGATATCTTGATTCTATAGTGTTTGGAACATGTTTATGGCTTGATTTTGGAGTTTAAGATGGAGGATTCTAGGTGGAGGATGAAGGGAAGGTGCTAGAATGCCCAAAAAATCGACCAAAGGATATATATAGTTCAGAAATGGGTTTTTCATCATTTTTGCACTTCCGGTCGTGTCAAATGACACGGTCGAGTCGTGGTCGTGTCACCCATCGAGCGTTTTTGCTTAACCGTAATAGCTCGACACGCCCGCGTCAAATGACACGGCCGTGTCACGCACTGTGGTCCGCTATTTCGACCATAACTCCTTCGTCCGGACTCCGATTGACTCACCGTTTGAACCATTGGAAAGCTAACTCAATTCTCTACAATCCTGTAAAATTTTATAATTTTTTTGATTTTTGTAGAATTTATGGTGATCGATCGAATTCAGCCCTTGTGTAAATCACAATTCTGAAATATCTACTCTTATTCTATTAACACCCTTTTGGTAATACATTCATATCTTACGGCCATAACTCTCGAGTCACCACTTCTACATTCCGTCCAAAGCAAACATACTCCGGAAATCACAAAACTTGACAATTACCAACCATAAACATTCCAATTCCGATCGTCAAAACACACGGTTCCAAATAACCATAATTCAACATGGAAATTACGAATAAATTCTCAACTAAATACGTCCGAAACAACACACACACGAATACTAAAATACACGGATATTACACACTCTGTGGCATTTTTCGGCCAAACCGACTGTACCGGGTGCCGCGGCACACTCCGGCCGAGCCGCGGCACACTTCCGACCACTGGGAGCCATTTTTGGGCCTGTGCCGCGGCACACTCCCGCTGGGCCGCGGCACACTGTGCAGCCTATTTATGGCCCTGCAGACGGGTTTTTGGCCATTTTTCTCACTCGTTTTCTTCCCTTCCGCGGCTGGAGCTTGGTTAATCATGGAGATATGTTGTTGGACAATCAATCCATGAAGTGTTGGAGTTCATATCATCAATCATCCATCCTATAACACCCTCCGATCTACCGAATCAGGTCAGATTTCCTAGAAATCTAGTTTTGGGGAATTTGGGTGTTTTGGTTGTTTTCGTCCGATTAATCCGATTTAACTTAGGATTATGATGGATTGATGATTATTTAGATGTATTATATCATTTCCCTTGTTATTCCGTGGTTGGATCGTATCGGTTCGTTGTTTTGGTCAAGTTCTTGATTGACGCCTTGAAGGTGTCCGGTAGAATGTCATAGAGGGGTTTTCGGGCGTTCTACGATTATTCTTCATCGTATGATCGTTGATTTATTAATTGTATGATGTTAGGGTCGTGTTTCTTGCGAAGAAACCGTGTTGAACCCTTCCGTTCATCGTCGTCTTCCTTTTCGATAGCATCGGGCGTTTCGAAGCTTTCCGGTTGAGCCGTGTTCGTCGGAATACTTGCGTGCCAATTTCGAGGCAAGTACCTTGCCCATACTTTTCTCGTTTTATGAATATGATGATCGGTGGTCGTCTTGATGTGTTTGTTTGGTTATTTGAAATGAAGTTTCAAAAGATTTCGGTTTGGCCTCGTTAAAGGCTTTCTTTCAAAATGCGTGTGTGTTTTGTGAACGGCGTGTTTTGGGATTTGATTATGATTTGATTATTTTTAACGTTGAAGGATTTGATGATGATACTCCTATTGTTTAAAGTTATGGAATCGTGTATTCTGTATTTAATCTTGTTATTGTGTTTTGAAGAGTTTGATAATGGTGTCGAGTTAATGGCCATCTCTAGTGAGTATTCTTAATGAACTTACATTCTTAGCATGTTAGTATTGCATGAGTAACGTGTGTGTGTGTGTGTATGCTCACTATGGGTTAGATCCGACGGGGTCTCGGTAGGGGTCCACGGAGGGGTGGATCCGCGAGCTTGCTTTTAACCACTACGGGTTAGATCCGACGGGGTCTCGGTAGGGATCCACGGAGGGGTGGGTCCGCGGTTAATTGTGGTGCATTTTGCAAATGTGATTTGATAATGGCATTTCCGGAAATGAGTGCTTTTGAACGGTTTTCATGATTGCATGCATTGACTAAGTGTGTAAGAGGTAAGTTATTCGTTTGGCCTACTTGGCTAGGATGGCTCTAGAGTATTTTGTTGTTTGTGTTAAATCCTTTAATTGTGGATTTTGACGTTGGAAGACGAACCTTGTGGTCGTTCTTGTGTACTGTGAGTTGATGAGATTAAGGGCTAAAATCCCAATGGTTTTGTAAAAGTCATTTTACGGATTTGGGGCTAAAATCCCAACGGTTTGGTAAAGGTCATTTTTCGGAAAATAAACCTTTGGGGCGGTGACCCCTTTCGTCTTTGGGGTTTTGAAAAGTTGGATTTGATAATCCTAAATTGTTTTCTATTAAGACTCTCGATGGCATTTAAATGGTTTTATAAATTGCTTTCCCTTGATTTGTGACCTTTCGGTTTTAGAATATTTTACCAAACTCTTGCCTCGGGAAGTGCTTTTCGTTACGTTTGGATTTTTGAGGATTCCTGGTTATTGTTATTCGTGGAATATGAATTGTATGGCTCGTATTTGCACTTTGTTCTTGCACTAGCAAAACAGTGGAGTTTTGCTAACCCCCGAGTATTCGGGGGGTGGATGTCTATTTTTTGCATTCAGGTTTTGGAGCATAACACAGGGTCGGCACGAAGGATGATAAAAGATGAACGATACTAATCACACGAGGATCCTTTGATGTCGTATTGGTCTAGTTGTATTTTCTGTTCCGCTGCAGTATCTTTTCCCCGTTGTACGGGAGTTTATTGTATTTTGACCCCTGCGTGGGTATGTGTTTGTAATTGAGTTGTATATTTTTATTGAAAGACCAAATCGGTCTACTGAGTCATTTTAGCCTTGAAGGCATTGTCGAGATGTTAAATGTTGTTACCAGCCTGGTAGATCCTCGAGGAGAGGGTCTACGGCGTGTAATATCCCAGAGTGGATTGGGGGTGTTACATATATATATATATATAGTGTTTGAATGATTTACACCTCGATTAAAAGGGATTAATTGGTTTAAATAGTGATTGATCATATCCTATTTCTACTAATAAAACCTTATTGATTGATTGTTAAGTGAATTGGAAACATATCTTTTCAATCATCAAGTGTGTATCTTGTAAACAACATCTTAAGGTTACGAAAGTAATTAAGAAACCTTTTGAATACGAAAGTTATAAGGTGAGAAAGTTGATTACTTGATAAACACTCGTTTTTCTTTTATAAACGTGTAAATCAATTCATCTACTTTATTAAAAACCTAATTTAATAAACCCGTAATCCCCTAGTTTTTATTAAATCAAGTTGCAACTTATTTTAAGTTCTATTCATTATTTTTACTAGTATTAAAAAATAGTCTTAATATAAAGAGTTTAGTATAAATTGTCTTAATATAAATAGTCTAGTATAAATAGTCTTAATATAAATAGTCTTATTAAAAATAGTTTAGATTAAAATAGTGTATTTTAATTTAGTTAACTGAAAAACGCAAAAATATATTTTAGAATGTTTTAGTATTTATTTCTCGCAATCTATACAGAATATTATACGAAGCCCTGTTGAACAATCCTCGAGAGAAAAGACCTTGGTAGAATTTACCACAACTACTTCTACCTCGTATATATTTGCGAGCGACTCAAAAATTCCTATTTTTAGGATAAGTTTTAGTCGATCAGTCCATTTTGCCTTCTTTTCTACTCCCTCACTCATTTTTTTTGAAACTGATTGTGAAGCCTTTATATCCGTAGAAAATGATTGCAATGACCAATAGAGATGTTAATGGGTCGGGTAAGGTATGGGTATGTCTCCTCTATACCCTACCCTATTTTATTCGGATCGAGTTTGGGTATTGCCCATCGGGTAATCGGGTACCCAATGGGTATTAGGGTACCCGTATACCCTATATTTAAGAACATAAATATTTTTTAATATATATCATATAATATAATTAATAAATTCAATCTAGTATAATAAGTATTTAAAATATAATATTTTATATAAAAATGTAAATAATATATAATATAATATAATATTCATAT
Organism: Orobanche coerulescens; assembly: GCA_033398695.1. Taxonomy (NCBI): domain Eukaryota; kingdom Viridiplantae; phylum Streptophyta; class Magnoliopsida; order Lamiales; family Orobanchaceae; genus Orobanche; species Orobanche coerulescens. The sequence continues at coordinate 137,036,039 of CM065814.1, read as the reverse complement.
ATAGTATATAATAATAATATATTTATATAATTCAAACGGGTATGCGGGTCGGGTAATAGGGTCGGGTAATCGGGTAATATACTATGCCTCTACCCTACCTGTGCTCTATCATAAAATTTTGGGTTCGGTCGATACCCGATCGATTTCGGATTTATCCGACTCGTAGGATCGGATACGAATAAAGTTGACATCCCTAATGACAAATGAAGTTTAAATTAATCTACTCTAATAAAGTTGCTTCTAAAAAAATCAATTTTTTTAGCTTTTGGGCTACTTCGGCTTTTTTGCTGAAGTCAATCCAAACTAGGGGTGTTTTCGAAAATTTAAAAATCAACCGAACGAACCAAATCGATCCGATGTGAATCGAATTTTTTTCAGACCAAAAATTAAACCGAAACGAAACTAAAACCGAAACTAAAACCAAATGATTCGGGTCGGTTCGGGTTCGGGTTCGGGAAACCCAAAATATACTGAATGAGACCGAATTTTTTTAAGTGCAAGTTAAAAGCTGTTTTTCTGGACTATTTTGGATCACTTTGTGATAGTTATTTACTACCTCCGTTTCATATTAATTGATTTTTTATATTTTCAGGTTGAATTTTGACATTAATATATCTCTCAAAATATAATTAAAATAAATTATAAAAAATATTTTATAAAAATATATTTTAATGTGAATCTAGCAATATATTTTTTGTAAAATTTGTGATATTTTATATTAGATAATCTACGTTCAAAGTTCAATTTTAAAAAGTCAAAACATTAATTAATATGAAACAAAACAGATGGAATATTTTGGACTATTTTAGGTAACTGTTTCAATTTGTGATAGTTATTTATTTTGGACTATTTTAGGTTATAAACATATTTGATATTATAGTATTTTATTTAATTTTTTAAATGGTATAATACACAATCAATATAAATTATGACTAAAATTTTGATAATATAAAAAACCGAGTTGGACCAAATCGGACTGAAACCGATTAATTTGGGTGGGTTTCAAACGGTGAAAAAAATAATGAATATGCTTTTTGTTATGAAATCGAAATAATAGAGAGAGAAAATTTAGAGAGAGAATAGAGAGAATGATTCTCAGGTATATTTTTCATTAATAACTGAAGTCCTATTTATAGGAAAACTTCAGATGGCACAATCGTAATTACATATTTACATCAGGGGTATAATAGTCATTCACACTATATAAAAACAAAAGGGTAATTGAAATGTCACTTTCAAGGCTTTATTATAACACTCCCCCTTGAATGACTATTTACATAAATATCTGCTGAACTAGTTTGAAGAAAAACCCAATGGTAGAAAAACTTTCAAACTGTTTGTATTGGAGCTTGTGGCAATCATATCATGTTGCATCATAATGTTGGTAGGAAATCTCCGTTGGATAAAAACTTCAGCAATCGGTGATCTCGTAAATTTGCTCCCCCTTATCTCGATAGTTCTTGTATGAATATTCTTGTGCCGTCTCAGTAAAACCTCGTGGGATAAAAACTGAGTGAATCTGTCATGTATATCATTCGTTGGAGTATCCATGTGTTGCCTCATTAAAACCTTGTCAAGAAAACCCAGTGGGAAAAACTTGATCGAAGGAAAAAGAGTACAACTACCCCTTCCGGTTTCAAACTTTGAGGAATAATCTTGATCTTTGTAGTGTTCCTCATTATGTCATGAATATGCCTCATTAAAACCTTATTAGGAAAAACCCGGTGGGAAAAATCCTAATGAAAGAAAAAGAGTACATTATTCATACTAATACGCCATTCCAGTTGCCTCGTTAAAAACCTTGCTAGGAAAACCCATTGGGACAAAACCTCAGCCAAGGGAAAAAGAGTGCAACGCGTATTTTATAAATATGCCCCAGGCATTTCAGTAATCCTCCAGGGATTAGTATGAGTATCATCTTCAGTGCAATTTGTAATATCGAACTCATATTCTTTGCGATATATTCCAAATATCTTTTGGAGATTCCATATTTGTTGTGATTAGGCTGCCTCGTTAAAAACCTTGCTGGGAAAACCCAGTGGGATAAAACCTCAGTCAAGGAAAAGAGTACAGCATATAATTTTCGTTCACAACGTTTTGAGTGACTGCACGCACTGATAATATGTTCAAAATCTCCTTACGAGTCACTTTCAGTAAACCCATATATTTCATTTTATTATAAGGGCATATATTTCAATTTCGATGGATTTCAATGTCCTCATTTTCACAAATCATGGATTTTAATATCCTCATTTCCAATATCCATATTTCACAGTCATGGATATCCTCATATTATTTATCGATATTCTCTTTCCAATCATTGATATCTTCATTTTATTCATAGCGCTATATTGTGTCGACACTTTTCAATATTTATTTCCTCATGGCAATATAACTTGCCGAGATATCTCATTATCAATCACCCATTGGGATTATGTCTATATACTTCTCAAAAGTATATGCCTCCTTTTATCATTTGCTTTGATTCATATTCGGGGAATTATTATGTATTTATCAAAGCAATTGTAGTTGGTACCAAAGATTAATAATCTGTCATGCATCTTTGAACTTCAAGTTCATATTTGAGTTGTGAGGATATATTGTGATGCATTTCACATATTTCCAACTACCTATACTCCCCCTCATGCTGAGAGATTTCTTGAGCACCAAACACATATGCCAGTATCTCAGTATTCATCTTCAGTCATGGGAGTTTATATATTATGTTCTCGATATTGGCTGGAGGACTTCAAATAGTATGCCAATTGATATCCCACTCGTATGCGCATATCTTGATCCTTTATCGGATCTATAAAAATTTATTTGGGATATATTACTAGCTCAATCTGATATGGAATATATGCTCAAACCGTGAGCAAATCATCTCGTAAATTTCTGATTACGAGTCATATAAACATGTGACTATCTAGTGGATCCATAATATCTAGTAGTTCACATGTAGAGGAAGTGGGTCCATACTCCCCCTTAATATATTCCAAATTTATTAGGAATTCATTCCCAATATTGGCTAGTAGTGATATTAATCGAGAACAAATATTTGAAGACGATGTGTCTATATCACCATATAGATATTTTATCGGCATATCACATCATCTTTTGGTGCCATTATTGCACATCATTTTCAACATGGAGTCGCCGCTCCCACATGTCATATTATGTTAATTATTCAAATATATAGAGCCGTAGTTCATACGCTTCATGACGCGGAGTAAAATCTCATACGCGTAATTCCAATCTATAAATAGATTATCATTGTATTCACAAAATTCACCCATACCGGAGTGCAGAATATCATAATGGATTCAATGCTTTGAATCTTCGTAATATTATCCATCTCTTCAGTGAATATCATAAAAGAATTTATCGAGCTCGACTCGAAAGATTAAGTGTTAATGAGAAATGGCATCCCGAGAAGATATTCGATGGTTGATCGAAGCACAAGTTCGATTATCCGCGAATTTTCAAATTCATTTAAGTACATGCAGTGCGGGTAAGAGTAGTTTTGCAAAGAAACGCAGAGCAAAAAGATTAGGTGGGTGCTATAAATGTGCTCGGTGGACATGTGACACACGATGCAAATCTGTGGGGTTTGTATCCAAAAATCGAGAAGATAAAATAGCATTTATCAAGGATGGATTGAGTAAGGAATCTATGGATCATGATATTCAACAGATTCTTGATGCACATCCAAGTGGATACGTTCATCGTGAACTAATGGCTTTGTGGATGCAATTCAAGGATGAACAGAAACGTTATAGTCATGAAAAATTAATCTCAAAAGATCCAGTTTGTAAGTCCGTTCTATCAAAATTGGTATAAGGTAAATAGCAAAATAATGCAAGTTGTTGAATATTGTTTTCCAATATTTAAATTTCTCAGCTGCCGATCGGTAACGTCATTTTCATTGAAAAATATAATATCATATCTTTCGTTTTCTTTTGTAATTTTGTCAAAAGTAATGACTTATCTGCCGCTCCATTTTCAATGAAAAATAGTGAAGTCATTTGTCGTTTATAAAGAAGTTTGTTCTTTAAATTTAGGATCCAAAAATCAGAAAATGTATCTCTCATAAAAGTATTTTGAAAGTCTAGTGTAGAAAAATGGAGTTCTCAGAATCCTCATATAGATCTCATCCATTTAAAACTATATGTATTTAAGGTGGATCCAAACTAATAGGTCATATCCAGCATGTAGATATGGCATATCAATTCGTAAAAGAATTAGGAAAGCACAAAATCAATATATTGTATGGTGGGAGTAATCATAGATTTTTGGGTTATCTTTTAGATGCTGCACAAAATGAGAGAATAAGTGCAACAAGTGCCTTACACTTTCCCACAGTCAGAACCAGTAGTATAGGAGGTTCAACTGGGTTGATGCTTCAAGCACAGTCTGTTCATAATAGTTTGATGTATGTGGTGAATAATAGTGATGTCTTTATTGTTCTCCCAGGTGGCTATGGCACACTTAATGAGATATTCAACATCATATCATGGGCTGAGCGGGACTTCCATACCAAACCTATAGGTTTGTTGAATATTAATAATTTCTTCAGCGATTTGCTTGCCTTTCTGGATCAAGGAGTAGATCACAAGTTTATATCTCAGCCATCACGAGATATAATAATATGTGCTGATACTGTTGTTGATCTACATATAAAGTTTCAGGCATATATTTCAGTTAAGAATTTGGAAGTCAAATCTCATCAGCCACAGGCTATTGGCGCCAAACGGAAAAGAAGTTTAGATCATTTAGATCTTTCATTATAAACCCTTATGCCAGGGGGTGGCAGAGTTACGGAGTTTTATACTCTCGAGACGCACCCCTTTTTTTTATGGGTTTCATATGTATTTTCTTTTTCGCGTTTCATATTGTCGAGTGTTTACTGCCTTTCAGCTAGTTTCGATATTTTCACTTCGACTGTTGTGTGCTTCTTCCAGAGCAATAATAAGATCATCTTTTGCTTTTATGCAAATACAATATTTTCACAAATATGTGATATATGTTTCACCATGAATATTGTCAATCAATATGATTTCAATGATCCCACCATGTAATATAATCAACATGGAATTTATTGAGCAATTATTTTCCAGTGATAGTTTTCCATATCACTTGTCAAATGATCCCACCATGCATTTTGCATGGAATTTTGTTTAATTAATCGGTGATAGCTTATGGTATCACTTGCTCAATTTTCTCCATTCATATTTAATAATTATGGAGATCGGATATTATTTCCATCAACTGCTTCTTCTTTGAAAGCAGGATTTAGATAATCGATCAACTACTTCTCCAGAGTAGGATTTATTTTTATCAACTGCTTCTTCTTTGAGAGCAGGATTTAGATAATCGATCAACTACTTCTCCAGAGTAGGATTTATTTTTATCAACTGCTTCTTCTTTGAGAGCAGGATTTAGATAATCGATCAACTACTTCTCCAGAGTATGATTTATTTTTATCAACTGCTTCTTCTTTGAGAGTGTAACACCCCCAAAACCGTATCGGAATATTACACGCCGTAAACCCTTTCCGCAAGGATCTACCAGGCTAGACGTCCATAAACAACCAAATGCTTGCCCGGCCAGGGTCAAACAATATAATAATACAGACCGTTAAGGTCACTTACACATAAACACACAGACCGATGAGGTCCCACAACTCTATCAACAGGACTGACTAACAACATTACCCACACAGGGTTCGAAAGACAATACAACGGAAGACTGAATCAACTCTAACAATACGAATAAACTCTACCAACTCTCAACTCTTGATTAGTATCGCAGCTCGTCATCCCCTTGTGCCAATCCTGTGACTGCTCCCCTGAACCTGCATGTACCGGACGCAAAGCAGACATCCACCCCGAATACTCGGGGGTTAGTAAACTCCACTGTTTTACTAGTGCAAGTATCAAACCATACGAAATGTAACAAGCAAATAGCAACTACGAATTTAATACGGAAATCAATTATCAAAATGTTCCCTAGAAGTTTTAGAATTACGAACTCAAGTAAGAGATATTTGAAAAGGAACACATCATCTCGGGGATTTTTAAAGCAGAAATTCTTTTGGATCTCGAGTCCCAATTTACAAAACCCTTTTCGTAAACAATAGGGCCTTAGCCCGATTCTCGTTTCAAAGCATACTAAATAATACATCATTATGAGTCCGAGATCCATATTTAAAATGTTACCCGAACAATCACTGCTACACGATCATTGTTCGTACACATCATGTACCGAACTCCGGAGGCCTCGACGGACCTTACCCGGACCACACACATTGTTCGTACACATCATGTACCGAACTCCGGAGGCCTCAACGGACCCTACCCGGCCACACACTGTTCGTACACATCATGTACCGAACTCCGGAGGCCTCAACGGACCCTACCCGGCCACAACATCGTTCGTACACATCATGTACCGAACTCCAGAGGCCTCGTCAGACCCTACCTGGATCACACACCTTGTCCGTACACGTCATGTACCGGACTCCAGAGGCCTCGTCAGACCCTACCTGGATCACACACTTTGTTCGTACACATCATGTACCGAACTCGAGGCCTCGTCGGACCCTACGGAACACACACACATCGACACGACACAATTCATAATCATTAAATGTTAAGCCATTCCACATTACACTGAAATGTTCAATCACGTATGTAAACCGAAACAACACAAATATCATGATCATCACAACGACTCTTAACCAACATAACACACATTCGGTACATTATACATTGAACAACCACGTGTACAACCATCTCATATGTACATCGCAATCCTGCACAAATGGCACGCCTAACACGGATACCAATATATCACTATTATCACAAAGCCTTCCAATTTCGGAAAACACAACCAACTCAAACGGGACATATTTACGGAGGCAAGCAAAATCGTCACACATATCATACGTAATTACTAGTCACAAGATACAAGTCGTATAATAAGATACTTGCCTTAATAACCGCTACCAAACGCTCCGAAGAACACGGTTCAACCGGGAAGCTCGGACCGAAGAAGACAACGAACGGAAGGGTTCCGACTCGAGTTCTTCACAAGAATTCGATCCTAACAACATATAATCAATAAATCATCGATCATACGAGGAAGAATAATCGTAGAACGCCCGAAAACCCCTCTATGACATTTAATCGGACACCTTCAAGGCGTCGATCAAGAACTCGACCAAAACAACAAGTCGATACGATCCAACCATGGAATAACAAGGGAAATGATATAATACATCTAAATAATCATCAATCCATCATAATCCTAAGTTAAATCGGATTAAGCGGGCGAAATCGAACAAAATACCCAAAATCCCCAATTATCGAAAGGGAGGGTTTCAAGAAATAATACCTTTGGAGATTCAAGTACTAAGATCCGTAGCACACGCGTTGGATTGATCGTCCGGAGCTTCACTGGGAGAAAAATGGTGAAAATCAACCCCTCAATGGATAAAGATGGAGAACTCTTCCTCTCTCTCACTCTCTCTCGCGATGCGGGTGAAATGAAGGAGAAGACGGCCGATCTCGTCTAAAAGGACGAGATTGTACAATTACCGCTTTGTGTGCCGCGGCACGCCAAGTGTCGCGGCCTGAGCCAAAAATTACTCGAGTTTCGGCATTGTGCGCGGCACGCTGCGTGTGCCGCGGCACCAGTCTGATTGGGTTTAGGTCGCAGACGACACACGAGTGTGCCGCGGCACGGACAGTGTGTGCCGCGGCACTGCTTGTGCCGCGGTTGGGTGTGCCGCGGCACACTGATGCTTTGTTCGACCAACAATCGAATGAATTTGTGTGCGCGGCACGCACATCTTGCCGCGCCCACACCCCCTATTAGGTTCCAAAATGATAAAAATGATCGGAAAGAGAATAAAACGACAGAATCAATATTTGGGAACCAATAACACGAAATGGATCCACGGCAACCGAAGCGGCGGTTCCGCACTACAATAACGAGAATACGGTTCAACGGTTGTGAAGGACACCTTTGAAAGGTACACGAGGGTCACTATGACCGAGAAATATACCAAAAATAAAAATACAAGGGAAAGAAAAGTACCGGATATTACAGACAACAATTACAGATACGGATACGTAACTTTGGGCAAATTACAAAATGGCCCAAAACGCCGGAAATCACGATACGTGATCGAATAACCAAACCGAAGATTACAACACGTCCAACAAAGTTAAACGGACTTGCGGGAAACTCAAACAATGATTTGGACGAGATTCGCAAGAATCGAACTCAAGTGCGGAAAGGTCGCTAAAAGCACGGAACTCAACAAAACAACACCAAACGAACTCGGGTGACAAAAAGTGTAGAATTAATCATTCTCGAAATGACGAAACGGTCATGAGCGAGTCGTCAAAACGGACTTCGGCCGAAAAAAGAAATTTACCGAAAATCGAAAATTGCGGATATTACATTCTACCCTTCTTAAAAGAAGTTTCGTCCCGAAACTTAAAACAAGTAGGGAGAAGAAATATCCCGCCAGGAAAAACTCAACGAGATACACAAGAAGTGCATAACTCATGCCCAACGGCGACGGAATATACGTTACAAGCAACACAACGGAATATACGGCGTGAAAACACGCTCCACGACGACCAACACGACGCCACCGGTATAGACATAATAAAATCAACAAGTGACAAGCGTCATCAAACAGATAATACAATCGAGTCGATTATCTGAACAATCATAAAACACAACGAACAAAAATCAATACGATTGACCAACCCAACGGTTCATCAATCAAAACGCGAGCCAAACGCTGAACAAATACGGAATTCCACCGCCCAAGGGTTGGAAGATCGAAACGAGACTAATTTCTCGAACTTAAGGAAATTACGAAGGAGTCTGAACGCTCAACAATCATGAATCGAGATCAACAAAACAAAAAAAAACGAACAATCAATGATCAACCATAACGATCGAGTCAACAAAAATCGAATAATCATGTTCGGATCACGAAGAACAATAAGGTTCGACCGACAACTCCGAAGTTCACATCTCGACTCGAGACAAAACATGATCCGGTGAAAACGACAAGATGCGCACCCACATAAGATCCACAGGAAAGGGAATAGCAATTGGAAAATTACAACGACAAACGAGTTATTCCGAAACAATACCACACTCGTTCGATCAACAAAAGCAAGGGGCAGGACAAGCTCAGAAAATATCAACGAACATAAACGAGTCAACAGAGTCGAAAATACAGAGGTTCAAAATCCGATCCACTTCGAATAAAAGAACTAATAAAACCAGATGATGACACTTCCGAACAAGGTTCAAAAGAATCGAACCGAACTCGAAAAAAAGTCACAGCGATAACCAGATCGACCCACAACAAGATCACAGCTCGTTCGAACGATGAAACCGGAATACAGAACAAGTTCATAAAGTACCAACGAACACGAGCGAGCCGATAGAATTGAGAAAGAGAAAACGCAGGAGCCAAAAATAATACGGGTATTATATTAGACCTCTTCTAAAAGAAGCGTTGTTCCCGAAACTCACAACACGAAATCAAGGTGACAACACAACAAGCAACTGACAGAAACATCTTTCAAAGGCCTCTCAAAGCCGATTCTGATAACTTGTGCTGAAGCGCGAACTTCGAAAGTCTCGGTAGCCAATTCGCAAAACTGAATTCGGTGTCCCTCGAGTTCGCACTTGAAATGTGTTACCGTCGAGAAGGACAATTTACATGTGCATGCCCCTGGCACACCACGGTTGAAACGCCTCGGCTCGGCATACCGAAAATACAATGGGGTATAACGTCGCAAAACAACATAGCGGAGATGCCAACTCGGCACAACAAAGAATCATAACACATATCATATACAAGGATTTCCATCGTAAAGAAATACACACACAACAATACAAAGAACGACGGTATCGTTCGCAACCTTAACGGCCCGAACAATAACTAGCACATAATTACAAACATCGTGAGACAGGTCACACATGTACACAAACGTTCAAACCCAAGCTTTAACGGCTCACAAAGTGCGATAACACGCAAGTCACCACGAAATAACAACATTAAAGATCATCATCACACCTCCCAAAAGGGACAACAAAAACAGATGCATGGCGAACGACTCAACGTTCACACCACCAATTCCATCATACTCGGGAGCTAACATTCTAACAACAATGTGAATATCATACACACATTTCTGGTCTACCAACAGGAATGGTAGGTTTTAAAAAACGAAAACCACCTTTTGGAGACAGTTTGGAAACACCAGTTGATCTTGAGTATCATTTTACAAAAAGTTGAACAAACCTCATTTTCGAGACCTTAAAAATCATCTTGCGTTTGAACAGATATGAGGACACCTTCTCTTAGTGAAAAACTTTCAGAATATTCGACCCTCGGGTCTAAGTAAAAGTGTTTATAAAACATTGAAAATATCTCAAAACATTTTGGGTCCTTGAGGTAGAAGAATTTTGAAACATATTGTGGCACCTTGGATGTACCACGAGAGAATAATTCATTTTAAAAGTACGTCTCGAAATTTATTTTCTAAGATACTCAAGGTTTTTTTTTAAAGATAATTCAATGGGCTAGAATGCCCAAAACTCTAGGTAATTACGCAAAATATTATAGCGCCGTGGGTCCCGCGCCGGAACTCACCAGGCTAAAAACCATTTACAACGTTAAAAATGCCGATGATGGTAATATTTCAAAAACTCACCAAAAGCCATTTACAACATACTAAGTATCGTCACAAGAATTTTGCCAGAACGTTCAAAGCCATAACGCCAAAACTCGGTTAAAGGAATCGGTTTTCGAAATCAAACTCAATTGGCAAAAGGACGAAAGCCATTTGAAAGAACTCACACAGCGGAAAAAAAAATACAGTCCAACATGCACAATCCAATTGAATACGTCTCACAGCATCTAGTTTAAACATATAACAAAACCGTTCCTCGGAGCTTCTCACGAACTCAATCGTCGATACCTTATTCGAAACCCAACAAGGTTCTCAATTTTCACACTATACCACCCCTCACAGTGGTTCAAAGGTAAAACAACAATAGGCCCAATTTTTATACATGTATTATATGTCACACGTATTAAATACAACCATATTCACAACACCGTGCAAATAGAATTATGCACCGCAATTAACTCATTTAGATACAATCATGATACACAGGTACTTCGCATAAAAGAGGAGACTTACGTCCACACGTTGCACGGAGGTGACGGTCGCCCACGATACTAATCTCGTCTGACAACATATCCGACACGTTGTGACTACGCACAACTCAACTTGTCACCTGACGACTCGAACGACAAGACCACACATTACTCGACAAACCACGACTCGACTCGACCCGACAGCCTAGGTTTCTGCAACCTAAGCTCTGATACCATAAATGTAACACCCCCAAAACCGTATGGGAATATTACACGCCGTAAACCCTTTCCGCAAGGATCTACCAGGCTAGACGTCCATAAACAACCAAATGCTTGCCCGGCCAGGGTCAAACAATATAATAATACAGACCGTTAAGGTCACTTACACATAAACACACGGCCGATGAGGTCCCACAACTCTATCAACAGGATGACTAACAACATTACCACACAGGGTTCGAAATACAATACAACGGAAGACTGAATCAACTCTAACAATACTAATAAACTCTTCCATCTCTCAACTCTTAATTAGTATCGCAGCTCGTCATCCCCTTGTGCCAATCCTGTGATCGCTCCCGAACTCCGCATGTACCGGACGCAAGCAGACATCCACCCCGAATACTCGGGGTTAGTAAACTCCACTGTTTTACTAGTGCAAGTATCAAACCATACGAAATGTAACAAGCAAATAGCAACTACGAATTTAATACGAAATCAATTATCAAAATGTTCCCAGAAGTTTTAGAATTACGAACTCAAGTAAGAGATATTTGAAAAGGAACACATCATCTCGGGATTTTTAAAGCGAAATTCTTTTGGATCTCGAGTCCCAATTTACAAAACCCTTTTCGTAAACAATAGGGCCTTAGCCCGATTCTCGTTCAAAGCATACTAAATAATACATCATTATGAGTCCGAGATCCATATTTAAAATGTTACCCGAACAATCATGCTACACGATCATTGTTCGTACACATCATGTACCGAACTCCGAGGCCTCGACGGACCTTACCGGACCACACACATTGTTCGTACACATCATGTACCGAACTCCGGAGGCCTCAACGGACCCTACCCGGCCACACACACTGTTCGTACACATCATGTACCGAACTCCGGAGGCCTCAACGGACCCTACCCGGCCACAACATCGTTCGTACACATCATGTACCGAACTCCAGAGGCCTCGTCAGACCCTACCTGGATCACACACCTTGTCCGTACACGTCATGTACCGGACTCCAGAGGCCTCGTCAGACCCTACCTGGATCACACACTTTGTTCGTACACATCATGTACCGAACTCCAGAGGCCTCGTCAGGCCCTACCTGGAACACACACACATCGACACGACACAATTCATAATCATTAAATGTTAAGCCATTCCACATTACACTGAAATGTTCAATCACGTATGTAAACCGAAACAACACAAATATCATGATCATCACAACGACTCTTAACCAACATAACACACATTCGGTACATTATACATTGAACAACCACGTGTACAACCATCTCATATGTACATCGCAATCCTGCACAAATGGCACGACGCCTAACACGGATACCAATATATCACTATTATCACAAAGCCTTCCAATTTCGGAAAACACAACCAACTCAAACGGGACATATTTACGGAGGCAAGCAAAATCGTCACACATATCATACGTAATTACTAATCACAAGATACAAGTCGTATAATAAGATACTTGCCTTAATAACCGCTACCAAACGCTCCGAAGAACACGGTTCAACCGGGAAGCTCGGACCCCGAAGAAGACAACGAACGGAAGGGTTCCGACTCGAGTTCTTCACAAGAATTCGATCCTAACAACATATAATCAATAAATCATCGATCATACGAGGAAGAATAATCGTAGAACGCCCGAAAACCCCTCTATGACATTTAATCGGACACCTTCAAGGCGTCGATCATGAACTCGACCAAAACAACAAGTCGATACGATCCAACCATGGAATAACAAGGGAAATGATATAATACATCTAAATAATCATCAATCCATCATAATCCTAAGTTAAATCGGATTAAACGGGCGAAATCGAACAAAATACCCAAAATCCCCAATTATCCAAAAGGGAGGGTTTCAAGAAATAATACCTTTGGAGATTCAAGTACTAAGATCCGTAGCACACGCGTTGGATTGATCGTCCGGGCTTCACTACCGGAGAAAAATGGTGAAAATCAACCCCTCAATGGATAAAGATGGAGAACTCTTCCCCTCTCTCTCACTCTCTCTCGCGATGCAGGTGAAATGAAGGAGAAGACGACCGATCTCGTCTAAAAAGGACGAGATTGTACAATTACCGCTTTGTGTGCCGCGGCACAGCCGAAGTGTGCCGCGGCACAGGCCTTAAATTACTCCTGTGTTTTGGCATTACGCGCTGCACTGCTGCACCGTGCCGCGGCACGGTTGGGTGTCTTGCCGGCACATCTGATTTGTTCGACCAACAATCGAATGAATTTGTGTGCCGCGCACGCACATCTTGTGCGCGGCCCCACCCCCTATTCGGTTCCAAAATGATAAAAATGATCCGGAAGAGAATAAAACGATAGGAATCAATATTTGGGAACCAATAACACGAAATGGATCCACGGCAACCCAAAGCGGCGGTTCCGCACCACAATAACGAGAATACAGTTCAACGGTTGTGAAGGACACACCGAAAGGTACACGAGGGTCACTATGACCGAGAAATATACCAAAAATAAAAATACAAGGGAAAGAAAAGTACCGGATATTACAGAGACAACAATTACAGATATGGATACCCGTAACTTTGGGCAAATTACAAAATGGCCCAAAACGCCCGGAAATCACGATACGTGATCGAATAACCAAACCGAAGATTACAACACGTCCAACAAAGTTAAACGGACTTGCGGGAAACTCGAAACAGCAGTTTCGGACGAGATTCGCAAGAATCGAACTCAAGTGCGGAAAGGTCGCTAAAAAGCACGGAACTCAACAAAACAACACCGAAACGAACTCGGGTGACAAAAAGTGTAGAATTAATCATTCTCGAAATGACGAAACGGTCATGAGCGAGTCGTCAAAACGGACTTCGGCCGAAAAAAGAAATTTACCGAAAATCGAAAATTGCGGATATTACAGAGAGCAGGATTTATGAACCATTCATATGGTATAACCAACCACGATGGTGATATATAATATATAAATTGCGTACATGTAAAACCATCCGTCTTGTGATAATTGAACTCATCACATGGGAGGTATTATAATTATATAAAATAAACGCAATAAATATGTGGTTTTAAACCACCACTTTGAGATAAGTAAGAGACATAATTTAAACTGCAAAATAATTAACTGCTTCTACCAAAGCAGGATCGTCCAATCAATTCCTCAAAATAGTCATCGTCAAGGTATAGGTCGAAATATCGACTGCCGTTAATAGCAAGTGTAATGGTATGTATTCATAAATCTTTACGGTTTCCGGGGTTGGATATTAATTCGTACGTTGTAATAAATTTATTAATGACATGTGTGAAAAGAGTTAATACTCATATCAATATTAGTGTCAAATTTAAGGTCTCGTTAAACTGATCCCGATGGTATCAATAAAAATTAATTCTGATATCATATGTATCTTATATTTAAGAAAAACCGAATTTGGGATTTAATTTAAAAAAAATTAATAAAAAGAATATTTTTTTTTTGCTTCGTAAGTTCATAAGTCAACAGTGAAATATAATTTCTATTCCACGGTTTGAAGACAACCTGTCTTCTCCAACTTTTTTTTTTATTTTTTTATCTTTACTTTTTTTTTAATATTTATTTTTGTCTCCCCTTTCTAATTGTCTGTCACACATATGAACACAAACGAACCATACCTGTCATGATGTAATTAATATCTTCTCTCCGGTCAACACCAGATCTATCTCCATTTGAATCCTCAACAATAATTATTGATTCCTTCATGGTGATGACAGGTTTCTGATTCCTACTGGTCCCCCCATAAGATCAAAGCAAAAGAAGTGAATAGTGCGGAGAAAAACCACCACGAATGCAAGAAAATAGCACCGCCGCTGCACTCCACGGTGGCCGCCGTCCTCGGCCAGCAAATCATCCTCCTCTATCGCATCGAACTCCTTCCAATCCTTCCCGCGCGTTTCCGTTGGTGGCGGCGAGAACCTCTGATGGATTTCTGCGAGCCGGGTTTACTCGAGTCGGAGAACCGGGTCAAGGACGAGTCGCGCGAGTGGCGCCCCGGAGAGTCCATCGGGCTGAGGACTGGTGTCGATTGAAAAGAGTTGGATGTCTTCTCTCCGTCGTGCGAGTCCTTTTGTGTGGTTGTCTGTTCTTATATGTTTGAGTGTGTGCGTGATGATTTTTTTTTAATAAGTGCAAAGTGTCTAGATTTATGTATGAGTATGGGTGTGTGTATTATGTGAGGAAAAGAAAGAGGGAGAGTAGGAGATGAGAGGCGAACGTGATTTTGGGGAGAAGAAAGAATCAAGTACAGAGACATATATGGAGAGAGAGAGAGTGGCTGATTATAGGGAGATATTCTTGATGCTAGTTTGTTTTCGAAAATTAGAAGATGATATTGGTGAAAGAACAAAAATGGGAATTTTTTTTTGTAGAGAGATCTTGAGATTTTTATAATAATTCGATTTCTGATACAGAGGTTCATCCAGGGATGCAACTGTAGAGCATACTTTCATCATATTACTCAGTTGAGTAGAGTCGTGCTGATAACGTGTTATGAAATCGAAATAATAGAGAGAGAAAATTTAGAGAGAGAATAGAGAGAATGATTCTCAGGTATATTTTTCATTAATAACTGAAGTCCTATTTATAGGAAAACTTCAGATGGCACAATCGTAATTACATATTTACATCAGGGGTATAATAGTCATTCACACTATATAAAAACAAAAGGGTAATTGAAATGTCACTTTCAAGGCTTTATTATAACACTTTTCTCAAATACAAAAGCCAAAAAATTCTAAAAAAGCCATCCAAACGGGCTCTAACATGAAACAAAATTTTGGTACTTAGCTACGAGCCATGAAACAAAATTTGCAATTTCTTAAATATATCTAATTCATTTAGTTTATGTCACAACCAGTTGTTATCGAGCTTCACTAACCCTAATCTCCGCCTTCATCCGCCTTATGAAATCTTCGATTTTCCGATTTAGTTCTTCTGTACTTGTTGGGAAAAACAAACACCCTGTATCGAAACAGCCGGGATACCCGATCCCTGTATCGAATGTCATAAAGAAGGTTTTGACATATATGCCAATCCGTATACAGTAAGGAAACTGTATCTAGGCTTCAAGGACTTATCCTATATCGAAGACCTGCCTCGAATCAGCATAAGTGAAGCTCATCAGTACAGCAAGAAGACTTGTAAAAAGACCAAGTATGGAAACTGTCTCGATGCCCTAAAAACAGTCATCTTCCATACAGTTCACAAAAGGACAAGAAAGAACACAAGTCAAGTCCCGTTGAACAAAGAAGTATTTAAATACTCAAGGATAAAGTATTTAAATACGCGTCTTCAGATCTTGAGAATCCTGAAATCCGGATCATGTCATATTCCCGTTGAAGGAAATCTTATTCAAACGGATATATCTCAACGGATACTTTCTCCAGAGACTATATATATCCTTGAAGACATTGAAGATCAAGAATCGAATGAACTAATTCAAGTAACCTAATACTCAAGCTATCAAAGTTATCATCCGAGCAAACATATCTCCAAAGCATACCGCAAGTTAGAACGAAAGAGATATACAGTGCTCAACATCAAGAACGACTATCATCGGCTCAAGAACTTGATATTCAAAGTCGCTGTTCTTACAGTTACCTACCTTTACCTCGTGTAAAAACCGAGCTCTGTGTGAACTCAACAAGTTATTCTGACCTGTGTGGGAAGAATAAGGACGAAGCTTTGGAACTGTGTGTGAAGAAGCTAGTCAAGAAGGAAGCTTTAACCAATCTGTGTGAACGGTTGAAAGTGACGTTCTTTGTATCAATCTGTGTGAACGATACAAGGATAGGTTTGTTTATAATTACGTAGTTGTGTACGCAGTAATTATAATAAACTTTTTACTCCTGTGTGGAGGACCAGTGGACGTAGAGGGGTTTACCTCGAACCACTTAAATTACTGTGTGATTTACCTTCTTCTTTTACTGTTTGAAATAACTGTGATATATTAAGTATACATCAAATACGTCGTTGCTGTATCCACGACAACTAACTGTATCCAAGACTTCCGCTACGCACTCAGATTTAGATTACATACAGTTTGTTGTTTAAACGATTTTCCAAACTGTATCCAGTATACTTAAGTGGCCAACAAGTGGTATCGGAGCGGTTGATTCTAAAAAGAATCAGTCGTATTTCTTTTTAACCGAATCAGATTCAAATCACTTATTTTCAAAACAGTTTCTTTCATTCCTATATTATCAGTATGGATACTTCTATGATTAACAAAGTCCCTATGTTCTCTATTAACGAATTTGACGACTGGAGAATTAGAATGGAAGCTCATCTTGCAGCAATGCACGAAGAGATGATTTTTGTTATACAGGATGGTCCGATCAAGATCATGAAGGTCAATCTAGCCGCAAGGATTGAAGGCCAAGACCATGCTGAAATGCTCGAGAAAGAACGCGAGCAATGGACAACCGATGAAAGGAAGCGAGCCAATCTCGACAACGTGGCTAAGAACGCGTTATTTGTCACTCTTGACAAAGGCACGTTCAAAGGTAAAGAGCCGCAAAACGACCCAAAGAAATCGGGATAAACTCAAGTTAATTTGTGAGGGAACCGAGCTCTCAAAAGAAAACAAGATTTCAAAACTTACTCAAAGAATTTGAATCTTTTGAAATGAAACCAACGGAAACACTTGAGGAACTTGACCTCATTTACCGGGTATTGTTGGTGAACTTGAAGCGTTGGGCAAGATTTACACCCAAAAGGAGAAGAACTTAAAAATTTTCGATCTCTCCCACTCGATGGGACATTAAGACCACAGCTATGCGTGTATCCCGTAATCTTAATGAAATATCCACTTTGATCTCTTCTCCGACCTTAAAGCTTTTGAGTATGACATTGTGAAGAGAGAAAGTCAAGAATCTCCTTCAAAGGTCACACTCTCCGCCATTGTATCGAACCGTCGACACAAAGATGCCTAGCCTGCCGGAAGCCCGGTCACAAGAATGCCGACATGACGACGACATCCTATCACAAGATGAAATGGCGCTTCTAATGCATAAATTCAAAAGTTCATTAAACGATCTGAAAGACTCCTACGTGCCCAAACACATCAACAAGGTAAGTACCGAAACATCATCCGGTGATGCTAACTCGTGTTATAATCTGCAGGAAACCAGCCATTATGCAAACAAATGTCCTCATCCCAAAGTCCAAAGATTGCACGAGGCCGAGCAACAAGAGAGAGATGAAAGAAGACGTGCTTGGAAAGACAATCTCAAGGCCCCGATTGAGAATCGAAGCCTCCCCACACCATCCAAATCAGCAGAATGTCTTGGTGGTCATCGAAAGTGATTCATCTGACGATGAGTTCGATGATAAAGCATATATGTGCTTTATGGCCAAAGATGTTCCAGAAGGTGAAGACAGCGACGACGAGGTAAGTTCAACCTCAGTTATTCCACCTAATGCATCTCATACTTTCGAAAATATGATGAATGAATTCAAAAACATTCAAAAGTCCCATGAGACTCTAAAAACTGAGAATATACAGCTTCAATTAACAAATCTAGAGCTGAAAGATGAGAATGACTTGCTGAAGATAAACTATGAAAATATGTCCCTTGATTGTGAAACCAGCAAGGTCGATTTTGAAAAACTCATGGAGAGCAATCATCAACTTGCTCATGAACTAAATGAGGTTAAAACCCATAATGAGAGCAAGACAAATGATTTGGTTCTACTAAAAACCAAAATTACAACTCTCGAGAAGCGAAATCGAACTTGAGACCATTCTCAAGTCTTTTGAAAAATCGTCCAAAAGAATGGAAGAAATTTCGAGCACGGGCAACATGCTCATGATAAAAGTGGCTTAGGATACACTCATGTTCGAATAAAGGTAAAACTAGTATCGTGTTCGTCAAGAGTGTGGAACACATTCCAATCGGAAGATACTCCTAGTCCCATAAAGGAACCTCATTGCACCGAGAAACCGAAGGCTGCAATTCCGCCCGCAACTCTACTATTCGAGACAGTGGAACCAACAACCACTCAGAAGGCGTAATCTACAGCATGCTTCACAAGCATATCATCAAAGCCGACAGTCATTCAGAAAGAAGACGGTATCCAACCACCAAAGGCCCGCACGGCGACACTCGGTCTGACGCCTAGGTATTGGATACAGGAGCCCCGTTATCCCTCTAGACAGCAGATGCCTCAAGATCAACAACAAAGATTGGGAATCCAACCGAGACCCGTAAGACAACTGTTAGGCCTAGAAAAATGGCTCCACCTCCTAGACGGCACTCGTACTGGAATAATAATAATAACCCTGATTTTTACATGCATAGTAATTATCATGATTATAACAACTACGGATATGCCCCCCGTAGATATCGCAACACTGTACCAAGTACATCCTACAGTAAACCAATTCTTTGTCAGAAAACTGGTACCTAAAGGAACTAACATATATGGACCCAAAATCAAAGGGGACCTAAATCTACCTAATTTCTTTGTTACAGACATTCTAGAGGAGGATACCCGGTACTTCGATAGTGGATGCTCTCGTCACATGATCGGAGACAGAGCAAGCTATCTCGATTTTGTAGAAGGTCGCGGTCCAAAAGTTCGCTGGTGATAAGTCTAAAGGAAGAACAAGAGGGAAAGGAAACCTACTTGTCGGGAAATTCAAGGTCACCGATGTTGCATATGTTGAAGGCTTACAAGATAATCTACTTAGTATTAGCCGCCTGTGATAAACAGTTCTCGGTGAAGTTCTATATAGATCGTCAGAGAGTCAAGAACACCCAAACCAAGGAAGTTGTGCTTACAGAAGCAGATCGTAATATGTACATTGCCGATCGGAAGCCTATGAGCTCCTCAATTCCGTGTTTTGTTGCCAAAGGCACCGCAGATCTTAGCCGCTATGGCACAAGAGGATGTCTCACGTCAACTTCAAGACGATCAACAAGCTTTCAAGACAGTGGTATGGTTAGAGGTTTGCCAGATGTGTCATTCAAGAAGGACAGCGTCTGCGGACCATGCCAGAAAGGCAAGCAAATCAAGTCAACCCTGAAAAGCAAATCCTACCTTTCAACCCAAAGAGTGTTGGAAATGCTACACATGGATCTCTACGGTCTTGTAGATCCAGTAAGTTTGGGAGGTAAGAAATATTGCATGGTTGTTGTTGATGATTACTCCAGGTATGCTTGGACGATCTTTCTTAGCAAGAAGAAGGAAACAACATTAAGGCTGCCCGAGCTCCTGAGGAAGTTGCAAAATGAAAAAGCGTCAAGTATCGTGTGCATTCGTTCCGACAGAGGTACTGAATTTACTAACCGCTTTATAGAGCAATACTGTTCGGAGAATGGCATACAGCACGAATACTCAGCTGCCCATACACCTCAACAAAATGGTGTTGCCGAGCGAAAGAATAGGACGTTGAAAGAAGCAACAAGGACAATGATTGCCGCAAGCAAATTGCCACAGCGTTTCTGGGGTGAAGCAACCAATACAGCGTGCTACACTCAAAACCGCTGTATCGTCAACAAGCACCACAACAAAACAGCTTACGAGGTATGGAATAAAAAAACTCCATTAGTTTCGTATTTTCACATTTTTGGATGCAGGTGTTACGTTTTGAACAATGGGAAGGACCAACTTAGAACATTTGATGAAAAATCAGATGAAGGAATATTCG
This sequence comes from Orobanche coerulescens, assembly GCA_033398695.1. Classification (NCBI taxonomy): domain Eukaryota; kingdom Viridiplantae; phylum Streptophyta; class Magnoliopsida; order Lamiales; family Orobanchaceae; genus Orobanche; species Orobanche coerulescens. The sequence continues at coordinate 137,014,915 of CM065814.1, read as the reverse complement.
TAGGATACTCTTCCGTCAGCAAAGCTTTCAGAATCTTTAATAAAAGGAAGCTGACGATCGAGGAATCAGTTCATGTAGTGTTCGACGAACCACACCATGACCCTACAGGAGTAGATGATATCACTCAGGACATTCACCATCTATCTATCTTGGATCCACCTACACCTATAGAACCTGTCGTTGATTTAGAAATCAACCCCGCAGCTGTAAGAATCGATGTGGATGAAGCCGACGCCGCATGTCAAGCTGTACCCACAGAAACTTTCGATACAGTACGGGATCCTGAACTAGAACCCGACCGAAGATGGTTGAGAGATCACCCGCAAGAGCTGATCATTGGAAACATTAATGCCGGTGTTTCTACTCGTAGGAGAATACAGAGTACACAAGGAAATGTACTTTGTGCACAAGAAGAATTTAATGCTGAAGTCTCACAGTTTCCTGAATGGAAATCTCAATCCGAACTTAGGAGACTCAATATGTGCACTATCGTTGTATTCTTAGCCCAGTCCGAACCTGTTTCGACCATAGACGCTCTCAACAACTCTCATTGGATAACATCTATGGAAGAAGAGCTTAACGGTTTCGAAAGAAACAATGTATGGTATCTTGTACCCAGACCGACACACCAATCGGTTATAGGAACCAAATGGGTATTTCGAAACAAAAAGGATGGAAATGGACTTATCATAAGGAACAAATCCATACTAGTAGCACAAGGCTATTGTCAGGAAGAAGGAATCGACTATGATGAAACCTTCGCCCCTGTAGCGAGACTAGAAGCCATTAGGATATTTTTAGCCTTTGCCGCCCATAAGAGTTTTATCGTATACCAAATGGATGTCAAGAGTGCTTTCCTGAATGGAGAGCTTACAGAAGAAGCTTATGTTGAACAACCACCAGGGTTTGCCAACACGGACGGTATCGATCTAGTTTACAGGCTAAGGAAAGCGTTGTACGGACTTAAACAAGCCCCTAGAGCCTGGTACGAAACCCTGTCCCAGTATCTAACCAACAACGGATTTGAGAAAGGTGCTGTCGACAAAACATTGTTCAAGATACAGGAAGGTGATGACCTTCTAATGGTACAAATCTATGTCGATGATATTATTTTTGGTTCAACTAACCTTGCTCTATGTCAAAGGTTCTCACATCTCATGCAAAGCAAATTTGAAATGAGTATGATGGGGGAACTTAGTTATTTCCTAGGTTTGCAGGTAAAGCAGTTGCCTACAGGTATATTCATCAACCAGGAGAAATACAGCAAGGAGCTTCTCAACAAATTTGGAATGAACAATTCCAAATCCTCGCCAACCCCCATGAGCACTTCCGTGCAAATTAGTGCTGATGAAGCCGGAAAGCCGTTTGACCAATCACTCTACAGGAAGCTCATTGGTTCGCTCCTGTACCTAACGGCTAGCAGGCCCGATATCCAGTTTGCTGTTGGAGTGTGTGCGAGATACCAAGTTGCACCTAAGGAATCACACTTCAATACAGCTAAACGAATCCTGAAGTACATTAAAGGAACAGTCGATGCAGGACTGTGGTATCCTAAGGAAGGCGGATTCGATTTAGTTGGATACAGCGACTCGGATCTCGGAGGCTGCAAGCTAGATAGGAAGAGTACAAGTGGAACTTGTCACTTTCTCGGACCTAGACTCGTATCTTGGTTCAGTAAGAAGCAATTGGCTAATTCTCTTTCCACGGCTGAATCAGAGTACTATGCTGCTGGTAGCTGCTGTATGCAGATCCTTTGGATGCAGCAACAACTGTCAGATTATGGAATCGATGCTAGAGAGACTCCAATCATGTGTGATAGCACGAGTGCAATCACAATCACGCACAATCCTGTTTTGCACTCGCGCACTAAGCATATCAACATGAAGCATCATTTTATCAGAAATCATGTCGAGAACAAGGATGTTCACCTGGAAAAAGTCCATACAGACATCCAGCTGGCCCACATTTTCACCAAGCCTCTCGACACAGCAAGATTCAACATGCTAAGAACAGAATTGGGAATACTACAGCCAGACTCCCTGTAAGTAAATTTACTGTTTTTACTCAACAATTGAGGGGGAATGCTGTAAGACCCGTGAATACAGTATCCAACATTAATTATCTGTACACTCAGAATCATCAATACAGTACTGTAGCAAACGAAGGCATACGAATCCTACAGCTGATGTGTGCAATAATTAAGGGGGAATACTATAGGACCCATGAATACAACATTAATCCAAATATTGCTGTATGGAATTCAAACCTATTAGTACCTTTTTAAGGGGGAACGCTGTATCGACGTGGAGAACAGCACATGCTATAGGATTTCGATTCAGTATATAATATAATATTATTTCCTTTTAAAATAATTTTTGTCTACGTGCCCTGTTTTTACGTCAAACGTCATGTTCATTAAATGCCTTACACGACATCTGGACAACTGAATCTCAAAAGCCGCGATGTTTTTAAATTGTTTATTATTTTTAAACCGCCGTTTTTGGCATTTAGGGTATCAACCTATGTCAGAAGTGGGACCCGCTATATTTTAAAACCTTTTAATGGATTAGCGTACCAGTTACACTCAATCCATCTTGACCGTTGATTTCAAAACCGGTTCCCATCCCTTAAAATCTGACCATTCGTACTCTGCAAACCCTATTTTGCCGCCCAAGTATAAAAAGACTGTATCTGCCATTGGAGACTCTTTACGCTTTCTGCAATTACAAGAGTTCTCAAGCAAACATTTACATATTTTACGCATTTTCACCGCGAATTTCTATCGCTTTCTTCCACCTTCGCTTTAAGAAAACTTCACCGGCTAGTCAATCTTCTTCCCCTGCTCAAGAAAACCTCCAACATCATTGATGGCGGATCTTCTCGAAACTGTCATCATCGAGCGTATCATCTCGGAAATCAATGACACCGAACCAATGGAGTATATCATTACTCGTCTTGAACAACAAGGTCTCTATCGCCGGGAGCAAAACCGCCGACAAATACGACGCCCATCCGGTTGAGGAATTCTACCTCAACGCCGCCGTCGCTTTCGTCACTAGCCAGGGAGGACATGTTGCCGACATCACCGCAATACCCAAGGAGTGCAAATCGCATCAATAGCGACCTACCCGGAAAATCTACAGCCGCCCGCCGACGGCCTGACCATGGACCACCTTGAGACGTTCGGGTCTCAAGAGCTTATTACCAAATTTTATGGACTTTTTACAGGGTCCAAAGTGGTTGATATGGTGACAACCACTTGTCACAAGAAAAATTTTCTTCTTCATTTCGTTTATCCGCATGACTTGTTTCGTAATCATTGAAAATCGAACCAGACGCTCGAGATGTGCACGAATTTAAGGTTCGGGATGATGGTAGCTATTTTGACTGTGAAAAGGTCAATTGGTGCCAAATCATTCAAACGTCTTCAAGAAGAGGTGTGCAAGCCTGCCACCCAAAAGAAATCCTTTGGTTTAATGCTGAACTACATTCTGACGAAGTGCGGAGTGATGCAATCCTCCGACGCCAAGAAAAATAGCTCCAGGATATATTTAGGAGGCGTCAAGCCCACCGCTTATAACGAGCACCATGCATGCCAACCATCCGCGAACTGTGCACATGCCTATTTCTGACAACCCAAGAGATGAAACCGTGAAGGTCCCAGAAATGGAATCTTCAAAGAAGAAGCGAAAGCGTTCTCACAGCAAGAAACACTCTACTGGTGAGAAGTCCAAGAAGAGACTAAGGAGGCTCTCAAAAATCAAAACCAAGCGCTCCGAGGATGTCTCGCCCGTGGCGCAACCCACTGAAGATCAACAGGGCCCTTCCCCTGTGGAAGTGGTGTCTCTTACTGCATCGACATTAGATCCCGAGACTTTGGCGTCTACGACGGATATAGATACATCGCCAACATCCAAGACTTTAGCGAGTGGTACGCCCATTCGGAGCCAAAAGCTACTTCTCCTCTGCGGGATCCCACACCTGCAGGATCCAATTTCCTTCGGGCACCATCCTCGCAAGGAGTCCATCTTCCGTACAGATCCCATACCTGCACTCTAATCCTCGAAACAGCGTCTCAGACGTTATTCGAAGTCCCTCCCGACTCCATCATAAATCAAACACTTCTTTCGGTTCAAATTGACCACGCGTACGAAAGATTCCTGCAATGGAAAGGTTATATGCTAGCTCTGCACGACACACTGCATAACCGGAGCGAATGGAGCCACGAAGAGAGGTTCGTCTCAAGTAATGACTCAATCGAAATTGAGGCCCCGTCGATGGGACAACGCCTCTTGCAAAGATCTAATTGAAAGCCACTGCCGCACAAATCGACGCCGTAAGAAAAGGAAAGAAGAAGTCGAGGATTCTCCCATTAATCCAAAAGACGACGACGATCATGACTCGATTTACGGCGACGATGCTCTTCAAGCAGTGTCCGAGAATGAGCCGTGAAGAGGTCAAGCACGAGACGCCTCTCCACCTGCAAAAGACGAAGGGCCTTCTACTCAAGCCAATCCCCTTCGCCACGGCCCGAGAACATTCCCGATCAGAGGATTCGGTCCCTCCAATGAGGAACTTCAAGAAATTTTGGAACAGCACCCGAGCTGCCGCGACCAAGAAGCTTTTCCCGCCAACCAACAGAGGATTCGGCCCTCCCGCATCCATATCCGCCGAAGAACCTTCGCCACAGACGCTTCGAACCAACTGTCGCCGAACCACAAGAAGCCGCCCGCCCGCAACCTTGGAATCCGAGGACGGTGAACGAACACGAGGATGTCCAACTTACTTCACGTCCATCCGTGAATGTAAGAAGGTTGAACGACGCTGAAGACTTCGCCCAGCCTGACTCTCCGATCTCTGCTGCACGTAAAGAGCGCCTGCAAGCTCTTGGACTTCAGACTGTATTTATCCAAGATGCAGTAAACGTTCTATCTTGTTGAAAAGGCACTGAATTGGATGCACACCTCTGCCGTAGAAGAAATGACCACTCTTCAACACGAAGTATCTCGAGTTGTCGACGCATTCATTCTTACGCGAAGTTTTCAAGCAAGCCTTGAAGATCATGGAAGATAAACAGAGCAAGCCGAAGGAGGAAGCTACAAAGTCAAGGATTGTGAAGCCAAGACTGCTGTGCAATGATCGAGAACAGCTCTCAGCTGCGTGCTCACGACAAATGCATTCAAGCAATGTCGCAGACTCTTTCCTCCCTTGTTGAAAGAATGACCAAAGATCGAGACCAAACAGACGCCGCTCTTGAAATCCTGCAAAGTCTTGATGAAGCCAAAAAGGGGGAAGAGGCACGAGAAGCCGCAAGAAGAATTAGATCGCAACAGGAAAGGGAATTTGAGGTCGAGCAAGATCACTGCCGAATTGAACAAGCTAGCACCTCAATCCCAAAGTTTTAAAATTTCAGGCTCCAGACCGGAATTCCATGACCCAAATGTCCCTTGGCAAAATCTTATCCAAAGACCTTCGGAAATACGTCTGCCGACCAACCGCAACCCAACTGCCGACGAAGTGAAGCACTGGAGGAAGAATGAACTGATGAGATATTTTGTCAGACTCATCAGGGAATCCGCCATCTTCAAAAATTATAAAACGTTAGCTAAGCGCAGATAAGTTTTCAAAAATGCTAGAAGAAGGTAAACTCCCTCTCCAAATCGAAATGAAATCAAAACATAGAAGAGGAGATCGGGTCACCCATCCAGAAGATTGGATACTTGCCTTTGATCGTTCATATGAAGGAAGAGCGATATACCAGGAACGAGGCAATGATTCACTTCAAAACTGGTGGCGCGGCACCGAGAATGAGCAAGGAAAAAGACCATGGAGGCATGCGGATTATAGATGAAGAGCTGAAATTTATGTATTTTTTTTTTGTTTTTGTAAATTCTATTCGAAACAGCAAACTTTGTACTCAATCATTTTGAATATCAATAAAATAGTTTGTTTGTCTTGAAAGATTACAACTCGTAATCTACTGTGTAAATGTATGATTATTTAAAATTGTTTGATAGGAATCTCAAGTTAGATAAACTTGATTGAAAAATAAGCTGTACGAACTAGTCTACGAACAGTTCATAATTTCAGTTGTAAAAAATAGAAATACATTGTAAGATTGTGCCTGCGCGCCAATCATAGGCTTAAGTTGTAATAAATCTCAAACTGTATCGAACATGCCTGCGAGCAGTTCATTATTGTAGACTAAGTCACAAAGTCAGACCTATTGACAAAAGACCAAGAAATCTGCCAGAAGTCATCAAAGAAGAATGCTTCATGAAGAAGGTTTTGGCATCATCAAGAAGACTCGAAGAGTTAAGTAAGAAGGTCTTGGCAAATTGTCAAAAAGGGGGAAATTGTTGGGAAAAACAAACACCAGATTTAAACAGTAGGGATACCCGATCCTGTATCGAATGTCATAAAGAAGGTTTTGACATATATGCCAATCCGTATACTGTAAGGAAGCGTATCGAGGCTTCAAGGACTTATCCTATATCGAAGACCCGCCTCGAATCGGCATAAGTGAAGCTCATCAGTACAGCAAGAAGACTTGTAAAAAGACCAAGTATGGAAACTGTCTCGATGCCCTAAAAACAGTCATCTTCCATACAGTTCACAAAAGGACAAGAAAGAACACAAGTCAAGTCCCGTTGAACAAAGAAGTATTTAAATACTCAAGGATAAAGTATTTAAATACTGCCAGTCTTCAGATCTTCAGAATCCCGCGAAATCCGGATCATGTCATATTCCCGTTGAAGGAAATCTTATTCAAACGGATATATCTCAACGGATACTTTCTCCAGAGACTATATATATCCTTGAAGACATTGAAGATCAGTAACCGAACTGAACTAATTCAAGTAACCTAATACTCAAGCTATCAAAGTTATCATCTGAGCAAACATATCTCCAAAGCATACTGCAAGTTAGAACGAAAGAGATATACGGTGCTCAACATCAAGAATGACTATCATCACCAAGAACTTGATATTCAAAGTCGATGTTCTTACACAGTTACCTACCTTTACCTCTGTAAAAACCGAGCTCTGTGTGAACTCAACAAGTTATTCGACTGTGGGAAGAATAAGGACGGCTTTGAACTGTGTGAAGAAGCTAGTCAAGAAGGAAGCTTTAACCAACTGTGAGCGGTTGAAAGTGACGTTCTTTGTATCAACTGTGTGAACGATACAAGGATAGGTTTGTTTATAATTACGTAGTTGTGCACGCATAATTATAATAAACTTTACTCTGTGTGGAGGACCAGGTGGACGTAGAGGGTTTTACCTCGAACCACTTAAATTAATGTCATTTACCTTCGCTTTTCTTGTTTGAAATAACTGTGATATATTAAGTATACATCAAATACGTCGTCTTTGTATCCACTAACTAATCGTATCCAAGACTTCCGCTACGCACTCAGATTTAGATTCCATACAGTTTGTTGTTTAAACGATTTTCCAAACTGTATCCAGTATACTTAAGTGGCCAACAGTACTCAATATTTGTGTCTCGTCATCATAATCTTCTTCTTCTTCTTCTTCTTCGAAAAGGCAGCACCTTTTGGGGGCCCCACTTTCATCATCTCTTATTTCATCGTCATCAGTCTCTGCAATGAAAATCGAAATTTCTTTTGTTTTTCCACTTGTGTCTTCATTGTTTTCCTTTTCTCGACTTTCATCAAATACTACGCCCTTCTCCAAAAGGGCCAACTCCGATTCTATTGCCATGGCATCATCATCAGCAGCATCATCAAGTACTCTATGCAGCATGTCGTTATAAAGGTCGAAGCTTGAAAGATCCAAGCCAGATGTTTTTGCAATGAAGAACAAGAGCGTGTTGCAAATGAGAAAAACGTAGTTTTTGTTCATCACGCGGCTTAAAATATGAGGATATATTACTAAAGGTGACGAGAAGAGAGATGATGAGTAAGAAAGCACTAACGAAAATATTGAAACCGAGAGTAGTAATTGAGTGATCATTTTTTTCATTAGGTTCTTATGATTCATTAATTCTCTCATTCTTTAACCAATACCTTTTTTTTTTTTCGAGAAATGTGTGCTGCAATAAGGTACGGTCCGTAATCGTCACATATATATAGGGGTGGGAAATTTCAATCAAAATAAATGGGGTGGCATGGTTACACTATAGAGCAACAATAGCAACGTGACTCACTTATTTATGGAAAAATGTCAATTCAGGGCCCCAAAAATAAGAAAATTCTAGGTTTTGAAAGATTTTGCCTACCATTCAATTGGGAACGGGAAAGGTCGAAAATACAGTAAAACCTCGATAAATGAATATGGCCGAGACTGAAGAAAAATATTCATTTAGCAAAATTATTCATTTATCAAGAGAAATTTTGAACATGTTATAAAGAGTTGGAACCGGAGAAAATTATTCATTTGACGAGGTTATTCGTTTATCGAATATTCATTTATCGAGGTTTTATTGTATTGATTAAGAATTCACATATTTTAAGATCATTTTTGACATGTTGTGGTTCATAGTCTTGTTATTAATATACAAAATTATTTCTTAATTTGTTATTATTTTTTTATTATTTTTTCAGTCACGAGAAATACGTTTATCTTTCTTTTCTACTGAAAAGCATGAAAATATATCCGTGCACATAAGCACAAATTTTACAAGTAGAAATGCAGTAAAAATATCAGGTTGACAATAAAAAAGACTGTATTATTGAACGAGCGATCTGAATTTTATATTAGTTTTTAGTCTTCTTGCATTTATAGTGTTTTGCTTAAATAAAATTTTCTCCACACCCTATTCTGACCAGAGCTGAGGATTTTATAAAAATTCTAGTCGGACACCTGTCAATTAGTGGTTAACTCATTTACAGACAGACATGTCAGTGACATTCATTGTCAAATCGAATAAGATGTTCTTGAAATGTGCGATCAGATTGTTTTGGCCGATCTAAGGGACGTTAGCGTCTTTAAGTATTGAGGTTGAATATCCAGATTGAATAATATCCACATCAGCTTTTTGGCGGATCTGAGAGACTGGCGTTGACGTGGAGACTGGATATCCAGATCGGGCAGTATCCATGTCAGCTTTTCAAGTATTCGTCCAGGTGTCGACTTTGGAATGATTTGGCAATTAAGTCATGACACGTCAAATCGATCACTTTTTTAGAAACGAGAATTTAAAATATCATATAATAATTATGAATTTGGAAATGCCAAACACATTTTTGAAATAGGTGAATCTTTAATCAACAGTTTCAATCTCTCGACTTTGACTTGATAATGTTATATTTTTTAGTCTCCATATTGATAGAAGAAAAATCTTTCGATCCAAATCCCAATTTGATAGTTTTTCTATCCTTGGAAGAGTGGACTTAATAAAACTCATTAATTTATAAGCTACAGTTATCACACAATTTTGAAGTCACGACTATTAGAAAAAGTATAATGTGCAACATGATACCATATGGTATATCAATGGTGATTATATTATATATTAATTGTGATTATGTTGTTACGCCATATTTTTACTGTAATTATATTATACATCAATTGTGATTATGTTATACATCAGTGTGATTATGCTAGTAATGACAAATTGACAATTGGTATGTACCTTGTACCGTACATCATGTTATGAGATATACCAACTCCAATTATTACATGGTGTTTTCAATCCGCATCACATATTTTATACTAAAAGATATTGTATATTATTACTTTATTATTTTGCAGTAGTTTAAAAATACTTTATTACGAAATATATATATCCATCTACATTACTTTATTATATTTTATATCAGATTGAACTTTTTTACACAACACTTATAACAACAATATCAAATTGAGCTTAAGTTCGAATCTCACCATAGGCATTACTCAAGTTAGTAAAGTATGGACTGTTAAATGCTAGTATGATGAGGATGGGGCATCACTTAACTTAGGGTTTGTTCTCTTCGACATAAAACAATTGAATCGAATCAACTGATCGAATCGATCAGAATCGAATCAATTGAATCGATTGAAGAAAATTACAAGAAATATTTGAATAAAAATATTAATTTCAATATTATCATTGTTTTATTATTAGATAAATAAATTAGGAACTGAACTGAACCGAACTGAACTGAACTGAAAATAAGCTGCGGAGAACAGACCCTTAGTCACGTATGGATCTTCAGTATATGGTTAACTTTTTTACGGATTACATTATGCATTTGTGATTGCACCATTCTTGTAACAATAATTTTTTTTAAATATTTCACTATTGATAATGCTACAATACAAATATGAACATAATTAAATACGAGTCTTGACAGATATTACCTACATGAGAGAGTGTCTATTGGTGCAAACATAAATATTGGTACAATAACATAATCAAATAATTATTTTATTTTCTTACAAGATTTTTTTATTTTTAAATGATTAAATTTTTTAAGATAATTAAAACAATTATCCAATAATACTTAAAGAATTATATAATAATAACAAAGTTAAGAATAATTTGTTGAAAATCTTCCAACTAGAATGATAAAATTAAATAATTATGCCAATAACTTCTCAAATCAATCGTATATTATACAAATGATCTTTAAGTAGTGTCTGTAGAAATTTGTCGACAGTACGTAGTTATTACTTACTTGTACTGAAAGCTGCATAAAATTGTTATTTTTAGTAAAAGTAGAGAGTTTTTGGTATTCGAGTACAAAAGTAGTTTAAATCATAATATTAGTATTTGATTAGTTTTAAATAAACATATTATGTGGTAAACTACGCATACTCAAATTTTAGGCTTTAATTTAAAACAGACAAAAATAATAATTTACTTGTTTCTCTACTTATAATTGTTACTTTTTTTTTCGAAAAATCTGCAATAAAAATTGATAATAGCAAATAATCAAAAATTCAGAATCTCTCCAGAAAGCAACAAAATATTTTTTAAAAGCATTTGCAATTTTTTTAAGTGTATAACCAATATTTTTCATAATATCAGCCAAGTTGCCTCTAATTTTACTGCTGTTGTGAATTTAATATATTTGTAGTTGATAATAATGATGGTTAGAGTTCCAACTACTCCAAATTGTGTAACTGTGTAATTGCTGACGTGTGGGAGAGGGGTAGGGGTCGTTTCTGCATATATATACTTGTATTAATTTCAAAGTGTGTTTTATTTTGTTGTTCATCTTGACCCACTAAGACTAAACAAATTGGTAAGATCAGGATGGACCACGGTTGGAAGTTTCATCAACACTAATAATAATTAAGATTTCTGGCGTAACTTTAATGGGGAGGCCAACGAGGAAGAAATGGAGGTAATAATTGCGGATCAGATCGTACCCCGTACGGATAAGTTCAAGTATTTGGGTTCGATCATTCAGAAGGAAGGTGAGTGTGAAGATAATGTCACTCATCGTATCAAGGCGGGGTGGCTAAGGTGGAGAGCAGCGATTGAGGTCCTGTGCGACAAGAAAGTCTCTCTTAAGTTGAAGGGTAAATTCTATAGAGTGGCAATCAGACCTGCACTGTTGTTTGGCTCCGAATGTTGGGCGATAAAGAAGTCGCTTGAGAGCAAGTTGGAAGTGGCTGAAATGAGAATGTTACGTTGGTCGTGTGGTCGCACAATGTTGGATAGAATCTCGAATGGGGTTTTCAGGAACGCGCTTGAAGTGGCGCCCATTTCAGCGAAAGTTAGGGAAGGGATATTAAGATGGTCTGGCCACGTCCGCAGGAGGCAGGCTTCTGCTCCAGTGAGGAGGGTGGAGAGTCTTTTGGTTGCTGGGGAGAGGAGGAGAGGCAGACCGAGGAGGACGTGGGAGGAGCAGCTGAGATTAGATTTGAAGGCCTTAAATCTTTCTGAGACCATGACTGTTGATAGGTGCTCTTGGAGGCGCCAGATCAGAGTTCTGGATTCTTTTGTAGTCAGTGGTGCTGTAGTTGAGAGCGTCAGGGTTGGGTTATCTCGGTTAGCTTTGACCTAGAGCATTTCCCTTTTTTACTTTTACTGTATATTTGACCCTATTGCCTTCTGCGTTTTTTTTTTTTTTTTTTTTTTGACAGGGAGCTGTGCGCAGAATCAACCTCTCTTCGATTAGAGCAGCGTTCATCGAGAGTGCAGTTGCCAAAGTCCCCTTAGATAAGTATCATGTGAATTAAACCATGGGCTCAGGTATGGTCGTGAGATTTTTCGTATCATATGCTTTTTTATATATACCACTCTATACTTTCACGCGCACTGTTCTGGGTCTTCACTGAAATGACCTCCCTACCGTAAAAAGTAGGGGCATGGTCTGCGTACATCTTACCCTCCCCGAACCCTGCTCTGAGCGGGATATACTGGGTATGTTTGGTTTGGTTTGGTTTTTGTCAAATTTAAACTAATCTAATAATAATTCGAGCAAGAGACACAAGATATTATATAAATCTGTATATAATTGTACTAATTTATATTTGTTTTGTACGAAATATGTTTAATTAATTTATGTTTGTCCCAAAAGTATTTCAGAAGTAAGAATTGAATGCAATATTATAGACTTTTAAAACTTTGTCAAATAACATACAAATGAACAACAAAAAATTTTATAGTAAACACATACAACACGAATCAAATTAGTAATCAAGACGGGTTTTTCAAGATCTATAATTCTTTATTAATATTGAATATTCCTACAATTCTTAGATATTGAGATCTCACTTTCTTTTGCTTGAGAGAACAATAGAGATTTAAACATAATATATATATATATATATATATATATACACACACAAGTATCCTAGTTATTTCACTAAGTTACTGCGTGATGAATATAACTGTTTATATAGTACTTTGTGATAACATCTTTAATTACTTATAAAATTATAGTAACAACTTTTTTCGCGTTAAAGGTGTTGGTGATTTTAGTGTCACCACTTATTTTGTTTAATTGAAACTAATATGTGAGCTAAGAGATTTTATAATTTGTATTCTAATATATGTTCGGGTATGTGCGGAGTGCACACATGTATAAGATCGAATTATAAGCCGGTACGATTATGGCTGTGTTTAGCAAAACTAATCGATAAGTTTCAGAATTGATTGGAAGGTGATAAGCTATTGACATGTATGACATTAGAAATGATAAGCTAACCGATTTTAATGTAGATGTTTAGCAAATTAAATTGATAAGCTAATTTTTTTTTTTTTTATAAAATTACATAAAATGACATCACTTTTATTTTTCTATTTTTAAACTTTCTCATTATATTTTAACAATAATTGTTATAAAATAAAATAAATAATATTTTTGTCTATTATTATTTTAATATATACTACCTTTAAATTACACATAGAAGCGTAATCGCACTTATTAAACCATCAACATTGACGTGAATAATGTCTGCATGTGTTGGCAATCTTTAAGACATGAAACATTTAAGACATGAATTTAATACTTAATATTATTTAATATATTAAATTAGAGGAAATAATTTAATATAAACTAATATTAAATGTAAAAATATCCATTAATTAATATCATTAAGACTCCACAATAAATTTAAGGACTCAATATATATATATAAGATGTACCTTGAATGCAGACGGCGAGGAACGTTTCAGCAGGGGATGAATAAACTGGCGCGAGAGAAGACGGAATAGCGGTAGTTTTTTTTATTTAGGTCATGAAAATATATTTTTATTTAGGTCACGATATATATGGAATATATAAAGATGAGAAGCTAGCTTATTTTTTTCATAAGCTTGAAAAATTAGCTTATCAATCAAGCTTATTTATAAGCTAATTGATAAGCTAAACTGGTTTGAGAAGCTAGTCGTTACTTAAACGAGCTTTTTTAGTCGATGGTCAAATAAGCTCAGAGCTTATAATTTGGTGATAAGTAGTCTAAACATGACTATGTCGGGTGCAGGGGCGCCAAAAGGTATTTGGAAATTTAGATTGGTAACTTAGTGATATTTCCGAATTTTAGAGGGAGATTATGGTAAAATTGACTAATTTCGTCAATTTGAAAAAGTCATTCGTCTAACCCTAATTTCGGATCACTAATTAAGACCTAATGACGGCGCCGCCTCCAGTAACCCTAAAAATCGATCTATTGTAACCCTAATCCGACATGTATAAATAAGACTCTCCTATTGAGTCTTATACACGCTTTTTCTTAGCTCTCTGTCTTTCTAATAAATCCAAAATTCTCTAGCAATTTAGCTTACGTTTCTGTGCCTAGATTCGTAAGTGTCCCTTTGGATTATCTCAGGCTAAATTTCTTGTAATCCGGGCATATGATAGAAATATCAGTTCGGAAAGTGTTTACACGATCTATTGAGAATCCGAATCTCCATCTTAAACCCTCATACACCAACAAAAGTATTACTGTAGTGTTTTCTAAACTTATTGTCACTTTGTTCCGGCAAACTTACTATCTACTTATTTCTTGGACGTTGATTGTTGTCTAGTTATCCGTCAAACAGATTATCATGACTTTCCGCCAAAGTAGTTGTTTAATACAAATCTTGATTCCGCCAAATTTACTAGCTGCAAAATATGTTGTTGCATTCATTCCTAGTCCCGCCAAAATTGCCATAACTCCCCCTAAAATGGGGTCATGGATGATCTGATCCTCTCTTTGCAGTGCAGACTGTTGGATCACACACACCGCACGGCATGCAGGTGTGTGTGTGTGCGTGGTGGATCAACGCCTTGGCAAGACTGTGTTATCTTTGCAGAAGGATCAGAATCCGTCATGGATCGGGACGCTACTGTTTAAATAAAAATAAAATAAAATTTTATTTGATAAATTCCACAACATATGTGACCCCAAACTACACAAGATCTATGCAGGTTATAGACTAGAAAATGAGAAGTAACAAAAACCGAAAATAAAATAGTTATTACAACACAACCCTAGACTATTACTCACAATTTCGAAAAGAAATTATGCTAATAATCAAATGTCTTATATGTTTACATAACATAAGTAAATGTTATTACAACAATAAGTCTATCTAACTCTTGGCTAGTCAATATGATACAACTACCTGAAACGGCACATTAAATCTAACCACCTCAGGATAGGGCCTGGCCCTTCCCTTTCGGACGGTAACTCGTAGACAGACCATCCTCGCTTTTAACTGAAAAAGGAAGATGATAACAAAAGAAAACAAGGCAAGAATGAGCAACAATGGCTCAGCAACATAGTGGTATAACAATAATAATTTAATATTTTATAACTCTAAAGATCAACAGGTTTATAATGACTAAAGCCTCGAAACCAAAGTTTCAACCCAGAATGTTTATATATCCAAAATCTTCATATATAAGGAATGACAAAAACATTTTTCAAATCAGATGATGATGGCATTATGATAGCCAAAGTTTCAACAAGGAATGTTTATAAATCCGAAATCTTCCTATATGAGGAATGACAAGAATACCTTTCAAATCAGATGATAATGTCATTATGATAGCCAAAGTTTCAACAAGGAATGTTCTACACGTCTACCATAAAGTACTTCGAAAGGTGCCATTTTGATCGACACATGCCAACTATTATTATAGGTAAACTCGATCAACGACAAATGAAGTTCCCAATCATTGCTCCAGTCTATGGCACAAGTCCGCAACAAATCCTCTAACGTCTGTATCGTCTGCTCGGTCTGACCGTCTGACTATGGATGAAGAGACGTACATAACCTCAATTCGGTACCCAATGCTTGATGAACCACCTGCCATAAATGCGGCACGAAACGGACATCCTGATCGGAAATAATAGTTCTAGGCGTACCGTATAATTTCACAATCTCAGCTATAAAAGTACGAGCCAGTCTCTCTGGTCATTAATACCAATAAAGTGTGCGGGCTTGGTTAATCGATCGACGATTACCCAAATCACGTTCATTCCATTTCTAGTCCTCACCCCGATGATAAAATCCATGAAAACATCTTCCCACTTCCACCCGGGGATAGGAAGCGGTTTCAACAACTCCGCTGGTCGTTGATGCTCGATCTTGACTTGTTGACAAGTCAAACACCGCAATATAAAATCTGTGACATTCTTCTTCATATTATTCCAGCAAAAATTTTGTTTTAAATCTTTGTACATCTTAGTCTTTCCAGGATGGATGGAGTAAGGCGTAGCATGGGCTTCTCGAAGTATTCTCTGCCTCAACTCTAAATCATTAGGAGCGCAAAGTCTGCCCTGAAATCTCAAAATACTGTCCCCATGGACCATAAAACCATGGGCTTTCCCTTTCATTACATCTTTCTTTAGTTGGGAAATCATCGGATCACTCTATTATTTCCATTTGATGTCATTAACCAAAGCCGAAGTAATTTCGAGGGAACATAACTGTCCTTGCACCCTTTGAAGCCAAACTTCTATCCCCTGCTCGATCAATTCCTGGCGAATTCTCTCTTCAGATGTAAGGACCTCGAGAATATGAAGTGATGTTGGTTTTTGACTCAAAGCATCTGCGACGACGTTGGCTTTTCCCGGATGGTAAAGAATTTTCAAGTCGTAATCCTTAATCAATTCCAACCAACGACTGTCTTATATTCGACTCTTTATGACTAAAAATATATTTTAAGATCTTGTGATCAATATAAATCCGATACGAAGATCCATACAAATAATGCCGCTGAATCTTAAGTGCGATAACGATCGCGACCAACTCCAAGTCATGAGTAGAATAATTCATCTCATATGATTTCAACTGCCGTGATGCAAATGGTATTGTTCTATCGTGCTGCATAAGCACACATCCGAGTCACTGTCCTGAAGCGTCACTTTAGACAAAAAATCCTTCGTTACCTTGTGGTAAAGCCAAGATCAGTTCTGATGTCAATCATATCTTCAGTTCATCAAAGCTTTGTTGTCTCTCATCAGTCCAAACAAAATGTTCCGTCTTCTGGAGTAATTGCGTAAGCGGCTGAGCGAGTTTAGAAAACCCCTCGACAAACCGACGATAGTACCCAGCAAGACCTAAGAAGCTACGAATTTCCTTAACATTATTAGGTAGTGCCAATCTATCACTGCCTCAACCTTCTGCGGGTTCACACGAACTCCTTCAGCCGAAATCACACGGCCAAGAAACATAACTTCCTTCAGCCAGAATTCACATTTTGAGAACTTCGCAAAGAGGTGATGGGCTCTCAAAATATTTAATACTAAACGCAGGTGCTGGGAATGCTCCTCCTCATATTGAGAATAGATCAAAATATCGTCAATAGAGACGACTACATATTTATTCAAGGTACTCGGTGAATGTCTTGTTCATCAACTGCATGAACACTGCTGGCGCGTTGGTTAGTCCGAAGGGCATGACCACAAATTCATAATGTCCGTATCTTGTCCGAAAAGCAGTCTTCGATACAT
This sequence comes from Orobanche coerulescens, assembly GCA_033398695.1. Taxonomy (NCBI): domain Eukaryota; kingdom Viridiplantae; phylum Streptophyta; class Magnoliopsida; order Lamiales; family Orobanchaceae; genus Orobanche; species Orobanche coerulescens. The sequence goes on along the minus strand of CM065814.1, from coordinate 136,997,564 downwards.
TGGACTCTTTCACTCGAAGCTAGTAGTATCCCGATCTCAAATTAATCTTCGAGAATACTGTAGCCCCTACAATTGATCGAACAGATCATCTATTCGAGGTAACAGATACTTGTTCTTGATGGTTACCTTGTTTAGCTTACGGTAATCGATGCAGAAGCGCAAAGAACCATCCTTCTTTCTCATAAGCGCTCGGTGTAATGTACCCTTTATCTAACAACCCTCCTAGTTGATTCTTCAATTATTGCATTTCTGAAGGTTCCATGCGATAAGGTGCCTTAGAAATCAGATCTGCATCAGGCTCTAAAACAATAGAAAATTCTCTCTCTAGATCTGGAGATAATCCCGTGAGATCATCTGGAAAAACATCTGAATACTCATTAACAACTAAAATCGAAGAGAAGTCGGCATGACTCTTCCCTATCTTCAACGCATAACACCAATAGCCCATGCAACCCTTATTCAAAAGCTTCACGACTTTCATGGAACTGATAAGCAATTCATGCTGACTTTACTTACAGCCCACAAAAGAATATTCGAGACCATCCTCAGTCATCATAGTGATAACCTTAGTGCGATAATACATAATCGCTCTATGACTCTCAAGATAATCATTATCGAGGTAGTTTCACCATAAAGGGTTCACAATCAGTCATACAATCAATACTCAAACAGCGCACACAATCTAAGGAAATGAAATAATGTGTAGCGCCAGAATAAAAAAGTACTCGAACTAGATGTGATAGAAAATGAACGGTACCTGAGGCCACCGCCACATCGGGATCATCCGCTCGGCGCATTTCATAAACTCATGGATGTGCTGAACCCATGCTTGAATCTCCCCCTATAAAGGCCTGACCCTATCCCCGACCTCTGTCGTAACTCTACTGCGGTTGGCTAGCTGATTGTCACTGATTCACACTCAGCTTCCTGGGTACCGGGGCAGAAACTCGGGTATCACCTTCAGTACAGCAAATCACCCGATGGCCCATCTCATCACAAGTGTTACATCTCAAGGGTGGAAAATAGCACTCGTGGTTGGTGTGACCAGTATGATTACAATTAAAGCATGTCACCGCACGAGTCGAGGTGCCTGGAGAGGAACGAGAACTCTTGGCGCACTTAAAAGAACGCAACGGCTGCCCGCCAGAACGATTAGCTGACGATGGTCTCTGAAAGTTGCCACCCTTATTGCCAGAATAGTTACCGGTGGTCTTCTGCTTCTTCGGTTCATTGGTGATTTCAGTGTTAAGACACAACATATCATATGTCAAAGCCCTGCCTTGATACTCCTTCAGGGTACTGCATGCAAACCCAACCACATAACACCATAATTCCATGTTCATACGTAGGCCGGAATGACGAACCTTATCACGCCAGAAGCAACGATCCCTTAGGGTACCCGTCGGTCCGTCCTGGAGTGGTTAACCCAAAGATATTCGCGGATCGCACCAGAAGCAACAATCCTTCAGAGGACCAATCGGTCCATCCCGGAATGAACATATAACCATACACATCTCATACATTTAACTTTCAATCATCAAGAACATACATCATAATCATATACTTGCCTTTGAGACATAGTTGAGTCAAGGATAAATGTATACAAGCTCGGTAGGTCTAAGAATGCACTTCCGGCCACAAGCAATTCGTAAAGAATACGATAATCAACAAACAAAACTCAATCCACACTAAAAAACTCCCGAAACCTCGTCTATAATTCACAATTCTTCAAAGATGTTCATATAGAGGTTAGAAATCGTCCAAATCCTCTCAAATCCGAGTAATATACAAAAACATTCATAAAATCGTGAGGAAAACATGGGTATGGAGTAGATATTTAATAATCTCAAGGATTTCAAGCTTCAAAATGAATTAAGCAGATGAATCTTAGAACCCACCCACCCCCCACCCCAAATTCCCCAAACTAGGAATTTGCCTCAATTCGGAAGGAACAAACGGATTAAATGTTGTATAATCTTTGTTATTCAACCAAAAATGGTGATAGATGAAGAAAGGTTGCACCAAATTGCCTCAAGATCGCCTCCCTCATGTTCTCTCGTCGGTAGGGTTGTAAATGAGAAGAAAAAGATTAAGAACACGGTTGACCAATCTTATATATTGGGCTTAATTAGCATGCGCTAACGAACTTGAAAAGGAATTGGACCTATGCCTCTGTCCCGTTAACGTACGCTAAATGCTAACTTAGCATGTGTTAGCGAGACAGTCCAGTAAAGGACAGGACATTCTGTTCTCAGCAGTTAGCATGTGCTAATAACACATTAGCATGTGCTAACGTAGCATTCCAGAAAGTCTGAGACATTATGTACCAATTATTTAACGTGCATTGACAGATACGATAACGTGTGCCAAGGATACTCACTAGCGCGCGCTATCACTATACTTTAGCGTGCGGTAAGGCTCCTGCACAGCAACTCTGTTGTGCAGTCTCATCAGTCTGAACAAGTCCCGAACGACACAAAACTAAAAGATTATCAACATCCAATGAAGCGTTTACGAAGAGCGTCAAAATATGCTTTCAGGTACTTGTAATACCCGTACTTTTATTGACTGTTTGACTTTGATGTTCTTCCTATTTTGTCACTTTGTAAACTCTTTGTGATGTTGTCGATATTGTTATAGAGTTTTGTACCTTGTTTGGATCACGATTATGTTGTTTTGACCTTGCGGAAGTGTTCTGGGTCAGAGAAATAACACACGCTAGGCCTAGGCTAACGTACGCTAATTCTCATTGAGTAGCGCACGCTAGCTTTGAGCCGTAGCACGTGCTAAGGGATCAGTCAGGTCAGAACCAGTAACTCATCCTGCTTTCTGGACTGGCAGTTAACGCGTGCTAGGAGTTCGTTAGCGCACGCTATTCGTGGTCAGTAGCGCACGCTAACATCCCTCCATAGCACACGCTAACGGGTTGGTCGGCAGAGGCAGTGAGGTTGTCAGGCTGTCTGGACTATCAGGTAACGTATGCTAGGCTTCGGTTAGCGCACGCTATAAAGGCTGTGTAGCGCACGCTAAGCTATCGCGGTAGCGCACGCTAAGACTTGAGCAGGGCAGAGGACAGTAGGTTCTGGACTCTGATTTCTGGACACTATTTTCGGCTAGCGCACGCTAAAGGAAGGCGATTAGTGCACGCTAACGGGGCCGACAGAAGCCACTGGACTACCCGGTGACCCCGCTAGCGCACGTTAATATTAGAGGCGTAGTGTGCGCTAGAGTGGACGAGTATATATTGGACAGTGGACTTCCATTTCGTCATTTTTCTTATCTTCCTCACTTTTCCGATCGAGAGCAGCGGGTTTCGGCGATTTGGAGAGTTAGAAGGCGATCCTTCTTCAGATATCAACATCTTTGGTTGGAGAACAAGGATTTAACAACATCTAATCCATTCTTTCGTCCAAATAAAGGTAAAAATCCATAGAACCCTATTTTTGGGAATTTTGGGGTTTTTCTTAGATTCGTTCGATTTATCCGGTTTGAACCTTGAGAATCTTGAGATTATGATATATCTACCCCGTATGCATGCTTTTCCTACGATTTTATGGATTGGTTTGTGCCGTGTTCGGACTTGTGAGGGTTTGGGTGATTTTCCAACCTCTAGTTGTTTACCCTTGTATTTTCATGAATCGTAGACAGGTTTCAGGAGTTTTTTCGTGAATTATGAGTATGGATTATTGATTATCATACCCCTTACGAATCATTTAGGTACCGGAAGTGTGTTCTTGGACCTACCGAACTCATACTCTTTTCCGTTCGGTTTCTCGATGTCTCAAAGGCAAGTATATACTTATGATTGTACGTTCTCGACTTTGAAAGTAGAATATATGAATGGCATGATTGTTTATATCCACTCTGGGATGGGCCGACGGGTTCTCTGAGGGTTTCGTAGCCTCTGGTGCGATTCCATGGATAATATGAGTTAACCACTCTAGGACGGACCGACGAGTCCTCTAAGGGTTCCGTAGCCTCTGGTGCGGTTCCACGGTTGATCATGTATATATTGATGTGATGCTATGAGATTTAGTTATTCCAGAATACTAGTCTTGAATTGATGAATTGATGGTTACCTTTACTTTATTGTCGAGGAGTATTGTATTTCATAATCGATATACTTGCACTAGCTATTCGACGGCTAACCCCTTTATGGGGGAAATACTTTTTATGTATTCCAAGTTCCAGGAGAGCGGACAGGCAAGTATCGGGACGTCATGAAGATGATGGGCAAGCGTGATACTGTGTTTTATCTCCGGTTATGTTCTGTGTTCCTCCATTCAGTGTTGTTGTACTGGAATGGTTATTAAATACTCGAGTATTATTTTTCAGATTCTCGATCCGGCCTGTGTTGCCGAGGTATTGATTTTTTGTTGGGATGTATTTGGATACATTGGATATGGTTGAATACCCTTTGTATTATCCTTCATTTCGTTGTATTTGGACCTTCTCGGTCAAGTTTTATAGTTTCGCGTATGATTAGCCTTGTGGGTCCCACGGAGGGGCTCACAGCGCTGTAATATACCCTGAATAACTTGGGGGTGTTACAGTACTAATCCAACACGAGATTCCGACCACCCGAAGGTTCGGAATACTAAAATAGGAGAATACGCCCAAAACTTTGAGAAATTACACATCGGCCCAAATGTCCGAAATTCACGATAAGGGTTGAATAACAATACCGACGCTCACAATGCGTCTAATATATTGAACGAACTTATAGAATATATAAAATGATAGCTCTGAACAATATTTACGAGAATCGGACCAAAACACGATAAAGTCACAACATTATCAAGATTCGACTAAAATGGCTCCGAAACTCGTTCGAATTACATAAGTGCATCACAAGATAATTCCAAAACATCGAAATGATTACAAGCGAGTCATACGAAGCAAAAAAGTACCAAAAGTAGAGAAATACGAATGCTATAAAAATACAAATATTACAAGACGCGGCGGCCACGAAGGTGCGAACTTGAGTAAGTGTAATACCCAACAATTTCTTTTCTTGTTATACTGTATTATTGGTCTTTTTTGGACTGGATATTTTTCCATTGGACTTGTTCGGTGCGTTTCGTAGTGTGTTCATTATTGTTGTGGAGCGTTGGTGGTGTATCTGGGTAACCAGGACGTTGTCGAATATCTGACCGGATTGTCGATAGAGTTGGGTTTTACTACTATGTTCAGCAGTAGACATACGACCATAAGTCGTATTAGTTACGGCCGTATTTCATGAGAGTTACGACTGTAAGTTGCTTTTGGTTACGGCCGTAACGTACCTACGTATTTTAGTCCGGAGTCCAAAGAGCTACTTACGACCATAATAATCATATGTTACGACCATATGTTATGAGAGTTACGGCCGTAACATGCCACTGCTATTCAACAGGGCAACATTTTTATCCGTCATTTTTCCATTCTTCCTCCTCCCTTCACGATTTTTGGTGAGAATTCGAGAGTAGTGTCCTGAGGCATCATTGTTCATCATTTTGGGAAGCCATAATCGTGATTATTATCATCCTCCACTCAAGTTTGTCCAGATCGAAGGTAATCTCTTGAAATCTCCTAGGATTGACCTTTGGGATTTTCATCTTGATTTCGATTCTTGTCTATTTTTGATGGTTCTATTAGTATGTTATGAGGTTGTTAAACATGTTCTATGGATTGTATATCCATATCTCGAATTTGTTTGAACTCAATCATGATTTTTATGTTCTATAGAAGTCTTGAGGATTTAATATCCGATTAAATATCTCAATAGGTTTTTTTTTATTCTTATGTATGTTTTCCGTTGTTTTCAGTCATTATACTCATAGTGATCATGTTGTCGCTGTATCTCTCATGGAGGATATAGGTTTTCGGAGTTGTTCGGGTGAGCCAGTGTTTGTCGGAGTTTTCGTTATCGATTTTCGAGGCACTTGTCTATACAAATTATATCGTGTGAATTGAAGTTGTTAAATGAATTTGTGATGGTTGTTCATTTTTGTCGATTGTGCATTATATGAAACGTCGTAGATGTTATGCTATTAGGTTAAGTTAGTGTCGGTTTATTGCTTGTCGTAGAAACATGTCAATAGAGGCGAGATGCTAGTTAGATAGTACACTTAGACGTATGTTGCAATACCTTGAGGATCACTGTGTCGTGTGGATTAAATTGTGTAAAGTCATCGGTCATATCTAAACGATGATAGTCCGTAATTGTGAAAATGAGTTGATTTGGTTGTAATGATTTGATTTAGTTGATTATAATTGTCGATGTGTAGTGATGCGTATAGGATTGTTAGGTTATTGTGAAGTCGTGCCTTTCGTGTTGAATGTTTTGTTCGGGGTGATTGTTTGTGGTGTTGAAGTATACTAGGGATTGATTATAGTGGTGTTAGTTCTTGGTCGTGGTTACATGTATTATGTGGCCATTCTAGTAAGTGCCTTGACTATATATATTGTGACTAACGTTTGGGGCATGTGGTTTTGCAAACCGTGGATATGAGATGTTTTTATACACGGTGAGATGTCCACTCGGGGAAGGTTCGACGGGACCTCTGAGGACTGGTACTTGAGGACAGATCAGGACGCGGTATTCTCACCTGATGATTGGTTCGATGGGGCCACATAGAGACTTGGCAGTAGAGCCTTGTCACGAGAATTGCCTTCGAGTGATGCGATATATTGGGTCGTGGACCATTTATGTTTTTGTCGATAATTGTGATATGTCCGGAATATCACAATGTTTTATCCTCGATGTTGAGATACATTATATATAGGGTCTTGGTACTTGGCTAGAATGGCACTAGATGAAGTATTGTACATGGTTTGTTCCTTGGTTGTAATGTTTTGGTGTCAGGATGTGGACATTGTGGTTTAAGAAAGATTTGGGCGGAGACCCTAATAACTTTGTAAAGATTGTTTTACGGAAAATAACTTTGGGTCGAGACCCAATTGTTTTGAAATGGTTTTGTAACTAAGGACATGAGGTCCAGAAAGATTTTCTATTTATAAAAACGTTGGTTACATGAAATGAGATTTGGGCCGAGACCCTTATTGCTTTACGAAAAAGGCTTTATGATTTTTGGACTTGAAGCCCCAAAGTACTTTTTTCGTTTTCTAAAACTCCAAGTTGATGAATTATTTTCAGTGACTTGAGTTGGTACTTTAAATACTAAAAACCTCTCGGGAACTCATTTTATGTTTTTTCGCCGTTCGTTTATGACGGATATTTGCGTGGTATATTTTGTAAGACTTGAATACTTACACTAGGAAATTCGAATTGCTAACCCCTTAAATAGGGAAATGCATTTTATGCATTTCAGGTGCGCTTGGATTGAGGGATCATTCACCAGGTCAGCATGGAGAATAGTGGACCGCGATATTGAGAGTTAAGAGTCCAGTCTGATGTCATTGTATTGTTGGGTTATATTCCGGTTTTCGATGTTTTGTATTTTGGCCACTGCGTGGGTATGTACAGTGGTGTGTTATATTTGAATTGAATTAGTCGTGTGACCATATCGGTCAGTGTATTTTACTATTTGACCATATCGGTCCTTGTCAGTATGTAGTTTGACCCCGACTGGTCAAACATTTGTTGTCTTGTGGTGATTAGCCTGTGGATTCATGTGGAAAAAAGGGTCCACGAAGTGTAATATTCCCGGTGGATTTCCGGCGGTATTACAGGAAGTACAACTAGAAAATATTTATCATGTCCTTGTGATGAAGAAGAACCTATTGTCAGTACCCCAACTAACAACTTTAGGTAACTATGTATTATTCGGTCAATATGATGTGAAGGTGTATCGAGAATTAAAAGTCATAGGTACACCATCAATATAAGGACCAAAACCTGCTGAAGGCCCCGACAGTTGCGCTTGAAGTCTATTTATGTGATTTCAGCTGAAGAGGCCTATGTTGACAAGGCCAGGAATAGTGACACCAGCGACTTGTGGCATGCACGACTCGGACATGTCAAACTAAAAATTATGCAAAAGTCAATGCTGAAAGGACTCCCGCAACTTGAGATCCACCATGAAATTGTATGTGTTGGATGTCAATATGGTAAGGCGCATTAATTGCCTTACAAGGAGTAAATTTTAGAGCTAAAACCGTTGGAATTGGTGCACTCATATATTCTTGGGAGAATCAAACAACCATCAACTCGTGGACGATATTTGATAACCTTTATTGATGACTTCTCAAGGTATGTATGGGTCTATTTTAAAGCATAAAGATGAGGCTTTTGAAAAATTCAGAGAATTCAAGGGCACAGTAGAACGTGAGCTCGGGAGAAAACTCAAGTGCCTCCGCACTGATAATGGAGGAGAATACACTTCAAATGAGTTCAACAACTACCTCAAGGAGTTCAACATCCGGAGGCAACTCACTTGTGCAAAAACTCCACAACTGAATAGAGTAGCGGAGAGGAAGAACCGCCACCTAGCAGAGACGTGTATAAGTCTTCTACATGCCAAGAACGTTGATACAAAGTTTTGGGCAGAATGTATGAAGACGGTAGTCTATATCACCAATAGGCTACCACAACCAAGGCTGGAATTTGTTTCACCATTTGAGAAACTGTACAATGTAAAACCCACAGTCAATTATTTCCGAGTATTGGGTTGTGTATATTATGTGTTTATTGCAGATGAAGATCGTAGTAAGTTTGATAAGAAAGCTATCCACTGCATTTTTGTGGGATACGACGAACAGAAGAAAGGCTGGAAATATTTTGATCCCGATATAAACAAGATATATGTCTCACGAAATGTTGTATTCGATGAGGCATCTTCATGGTGGGCAAACTATAACACCCCCAAAAATCCCGGGAATGTAAAAGCACCGTGGACCCTACATGGAACCCACTAGGCTAGGTAATCAACTTCACTCGTCGACTCACGGAATCGACACAACAACACCACAACACAAAGACACAAAATAATAAAAATCCATCCGGTTCAACCGGTCAATCAAGCAACACAATACTCCAACGAAAACATAACGGACAACTCAATACACTTTGCAAAATCAAAACCCCTAAGTACTTGAGTACGTCTATTAGTTCACAAGTTGGAAAAAAACCATATTGAAATGGACAACGGAAAATAAAGAAACTCGCTTGCATATGTCAACAACCCTGGCCAACATACTTGTACTGTCCCAATGCCCGCTCGTCCGGCTGAACATAGCCTGAAATTCATAAAACGAATTTCCCCAAAAAGGATCCCCAAAAGGGTTAGCAATTACGCTAGTACAAGTAACCAAATGAACAACTTACACCTTACACATATCGTCAAAGCATGCAAATGATAAAACATCAGTTTGAAACACACATTTCCGGAAATGCCATAACCCAAAACACATTTATAATATGCACCACAATTAATCGTCGATCCACATCTCTCTGGACCCCTACCAAGATCCCGTCGGATCTAACCTGTAGTGGTTAAAATCAAAGCTCGTCGATCCACGCCTCTTTGGACCCCTACCGAGACCCCGTAGGATATAACCCGTAGTGAGCATACACACACACGTTACTCATGCCATACTACCATGTTAAGAGTGTAAGTTCATAAGAGTACTTGCCTCGATTAAACGACGACGAGGAACGGAAAAGATTACGACTACGGTTGCGAGAAGCCGAACACCGAACCTAGATGATTCGTCAAACACGATTACAACAACTCGACAAAACAGTGGTAACGGAAAATACCCAGAAACCCACCTACGATTCATGTAATTTCATACGACAAAATTGACGAGGGCGGACAACAAACCCAAACCCTCTCGATTTCAAGAACACACCGAAATTCACCATAATTTCGTCGGAAACACATGAATACTACTAAGATTAATCATATCCATCATGGATACATCAACAATACGGGACGAAACCGACAAAAACCCAAAAACCCCCAAATCTCCCAAAATAGGGTTCTAGGATAATACCTTTAGATTAAGGACGAAGAAAAAGGATTAAGATGATGATAAACTCACTTGGGACACAACAATGAATCTCTCAACGAACTCCACGGACAAAACTTGAATAATCGCTCAAAACCTCACTTGGAATGCAGCTCTCGGTCGTAGGAAGAAAATGAAGGAATGGCGAAGTGAAGGTCAACCCAGGTTTATAAAACCTATCTTTCGTTACGTACGTTAACATGCTGATGTTAACGTACGTTACACTTATTACGTACGCAACACTCAAGTGTTAGCGTACATAATGGCTCGGCAGATCAATCTGTCCAAATCACTGGGTTCAATAGCGTACGCTACATCGGACAGTTAGCGTACGCTACAATGGAGCTTTACGTACGTAACACGCAGGAGTTAGCGTACGTAATGGCTCGGCAGAACAATCTGCCCAATCTGCTGAAGGCCATAACATACGTTAACGCTAAAGTATAACGTACATTATGAAGGTGCTGATAGCGCACGCAAGAAAGTATGCATAACATACGTTATGCATGCAGCAGTTCAATACTGCTGAATGTAGTTAACTGCACCGGGCAGTCCGAAGTCAAGACACATCACAAGGACAGAACCCAAAGCGTAGATACGAAATATTCACGACGATGAAGCTGAGTGCTGAAGGAAAATACAATTTCGACTACTGGGAAATCCGAAATACGACAAAGAAAGTAAAATTCCCTAAACTTATAGGAAATTACAAAACGGCTCAAACGTCCAAAAATCACGATACGACGTCGGATTAATAAACTGAAACTCACAACACGAATAACTCAACCATACGAACTCGTGTAACCAAAGTAGAATGCAATATCCGCATTTTTCCTTTTTTCGGCATTCTCATTTTTGTGTATTTTTTTCGTTTTTAACGACTCGCTTGTAACCGTTTCGACGTGTTGAATCTATTTTTATTCTTGGAGTTTTTCCTTTTGGGCGAGTTTCGGAGACATTTTGATGTAATTCCGTTTTATGTTATGTGTTGTTGCATGAACGTTTGATTCTCGTAAAACTCGTTCGACTTCGTAATTACCCCTCTAAAAATAAGTTTCGTCCCAAAACTTAAGAAACAAACAACTTGGGGTACCTAACACGCATGCTATCCTCGGTTTCCCAAGTTGCCTCCTCGACACCATGCCTCGACCACTGCACCTTGAGCAAATGAATGGTCTTATGCCTCAGTCGCTTCTCACGGTGCTCTAAAATCTTCAAGGGGCGCTCCTTGAAGGTAATGTCCTCGGCGACATCAATCTCACCATAATCGATGACGTGACTAGGATCCGGAACATATTTCCTCAGCTGGGAAATATGGAAAATGCTATGAACGTGACTCAAGGCCGGAGGCAACTCCAAACGGTATGCCAACTCATCGACTCTCTCGAGAATCTCAAAGGGCCTAATAAATCTCGGACTTAACTTTCCATTCTTTCCGAAGTGGAAAACTCCCCTCGTCGGCGACACCTTTAGCAAAATGTAGTCTCCCACCTCGAACTCTAAAGGTCGACGACGGACGTCGGCATATGACTTTTGTCGACTCTGAGCAGTCAACATCCTCTCCCGAATCAATTCCACCTTCCTCTTTGTCTCTATAGCGATATCTGGTTCGGTCCCAACCAAATTGGATGCCCTGTTCCAGCAAATCGGCGATCGACATCGCCGCCCATAAAGCACCTCATACGGTGCCATTCGAATCGATGCGTGCCAACTATTGTTGTACGCGAATTCGATCAACGGCAAATGCTACTCCCAATCACTGGTCCAATAGAGAGCACAAGCATGCAACATATCCTCAAATGTCTGGATAGTGCGTTCCGACTGCCCATCGGACTGAGGATGAAAAGAAGTACTCAGACGCAAAGGAGTGCCCAACGCCTTATGTACTGCCTGCCAAAAGTGCGATACAAAACGGCCATCACGATCCGAAACAATAGACTTCGGAGTACCGTGAAGCCTCACAATCTGCACAATAAACACAAAAGCCAACCTCTCCGGGCCCCAAATATCCTTGATGCCCAGAAAATGTGCCGACTTGGTCATACGAACCACAATCACCCAAACCATATTCATACCAGACTTCGATCTCGGTAAGCTTGTGACGAAGTCCATCGAAATATCTTCCCATTTCCATTTCGGAACGGGAATCGACTGTAGTAACCCAGCCAGTCGCTGATGCTCGATTTTGACATGCTGACAAGTCAAACACCTCGGTACAAACCGTGCGACCTCCTCCTTCATGTCGTTCCACCAAAAATTCCCCGTTAGGTCCTTGTGCATCTTACTCGAACCAGGATGAACTGAGTAAGGCGTAGCATAGGCCTCTCGCAAAATACTATGCCTCAATTCCAAGTCGTTCGGTACACAAAGCCGACTCTGGAATCTCAGAACACCATCCTCGTGAATCACAACCCCGAGAGACTTCCCCTTAAGAACATTCTCTTAGATTTGAGTAATCATCGGATCCTCCAATTGCTTTAGCTTAATTTCATCAATCAACGACGACGAAATATCCAAAGCGCAAAGTTGCCTGGCAGCTCCTGGCAACAAAATCTCAACACTCAACTCGATCAAATCCCGCTGAAGCTCAGATTGAGACGTAAGTATCTCAAGCATCTGCAATGCAACCGGTTTCTGACTCAAGGCGTCTGCCACGACATTCGCCTTGCCCGGATGATAAAGGATTTCGAGGTCATAATCCTTAATCTACTCCAACCACCTCCTCTGCCTCATATTCAACTCTCGCTGAGTAAATATGTACCTCAAACTTTTATGATCGGTAAAAATCTGACATGCAGAGCCGAAAAGATAGTGACGCCAAATCTTGAGCACAAAGACAATTGCTGCTAACTCCAAATCGTGAGTAGGGTAGTTGCGCTCATACGGCCTCAACTGCCTGGACGCATACGCAATAGTCTTGCCGTGCTGCATCAACACACACCCAAGACCCTGACACGAAGCATCGCTATAGACGGCAAAACCCTCGTTGCCAAACGGCAATGCTAAAATCGGGGCTGAAGTCAAATGCCTCTTCAGCTCCTCAAAACTCGACTGTCTCTCGTCATTCCAAACGAACTTCTCGGATTTATGGAGCAACTGAGTAAATGTCCGAGCTAGTTTCGAGAACCCCTCGACAAACCTACGGTAGTACACAGCCAAACCTAAGGACCTCATTCACATTCTTAGGCAGTGCCCAATCCAACACTGCCTCAATCTTCTGTGGATCCACCCGGACTACCTCGGCTAAAATCGCGTGGCCCAGAAACATCACCTCTTTCAGACAGAACTCACATTTCGAGAACTTCGCGTAGAGTCGCTCATTCCTCAAAATGTCTAACGTTACACGCAGATGATGCACATGCTCCTCCTCGTTCTTCGAATAGATAAGAATGTCGTCAATGAAGATGACGACACACTTATCCAAATACTCGATGAAGACCTTGTTCATCAACTGCATGGACACCGCCGGCGTGTTAGTCAACCCGAAGGCCATAACCACAAACTCATAATGTTCGTATCTTGTCTGAAAAGCTGTTTTCGGGACATCGAACTCCTTCGCCCGAAGCTGATAGTACCCCGATCTCAATTCAATCTTCGAAAATACCGCAGCTCCCTGCAACTGATCAAACAAGTCGTCAATCCTCGGCAAGGGATACTTGTTCTTGATGGTCACCTTATTTAGATCGCGGTAGTCGATACATAAACACAGTGAACTATCCTTCTTTCACACAAACAGAATCGGTGCGACCCAAGGTGAAGAGCTCGGTCGAATATACCCTGACTCAAGAAGCTCACTCAACTGCTTCTTCAACTCGGCCATCTCTAGAGGTGCCATGCGATACGGCGCCTTCGAAATCGGAGCCGCACCCGGCTCTAACTCGATAGCGAACTCAACCTCACGGTATGGTGGCAACCCTAGTAACTCATCAGGAAAGACATCAGGGAACTCACTAACGACTGGAATCGATGAAAACTCGACCCCACCATCCCCCGCCTTCAAGGCATAACACCAATAACCAGTACACCCCTTTCGCAGGAGCCTCATCGCCTTCAAGGCGTTAATCACGAGCTTCTGGTTTCTCTTTCGCCCCCCGAAAGAGTGCTCGGTGCCATCCTCGGCTAACATGGTGATGATCCTCGTGCGGTAGTTCATAATTGCAGCATGCCGCTCGAGCCAATCATCCTTGAGAATCAAATCCTTACCCTCAATACTCACAACAATAATATTAGAGATCCAATCCCTCTCACAAATAAACACAGAACAGTCTCGGACCTCCTGATCACCAATGATCCTATCACCGCTAGCAATCTTAACGATGAAAGGCTCACAAGGCGTCAAACAGTCGAGACTCAAACGGCGCACACACTCCATAGAGATGAATGAATGCGTAGCACCCGAATCAAAAAGCACACTGAAAGGATGAGACTGGATATGAACGGTACCTGTGGCCACGGTGGCTGCTGGATCATCGGCCCTCCTCATCTCGTAAACTCGCGGATGAGCAGAGCCGACACTGGAAGCTCCCCCTCTAGCGGTCTGACCCCGACCTCTTCCTCGACTGGCACTCGGCGGAGGCTGTGGAGTAAACAACCCCTGGTTCACACTCGGTTCCATAGGCGTTGGGAAAAAAGTCTGGGCGCTAAGGGTTCTCTCTCTCTCTCAGCACAGAAAGCAGCCTTGTGGCCCAGATGGCCACACCGATTACATGTCAGCAAAGGAATCAGACAAGTACGACTGATATGGCTCGGTCGACCACAGTTAAAACACTTCACATCACAGGAAGGAGTACTGGAAGCCCCGCGGAAACCCCCAGTAGAACGAGCTAGACCACCACTAGCGGGAAAGTTAGCAGACTGAGATTTCTGCTGACCTCCACCCTTGTGGCCCGAAAAAATTCCGGCGGACTTCTATTTCTTGCTCTCACGAACCACCTCACTGGCCGTCAGAGACATATCGTAAGCAAGATCTCTACTCTGATAATCCTTCAAGGTGGTGCAGGCGAGACCATACATGTAGTCACGAATCTTCAGTTTCATCCATATGGAAAAGTGGAAAATCTTGTCGTTATCCTCTCTAACTTGGGCCTTCACGAAGCCCAACTCCCGGTTGCAATCAGCAATAACCTGGGAAACCGGAATATCCCGAGGCTGAGCATCATAGAAAGCATGGACTCGAGCCTGTTTAACTGGCCACGGATAATATTCGGTCTCCATCAGATCTTTGAACTCGACCCATGAAGCAGCATAGTCCTTAGGCTCAACAGCCTCCCACCAGTCAGTAGCGTCCCCAGTGAGAAAGTACTGGGCAATAGGGACCTTGCGATCCTCGGTACAGTTGGTGGCAACAAATACCTTGGATATCTCTTTGATTCACCCCTACCAACCAATCGGATCTAAAGCCCCCGAAAACTGAGGAGGATGCATCTTGATGACATCCTAAAGCCAACGGTCTGCTCCGCCCCGAGTAGCATGGGCCGGAGTCGGGATCTGAATCGCTTGAGCTATCACAGCCATCTGGTTCACCATTTGTTGCATCACAGCTGCAACACCAAGATCGGCGTTACCGCCGGTTGCGCCCTCCTGAGTAGCACTATGGCTCTGATGACCATCAGTACTACCAGCCCCAGAATTGTGTGACGTGGCTGCCTCACTGACTGCCCCACGTCCCCGACCGCGTCCACGACGACGGCCGCGACCCCTACCCCGGCCTCTCCCAGCATCCATACTGAAGATAAGAAGTAGCAAATGCAATTCGATGATAAGTACGAGAGGATAAATAGTCACAATTCAAGAATCGAAAGTACGATACAAGGAAGCAAGGAATCGAGTAAGGAAAACTTACAAGCACGGGAAGTGCCGAGATGATGGCAGCGGGGTGACAATGTGCAAAACAAAACACAACTAGACCCAATTAACCGACAAGTCTAGGTATCCATAAACCTAGTGCTCCGATACCCTTTTCTGTAACACCCCCAAATATCCCGGGAATGTAACAACATTGTGGACCCCTACATGGGACCCACCAGACTAGGTAATCAACTTCACTCGTTGACTCACGGAATCGACGCAACAACACCCCATCACAAAGACGCAAAACAAAAAAAATCCACCCGGTTCGACCGGTCAATCAAGCAACACAATACTCCAACGAAAACATAACGGACAACTCAATACACTTTGCAAAATCAAAAGCCCCTAAGTACTCGAGTACGTCTATTAGTTCACAAGTTGGAAAACAACCATATTGAAAAGGATAATGGAAAATAAAGAAACTCGCTTGCACATATCAACAACCCTGGCCAGCATCCTTGTACTGTCCCAATCCCGCTCGTCCGGCTGAACATAACCTGAAATTCATAAAACGAATTTCCCCAAAAAGGGTCCCCAAATGGGTTAGCAATTACGCTAGTACAAGTAACCAAATGAACAACTTACACCTTACACATATAGTCAAAGCATTCAAATGATAAAACATGAGCTTGAAACACACATTTCCAGAAACGCCATAACCCAAAACACATTTATAAAATGCACCACAATTAACCGTCGATCCACGTCTCTGTGGACCCCTACCGAGACCCCGTCGGATCTAACCCGTAGTGGTTAAAAGCAAAGCTCTTCGATCCACACATCTGTGGACCCCTACCGAGACCCCGTCGGATCTAACCCGTAGTGATCATACACACACACGTTACTCATGCAATATTACCATGTTAAGAGTGTAAGTTCATAAGAGTACTTGCCTTGATTAAATGACGACGAGGAACGGAAAAGATTACGAGCGCGGTTGCGAGAAGCCGAACACCGAACCTAGACAATTCGTCAAACACGATTACAACAACTCGACAAAACAATGGTAATGGAAAATACCCATAAACCCACCTACGATTCATGTAATTTCATACGACAAAATCGACGAGGGCGGACAACAACCCCAAACTCTCCCGATTTCAAGAACACACCGAAATTCACCATAATTTTGTGGTAAACACATGAATACTACTAAGATTAATCATACCCATCATGGATACATCAACAATACGGGACGAAATGGACAAAAACCCCAAAACCCTCAAATCTCCCAAAATAGGGTTTTAGGATAATACCTTTAGATTAAGGACGGAGAAAGAGGATTAAGATGATGATAAACTTCACTTGGGACACAACAATCAATCTCTCAACGAACTCCACGGACAAAACTTGAAGAATCGCTCAAAACCTCACTTGGAACGCAGCTCTCGGTCAGAGAAAATGAAGGAATGACGAAGTGAAGGTCAACCCAGGTTTATAAAACCTGTTCCTTCGTTACGTACGTTAACATGCTGATGTTAACCTACGTTACACTCATTACATACGTAACACTCAAATGTTCGCGTACGTAATGGCTCGGTAGATCAATTTGTCCAAATCGCTGGGTTCGATAGCGTACGCTACATCGGACAGTTAGCGTACGCTACAATGGAGCTTTACGTAACACGCAGGAGTTAGCGTACGTAATGGCTCGGGAGAACAATCTGCCCAATCTGCTGAAGGCCATAACGTATGTTAACACTAAGGTATAACGTACGTTAGGAAGGTGCCGATAGCGCACGCAAGAAAGCATGCAGCAGTTCAATACTGCTGAATGTAGTTACCTGCACTGGGCGGTCCGAAGTCGAGATGCATCACAAGGATAGAACCCAAAGCGTAGATATGAAATATTCACGACGACGAAGCTGAGTGCTGAAGGAAAATACAACTCCGACTACCGGGGAATCCAAACTACGACAAAGAAAGTAAAATTCCCTAAGCTTATAGGAAATTATGAAACGGCCCAAACGTCCGAAAATCACGATACGACGTCGGATTAATAAACCGAAACTCACAACACGAACAAATCAACCATACGAACTCGTGTAACCAAAGAAATTACGAAGTTAGACGAGTTTTACAAGAATCGAACGCTCATGCAACAACACATTACATAAAACGTAATTACATCAAAATATCTATGAAACTCGTCAAAAGGGAAAAACTCCCAGAATAAAAATAGATTCAACACGTCGAAATGGTTACAAGCGAGTCGTTAAAAACGAAAAAAATACACAAAAATGAGAATGCAGGAAAAAGGGAAAATGCGGATATTACACAAACAAAGTGGCGTTACCAGATACACAGGAGCTGCAAGAGAAGTTACAAATCAAGTTGCAGCCAGATTCCTCTCAAAACAATGGCGACACAGAGGAACCAAAATTCCCGACGGATCAATTGGAGGTACGATCCAAGTGAAGAAGTCCTTGAAGAACAGGTGCTCATGAAACACCAGATGAAGTGCAGACTAGTCAATTAGAAGAGCAGCAACAAGAGCCTTCACAACCTCAAGTGCAAAGGTCTATCACAGAGAGACGGCTAAATCCAAGAGATCAAGAGATCAAAGATTTGCCCAGATAGTACGATCAAGAGATCAAAGATCGATTAGTTGTTCGTGGATTTGCTCAGGAGTATGGCATTGATTATGATGATACGTTCAGTCCAGTGGCTAAGATGACTATAGTTCATGTCTTACTGGCCTTAGCTGCAAGTAAGTCAGGGAAATTATGGCAAATGGATGTGAAGAATGTTGGAATATTTATTCCAAACATTTATTAATAGAGTTTTGATGATTAAGTTGCTAAACAAAGCAAAACAACAAAGAGGCGAAGCAAAACAACGAAGGTGACGAAGTCGCAAAAAGCAGCTCAAAATAAAAAGCTAGCGCACGCTAAGCATATGGGTTAGCGCACGCTAACGGGTCCTATCTGTAGATCAGACGAGTTCAAAGCTACCTGAAGTAAAGTCATCTGATGAAGATAGCGCACGCTCAAATGAACACTAACGCACGCTATCGAAGGCTATTTACCGTTGTGAAGACATTCAAACACAGAATGACATATGCAGTGACGAAATCATAGCGCACGCTAATGATGAGGAATAGTACACGCTAAAGTGTTTGAATTCAAGTCAATCAATCCGTTGGGAGATTCTGAAGCAAAGTCAAAAAGCTACAAATGGATATATGACACATGCAATGATGTGTTGTTAGCGCACGCTACAAGGAAGGATTAACGGACGCTAACAAAGAGAGACAGTAGCCACTGGACTGGAATTACAAGCAGTTAACGCACGCTACATGCAGTATATAATGTACGCTACAGGGAACAACACGCGATAGCATGCTAAGCAAGAAGGCTAGCGCACGCTAACAATTCAGAGGCAGTAACGGCTAGTTTGAGGAAAATGCCTATAAATACCAAGCCACTTGGTATCAAACAACACAACAACCTTGAGCAAAACATATATACTTGTTATATCATTGTAAACATCCTAGTTGTTGTACTTGAGCTTGAATTGATAGTGATTGAGTGTTATACACAAAATCATACAAGAAAGAGAAAAAGAAAAGATAAGTAGCGACCACTTTTCTAAATATGATTCTTCAATTTTTAAGAAGAATAAAAATTTCGCAGCGGAAATACATTTCAAAAAGACAAACTTAATAATTTCAAGTAATCTTCTCGAGTCATTGTTAAAACAAAACATGCCTTGACGTAAAAATAAAACAAATTGAACACTTGTTCATAAACATAGTTTGAGAGAAATAATATTAAATACATAAACATCTAATCATAGGCTTGATCATCCCACTCTCAATGGCATGCCACATCGAGTTCCTCAACCTGAAAGGGGTTAAATAGTGGGGTGAGCTTCCAACTCGCTCAGTGTGGAGAGTACGCAATATGTCTACGTTAATTACTAAATATATTAGCAAGTATAAACAACATGACTGATAAATTAAGCCGTCGGCTGGCAGAAGGCTTTATGCACAATTAAGTGCTTCTGACTGATTTGCACATTTAAGTGCTTCTGACTGATTGCACATTTAAGTGCTTCTGACTGATTGCACATTTAAGTGCTTCTGACTGATTGCACATTTAAGTGCTTCTGACTGATTTCACGTGCACATACGAGATAATATATAAAGCAATTAAAATAAACAAAAGCGTAATAAATCCCCACACCTGGATAAAATTGCAGTTCTGAACTTGAATGTGATGAAATGCTTGACTCGACAATTCTAGTCCCGTAAGTTCTTGTTATTATCTACAAATAATAATAATAGTTTATTATAAATATAATACTATAATTGAAGATAAAATACAAGACATAATTTAAATTGAATATTAATATTATTTGATAAAGTCAATAGGTTAAAGGTTTGGTCAAGAAGGGACTGATTTGAGAACATGAAAAACCGAACGAGGTCAAATTAAAATAATCGGTAAATGGGGACTGAATTAAAAATACTGGAAAGTTCTTGGGTATAAATACCCATAACCCTAAATAATCGGCTGCTTCACTTCTTCTTCTCCATCAGTGCATCTCTCTCTCTCTCTCTCTCTCTCTCTCTCTCAACTCCCTGATAAAACACACACACACAGTGAACTCGACGTATAAGGATTTCATACAAAAGTTGAATTCCTGAACAAGCAAATGCAAGAGAAACCCCCTACCAATCCAGGAAAGAATTCCAAACACGCACCATACAATTGCATCGGACGTATGAGAAAGCTGGAGATGGAAAGTCAGAAGGGCTGGAGGTGTTCGGGTTTGATTGCACCGGGTCGGGCCGAACATTTGTAAAAAAATCGAGTAGGATTAAGATTTCTGGCTCGAATCCGCTGAAGGGTTGTCATTTTGCAGTGGGTTCGGTCGTGGGTTTGTGATGGCGGGTTTTGTTTGGATAGATTGGTAGGGAAGGTTGAGGTTGTCGGTTACAACGCGTGGCGGTTGCTGGTGCCAATAAGGGTGGAGCATTTTTCGGCGGCCAAGGTCTAAGTTTTCAGATTCTGGTCAGGTACGTTTGGTTTTGATTCTCAATTGGCTGAAGGATTGAAAGTGTTTTGAGTTCCTGAAATTTGCTTGATGGATTTGATTGTTGATTTCAGGCTCGGGTCGGATCTGGTTTGAATTGTATGTCCGTGTTATGATTTTTGGGTTGTGTTAAAGGTCCGAAAGCTGGGCGGATGCTGGATTTTTGGGCTAAAATAAAGTTCAGTTTTCATGGCTTCGTTCTAAGACTCTAAGCAGGTTTGATTTGGGTTCTGATTCTTGGTGATGATTGATCTTGAATTTGGATTGTGAAAATCGGTGATGGAGATTTCAGGTTTGTTCTGGGTTAGTGAATCGGATTGCAAATTTCTGAAATGGGATGAAAAAGTAAAAGAAAAGGGAGAAGACATACCTTGATCGGTGAGAAGAAAAGGCTTCTGGCTTATGATTTTGTGTAATAATGTAGTTTAGTGAATTTGCTGTATAATGAGATGTAGTGTGTGTGGTTTTCTACTGTTCATCGTGAATTGTAGGTGTTTTTCCTTCTTATACTGATTTTATTAACTGCTGATTAATATCCCATCACCTCCACTAAGGTGGTTAATGCAGGAAAACTCTCCCATGTTCTAATCGTGTGTGAGTATAGGAGAGAGAAATATGGGCTGGATGTTATAATTATAATTGGGCTCTTAATTAATTATAGAATTTGGGCTGAATATTATAATGGGTGGCTTAGGCCGGTCCAAAGTGAATGGATTAAAATTAATTAAAATGGACTTGTGAAATCTTATGGGTAACAATTAATATCGCTTAAAATATGACTCGGGCCTAGAAATGATTATATGAAATACGATGAAATAAAACGAGGAATGACACGACAAATCACATGACTGGACATGAATTATAATGACATAAATGAATTTGTATGATCATGAATTAAACGATAAATTATTCGGGCATTAATTTAATAAAATTGAACATGTTTTCTATAATTCACAATAAATGTATATGCGAAATCGGGGCGTTACAACCTACCCCCCTTTAACAAATTTTCGTCCTCGAAAATTAAGTTACGTACCTTGAAAAATGAATGTTGGATACTTAGAACGGATCTCCTCTTCACGTTCCCAAGTTGCCTCATTTGGTCCCTGACGACTCCATTGAACTTTCACCAATTAAACCTCTTTATTTCGTAACTGGTGTACCTTACGCTCCAAAATAGCTATAGGTACCTCCTCATAAGTCAGATTCTTGGCTACATGCAACTCTTTGAAATTGCATACATGACCAGGATCATGTACGTATTTTCTCAGCATGGAGACGTGAAAGACATTGTGAACTCCTGATAATTCCATCGGTAATGCGAAACTATAAGCAAGATCACCAACACGACCCAAAATCTCAAAAGGTCCTGCAGCTTTCCCTTTTTATCAAATCGTATTACTCCTTTCATCGGCGCTACCTTCAGGAACACCTTCTCTCCAATCTCAAATTGGATATCTTTCCTCCGTTTATCCGCATAAGACTTCTGTCGATCGTGGGCAGTCTTAATTCTACTTTTGATTTTCGCTATCTTCTCTACAGTCTGCCCGATCAATTCTGGACCCAAAATTTTTCCTTCTCCAACCTCACTCCAATAAAGGGGCGATCGACATTTCCTTCCGTACATGGCCTCATACGGGGCCATTTGTATAGTCGCTTGGTAACTGTTGTTATAGGCGAACTCTACTAATGGCAAAATATTCTCCCAATTCTCACCAGTATCAAGAACACACGCCCTCAACAAAACTTCAAGTGTCTTGATAGTCCGTTCAGATTGACCATCGATTTGCGGATGATATGCAGTACTGAAATTCAATTTAGTGCCTAATGCACTTTGCAGACTTTTCCAAAATTTCGAAGTAAATCGTGGATCTCTATCTGAGACGATCGACACTGGAACGCCATGTAACCTCACGATCTCCCGAATATAAATCTTCGCATATTGTTCCATACTGTAAGTCATCCTCACAGGTAGAAAATGAGATGACTTCGTCAAACGATCTACTATCACCCAGATAGTGTCATTCTTCCTCACGGTTCGTGGCAGACCAACTACGAAATCCATTGTGATATGCTCCCATTTCCATTCTGGGATTTCCAACGATTGAAGTAAACCTCCTGGCCGTTGGTGTTCTGCCTTCACCTGCTGACATATCATACACCTCTCCACAAATACCCCAATGTCCCGTTTCATTCCTCTCCACCAAAAGAACTTCTTCGGGTCGTGGTACATCTTTGTACCTCCCGGGTGAGCGGAGTATGGTGCATTGTGAGCTTCTTCAAGGATTTGCTTCCTAAGGGGTGGATCTTTAGGAACACATAACCTCCCATTATAAGTCAAAACGTCGTCTGCGGCAACGACAAATTTCTCAATACTCCCAGCTTGTGCTCGATCCTTCATCTTGCACAAGAACCTATCACGTGGTTGAGCCTACTTAATCTTACCCCTCAAGTTTGGTTGCAAGACCAAAGATGATAGGATTGCTTTCGAATTCTTTGAAGACTCAACTACATCAATCCTCAACTCGGAGAACTCCTTTATCAAACTCTCCTGATCGGTCAAGCAAGCTAACTCGCCTCTAGTCTTCCGACTCAAGGCATCAGCTACCACATTAGCCTTACCCGGATGGTAATGAATAGTACAATCATAGTCCTTCACCAATTCTAACCATCACCTTTGTCTCATGTTAAGATCCTTCTGTGTGAAAAGATATTTCAAACTTTTATGGTCCGTGTATATCTCACACTTCCCTCCGTAGAGGTAGTGACGCCAAATCTTCAGCGCATGTACTACAGCAGCCAACTCCAGATCATGCGTTGGATAGTTCAACTCATGTGGTTTAAGCTGTCTCGATGCATAGGCTACTACTTTACCATGTTGCATCAAAACACAACCCAACCCCTGCTTTGAGGCATCACTATAAATAACAAAGTCTTCCGTCGGATCAAGAATCGTTAATACTGGTGCCGAGGTTAGTCTCCTTTTCAACTCTTGAAAACTTTTCTCGCAGTTGTCGTTCCATTCAAACCCCACGCCTTTCCTTGTTAACTGGGTCATAGGAGTGGCGATTTTCGAAAATCCTTCGATAACTCTCCTATAATAACCAGCTAGACCCAGAAAGCTGCGTACTTCGCTCGCATTCTTGGGTATTCCCCAACTACTCACTGCTACAACTTTATCGGGATCAACCTCAATTCCTTTTGAAGTCACCACATGTCCAAGGAATCCAACTCTGTTTAACCAAAACTCACATTTCTTGAACTTAGCATACAGCTTCTCCTTGCGAAGTGTCTCCAATGTAATCCTCAAATGTTCTTGGTGTTGTTCCTTGTCTTAGAATACACCAAGATGTCATCTATAAAGACGATCAGGAATTTATCCAAGTAAGGTTGGAACACCCTGTTCATCAAATCCATAAAGACTGTCGGTGCATTACTCAGATCAAAAGGCATCACTACAAATTCAAAATGTCCGTAACGGGTCCTGAAAGCCGTCTTGGGAATGTCGCACTCCCTATTCTTCAGTTGGTGGTACCCCGACTGCAAATCAATCTTCGAAAAGGTTCCGGCTCCCCTCAACTGATCGAATAGATCCTCGATTCTCGGCAGTGGGTACTTGTTCTTTACCGTGAGTCGATTCAACTCTCTGTAATCTATACACATCCGAAGTGACCCATCCTTCTTTCTTACAAACAGCACTGGTGCACCCCATGGTGACACACTAGGACGAACAAATCCGAGCTCCATCAGCTCTTGAATTTGGACCTTCAATTCTTGAAGTTCCCTGGGAGCCATTCTATATGGCGCTTTGGATGTTGGGGCCGCCCCAGGGACCAAATCAATGCTAAACTCCACTTGTCGGTCGGGTGGGACTCCCGGCAAATCTTCAGGAAACACATCCAGAAACTCTCGTACTATAGGTACGTCTGTAGGGGACACCTCATTAGTACGAGCGTCGACCAGACTCACCAAGTAACCCTGACATTTCTTCTTCCTTAGACCTCTCAGTGCTTTCATGGCTGTGGTTACTCTTGGTACTGTCCTACTCTTAGTACCATAAAAGGTGATCGACTCGCCTTCGGAACACCTCAATGTTACCTTCTTCTCACGGCAGCTTATATCGGCATCGTGTCTATCGAGCCAGTCCATACCAAGGATCACATCAAAATCCATAGAGTTAATCAAATACAAGCTAGCATCAAATTCTCTTCCTCCTATATCAATATTCTCGTCAATCATTCTATTAGTGAGGATTGTATTTCCTGACGGTAAGCTAACCTCAAGAGAATCAACAGTTCTAACGCTTCTATGACCAATGGCATGATAAAATTTTGCAGACATATAAGTATGTGTGGCACCAGTGTCAAATAAAGTGAAGGCAGGCACATTAGAGATCATAAGCATACCTGACACCGTGCCGGGATTCTCATCTGCGTCCCTTTAGGTCAAAGTATAGATGCGATCTTTTCCTCCAGAACCTTGACCTTTGGCCCTTTGGAGATAACAGTTCGAAGCTGGATGCCCTGGCTCCTTGCATCTGTAGTAGACACCTTTACTGTACAGGCACTCCCCTCCATGATTCTTACCACACTTCGAGCACTCTCGCTTACTGGTTTGAGTCTTAGGTCCCGACCTTTGATCAACCTTTGCTTGCTTATTAGAAACCACGACCTTATTTTGGTTTCCATTCCAATGCCTCTTACCGATACTAGGCTTCGTAGACTGTTGTTGATCCAGATTATGGCTAGCCTCAACCTCTTGGGCTCGAAAAAACATCTCGGTATAGGGTAGCACTCCATGACCAGCCACGATGTGACAAATACTCGGGCGTAAACCACTTCGGAACTTAAGGGCCCTCTTTCAATCTGTATCCACCATGTGCTCCACAAAGAAGCTGATTTAGTTGAATTTTCTTTCATATTCTTCAACCGTCATTCCTCCTTGTTCAAGACTCCAAAACTCTCTCTCCATCTTCTCTCGGTAGTGCTGTGGGTAGTACTGTTCCATCACTATTTCCTTGTACCGATCCCATGTTAATGCAGCACGCTCGGCCGCCAGCCTCAAACGCCAATAGCTTATCCACCAGCGTCCAGCATCCTCCACCATTTGATATTGGTCACAAAGAATTCTTTGTGCATCGGTGCACCCAATGAGCTCAAAGGTGCGCTCGAGCGACATGAACCATTCGTCAACAAAAGCTGGTCCTTCTCGACCGTTGAATGTTGGTGGGGTGAAACGCCGGAATTGTTGCACAACTTATGCCTGAGTAGGAGCTGGCACGTTATTATTGTGGTTATCCTGACCTCCATCACCACCACCACCAGCACCAAGGTTAGCATTCTGACCACCGAGATTATCTGCACTTCGGTTAGCTGGGCGTCCACGTCCACGAGTTGTCATTATCTTAAGGCATACCACACGCAACGATCCTTCAGCACTTACCCAACGAGAGGGAGAAATAAAATGGAGAGTTACACTGCATCTATAGGTTGAGCACCAGAGATTTCTAGCAATGATGACTTTCGCATGTCACACATATACTTATGAATTTATAAGAAAACAATTTCATGCCCAAATACTTTATCATAAAATTCTTATGTACAAAATAGACTGAAGATGCATCTATAATGCATGAATCATGGTTGATCTGGTAAACTGCATTTATCACATAATGAATAATAATAACTTAATATACCTTGGAGTCGACGCGGAGCGGCAGAGGTGGATGATCATAATTGCTAAAAATATTGACTACTTGCGAAAATGAAATTTTCAGTTTAAAAAAGAAACCATTTTAACGAGTCTACAGAACCGTAGACCTGCTCCGATACCACTTATGTAGCGACCACTTTTCTAAATATGATTCTTCAATTTTTAAGAAGAATAAAAATTTCGCAGCGGAAATACATTTCAAAAAGACAAACTTAATAATTTCAAGTAATCTTCTCGAGTCATTGTTAAAACAAAACATACCTTGACGTAAAAATAAAACAAATTGAATACTTGTTCATAAACATAGTTTGAGAGAAATAATATTAAATACATAAACATCTAATCATAGGCTTGATCATCCCACTCTCAATCGCATGCCACATCGAGTTCCTCAACCTGAAAGGGGTTAAATAGTGGGGTGAGCTTCCAACTCGCTCAGTGTGGAGAGTACGCAATATGTCTACGTTAATTACTAAATATATTAGCAAGTATAAACAACATGGTGATAAATTAAGCACGTCAGCTGGCAGAAGGCTTTATGCACAATTAAGTGCTTGGTGATTTGCACATTTAAGTGCTTCGATGATTGCACATTTAAGTGCTTCGATGAATGCACATTTAAGTGCTTGGTCGATTTCACGTGCACATACGAGATAATATATAAAGCAATTAAAATAAACAAAAGCGTAATAAATCCCCACACCTGGATAAAATTGCAGTTCTGAACTTGAATGTGATGAAATACTTGACTCGACAATTCTAGACCCGTAAGTTCTTGTTATTATCTATAAATAATAATAATAGTTTATTATTAATATAATACTATAATTGAAGATAAAATACAAGACATAATTTAAATTGAATATTAATATTATTTGATAAAGTCAATAGGTTAAAGGTTTGGTCAAGAAGGGACTAATTTGAGAACATGAAAAACCAAACGAGGTCAAATTGAAATAATCGGTAAATTGGGGACTGAATTGAAAATACTGGAAAGTTCTTGGGTATAAATACCCATAACCCTAAATAATCGGCCGCTTCACTTCTTCTTCTCCATTAGTGCATCTCTCTCTCTCTCTCTCTCTCTCTCTCTCTCTCTCTCTCTCTAAACTCCCTGATAAAACACACACACACGGTGAACTCGACGTATAAGGATTTCATACAAAAGTTGAATTCCTGAACAAGCAAATGCAAGAGAAACCCCCTACCAATCCAGGAAAGAATTCCAAACACGCACCATATAATTGCATCGGACGTATGAGAAAGCTGGAGATGGAAAGTCAGAAGGGCTGGAGGTGTTCGGGTTTGATTGCACCAGGTCGGGCCGAACATTTGTAAAAAAATCGAGTAGGATTAAGATTTCTGGCTCGAATCCGCTGAAGGGTTGTCATTTTGCAGTGGGTTCGGTCGTGGGTTTGTGATGGTGGGTTTTGTTCGGATAGATTGGTAGGGAAGGTTGAGGTTGTCGGTTACAACGCGCGGCGGTTGCTGGTGCCAGTAAGGGTGGAGCATTTTTCGGCGGCCAAGGTCTAAGTTTTCAGATTCTGGTCAGGTACGTTTGGTTTTGATTCTCAATTGGCTGAAGGATTGAAAGTGTTTTGAGTTCCTGAAATTTGCTTGATGGATTTGATTGTTGATTTCAGGCTCGGGTCGGATCTGGTTTGAATTGTATGTCCGTGTTATGATTTTTGGGTTGTGTTAAAGGTCCGAGAGCTGGGCAGATGCTGGATTTTTGGGCTGAAATAAAGTTCAGTTTTCATGGCTTCGTTCTAAGACTCTAAGCAGGTTTGATTTGGGTTCTGATTCTTGGTGATGATTGATCTTGAATTTGGATTGTGAAAATCGGTGATGGAGATTTCAGGTTTGTTCTGGGTTAGTGAATCGGATTGCAAATTTCTGAAATGGGATGAAAAAGTAAAAGAAAAGGGAGAAGACATACCTTGATCGGTGAGAAGAAAAGGCTTCTGGCTTATGATTTTGTGTAATAATGTAGTTTACTGAATTTGCTGTATAATGAGATGTAGTGTGTGGTTTTCTACTGTTCATCGTGAATTGTAGGTGTTTCTCCTTCTTATACTGATTTTATTAACTATTGATTAATATCCCATCACCTCCACTAAGGTGGTTAATGCAGGAAAACTCTCCCATGTTCTGATCGTGTGTGAGTATAGGAGAGAGAAATATGGGTTGGATGTTATAATTATAATTGGGCTCTTAATTAATTATAGAATTTGGGCTGAATATTATAATGGATGGCTTAGGCCGGTCCAAAGTGAATGGATTAAAATTAATTAAAATGGACTTGTGAAATCTTATGGGTAACAATTAATATCGCTTAAAATATGACTCGGGCCTAGAAATGACGATATGAAATACGATGAAATAAAACGAGGAATGACACGACAAATCACATGACTAGACATGAATTATAATGACATAAATGAATTTGTATGATCATGAATTAAACGATAAATTATTCGGGCATTAATTTAATAAAATTGAACATGTTTTCTATAATTCACAATAAATGTATATGCGAAATCGGGGCGTTACACGATTGGATTCGGTGTTATTAGGATCAAGGATCCGGCATTGTTAGAATCGCAATCGATATCTAAGTGAGGTTTATAGAGTACCCATAGAAAGCTAGAGTGGTTGATTTCTTGTCCAAAAGAAAAGGAAAATAGTTTAACTTGGACTGATATAAAGACAAGATTGTAACAGTAATATCTCGACTGATAGAAGAGAGATTGAACGGTTTACTCGGACCGATAGAAGACGATCTTGTAATGGTTATCCCTCGACCGATAGAAGAGAGGTGCAGAGGTTTATCTTAAGCCTATGGAAAAAGATACCGAGAGAGGATGTAGGCACGTTTGGCCGAACCTCTATAAATCCTTGTGTCGTTTTATTTTCTGCACTTTTATTTAAATCGCTTCCGCAACGCGAAAGAGTTTCAAAACTCTATCTCCAAACGGTGATACCGACAAATAATACACCAACAATTGGTATCGGATCGGTACTCCGAAAAGCGGCTTAACATCCGAGGAGAAGATCCAAATGGCGTTCCAATTTGCTCCAATCGAAGGTCTTGCGCTAAACCGACCTCTATTCTTCGATGGATCGAACTTCATGACATGGAAGAAGAAGATGTCAATATTCATTCGAGCTTATGACATCGAGCTTTGGAAAGTAATATGTTTTGGTCCGAAAATTCCTCTCAAATCCGACGGTACGCTTAAATCTTTCGAAGAATATGATGACGCTGATTGGGAAAATGATCATTATAATTGCAAAGCAATGCAATTATTGTATTGTGCCTTAAATCCGGAAGAAGACAACCGGATATCTTCGTGTGATAGTGCCAAAGAGATTTGGAAAATGCTTGAAGTCACACACAAAGGAACGTCTCAAGTCAAGGAGACGAAAATAAATATGCTCCTACATGAATACGAGCTATTTATGATGAAAAGTGAAGAATCCATCACAAACATGCTTGACCGTTTCTCGGTCATATCAAATGGATTAGCTTGTTTTGGAAAACCATTATCTAGTGAGAAAGTCAAGAAAATCTTAAGATCACTACCTGTTGAATGTGATGGTACGGTGACGGCTATAATGGAATCTAAATATTTAAACAATCTTGATTTTAGTGCTCTTATTGGTTCACTTATAAACTACGAGATTGTTCTAAAATCTCGGAATGTCAAACCGAAGTCGAAGAAAAGGACAATAGAAGGCTAAGATGTCTAAAAGAGAAGAAATCTCGGTTGATGAAAGCGACGAAGAATCGGCATATTATGCCAAAAATATTAATAAGTTCCAACACTTATTAAACCGGAGAAAGCAGGACATCCAAAAGGGTGAATCTAAGAAATTCGACAATAATTGTCGATTATGTGGTATTATGTGGTAAATCAGGCCACTTTGCGAAGAATTGCCGAGTAAAACCCTAGAAAGAGGTTTTAATAGCAGCATGGAGCGATGAAAACGAAGATGAAGATTTTCTAAATCAAAATAATCTCGCTCTTATGGCCCGGAGTTCATTCTACGACAGCGACGTCGAAAGTCAAGTAAGTAATTCTTACGATGAACTATTTGAAGCATTTGAATTATTGCATACGGATTATCAAAATGCTTTATCGAAAATAAAAACCCTTAAAAATAAATCATTGGAAATTGAAAATTCCAAAATTCTTGAAAAGGGAAAATTTTTCGAGACCGATCATTCAAAATGCGTTGAAAATGAAAATATTTTAAAGAATGATCTCTTGAATGTTGAAACCGAGCTTAAAAATTTAACGAAGAAATTTTCGTGTGGAAACAAAAAATTTGAACAAATGCTCTCGGTTCAAAAATCTACGTTGAATAAACAGAGGTTGGGATTCAAACAATATTCTAAAAATGAATCCGTAAATTTCAAGATACCCCATTGTGAAAAATGTTTAAAGATTGGGCATCATATTTCAAACTGTAAAAGCCCACACCGGACGATAAAAACCAAAAAGATTTGGATTCCAAAAGGAACTTTTATTCCGAATATCGTCTATGTCTCAAAAGAAAAACCAACTATAGGTTGGATACCCAAAAATTAATTTTTTTTAAACAATTGATATTTTACTCAGGGGGAGTATTATGTATTTTAAATAGGAGAAGTTATATTTTTATATTTTATATTACCATTTTATTTGGTATCCTCTATTCAATTAGTATATTTTGCTTTATACTTTTTGCTGAATACAAAAGGGGGGAGAAAGGAGTTGAATTGACAAAAAGCGTCATGGAATAATGACGAGAAAAATAAAAAGTTAAACGGAGGAGAGAATAATAAAAATCGAAGAAGTCGAAAAGGAGAAAAATAAAGTATACAAAAAGGGGGAGAAACGAAGGAGTTGAAAAATGAAAAAGAGAAGTCGAAAATGACAGAAAAAGAAAAGATGGGTGAAACTAACGAAACGTACAAAGTCGAAAACTTTGAATCGTACAAATATATATATATATATATTTTATTTTTGCAGGTTTTATCCAATTCAAGGTTGTTTTTTAATCATCAAAAAGGGTGAGATTGTTGGAATATTTATTCCAAACATTCATTAATAGAGTTTTGATGATTATGTTGCTAAATAAAGCTAAACAACAAAGAGGCGAAGCAAAACAATGAAGGTGACGAAGTCACAAAAAGTAGCTCAAAATACAAAGCTAGCGCACGCTAAGCATATGGGTTAGCGCTAACGGAAACTGTCTGCAGATCAGACGAGTTCAAAGCTACCTGAAGTAAAGTCATCTGATGAAGATAGCGCACGCTACAAATGAACACTAACGCACGCTATCGAAGGCTATTTACTGTTGTGAAGACATTCAAACACAGAATGACATATGCAGTGACGAAATCATAGCGCACGCTAATAATGAGGAATAGTGCAGGCTAAAGTGTTTGAATTCAAGTCAATCAATCCATTGGGAGATTCTGAAGCAAAGTTAAAAAGCTACAAATGGATAAATGACGCATGCAATGATATGTTGTTAGCGCATGCTAGAAGGAAGGATTAACGCACACTAACAAAGAGAGACAGTAGCCACTGGACTGGAATTACAAGCAGTTAACGCACGCTACATGCAGTACATAACGTACGCTACAGGCAACAACAGGCGATAGCGCATGCTAAACAAGAAGGCTAGCACACGTTAACAATTCAGAGGCAGTAACGGCTAGTTTGAGGAAAATGCATATAAATACTAAACCACTTGGTATCAAACAACACAACAACCTTGAGCAAAACATATATACTTGTTATATCATTGTAAACATCCTAGTTGTTGTACTTGAGCTTGAATTGATAGAGATTGAGTGTTATACACAAAATCATACAAGATAGAGAAAAAGAAAAGATACGATTGGATTCGGCGTTATTAGGATCAAGGATCCGGCATTGTTAGATTCGCAATCGATATCTAAGTGAGGTTTATCTAGTACCCATAGAAAGCTAGAGTGGTTGATTCCTTGTCCAATAGAAAAGGAAAACGGTTTAACTTGGACCGATATAAAGATAAGATTGTAACGGTAATATCTCGACCGATAGAAGAGAGATTGAATGGTTTACTCGGACCGATAGAAGACGGGCTTGTAACGGTTATCCCTCGACCGATAGAAGAGAGGTGCAGAGGTTTATCTTAAGCCTATAGAAAAAGTATCGAGAGAGGACGTAGGCACGTTTGGCCGAACCTCTATAAATCCTTGTGTCATTTTATTTTCTGCACTTTTATTTAAATCGCTTCCTCAACGCGAAAGAGTTTCACAACTCTATCTCCAAACGGTGATACCGACCAATAATACACCAACAAAGAATGCTTTTCAACATGGAGAACTTGATCGTGATATTTATATTGATCAACCACAAGGATTTGTGAATCATGAAAAGCCAGAGTACATGTGCAAGTTGAAAAAGGCACTATCTGGCTTGAAGCAGGCACCCAGAGCATGGTACGGGATTGTTGAGTTCCTAGTCCAAAGTGGTTATCACGTTGCACCAGCAGATTCGAGCTTGTTCGTGAAGCTCAAGGAGGAAAATTATCGATTGTCCTTGTACATGTAGATGATTTAATCATCACCGAGATGACACAAATGAGATTTAATGGACAAGGGAAAAGTTGACAGTTCGATTTCAAATGAAAAGGCTTGGTGAGTTGAAGCACTTTTTAGGATTGGAAGTTGAAAGAACCGAAAATGGCTTATTTTTTGGTCAACAAAAATATGCAAGATATCTTATTCAAAAGTTTGGGGTAGTTGAGTGCAAGCCTATTTCTACTCTGATGGAACCAAACATGAAGTTGTATGCCTACGATGGAAAGGACTTGGAGGATACAAAGATGTATCGGCAAATAGTAGGTACTCTTATCTATCTAACTCTTTCTAGACCAGGTATTACTTTCGCTGTAGGTGTTGTTAGCAGGTTCATGCAGAAACCGAAGAAGTTACACCTTGAAGCAGTTAAAAGAATCGTGAGATATGTTGAAGACACGATTGATTGGGGACTTTTCTACAAGAATGGAGTATAAAGCAGGGTCAGCAGCTATTGTGATGCTGACTATGCCGGAGACCATGACACTCGGAGATCGACTACAGGATATGTATTCAATCTTGGTTCGGGAGCTATATCATGGTGCAGTAAGAGACAACCTATTGTTTCTCGTTCAACCACTGGAGCAGAATATAAAGCAGGGGCTATGGCTGCACAAGAGTGTGCTTGCTTGACTCAACTCATGAAGGATCTGAACCAACCAATAGAAGATGGGTTCCATTACATTGTGACAACTTGTCAACAGTTCGTTTGGTCAAGAATCCAGTATTTCATGCTCGAACCAAACATATCGAAGTAAATTATCATTTCTTACGAGAGAATGTACTTCAAGGAGATATTGACATGAAACCGGTCAAGACAGAAGATCAGGTTGCAGACATATTTACGAAGAGCTTAACTGCAACAAAGTTTTATGAGTTTTGAAAATTACTTGGAATGATTGTACGTACCAGGAAAGTTGGCAATGAGGGAGAGTGTTCAAAGTCATTGCCAACAATATCTAGAAAGTCATCAACCAAGAACTCAACAACATCTAGAAACCATCCATCCTTGAAGATTTAGTTGGCAAATTTGACAGGGAAGTTATGAAGTAATCAATGATCTCCAATGCTTCCAAAAATCTGCACCATATACTCCTATAAATAGCAAGACGTTTGATTGAGTTGTATCCATCTCCAAGAGTGAGTTCAAAGAGTGAATAACAATCCAAGTTGAGATTGAGTGAGTTTGAGAGTTTTTTATCATAGTGAGTTTGTAATTTTATTCTTGAGTTGCAATAGAATAAATATTTTTCACTCAATCATCGGTAATTCACTATAATGATCCTGTGATATCCCAACAGTCTGGTGGCTCAATCAAATTGAAACCACACGAATCTTAGTAAAATTTGCAAATCTATCGATTGCCCACAGAAACAGCAAACATAGCCTCGAATCAAAACCCTAATAATCAAACTCACCAAAACCGAATAATAGTTACACTAATAGAAAGGTTATACTACGCAAATTAGTAATATAAAGATCAAAAATCAGATTATCTTTGTAATCTATGAGAAAATAGGTTTTTGAAGATTATACATATATATATATATATATATAATTAGGATCAAATGATTCTTATCCTGCGAATTGCGAATATGCATGAGTTTTGCACTAATTATGCATGAAATATATGCATTTCGTGCATCAAAATTGCAATGCATTAAAATATGCACTATATGCATCAAAATATCGCTGCATTAAAATATTGCATTATATGCATCAAAATTTTGTGAGAATAAATGTAGGCCATCCATTTATCAAGATATATGTATGAATTCATTCTTATTTCTTAACTTAAATTGCATTATATATATGGTTCAGGTGAGAAATGAGAGAGGAGAGAGAAAATGAGTTAGGGTTTTAAGTTTTTCTATTTATATTTTCTGAAAATAACACCCCTAAGTTTCATATCCGATACAAATTGATCCCTGTAATATTTAATTATAAAAAATTTTAGTTTTTCAATTAAAATTATTAATAATCAAAATAATATTAAAATATGATTATAATATTATCAAAATCCTTAATTTAATTATATTAAAGATTTTATAAATATTATTAATCAATTAATCATTTTATTCAAATAAAAATACAGTTCAAATCAATAAATTCATAACTAAAATAAATAATTTACGAAATTTATTTATTAAACATTGGTCTGGTCCAAATATTTAAATAATATTTATTTAAATATTTTGGTTAACAAATAAATCAATGACTCAGGGAATAACTCAAAATAAATACCAAAATTTTCTTATTTTTATTTATGTAAAAATAAAATATTATTTGATCTATTCTGAAAAATTATATTTACAGTTCAAACAGCTAAGTATTTTAAACGGTTCAGACTCACTGGTCTGATCAAAATATACAAATAGAAATTAAATAAATAATTTCTAGGTTAATTAATCTGTAAGACACGATTTACCCAATTATTTTAAGACTCATCAAACTAGAATAAAATAATATTTTAAATTCATATTTATTTATTTTTAATAAATACAATTTAAATCTAAACTCGTCCAGTAATTCACGCAACAATCATAAACAATTAGGGAGAAATCTTTAAACATTTAATCACATAATACATCAAAATGGAATAGTAACCATTTAAAATTCATATTTAATATTAAAATACTCATATAAAATCTTTGGTCGTTACAATTCAATTGCTGTCAAAAACCTTGTTTTCTAGTAACACCCTTTATAAATCTTGTTGTAACTTCTTGTAATCTTGTTATTCACCAAACATACTATTGTGAAGACTTCTTCACAACAAAGGGGTTGTTAGTCCCAAAAATATTGGCAAAGTTGTCATTTCCACACAATCATAAATAGGGGCAGTTGTTAGTCCCAAAAATATCGTAAAAGGGGGTTGAATACGATAATCTCAATAAATTCGATTTCTTACGGATAAAGATTTATGGTTCTAGAAACTCAAATAACAACACGGCTCAGGGAAAATATCGTTTTATATATAAACATCGAAGGGGTGCTACACAATTAACACATTATGTTCGCTACAATGATAATCGTTATAAACAATAAATACAGACACAAAGCTTTTATAATATTCTTAGCTATGCTCTTTTCACTCGCTCTATATGTATTGAATGAAAACGAAAATAAAACGTAAACTTCTTTGCTTCCTATTGTGTAGGCTTGAATTTCAATTCGTAATAAGTAAACGAAATGCTTCACAAATAGATTTGCTCATCGACACATTTTCTCACCCGCTTTTTGTATCGAAAGTGTCGATGTGAGTGCTAAAAGTGTCGAAGGGCTGCATTTTACTTTCTTAATTAAAAAGTGTCCATCACTTTTTATATTTAAAGAAAGTGTCGATCACTTTTTAAAGAAGAAAAGTATTGACCAGTCAATATTTATTTGACTGGCAATCCAAAAGTGTCGATCAAACTTAAATCAAATAACTGTAGACACGTTTTGATTATTCAAAAAATATTAATTATCTTTTATCTCCCCTGGTTGTTTGTTTGCAGTTTGGCCCCTGAGGTTTGAGTTACTGCAGTTTGACCCCAAAGCTTTTTAAACTTATTTTTCGTAACTGATTTTCCCGCCTAACACTTTTTAAACTTATTTTTCATTTTATTAATAAAACTAGAAATAGTATTTGTCCTCTTGACAAAAAAGAAAAAAAAAAGAAATAGTATTTATCCTATAACATCCTAAGCAGCGGAAAAACAGAGAACCAATGTAAATTCTCTCAAATTATAAGCGCCAAATTTCAACTCTCTCTCTCTCCCTCCCTCCCTCCCTCCCTCCCCCTCTCTCTCTCTCTCTCTCGCTCTCTCTCTCGTAAACCCTAGGTTCAACTCATGGATGAGTCTTCTTCTTCTTCTTCACGAAAGAAAAAGAGAAATCGAGAGGGGAATCGCCGAAAGAATGCGAGTCGTAATCCTCTTCGCGATGTTGATGTATTTCTTCGAAATACTTTCTATTCGATCATTCCCGACGAAAAACATGAGATAAAGAGCAGACAATTGATTGACAATGTACGAAATGCAATTACATCAAAATTTTGATCAGCTGAGGTATACGTGTATGGTTCTCATGCTTCTGGAACTGCTTTACCGCACAGTGACATCGATTTTGGGGTTAAAGTTAAGACTAGGGATCCTCTACGTACAATCCGACGAATTAGCTTCATTCTCCAAAATTACGGAATCATGGTAAATAATGATGTAAGCATCCTTCTAACTATGCGTGTGTATGTGTAGTTTTGTGTCTATCATAAATTTAGGTTTGTTATTTTGCGTAAATTGCGATGTATATGTTTTGTTATTGTTTTAGACCTTTTATGATTTTAGGTTTGTGTAAATTAGATTATATATATTGAGTATGCATATATACTAGAATATATATATATATATATATATATATTGATCAAGATGATAATTCTGAATCTCTAAATGAAATGAGCTAAAAGTCCTAACTGAATTGGGGAGAGAGAGAGAGAGAGAGAGAGTTGAATGATTATTTTACTAACTTGAATCCTCGAAGATTATGGAATCTGGGATATTAAGTTGATCGATCTTGTACGGCTTGAATTCTCGAAGATTATAGATTGCACGATATTAAGTTGATCATTCACTGATGGAATTTGTGTCAGATTTTTTGGATTGTGAATAAAATCTAATCTTGTTACCCCTAAGAAATACTTATTTAATAGTTAGGGATTTTTTTGTAGCATTGAAAGCTTGGAGATTAGAAGTATGTACATTTATGTAGTCCTTGTTTTTAGATGTTCGCCTTTGCATGTTCTGTATAATTAATATAATCTTAGCAAGCTCATAAGTAGCTTTTAATTTTGTAACTGTGAAGTTGTAGTACGAGGGGGTGCAGTTGTCTACTTAGGTTGACAGTAAAGAGTTTAACTGTCTTCTTAATGGTTCTAATTAATATAAGTTGCATCATCATGTTGTGGTTTTGCTTATGCTTCTACTTGATAAGTTTCACAACTGTATGTCGTAATTTTCCAGTAATATGGTTGTGAGGTTCTATCTTGCGGTCAGTGACAATTGGAACAAAGTCTGTGAAGACAATATGTATGAAATTCACAATGGCAAAGAAAGACGAACGTAGACAGACTGAAGTTCCCTGTTGTTGCGTGAAAGTAATATAATCATTTATGTGTGTATATAATGTCTATATGCAGAATGTTTATATTTGTGCCATTGAGAAGGATACTTGGTAACCAAATGGTATGTTTTTTGAAGTACTATGATCATGCTAACTTGCTAAGTATGCTCTTATGGAGTTCTATAATCTAAAAAACATGATAATCCTCTGATAATGATGGGCAAATAACTTGTTCTATACTTGTTGATCATTTATATTTGCAATCCACATATTCCCCTTGGATATACCAACTGATTTGTCTCCTTCAACTTAATTAGTTTTCTAATGTTATTTGTTGAAAGTCCAATTGTCATGTGAGTTACATATTTGCATGTTTGTGTTTAATGTTCAATACATGTTAAAATAACCGAGTATACTGACAAGGAAGGTGAATTACAACTCCTATAGTAGTTTAGTTTGTTTCAAGCCGGAGTTCTTTAGAAGTAGAAGTATGATAAACTTCATGTGCATCATCTTTAGAAGTAGTTAGTTTAGCTTGAAGATTATGGAATCTGTGATATTAAGTTGATGATTTACTTATGAAGTTTGTGTCAGATTTTGTGGATTGTGAATAAATATAATGTTGTTACCCCTGGGAAACACCCATTTAATAGTTGGGGATATATTTGTTAAGAATTGAATTTAGAGCCGCTGATTCGGATTGAGATGGCTGCTGACTAAGCAGTATAAGTATTTAATTAGAACTCCTGTAGGGATTTAGATTAGTAGAATAACAGTTATATTAAGACTTTGCTATATTCAGTTTTTTAGGTGAGTTTTAGATAAGCTCAGAAAAGTTCCAGGATATGCACTCCTGCGTGTTTGCACTTAGCTCAAAGTTTCCTGTACAAGTAGGTATTAGTTGAATGAATAATATATCTCAGTTTCCCTCCATATTACGAGTCTCATATAGCTTATAAATATGCTGTTTATCTCTGAATATTATAAACAGATTCTGCATTTCAAATTGTCTTGTCCAATTGAGCACCTGAATTTTCTTGATTCTTTCGTTGCCCTGGTATTCTTGCTTGAGGTAGTCCCATATACACTTTGTTGT
Source organism: Orobanche coerulescens (assembly GCA_033398695.1). Lineage (NCBI taxonomy): Eukaryota > Viridiplantae > Streptophyta > Magnoliopsida > Lamiales > Orobanchaceae > Orobanche > Orobanche coerulescens. Next base: position 136,958,193 of record CM065814.1, on the reverse strand, counting down.
CTCCAAGTTCATTATTCTTGTAAAGATGGTGTTTAATACATCAGAGAATAGACAAGCTTTGGCTTTGTACTTCCTTGTTTTCTTGCCTCTCTGATTTTTGATTTGAGCCATTGTCGGATTCTCCGGCAGTAACAGCTTGAGCTTAACATCTTCCACAATACATCCAGATTAGAGTCTAAGAAGTTGTGAGTACTTCCAGAATCCACTAGAATGTGTAATTGTTTTCCTTTAGTTATCCCTTTAACTCTCATGGTTTGAAAATTCTGGTTGCCAACCAAAGCAATAACACAAATGCACGGTTCAGTGTTTTCCACCTCCAAATCACTATGATTATCTTCATCTTCCACAATAGTGCTTTCATTTTCCCCAAGCAGTTCTACTGTAAAGAGTTGATGCTCTCTGAACCTACACATATGTCCTTTTTTCATAATGATGATCACAAAAGTAACAAAGTCCCTTGGCCATCACATCAGTTGGACTATATCTGGTGTTTCTAACCTGGCTAGGGTTGACCTTAGGTGTTGATGCAAAAGAGTTGTTGTATTGGGGACTAGGCAGCTGATGCAAAAGAGTTGTTGTATTGGGGTTGTTTATTGTTGGCAATAGAGGGATGGTTTTAAATAGTTTGACAGTAGACAAATTAAGAGTTTCCTCTTGCAATCTAGCAAACTCAACAGCTTCTGCTATAGATGAAGGTTTAAAAGCCTTAACAAAAGGTTTAACAACTGGTTTTAATCCCCTTCTGAAGCTATCTAACATATAAGAATCAGGTAACACAGTGTGTTTTTGTGCCACTACTGATTTAAGGTTCTCAAATTGATCAATATACATTTCCAGTGTCCCTGTCTGTTGTAATCTATTAAACTGCTCAACTACATTTACTCCACCATCTCTAAAACGAGCACATAGATCGATTATGAAATCATCCCAATCAACTTGTTTTCTTACAGCCATATAACTTGAGATTCAGCTTTCAGCTCTATCAATCATGTATGAGGAAGCTATATCTACTTTTTGGGTAGAAGGAATTTTGCACAATTCAAAGTATTTAGCACACTTCTTAATCCAGCTTCGGGAATTCATACCATCAAATTTGGGATAGGAACAAAACCTAGAGACTTGTTCATGAGCTTACCTGAATCTGCAGAGCTCCTAGACGATTCTCCAGTTGTTACTTGTGAATTACAAGCCTCAGCCATTTGATGTTGCATCTCTGCTACCGATTTTACAATTTTCATTAGAGATTCATCCAATCTCTTGTTGTTAGCATCCTAAAAATGAGACTGTTGCTCAATTCGTAGATCCATAGCTGTAGCAAATCTAGTCGCCAGTTTGAATAAAGTTTGAGAACTGTGTAGATGAAATAGGTAGATAGGATCTAACTTCTCTGATACCACTGTTGAAGGTGCAGATTATCACCTTCAATTACAGAATTGATTTGGAAATAGTAAACTAAAGTAATAATAAAGAGGAGATGAGAAATAAAGAGAAAATCGAGAGAGAGATGAGAGGATTGATAGGAAATTACTTCAATATATTTCTTAAACATCTCATACAACTATTCAATTGCTTATATAGCCACTCAACTCTACAATTACATTTGAAATTAAAATGAAATTTTTGATATACAGTGTTGCTTCCCCCACCCAAAAAAAAAAATCAGTTAATAACTGATTTTCCCGCCTAATGCTTTTAAAACTTATTTTTCATTTTATTAATAAAAGTAGAAATAGTATTTGTCCTATAACACTAAGCAGAGGAAAAGCAGAGAACCAACGTAAATCCTCTCAAATTGTAAGCCGTAATTTCAACTTAATCTCTCTCTCTCTCTCTCTAGAAAACCCTAGGTTCAGCTCATGGATGAGTCTTCTTCTTCTTCTTCTTCACGAAAGAGAAAGAGGAATCGAGAGAGGAATCGCCGAAAGAATGCGAGTCGTAATCCTCTTCGCGATGTTGATGTATTTCTTCAAAAAACTTTCTATTAGATCATTCCCGACAAAAAAACATCACATAAAGAGCAGACAATTGATTGACAAGGTACGAAATGCAATTACATCGAAATTGAGATCAGCGGAGATACACGTGTATGGTTCTCATGCTTCTGGGGAGAGAGAGAGAGAGAGAGAAGAGAAGAGAGAGAGAGAGAGGGGATCATTTCACTAACTTGAATTCTCGAAGATTATGGAATCTGCGATATTAAGTTGATCGATCTTGTACAACTTGAATTCTCGAAGATTATAGATTGATATTAAGTTGATCATTCACTGATGGAATTTGTGTCAGATTTTGTGGATTGTGAATAAAATCTAATGTTGTTACCCTTGGGAAAAACTTATTTAATAGTTGGGGATATTTTGTAGCCTTGAAAGCTTGGAGATTAGAAGTATGTACATTTATGTGGTCCTTGTTTTTTGATGTTCGCCTTTGCATGTTCTGTATAATTATTATATTCTTAGCAAGCTCATAAGTAGCTTTTAATTTTGTAAGTGTGAAGTTGTAGGGGGGGGGGGGCTAGGTTGACAGTAAACAGTTTAATTGTCTTCTTAATGTATCTAATTAATATAAATTGCATCATCATGTGGTGGTTTTGCTTATGCTTCTACTTGATAAGTTTCATCACTGTATGTCGTAATTTTCCAGTAATATGATTGTGAGGTTCTGTCTTGCGATCAGTAACAATTGGAACAAAGTCTGTCAGGACACTATGCATGAAATTCACAATGGCAAAGAATATGTGCATATTCTTGATTCTTTCATTGCCCTGGTATTCTTACTTGAGGTAGTCCCATATATAGATATACTCTTTGCTGTCTCCAAGTTCATTATTCTTGTAAAGATGGTGTTTGATGCAGCAGAGAATAGACAAGCTTTGGTTTTGTACTTACTTGTTTTCTTGTCTTTCTGATTTTTGATTTGAGCCATTGTCGGATTCTTCGGTAGTACAGGCACAACCGCACAGCGTAATCTTCCTCTACAGTATCCCAGAGATCTAATGCTTGAAACTGGACCGTCATTTTAACAATTATGCTTGGTGGTTATATGTGGCTGAAATTAGACTCAACTTCCATTATCAAAGATATGGTGTTATATGTTAAGAATTGAATTTAGAGCTGCTGATTAGGATGCTGAGATGGCTGCTGACAAAGAAGTAGAAGTATTTAATTAAAATTCCTGTAGGGATTTAGATTAGTATAATAACAGTTCTATTAGGACTACTATATTCAGTTTTTTAGGTGAGTTTTAGATAAGCTTAGAATAGTTCCAGGATATGCACTCCTGCGTGTTTGCACTTAGCTCAAAGTTTCCTGTACAAGTAGGTATTAGTTGAATGAATAATATATCTCAGTTTCCCTCCATATTATGAGTCTCATATAGCTTATAAATCTGCTGTTTATCTCTGAATATAGTCAACAATATTGTAGCCTTGAAAGCTGGGAGATTAGAAGTTGGTACTTTTATTGCAGCCCTTGTTTTTAGATGTTCACTTTTGCGTGTTCCTTATCTTCTGTTTGTGTTAAATGTTTAATACATGTTAAAAGTAATTTAGTATACTAATAAGGAAGGTGAATTATAACTCCTATAGTAGTTTAGTTTGTTTCAATCCGGAGGTCTTTCAAAGTAGAAGTATGATATGTGCATCCTCTGCTCAACGTGCTCTACTCCGAGATGCTACTCACTTCCTTGTTGACATGTTCGGAACCTCCTTTTCAATCATTATTTCTTTCCTTATAAAGTTATGACTGCTTATGTACATCTAAAGGATTCAATTTTAGTGTCGTCTGAAAGCGTGACTATTAATATGATTTATGATTTCATCTAATTGATTACATTTTCAAAAAAATCATTATTGACAGGTGATGCGTTTCATGATGCCCGTCCACGATAGGACTGAAACAGTGTATGGCACAGGTGGTTTTGATATGGAATCAGGAATCCGTGTCGATCTCTCGCTCAATAACCCAATGGCCCCTTTTCTTGTACCTTCATTAAAGCTGTGGTTGATTTTTATTTCATGGAAAAAATGCTACTAGTCTTAATAAAGCATTTCGTTACTTGTCATGACCTTAATTAATAACATAGCGTGGGGGCTTCTCAACTGTGGACATACACATGTTCTGCTAAAAAATAATGTTATTCCTCAAATTCTGAACAAGGAAAAGATTACTAATCTTGATGACCTGCTACAAGAGTCAAACAGCTATAGCATTGTTTCTAAGAACTTCAAATCACCAGCTATCACAACAGTAGCAAGCATTCTCCTTGATTATTGTAAATACTACTCTGAAGATGTTGATTACATTAAAATGACTATAAGTATCGTAGCTCCTGACACAAGTTCATTTATTAACCTTACTATTAATTATAATGTTGTTTGTTTGCACTTCTTCTTCTTGTTCTAGTAAACAATCTCTTGGCTGGCCTGAAGATGAAACAGAATATTTCCTAGCAATTGTGGACCCGTTTAATGGTGATAATGCCAAGAAATTCCGGAAGCTAGAAGTGAGCTTGAAAAATTGTTCGAGCCTTTTGATTTTGAATGATTATATCCGGTATCGAGTAAGGTACATGTCGAAAACTTGTTAGTTACTTAGTTTGGCAGTTTCTTTGCATATTAGTTTATCAATTGATGTTGTGTGCGCCTTATCAGTTTTTTTTATACTACTATTTTAATTTATAACTTGATGTTGTGCATTGACTAAGTAACTATTTTAGTTACTTAGGGGTTTTTTTATACTACTAATAAAACTTAGTCAATGCACAACATCAAGTTATAAACTAAAATAGTAGTATAAAAAAAACTGATAAGGCAGACACAACATCAATTGATAAACTAATATACAAAGAAACTGTAAAACTAAGTAACTAACAAGTTTTCGACATGTACCTTACTCGATACCGGATATAATCATTCAAAATCAAAAGGCTCGAACAATTTTTCAAGCTCACTTCCAGCTTCGAGAATTTCTTGGCATTATCACCATTAAACGGGTCCACAATTGCTAGGAAATATTCTGTTTCATCTTCAGGCCAACCAAGAGATTGTTTACTAGAACAAGAAGAAGAAGTGCCAACAAACAACATTATAATCAATAGTAAGGTTAATAAATGAACTTGTGTCAGGAGCTACGATACTTACGTTACTAAGCAGCCTCCTCGAACGGATATAGCCATTTTAATGTAATCAACATCTTCAGAGTAGTATTTACAATAATCAAGGAGAATGCTTGCTACTGTTGTGATAGCTGGTGATTTGAAGAAGTTCTTAGAAACAATGTTATAACTGTTTGACTCTTGTACCAGGTCATCAAGATTAGTAATCTTTTCCTTGTTCAGAAATTGAAGAATAACATTGTTTTTTAGCAGAACATGTGTATGTCCACAGTTGGGAAGTCCCCACGCTATGTTATTAATTAAGGTCATTACAAGTAACGAAATGTTTTATTAAGACTAGTAGCATTTTTTCCATGAAAAGAAAATCAACCACAGCTTTAATGAAGGTACAAGAAAAGGGGGCCATTGGGTTATTGAGCGAGAGATCGACACGGATTCCTAATTCCATATCAAAACCACCTGTGCCATATACTGTTTCAGTCCTATCGTGGACGGGCATCATGAAACGCATCACTCGTCAACAATAAAATTTTTTTAAAAACGTAATCAAGTAGATAAAATCACAAATCATATTAATAGTCATGCTTTCAGACGACGCTAAAATTGAATCCTTTAGATGTAAATAGGCAGCCCTAACTTTATTAGGAAAAAAATAATGATTGAAAAGGAGGTTCCGAACATGTCAACAAGGAAGTAAGTAGCATCTCGAAGTAGAGCACGTGAAGCAGAAGATGCACATATCATACTTCTACTTTGGAAGACCTCCGGCTTGAAACAAACTAAACTACTATAGGAGTTATAATACTTTATTTTTAAATGTTACTCATATTTTGAAAATAGTTTATATATAATAATATTTAAAATTATCTATTATACTAAAAGATTGAGTCCCCTTATTAATGTGGAGGCTTCAAGAATATTATTTAATGTAGAGCCTTAATGAATTCAATTTTTATCTAAAAAATTATAAAATCTCAATCTTAATAATTTGAAAAGTATCTTAATAATTTGAAAAGTCTCTTAATAATTTGAAAAGTCTTTTCTTAATAATTTGAAAAGTCTCTTCATATGAATAGTCATTTCATATCCGCATGCTTACACAAATAATTTAACTATAAATAACACATTTCGCAGACATCAACATCCATATTGTGATGTTCTCGGTATCTTTGCATTTACTCATGATTGATTAATTTTCGTAGTATGTTTTACCGACTACAACAATATCCCATCCACTATCCTATCCCACCTCACGATTACCATGATCATAACAACACTCTCTTTGCCGTCCAGACGTAACTGATTATGTAACGAAAGAGAAAAAATGAGGCTGTGATTTATACTAAATGTTAAGCAACAGAAAGTGAGAGAGAGAGAGAGAGAGAGAAGAAAGTTACTAAAAGTGGGAAAGTTTTAACAAAGAGTCGAAGCAAATTAAGTCTTAATGACTTTAATTTTTATCTAATGACACTATATTAATTGAGTTTTTAATTAGGTGAGTAAATGATACTAAATTTGGTTACAAATCATCGATCTATAAGTAATAATAATAATATCCATTTAGGTTATTACTATGAAATTACAAAGGTCATGTTATTATTACTATGAAATCACACGTTTCAGAATATTCATGTAGGTTATTACTATGAAATTACAAAGGTCATGTTATTATTACTATGAAATCACACGTTTCAAAATATTCATGTAGGTTATTACTATGAAATTACAAAGGTCATGTTATTATTACTATGAAATCACACGTTTCAAAATATTCATGTAGGTTATTACTATGTATTTTGCGCATCTTATGATTGGTTCTGCTAAGTAGTTGCTTTCGAATGCTCTTTGAGAAATATTAGATTGAATTTATCATGTGCAATGAATTATTATTGAAAAGAAAGAAGGTTCGCGCATCGCAGAGTGTTTTCTTTTTCTATACGTAGAATCATTAGTGAGAAACCAATATCTACACCCTTTTGCGGTGAGTGTTAGTACATCCGAATTGAACAGATAAATTAAATTAGTTTGCTATAATAACAAAATACAACATATTAAAACTATCACCTTGAGTAATGAATAGAAAGGAAAAAATACATAATTTTGACTTGAAGCCGTTCGTAAGTTATAATATCAAATAAAATTTTGAGTTTTAAACATACGCAAAAGTTCAAACTTTTCTCGAAAAATAAAACTGGTGCATCGCACGGGTCAGAATGCCTCGTTAATTATAATATTAAGTATGCAAAATGTTGAGTAATTTTAGTTAATATTAAGTAATTTTAAATAAATTCATAAAACAATTTTAAGTAATATTAAAATTTTCACAAACATTTGCCATGCCATTCAAAATGGCTACCATAGCGGAAACAATAGCAAGTGTGATCGACCTAAAAGAAAAATACTATTAAGTTTGCAGCTTTACCAAACATAGATAGAAGAGTGTTACTAAGAAAAAATTTACAACATATCCAATATGATTGATTGCTCCTAACTTTCCACGAGATGAGATGATAGAGGCTTAGGCTCCAATGAAAAAACTAAATGTTTGCACCTTTAAGAACATTTCTTCCAGACATAAAGATTTACTAAGAACTAGAAATTTACAGTTCTTCCAGAACAAGAAGAAGTAGAAGAGCTATCTATGACTGACTGCACAAATGGGAAAGGGGCTTTTAGAAGAGGAGTCGTCTTGGATTATTAGTGGTGTACTTTTTTTTCGGCACGTAAAAGCAAACAAGCCGTCCACTTGATAATTTTTCAATGAGAGACATGATTTTTTTTGCACCAATGCAAGATACCTCAAAAACTTTCCTTGCCAAATCAGGAAACTAGCCACACAGAGACTGTAAGGTTTAGTCACTGAAATCAAAGGATGTGGAACAAAGTATGAACTGATATTATTATTGCCATAAGAGAAGTCTTTAATAAATCAAATCAGTTTTATTAATGAAGACGGACAGAAAAAAATTCCAAGAAATGAGATTAGAGGATGTCACGTCAATCAGGTCGAATGCTCCTTATGTATCTAAAGTTGTAAAGAGATATACATAGAGTCCTTCAGAAATTTGATCTGCTGATTTTCATCGGCCAGATAATTTTCGAAGCATTCCACCGCTGCTCAGTCGATCATCCTCCATGTTAAAGCATTGTTTCACAATTCGCAAGGAGCCAGACCGAGCAGTAAAAGTCACAGACAACTCAAGCAGAGAGTATACACACTATTCTTACTGGGGGCAGTTCACGTCAAATGATAGTAACTTTCGGACCGCGTGAAATGTGGTGTGTAAATCTAGTGATTAATTAAAATATTAAATCTGAATTCCTATTTTGGTTAAACACTAACATTTATGATTACATGTGTTCTAAGAGTTACTGGAACTGTGATAGTCCCTGTAATTGAAAGTTGTCAGATGGTCAATTTCTTTTGAGATATATTAAATATACGTGTATCGTGTAAAATTGTAATATGTAGTAGAAAAAGTAGGCATACACTAAACAGGTTCGATCTATGGTCATTGGTACAGAATCCGTCAAAGTTTTCATGTTTTAATGGTAGAATGAATTTTTATTTTTATTCCCTAACTGATAGATTAAATTGTTGATTTCTCATTAATACATTTTGTGGTGGTATGTATAATATTTGTGAATTAATATTGTCTTGCTTGTACTGTAACTCTCCAAGCCAGATGAACAAGATAATTATGAGATGAGAATCTATAATCAAGTTTTGGAAACCAGAAGAAAACTTAAAGGATCATTTGATTTGAAGACTTTAACTAGTCCTAGAATCAATATTTCTGCAAACAAATTGGCAAAATTCATAATACTGAGAGTAAAGCGCTTACCAAACCCGTATTCCTTTCTAATTTAAGAAAGAACATGCTTCTTTCTATATAGTCGCCTTTGCTTCGTCTGTCATCACTTTCCCTTAACACTTGAAGAACACAATTTTGAATCACAACTAGATGACATCTGATTCAGAGCTACCAGCACCATGCCACCATCACCCCCAAATTCATATTCGGATTCACAAACTGGCTTCTGCTGCTGCGAGATAAGGCAAAGCATATTCTTCAAGTATTCTAAAATTTAGAATCTTCAGTGATTCTTAATCAGAACTAAATGACATCTGATTTAGAACTACCAGCGCCATGCCACCACTACTCCCCAAATTCATATTCGAATTAAAAAAACTGGCTTTTGCTGCCGCAAGATAAGGCAAGGCATAACATTCAATTTTTTCTCTAAAATTTCACCAATCCCAATGGACGGAAAAAGTTGATTGAAAATCTGGTGTTCTTCGTATCTTGAGAAAATCGACTCCAAAGAGTCCTGCATTGCAGGATCACGAGCTTTTCATTTAGAAGGTGAATCCCTAGGCGCACTGACAATTCATGATCTGTATTAAAAAATTACATTTAGGTGTTATAAAGATGTTATACACTTGCAAGTGAATAAAATAATGGGAATAGATTTTACTCAACTAAAAAGAGATACTGGAAATTAAGCAAATGGGAAATTCGTCATTCGAATTAAAAAATTTATGGAGAGTACTAGTCTCCAAAGCATTGCACCAATCATCTAACGTGCAAAATTTCTGAATTTTTATTTAAAAAGGAAAAAAGAAAATTATAATGAAAATATGGGAGGAAAGAGTGGCCTCTTTGGTCAGCTGTGTAAAAGCTAGAAACTGCCAAGGTAGCGATAGGGGCAAAGATTGGGAAAAAACTAGGCTTCATCACCTAATATACATCACAAACATCAAATTAACAGAATCATAAAGATATTGTTATCTGTTTTTTGTAAGTATCCGATGAAAGCTTCTCTGAACTCATCTGAAGAGCTTAATTTGAGTTAGATATGCCCCGCTGCACCTCAACTGTTTAATGAAAGTTCCGAAACGTAGTTGATTCACTGTCATAGAAAATAATCTGAGTAGCATTTCCCAGGACAAAGTGATAGCAGAACTGCATGCTTACATTCACAAATAACATAAATGTGCCAGTAACTACAGAAGTGGATTGAAGGCACTATAGTCCTTTTGAAAACTAGACACACAATATACAAACTTTAAAACTGAGTTTGAAAAGTTTGCATAACACTGTCTCTAAGGGTTTCTGATTTTAGCTCTTCTTTTATAAAATGTTAAACCAAAAATAGAGGATGCAGACATAGTCATAGACAGACATTACACAATAGACTTTAAGATTCTACTGACCAATTTTTAGATCAGAACGTACCTATAATATTTGCTGGTTCAGACCGATATTTGCTTATATTAATAAGGAAACCGTTTGATTATAGCATTTTTTGCAAGTCTTGAACCAAACAAGAAATTACAAATCCAATACCAAACATAGTCTCTCAATATATTGATTCGCAAACTAAGAGATAACATGAGTACATGACCCATAATATCAATAAATCAATGATACTATTTCATCCAATAAAATTATATGACATATACTGATTTTAATGTTACACATCTGTATCTACTATCTAGTTAGTGCAACGCATTTTCAATTAAAAGACTGTCCGTTTATATATGACCAGCCTACATGAATGATACAAGGACAATTCAGCCAAAAATACAAATCAGAAACTTGCAGTAAAAGAATCTTGGTTTCGTACATATATCATTCATAACTTTGATAAGAGCTTGTAATTTTGGAAAATGTGATGTCCTCTGGGATGATTCTAATATGTTTTGATAACAACAGTTAATTTAAATAAACGTTTGCAAGTTGTTGAAATAGATTGTACATTGCTCTAATCTCTTCGCTTGTAGTCTACTAGCAGTAGTAGATTATACCACATATGCAGACACCTGTAACTGCTAAAACGCTGCAGCTAAATATGAACTTGGGAGAATGCATGACAATTCTTCAAATATTTACGAACAGAGAACAATAAATAATCGAGAACATTTAAGTTTCACGAAGATCATGTAGAAGGTAAAAAAGTCAAACGTGACTGAGAAGTGGCTTCCAACCTTGACGCAATTTGAGTTGCAGGCATTGCACAGCTGTATAATTTCAATGTGAGAACATTTCTAGTCCAATCACTCGAGCATGAAAAACATAATAGGATTATATATTTAAGTTAGAAGTATACTTACTGCAAGCTTAGTTGCATAAACATGTCATGATGTCAACTATATAAGCACACTTATGTTTCCGCAATGAAATGTATATAAAGCCTAATGTACCCATAAAGCGTTCCTTAAATATGCAACAATGGCGCAAATTACTCTTTGCCGCCTATACACTGCAGATATAGCAACATATATAAATATCTACATGTAATATGTAAAACCTTAAAATCACCGTCATTTCTGAAGTTTCGCCACCTGCAGCTGCGGATTTCTTCCGACGAAGACACAGACAATGTAAATTATCATATTCTGGCTCATGAAATCTGCTGGCAGGTACTGAAACTGAAAGAGTTATTAAAATACAACCACGTAATTATTCCAACCAAAACTAAAGAACTTCTACTATAAATTTTGTTGGTTTATATTACATCATAAGAAGGCAAGCATCTTAGGTCTGAGCATTTGAGTATACCTTCAACCTTAAAAAAAACATAAGAATAGTTATTTCAAAATTACATCGAGTCACACCACACACTATTAAAATAAAATTTTGGAATGACAATAGTAGCATTCAGTCTGCAACAGCCACGGCATGACATATCCGCATCTGATATAAAGAGAAATAAATTAACTTTTAGAATTCAGAATAGTTAAACGGTTTTCATCAACAGTGTGGCACAAAGCCTCATTGTCGTGAATTTCTATGATAACAACTTTTTCTTGAAAAAGGACTTCTATTTCTTGTGCAACTGAGCTCAGGTTTGTTAAAGTTGGATTTAACAGAAGCTCACTTCTAGACATCAAATATTCTTGAAAATTAGGTTTCAATTACCTACAGAACTTTAGTATAAATTTCATATCCTTGAAAATATTTATTTGGTAAATGCATATCCATACATTTAAGTATATAGATTATCAAATTGTTTGTTTCCCATGCACTAGCCTAGTACATCACTACATCTTGAAGAAGTCACTCTCACCAGCAAATGTCATATACATCTTTAGAGTCATTTTAAAAATATTATTTAGACAGATCAAATTTGCCTACAAAATGTTAACAGCTATTGAAAATTACTAGTGCCTAGAAAAACATCAGTTCTCGGGAGTCAGGACTGCTAATATGAAGATCATGCAAACAACTTCATCCCATATCATTTATTACATAAACCACAATCAGCGCATATATGCTACAGTCAATAAGTAGAAAAAGGTATTACCAAATTCAGGCAGGGCAAGAGCAATGGCATACACGCAGTTTATGGCCCTTGATATCAATCTACAGACCATATTTTAAATACTTCAACAATTAAAAAAACAATAACACTTGTAGACAGCCATTTTACCTCAAATACACCTGTTGCATTCAGCTGAGGGTCTAAAGTCACATCAAATATATTGACGACGACACAAGTATTATTCTCACGGAGTTGGGCAATTCGTCCACGAAAAGTGCACAGGAACCTCAAAATGTGTTTTGGGGAGTAATATTCATAGTGCACATGTGTTTACATTTCTGTAGAAGAATATTAAAAATGCAAAAGTAGATTTCAAATCAAATATACATTCATACAATAAAGAATCAATCTTTTCCCAGAACTGAATAGATGGCATATTGAGTAGTAACTAAATAAGGAAAATCAAAGCAATATATATAGGCCCCAAAGTAGTAACTGAACACATTCATACATGTTTTTAACATTTAGAGTGCATCTCATCAAAGTCAAATCTTAAACATAATTATCTTTTAACAATTCAAAACCAACAACGTTAGTACTCAAATAATTAAGTAGCATATACCTTCGAGATAATGCATCAGCCCCTGTGTTCATTTTTCCAGATTTGTGCTTGATGACAAAGTTGAAAGATTGCAAAAATTCAACCCACTTGGCATGACGTGGTTGCAATTTTTGTTGGCTTTGAATGTACTTCAATGCGTTATGATCTGAGGCAAAATGAATTCTTTGGTGAATTCAATATATATAGCTTTGAATGAATTCAATGCTTCAATACTTCAATTTTTGTTCACTCATGAATTTTTGTTGGCTTTGAATGTACTTCAATGCTTCAAGTAGTGACGCCAATGATCTAGTGCACGAATGAGAGCATAAAACTCCTTGTCAGAAGTGGAGTACTTGCGCTTTGCTTCATTCAATTTTTCACTGAAATAGGAAATGGGGCGCCCATTTTGTGATAAAACAGCTCCAATTCCAACTCCAGATGCATCACATTCAACTTCAAACACATCATCAAAGCTAGGTAAGGCCAAAATATGCACTGTTGTTACGGCGCTCGACTAGTCGCGACTAGTCGGCGACTAGTCGACCAGGCGATGGAGGATGGTCGTCGTGCCACTCCGACTCGCCGTGTGTAAAAATGTCGCCCGACTTGGGTCGACTGGGTTGCCTGGTCGACGACTTGGGTCGACTGGGAGACGACTCGGGTCCGACTTGGACCCGCAGAATTTTTTTTTTTTTTTTTAATCGCAGGCAGAATACTTAAAAAGAAAAAAAAAAACGTCAACTCTCACAAGTCACAACCCTAATTGCAAAACGAGCCGACTGAAGAAACCTGAAATTTCCACTTCGGTCCCATCGCCTGAGTCGACCGCCGCCCGCCGCCGTACGCCGATTTGCCGCCGCTAATTTGTCAATTGTCATTATATATTTACATAACAATTTCATATATATAATTATATATATATATATATATTTATAATTAGTCGACTAGTCTCGACTAGTCTACGACTCGCCATGCCGGACCTCCGTCGACTCGACTCGACTTACCGCCATAACAACCATGAAAATATGTGCAGAAGTTAGTTGACTTTTTACTTATCAAAAGCAGGTTGAGCTTGAGAATTCCATTCAAACTTCTTGAGTTTGGTTAATTCCGTTATAGGGGCCATGAGTGAACTGAAATTCTTGACAAATCTCCTATAGAAAGAAGCAAGGCCATGAAAGCTTCTTACTTGTTGAGTTGTCTTAGGAATAGGCCAATCTCGAATTGTGCACCTTATTTTCATCAACTTCTATTCCTTGGCTGGACAGGATGAAGCCTAGGAATGCACTTGATTGGTGAAGAAATGACATTTCTCCAAGTTTTCATACAGTTCTCTCGAGCTAGAATTTCAAAAACTTGCCTCAAGTGATCGACATGCTCCTCTTCAGATTTACTATACACCAAAATATCACACCTTCACATATTCGGATTTGATGATAACCACTTCTCAAATCAATTTTGGAGAACACTGTGGCACCGTGAAGATCGTCCAACAAGTCATTTAACATTTGGATGGGAAAACGATACTTGGTGGTGATTTTATTGCCCTACTATCTACACACATGCGCCACTCTCCATTTTTCTTTGGCACTAAAAGTATAGGAACAGCACAAGGGCTCAAAGATTCTCTAATCAATCCTTTGGACAACAAATCTCCAACTTGCCTCCTTATTTCTTCGGATTCTTTTGGATTGGTTCTATAGGCTGGTTTGTTGGGTAGTGTGGCTCCTGGAGTGAGGTCTATCTTGTGTTGTATGTCTCTTTGGGGGGGTAGACCAGGGGGTATTTCTTTTGGGAACACATGAGTAAATTGTTCAAGTAGGAAAACAGGTAAGGGATGTGTTTGAGAGTCTTGTGGGTGAGGAATATCATCAAGACCAGTTAGAATCAAGTCATTAAAGGATTCTAATTCATGAAGGTCAGCCTTGATTAGTGTGGTAATGGAGGTATTTGTTCTTGAGTTTTGGAGGGTATGGTCTTTTGAGGTGTTATAGGAGTGAGGACAATTTTCTTGTTTTTCGACAAAAGAGTAAGTGTTTTTATATCCATCATGCATGACTCTTCTATCAAACATCCATGGCCTCCCTAATAATACATGACATCATGGTTGTTACGGCGGTAAGTCGAGTCAAGTCGACGGAGGTCCGGCATGGCGAGTCGTAGACTAGTCGTAGACTAGTCGAGACTAGTCGACTAATTATAAATATATATATATATATATATAATTATATATATGAAATTGTTATGTAAATATGTAATGACAATTGACAAATCAGCGGCGGCAAATCGGCGTACGGCGGCGGGCGGTGGTCGACTCAGGCGATGGGACCGAAGTGGAAATTTCAGGTTTCTTCAGTCGGCTCGTTTTGCAATTAGGGTTGTGACTTGTGAGAGTTGACGTTTTTTTCTTTTTAAGTATTCTGCGATTAAAAAAATAAATAAAAAATCTGCGGGTCCAAGTCGGACCCGAGTCGTCGCCCGGTCGACCCAAGTCGTCGACCAGGCGACCCAGTCGACCCAAGTCGGGCGACATTTTTACACACGGCGAGTCGGAGTGGCACGGCGACCATCCTCCATCGCCTGGTCAACTAGTCGAGCGCCGTAACAACAGTGCATGACATGCATCCATGGGAATGACATCACACCATAATTCTTCCACATATGTTTTTCCAATACTGAAAGAAAGCAAAACTCGAGAAGTAACATGTATGCCTTTTCCTTGATTGAACCATTGGATAACATAGTGTGTTGGATGTGGTGTTGTAGTGAAGTTGAGCTTTGTTACTAATGTTTGAGAAGCCACGTTTGTACAGCTACCTCCATCGATGATCAATGAACATACTTTTCCTCCAATAGTACACCTTGTGTGAAAGATGGCCTCCCGTTGTAATTGCTCATTCTGGACAGCAACTCCACTAAGGGTTCTTCTCACCACCAAGCAATCTCCTTCGTTCGGTCCAAGCACATCTTGTTGTTCTTCCACTCCTTCAATATCCTCTTCCTCTACTTCACCATAGCACACATTATCATATGCTTCAAAATCAGCAATGTTTACCACTTTTTGTTAGGACATTCAGAAGCAATGTGCCCTAATCCTTGGCATCTAAAGCACCTTCTAGGAGCCTTTGTGGATGGAGTGTTGGAATCTGATTTAGGGGCTGTTTTTGTTGTGTAAAGGGGGCTGGTTTTTGGTGGATTCTGGTTGGTTTTTGTGAAATAATTAGCTTTGGTAAAAGGGCGTGAGGCCTCCGATTTACCTTTGGCCTTTTGTTGCCTCTCAACTTTGTGAGCTAAGAGAGTCACAGTTCTTCAAGTGTGGAATAAGCATGGAGTTCAACCACATTAGCTATTTTTGGATCAAGACCTCCTAGAAATCGAATCAAAGTTTGAGGCTCATCCTCATTCACATCACATTTCATCATATAAGCTTCAAATTCTCTAGAATACTCCTCAACAGATCTGGACCCTTGTTGGAGATGGTGAAATTTGGAAAAAATTTCTTGTATGTAATAGGTGGGTAGAAATTTGTGTTTCATGAGTTTCTTCATCTTCTCCCACGTTCTTATCTTCTCTTTCCCTATTCTCTGTATTTTTGATCAAGTATTAGCCCACCAAGTAGGTGCATACTTTAACTGGACACATCTTAGCTGTAGGAAGGGGCTGTTTACCAAATTTTCCATTAAGTCCTGTATGGATAAATTTGTCCGTCTGGATAAATATGTCTGTCTGGGTAAATTGATGCTGTTGTTTACTTTTTCATCTGAATAAACTGTCTGAATAACATAAATGACCGATTTACCCATGCATATGAATTATAAGCTGTTTTATAAATTGCTGTTTATTTTTTCAGCCATATAAATGATATAATCCAAAAATCAAAACATAAATTCACAAAGTACTTAAAAATCCAATTTCAAACACAAAGAAGTCAAGTTCAAACACAAAGTAGCCAAATTCAAACACAAGGTAGACAAGTTTAAACATTATTAACCAAACTATTTGCAATTTCATCACGCAAAGAAGCCATATATTGAGTGCTATTAGCACCCCATTGGGATATATCCAATTCTTCTTCTCCATTTCCTTCAACTTCTTTTTCGTTGTTAAATACGGTGTCCTCATTGCACTCCATAAACAACTGGTCTTGAATATTATATTTTCTGATAAAACTGTGCATCGCAAAGCAAGCAATTACCACGTTTCTTTGTGTTGTGAATGGAAAAAGAGCCATTTGCTTTAATATGATAACAATAATTAATCACACCAAATTTTCCAAACAACATTCATTACAATCAAAGAGATATGTAGAACAGATGTGGCAAAAATAGAACACAAGCAGAAAAAATAGAAGCATAGCAGAAAATAGAATCAAAGCAGAAATGTAAAACACAAGCAGAAAAAATAGAACCAAAGCAGAAAATCGAACCAAGGCAGAAAATCGAACCAAAGCAGAAATGTAGAATACAAGCCAAAAATCGAATCAAAGCAGAAATGTAGAACACAAGCACAAAAACCAACACAACAACCCCCATGTAGAACAGATATGTAGAGCAGATATGGCGATTACGAATAAATATGGCGATTTCGAACAGGAACCCTCATGTAGAACAGATATGTAGAACAGATTAGCAGACCTTCAGTCCGATGGATAGCAGAAGCCGGTCGCCGATGAGAGCAGAAGCAGCGGTCGCGGTTTTGAGATAAATGGAGAAGCAGCGGCGTGGTTTTGATCAGGACATGATAGTCATATTTGGTTCTTAATCGGGACAGCAGACCTCGGGACAGCAGACCTCCATCTGTGCGGTTCAGTATTAATTAAGTCGTACATAAACGTTCCTCCTCCACGTCTGCACGAATAAGTCTTTCATGTTATAAAACTGAAATATTATAGAGAGAATTTAACGAGAGAATAGAAAGAATGATTCTGAAGTATGTTTTTCATTAATAACTGAAGTCCTATTTATAGGAAAACTTCAGATGACACAATCGTAATTACATAATTACATCAGGGGCATAATAGTCATTCACATATTATAATACATTATCTTGTTACGCATTACGAGAAGTGATATACTTCAACAATTCTTAACACTCCCCCTTGAATTACTATTTACATAAATATCTGCCGAATTAGTTTGAAGAAAAACTCAATGGGAGAAAAACTCTCAAACTTTTTGTATCGAAGCGTGTGACAATCATATCACGTTGTATCATAACGTTGGTAGGAAACCTCTGTTAGATAAAACTTCAGCAATCTGTAATCTCGTAAATTTGCTCCCCTTATCTTGATAGTTCTTGTATGAGTATTCTTGTGCCGTCTCAGTAAAACCTCGTGGGACAAAAACTGAGTGAATCTGTCATGTATATCATTCGTTGTTGGAGTATTCACGTGTTGCCTCATTAAAACCTTGTCAAGAAAACCCAGTGGGAAAAACTTGATCGAAGGAAAAAGAGTACAACTACTCCTTCTGTTTTCAAATCTTTGAGGAATAATCTTGATCTTTATAATTTTCCTCATTATGCTATGAATATACCTCGCTAAAACCTTATTAGGAAAAACCCAATGGGAAAAGAGTACATTATTCATACTAATACGACATTCGTGTTGCCTCATTAAAAACCTTGCTAGGAAAACCCAATGGGACAAAACCTCAGTCAAGGAAAAAGAGTGCAACGCATATTTTATAAATATGCCCCAGGCATTTCAATAATCCTCCGAGTATCGTATTCAGTGCAATTTGTAATCCCGCACTCATATTCTTTGCAGTACGTTTCAAATCTCTTTGGAGATTCCATATTAGTTGTGATTAAGTTGCCTCGTTAAAAACCTTGCTAGGAAAATCCAGTGGGATAAAACCTTAGTCAAGGAAAAGAGTACAGCATATAATTTTCTTTCACAACACCTTATTTTGAGTGACTACTTGCACTGATAATATGTTTAAAATCTCTTCAGGAGTTGCTTTCAGTAAGCCCATATGTTTCATTTTATTATAAGGGCATATATTTCAATTTCGATGGATTTCAATATCCTCATTTCAAATATCCATATTCCACAACCATGGATTTCAATATTCTCATTTCATTTATAGCGCTATATTGTGTCGACAATTTCAACATTTATTTCCTGTAGCAACATAACTTGCCGATATCTCATTATGTTATAGTTATGTCTATATACTTCAAAAGTATATGCCTCCTTTTATCATTTACTTTGATTTATATTCAGAAAATTATTTTTATCAAAGCAGCTGTAGTTGGTACCAAAAATTAATAATTTATCATGCATCTTTGAACTTCAAGTTTATATAGTTGTGAGGATATAGTTTGATGCATTTCACATATTTCCAACTACTAATACTCCCCCTCATGCTAAGAGATTTCTTGAGCACCAAACTCATATGGCAGTACCTCAGTATTTATCTTTAGTCATGGGGGTTTGTATATTATGTTCTCGATATTGGCAGGAGGACTTCGAATAGTATGCCAATTAATTTCCCACTTGTATGCGCATATCCTGATCCTTTCTGGGATCTATTCAAGTTTATTTGGGATATATTACTAGCTTAATCTGATATGGAATATATGCTCCAACCATGAGCAAATCATCTCGTAAATTTCCGATTACGAGTCATATACACATGTGACTATCTAGTGGATCCATAATATCTAGTAGTTCACATATAGAGGAAGTGGGCCCATACTCCCCCTTAATATATTCCAATTTTATTGGGAATTCATTCCCAATATTGACTAGTAGTGATATTAATCGAGAACAAATATTTGAAGATATGATGTGTCTATGTCACCATATAGATATTTTACTGACATATCACATCATCTTTCGGTGCCATTATTGCACATCACTATCAACATGGAGTCGCCGCTCCCACGTTATATTATGCTCATTATTCAAATATAGAACCGTAGTTCATATGCTTCGGGATATGAATTATTTAAACGCGGGGTCAACCTCATACGCGTAATTTCAATGTATAAATAGATTATCATTGTATTCACAATCACCCATATCGAGGGTTTGATTATCATAATGGATTCAATGCTTTCTAGTCTTCACAAATATTACCCGTGAATATCATAAAAAGAATTTATCGAGCTTGACTCGAAAGATATTCGATGGTTGATCGAAGCACAAGTTCGATTATCTGGCGAATTTTCAAATTCATTTAAGTACATGCCAGGTACAGGTCGGAGTAATTTTGCAAAGAAACGAAGAGCAAAAAGATTAGGTGGATGCTATACATGTGCTCGGTGGACATGTGACACGCGGTGAAAATTGGTGGGGTTTGTATCCAAAAAATCGAGAAGATAAAATTGCATTTATCAAGGATGGATTGAGTAAGGAATCTATGGATCACGATATCCAACAGATTCTTGATACACATCCCAGTGGATACGTTCATCGTGAACTATTGGCTCTGTGGACACAATTTAAGGAAGAACTGGAACGCTATAGTCATGAAAAATTAGTCTCAAAAGATCCAGTTTGTAAGTCCGTTCTGTCAAAGCCGTATAAGGTAAATTGCAAAAAATGCAAGCTGATGAATATTGTTCCCCAATATTTAAATTTCTTAGTTGTCGATAGATAACGTTTTCATTGAAAAATATAATATCATATCTTTCGTTTTCTTCTGCAATTTGTCAAAAAGAAAATAATAAAAGCAGTGACTTATCTGCTCCTCATTTTTCAATGAAAATAGTGAAGTCATTTGTCTTCTAGTAAGAAGTTTGTTCTTTAAATTTAGGATCCACAAATCAGAAATTATATATCTCATAAAAGTATTTTGAAAATCTAGTGTAGAGAGATGGAGTTCTCAGAATCCTCATACAGATCTCATCCGATTAAAACCATATGTATTTTAGGTGGATCCAAACTGACAGGTCATATCCAGCATATAGATATGTCGTATCAATTCGTAAAAGAATTAGGAAAACACAAAATCGATATATTATATGGTGTGAGTAATCATAGATTTTTGGGTTACCTTTTAGAGGCTGCACAAAATGGGAGAGTAAGAGTAACAAGTGCCTCACACTTTCCCACAGTTAGAACCTAGTATAGGGGGTTCAACTGGGTTGATGCTTCAAGCACAGTCTGTGCATGATGGTATGATGTATATGGTGAATAATAGCGATGCATTTATTGTACTTCCATGTGGTTATGACACACAAAATGAGATATTCAATATCACGTCATGGGCTGAGCGGGACTTCCATACCAAACCTATAGGTTTGTTGAATATTAATAATTTCTTCAACGATTTGCTTGCCTTTCTGGACCAAGGAGTAGATCACAATTTTATCTCTCAGCCATCAAGAGATATTCTTATATGTGCCGACACATTTGTTGATCTACTTATAAAGTTTCAAGCATATATTACAGTTAAAAATTTGGAAGTCAAATCCCATCAGCCACAAACTATTGACGCCAAACGAAAAAGAAGTTTAGATCCTTTAGATCTTTTATTATGAACCCTAATGTCAGGGAGTGGCAGAGTTATGGAGTTTTACACTCTCGAAATGCACCCCTTTTTATGGGTTTCATATGTATTCTCCTTTTCGCATATTGTCGAGTGTTTATTACCTTTTTGGCTAGTTTCAATATTTTCCACTTCAACTGTTTTGTGCTTTTTCCAGCAATAATAAGATCATCTTTTTGCCTCTATGCAAATACATTATTCTCACGAATATGTGATATATGCTTCTCTATTGTGATATTGATATGATTTCAATTATCCCACCATGTGATATAATCAACATGAGATTAATTGAGCAATTATTTTTCGGTGATATTTTTTCATATCACTTGTCAGATGATCCCACCATGCAGTGTATTTGCATGGAATTTTCTTTAATTTGATCGATTATAACTTCTGGTATTGCTTGCTCAACTTTCTCCATCTTATTATTTCTATCAACTGCTTCTTCTTCAGAGTAGGATTTATTTTTATCAACTGCTTCTTCAAGAGCATGATAATCGACCAACTACTTCTTCAGGAGCAGTATTTATGAACCATTCATATGGTATAACCAACCACGATGGTAATATATAATATATAAACTGCATATATGTAAAACCATCCGTCTTGTGATAATTGAACTCATCACATAAGAGGTATAATAAATATGTAAAACCACCGGTCTTGTGATAATTATATTTATCATATAGGAGGCATCGCCATCCATCTTTTGATAATTAAACTTGTCACATAGGAGGTATAGTAAATATGTAAAACCATCCGTCTTGTGACAATTACATTTATCATATAGGAGGCATCGCCATCCATCTTGTGATAATTAAACTTGTCACATAGAAGGTATCACCATCCATCTTGTGGTAATTAATTATCATATGGGAGGTATCACCATCATCTTATGATAATTAGATCATCACATGGGAGGTATAGTAATATTTGCATAATGTAAGCTCAACAAATAGATGGTTTCAACCACCACTTGGAGATAATTATAATAAAGTGAGGAATTAGATTAGTAAATATTTAACTGCTTCTTCTGGAGCAGGTTCGTCCAACCATTTTCTCAAAGTATAATCATGTGGTATTAGGTTGGATCATTAAAAGTCATCATCGACCCCAGTTGTCAGCATCAGTGCCGCTTGGTCGTTCCGTAATATTATACATACCACTTTATAAATTTTCACAGTACAAGGACATATATCCACAAGTGCTTTCAATATTTTTGAAGGAATCAAGGTACTAATTTGTAAATTTTGATAATGACAGATATTAAAAGGATTATAATCAAGGGTTAATGACGCCAAAATCCACAACATTTCATCTGACTTTCATTTTTTCCACAACCTTTTCAAAAATTCTGTAAATCCACAACCTTTGGCACTTGTTCAATTTTTCCATAATTTTGATTTAGCCCCAGATTCGGTCCTACGTGGACGCCGGGAGTGTGTCGCCGCCGAAAATTCAAACTGCGTCGTTTTAAGCTTAGGGTTAATAACGCCAAAATACACAACCTTTGATGCCCTTTTATTTTTTCCACAACCTTTGACACTTGTTAGATTTTTCCATTAGCAGCATCTAAAAAGTTGAAAAATATTTTCAATTTTTAGTTTTTTTGCACAATTTTAAGGACGGCTTTATAATATAGTTCTATTTTTTTTTTTCGGTTTTTCCAAAAAAAAAATTTGTTTGTAGAGTTTCTCTTTTTAGATTTTGACTAGTTAGTTTTCCAATTAGTATATCATGATCTTAAAACAATATACTTCCTAAAAACTGAAAGCTAAGAATCCCCCCCCCCCCAAAAAAAACAGTTGAAATATGGAGAAAAAACAGATTATATTACATAAGTGCAAATAATTAAGGAAAACATTCTTGCCTATTTATTGCCATGAAACCAAATCACCTTACAAGCAAACAATTGACATCCGAAAAACACACACACACACACACACACAAGAAAAAAACACTAATTATGTTGAGATGCAAATAAACAAATGAGTGCTTTAATATTATCTGAAACTCTTTAAAACTAACTAGTCAAAATTTTAAAAGAGGAACTTTACAAACTGATTTTTATTTTTTTTGGAAAACCAAAAAAAAAAAAATAGAACTACATTATAAATCCGCCCTTAAAATTGTGCAAAAAACTAAAAATTGAAAATATTTTTCAACTTTTAAGATGGTGCTAATGGAAAAATCGAACAAGTGCCAAAGGTTGTGGAAAAAATGAAAGGGGCATCAAAGGTTGTGTATTTTAGCGTTATTAACCCTAAGCTTAAAACGACGCAGTTTGAATTTTCGGCGACAGCGTCCACGTAGGATCCACGTAGGACCGAATTTGGGGCTAAATCAAAATTATGGAAAAATCGAACAAGTGCTCAAGGTTGTGGATTTACAGGATTTTTGAAAAGGTTGTGGAAAAAATGAAAGTCGGATGAAAGGTTGTGGATTTTGGCGTCATTAACCCTATAATCAACATATCAATATTAGTGTCAAATTGAAGCTCTCGTGAAATGGGTCACGGTGGTATCAAGAGAATCAATTCTGACATCATATGTATCTTATATGTAAGAAAAATCAGATTTATAATTTAATGAATTAAAATAATATTTTATCCTTAAATATTTTGATATTTATTTCATTTAATTTTTTTTTTTAATATCACGGGTCTGTATGTTTCCTTTTTTTTTCAACTTCCAACCAAGTTTATCACGGGTCCGTCAGTTTTGATGAGGGCAAGGGTTTTTTATGGTCAAACCCACCGCCACCTCGAGACGCGAAGAAACGGACGAAAAGAAATGTACCTGGGATGGAATTTGCAAGGGTCCTGTTTCCGCCCGCCGTTTTGTTGCTGTGAAAAAACGCACCGCCATCGCCGAGTTGAGAATGGACAACGCGTGATGAAATGCTCCCGTCGACCACCGAAGTTATTTCCGGAAATAAAACGCCGACCGACGCCGAAGGGGCAGATACAACAGGGACGACGAGCGTGCCTGGGATAACTTATACGGAAGAACAGCTGACCTCATTCGCGACAAGATTTCCAATAATTTCTTTACATACCGAAAAAAAAAACGGTGAGAGGATGCGGAGGAATAGCGGTCACAACAGTATTGTGAGGAAGGGGACTTTGATGCGGACCAACTGCAAGAGGAGTTGAAGATTCTTTTTCCCCACTGCAAGTGGAGTTTGTGATGGGGGACTCATTTTCTATGAGTTTTTATTTTTATTTTTAGCAGCTCCCGTGAAACCTGAGTATTCCACGGCCGCCCATGTGAATTCAATATTTTTTTTTTCTTACCTCTGCCGTTCGTGTTTCTCATTCCCCCTCCTTTTTTTTTCTTTATCCGCTCTGCATCTCCTTTTTTGTCTTCTCCCTTTTTTTTTTTTTGAGAAATCGGAGGAATTTTTTTTTTTTTTTGAAACTCTTTAATAGGGATTAGAACATTCGTGTTGATAACGTGTTATAAAACTGAAATATTATAGAGAGAATTTAACGAGAGAATAGAAAAAATAATTCTGAAGTATGTTTTTCATTAATAACTGAAGTCCTATTTATAGGAAAACTTCAGATGGCACAATCGTAATTACATAATTACATCAGAGGCATAATAGTCATTCACATATTATAATACATTATCTTATTACGCATTACGAGAAGTAATATACTTCAACAATTATTAACATTTCAATCCATTAAATTTATTTAAATTGAAAGTAAACACGTCCGAAGTATGGTTACGAAAGTGACTTCGGTTCGCTAGTTCAGGCTCAACTCCTCGCTTTACGTTAGCGGACCTACAGGTCGGGCCGGGGCTCTGGGCTCTTTCTTTCGGTGGCTAGCCCGTTTAACATATCCAGAGGTAAGGATCGTCTGCATATATATTTGTATTAATTTCAAGTATGTTTTATTTTGTTCATCATCTTGACCCACTAAGACTAAACAAAGATGAATGCTACGCCCACAAACAAACTTCCACAAAAAACCCGACAAAATGACGTGTCAGCGGGTGATTGGTGTATTTTATGGCAGTTTCTCTCTCCTCTATCTCATTACACCAATCACCCGCTGACACGTCATTTTGTGGATGTTTTTGTGGAAGTTTGTTTGTGGGTACAAATTGGTAAGATCAGGATGAACCACGGCTGGAAGTTTCATCAACAATTAATATAAGGGCTATCTGTTATGAAATGTGTTATTAAATGGTGAATGACTCTTAAGACGTGTTCTCCTTAGCTTATTTTTAATTCGGTTCAATTTGTTTCAATTCAATTCAGTTCAGTTCAGTTCAATTTTGAGATTATTATTAATTATTACTATTTGATATTTCGTTGATATTATTATTATTATTATTATTCAATTATTATTTTGCTAATTATTCTTATTATTATTTGATTATCTTCGTTGATATTATTATTACTAGATGTTCTCCCGTGCGATGCACGACGTAAAATATTAAATATTTTATTATAATAGCAATATGTGATTGAATTTCAATAATATTGTAAAATTATTATAAAATGTACATGAGTCAATATACACACACATAACATAAACTATTATTTGATTTGTTTTAATTTATAAATTCTTATCATGTGATCTAAGAGCAATGATAGGAAAACCATAATTTAATTAAGCGTAGGCAATTATTTTTTCATATAGGACAATGTAAGTCTTATATCTAATTTTATAAATAATAAATTAAATTATATTTATTATTATCAATTTTTATTAAAAGTATCTAACCCATACTCTTACTAATATAATTTTTTATGTGATTTGGCATTAATTATTTTAAAATCATAAGAAAATAATTCTGAAAAATCAAATATCTGTTAAAGTACAAAACTATGAAAATAAACTAAAAATATATATTTTATTCAATATTCTTATATTTTTATTTGGAAATATTTTAATAATCTAATATATCATTATTATATTTAAATTACTTTGTATATATACTATATGGATGTCAAAATAAAGAGCACGAAGTAAGAATTAATTTGATATATTTTTTTTTCAAAAATAAAATTGATACGAAAAAGTTATTATTTTTTAAACTATTAAGTTCAAAATAAAAAGAATAAAATGAGAGGAATTTTTTAATTGGTAGATATTATATATGGAATAACCATCTAACTTCCCTCCCAAACTAAAATCTATTTTCATAAGACTTTTAAAATGAGAAATAATGTGGAGATGACACATGTCTCTATAAATTTTTTTTACGACTCTCTTTTAATATTAAGTATGGATTATTATTGTTGTTATTATTATTCTAATTATTATTTTGTATGAATAATTATTCTTATTATTTGTAATTATTATTGGTAATAGTAATTACTAATAATAATTTTCCTAATTATATGTAAAATATTCGTATTTAAATTAAATAATAAGAATAATCTTATTATTATTCTAATTATTGCTTTTTAGGAATAATTATTCTTATTATTGCCAATTATTATTGGTAATAATAGTTATT
The DNA here is from genome assembly GCA_033398695.1 of Orobanche coerulescens. Lineage (NCBI taxonomy): Eukaryota > Viridiplantae > Streptophyta > Magnoliopsida > Lamiales > Orobanchaceae > Orobanche > Orobanche coerulescens. The sequence goes on along the minus strand of CM065814.1, from coordinate 136,931,230 downwards.
ATTATTATTATTATTATTATTATTCCTAATCATATAAAAATGTACGTATTTAAATTAAATAATAATAATAATTGTAATAATAATGATATTATTCAAATTATTGCTTTTTGGGAATAATAATTTTTATTATTGCCAGGTAGTATTGGTAATAATAATAATAATTATTATTAATTTTACTAATATGAGGATGGACCACGGCTAAAAGTTTCATCAATAATTAATATAAGGGCTATCAAAAAATTTCTTTTTTTTATAATTTTAAGCTAAAATTAGAGGTTTAAAATAAATTAAAATTTAGGCATTATAAATCTCTAATTTTGATATTTGGTTGAGAACTTTTTTAATTAGAAGATTAAACTCAATTCTTTAATTTTCAAAAAGCCCATTTTAGAAGCTTTTTCAATTAGCTTATTCAATAAATAAGTTGAAAAGACATTTTTATCCGTACATATCTATAAATTTATAATATTTATCTTAATCATAAATCTCAAACCAGAATTTTAATTAAAAAATAATATAATATGGATATGATTAAATGATCGGGCTACATTTCCATCTCAATTTATGGAGTTGTACTATCATAATAAACTATTTAATATTTGATTATTACTATATATAAATTATGTATTAGGGAAAATTTTATATCACTAAAAAGTAAAGTAAAATTTAGATTTTCTTAGTTCAATTATATTTTGTTCAAATTGAATGTTTTTTTTTCTATTTCACTGAAGCTTCCAATTTTAATAAATAATTTTATTTTAATAAAATATGTAGTTAGATTTATACAATAGTTTTGAATTATTGTATTATGTTACATAAATTTAAAAAGGGGAAATCATAGGTACTGCCTCTCACATCCATTTTTAAAACGTGGGTCGTCAGATTTTTTTTTAAAAGAAACAGCTGCAGCAGCACGGTGCTGCTGCATCACCGATCATTAACCCATTTAAAAATGAGTTTATCAAAAATGAAATTTTGAAAATAAGTGCGATTATAGAAATCGTCAAAATAATGGATTCGGGTAAATGTCCTGTTGGTCATTTAACACAAATAAGTAGCTATCAACTATTAGTTATTTATCAAATACTTTTATATAAGCAGCTAATATAAATGCTAGTCAATAGAGGTAATACAATCAACTAGTAAAAACAGCCAATTGATCAAGTAACAACTAACAGCTAACCGTTGGTTGCCAAACATGACCAATATAAGAAGTTGTTGGCTAAATACGCTAAAATGAACACAACGAATCAACTTTGACGTGGACCAAAATAAGATTTTATTTCTCCTGGACGGTTCTATTATATGAATAATAATGACGCAGTTCGATTTTATTACTCTTTTCGATAAGAGTAAGAATGAGTGAAGTGAAAAAGAAGGTAGCAAGAAATCTAAAGTCACTTTATTCATGGCTAGACTTCCCCACATAAAGTTCTCTACCGATTAATAATAGAAAGTTAGTTCCACATAAGGTTCTCTACCGATTAATAATAGAAAGTTAGTCTTAACTAAGTGTGACTCCTTTACTTGGTTATGTCATTCGAGAGTCTTGGTCTTGATGTTTTAGATAAAAAAGATTCTATAATAACGTTGAATGGACTTCTGAATCTTTCTTTATAGAATCAAAAGTGTTATTTCTCGAGAAAATTCCTTGAGGATAGAATATCTATCTACAAGAGAACTTGGAATGAAGACGAACCATGTTCGATGACAATAACAATGGGTGTGCGATGTGTAGTGGTTCAATAGAATATGTCTAGGCTCATATATGGGAGTGTATTTTTTCTTGGTTGGATTGTGAGCCTCTGTCTCATTTGCTGGTTACCGATCATTTCACCAATTTCTTGAATGGTGGTCGAGGTAATGCAGCAAGAAAGTTCTATTTATTGATTTGGCAATGTCTATATCGACAAACTTGGAAAGACAAGAAATGATTTCATCTTAAAAAATGATGCTCCAAATGTGTTACACATTGTTGGTTTTATTAAACTTGGTTGTTGGAAGTGGATTAGGGCTAATTCCACCGCTTCTTTTGTTTTTAATTAAACGAGTGACGTAGTCGTTATTCAGATTGTATTCCTCATAAACTATATATGTCTTTTTTGTGCTTTATGGGTCGTTTGGGTTATATTAGGGTATGGGTTTGAAATCAGGACTCGAATTAAGGTGGTACAAGGTTGAAACTTGATTCTTGATACCATGTATTTGGTTTAGTGTTGGAATGAAATAAATTATCTTCTTGGTGTTTGATTTAAAATATTTAGAATCAAGAGTTAAAATTAATTTTTATATTTATTCCAGCTAATATCTCAAAAATAAAAAAAAATAATTTTATTATTATTTAATAATAATAATTATTATTTAATAATAACTAATATTTTTTATTCTTCTATAATAATTAATAATTTTTATTCTTTAAATAGTAATAATATATTTATTATTGTTATTACTATTAACAAAGAATTATGTAATAATAATGATGATTAGTATTACATAGTTATTTTTCTAACAATAATTATTATTGATAATAATAATGTTAATTGTTATTAAATAATTACTGTATGATTACTTGATTAAAAATTAGTATTAACTAATAATAAAAAAATAGTTATATAATAATATTTACAATTATTTATTAGCTAAACTTTTAGTTATTAGTTAATAAATATTATTAATCTTCATTATTAATAAACAATTAATGTATTATTATAGTATCTGATAATAAAATTGTTGTTAAATAATAATGTATAATAATAATTTGATAACAATAATTACTATTATTTATTAATTATTACTTTATTATTATTATTTAATAAATATTATTATTAGATAATTATTTAATAATAATTATTGTTATTATATCATTATTGATCGAATTGATCAGGTCATGTAGGAACATATAATAATAATTAGTTAATTTGTAATGATAATAATTTTATTATTTCACTTATAAAACTATAACAACAAATATATTTTATACTTTTTAGTTTTTTATTTTGCAGAGAAAGAATTATCGTGTATCTAATGTAATTTTATACTTGAAGGTATGAGCTTTATACCCACCGTTCCCTCAATTTATCAAAATCCTTTAGGCCTATAGCTCATGGGTTTGAGGTATGTTTTTTTTTTTTTTTTTTTCTAACTCACACACCCGACATAGTGATGTTGGTGGGTTTGAATCTGTGACATTTGGCTTCCGAACCATCCCACAGAGACAGTTCAGAGACAATTTGAGATATGAGTTTAAAAATTAAAATATTACTGACCAAATATTTGATATAAATCTTATTCATTTTAAATTTATACCTGATACTTTAGATCGACGGTTTAAACTACCCATAATAGTGAATAGTGAATGAGAAAGTATAAATTCTACTGTACTTTTCTCTTTGTTACGGTCTGGTATGGGATTTGGGCTATAGATACATCTTACTTCCAAACACTAACTTCCCAGAAAAAGTTTGAAATTCTTTCTTACTTTGAAGACGGTGAAGACGAACCAGTCGCTGTCAGTTCAAATGCTTTATTTTACTCGAGAGACGTAATTCCAAAATCCCGCCACTTTCATTTGTATCAAGGGTGACCATTCAATTCATACATGGCACAGAAAAGTCTTGTTGCCCGATGAATGCAGCAACCTATTGTTTGTAATTGTCCCATCAATTGCGAGCCTCAAGTATTTTTTGATTTCCGAATTGAAGAAGGCTAACCTCCGGTTAGGGTTTCCGAGTTGAAACCAATGAATTTGGGCGATCTCAACAAAGTATGGGAAATCAAAACGCTGAAGAGAAAACCTAAAGAAGAAGAGGCCCGAAAGATTTTAGACAGAGTCGCGAAACAGGTTCAGCCGATCATGCGCAAACACAATTGGAGGATCAAATTACTTTCTGAATTCTGGTATACAGACTTCTAAATATGGTTTTGCCTTTAATGTTGCGTTTATTTGGTTGAGTTTGAGTCGGTAAGGATTTCGATTTCCTGCGTAACCTATCTCGCACTTCCATTTCTCTTACTGTGATGGTGGATTTGGAGATTTTTTTTTTGGTTGGGGGGGGGGGGGGTTGGGTTTATGAGTTTTCTTTGATTTTGTATTCTTTGTTGAATCAATTATGGATTTGAATTTTGCAGTCCGAAGAATGGGGCTCTGCTCGGCTTGAATGTAGGAGGCGGTGTACACGTAAAGTTGAGGCTTAGGAGGGCAAACAAAGATGATGAATTTCTCCCTTTCCATGAAGTCCTGGATACAATGCTTCATGAGCTATGCCACAACGTTCATAGCCCTCATAATGCTAGTTTCTACAAGCTCTGGGACGAAATTAGAAAGGTAAAAATGGTGAAGTACAGCTCATCTGAGTTTCTACAATCACTAATCATTTTTTTTTTCATAAAATTGCTCATAAGTGTAGAATAAATTAATGGGGTTTACTCTCCTTTTCTGTAACTGTCTTTGTATTTAACTTCAGTCACTATTGGGATTATAGAACTTCACATGTTCCATTTCTTATTTTAGATTTCATGACATTTTACTGTGTGCTTTAAGCTAAATGTATATTTTTTTGGGGGGCGGATATTTAGAATCACATGTGTATATAATATCTGGTTTTCCTGCATTTAGTTATATAAGTTTCAAATTCCGCTCTCAGAAATGTGCTAAAAGCAGAAATATCTTTAAATATAGGTGGAAAATCTGAATAATATCTCTACCGTTATTTCCATGTGGATATTTACTCTCTGTTTAAAGGTTTTTAAACAATTTTCTTTGTTATTGTTAAAAGAAATAGTTACTACTATACGTTTCTGCTTGTCATCTTGAAATAGTAGTAATTTCATAAACCTTATTGGTCTCAACTTGTGAACAAATTAAAGTAAATCCTCTAGAATCATGAAAAAGCACTTAAACGAGCCCTGGTCAACAAGGCATGGTCCAATAAATAAAATGTCATTGACTGAGTGTCTTTACGTTTGTCATTTAATGTTTGATTCATGTTCTTATCTTGTTCTTTGAAGATGGTGAAGTGAAGCCAATATGTGATTTTCCACAAGAGCTGACTAGACAATGATTTCACATAATATTCCAGTAGTTTATATGCTTCTTGGTTTCTGTTTTTACTTCTGAAATTGAATATCCCAGAATTTTTATGCGTCTTCAATTTGATACTTTATGTCCACAGGAATGCGAAGATCTCATAAACAAAGGAATAAGTGGTGAAGGATGTGGATTTGATCTTCCTGGAAGACGATTAGGCGGACTTTCCCGTAAACCTCTGTCGTCTCTCCGCCACTCTGCACTGGCTGCCGCCGAAAATAGAGCCCGTCTTGGATCCTTGCTGCCTTCAGGACCTAAAAAACTCGGCGGTGATAATTCTATCATGACTGCACTTAGTCCTGTGCAAGCTGCAGCAATGGCAGCCGAAAGAAGATTTCAGGACAACATTTGGTGTGGCTCGGAATTTGGCGAGACTGCATTTGGAGAAGATGAATATTCAGATAATGGATGCTTTTCTGAAATATCAAGCTCTGTATTTGATGAACATGTGAAGCTAAAATCTCGGAAGAGAAGCCGAGATTCCGATGATGTTAGTTTACACCAGCCCGCCAATGGTGAAGATAACTTTATAGATTTGACTGAAGCTGTTCCAAAATCGGGGTCGGAAAAAATGTCTTCTACTGAAAATTATCATAAAGATTTTTCAGGAGAAGCTTCAACTTCCTCGTCCATGTCTGGCCATGACGTGGCGCATGGCGAATGTGGTAAATGGCAGTGCATAGCATGCACTTTGTTGAACCCTGTGAGTCATTTACTCTCTCTCTCCCTCCCTCCCTCTCCCTCCCTCCCTCCCTCGCCCTCCCTCCCTCCCTCGCCCTCGCCCTCGCCCTCTCGCCCTCTCTCTCGTGTAGTTTTCCTTCACCAGTTTCCCTGTTCAAGAAATGACGTTCTTTGCTAATACTAAATAGGGGCCCGACTAGTATAGTAAAAAGTGAACCAACAGATTAGAGATTCTTTGCTGATGTTCAACCTAGCGACCCCCATTTTAGCATTTGATAGGTTGATATGTTTATTAAATTTACTCGTTTTACCTGCTTATGTAGCCGATGATCTATTTTGATGATAATCACAGACATTGGCTCCAATATGCGAGGTCTGCGGTGCCCAAAGGCCCAGAGATGAAAACCTGAAAACGTTATTCTGGTCATGTAAATTTTGTACGTTGGAAAATGATGCGAATATGGATAAATGTGATGTATGTGGAGCCTGGAGATATCCATATGGTCCGCCGACAGTCACTTCAGCGCCCAATCATGGCACTTAGAGGTAAAATTCGACTGCTGCTTATAATGTTTTTGGTCAAAGTAAAAAAGCACTTCACTTAGATGTTTTGATGCCTCTCTATGATAATCTTTCTGTAGTTTGTATCGACTGGCTGCAGTTTCATGTAATTAGAATTTCGTAATACTCATTATTTTCTTCAATGAGTTTTTGAAGCCAGAATGGGTTCGAGAAATTTATGAATCTCAATAATTATGTCGTGGGTTTTCTTTTTATTGATTCTTGGGAATGGCTAAAAAAGATTAGGTTGAAAGATCTTCTATTCATCCAGTAAAAGCTTTAATTGAATTGCTGGAGATGAAATCACTTCTAGGAGGTTAACGTACGAGTGTCAGACACTCCAAAATAAGTGCCCCCATTTCCCCCCTTTTTTGGGGATACACGGGGACTCATCGAGGACACTTTGGGGACACACGGAGACACTTCGTGTATACGGCTTCTGTTTTTTTGTCTTTTTTTTTTTTTAAATTTGTAAATGAGGTTTGTACTAATTTTACAAAAAGGGGTTGATATACAAAATAAAATAAAATCACAATATAAATGTTTAATTAAATAACTTAGAACAGCCTTTAAATTTGATAGTTTAAATTGTTTGAAATATGAAGTATTTGTAATAAATATACGAATGATTCTTTTTTTTTTTTTTTAAATGAGGTTCTTACTAATTTATAAAAATCAAAGAGGTTGATATACAAAAAAATAAAATAAAAATCAGAATTCGTGTGATGTTTCAAGTTTAGCAGTTGGATGTTGCAGTTTATCTGTACGCACCGGGGACGTGTCTATATTTAAACATTAAAAACATAAGATGAAACAATATATTATGAAATATAGAAGAAAAAAAAAAATTGTAGGCTAGATTTAACTCTCAACTACAAAAAACTATTCTACCAACATCCATAATTCTAACAGTGACCCTAATTGGGAAATAATTGTAAACTAGAGTCTCAGCCAAAGCCCCCCACTTATGAATCTTGAATCAAGATAAGGCTTTGCTTCCATATGACTCAACTCCTTGGACCATCCCACTCTTCCACTTCTGTTTGCTCCCCTGCCTTTGCACTGGTACTCTCCGAATACCACTTTACTGCAAAAAACAACCATAATATATATATATATATATTGAAAAAATTACAGAAAAACTATAAAGGTTCAGTCTAATTAAAGATTTTTTTTGGTTTTTTTTTTTTTTTTGAGAAATAAGGTACATGAGAAGCAAAGACATTTTGTACTTGTCTCTAGAGGGGACTCCCCAATCACTCCATCCTTCGGGGATTATGTCTATATCGAACTCGCTGTACGAAAATATCACACGCGAGTAGTCTCCCCAGGCTCTGCCCAAGTAGACAGGCCCGTTTCCGGTTACTGTGCAGTTGACGAAAGAATAACCTGTGTCGTCTTCAGCTGAGCTCCTACTGTGAGCTGTTATTGCGTACGGATTCTCCACGACAGAGATGGTACATTCCTGTTAGAAAATCTAATCATTCAGTTTTCAAAATTGTTCTGAAAACTATTGAAATGAGGCACCATCCTTGTCAGATGGTCGCCTAAAACCAAATTTAGGATTAAAAATAAATGAAAGAAATTACCAAAAAATAGAAAACTCTAAAAAACTAAAAAAAAAAATGAATGATAAAGAGCCGGAAAACTGAAAACCCTAAAAACTCTTAAAACCATGAAAATCAGTGGTTATTTCTTTTCCTAAATAGGCTAAATATCCGTGGTTGTTTTTACAATTACATCAATAATATTTGAAAAAAATATTACACTTGTTTTTAAATAGATGTCGTTTTTGCTTTTCGAGATGAAATTTTGATCATAAATAATTTTCTAATTATATCATGAAAGATTATTATCAAAGAATAGTATTTTGAAAATATTTTGGAAGACGACTATAATGATATAATTTCTATATTTATCGGTACATCTATCTAAATGAAATAAACGGTTAAGACATCTATTGAAAAAGCAGTAGTATATGATTAAGATGAAAACGGTTGGGGCACCGCACCTGGTAGAGTGATCTTGCATAACCAAATATGAAATCTACAGATCCTTGGATAAAACACAGGAGAAAAAAATGTGTTCCGTTTTCATCCAAAAGTGTATCCTGTGCGCCCAGAAATCTAGCTTTGTAAAACATGGATTTATCGCCCGCTAGTCTCAATGCCACAGCTTGGTCTCCTTCGAAAGTTCTATCATTAACTGAATTCTGCCAACACAATAATAAAAGAAAACAACAATTAGTTTTTATAGGTTTTCTTTTTTATTATGTTTGTTATAATTATTAATATTATTGTTATTGCCTGAAAAGTGATCCATGATGCACAAAAATAGTCGGATTCTACGGTCACTGAGGCTGAGTTCCAAGTTCCGACCATGTTACCATTGTTTTCCCTGTCGGAAGCTCTGTCGTGCCATGTTATGACAGTTCCGGATGCTTGATTTGGATCTCCTATGAATGAAATGTATGGCTTTGATGCAGGAACACGAACCTTTTCACTGCATGCATAAGGTTGATGGTAACAGTTACTAAAATAGTCTTATAAAAAGTCATAAATACCAGAAAATAAAAGTGAGTGTAAAGTGGTGAAAAAGGTCCTTGACAGACTCGAGAAATAAAATCAACTTACTATTAAATTTATAGTTATTATTGTATAATTAGGATTTATATATTTTTTTAATTTCAATTATTTCTTGATAAATGTTGACTAGGGCCAATTATATGGTAAACAATTTATTATTATTATTATTATAATTATTTATATAATAACTATTACTATTACAATTAATCAACTCGATAGTGTAACACAGTGAGATTGAGATCGTGGACAAATGATCCAATCTCATCTGTATGGTCCTCTTCGGAGGTCCAAAGCGAACAATATCGTACTGGCTGTCTACAAGGACTCGAGGAGTCCAACAATTGGTATGTTGCAACAAAGACAGAAAAGGAAAAGAGAAAAAAAAAATCCCAACATTTTCCGAACCTATAAACTCCAGGAAGAATGTGAATTTTCACTCTCTCTGCGTTGTTTTCCGGCACCATATCGACCGCACCTTGCACCGTTGCTGAGTCCCCACCGCCGTTTTTGGCAACAACGATGACTCTTCTCTCGCCTACTTCATCTCTCAAATGAAAGCCGTCTCCATTATTCACTATTAAGTCGTCCCACGTAATGTAGTTGCTCTGTTGTGCAAACGCAACTTCATTTTCATTACAGAACACCACAAGAACCACAAAGCAAATACTCAACACTAAACATGATGAAAAATTCATCATTAGAGCCTTTTTCTCAATAAAGTAGTTATAAATATAATATATTATATATATATTTATATATATAATTTTTGTGATGATGTGACGAGAATATAGCCTTTGGGGGGCTATATATGTTAAGTTGCTGCAATTCATAACGTAAATTATGCATGAACAACATGCATAATTGTGTCAAAGCAATGTATAATCACAAGTTCATATGCCCACTTGATCTGCTGGGAGGAATAAGAAAAAAAAAAAATAGCAAGTGGAATTAATAATAAAGTGAACATTAAATTGTGAAAAAAATCCGTTAAAAATGATTAGTTCTTGGTGAGAAGCTTGTTAAATGGAAGGAAGAAATAAATTAAATTAGGTGGTAGAAGCTAAAAAGACTCGTTATAATTAAAGAGTTCTTATTGTTTTAATTTATCATATATAGTATATAAAAGAGTAGGTTACGAAGTTGAAGCTCGAGGGAAAGCTTAATCAATGGAGGGTGATCTAACTATTTATTATATCATATAATAAGTAATTAAATTGTTTCTAGATTTTAATAAGGGATTTGAAATAAATCATAGGAAATGGGCGAGAAATATTTGCCCTTTTATATGCTATAATAATTAATTATTCGTGAAAATCGAGTCAAAGTTAATTTTGATAAAATAAGTGCTAACATTACTATATATATAGTATTGGAGAGAAAGAGAGAGAATAAATCTGAATCGAATCATCGATTTTTATGTGATTTACATTAGAGATTGACTTATACATATAATATATGTGTTTCGTGCATCAAAATTGCAAAACATTAATATTATGCATTATGTGCATCAAAATATGGACATATTAAAATATTGTATTTCATGCATACATTTTCGTGAGAATAAATCTTGGTCATCCATATAATCAAGATTTAGGGACCAAATTCATTTATATTTCTTAACTTAAATCTCATTATCACTAAAATCACATATATATCTATATATATATCTATATATATATATATATATATATATATAAAGAGGAGGGAGGGAGGGAGGGAGGGAGGGAGGGAGGGAGGGAGGGAGGGAGGGAGGGAGAGAGAGAGAGAGAGAGAGAGAGAGAGAGAGAGAGAGAGAGAGAGAGAGAGAGAGAGAGAGAGACGTTCTATGCAGTAACAATATTAGATGTAGTACTTTACAGTACTAATTTATGCACGAGTTTTGTACTAATTATGCATGAAATATAGGTATTTCGTGCATCAAAATTTCAATGCATTAAAATATGCAATATAGGCATCAAAATATCGATGTATTAAAATATTAGATTATATGCATCAAATTTTTGTGAGAATTAATGTGTAAATTGTGGATCTTGACTTGTATCTTTGATTCCACAATTGAGATAACACTTTAATTCTTGTTACAAATCGGAATTACCAACATATTTGGATATTCTATTTACCAACATATTTACTTAATAAATGATAAATAATATTTAAATTGTTTATTAATATTAGTAGTTAATTAATTAGCATGCCTAAATAGATTTTGTGCTCGTGGATGCGTAAACCGCTTTAATCAAACCTTTTCCCCCAACTTCGCTTCCGCTGCTTTTTATTTCTAACAATTGGTATTAGATACAGATTTTAGACTTTTGCTATTTTAAATAATTTTGGTGATTAATTGATAACAATTAAATATTCATGTAATTTGATGTTGAAGTATTTTGCTAGATGCGTTCTTGCAGGGAATATGATCAAATTATCATGGTTATGTGAATAGTTTATTTATTTATTTTCATTACGAAATTATTGGTTTGGTCCGGTTTTGAGGCATGTAATGGTTTTTCCCGTGAGAAAATCCACGGGTAGATCTAGGATCTTATTTTTTTCGTGTACTCTTGGTGTAAATTCGATGTATTTTATTTTGTATAAAATTATAATCGGATTCGGAGAAGAAGAAGTCACGAAGAAGTAGAGCAACTGTAACACCGAGATCAGCTGGCCGAACAAGAGTACACACTGACGCCGCGAGTAGCACACGCTGTTCTGCCGAGCGGCCACAGCCTGCCTCAAGGCCGCGAGCGCATGTTCCAGTGCCGGTTTGCTCGGCCTGGCCCGACTTTTGATCCGGTTTGTTTCACAGCCGTTTGTTGCGTCCGCTGGAGAGTCGGAATTTAAAATTAAATTTTTTTATGTAATTAATTTTGCATAAAAGTGAAACTTTAATTTTGGAAATCCACGTCCCGGCTGGGGAGGAGTGACAAGATGCTTGATCCAGTGGGGGAAATTGAGTCGAATATTTTCTCGGATTCAATTCAAGGAAGAAGACCACTACAAAAAAAACAGTATTTACCGACGCCAGTAAAGGCGTTGGTATTTTTTGGCATTTAACGACGCCGTTACCGACACCCGTGAATTTGGACGATCCCCGACGGCTTTAACGACGCCATAGCGCGGGTGTCTTCCCGCGAAATTTGCCGACGCCAGTACCGACGCCGGAAGTCGTCGGAAATATACCGACGGCACTTTTGCCGTCGTTAAATGGCATGACTTACATGAATTAAGGATGCCACTCCCGCCGTCGGTATTTGTTAAATTTAACAACGCCTTTACCGACGCCAAGTTATCTGTCAAATTTTACAAGGCCATTACTGACGGCCCGTTGGCGTCGGTAAATTTTAATACATTCTCAGCCCTCTGCCTATTCTGGTTCGACCTAAAATCATTCTAATTCACCTCTCGCACCTCTGCAAAACCCCTCTCTCCCCGCACCTCTCTGCAAAACGCCTCTCTCCCCGTGCAAAACGCCTCTCTCCCCGGCGACCTAAAATCCCCGACGGAGATATCTGCGCTTTCTTCCTCCGGCGCACCTCCGCAAAACACCCCCAATCGGCGACCTAAAATCCCCGACGGAGATATCACGCTATCCTCTTTCGATTTCCCAATTCACGTAACATCTCCGTTTCCTTTCCATTTTTGATTGTTTTCCGGACACTTTTGGGTTCCTTGTTTATTTATGTTGAATATTTTGGCTTTTTTTTTTTTTTTTTAAAATTTGTTTGTGGGATTGTCTTTACCTTGTACTTCTTGTTAGGGTAGAGTTAGATGAGCTTGAGCTTGTTGGCTATATAGGATAGCTTTGTGGCTATTTGATTAACTGTGATTGTTTTGTTGGCTATATAGGACAGCTTCTTGTCTATATAGGACAACTTTGTGGCTATTTGAGTTAACTGTGATTTGAGTTATATAGGACAGCTTCTTGTCTATATAGGACAGCTTTGAGTTAACTGTGATTACCTTATATATGACATCTTTGTTGGCTATATAGGACAGCTTCTTGTTGGGGACTGCTCATTTGTGGCTATTATGAGATCTCTGTAATCCTTAAAGATAACCATTTTTTTTTAAATTTGTGATTAGACTAAATCTGATGAATTTGTTTGGGATAATCACAAAATCTACCCTTGAGGTTTGTGTAATCACGAAACCCCCTAGAGAAGTTCCATAGTTACGAAAAAAACCTTGAGTTTTGTAGTCTGTAAATTAAAGGGTGGTAACTGTAAGAGTTTTATGACTGTAAGGGTTTGTTTTCATAATGTTCTTCATAAGGAAAAAAACCTTGAGTTTTTTAGATCATTTTGTTACAATTTTTAGAATGGGTGACAACCGTGGATGGATGTATCACGGAAAGTTGATGGCTCTTGAATCCCGCATTCCTCTCTGGACTTAACAACTTTATTGAGTATGCAAGTAGTCACCGACCGCATGTCGGGTGACCAAATAAGATGTCCATGTAAAAATATGATAATATACGCTTCATGATACGTAAAAAGTTAAGTATCACATTGGGAAATTTGGGTTCATTAGGGAGTATAAAACTTGGATTTTTCACGAAATTGAAATGGATGAGGGATGTGAAGATATGGATGAAGATGTGAATATAGATACCAACTAGTTGGGATCCAATTGCACTGCACGATGGTCATGGAGCATGTCGGGCCACAATTTAATGTTGAGAATGTGGAAGAACCACCAAATCCTGAAGCAAAACGAATATATGACATGTTGAATCTTTGGAGACAAAGAGTTGTGGCCTGGTTGTGCTAATTACTCCCAATTGTCTTATATGACTCGCTTCATGAGTTTGAAAGCAGAGAACCACTTATCGAAAAGTGTTTTAACTACTGCAGAGTTCATGAAAGACAGTCATCCAAAAGGGAATCTATGTCCCGATAACTTCTATAGTACAAAGAAATTATTGCATGGGTTGGGATTACCCGTAGAGAAGATTGATTGTTGTCCAAACAGCTGCATGCTTTATTGGGACCATTACAAAGACAGTGAGAGTTGTATATTCTGTGGTACATCACGCTACAAAGATATGTGTCGTGCCTCAGGAAGCCGTAGGAGGAAAAAAGTGCCAGCCATGAAGATGTACTACTTTCCTCTTATTCCCCGATTGCAAAGGCTATACATGTCAAATGCTACCGCGGCAGATATGAGGTGGCATGCTTCATGTTCTGGTTCAAATGATGGAATTATGCGTCATCCTACAGACTCTCCAGCATGGAAGCACCTGGACACTATTTATCCAGATTTTGCTGCGGAGGCTAGAAATGTGAGATTAGGTCTTTCGACTGATGGTTTTGCACCTTTTGCACAATCAGGGCGACAATATTCATCGTGGCCAGTTATAGTGACACCCTATAACTTACCATCTTGGCTCTGTATGAAGGAACAATTCATGTTCCTAACAATCTTAATACCAGGGCCACACAATCCTAAGATGTAATTGGATGTGTTTCTTCAGCCGCTCATAAAGGAGTTGACGAATTTGTGGGAAGAGGGTGTTCCAACATTTGACATCTCATTGAAGCAAAATTTTCAAATGCGAGCACTGTTGTTGTGGACTATTAGTGATTTTCCAGCGTATTCAATGTTGTCTGGATGGAGTACTGCTGGAAGATTGGCATGCCCTCATTGCATGGATGAGACTGAAGCGTTTACTCTTCCTAAGAGTGGTAAACAAACATGGTTTGATTGTAGCCGGAAATTCTTGGAGCCGGATCACATGTTTAGGAGGAACCGACGAGCATTTAGAAAGAATATGACATGTGAAGTACCTACACCCGAGAAAAGGTCGGGCGCTGAGATATTGAATCAAATAGAGGCACTGGGTCTTGTGAAAGTGACAGAGGACTACAATGACACAAACAAAGAGATATCCAAGAATTCTAGGAGCGGGTGGAAGAAAATAAGCATCTTTTGGGATCTCCCATATTGGAAAGAACTTCTGATTCGTCACAATTTGGATGTCATGCACATTGAAAAAAATGTGTTTGACAATGTGTTCAACACTGTGCTTAATGTGCCGGGAAAGACCAAGGATACCACCAAGTCTAGAGACGAGTTGCAATTGCTCGCATCGACTGAATTGAAGAAAAATGAGACGACAGGAAAGTATCCGAAAGCTTGTTACTCACTTGACAGAGATGAAAAGAGAGTAATATGTGAATGAATATCTCGTCTTAAATCTCCTGATGGCTACATGTCCAATATTAGTAGATGCGTGGATAAGAAACAACTAAAGATGAGAGGGATGAAAAGTCATGACTGCCATGTGTTCATGCAACGCTTGTTACCTATTGCGTTTCGTGAACTTCTTCCTCAAGCTGTTTGGAAGGCAATTACAGAGTTGAGTATCTTCTTTAAAGACTTGACATCTCGGACAATAAAAATAGAGGACATGTGTAGACTTCATGAAACAATTCCAGTTACTTTGTGCAAACTTGAGCGTATCTTTCCGCCTAGCTTCTTTGATTCAATGGAGCATCTTGTTATCCATCCGCCGACGAAGCCCGAATTGTCGGTCCAAGATAATATCGATGGATGTATCCATTTGAGAGGTATATGAAGACATTGAAAGATTTTGTAAAGAACAAAGCCAAAGTTGAAGGATCCATCACCAATGCCTACTTAATGAAAGAGGCATCAACATTTAGCTCATACTACTTTGAAGATTGGGTGACTACGAAGATTAGAAGTGTGCCTCGAAATGATGAGGGGGGAGCCGATGAAAATGATGATCCGAATATGCTCTCAATTTTCAAATTGGATGGCCGTCCTTTTGGCAAAATGCCTTCACGATATTTTGATGCCAAAGAGTATATTGCAGCACATATATATATATATATATATATATATATATATATATATTATCCAATTGTGCCGAGGTTTCAGAGACATACTTGACGTGAGTACCCTCGTGATATTTTATTTAATGAAGAATATATTCATTCATTAAATATATAATAACTCGTGTGTTTTTTGAAGATTGTTTGAAGATCAAATTCGAGCAACTAATCCGGAGATAACGGAAAATTACTTACAAACAAGAGTTGAAAAGGAGTTTGCAAGTTGGTTCAAAACATATGTAAGTGTGGGGTCTCATATCAAATTATTTATAGACTAATTTCATATGTAGAAAGTTACATAACTAACATACTTAATAATTGTCATAGGTTAATGATCCTTCAAGTAATGCAAGCCAATGCATTAAGGACCTTGCAGAAGGGCCATTGGACGGGGTTCAAATTTATTCTGGGTGTTTAGTTAATGGATACAGGTTCCACACGGTTGACCATGGGTCAGATAAAAGTACTATGAATAGTGGTGTCTGCATAAAGGGCGAGGTTTATAATAGTGATGAGCAAGATTTTTGCGGGCGATTAATGGAGGTGTGTGTGGTAGAGTATAATGGTGAACCTACTAAAACAATTGTGTTATTCAAGTGTGAGTGGTTTGACTTATCACCTCTAGGGACTTCGGTGAATACAGATTTCAATTTGGTTTTAGTAAACCACACCCGTAAATACAAGAAGTACGAACCTTTTGTGTTAGCAAATCAAGCTACTCAAGTGTATTATGCTTCCTATCCTAGTATGAATCAAGCTAAGAAGGATTGGTGGGGAGTGTGCAAGGTCACACCTAGATCTAGAGTTGAAGTAGCTTGTGATTTGTGAACCATCCACCTCGTCATTACATCAACCGTTTCAAGAGGATGCCGCGGTCATGAGGACTAGAGGTAGTCAAGCTACTGTAGATGATGAGATATCAATATCGCATCCACGAGGTGGACTTATTGATATTGATGATGTGGATGAGGCATCGGATGATGGATATATAATAACGTCAGATGAGGAAGATAGTAATGATGATGATGATTCTGATCATATGTTATAGTCTTTACGATCATGTCAATATTGTGATTTTCAAGCTAATGAATATTCTGTTTTAGATTGTTATGTGAAGTGCACTTGAAAATTTGATTTAGATTGTGGACAGTTAGGTTTATTCTTCCTCTTCTTTCGATCTTTATTTATACGATGTTGCCTTGATGATTTTATGTAGATTTTTATTTGATGTATTGTCGCAATGTGTGCTGTGTACATGTTGATTTTTGCTTAACTTGTACTCTACTCATTTGCTTTGTCTCAGAATTTGTACTCTACTCATTTGCCATACATCCTGTCCTTGTAATACTTGATGTTCTAATCTGAGTTTCACTAGTTTCTTCACTCAAAGTAACTAGTTAGGCTTTGAAATGCCTTTGAAAAAAGAAAAAAGGAACTCGCTTAACTCGTTAGGCCCTCCGGAGCATTGATTTCGTAACGAAGAGGTTATCTCCACAAATAGCATAAAAACTGGAAGTTAAAAAATGTGATTCATGTTACCCAAACACGTATCGATCATGTGATTCATATTTAATTTCAAAGTTCACGTCTGTACCATTACCTTCCTAAGAAAGGGTTTGATTCATCAGCTAATGATTGAGAAAACAAACATTCAATAAGGAAAGACAAATAAATAGTGATACATACGGCCCCTTAGGCTGCCCTGTTGCATTAATCACCAAATCCTTCTGCAGCCCTCCCTTCTGCATATCATTTGATTGTTCAGGGCCTGCACAAAGTAGAAATATTCCTGATCAATTAAGGAGGATAAGAGAAAAGAACTCTGATGAAGTTTTGGTACGTCCACACAGGAGATGGAAAATATTCAGATGAAGTCTTGGTATGTCCACACAGGATACGAAAGGTTTCACAAATTTAAGAGTTTTAATAAGGATGAAAACAAAAACTTGCATATCAACACACTAATAGCTTTAAGGTTTCATAATTGGCAACACTTACAGTACCTGGAAGTGCAAGCACATTAGAGGGAGTATAAGTCCATTGTGTTTGACTTTTTGCACTGGCCATACGCGTAGAATGTTCTGCTGCCACGTTTATCACGCCCCGAAATTCGGTATTTAGCTAAAAAATCACCAATGAACCAAAACAAAAAAGAAAACTTTATGAAAAAACACATATATACATAATAGCAAAAACAAATTCTAAATGTTTCTATTACACAAGCTCTCAATTATTTATTACTTCATTGCTGAATGGAAAATGTACAAACAGAAATCAAAAGAGAAACATTGTGCATAATTACGAAATACAGTAGCAAAACAAAGTAATTTTCCAGAGTAAGCACATAAAAACACGAATAGGAATTCTTTTGGGTAACCCTTTCGTTGATTTTGAGCCTTAGGTGGAGACAAGTTTCAACAGTTTGCATCAGTTTTTTAGAATTCCTTTTTAGAGTAGGATATGTGAAATCACGCCTAGCTCTGACCTGCTCCTAGTCTTTATGTTGTCATGTTTAATTTACTTTTTTGCTGGACCATTTCTATAGCCAGATAGTCGAGTGAAAATGAATTTATGATAAACAAAGGTCTTTGTCTGCATCTGTCTTTGGCATGAAATTGCTGTCTATTCACTTCATAGTTATGGGAAATAAATGTGTTGGATGTGACTTATGTATGAGGCTTTAGAATATGAAGATAATCATGCTTTAACAGATCAAGCTGCCATGTGAGGTGAGCTAATGTTTATTCAATCTCTTATCAACTACATTTTATGAAGATTTCTATGCTTGGTTTGGGTTGTCTCTCAACCTTTTTTTCCTTTTTTCACAGTATTAGTTTACTGTAAAATATCATTACCTCATTAATTACTTTATCAGAAGCATCAGCAATCGAACCCTTCATGAGATGATCTGCTCCAACATTTGATGTCATGATAATCACCGTATTCTTGATTGTGTTCTCAGTAATTTATTTGAATTTCATGTAGTGATATGGGAATCATGTGTACCGTAATGATATTTGATCCAAGATAACAATTTTAAAATCAGATCGCTACCGGATTTGCATCATATCTATGTTGAGGAAAATTTTCAATTATGTGTTTATTTGATTTTTTTTTTCTACACAAGCAATTTTAGATGTTCTCGATGAGGAGAGGTGGTGGCGGGCGCCGCAGTAGCACGGGCTCCTCACGAGCAGCTCCCGGACACTCTTCACCAGCTACGGACTCCCCACGAGAAGGTCCTGTTAGGTCTTCGTCTGCTCTACCCGAGACTCCGCCGATTGTTCTACTCCGAGACAGGGCAGACGAGGAGACTAGTGCACACATTTCTGAAGATGAGGATCGGGAGATGATAGCTTCTGAGGCAGCCTCAAGTGTTGTTTCCTGTAGAAAGATTGCTCTTGAAAGAGATACTAAAACCGGGTTAGTTATTTACTGTTTAATTGGTATAAAAGTATTTCCGAATAATTACAAAAAGAAAAGTAATCTTACAAATTTGCAAATACCACCTTCACAGTTGCTTCTATTTCAAAAATTGCTTCTCCAACTTGTGTAAGACTTTCATACGTTCCCTTTAACTTATATTTAAAGAAGAAAACAAGTACTAAAAAATAGAAAACAAATGTTGATTAAATGCTATAACTAAGTATTGTGATGATCTAAATGATTAATTTGGTTTTGGTTACAGAGATATAGTGATTCATCCCAGTTTCCGTGGTGTGCACGAGGAGTTTTAAAAGAGTTCCCAATCCGACAGTGCTTCAATGGAAAGATACTCCTAATAGCGTAAAGGCCCAGTACTATACCTTCTTTAAGGTAATTTGTAATCATTATGTAAACTAATTATATTTAATTGGAAAGTTAGTTTTATTAACTTGATATGCAATATTTCATAGAAATTTTTCACGTGGCCTGTTGAGTGGGAACAAGAAGTCTATGATTTTTGGGAGTCTCGTGCACGGATTAGGTTCAGCAATTTCCTAAGTAATGCAAAAAGAAAAGGGATCAAGGGAGGCTGAAACACATCCCTACTGATTGGTGGGAAGGTTTGTGTGCTTACTGGGATACTCCCGAGGTGAGAGATGTATCTACGAGGGCGAGAGGCAACCGAATGGCTGAAGTGGATGGCCCTGGTACCGGGATAAGCAAGCACAATGGAGGCTCTAAGTCTGTTAGCGTACTTGCTCGAGAGTTGGTTAGTAATTATCTAATTATTTTTGCTTGTATATGTAAGTGTGCATCATAATAATTTCGAAGTTTTTTTAATAAATAGGCAACGAAGAACAATCTTCCATTAGAGCAGTGTGTTTATGCCTCTTTTCGGGCTATCCACATGAAAAAAGATAGAACTTTTACGACACAGAAGGATGCAGATATTGATGTAAGTATATATGCATTCGATTCATCTACGGTATTTTGGAATACATTCGATTCACACTTGTTGTTTTGATTGTCATGGAAATAGTGTGTCTATTTCTCCAATAATCAACTTTAGTATTGTAGAAAAATGTCTCACCTTCAGTACTCTCATCACTGCAGAAAGTGAACGCTGAACATGTATGTTATAACTGATATTAAAAAGGAAAATTACCTGGTTTTTGTGCAGATTCTCATCAAAAATTTCTTGAATAGACCATGAAAATACCAAATCTATGAACTGATCTTTCGGCCATGATCTCCTACTGGTGCGTGAATGATTTCCTCCATTTTCACTTTTCAGAAATCAACTCTGGTAAAAAAAAAAATGCTAGGCTGCCAGAGTTCCACATGTAGTAGGTGTATAAGCTGAATGTATGTGTAAATTGGCTTTGGTTCGTCTTCATTTACATTATGGACAGTAAAGCTTTTGCGGACCATCATTAGTTTGATGATTGATGTCCTTTGTGTGGCAGATGTAGAAGTGATATTGCTGATTGTGGATTATTTAAGAAAACTCGTTAGTGTCATGAAATGATTTAGATCAAACTTGAGAATTTCTCAATAGTGCTATGCGCCGGGCTGGGCAAATGTAGAAGTGATATTGCATATCCTTTGTATGAACCGGGCTGCTAGTCAGCTGGGTATGAGCCGGGCTGGACAGCCTGGCAGAACTTCGGGGTGGGCATTAAGTGGTTCGGGTCGTTTTGTATAAAACCGAACCGGAGTTGGAAATGTGGGTTTTGAGTTTGTAAAACAGCAATCGAACTTAAACCAATTGGTAATGATTATTCATTTATTAATTATAATTTTTATATGATATATATAGTTGAATCTTCATGTTCTGTTCATTTATGTATTTGGAGATTAGTGTTGTGAAGAATAGGTTTTCTCTTATAAAAAAATAGTAACAACTAGAACAGATTATGAGATGTGATGCTGACAGTTCATATATGATTATTCTAGGTTTTTTTCCGACTTTGCTGCTCAATTGTAATTAGAATTCATATATGATTATTCCGTTTTTTTCCTTGTTGCTGCTTAAATGTAATTAGAATATTTATTTCTGTAAAGTTGTATTCATTTGGAATGTTTTTCTCATTGAGCATGTTTTTCTTCTCAGGCTAGGGTTAAGCAGCTTGCTGCAGAGCAAGGAGAGGGAGCAGATTTAAATATGATCTATAAGACTGTACTGCAGGAGAAGGAGGCCGCCAAAGAATATGTCAAGAAAAACAGGATGTATGGCACTGGCAGTCTAGCTCCCAGCATCATAAGCACAGGCTCTAGCGGCGGTGGATCAACGACCTCACAGTTTCACGCATCTGAAGAGATCCACACTCGATTCACATCCTTAGAGGAGCAGCTGATAGAGGAGCGCAGACTGAGAGAAGAGCAGGCAAAGGTGATTGAAGAAGAGCGCGTGAAGAGACAACGCCTTGAGGAACAGTTGCAAGCTATTCAAGAAATGCTAACACAACAAAATCTTCCACATCCGAGTCGCCCTTCTACTTCACCTTGATTTAGACTACTTATTTCTTTTTTTACTGTACGATGAAATGATGACAACTCTTGATTGTGTACGACGATATAACTATGACGATTGTGTAACATTGAGACATTTTTGATATTTATGACTAGTTTGTTTGATTATTCAGAAATTGAAAGCAGGTAATGAAAATAATTAAAAATTCAGAATATTGGCACAAAAACAAAAAATACCGACGGCATTACCGACGGCAAAACTGCAGTTGAAAAATTGCCGACGCCCTTTTACCGTCGGTAAAACGCGTCGGGATTTACAGTTTTACCAACGGCAGTGAGGCCGTCGGCAATAGTAAATTAGCGACGGCTACATTCTGTCGGCAAAGGCGTCGTCATTGTTCCGTTTAACAACGCCTGGCCCGGCGTCGTTATTGCAAAACTAACGACGGCAACACGGCGTCGTAAAATCCGTCGGCCGTGGCATCAGTAGTGGTGAAGTGGTTTAGCATAGAGAATTCCAAGACAGATTTTCTACCTTACAGACATTAAATTCAACTATCTAATGATATGTCTTCCAAGACAAAAAAGGAGATAGATGACATGAAGTTGATCCCTTATGCATCAGTCGTGGGAAGCCTCATGTATACTATGCTTTGCACTAGACCAGATATCTGTCATGCCGTAGGCATGGTGCTAGATATCAATCGAACCCAGGACCAGGACACTGGATTGCTGTCAAGCACATACTCAAGTACCTGAGAAGGACTAGGAAGTATATGCTAGTATATCAATCAGACGACATGTGTCCATTGGGTTATACTAACTCATATTTTTCACCAGACAATGAAAAGTCCAAGTCTACTTCATGTTATGTCTTTAGCCTGGTACCTAGATGTGATTCCCGATTTGCCAAATGGTAGTACATTTTATTGTGATAATACCTGTACAGTCGCAAATTCAAGGGAACTACGAGCCCACAAGGTAAGTAAACATATCAACAGTAAGTACCACATCATACGACACTTCATAAAGGAATGAGACGTAGTTGTAGCCAGGGTTGCATCGAAAGATAATCTTGCTGATCCTTTCACAAAAAGCCTACCTTCAAAAGTTTTTGAAAGGCGTGTGGAATGAATGGGATTACGGTGTATGGCAGCATTGCTTTGAGTATAAGTGGGAGAATGAGAGACTTTGCAATAGAGTAGTATACACTAGTAGAATAAACATCAAAGACTTCGGTACGTCTCACTTCGGTAATGTATATTAGCAAAGTAAAAATAAACAACAACTTCGCTTTTCAATTTACTGAAGTAAAAAAACCACACAGGCTTCAGTAAATGGTATCAAACAAAAACAGAAATTTAGTTAGAAATTCTAAGTTACAAAGACTTCGCTAATTTGATAATTACTGAAGTAAAAAGTGTGAAATTTTATTTTTTATCAAAAAAATTTTACAATAGTGAAGTGTATGTCTTCAGACCGGGAATTAATATTTTGAGGTCCAATTTTTTTCATTTGGGCTCCAAAAAACACTTAGCAAATATTGATTTCCGCCATTTCCTCCCTCAAATTTTTACTCAAATTTTCATGATAAAAAATTATTAAAATAAGCAATTTTATCAAAAACATTACCAAAATGACAACAAAGACCTTTTTTTCCCTCTCTCTTTTTTTTTAAATAACAACACAGACTTGAATGGTTTTTTGGTTAAAAAAATTTAGAGTTCAAGCATTGGCCGCCCAACATTAATCGGTCAAAACCCTTCTCATAATTTTGTCTCTCCTTCTCTCTCAAACTCACACACACAAACAAAAGTCATCACACACATACACCCACAAACACACACACATACCACCGCAACCACCATAAAAGAAAAAAGAAAGATGGCGGATGTGTGAGAACGGAGGATAAGGGTTCGATTGTCGGCAGTGGCAAGTTTCGATTCGTGACCTAGGTTTTACAGTGGCTCAAACCTGAGTGGGTGCTAGGGCTCTAATCAAATTCGGGCCGAATTTGGGGTTACTTGACTCTTATTTTGGTTGGGCTGAGTTCGGGTCTCAGGAACTGGGATGTATTTTCTGGAAACGGTTTCAGGCTTCAGGGTCGTTTCACTGCTTATGTAATTTAAGGTTTCACGATCTGAATCCAGTTGAGGTCGGTTTTTCTTAAATTATTGAGCTCAATTAGGGATTTGATTTTGATGATTTGAATGGGGTTGATTTCATGTTGATTTTTGCAGGTTCGAGCAGGATTTACACAAACGCACAATGGTTGAGTATTTGTTTTTTCATATAGATACACAGTTATATATATTTATGTCTTTGTATATTGTGTCTATCTGGATGTAGATGTCCATATGATAAAAAGGCAAAGGCCATATTTACTGTGTAATTCAGGTGCGATTTTCAGATTAAACATCTCATGTGACTCAGCTTAGTTCTTCGCTTAAACCAAATTCTTGGCTCTTTTTGTACTTTTCATCCTATTTTCACTACTTTGGATGGCTTTGTGCGAAATAATTGCTCACCTATTTCTGGAAATGCACCAGTATCAAATGGCTAGCTTATAATGGTTTATGTTTGGTTATGACATTTGGGTGTTGATCTTGTGGCATATAGCTAATGAATAATAAAAAAGGGTCGAAATATTACGGACCAGTCGTGTCTTTAAATATGTGGTCCATTAGTGTATTGTTTTCTTAAAAATACCAAACCAATAGAAGATTGTCGTCATTGTTTTCTTAAAATGTAGATATTGCTGTGGGAGTATGTTTCTTACTGCCTTTCTCACCTATCATTTATTAAAAAGAGTATGAGTAGGCTTGTGGAGTTGTTTGAGGCATGTAAACATCTCCTGGCCGAGGATATTATTAAGGACAATTTTTTGAAATATAATTAACAAGGTAATGGCTTTTGGTGATGTTTCCACTTTCATCTTTAACTAACAGATTTACTTATCCTATCAAATTGTAGGAACTTCGTTGATGTTATATTGATATATGTGAAGTTGTGTTGATGCATATCAAATTGGCAGGAGGTACTTTATCTTTAATTTATCAAGTTACTGTTGATATGTTCATTTCATCCCTTTCTTTACATCTGGTGTTATATACAGAAATCTGAACCAGGGCATCTTCAGTCTTAAATGGATAGTTTTATCTGCCTTGTCAAATTGGCTGCAGTACCCATTGTTCTAAGTATTTCTCTTTTATCTGTAGAGAAAATCTCAAGCATCCTCCTAGTGATGAGATATATCGAAATGGAACCTTGTCAATGTTTGAGGTAAATTTCTGGCATTCATTTGATTTTATTCAGTACTTGGCTGTATTGTTGTCTTCATCTGATTCGTTATTGCAATGCCCCTTGGTTAATGTTTCGAGGGCAATTGTCTGGATAAAGTTTCATTTTAATTTGTTGAAATCCATGGAAACAGGTTGATGGCAAAAAGAACAAGGTTTATGGGCAAAATCTTTGCTATCTGGCAAAGTTGTTTCTTGATCACAAGACCCTTTACTATGATGTTGTTCTCTTTCGTTCTATGTGTTGTGTGAATGTGATGATCGAGGATGCCAAGGTAATTATCATTTACGGTTTGTTGGAACTTTTACCGTATGTTCCCCAGTTCTGAAAAAATATACTTGTTCAGAAAAATCCCTATTCAGTTGTAGTACCACATTTTCACTTTAGATCTTGCAGCATCACTTCCATACAAAATCATTTGATCTAACCATATTCAGATACAATAGTTTCTGTTATGAGATATTTTTGGTAATAAATAATAACCAATGCCACTTAAGTATTTCTTTATACAAGCTTGATCTTATTGCCCTTACATATTTATATCTTGTCCACTTGTCTGGCCTCGCGGTTAAAAGACCTTTCAGTCGTTAGGATATGTAGGCTTTTGGCATTCCTGATTTTACGTCAGTAAATACCCCGCCCCATACCACACACTTCCATGCATTTTCCCCTTGGCTTATCTTGGATTGATTTGCAGGAGAAACATTCAGAGGAGTCCTAAAATTTAGCTTGCATTCTCACTCTTCCTCCATAACAAAGAAAAGGCTACAGAAAATTCCTGATCGCTTTTTGTAAGTTTTTCATTACCATCATTCATTCAGCCATTATGTTCATGGTTTTAGTTGGAATAAATATATTTAAGACTCTATTTATATGTATTCAGTACAACTGCTCAACTTTTACTTTTTCCTCGCGTGGAAAGATTGCTTGTAATTATGGAAGTTCCATTCATAAATGATCATTTATACACCAGTTACTGTTTATTTTTTCCTTGTGTGGATCCTATTTCAATGGGAACTTGATGAGTCGATCCGCTTACATGTCTTGCTTTTATACTATATCGAGAGTTACTCGACGTTTTGCTTGACGTAAAACAGATAGTGGATTTTTTGTTTTGTTGAATTTTTTCATGGCTCGATAGATAATTTGATAAGCAATGATTTTTTTTCTGTGTTCCTGAATATGATTAACCAACATGTTAACTAATCGATCATGATAAATTGGATCAGTTTTTACTATTTTTTTCTTCTGCAGCACCTCGGCGTGACATGAGCGTGAAAGGGGTGGACTTTTGTATGCTTGTTTCTATTGTGATTGTGAATACTGTAACTTTATCCATTGTAGTCATGTGACTCTATATCTCTTTCGCATGCGATCAAAAAGTGACATATTTGTTATGATGTATACAGTCCCAAAATTTATAATGTGGTATCTTAATATTTTACTTGCACAAGAGGAACTCGACGCTCTCTCTCTCTCTCTACGTCTCTTGGTTTGTCCTATGTTATTTAGTTTAGAAAGTAACTCTTTTCTATTTGTGCATTGTTGTTGACAAGCTTGTTGATAGGTGCACAGGCTTGATAGGCACAACAGTGGCATCTTAGTGATGGGAAGGACACACTTGAGCGCCACCATTCTGCATTCTATTATTCGTGAGAAAACATATGGAGCATCAAACGATATGTGTAATTTTATATTCTCCTCGCAACGAGATTAGTTTTGGATGTGTGTTAGTTTTGAACAGACGAGAAGGTGAGACGGATTCTGGGATGTAGAAATGCAAGCCATAATCGATCAAAGTGCTGTCGAAATTTTGGATTGTGTCGATCATAATATTTCTATGGTTTATCACACTTTGTAGAAGTTATTTTTGACTGTTTGATAATATTGTAGAGTTACGACACATTATGCTAATATGTTTTGAATTGGTTGGAACCCATATTGTTTTTTTTTAAGATGGGATGATATGAAATTGTTGGTTCTTATATTATTGAAATTTCTTGTTAGTTATAGTTGAATGTAGATTTTGGCAACGAATTTTAAATTGAAAATATTAATATATATTACTACAGAAAATACTAATATATATTATACAATAACTGAAGTAAAAAGTTCTTTATTTACTATGCCAATTATAAAATAACCGAAGTTAAAGGCATTCTTTTAATTCACTTACCCCCACATTTGGATCATAATTATGAAAAAACCCGAGATAGACTTCGGTTATTAGGATATTAGACTTCGCATAAAAAGCGAAGTCTAAACTATACCTTTTACTACACGAACATAGACTTCGGTAATTATAACGTTTTTACTTCAGATATTATCTGAAGTCTTTGACGTTTATTCTTATAGTGATACTTAAGAGCATGCTTTGAGTATAAGTGGGAGATTATTAGGGTTGTATACTGCAAAGCATACTTTATGCTTGTATTACTTTATTTCCCTGTAACTACCTATGAGAATATTAATAACTTTTAATCGCATGTTTTGCATATTTATTCACATTCTGGTTATGCAAATAAAATGTCTAATTATTCTATATTGTAGATAACGTGGTGTGTTAGTGTCACACGAAAGATCACATTATCGGTGCCTTATAAAATAATATAATAGTTCACAAACTATATAATTATTAGACAAATTATATAAAATATTGTAGTGTATGCTTGAGATTAATTGGTTTTGACTATTAGCATGCATTAGCGTATTTGCATACGTTGAACATGATCGAAATGAGATAGTTTCTTCTGTACTGACTGTAAGAAGAACGTAAATCTCGGATAATTATTATTTCTTAATACTAAGTATATAATATTTAATTGTGTATTTATAATATTTATTCCTTTGATTTACCATGGGTGAGAGTCAAAATGATTGACTCAATAAGCTTCGTATCTTGGACAATAATATTATTTATATGACAATTATTATTATTACCAAAAATCGTGTCCCGACTCGTACGGGTTGATGATGTCCCCTTGAGGAGCTCGATAATTATTATTATATTAAACCCTGCATGTGGATTTAATTATGATATAATAATAAGGTTCGAGTGGTACTACTCTTGGATAAGATATTAATTAATTAAAGCTGACAGTAGCTTAAAATTAATTAATGGACATTCGATATCTTAAACACGAAAAATAATATATTTAAATAAGGAGCCCTATTTCGTGAATTGAGATTTGAGTAGGAAGTGCAATATTAATCCTTTAGTGGACTAAATTGATATTAGTGAACTCAACCATATTAGGAAAGAGATTAATATGAAAAGTTGGGTTGCACTAGGAGTCCTAACCCTAATCCTCCTTAAGATCCCTAAAGTAGTCCAAAGCCTATAAATAGGGACATTAAGGAGGGTTCGGCAGATTTGACATGTTCTAACACAAGGATTTCGATTTTTTCTTCTTAATGTGTAAATTGTGGATCTTGACTTGTGTCTTTGATTCCACAATTGAGATAACACTTTAATTCTTGTTACAAATTGAAATTACTTGAAGAAAAGAAAATCGAGAGTTGCGAGAGGAAGATTTCGGCCGATTCACTTTTGTCCAAGTAAGATTCGGTAGCTCGTTGCCCATACAACGTCCGGATTAAGGCGGATCATACTCTAGAAGATCTAAAGGTAGAAATACAAGAAGATCCAGGAGCAAGCAACCACTACGCTTCAAAAGGTAATATCCTATGATCTTTGATCTAGATTAGGATATTCGATTTACCAGCATATTTATTTAATAAATAATAAATAGTATTTAAATTGCTTATTAATCTTAGTAGTTAATTAATTAGCATGGCTAGATGATTTTGTGCTCGTGTATGCGTAAAACACTTTAATCAAGCCTTTTCCCCAACTTCGCTTCTGCTACGTTTTATTTCCAATAGAATATGTGGATTTGATGTTGTCATTGGGTCAAATTTTGATTTGCATATTTATTCGATAATTTTGAGTATTTTTGTACTCCATCCGTCCCACAAAACTGTGCTCATTTTGACTTTGACTGGTCTCTCCAAATACACCTTTGACCATTAATAATTTCAATTATGTATGAATAAAAATTATAAAAAAATAATATTTGGAAAATACACATTAAGACAAATCAAATAAGTACTTATATTACTATAATTTTTTTATATATTGGTTGTAATTCATGATCAAAGTTTATGAATATTGATCAATAAAAGTCAAAATGAACACAATTTTGTGGGACAGAGGGAGTATATAGTTTTGGGGTTTGGACTATTTTGAAACGTTTTAAAAATTGAACAGAGTATATGACTAGAAAGTAAAGGTTTGGATGTTTCGTACACCCTAAAAGTTAGAAATTTTTTGCACTTTTCCAATATTAAACGTCAAGTCGCTCATAGTGCCAAATGCGAGTGGGAGGTCGGATTTTTCCTTATACGAGGTATTCTGACCGGTGCGATGCAGCGACCTTTAATTTCAAGACAAAAAAGTATTTGAACATGCAACAATTTTGTCTCAAATCAAACAATTTCAATTTCAAGCACATTCTTGATAATTGTATCTCCAAGTTGACTTGACATTAATCATTGTTTGGTTTCAAGCAGAATCTTGATAATTGTATCTCCAAGTTGACTTCACATTAATCATTGTTTCGATAAACTATTAAACTTTTGTTTATGTCTAAAACTCAATTTTTTTACTTGATATTATAACTTACAAACAACTTCGAGCCACAATTATGTACTTTTTCCTTTTTAATCATTACTCAAGATGCTATTTTTAATATGTCATATTTTGTTATTTTAGCAAACTCATTTAATGTATCTGTTCAAATCGGATGTACTATCACTCACCGCTACAAAAGAGTGTCACTTTACCATTATCGTTTTAATAAAAAATGTGCTTATGTGACTACCGTGACATTGTTCCTACATTACGTGCAACGTATCAACGTTGTTACTTGTCCAAAAAAAAACATTCTTCAATTCTTTAAGAATGAAGATATATATTTGTTTGTGATAACTTTTCATAGTACGAGTAAAGGTTAGAAGTGTCTATTTACCGTTTGTAAGAAACCATGGGTTGTAAGTTTTTTTACTCTTTTTCTATTGATTTTCAGTTAATAATGAAACTTATTAAGTTAACAAATTTCTTGAAAACATGGCCGATTAAGTATCTCATTTAATAAGTTATTTTATAGTTATATATTACTCTTTTAAATGATGCTAAAAATTACAATTGTTTTGGTCAATAAGTACAATATTTAATGGCAAGGAATAAAAAATGCAAATGTATTTTTAGTTATAGAATAATGTAACTTTAATTGTAAAGATTATAGTCTGTCATAGAAATTGGGTCGAATTTCTATCACTTCAAACCGATAAATACATCAACAAATTAATTTTTGGAATTACCAAATTGATCTAAAAATCGATGCACATTTCTTAGCTTCTAACTTGTTATCATATAAAGTGCTAATAATATCTTTGAAGGGTGTTTCCTCCCGCTCAAATAAGTAACCATAGAACATCGAAATCGTATATCCAAGGGTTCTTGCATACTTTAACTCTCGTGTATAGTACAAACCATAAAAAGCCCCGTTGGAAATATCAGTATATTTTCTTTAGGATTACAGTATGGCTTAAAGGGTCTCTTGATTGTATTAGGACATTCCACATATGCCTAAACAAAGCCTACAATGGTATCTAAGTCTTCCTCCTCGACTGCATCAACCCAGCGAGGTTGGCCATCTGGCATAGGATATTTCTGCATTATAAAAGGGTATAGTGAGTTAACATCATAGAAGTATAAGTTCTCACGATATGGGATGTATGCATCAGCATGCCCACCGTAGTAAGCTTTCCTCATATAGGTGTCAGCATTTTCACTCGGGATGTATACACGCCATAGATTATCATCATAGAAATTAGCACGAAAGATACTCATAGCTAGTGATGAAATGGTCAATTTACTTTCAATATCTGTTTCAGATATTTTATTATAGCATTTTGATTCTGGTCCACTCCTTTAGAATAGATTGGATTTCATCACCATTGCCTTCCAAATTCATATAAATTAGTTGTTTTTGTTCTTGATGAAAAAAAAAATAGACATGTAAGATGATGGAATGAGTGAAATAACTTACTTTCTTCATCTAACTCGAGAAGCTTGTAAGCTACATCATACATATAGTCTGTAACACCCCTGATATGTTCAGGAATATTATAGCACCGTAAATCCTTTACATAAGAATTCACAAGGCTGAAGAACTAAAAGGACACTGACAGATACCAACAGGTGAAAATAACAAAATTAAGATACAACAGTTTTTGACCAAATACTGAAAATACGAATGTTCAACGGAAAAGTATTAATACATCACCAAATCCAAATACATCATAAACGACTGCGTATTCGAGTACTTATTGAAAAGATACAAACAACAGACAAATAAACCCGGCCGGAACATCACTTTGCACCCTCGTCGTCATGCAGCTCCAGTGGTTGTTTTCCCGCTCTCCTGGATCCTGAACATAAACAAATGTTCACCCCCGAAGGGGTTAGCACAACGATGCTAGTACAAGTACCACAACATATTAATCAACATCTCATGAAGAATAATAATAACATACACACATGATAATCACAACATGATATCACAACATACACATGGTAATTCCACTGATCCAGCGTTCACTGCCTAGACCCCAAGATGATCCCGTCGGACCAACATGTGGTGGAAAAACCCGTCCAATGATCTAGCGCATGCTAGCATAGATCCCAAGATGATCCCGTCGGACCAACACGTGGTGGACATACAACAACGATATAGATGCACGACAATATGTATAACATCAATATATAAAATAATTAAGGTACTTGCCTCGATTCGGAGACAAGAATAATACTTCTACGAATATCAAAACACTTGAAGGTCACCCCCCCTCGATCAATCACGTAGCAAGGCTCGAACCTTAAACAAGAGAAATAATATAGAATTCATCTTAGGTCGAACGAACATCTAACAATCGAAATTACGGTTGAAAGTTCATAAAACGAAAGCTGTCTAACCTACTTAACCTACGTTACATATCCTTCGTAACGTACGTTAAACTTACTCGTTAGCGTACGTAAACTATGAAGTCTAGCGTATGCTAACCGTATACCGACAGTTCCTCTCTGATCAGTCGACTTGACTCGCTTGATAGTATAACGTACGTTACGTACCAAACGTAGCGTACGCTAACTATGCAAGATAGCGTACGTTAGTTACAAATCTTAACGTACGTTAAACATGTATGTCAGTTTCTCACTGGGCAGACGACTGTCTCGATTAGTCGGAGTATTACGAAATCCTCAGTGAGTAACTTATAACACCTTCATATATATATATATATCATGCTCACGAATGATCTACGGATTTAATATCTTCACATTCAAGGATACGAATATCATCGTAACACTATTCTCAATCTTGATTATAATACTCATGCAAAAATTCGGCTGGTATATGGTTGATGTACTTGATCTAATATCGTCATTAAATCCAGGCTTAACCTGAAGGTGAACTACTTATTCCAACTTGTAAGCAAGAGTACAACTTTGATGATTCTTTCCAAAATCCATATAGTAAAAGTGGAAATCAACACTAAGTTTACAATCAATATGACGATAACATTTGATATGGTTTATAATTCTCAGAACACTATTCTCATCCTTTGCCATAACAAGGTTCGACTATGTTGTTCTTAACCATAATAACTCGATCATCATTGTTTAAACATGATACTAGGTTGCATACATCGTCAAAGTGATCTACTAATCTTGGTAATGTGATCATATCGTCCTTAATAACATAACTTCAAGGTTGGAAGTAGTATAACATACCTTAAGATGAAGAAAATACTGAGACTATAAGTAGAATCCAACTCCGGTTGCTTCAACGCCGACTTGTGATGATTTCCACTCCAAAGTCCAATATAAGTAGTCTTCAATGATCAAGTAGTATCTTCCAATTTCAATGATTCAGTAATAAGTGATCTAAGTGTGTTAAAAGGGGCTGGAAATCTTCTGGGGACAAAATATGGTGAAGCTAGAGGCAAAAGAACGAGATGAAATGAAATGGGGTGCTGCCCCATTTATAACTTTCTGAGTGTTACGTACGCTAGAACTACTTCATAACGTACGTTATCGTCCAAAATAGCTCACTGTCTTGTTTCTGAACTTCATTACGTACGCTACACTTATCATGTTACGTACGTAATCCATATAATTTGTGTACGCTACATAATGTCCGTAACGTACGTTAAAGTCCGTTGACTTAAAAGTGTCCAGGTTCATGCCGTGCGAATCTGTTGGGTATCTTGGCCGAGCCCACCACCAGTTACCCCATGTGCTAGCCGACCTACTCAATAATTGACTGCCTTACGTACGCTACGCTAGGTAACGTACGTTAAGCTACATTCTTAATGTACGTTATCATGTATATGCATGGAGAAAATTTACATGTTTCCACACTCATGTACAAGGATACAAATACGATAAATATCATACTTCAATTATCAATATCATCATTCCAAATAATACAGGATTCAAATACAGATGAAATACTCCATAAATAATCCAGATATTACATAGTCACAATTCTTACCTTCACAAAAAACGACAACAACGAACTTCAACCTCATGCATCGTCATGCATAATTTAGACGTCCTACTTTTGGCGCATCACCGTGTGTATGAATGAGGTAATCGTCAACTTCTTTGAAGAAATTTTTATAGAGGCGATTAATGGGTAGATATTTAATGTAAGTTACAAAATGAGATGGAATCGGAAAGGTTGAGGGAATTCTTTAAATGTAAATTAGTTCTCAATATTAGTGTCAATTTAAAGTGAGTTATTAATCGTAATGAAGTTGAAAGGGTTTCAAAAGTTCTTAAATATTATGCGTTTAGTGCTCATATTTGTGCGTACACTCAATTTTCTATATGGTGAAATTTAAGTCATTAAGACTCTCACTAAAAGCATAGGACTGAATCTTTTAAGATACGAAGCATTCGGACCCGTGCGATGCACCGGTTTTGTTTTTTGATACAAAATTGAACTTTTGCATATGTCTAAAACACAACTTTTTTAGATAGTCAATACTTCATCGTAAAAGGACATATTAATATTGTAGTTGAGGCTTGATTTTTAGTGTCAAAACCCTCTTGTTCATGTGTTTAATTCTTTTTGTTCACGTGTTTCTTGTGAGATAGATATTTCAGATAAAATAGTTTTATTCTTTGTTTTCATTTAATAAATGCACACTTTATTCTATAATTTTGAGTTTTATGATATAATCCATTCTTTGTATATTTGTATTATAAATAATAGATCGATAAGTCTAATATTTTAAAATCAAAGAAAAAAAATTTAATTAGTTCATGTATGAGATTATTTTTTGAACACACCGACTTATACAATAAGTAATTAAGTTTTCAAAGTAAATGTAATGATAAATTTTTAATGAAAGCCAAATTAGCATTTCATTCAAAATGTTTCATGTGATTCAACCCTTGTATCATAATCGTATAATTGTATAAGTATTAGTTTTCAGGAAATGATATTTGTTTCTGTTCACTTTCTCAATAGGTTTTAACATAACCTAAATGTAATGTTCATGTGATATCATGATAAAACAACACACTATATTATATATTTGTATTTGCTCTATTATGCGTGATGTTCTATCCAAGATACCACATGTAATAGCATGCTAACTAATATTTGATGCAATTATATATGTAATTACCTTTGATAAATACTAGAAATGACCAAGCCATATTGTTCCTTGACGTAAAGTGTTACATTTACCTCTCAATTCCACATGTTAATAATGTAAAATACATGATTAAGGTTCTTACCCTCACATGAAACCAATGGATATTGTACGCATATAACTCACCTGAGGCATATCACCGCATGAGAGCATTGGGTCCTGTCCTGTAGCTTACTGGTGAAGGAATATTTTATAGTTGGTGTAAGATGCTCTATACAACATTCCTCCGTCAACGAATTTCGTATTCCATCGCATCGATGGCTTCTTTGTAGACCTTTTATATAGGCACAAATAGATGAATGTAGAAGCATCTTATTAATGCTTCCGTAAGTTGAAAGAGTATTAAATCTTCGTAACAATATGAAATGAAGTTCAAAGGATTGTGCAAATTAATTGCTTCGGAAATAATATGAAATGAAGTTGAAAGGAATGCGCAAATTAATTAAAAACAAGTTTATTAACTCAACTTTTAAATATTAAAATTATGTATTTGGTATAATGACATTTAAACTTAATACTCCACATTAATTAATTAGGAGTACTTAATCTTTATATATACGAGGCCTTACGAACCCGTGCGATGCACCGGCTTTGCTTTTGGTTGAATATCTACGTGTTTTGTACGTAATGTTTGTGGAGATATTTATATACTTTTTATCAAGGTTGCGTCAATATTTGTAATATAAGTTTTATATAATTAGTTATATGTAATGTATTAGGTTGTTTATTTTTTTTTGTTCAATAAGTCTGTGATTTGTGTTTGTTATCACGGGATGAGGCTTTAAGAACCCGTGCGATGCACCGGCTGTGTTTTGGTTTAATATCTACGTGTGTTTACGTAATGTTGGTGCAGACTCTTGGCCTTCATAATTGTTGTCGTAATCATCTTTCATCACCTAACAATCTGCATCATTGTTAGAAGACGATGATGGCAAATAAGTAGCAACATTTGGAAAATCGATAAGACATAGAACAATAGAACTTAACTTTATCCCCCACAATTTTTTTTTAAGAAAACGAAATGAATGAATTTGAGTTGGCCACCCCCTCCTCATACATGAGGGGTTAAATAAAATCAAATACATTTTATGTGTGTATGTGTTTGCTTATATAAATATATTTTGTAAAAGGGAATGAAAGAAGACATACGGTTGTTGGCGAAGATATCATCTCCTACACCATCTTCTTGCCCAAACCTATCATGCAATAACAACAAAGACATATAAGATTACTAATAATCAATCATTAACAATACAATCACAAACAAATATGTTTGCCAATGACGTTAATCATTTTGGAGCCGCTCATTACACACGACAACAATCAAAACTAAACTTAGTACCATATCACATTACCAAAAGAAACAATTCAAACAAATAAAATATACATCAAAGAATTTTTCAATAACCTTCTTCATCAACGACTCATGCATGCCATGATGACTAAAATGAGATGTGTTGAACTATACTATTTATACTTTGTAATGTGTAACTATTCAGAATACAAAGAGATTGTAACTACTGAAATTGGTTACAACATTTACCTGTGATCAATATTCATAAATTGATTTCATAAAGGACTTCAATTCGAATTCCCAATATTTATTTGCAGCAACAATTCGCATTCCCAATCCCAACATTTATTTGCTTACAACTCTCTGTACGAAAATGGACACTGTTCAGATTTTCTAAGCCATTGTACAATGTTGTTAAGCTTCCGATGCCAATTCCCTGATTGTGTTTCTTCAAGACTCTCACGATCGTCCCCAATGGAAGCGTCAGGAAACTCAACAATACCTCCGCAAAATCGCTGTTGGCTTCTGCATATAGTTACTTCGTTTTTTGTTTATTAGTGACGACTTTCAAGTTGAACTTGACATAATTATTAGACATCTTGTATGTATAATATATAATATATATATATATATATATGAATGTTGAAAAACAACACAATTGATGATATCTGAATCTGGCCTCGGTATTTATAGATAATAGACACAAAGAATAAACCAAGGGTCGGTCTCTCCAAATCACAAGAGACCCTTCATCTTCCCCAAGATCGACCGACTTCAAACTTCTTCTGCGCGTCTATTAAACCGACTTGAGAAATGAAAAGTGACATATGTGACCCTTCATCTTCCCCTCATTAAGGTATTGCCCTTTGGCATGGAATTTTTATCATAATAATTGGTGTCATTACCCCTCATCAATGAATTTTTTGGGTGAATCTTTCAATATATATGATATAAGATAAGATAAGATAAGATAATATCTACAATATCATCTTATTAAATATTAAAAAAAAAACTTATAGCGTGGAAGCTTATACGATCTTTGAATAAGTTATACCATACACTTATTTTTTTTGGTCAAGTACTAATTATTTATTGACTCATGTAATTTGTGCTCTAATTTTTAGGTAGAACCACATTATTGTTCGTTTTCTATTTTTGCTAATAGTAAGTGGAGGAGCATATATATGCATGTAGCACTGAGCAAGGTCATATTCTATACAAATTAGTAATTTTGTTTGTATCAAGTACTATATAGTCGCTCCGCTTTTATTTAGACGATTGATGTTTTGAAAAAATTATTATCAAATTGACTTGAATAATAAAACTAAATTGAAACAAGTAGTAATAATGAAAAAAAAAAGCGAAATTATGAGTTTGAAGCTAAATTTATATTGATTACCATGGTCAACCAGATTTTATTTTAGTTAAAGTTGCACTAATTTTCCCAACATGATAGCCATTAAAGTGCCTCTCGAGATCAACTAGAACATAGATTAAACAAGGTATTATTCAACTCGTGCGATGCACGGTATTTGATTGAATATCTACGTGTTTTGTACGTAATGTTGGGGCAGACGGTTGAATGAGCGAGATTTAATTTAAACGCCTTTTGCAGGTTAATATTTTTTTATTATTATTGTTCTTTTATTTTAACATGTAATTAGTTATATGAAATGGCGCTTTACTTACCCGTATGTTCTTTCTGTTGTTTTTGGTTTATTCAACCCGCGCGACGCCCGATCAGATCTAAGATTTCATAGCTAAAATTTAACCATCTTGTAATTTATACTATCATTTAAAAGTTCATTTTAATCACCTTGTGTATTAGAAGGTGCATTTGCATTGTGATGTTTATCATAACTTTTGTATTTAAATTAGTTTATTTATATTAAAAGTTACAATTAAAAGTCTCTTCATATATTTACAATTAAAAGTTACAATTAAATTCCCCTTCCACATTAAATTAAGGGGGATAAGTATTATATAGTATAGATAACCTATAATGAAGTCTCCATCTACCATATATTTTCTAACTCCAAAAATTCATAAGACCCAATTATTATCACAACTAATCATCAATTTCTCAATCTAGTAATAATTATCTTAAATAATTGAGACCTACTAATACCCCCATCTCTCGAATTGTGAGCAATTAGTGTTAAACATGTAAAAATATTGATCAGATGCTAAACATGAATTACAATTAATTATATAGAAAGAAAATCAAACTAGATAAATATGATAGTCAATCCTCAAAATCCATTACAAATCAATGTACTCCCGTATTTGGAATTTAATTAGCTTAGTCGGACATGGTAAAATAGAGATAAGAAAATATGTTAGAAGTATCGATCATGTTCAAACTAAGAAAATAAAGTGCAAGATACAAGAAAGAGTGAATAAAACTTGATGGATGATCTCTCTATCTATCTTGAACCCTATAATAGATCTTCTTAGTGTCTTGATGCCCCCTTCCTAATAATTTCCTGCCTCCTTATATCCTCGAACTTAGAATCCAAATTGATTGCAAGGCATGTAAATCATGTAAAACACGTCAAATAAAGGAACTGCCACCACTCATTGACACGGGCCACGACAAACGATTCGATTGTGTTGTACTATCAGCATAACACGTACGCTCCACGGCCCGTATTGGTGGACACGGCCCGATCGGTGGACAAGCCCGTATTGATGGACACGGTCCACTCAAAACTTTAAATTATTGTCATTTTATGCTGTGATTTTCTTCAGAGTTTTGGATATTGTCAAGATTTGGATAATAATTTTGGAAAAATGAGAAATTTTGAGAATTTAAGAAAAAAAATAATTGGCATCCGTAGAAAGAGAGTAAAATCAAATTTTTGGAAATAAAAATTAATGTTATTGATAGAGAAGAGGAGATCATTATTTTGTGTATAATTATAACAATAGTGGTGTCATCTGATAAAGAATGAAACTTTTTTTAAATAAAAATGATTTATTTTACTATTCATTTATAATATATGGAACCAATAAAAATGTGACAAGATTAGGCCTGGGCAACTAATCCCGAAGGCTCGGGCCCGTCTCGGGCCCGTCTCATCCCGCATCAGGACGAGACGAGACCAAATTTTTAAAACTCAGGGCCCGTCCCGTCCCGTCCCATTTTAAAAACTTGGGACGGGCCGCGAGCCCAAATGTCAAATCCCGATGGGATCCCGTCCCGTCCCGTAATAATGTCTAGTTACTAAATTTATCCGACTACCAAGCCCAAAGCAGTCTTGTCATCTAACATTTCTAACTTATCTCATTTACTTCTTTCGGGGAACGAAACTTCCATAAACCATGAAGAACTTGTGTATAGAAGTAGAGATCAGTAAGTATCTGACTGTGTTGTAATGTTCTTTATTTATTACTTCGGGTAAAATAAGAAAGCATTCAGAGTTCTATGAACCATTTGTTCAAGAATTAACAAATGACTCACAACGATATTTGATAAATAGATTGGTTTAAAAAACTTAAATTTATCACGTAATGCTCAAATATTGTATTTATTTGAGAGTCAACATTGGTCAACAAGACCATTTTTCGTCCCGTTCTTGTCCCGATCCCGTCTCGATCCCATTCGGGATCGGGACGGTCGGGATCAATTTTTTAAAAGTGCAATCCCGTCCCATCTCGTCCCATAATTTTTAAATGGGACGGGATCAGGATTACCTAAAAATGATCCCATTTCGTCCCACGCCCAGGCCTAGACAAGATTGTCACAAAAAAATAAAAAAAGGAGGGGCTCATTAATTTTTTATTTATTCTTTTAATATAGGAAGTGGCGGGCGCTCATATGGATTGAAGTGGGCGGCGCTAATTTTAGTCTTAGAACTTCGGTGGGCGCCCAATTATGAATACCACTCCGATAAGCCCATATTACAAACTCCTAAAAGTAAAACAATAAACAAAAGGCCCAATTTTCAGGGTCTCCAGCTCTATTTTGCGGCCCAAAAATAACATAAAAATAAAAAATAAAAATAAATACCTCGAACAGGCGAACTTTCGGTTTATGGATAAAGCTACAGAGAGAGCAGAGTCTCACTCCTCCTCCCATAGCCAACCCAAAACTCTTTGAATAATAAAAAATAAATGGCTTCAATTTCCTCGCCGTCTCTCGCCAAGGTACTGTTCGCAGCATGCAATTCATCCAATTTGTCTTCCAGGCCTCACCTTTCTTTTCCTTCTTCAATCCCCTCAAAGCTGTTGACTGTTAAACCCTCGCGAATGTCGTCTTCAAGGATTTTGGTTACTCCTGAAGTATTGGAATCCAGTGCCTACTCTGCTACAAATGAGGTTCGACTTTTACTGTATCTAAATCGGTTCAAAATATTTCCATTTTCCCTTTTTTTTTTTTTCTGGTTTGATTGAAAATGGGTTTTTTTTCACAGTTTTGTTAATGTGGGTTTTTAGGTTGAAGCTACTTCTTCGGCCACGTCGAGTGTCGCTGCAGATTCGGATATGGTATTTTTGTTTTTCTCTGAAACTTTACCTTTTTATCACATTTTTATTGTAATATATATATATATATAGCTGGAAAATAAAATTACTAAATTAGATTGTTACTGTAATTTTAATAATTGGTGCTTCCTACTCAAATCGGCCTACTTTTCTTGTGGCATTGCCTACTGCACTACATAATCTGTGTGTTGGTGGCTTTAACAGTTTGTTTCATTGTATAATTGAAATAGCAACAGCACAGGGTGAACGGGTTGGGCGAGATTGATGTGATACTTTTTCTTAGTTAAGTATCTGCAGACCGCTGTTGCATTTATCTGTACCGGGAATAAAGTTTCCGGATCATTACTTTGTTGAAAATTACTTAATGTTGTGAAACTTGTGGTTGTTTTGTTTGAGAGGTGATAGGGCAACACCCTGAACCACACCCCGTGCTTTACGGGTGTTGTACCGCATGCTTTACAGATAAAATATTCATAATAATATTATAATAAAATTAATAATAAAGCACGTAGTACAACACCCATAAAACACGGGTGTGTTTGGGGGTGTGGTTCAGGGTATCATTTCTCGTTTTGTTTTGTTTACATAAGAAGCTTTAAGGATCAAATTATGAACAGGCAGCATAATCCTTTGTAGATTTGAACTGGGTAAGAGTGGCCGCGTATGAAAAATAAACTGTTGAGAAACTCTTTGCAGTCATGAGATGAGATCTTTTAAACTCAACAATGATGAAACAGTTACTCCCTCAAAGAGTACACTTGGTGAATGTACAACCTTTTTAGTTTTTAGTCATTTGAACAAATTGTACATTAAACATATACTCACTTTTTCTTTGTCCAAGTAAGCTACTATTCTTATGTACATAACACACATTATTAATTCAAGAAATATTATATAAATTTTAATTAGATATTAGTGTTTATTTTGAAAGTGGTCTCTTCTATTGCGACAAATTCGCGTTTTAAAGGTGGACTCTTCAAGTGGGACAAATGGAGTATCTTTTTTTTTTTTCCCACGTGGGTCGTCTTCATGTCTACAGTAGAAATGACCTCATTCGAGGTTGTTGATGAAGTGGCGAAAAATGTAGTTGTTTTGTAGTCGATGTAACTGGAGATGCTATTTTTTTTTTTCAAACTATGAATCAACTATATCCCTACTTTACTGTGGATGTGGGAAAAGTACCTTGGTTTTTGCTGGTAAATAGGTGTATTCTTGTAATCTATTTTACAGTCTTCGACTATTTTGATGTTCCGGAAAATGTATCTTTATGTACATGCTGATTTTTACATGCATAATTGAATTTCTTTTCCATTTCTGATTGCTTCTGTGACATATGAGAACTTCTTACCAATGTCGTTTATGATGCAACTAATACAGCTATTGGGTGTTTAATCTACTAACCAACCCCCAAAATCGTAGTAGTTTAGAAACCCATTCCTTTGAAGTTAGTTGCTCCCTCCATTCCACGCGAAGAGGGTGATTTCAAAACAAATTCTTAATATCTAATTAAAATTTATATAATATTCCTTAAAATTGAATTTTTTTTGTTATATAAATTACAATATTAATTGACTGGAAAAAAATAAAAAATGAGTGAGAATAGATGGTTTAAAACGACTTGTACCTTCGTCAAAATGTCTAAAATTAAATAGTTGCACCTTAGCAAAATCACCCTCTACAGGAAGTACTATTCATCTCTCCAACGTATTGATGGTTTGTGGCAATGAATTAATGTTGTCTCTTTGACTTAGTTGAATTTTTGCCTTCCCCGATTTGAAGGGGTTGTAAATAAAATTTGCAAACGCAAAGTTGGGGGGGGTTATTTGTAATACTTTGAAAATTTTAGGAATGTAATCGTAAAAACATTGAACAAAGTAAGTAATTTCTAATAGCTCCACTAACGGCAAGTCTGTCCTCGTGTGTGGTTTCTGAGATTTTCAAAGTGAAGTATTTGTAGTTCACTTGGTCTTTTGGGTTAAACCCTAAACGAGTATTTACCCGTGCAGGTTGCTCCTAAGCAGAAAATCAGAATCAAATTGAGATCGTACTGGGTCCCGCTGATAGAGGACTCGTGCAAGCAGATAATGGATGCTGCTCGGACTACAAATGCGAGGACTATGGGACCAGTGCCGTTACCAACAAAGAGAAGAGTCTATTGTGTTCTAAAATCACCGCATGTGCACAAAGATGCAAGATTCCATTTCGAAATCAGAACCCATCAACGAATTATTGACATTTTTTACCCGAATGCCCAAACAATCGACTCCTTGATGCAGCTCGACTTGCCTGCGGGTGTTGATGTGGAGGTTAAGCTTTAGGTCAAGGTTATGTAAACTTTACTTCTTGGTAGACAGTAGACTAAATGGAAAGAACAACATCGTTGCTGTCCTTTGTTTGTATGATAGTTTAAAATGTCTGTTTTCGAGGACGGGTTCGATGTCGAGACCAGTCTATTAGGTTTCGCGTGAGACCTACCTTTTCTTTTTCTTTTCTTCTCATTATTTTAGAAGTTAGAACACCCTCCTGACTAATATCTAATATCTGTAAGTCACTGTTTTTTATTGATTATTGTTAGTAATTAAGTTGATTTATTACTGATTAAAATTAATTTATTTTGACTGAATAGTCTTTTTTTAAGTTGAAGAATACCAGACCTTAGTATCCTTCTCCTATCATTAATTCCACTAATATATTGATACAAGGTGGTTAATTAAATTATAGAAAGAATATACATCTTTCCTGGAGGATTTTTGGTGAATTATTTTTAAAAATAGATTGACAAACATATATAAGAAAGAAAAAAAAAATACTTTTGTACAATTTCAGTAAAAGATATTTTTAAAATAAATAACTTATTGATGTGTTTTTCAGAAATATAATGTATTTTCGATAAAAGTAAGATAGCTTATTTTCCCAATCATACTCCATACACACCTGTATTTTAGGGGTTGTATCGTAGACTTCATAGATAAAATTTATTATAATATTATTATAATTATTTTATCTGTAAAGCATACAGTACAACTCTATAAAGCATGAGTGTGTATGAAGGTGATTGGGGAGGTGTGTCCCTATCACTCCCCTAATATCACTTCTAGACCTGGCAATTCGTTCGTGTCGTGTATTTTCGTGTCGTGTATTTTCGTGTTTCGTGTACCAAAAGTCCAAACTCATACACGACACTAAATGAATTCGTGTCATGTCGGTGCATGCGTAAATTCGAATCGTTTAGGTCGTGTTTCGTGTCGATAAATAATATCAAATAAATATTAAAATATTATAAAAAATAATAATTTTAATATTTAATATTATTTTTATAGGTTTTAGTAGACAAAATGAAACGAATGGCAACGAAAACACGGATATTTACACGAAATTTATGAAAGTTCACATTATATTTTCAAATTTTAAAGTTTAGTATAAACGGAATTCATAAAATACATATTTTTATAAATTTATGTATAAAATATTATATATATTTATTTATTTATTTATTTATTTCGTGTACCTCGTGTCGTGTCGTGTACTCAAAGGGTAAACACTAAACCGACAATAAATCTCGGTCGTGTACTTTCGTGTTCGTGTATTTTCGT
This sequence comes from Orobanche coerulescens, assembly GCA_033398695.1. Taxonomy (NCBI): domain Eukaryota; kingdom Viridiplantae; phylum Streptophyta; class Magnoliopsida; order Lamiales; family Orobanchaceae; genus Orobanche; species Orobanche coerulescens. The sequence continues at coordinate 136,887,104 of CM065814.1, read as the reverse complement.
GTCGTGTACTCAAAATGCAAATCCAAATACTAAATTTTCGTGTCGTTTTCGTATCGTATTTTCGTGTCGTGTGGTAAATTGCCGGGTCACTCCCCTATTATCTAATACTATCAGATATGTAACCTCTCTTCCTTTTTTTTTTTTTTTTTGGAGAGCAAACCGGTTACTCCACTTGAGTTTGACAACATGACCTTGGAACTTGTCAAATCTCTAGATGTCCAATTTTCACTGGCCTATTATGGGTAAATTATATTATCTAATACAATTTAAAATAATATTACAATAATCATACAAATAAAAAGTAATTACATAACTAACGAGTCTTAGTATTTTATTTATACTAACTAGATGTTCTCCGGTGCGATGCACCGCATAAGATATTCTCTTATTAAAAAATAATTTCTCGATCTCTAAATTTATTTTTGATGATCTTCGACATGAATATCATATTAGCGTGAGTGTATTATGTGATGTAATATAATTTAAGAAAGAGTACCACATTAGCGGAGTGTTAAGTCAATTAGTGTCCATTACATGAATAAATTTCCTGGAGATACCGAAAAAAAGTAGGAACAAATTTTAGAGACGAAAGTAATATGTGATTAAGTCTTAATATATGTGTGTGTGTGCAATGTATGTTTTATTAATTTTAGTTATTATAATTAAATAAATATCATAATTTATTTTTTTATGTAAGCAATAAATGAGTTAATATATTTTTGTTTTGCATCAATTAATTTTACTGAAAATAAATATTCATAGTTTTTATAATATAATTTTTTGTGTAATCGGTCATTATTGTAAATCCATCAAATTTATTATATTAATATGAATGTCTAGTTGAAAATTGTGAAATAAAATTAATTTGATATATTTTATTAAAAATAAACTTGATTTAAAAAATTATAAACATTTAAAACTTTAAGCTAAAAAAATAAAGGAGGGATTTTTTTATTGGTAGATGAGTGTAAGTTGCGGAATAAAACTCCCACAATACATATCTAGAATTTTTTTTAAGAAATTTAAGGATACATCTCCATATATAAACTATATTTTAAAATAAAAATCAAAAAACTTAGAGAGTGACATGTGTCACGACTCTCTTTTAATAGAAGTATAGATATGTGTTCTTATTCTTAAATAGTGGGGACCAGTTTCTATATATTTATCTCTTCCTCTCCCTCTCTCTCTCTTTCATCCGTTTTTTTTGTTATTCTTTATTTTTTTCTCTTCACCAGTTTCTTTCATCAGTTTCTTTCTTATTTTCTTCATCTCTCGGTTCTTGCTCTTGCCTCTTTTCCTTTTCATTCTTTTTATTTTCTTCTCAACTTGCAGATCTGTATTATTTTAAATATATTTGATTTTAAGTAATATTTTAGTCGTTGATGTAAAGGTGTTGTAGAAAAAAATTGCATTGCAAACCTTCTCTGTTTGTTGGTGGCGGCTGGTGGAGTTACAAAGGAGGGTCTGAGGTGCGATTTGGAGTTAATCAGAGACAGGTAGCGAGTTTCGATAGGGAAGACAGTTCTGATCTGGATTATTGTCAATCCATTTTTTGACGAAAAATAGGATTGGAAAGAGTATTGCATGCCGTCGGTGGCGATGGATGGTCGCTTTTGACGTGGATTGTGGTGAAAATTTGGATTAGGGTTTTAACTTTTTTATTTTTCTATTTTGAATTAGAAATGTTATTAAGTTTTCTTTTTAATTTTTAGAGGTATCCAAATATGTATATTATGGTAACTACAATATACCAATGTTGGTATCTAAAGATGTAAATATAGTTTTACGGTATCCAAGTTATTTTCAAGGGAGTGTCAGTTTTGAAGGTTTGAGTTTGATGTTCTTCAAGTACACAGTGATTTTGGGTGTTTTTTCATTGTGATTGACAAATGAAGTTTCAATTACCTTTGTTATATTTTTATTTACGTATGATATCTAATTGGATTATCTTTTCTAAATGAGTCTCAATGTATATATGGTTTTGCTGATTTATACTTGTTCTGGTATATTTGGTCGATAAGTTTGGAAGTGCTTCACTTTTCTAAGTATGCACAGTAATGCTTACGAATAAATGTTGGTTACTCCATTATTTACCAGCAAAGACCATTTATTTTTCATGATACGCTGATGCCTCTTTGTTACATTTGGGTTACGATGTCTGGTTTTTATGGTTTTTTTTCTCAATTTATTAGCATAATATGACCGTTACAGGTTTGCAGATGAAGCGGGAGCAATTTCCGCAATTCACATTTCAATAAATATAAGATTATTTTACACTTTGAATAAGTATCTAAAATTATACATTGTGGCACCTCAATCATATAACGAGGGTATCCTATTGAATGTAATCATTTTTCATTCCAAAATATCCACATATGATTATTTAATTAATCAAACCACACTTGATATTTATAATTTTGAACCTTTATTATTTAATATAAATAAGTCAACGGACATGAATAACTAGTATTCAAGTACAATATCTAGGTAACCAAACTACTACTTGTAAGTATCCATATGCTTCTTGTTGGTGTTGAAAATTTAAACAACTCAATGTTCGATGATAAATGAAGAACCAGATATTTATATTTGGGTAACCAAACTACAGTTGATATGATCTATATTTTCGTACTTCCATTTGTTCTTAAATATCCCCTTCGTCGCTTGTATGGGGGATGCAAAAATCTTTTTTCTTTAGACTTGGACTAATGTTCATGAATAAATTGTATTCAAATGCAATATTTAAGTAACCAAAGTATTAATTGTAAGTATATGCAGTCCTTTAAAATTTCCAGTTGATAAACATTGGAGATATTTTAATATGAAATTATCTTCATTTCTATATACTTGATAGTATCCATAATTTTGCACATCTATTTTTCATTATGGACATAAAAATAGTACCTAAATACAATGTTTAGTAAACAAAAAATATATTTGATAATATACACATTTGTGTACATCTATTTTTATTATTGGATAAAAAAAATAACGAGCAACATTAGCTGATATCCAAATGTAAATTAGTAACCACATTAGCTTGATAGTATCCATAGATTATAAATCTATTTTTCATTATTAGATATAAACAAATTGACATCAAGATTAATTGGTATCTAAATCTAATAATCAGGTAACTATATTACTATTTGCAAGTATCGGACTGAGATGTTTACAGATTTTTACTGAACCAATCCAACCAAAGCCGCGGCCGACCATCATTTCCCTCGATAAATTGACCACCACGCAGTCGTTCAAAAATTTCGAACAACCAAACGCGTGAACGGTGGGGACGTATTTGCAGAGATTTGATGGATGTACTTGCAGAGAAGAAATAGATAAGGAATAAATTTGCAGAGAAAAAAATAGATCTGAAGATGTATTTACCGAATAAAAAAACTGAAAAGAAAAAAAGAGGAGAGAGTTGCAGGGAGGCAAGGCAATTGCAAGAGAAAAGAAAAGAAAAGAAAAGAAAAGAAAAGGAGAGGAGAAAAGGAGAGAGAGAGACCAGACGGCGAAGAGAAGACAAAAGAAAAGAAAAAAAAGAGAGAAAGGGGGAGAGGAGAGAGAGATATAGAGAAATGTATGGCTGATTTTTAAGCATAAGAATAATTTGTTTTTTTCTTTTATTATATTAAAACAGGTGCAATAAGTTATATGTGTAAATATTTTTGTTGTTGCTGTATTTTTGTAATTAAGTTGTTTTAATTGTATAAATGTGTAAAGTCCCCTAGTATAGCTGAGGTTCAACGGCCCATCTATGCCCGGTAGTATTGCCGTATTGGGCTAAGGGAAGATATTAGCACGTGTAAACTTTTTTTTTTATTTTCTTGTGCGCAATTTATACCATACAATCGGGCTTACGATGCATCATAATTTCATAATAAATATATAAAAAATAATATATAAACAATATAAATATTTTGGTCAGTCAATCCGGTATATTACTTCTGGATTCATATTGCATTATGAATTTGGGATCATAACATAACTCCTGTGTAAGTTCTGTACCAAGCATACCAACAACAAATGTAAATCATATATATTATGATTTAATTCCCAAAACTCGAATACAACTTATAATCCCAAATATCCTGTGATTATGATTATAAACATTACTATACGAATTATGAACGAATGAAATGGAAATCATTCATTAAATATTTAAACTGAGCAAGTAATAACTTGCCTCGATACCGACATGATGATGATGAAGCCGTTACCAACTCCATTGCCGTCATCTACAAGTCCCTCGGCCCTGATCAATGCAATTCACGATCATTCTCGAACACGACCGCAAAGCATGATTCTATTCACCGATCAATAATCTCAACCTATTACAATAATCGATAAACAATAAGTTCGATAACAATCAACAATCGATAAAACCAATTCACAAACCCAACGGCTCAATAATATCCCGATTAACCACTAGGCTGATCAATCCAACTCAAATCAGCACGAATTCACAACCACAACATGAAAATACTGCACTATCTGCCTACTTAGCGCACATTAATCACTTAACGTAGCGTGCGCTAAGTTGCTCCCGTTAGCGTGCGCTAGAGAGTAAGCTTAGCGTGCGCTAATGCTGTACAGATGCATGCTTTTCAGATACCGATCAACATATGGCGATTATCAAGAACACTAAGTAATTCTAAACCATGTTCATAGCTATCAAAACAACGAAATCTGATATCCTTTAACATATAGGTAATCATTCAACTCTTAATCCAATTCATATATTCACATATCATCTTCTTCCTCAAATATCAACATCATGAACACCAAGAACCTTAACAACACTTCCCCAATCTAACATTACAGAGATTAATCATCAACAATGACATCAACATCCGCAAAGGAGAAGAAGGATTAACCAACTTATCTCAAGAAAACGAACTACACAATTCAAACCACACGAATCATATTAATATCATCATACTCCGGTAGTCCATCTCATAATCATGCTTGTCAACTTGTTTATGTAATAATCATCAACTCAAGAACATCAACATTCAATCCAAAACGAAATCCAAAGATGAAGAGTGATTACCTTTTTGAAGGAATGGATTGAGTCTCAAGTTTGAATCCGTTTCCAATCGATTCCAAGCGTAATATTATTATGGATGATTAACTCCACCATAATCCAGTGTTTGGAACTTCAAACATCTCTCTAAGAACTCTCTCTATCGGTTGCAAGGAGAGAATGGACGAATTGAGGAATAACAGCCAACTACTCATATATATACATTGTACATTATTAACGTATGCTAACATCTAAAATTAACGTACGTTACACGTTTAGCATGCGCTAACTGTCTTTGTTAGCGTGCGCTATCGAAGTCCAGAGGCTACTGCCTTACTGCATGAAATGATTTACGTACGCAATGCCCATGCAATAGCGTACGTAAAGGCCTGTATTTAGCATACGCAAACCTTCCACCGTAGCGTGCGCTACTCATAGTTGACTTGCTACAGTCTGCACCGACCCCGTGTCCCCACATGCCGAAAGTAACCTGACAAAGCCAAGATTCCTTTGGTCCGATCTGATTAGCGTGCGCTATAAATATACATTAGCATGCACTATAAATATACATTAGCATGCGCTAATCGTTCACAACAAACATCCGTTTACCTTGTCGGCACATGCGCCGAAAGTGACCGGGTCCACATATAGATTCCTTCTGATCTGATCTGTACTAGCGTGCGTTATCTTTTGCCTCTAGCGTGCGCTAAACCAGAATCATAGCGTGCGCTGGGCATGTATATTAGTGTGCGCTAATAATGTTACACTTAGCCATTTTCAGGTACTCTTGTCCAACGTCTCAACATACAGAATACGAACATACGACATACTGAATATATATACTCAACACATTATATCCTCAAATACAATTGTCGACCAAATATGACAATTATACCAATACTGACATCTCATTCCTTCATTTATTTTATCCATACTGTACAGATTTCACGCTGTACAACATAACTCGGATAAAATAACATTAAACAATAGTAGTAGAAATTTCGGATATTACAAATACAAACATTCTAATCCAAGTCTTTACCACACACCAATCATTCAAAGCATAATAATGGAAGACACCATACTCAGTGACTTTGAATACTTGTATCAGTGCTCATTTACCGCCGCTAATGTATTGTCCCTCTGAAGGATCCTATGAATCACATATGAAATACACAAACATATTCGCTTCTAAAGGGGTTAGCCTGGAGTCGCTAATGTAGGTACAAGAACCATATGAAGCTAAATCACAATATTCAAACAAGTTCATTACTATTCCAATATAAACCATCCACAGTCCTACAACTCTAATCATCTTACTTTGGGATTTATCCTGTGACATAGCCTCTCGCATACGCACACCATAAGTCCCATCGGACAAATGATGTATAGTCCACAAAGACAGCTCTTAGACCATGACTTCAATCAGGAATCCCCAAACACATTGATGAACTATAATCTCCAATCAAAATATCATGTCCAAATTAAGAAATACAAGACATATACTTAAAGTACTTGTCTCAAATCGCAACTCGATAAGAATTGGCTTACTCTGTCTACACTTCGGATAATCAAAACTTAATTACCAGAACAACATAATTATAACTAATGATTCCAACAATCTTAACATGTCAAAGTAATGCAAATATGTTCTTAATATGATTAACATGGTTCGACTATAATGGTAACAATATCACAACTACGGTCGTCAAACTAATTCCTTCTCAACATCATCACTAGAATCTTTACGAACAATAATCTAAATCTCTATGAATCAATATGTCAATAAGACTAAATGATTCCACCAATAAATTAGGGGACAACACAACTACGATAAATTCTCTACGGTTCAAAATGATCATTCAACCAAAACATCATGCTACTATGATAATCAAAATCTCAATACTTCAATCATTAACTCAAATTCAAGTTCTTACAAACTTACTATGATGAGTTCTCCATTAATAATCATACCACTCAATTGCTAAGGTCCACAAAAATATATAATTCGATTTCTTTCCAAGGCTAAACTTTGTGTGAAATGTATAATCTCGTCACATGATTATCCTTAGAAATAATATGATTAAGTTGATATACGTAACTAGTGGTTGACTTGCTTTCCCGCAATAGACCAAAAGGCGGTTGCACGCATGACCTCATCTGTCGACCACTTATTTATACTCGTCTGCATCTTAGCTTGTGTGACCTAGGCTTCTTAATGTACTTAAACACCCATTTGTGATTAGCGTACGCTATCGTCTAAGTCTAGCATACGCTAGCCATGTACTGACAGTTTTCTCTGATCAGTCGACTGACTCGACTGATAACATAACGTACGTTACGTACCAAATGTAGCGTGCGTTAACTTATTCCCGATAGCGCACGTTAACTTACGTATGTTAGCGTGCGCTAACCGTGCATGGCAGATTACTACCGGCAGAAAACTTGATCTAATGGTGATGAACTCATGAATTCTATGGTGATAATACATGTCATCCCCGTGCATATCATGCTTATAAGGTTGTGAAAGTTCTATACGGATTAAACAACTACGAGATACAAGGTTACGTATAATCATTACTACACCTTAATTCATCTTGATCTCGAGAAAGTATCCTAAGTTCCCTTCGTCCTACGTTATAAAACGCATGATTCCAAAGTGTACAACATAACAACTTGATAATCTCCACCTACTGGTCATAATCGGTATGAATATGCTTAGGAGTCCATATACTAAAAGGTTCAAAGGATTATACGAAGAATAAGTGCCGAAACGTCAAAAATATCCTTCTAACACATGATGTTCGACTATTAACGAATTAACTGACTAGATAAACATGATCAAACGTCCTTCAGAATACTACTAATATTGGTGAAGAATCACCTACCTCAAAGTAGTGAAGAACAAGGAGGAAATTCGAAGCAATCCAACGCCGAAGGTTTGAACACCAATCCTCCACTGATCTATAATCTTCAACACGAGCTAGGATGCCGGCAAGAAGTGTTTAGGATGAAGAGAGTGTCTTTCTAAGTTCAAGAGTTCAAATGGGGGAGTGAAAAATCTGAAAATATGAAAAAGGATGCTGTCCTATTTATAGAAAATGATTATTAGCGCGCGCTAGTCCATATTCATAGCGTGCGCTAACGGCTATTTGAAACGTTACTGATTTCACTGTACTCAGCCTTTAGCGTGCGCTACCCTCATGTGAGTAGCGTGCGCTAACGCGTTGACTTGGCTTTTTTCCGAAAGCCGTCCAGGTTCATCCCGACACAATCCGATAAGGATCCCCGGCCTGATCTCACCTACCACACGTCTCAATCATATTGATCCCGCATAACGTGCGCTAAGGTTCCTCCACAGCGTGCGCTATGGATCCAACTTAGCATACGCTATACTTAATCGATAGCGTGCGCTACATGCGCAGAATCACAAATTTAACTCACACTCGTGAAATCATACACTTAACAACACCGGACTATGAAATAAGGAGAATAATACTCAGATCAAAGTGCAACAATTACAATATTACAAGTTCTAAATACATATCAGAAATCTCGGGTATTACAGCGGTCGCCTCAACCCATTTGGATACGTAATCCACGAAGAGTAAGATATAGAGATTCCCATGCGAGGAGGGAAAAGGTCCCATGAAGTCCATACCCCAGACGTCGAAAATTTCACATACCAAGATAGGATTTTGGGACATTTGATTTCATCGAGAGATATTACCCGTTCTTTGACAATTATCACACGCCTTGCAAAAATTATAAGCATCTCTAAATAGCGAAGGCCGATAGAAACCATTCTCCAAAACCTTGTGTACTGTTCTCTTTAAGCCGAAGTGTCCTCCGCATGCATACGAGTGACAAAAAGCAAGAATCGAGTGAAATTCAGCTTCTGGTACATATCTTCGAATCATTTGATCTGAACAATGCTTCCATAGATGAGGATCATCCCATACGTAATATTTGGCATCACTTCTGAGTTTATCCCTCCTAGCCCGGGTCATACCAGTAGGAAAAATATTAGCCACGAGAAAATTCACCAAATTGGCAGGTGCTGCAAAATCTGACACTGGGTCACCCATTGTCGAACAGTCCTTCCAGTGTCGAGAAACGAAAAATAGTTGTTCGTCGGGGAAACTGTTGTAATACCCGTAATTTCGATTTCCGGTAATTTCTTTTTTTTCGGTAGAAGTCCGTTTTGACGACTCTTTCATGACAGTTTCGTCATTCTGAGAATGATTAATTCTACACTTTTTGTCATCCGAGTTTGTTTCGGTATCGCTCTATTGAATTCCGTGTTCTTTAGCGACTTTTCCACGTATGAGTTCGACTTTGTTAGATCGCCATTAATTTTTGGAAACTCCAAAAATTCTGAATCTTTGCAATATTATAAATCATCGAGTTAGATTTCCAATGGTTCAAACGGTGAGTCAATCGGAGTCCGGACGAGGGAGTTATGGTCGAAATAGCTAAGTCACTCTCATTCCCGATGCCGAGCACTGTACCTTGTGCCGCGGCACATGCCGGGCAGTGGCCGCGGCACACCGCCGAGTCACTACTGGAAGATTTGGCCCCGTGCCGCGGCACACTCCCGTTGGGCCGCGCACACCGTGCGCACTATTTAAGGCCCCGCAGACGGGTTTTCGCCATTTTTCTCCTTCTTCTCCTTCTCTTCCGCGGCTGAGGGTGTGCTTATCATGGAGCCATGTTGTTTAACAACAAATCCACGAAGTTCTTGAGTTCATAACATCAATCAATCATCCTATATCGTCCTTTGATCCAGCGAATCAAGGTAATCTTTCTTAGAACCCTAGTTTCTTGAATTTTGGGGTTTTTGCGTTTTTGTCCGATTCGTTCCGTGTTGTTGATTAATTCATGATGGGTATGATTAATCTTGGTAGTATTCTTGTGTTTAACATCATTTAATTCATTGTTCTTCGTCGAATCGAAGTATATTTCTTAATTTCCTTCGAATCGACTTTTTGGGGATTTGTTCTCGCTCTCGTTTTTCATCCGTTTTTGATGGATCGATTGTGGTTAAATGACGTTGTTAAACATATTCTATGGATTGTATATCCATATTTCAACTTGGAATTCCGTTTTCGCATTTTGACGGGACGAATCGTGTTCTTGGCCGTTTTGGGGGAAATCCTTGAACATTCGTCGTTCGTTCTTTGAATTCAACGGCTTTAAGTCATGCTATGGAATTCATTTTCATTGTTGTTATTGTCCTCCGTAGTTTATTATCGCGAGTTGGCGTTCGGTGGAGTCGGCGGGTTCGTAGTCGGTTCGTGCCAACCTACTTCGGTCGATTCTCTGCGTTGTGGTTGTTCAAGGCAAGTACCTTGTCCATACTATTCTTGTTTTGTGTATATGATAATTGGTGATCATCTTGGTGTGTTTGTTTATTTGTTTGAAATGAGTTTTCAAAAGATTCGGCTAGCCTCGTTAAAGGCTCACTTTCAAAACGCGTGTGTTTTGTAAATTGTGTGGGTTGTAAGTGACTACGTGAATCCATTGGATATATTTGATGTTGATGTTGTGCTTGATAATGCGTGTGTACGTATATTGCTTCTTTCCGTTGCGTTATGGTTGACGTGCGTGTTGTTATTTATTCGTGTGGTCGTGGACTGACGGATGAATTATGTGAATTGGTGTATTGATTTGATAATTGTTACGACGATGACTGTGCACTTGATGTTTGTGAAAATGTGAATACTTGTTGTGAGAGACGTCATATCCGGGAGCCTCTGAGGGTGGGGCGTGCGATCTCCGGCCTGGTGTACGCTGCAATGTGCGGCTCCATATGGTTGGTGCACGCCAGTGTTTACCTGATGCGCGTGCAAGGGGCGGCTCTTATGGGAGTGACGCCAGCGCGGTGACATGTATAAGGTGCGGCTGACATGTGGAGTGAATGCCGGTGCACAGGTGTTTCAGTGGAGGCGCCTGGCAGGCTTATTGGTAATGGATATTTGAGTGTTTAGCGAAGACCCCGTTACCGAACGATTATCGTATTTCAAATTCTTTCAACTCTTTTCAAATGCTGGTCTCGATATAGACCGTGATTCATGTTTTCTGAAAGTGTGTTTCAACTTGTTTTAAAATGTTGGTATCAGGGTTAATTAACCAAGGACATTTGACGAGATCTCCGAGGGTTAATTAATCAGGGGTCTTAAGCAGTTTTTGGGCGAACGGAAGGTTGTGTCCTTGATTATACTGTGTTGACATTTTGTGTTTTGGGTAGAGGACCCCGTGTGATGTTGAGATGTTTGATCTCGTGTTGATATTCTTTGGATTGGGTCGAGAACCCCGTGGGAAATATTTGTGAAGACTCGCTTGTGTTGATTGAATGTTTTTCTTGCGAATTGCTTTCCGCCTATTGGTCGAGGACTCTGTTGATTTTGGTATGAGGAGGATTTGATAATCCTGAATTGTTTTCTATTAAAACTCTCGATGGCACTTTAAACGGTTTTATAAATTGTTTTCCCTTGATTTGTGATCTTTCGCTTTTGAAGTGTTTTTACCCAAACTCATGCCTCGGGAAGTACTTTTCATTACGTTTGATTCTTTGAGGATTTCCTGGTTATTGTTATTCGTGGAATGTGAATTGTATGGCTCGCATTTTTGCACTTGTACTTGCACTAGCAAAACAGTGGAGTTTTGCTAACCCCCGAGTATTCGGGGGGTGGATGTCTATTTTTGCATTCAGGTTTTGGAGCATAGCACAGGGTCGGTACGAAGGATGATGAAAGATGAACGATACTAATCGCACGAGGATCCGTTGATGTCGTATTGGTCTAGTTGTATTTTCTTTTCCGCTGCAGTATCTTTTCCCCGTTGTACGGGAGTTTATTGTATTTTGACCCCTGCGTGGGTATGTGTTTGGAATTGAGTTGTATGTTATTATTGAAAGACCAAATCGGTCTACTGAGTCATTTTAGCCTTAAAGGCATTGTCGAGATGTCTTATGTTGTTACCAGCCTGGTAGATCCTTGAGGAAAGGGTCTACGGCGTGTAATATCCCTGAGCGGATTGGGGGTGTTACATAAATGGTATCGGAGCTTAGGTTGTGGAAACCTAGGCTGTCGGGTCAGTGGTGTATGTTGAGTTTTGTCTCGTCGGATTTTGTCTGACTGGGTCGTGTCGCGACGCGTCGTCTGAGTTGGTTGGTCATGATTAGTATCGAGGGGCGATCATCATCTTCGTGCGACCTGTGGATGTAAGTCTCCCTTCTTTGTATTGTGCCTCGTGTGACACGAGCTATTTGTTTGATTTTGTGTTAAGTGATGGAACCTTCATGTAGATTCTCGGTTTCGTGATGTGTTTGTGTGATTCTCTTATTTCGTTTGTATGAGGAGTGTTGTCATTATTTATGTCTTTTGACTGTGATAATTGACTGTTTGTCTTCCCGGTAAAAGACATGTATTGTCTTGACTTTGTACGATTTGATGCGTATATTATAATATGTTTAAACGAATATTGTTACATGAACATTTTTGGGCATCCTAGCCATTGAATTATTTTTGAAAACCTTGAGTATCTTAGAAAATAAATTTTGAGATGTACTTTTAAAATGAATCGTTTTCTCGTGGTACTTCCAAGGTGCCACAATATGTTTCCAAATTCTTCTACCTCGAGGACCAAAATGTTTTGAGATATTTTCAATGTTTTAGAAACACTTATACTTAGACCCGAGGGTCGAATATTTCCGAAAGTTTTTCACGAAAAGAAAGTGTCCTCATTCTTATCAAATGCGAAATGGTTCTCCAAAGTCTCGATAACGATGTTTCACGTTTGTAATTTTTTGAAAGGTGATACTCAAGATCAACCAGTATTCTTCTAAATTATTTTCAAAATGAGGTTTTCGTTTTTAAAATTTATCCATTCCCGTTTGAGGGCTGGGTTTGTATGTATGATGTTCGCGTTGTCATTTTGATGTTTGCTCCCGAGTATGATTGAATTGGAGGTGTGAGCGTTGAGTCGTTTTCCACACATTTGTTGCGTTAGCCCTCTGTGAGAGGTGGGATGTTGGTATTGAATATTGTCGCCTCGTAGTGATTTCTGCGTTGTCGCGCATGTGCGAGCTGTTAGAGCTTGGTATGGTATGACCGTGTGCATCGGTGATGGTTCCGTTATGTGTCGGTTGTTTAATGTCTTGTTACCTTGCTCCCGTTTTTGTGAATTTCGTGGACGAGGTCGGAGGTAATACTCGTACTATTTTGACTTCTGTATTTTCTCTTTCTCCAGTCTATCGATTCGCTCATGTTCGTTGATACTTTATGAACTTGTTCTGTATTTCGGTTTCATCTTCCGAACGAGCTGTGATCTTGTTGTGGGTCGATCTAGTTATCGCTGTGACTTTTTCGAGTTCGGTTCGATTCTTGTGAACCTTGTTTGGAAGTGACATCATTTGGTTCTATTAACTCTTCTATTCGACGTGGATCAGATTTTGAATTTCTGTATTTTCGACTTTGTTGACTTGTTTATGCTCGTTGACATTTTCTGAACTTTCCCTATCCCTTACTTTTATTGATCGAACGAGAGTGGTATTATTTCGGAATAACTCATTTGTCGTTGTGACTTTTCAATCGCTATTCCCTTTCCTGTGGATCTTATGGGAATGCATGTCTTGCTGTTCTCACCAGATCGTCCTGGGAGTTGTTGTTTGAACTTTATTGTTCTTCGTGATTCGAACATGATTGTTCGATTTTTGTTGTCTCGATCGTTGTGGTTCGATCGTTTGATTGTTCGGTTTTTGTTGATCTCGTTCCGTGATTGGTGAATGTTCAGGCTCCTTCGTAATTCCCTTCAGTTCGGGAAATTAGTCTCGTTTTCGATCTTCCAACCCTTAGGTGGTGGAATTCCGTATTTGTTCAGCGTTTGGCTTGCGTTTTGATTGATGAACCGTTGGGTTGGCCAATCGTATTGATTTTCGCTCGTGTGTTTTATGACTGTTCGGATTATCGAATTGATTGTACTATCTGTTTGATGACGTTTGTCACTTGTTGGTTTTATTATGTTTCTACCGGTGGCGTTTTGTTGGTCGTCGTGGAGCGTGTTTTCACGCCGTATGTCTCTTTGCGTTTCTTGCAGTGTTTCTCCGTTGGGCGCGAGTTTTCGGTTTTTGTGTATCTCGTCGAGTTTTCCTGGCAGGGGATATTGCTTCTCCCTACTTATTTTAAGTTTCGGGACGAAACTTCTTTTAAGGAGGGTAGAATGTAATACCCGTAATTTCGATTTCCGGTAATTTCTTTTTTTCGGTGGAAGTCCGTTTTGACGACTCGCTCATGACCGTTTCGTCATTCTGAGAATTATTAATTCTACGCTTTTTGTCATCCTAGTTTGTTTCGGTGTCGTTCTGTTGAATTCCGTGTTCTTTAGCGACTTTTCCACGTATGAGTTCGACTTTGTTAGATCGCCATTAATTTTTGGAAACTCCAAAAATTCTGAATCTTTGCAATATTATAAATCATCTAGTTAGCTTTCTAATGGTTCAAACGGTGAGTCAATCGGAGTCCGGACGAGGGAGTTATGGTCGAAATAGCTAAGTCACTCTCATTCCCGATTTTGGCGAGCACTGCATGCGTTGTGCCGCGGCACATGCCGCAGGGCGCGGCACCGCGAGTCATCTGCCGGCAGATTTGGCCTGTGCGCGGCACACTCCGTTGGGCGCGGCACCTGTGCGGACTATTTAAGGCCCCGAGACGGGTTTTGGCCATTTTTCTCCTTCTTCTCCTTCTCTTCCGCGGCTGAGGGTGTGCTTATCATGGAGCCATGTTGTTTAACAACAAATCCACGAAGTTCTTGAGTTCATAACATCAATCAATCATCTTATATCGTCCTTTGATCCAGCGAATCAAGGTAATCTTTCTTAGAACCCTAGTTTCTTGAATTTTGGGGTTTTTGCGTTTTTGTCCGATTCGTTCCGTGTTGTTGATTAATTCATGATGGGTATGATTAATCTTGGTAGTATTCTTGTGTTTAACATCATTTAATCCATTGTTCTTCGTCGAATCGAAGTATATTTCTTGATTTCCTTCGAATCGACTTTTTGGGGGATTTGTTCTCGATCTCGTTTTTCATCCATTTTTAATGGATCGATTGTGGTTAAATGATGTTGTTAAACACATTCTATGGATTGTATATCCATATTTCAACTTGGAATTCCGTTTTCGCATTTTGACGGGACGAATCGTGTTCTTGGCCGTTTGGGGGGAAATCCTTGAACATTCGTCGTTCGTTCTTTGAATTCAACGGATTTAAGTCATGCTATAGAATTCATTTTCATTGTTGTTATTGTCCTCCGTAGTTTATTATCGCGAGTTGGCATTCGGTGGAGTCCGCGGGTTCGTAGTCGGTTCGTGCCAACCAACTTCGGTCGATTCTCCACGTTGTGGTTGTTCAAGGCAAGTACCTTGTCCATACTATTCTTGTTTTGTGGATATGATAATTGGTGATCATCTTGGTGTGTTTGTTTATTTGTTTGAAATGAGTTTTCAAAAGATTCGGCTAGCCTCGTTAAAGGCTCACTTTCAAAACGCGTGTGTTTTGTAAATTGTGTGGGTTGTAAGTGACTACGTGAATCCATTGGATATATTTGATGTGATGTTGCGCTTGATAATGCGTGTGTACGTGTATTGCTTCTTTCCGTTGCGTTATGGTTGACGTGCGTGTTGTTATTTATTCGTGTGGTCGTGGACTGACGGATGAATTATGTGAATTGGTGTATTGATTTGATAATTGTTACGACGATGACTGTGTACTTGATGTTTGTGACAATGTGAATACTTGTTGTGAGAGACGTCATATCCGGTAGCCTCTGAGGGCGGGGCGTGCGATCTCCGGCCTGGTGTACGCTGCAATGTGCGGCTCCATATGGTTGGTGAACGCCAGTGTTTACCTGATGCGCGTGCAAGGGGCGGCTCTTATGGGAGTGACGCCAGCGCGGTGACATGTATAAGGTGCGGCTGACATGTGGAGTGAACGCCGGTGCACAGGTGTTTCAGTGGAGGCGCCTGGTGTAACACCCCAAACTAGGCGGATATTACAGTGCCGTGGACCCCTGACTGGGACCCACTAGGCGAATGAAAAAGGATGAATTACACAGGGTAAATGTAGTACCGAACCACATTACAACATCAATTACTCCGATTAGGAGTTTCATACAACACACCAGGATAAAATAGAATACATGTGTATCTTATGTGACGATAAAATACACAACACTGAATGAAACGAGTATTCAAATGGAATGTCTGCAGCGGAATAAATAAAGGAAACACAAATGATGAATAAGTGATGAGCAGATGGGGCCCCTTCTAGTATCATTAGGACTCCTCGCCGTCAACGGGCTCTCCTGTGCTTTTGCCTTGCCATGACACGAGAAACAAATATCCCCAAACGGGGTCGATTATCTGAACAACAATCCTCGAGTTGAATAAACACAATCATGATTATATCCGAAATTATGAAATATCCAGTCGAAACATACGCAATCAAACATGCTATATGAATCAACTAACGGTATGGCTCAAAGGGTGGCGCCACACTACGCCCGGGATGGAAATGTGTCCGTGCACAAGCCACCAACGAGTATCGATCGAATACACGTGTGGTCTTGTACCTAATCGGTCTCACGAAACAATCAATCTCGTGTGCACAGTCCAATGTGAGGCCATCAACCAACACACGACTATAATGTGCCCGACATGAAAACCCTACACATACCAACCGGCACGCCAAGATGACCGAATGCCACGATATAACAAAAGTGACATCGAGAATGAATAATGACTCACCGAGGTGGAATGGTAGCGAAATAAATGACACTCAATGAAAAGATTGGAACCGCTGCTCCTTATGGTAAACGATTAATTGATAACAACAAGTTTTGATACGATTAATATAATGATGAATGATTTATGATTATGAATGAACAACAACAAAAGGGATGAATATCCTTTTAACCGAGTAAGAATTAACTTACACAATACGGTGACAATTATCCTTCCACGAACAACGCCCTAATTGAAATATCGGTCACTCGAACAACCTTGAATTATACAATATCCAACAACTCGCTCAATATACGAATCAAACACGAATATAACGAATTCAAAACGTCGATACGATTAAACCAAGTCCATAGAGGCATTAAATCAAACACGTTGTATCCAAACTCCGATGGTTTACAATCAAACCTCAATATACCAATATCAGAATCTCCAAGAAGTGTTTTAAACCAACAAAACATCTCCAATACGATCAATAATCCGTTATGAATATCCAAAAATGTGATTATAACAACAATTAGTCGAAAATCCCCAATTCCAACTCGATATTCAAGGTGTTCTTGAATAATCCCTCAATAATCCAATGAATCCTTATACAAACTCATAATCATATACATATCCCTTCATATAACATGATTATAACGTCCAAAACATCCTATCTCAACACAAAATCAAAGTCCAAAGTGTTGAAGGGATTACCTCTTGATGATCCAAGTGCTTTAATCCGAAGAACACGCGTTTAATCGAGTATTCGGGCTTCACGATCGAAAGGAGATGAAGAAAATAAAACACCCAAATGATTTGTGAAGGAAAAACCCTCCCTCAAGCTTCCTCTCTCGGTTTCAAGTGAAAAAAATGGGAAAGGAATGGAAGAAATGCTGAAAAAAACGAATTTAAAGGAGTTGACTGCCTGCCGGACACGGCCCGTGCCGATCGGCACGGTCGTGTCGCGCAGTTGGCCGACAGCTGGCCGACAGGGACTCGACCGTGTCCTGATTGACACGGTCGCGGCGCTGAGGGCCTTCCGATAGCGACCCGCCCGACAGCGACTCGGCATGACTCGACCGTGTCCTGGGACACGGTCGCGTGTCGGCGGTCGTTCGAGCTTAACCGGAAGAGTACGGCACGGCCGTGTCGGACGACACGGCCGAGTCTGGTCGGCGTAAACTTCGCATTTCCGGACGAGTGCGGCACGTCCGTGTCGGACGACACGGCCGAAGTTCGGCCGGCGTGATCGCCAAAATCAAACGACCATAACTCTCTCGTCCGGACTCAGATTGACTCACCGTTTGAACCATTGGAAAGCTAATTCGATGCTCTATAATATTGCAAGATTTAGAATTTTTGGAGTTACCAAAAATTAATGGTGATTTAACAAAGTCGAAATAATAAGATTAAATTTGAAACAATGAACAATAATTATACAAAAATCGAAGTTTTTCCGAGCGGTGAACCGGTGAATGAACATGATTGATGAATGATTATAATTGAGTGAAAATACACCGAGTGACAATTACATCGATAATTACCGAATGAAAAGGAATGAATTACAACTGGGTATTACATACTCCCCTTAAAAGGAGTTTCGTCCTCAAACTAAGGGTCAAACAACTCGGGATAACTCTCCCGCATATTCTCCTCGGTTTCCCAAGTGGCCTCTTCGACTCCATGTCTAGACCACCGAATCTTGACCAAAGGGATCGTCTTGTTCCTCAAGCTGTTTGATTCGCCGCTCTAACACTCGCACAGACGCTCCTCGTACGAATGATCATCTGCGATCTCGATTTCGTCGAACCGGAGTATGTGACTCGGGTCGGCAACATACTTCCGCAATCGAGAGACATGAAACACATTATGAATTCGGCTCAACGCCGGAGGTAAAGCCAATCGATAAGCTAACTCGCCTACTCGATCCAAAATCTCGAGCGGTCCAATGAATCTCGGACTCAACTTTCCCTCTTCCCAAAGCGGAAGATACCACGACTGGGATACCTTGACCAACACATGGTCACCACTCGAACTCTAATGGTCGGCATTTACGGTTATCTCGCATATGATTTCACGACTCCGAGTACAACAAACGACTCTGATCAAAGCTACCTTCTCACGGGCGGCTATAAGCATATCGGGCTCGGTGCCGATTGATTCTGATAAGTCATCCCAACACAACGGAGATCGACAACGACGACCGTACAAGGCCTCGTAAGGTGCCATCTTAATCGAAGCGTGCCAACTATTATTATACGTGAACTCGATCAACGGTAGTTGGGCTTCCCAATCGTCCTTCCAATCGAGGACGCAAGCTCTCAACATGTCCTCTAATGTCTGAATAGTCCTCTCTGATTGTCCGTCGGACTGAGGATGAAAGGCAGTACTGAGATTAAGCTGAGTTCCCATAGCACGATGAACTGATTTCCAAAAATGTGACACAAACCGTCCGTCACGATCGGAAACGATACTTTTAGGAGTACCGTGTAGTCTCACTATCTCTTTGATGAATAGCTGGGCAAGTCTCTCGGGACCCCAAGTATCCTTAATCTCAAGAAAATGAGCTGATTTAGTTAAGCGGTCCACAATCACCCAGATCGTATTCATGCCACGACGACTCGTCGGCAAACTCGTGATGAAATCCATAGAAATGTCTTCCCATTTCCACTCTGGAATAGGGAGAGGTTTCAGCATACCCGCCGGTCGCTGATGTTCAATCTTGACTTGTTGGCAAGTTAAGCATCTCGAAACAAATTCCGCGACTTCTCGCTTCATATTACTCCACCAGTAATTTTGTTTCAGGTCTTTATACATCTTGCTAGACCCCGGGTGAACAGAATAAGGGGTAGCATGAGCTTCTCTCAAAATCGAGTTTTTCAACTCGTCATTCGCCGGTACGCACAACCGGTTCTTAAACCTCAAAAGTCCATCCTCGTGGACCACGAATCCAGGGGCTTTCCCCTGAGTCACATCCTCACGGATGCGCAACAACGAAGGGTCTGAACTCTGATTCTCTCTGATTACCTCCTCAAGAGACGATGAAATCTCTAACATACAAAGTTGTCCCTGAATTCGCTGAAGCCAGACCTCGATCTCGGGTCTAAGGAATTCCTGCTGAAGCTCCTTCGAATCATTAAACGAGCAAGCATCCGCTCCGAACGGACTTACGACTCAAGGCGTGGCGACAACGTTCGCCTTGCCCGGTGGTAAAGGATCTCAATATCATAATCCTTGATTAGTTCTAACCACCGCCTGCCGCATATTTAACTCCTTCGAGTAAATATATACTTCAAACTTTTATGATCGGTGAATATCTCGATGTAACGCCATAAAGATAATGACGCCAAATTTTTAAAGCGAACACCACGGTGCTAGCTCCGGATCGTGAGTCGGATAATTAACCGTAAGGTCTCAATTGCCGTGAAGCATAGGCAATAACCTTTCCATTCTCGCATGAGCACACAACCGAGACCCCGTCGGACGCATCACTATAAACTACAAATCCCTCCGTCCCCTGCGGCAAGGAAAGTACAGGTGCTGACATTAACCGGCTCTTGAGTTCCTCAAAACTCCGTTGACACGCGTCGGACCACGTGTATTTCTTATCCTTCCGCAAAAGGTTCGTCAAGGGTTGAGCGATTTTAGAAAATCCCTCCACAAATCGCCGATAGTAGCCCGCTAATCCGAGAAAACTTCTGATTTCCTTAACATTCTTCGGAGGTAACCAGTCTCGGATAGCCTCCGTCTTCTGAGGGTCGACACGAACTCCGTCTGATGAAATTACATGTCCGAGAAAAGTCACCTCGGACATCCAGAACTCGCATTTGGAAAACTTTCCATAGAGTTGCTCTTGTCTCAACACGTCGAGAATCTGATGAAGATGAATCTCGTGTTCCTCTCGGTTACGAGAATAAATCAAAATGTCATCGATGAAGACAACAACAAACCGATCCAAAAAGTCGATGAAGACCCGATTCATTAGTTCCATGAATACCGCAGGTGCATTAGTTAGCCCGAACGGCATAACTACGAACTCAAAATGACCATAGCGTGTTCGAAACGCCGTCCTCGCGATATCCGACTCTCGAATCCGTAGCTGATGATATCCAGTTCTTAAGTCGATCTTGGAAAATCTGAAGCTCCCGAAGTTGATCCAAAAGGTCATCGATACGGGTAAAGGATACTTATTCTTGATCGTCACCCTATTCAACTCCCGATAATCGATACACAAGCGAAAAGAACCATCCTTCTTTTTGACAAACAAAGACCGGTGCTCCCCACGGAGACGCACTCGGTCGGATATAACCTTTCTCGAACAATTCCTCAAGTTGATTCTTCAACTCCTGCATTTCGGGGGCCATCCGATATGGTGCCTTCGATATCGGAGGCGTGCAGGCTCCAACTCAATCGTGAATTCCACATCTCTCTGTGGAGGCAAACCAGTAACTCGTCTGGAAATACATCGGCATATTCTTTCACAACCGGAATATCCGACAACAATCTCGATGATTTTCGGTTTGGTCATATAGCACCAATAACCAACACATCCTCGATCGAGTAACCGCATCGCTTTCATCAAATTAATGACTTTACTGCACAAATGGGATTACCTCCTCGAAAAACACATTCAAACCCATCGTCAAAATGATAGTGACCATACGCTTACGGACACTAATGATGGCATCATGACGATCCATCCAATAATACCCAAGATGACGTCGTCCCTCGACAAATCTACTACGATTAGGTCCACGCCATACACGACCATGAAATTGAATCGCACTCGAATCTCATGATTACGATAATTCGTCTACCGTCGTAGACCAATGACATAAGGCTCACAACTAGTAGCACTACCTGCACGTAGTCTATGCAAACATGACTCGAAATGAATGAATGCGATGCACCGGTGTCAAAAAGGGTACACACGGGTTGAGAAAGAATATCGAGTGTACACGAGATCATCCGGCCTCGGATCGTCGGTCTTCTTCATCTCATAAATTCGGGGCTTTCCGGCCCCGAGCCGGACGCTCCGTCGATAGCTCTTGGCTCCGCCTTTAGCTCTGTCGTCTTGAGCAGCCGACCGAGTGGCTTGATTACGCCTCTTTGAATGACACAGGGCCCGAGATGACGCTGAGTAGGTTTAGAGTCCCTTCGGCAAAACGGGCCCTATGCCCAGCAATCCTGATTGTGGCACGTGATGCATCGCCGGACATTGGGTGCTGAAATGACCCTGTTCCTCACAGTTGAAACAGGTGATGGCCGAACTGGCCGCTCGTGACTGAGATTCCGCGGGTTTAGACGCCGTGGGAGGTCGCTCAAAAAAAGTAGAGCCCGTACGTGGTTTCTTGAAAGTGGCCTGACGCCCGTCGGATGATTACGGTTCTTAGATTTCTTGCCAGCAGATGAAGGTTGTTGCTTAGCAATCTCTTTGGCAGTGAGCTCGTAAGTAAGAGCTTTCTCAATGAATTCAGCCAACGTGGTACAATTATGATTAAGCAGTTGTAATCTCATACGGGATTTCAGCCTCTTGCTGAAATACTTGATCTTGTCCGCTTCTGAGTGAATGATAGATGAGGCGAACGGAAGAAGTTCCTGAAATTTTTCGGCGATGAAGAGAACATCATCATCCGCCGAAAGGTCGGGAGTGAGTAATTCCGACAACTTGGCCTCCCTAAGTGGGGCCGGATAGTACCTCTCCATCATGAGAGTTTTGAACTGATCCCAAGTACATGATCCGTCTGTGGGCTTCAACGATAACCACCATGAATGAGCGCTCTTACCAAGATAGTAAGCCGCAACTGAAACTTTATGCCCTTCAGGGCAATCCACCATAGCAAATAATTTTTCGAAATGCTCAAGCCAATGGACGATATCCGCCGGCTCAGATGAGCCCTCAAAGGTAGGTGGTCGCTGGCGAGAGATATCGCTAATGATATTGCTTACACCCCTCTCTTGCCTCTGAGGCGGCGGGAGGAGCACGTTGATTTTGAATAGTGGAGTTATGCATCGTCTGCATCATTTGTGTCATCCGGGTCATCTGGGCCATCATACCTGCATAAAGCGAGTGGGTCAACCCGAACACCTTACGACCGAGCGGTGTCCCGAGTACGACTCACGATAGAGAATGATCACGTCCAGGTGAATGAGTAGCGGCGTCGCTACTAGATGAATTAGCATTATCCCTCGCATTCGCACGTGTATTCACACGAGCTCTCGGATTCGGCCCGCACCACGGCCTCGTCCTCCTCGTCCTCTGCCACTCTTTCCATACCGAAGTGGAAAGTTACATGATGATTAAATCTCCCACATGAATATCACGTTATGATTACGTAATTAAATGATGAAAATGAGCATACACGTTCTAACACAATGATTATATGAATGATTAAGCGAGGTGACATGATTATACGATGAAACTATTGAAATGATTATCTTGAACAAGTTAACAAGATTAATGATATGATCATCCGATCAACAATCGAGTAATGAAATGAATTGAGTGATTAATGAGTTAAAATGACCGTCTGGTCAAAATGAAAATGATGATGGAGGATTGTTAATCGATAAATTATGAATGAGTGATAATTGCGAGAAATTATACCATGGCGTTAGAAGTCTTACGGTTCTTTGGTCGATTGGCTCGGCATCCGCACAGTCACACGTGACGCGAAAGTCCAATGATACTAGTCCGATGACAATGATTTCAAATGAGACATAACTTGGAGGGTAGTATTCAAAACCACGCTCCGATACCAACTCGTAACACCCCAAACTAGGCGGATATTACGGCCGTGGACCCCCGATCGGGACCCACTAGGCGAATGAAAAGGATGAATTACACAGGGTAAATGTAGTACCGAACCACATTACAACATCAATTACTCCGATTAGGAGTTTCATACAACACACCAGGATAAAATAGAATACATGTGTATCTTATGTGACGATAAAATAAACAACAAAGAATGAAACGAGTATTAAAATGGAATGTCTGCAGCGGAATAAATAATGGAAACACAAATGATGAATAAGTGATCAATGATCGGGGCCCCTTCTAGTATCATTAGGACTCCTCGCCGTCAACGGGCTCTCCCTGTGCTTTTGCCTTGCCATGACACGAGAAACAAATATCCCCAAACGGGGTCGATTATACAAAACAACAATCCTCCAGAGTTGAATAAACACAATCATGATTATATCCGAAATTATGAAATATCTGCCGAAACATACGCAATCAAACATGCTATATGAATCAACTAACGGTATGGCTCAAAGGGTGGCGCCACACTACGCCCGGGATGGAAATGTGTCCGTGCACAAGCCACCAACGAGTATTGATCGAATACACGTGTGGTCTTGTACCTAATCGATCTCACGAAACAATCAATCTCGTGCACACCCAATGTGAGGCCATCAACCAACACACGACTATAATGTGCCCGACATGAAAACCCTACACATACCAACCGCACGCCAAGATGACCGGAATGCCACGATATAACAAAAGTGACATCGAGAATGAATAATGACTCACCGAGGTGGAATGGTAGCGAAATAAATGAACTCAATGAAAAGATTGGAACCGCTGCTCTTATGGTCAAACGATTAATTGATAACAACAAGTTTTGATACGATTAATATAATGATGAATGATTTATGATTATGAATGAACAACAACAAAAGGGATGAATATCCTTTAACCGAGTAAGAATTAACTTACACAATACCGGTGACAATTATCCTTCCACGAACAACGTCCTAATTGAAATATCGGTCACTCGAACAACCTTGAATTATACAATATCCAACAACTCGTTCAATATACGAATCAAACACGAATATAACGAATTCAAAACGTCGATACGATTAAACCAAGTCCATAGAGGCATTAAATCAAACACGTTGTATCCAAACTCCGATGGTTTACAATCAAACCTCAATATACCAATATCAGAATCTCCAAGAAGTGTTTTAAACCAACAAAACATCTCCAATACGATCAATAATCCGTTATGAATATCCAAAAATGTGATTATAACAACAATTAGTCGAAAATCCCCAATTCCAACTCGATATTCAAGGTGTTCTTGAATAATCCCTCAATAATCCAATGAATCCTTATACAAACTCATAATCATATACATATCCCTTCATATAACATGATTATAACGTCCAAAACATCCTATCTCAACACAAAATCAAAGTCCAAAGTGTTGAAGGGATTACCTCTTGATGATCCAAGTGCTTTAATCCGAAGAACACGCGTTTAATCGAGTATTCGGGCTTCACGATCGAAAGGAGATGAAGAAAATCCAACACCCAAATGAGTTGTGAAGGAAAACCCCTCCCTCAAGCTTCCTCTCTCGGTTTCAAGTGAAAAAAATGGGAAAGGAATGGAAGAAATCTTGAAAAAAGCGAATTTAAAGGAGTTGGCTGCCGGACACGGCCGTGCCGATCGGCACGGTCGTGTCGCGCAGTTGGCCGACAGTGGCCGACAGGGACTCGACCGTGTCCCGATTGACACGGTCGCGGCGCCGAGGGCCTTCCGATAGCGACCCGTGGCAATGACTTCGGCATGACTCGGCCGTGTCACGGGACACGGTCGGCGTGTCAGCGATCGTTCAGGCTTAACGGAAGAGTACGGCACGGGCGTGTCGGACCAAACGGCCGAGTCAGGTCGGCGTAAACTTCTGCATTTCCGGACGAGTACGGCACGGGCCGTGTCGGACGACACGGCCGAAGTTCGGTCGGCGGTGATCGCCAAAACGAAACGACCATAACTCTCTCGTCCAGGACTCGATTGACTCACCGTTTGAACCATTGGAAAGCTAATTCGATGCTCTATAATATTGCAAAGATTTAGAATTTTTGGAGTTACCAAAAATTAATGGTGATTTAACAAAGTCGAACTCATAAGAGGAAAGTTGAAACAATGAACAATAATGATACACAACTCGAAGTTTTTCCGAACGGTGAACCCGGTGAATGAACATGATTGATGAATGATTATAATTGAGTGAAAATACACTGAGTGACAATTACAGACTGATAATTACTGAATGAAAAGGAATGAATTACAACTGGGTATTACACCTGGCAGGCTTATTGGTAACGAATATTTGAGTGTTTAGCTAAGACCCCGTTACCGAACGATTATCGTATTTCAAATTCTTTCAACTCTTTTCAAATGCTGGTCTCGATATAGACCGTGATTCATGTTTTCTGAAAGTGTGTTTCAACTTGTTTTAAAATGTTGGTATCAGGGTTAATTAACCAAGGACATTTGACGAGATCTCCGAGGGTTAATTAATCAGGGGTCTTGAGCAGTTTTTGGGCGAACGGAAGGTTGTGTCCTTGATTATACTGTGTTGACATTTTGTGTTTTGGGTCTAGGACCCCGTGTGATGTTGAGATGTTTGATCTCGTGTTGATATTCTTTGGATTGGGTCGAGAACCCCGTGGGAAATATTTGTGAAGACTCGCTTGTGTTGATTGAATGTTTTTCTTGCGAATTGCTTTCCGCCTATTGGTCGAGGACTCTGTTGATTTTGGTATGAGGAGGATTTGATAATCCTGAATTGTTTTCTATTAAAACTCTCGATGGCACTTTAAACGATTTTATAAATTGTTTTCCCTTGATTTGTGATCTTTCGGTTTTGAAGTATTTTTACCCAAACTCATGCCTCAGGAAGTACTTTTCATTACGTTTGATTCTTTGAGGATTTCCTGGTTATTGTTATTCGTGGAATGTGAATTGTATGGCTCGCATTTTTGCACTTGTACTTGCACTAGCAAAACAGTGGAGTTTTGCTAACCCCCGAGTATTCGGGGGGTGGATGTCTATTTTTGCATTCAGGTTTTGGAGCATAGCACAGGGTCGGTACGAAGGATGATGAAAGATGAACGATTCTAATCACACGAGGATCCGTTGATGTCGTATTGGTCTAGTTGTATTTTCTTTCTCACGCAAGATATTTTCCCGTTGTACGGAGTTTATCAGATTTTGACCCCTGCGTGGGTATGTGTTTGGAATTGAGTTGTATGTTATTATTGAAAGACCAAATCGGTCTACTGAGTCATTTTAGCCTTAAAGGCATTGTCGAGATGTCTTATGTTGTTACCAGCCTGGTAGATCCTTGAGGAAAGGATCTACGGCGTGTAATATCCCTGAGCGGATTGGGGGTGTTACAACTGTCACCCATAGGTTTTCCATCATTTTCTAGGACTAACCGGCTCAGGTGATCGGCCACGGAATTTTCGGACCCTTTCTTATCCTTGATCTCCACATTAAATTCTTGAAGAAGTAAGATCCATCGATTAAGTCTCGGTTTTGCTTCCTTCTTGGCTAACAAATATCGTAGGGCAGCGTGATCTGAGAATATAATGACCTTAATTCCAAGTAGGTAGGAACGGAATTTTTCTAGTGCAAAGACCACGGCCAAAAACTCCTTCCCGGTTGTGGAATAATTTGCTTGTGTCGGGTCCAGCGTTTTTGAGGCGTAGTATATTACATGGGATGCTCTCCCCACTCTTTGACCCAAGACAGCCCCCTACCGCGTAATCGCTTGCATCGCACATCCATTCAAATGGCAATTCCTAATTTGGTGGTTGAATTATAGGTGATGATGTCAGCAATTGCTTCAGCTTGTCAAAGGCGGCTTTGCATTCGTCGTTCATATTGAATTCCACTTCTTTCTGGAGTAGTTTGCATAAGGGCGCCGCAATCCTTGAAAAATCCTTGATGAATCTCCTATAAAATCCTGCATGGACAAGAAAAGAACGTACTTCCCGCACCGTGGCGGGGTAAGGCAATGCAGCAATAATATCAATTTTTCTTTATCAACTTCAATTCCTTTTTCCGAAACCACATGCCCTAAAAATATTCCTTGTTTAACCATAAAATAGCATTTCTCCCAATTAAGTACTGTAATATCCGCATTTTTCTTCCCCTTGTATTTTTATTTTTCGGCGTATTTCCCGATAGTAGTGACCCTCGTGTATCTTTCAGTGTACCTTTTCTATTATCTATGGATTTTATCCCCGTTATTGTTGAGCGGAACTGCCATTTCGGGGTTGCCGTGGGTCCATTCTATGTTATGATACCCGTTGAGATGTTCCGTTGGATGTTTCGTTCACCTTCCGGTGTTTTGAACCGTTCATATTTCATACCTAGCGTACGCTATTTTTTCTGCATAGCGCGCGCTAGGGGTCCCTTAGTAGCGCACGCTACGTTTGTTTCGTAGCGCGCGCTAGCGAGTAGCCCTGGGAGTGGCAGTGCTGTTTTTCCAGCCTTCTGGACTAGCGTATTAGCGTACGCTACATATGCTAGCGCACGCTAATGTCGAGGGGCTAGCGCACGCTGATGGTGCCCGGTAGCGTGCGCTAGCGTGAGTGTCCAAGATCTTGGGCGGTTTACTACCGAACCTGGCCAGCGCCATGAAGCGCACGCTACGCTTGTATGGTAGCGCACGCTAACGGATCGATTAGCGCACGCTACGCTTGTATGGTAGCGCACGCTAACGTATCAGTGGGTTCAGGGCGACGCCACTGGACTCGGCCGATGTCCGGTAGCGACGCTTATTGGTCGATAGCGCGCGCTACCGAGAGGTTATTAGCGCACGCTACGTTTGAGTAGCGCACGCTAACGGCCAAAAGTCCGCTACCGGATCGACGCTAACTATTTTGGCTCGTAATTTTTCTCGTTAGCGCACGCTAACCTTGAGGATTAGCGCACGCTAACACTCCTCGGCTATATAAACCAGGAGTTGACCGAGATAAACACAATTTCTCATTTCTCTCCTTCTTCCGCGGCGAGCGACTCCAGAGGCGATTTGAGGCGATTTTCTTCTTCCAATCACTTGAGAGATTCTTTTGCTTGAGTTCTTGGTGTAGACTAACATCATCCACTTGTGTTTCTCATCCTAAATCCAAGGTAATCTCTTAGAACCCTACTTTTGGATAATTTGGGGTTTTGGGATTTTCTTCCGATCCGTTCCGCTTTCGTTGATGGATTCATGATGAATATGATTAATCTTGTTGGTATTCTTAGTTTCCCTACGGATTCATGGTATATTTCGTGATTTTTACGGAATCGAGAGGGTTTGGTTGTGGTCCGCCCTCGTTGTTGTTTATATACGAATATACATGAATCGTAGGCGGGTTTTCGGGTGTATTCCAATTCCGTATTCATTTAGAAACGGTTGTGATTGTGTTCTTCGAATCGTTAGGTTCGGTTTCATTGGTTCCTAGCGTTCGTCGGTGACTTTCCTTTCCGTTCTTCGCGTCGTCATTAATTCAAGGCAAGTATTTTTGGAAACCTTTATGCTTAACGTGGAATGGTAATGTATTTTGTGTGTGATTTGCTCACCTCGTGTTGGTCCGACGGGATCAAGGAGGGAATCCAAAGGTTTGCGTCCGGATTCATGAGTTTGTTTAGCTAGCCGATGCGGAGGGTCCTTAGAGGCCTCGTGGAATTTATGATATGACTGCATTCCCAAGTCGATGCATGTGCGTGTTTTGTTTTATAATATAGCCAGTGCGGGAGGGTCCTTAGAGGCCTCGTGCGGGAATTTATGATATGACTCTGTTCCCAAGGCAAATTGTTTGACTGTTTATTTCCGGAAAGGACATGTCTAGTTTTGGTTTTTGAAATGATATTGATGCATGTACTATGAAATGTGTAAGCGATTGGTTTGCCTTGATTACTTGTACTAGCGTAATTGCTAACCCCTTTGGGGACCCGTTTGGGAAATTCTTGTTATGGATTTGAGTTATGATTATCCTGGACGAGCGGGCACCGTGAGACGAGGATGTTGGCCAGGGTCGTTGACATGTGCATTTGGGTCTACTTATTTCCTTTGTCCATTTCGATATGGTTGTTCCCACAGTTTTAAACTTATAGATGGTACTCGCGAGTACTTAGGCTTTTCGTTCCAAACTCCGTATTGTATCGTTTTAAATTGTCACGTTGTTGGTTGATGCTTATTTTGCCGGTTGCTCCGGGCGTATCTTTATATGTCATATTATTTAATTGTGTATCCTCGCTAACCAAGATGGTTAGTCGAGTGGAGTTTTCCTATTATAGCCTGGTGGGCCCCATGTAGGGGTCTACGGCGCTGTAACATATTCCGAATATCTCGGGGTGTTACAGAAAATGGTATCAGAGCACTAGGTTTATGGATACCTAGGCTTGTCGGTTATTTGGGTCTAGTCGTGTTTTGTTTCGCACATTGTCACACCGCTAGGCATCTCGGTACTTCCGGTGCTCGTAAGTTTCCTTACCCGATTGTTTGCTTTCACATACCGTATTTCGTTTCTTGAACCGTGGTTATTCTCCCTCTTGTGCTTATCATCGTAGTTTTCCTTACTCATCCTCGACATGCTCCTGTTATCTTTTAACACCAGTATGGATGCCGGAGGAAACCGTGGTCGTGGTCGTGGTCGTGGCCGTGGACGCGGCCGAGGACGTGGGGCAGCCGGTGGGGCAGCCACGTCGCACTCTTCAGAGCCGCATCGCGACCGTCACGATCATGCTTCTTCTCGGGAGCGCGCCGATCTTGGTATTGCGGTCATACAAAGAAATGGTTAACCAGATGGCGGCTATAGCACAGGTGGTTCAAAACCCCGATCAGGCCCATGCTAATCGGGGCGGAGCGGATCGCTGGCTTCAGGATGTCATCAAGATGCATCCTCCTCAGTTTTCGGGAGCTTCGGACCCGATCGGCTGGGAAGGGTGGATCAAAGAGATATCCAAAGTCTTCACTGCTACTAACTGCCCCGAGGACCGTAAGGTCCCTATTGCTCAATACTTTCTCACGGGAGATGCTACAGATTGGTGGGAGGACGTTGGTCCCAAAGATCACGTTGCTTCGTGGGCCGAATTCCAAGAATTGATGGAGACCGAATATTGTCCGTGGCCGGTCAGACAGGCTCGAGTGCATGCTTTCTACGATGCTCAACCTCGAGATATTCCCGTATCCCAAGCTATTGCTGATTTCAACAAAGAGTTGGGTTATGTGAAGACCCAAGTTGTCGCTGAGAGCGACAAAATTTTCCATTTTTCCAGGAGGATGAAACTGTCCATTCGGGACTATATGTCTGGGCTGGTATGTACTACCTTGAAGTATTATCAGAGTCGAGCTCTTGCTTATGATATGTCGGTGACGGCTAGCGATTTGGCTCGTGAGAGCAAGAAGCAGAAGTCGGTCGGAAATTTTTCTGGTCCCAAGAGTGGAGGCCAGCAGAAATCTCAAGCTGCAAATATTTCAACGGGCGGTTCGGCTCGTTTCTCTGGGAGCTTTCGGGGTGCCGCCGGAACCTCCGCTCGTAAACCCACATGTTTTAACTGTGGTGTGCAGGGCCATAGGAACCGGCAGTGTTCTCGTCCGAAGTTTACTTGTCACACTTGTGGACAGCTGGGCCACAAGGCCCCTTTTTGTGAGCAGGTCAAACAGCTTCGCGGCGCCCGTTCTTCCCAACCCGATCCGTTGAGCCGAGTGTGAACCGGTGGCTCATTTGCTCCGCCGCCTTCACCGAGTGCCGGCGAGGTAGGGAGTCGGGGCCACCTGCTAGGGGTGGTGCTTCCAGTGTCGGCTCTGCTCGGCGTATCTATGAGATGAGGAGGGCGATGATCCAGCGACTCTTTGTGGCGGCAGTGTACCGTTCACATTCATTTCCATCTGTCGGTGTGCTTTTCGATTCGGTGCTACGCATTCATTCATTTCTCTAGAGTGTGTACGCCGTTTGAGTCTCGATTGCTTGTCACCTTGCGAGCCTTTCATCGTTAAACTTCCTAGCGGTGATAGAATCGTCGGTGATCGAGAGGTCCGAGACTGCTCTGTGTTTATTTGTGAGAGAGCTTGGCTCTCTAATCTTATTGTCGTTAATATTGAGGGTGAGGATTTGATTCTCGGGGATGATTGGCTCGAGCGGCATGGTGCAATCATGAACTACCACACGAGGATCATCACCATGTTAGCCGAGGATGGCACCGAGCACTCCTTCGCGGGGCGAAGGAGGGGAAATCAGAAATTCGTCATTAATGCCTTGAAGGCGATGAGTCTCCTACGAAAGGGGTGTACTGGTTATTGGTGCTACGCC
Source organism: Orobanche coerulescens (assembly GCA_033398695.1). Classification (NCBI taxonomy): domain Eukaryota; kingdom Viridiplantae; phylum Streptophyta; class Magnoliopsida; order Lamiales; family Orobanchaceae; genus Orobanche; species Orobanche coerulescens. Next base: position 136,855,184 of record CM065814.1, on the reverse strand, counting down.
TTGAAGGCGGAGAATGGTGGAGTCGAGCTTTCGTCGATTCCATTCGTTAGTGAGTTTCCTGATGTATTTCCTGACGAGTTGCCGGGGCTGCCACCGGATCGTGAGGTTGAGTTTGTTATAGAATTAGAGCCGGGCGCGGCTCCGATTTCAAAGGCGCCATATCGCATGGCACCTTCAGAGATGTCAGAGTTGAAGAAGCAGTTGAGTGAGCTTCTTGAGTCGGGGTATGTTCGACCGAGTGCCTCGCCTTGGGGCGCACCGGTCCTGTTTGTGCGGAAGAAGGATGGTTCACTACGTTTGTGTATCGACTATCGCGAACTAAACAAGGTGACCATGAAGAACAAGTATCCTTTGCCGAGGATTGATGACTTGTTCGATCAGTTACAGGGAGCTGCGGTATTCTCGAAGATTGATTTGAAATCGGGGTACTATCAGCTTCGGGTGAGAGAGTCCGACGTGCCGAAAACAGCTTTTCGGACGAGATACGGACATTATGAATTCGTAGTTATGCCTTTCGGGTTAACTAATGCGCCGGCGGTGTTCATGCAGTTGATGAACAAAGTCTTTATCGAGTATTTGGATAAGTGTGTCGTCGTCTTCATTGACGATATTCTTATCTATTCGAGGAATGAGGAAGAGCATGCCCATCATCTGCGGATAGTGTTAGACATTTTGAGGACCGAGCAACTCTATGCGAAGTTCTCGAAATGTGAGTTCTGGCTAAAGGAAGTGATGTTTTTGGGTCACGTGATTTCAGCCGAGGGAGTCCGTGTGGATCCGCAGAAAATTGAGGCAGTATTGGATTGGGCATCGCCCACAAATGTGTAGGAGGTCCGTAGTTTCTTGGGTTTGGCTGGCTACTACCGTATGTTCGTCGAGGGTTTCTCAAAACTAGCTCGGCCACTTACACAGTTGCTCCATAAATCCGAGAAGTTCGTCTGGACCGATGAGAGGCAGTCGAGTTTCGAGGAGCTGAAGAAGCGTTTGACTTCAGCCCCGGTTTTGGCATTGCCATGTGGCAACGAGGGATTCGCCGTTTATAGCGATGCTTCGGGTCAGGGTCTTGGGTGCGTGTTGATGCAGCACGGCAAGACCATTGCCTATGCGTCGAGACAGTTGAGACCATATGAGCTTAACTACCCTACTCACGATTTAGAGTTAGCGGCGGTTGTCTTTGCACTCAAGATTTGGCGTCACTATCTTTTCGGCTCTGCATGTCAGATTTTCACCGATCATAAAAGTCTGAAATACATATTTACTCAGCGGGAGTTGAATATGAGGCAGAGGAGATGGTTAGAGCTGATTAAGGATTACGACCTCGAAATCCTTTATCATCCGGGCAAGGCAAACGTCGTGGTCGACGCCTTGAGTCGGAAACCGATTGCGTTGCGAACGCTTGAGGTCCTTACGCACCAGTCTGAGCTTCGGCGGGCTCTGATCGAGTTAGATGTTGAAGTTTTGTTGCCTGGAGCTGTCGGGCAACTTTGTGCTCTAGAGATTTCTTCGTCTTTGATCGATGAAATTAAGCTGAAGCAATTAGAGGATCCGATGATTACTCAAATCCGAGAGAACGTTCTTAAGGGAAAATCTCCTGGGTTTGTGATTCACGAGGATGGTGTTTTGAGATTCCAGAGTCGGCTTTGTGTGCCGAACGATCCAGAGTTGCGACAGAGTATTTTGCATGAGGCCCATTCCACACCCTATTCCGTTCATCCTGGTTCGAGTAAGATGTACAAGGACCTGAGGAGGAACTTCTGGTGGAATGATATGAAGGAGGAGGTCGCACGATTTGTGGCGAGATGTTTGACTTGCCAGCAGGTCAAAATCGAACATCAGCGACCGGCTGGGTTATTGCAGTCACTTCCCATTCCAGAATGGAAATGGGAAGATATATCGATGGATTTTGTTTCGAGTTTGCCGAGATCGAGGTCGGGCATGAATATGGTATGGGTGGTTGTTGATCGTCTGACCAAGTCGGCACATTTCCTGGGCATCAAGGACACTTGGGTCCCGGAGAAATTAGCTCGTGTGTTTATCGCGCAGATTGTGAGACTTCACGGTACTCCGAAGTCTATTGTTTCGGATCGTGATGGCCGTTTTGTATCGCACTTTTGGCAGGCGGTGCATAAGGCGTTAGGTACCCGTTTGCATTTGAGTACCTCTTTTCATCCCCAGTCAGATGGACAGTCGGAACGCACTATCCAAACATTCGAGGACATGTTGCGTGCTTGTGCCCTCGATTGGAGTAGTGACTGGGAGGAGCACTTTCCATTGATCGAATTCACGTACAATAATAGTTGGCACGCGTCGATTCGGATGGCACCGTATGAGGCACTTTATGGGCGACGATGTCGATCGCCGATTTGTTGGAACGAGGCGTCCGATTTGGTCGGGACCGAACCGGATGTCATTTTAGAGATGAGACGGAAGATAGAATTAATTCGAGAACGGATGTTGACTGCCCAGAGTCGACAGAAGTCATATGCCGATGTCCGTCGTCGACCTTTAGAATTCGAGGTGGGAGACCACGTTTTGCTGAAGGTGTCGCCGACGAGAGGAGTTTTCCGTTTCGGGAAGAAGGGGAAGTTGAGTCCGAGATTTATTGGACCCTTCGAGATTCTCGAGCGAGTCGGTGGGTTAGCATACCGTTTGGCGTTACCCCCGGCCCTGAGTCATGTTTATAACGTCTTTCATGTTTCTCAGCTAAGGAAATATGTCCCGGATCCTAGTCACATCATCGACTATGGGGAGATTGACGTTGCCGAGGATATTACTTTTGGGGAGCGTCCTTTGAAGATTTTGGAGCATCGGGAGAAACGACTGAGGCATAAGACCATCCCTTTGGTCAAGGTGCAGTGATCGAGACACGGTGTCGAGGAGGCAACTTGGGAAACCTAGGAGAGCATGCGTGCTAGGTACCCTGAGTTGTTTGTTTCTTAAGTTTCGGGACGAAACTTGTTTTTAGAGGGGTAGAATGTAATATCCGCATTTTTCTTCCCCTTGTATTTTTCTTTTTCGGCGTATTTCCCGATAGTTGTGACCCTCGTGTATCTTTCAGTGTATCTTTTCTATTATCTATGGATTTTATCCCCGTTATTGTTGAGCGGAACTGCCATTTCGGGGTTGTCGTGGGTCCATTCTATGTTATGATACCCGTTGAGATGTTCCGTTGGATGTTTCGTTCACCTTCCGGTGTTTTGAACCGTTCATATTTCATACCTAGCGTACGCTATTTTTTCTGCATAGCGCGCGCTAGGGGTCCCTTAGTAGCGCACGCTACGTTTGTTTCGTAGCGCGCGCTAGCGAGTAGCCCTGGGAGTGGCAGTGCTGTTTTTCCAGCCTTCTGGACTAGCGTATTAGCGTACGCTACATATGCTAGCGCACGCTAATGTCGAGGGGCTAGCGCACGCTGATGGTGCCCGGTAGCGTGCGCTAGCGTGAGTGTCCAGTACTGGACAGTTTACTACTGAACCCGGTCAGGCGCCAGTTAGCGCACGCTACGCTTGTATGGTAGCGCACGCTAACGGATCAGTTAGCGCACGCTACGCTTGTATGGTAGCGCACGCTAACGTATCAGGTGGGTTCTGGGCAGACGCCACTGGACTCGACTGATGTCCGGGTAGCGCACGCTATTGGTCGATAGCGCGCTACCGAGAGGTTATTAGCGCACGCTACGTTTGAGTAAGACGCTAACGGCCAAAAGTCCGCTACCGGGTGGGACGCTAACTATTTTGGCCTGTAATTTTTCCCCGTTAGCGCACGCTAACCTTGAGGATTAGCGCACGCTAACACTCCCTGGCTATATAAACCAGGGAGTTGACCGATATAAACACAATTTCTCATTTCTCTCCTTCTTCCGCGGCCGAGCGACTCCAGAGGCGATTTGAGGCGATTTTCTTCTTCCAATCACTTCAGAGATTCTTTTGCTTGAGTTCTTGGTGTAGACTAACATCATCCACTTGTGTTTCTCATCCTAAATCCAAGGTAATCTCTTAGAACCCTACTTTTGGATAATTTGGGGGTTTTGGGATTTTCTTCCGATCCGTTCCGTTTCGTTGATGGATTCATGATGAATATGATTAATCTTGTTGGTATTCTTAGTTTCCCTACGGATTCATGGTATATTTCGTGATTTTTACGGAATCGAGAGGGTTTGGTTGTGGTCCGCCCTCGTTGTTGTTTATATACGAATATACATGAATCGTAGGCGGGTTTTCGGATGTATTCCAATTCCGTATTCATTTAGAAACGGTTGTGATTGTGTTCTTCGAATCGTTAGGTTCGGTTTCATTGGTTCCTAGCGTTCGTCGGTGACTTTCCTTTCCGTTCTTCGCGTCGTCATTAATTCAAGGCAAGTATTTTTGGAAACCTTTATGCTTAACGTGGAATGGTAATGTATTTTGTGTGTGATTTGCTCACCTCGTGTTGGTCCGACGGGATCAAGGAGGGAATCCAAAGGTTTGCGTCCGGATTCATGAGTTTGTTTAGCTAGCTTGTGCGGGAGGGTCCTTAGAGGCCTCGTGCGGGAATTTATGATATGACTCTGTTCCCAAGGCGATGCATGTGCGTGTTTTGTTTTATAATATAGCGGTGGAGGGTCCTTAGAGGCCTCGTGCGGAATTTATGATATGACTCTGTTCCCAAGGCAAATTGTTTGATTGTTTATTTCAGGAAGGACATGTCTAGTTTTGGTTTTTGAAATGATATTGATGCATGTACTATGAAATGTGTAAGCGATTGGTTTGCCTTGATTACTTGTACTAGCGTAATTGCTAACCCCTTTGGGGACCCGTTTGGGAAATTCTTGTTATGGATTTGAGTTATGATTATCCTGGACGAGCGGGCACGAGACGATCTGAGGATGTTGGCTGTGGTCGTTGACATGTGCATTTGGGTCTACTTATTTCCTTTGTCCATTTCGATATGGTTGTTCCCACAGTTTTAAACTTATAGATGGTACTCGCGAGTACTTAGGCTTTTCGTTCCAAACTCCGTATTGTATCGTTTTAAATTGTCACGTTGTTGGTTGATGCTTATTTTGCCGGTTGCTCCGGGCGTATCTTTATATGTCATATTATTTAATTGTGTATCCTCGCTAACCAAGATGGTTAGTCGAGTGGAGTTTTCCTATTATAGCCTGGTGGGCCCCATGTAGGGGTCTACGGCGCTGTAACATATTCCGAATATCTCGGGGTGTTACAAGTACGAGATTAGTTTCTACACAATGTTTTAAAATAAGAGTGAGATTTTCTAGGCATATATCGAATGAATCCCCATACACACTAAAATCATCCATGAATATTTCAATGATATTACCTACGTACTCAGTAAAAATGCTTACCATACACCTTTGGAAAGTAACGGGCGCGTTGCATAGCCCGAAGGGCATCCGTCGATAAGCAAACATGCTGAATGGGCAAGTGAATGTCGTCTTTTCTTGGTCTTCGGGTGCGATTGCAATTTGAAAATAACCCGAAAACCCATCCAAGAAACAGTAGTAAGCGTGTCCGGCAAGTCTTTCAATCATTTGATCTATAAATAGCAAGGGAAAATGATATTTTCGGGTCATTGCATTTAGCTTGCGGAAGTCGATGCAAACCCTTCATCCAGTTTGTATGCGGCTAGGAACAAGTTCGCCCTCTTGATTCTCGACCATGGTAATTCCTGATTTCTTCGGGACGACTTGCGTTGGGCTTACCTATTTGTTATCGGATATTGGAAAGATCAGCCCTACGCCGAGGAGCTTAAGAATCTCCTTTTTACTACCTCCATCATCGGTGGATTCAACCGCTGTTGTGCTTCTCGCGTTGGCTTGACGTCCTCTATTAGCAGGATTCGATGCATGCATAGGGATGGACTAATTCCCTTAATATCGGATATAGTCCACCCAATGGATTCCTTATATTCCTTGAGAACTTTTAGCAATGCTTTCTCTTGATCAGGATTCAGCTTGGCCGAGATAATGACAGGTAGGGTTTCGTCGGCTCCGAAATGTGCGTATTTTAAGTGTTGTGGCAAATGTTTCAGCTCTACCTCGGGTGCATGCATAACCGAAGGCTCGATTTTACGGCGTTCCTCATTAAGTCCAATGAAATTTGCCTCTTTTTTGTTCTGATCGGTCCCGACACTTGCAAGGCGGCTACGACTTCGAGCAACTCTCTTGAGATTCCAAATGCTTCCTCATTGTTGGTTCCTACATCCCTTGTGAGTGTTACCTCGAGCGCGTCTTTGAAATTCAAATCAAATACTTCCTCGACAAGAGGGTCAATCACGCTTAATGCAAAAAGAGAGCAATCTTCCTCAGGAAATTTCATATCATCGTAAATATTAAACCGTACAATTTGGTCATCGAGTTCCATCGTGAGTAGAGATGTTAAACGGGCTCGGGCCCGTAGGGCTGGCCCGTTTAACCCGCCAAAAAACCGGGTTAGGGCCGATATTTCCTAGCCAGTTTAAATCCGGGCTTTTTTGGCCCGGACCGTTTAGCCCGAAGCCCGTTAGGGCTAGCCCGGCTTAGCTAGTGGCTAGCCCGGCCCGCTAGGGCTAGCCCAAGCCCGATATATATATATATATATATATATATATATATATATATATATATATATATATATATATATATATATATATATATATATATATACTATATTAATATTATATATATAATATATATTAATAATATATATTATTACTGTATTTGTTAATATAGTGTGTGTGTATATATATACATAAAAGTGTATTTTTTGTTATATTTATTATAGTATAGTTGTTACTATATATATAAAATATATTGTTATTTTTTTTTACTTATAAAAAAATAAAAAATAAATTTTTTAAATATTTAGCCCGTTTAGCCCGTTTAGCCCGTTTAGCCCGAAACCCGTTAGGGTTAGGGTTAGGGCCAATATTTCCTAGCCCGTTTAAATCCGGGCTTTTTTAGCCCGGATCGTTTAGCCCGAAGCCCGCTAGGGCTAGCCCAGAACCGCTAGGGCTAGCCCGTTTAACATCTCTAATCGTGAGGGATCCCTCACGAACATCTATTTTGGTATTGGCCGTATTTAGAAATGGCCTTCTTAACAAAATAGGTGTTGAATTTGATGATTCATTTTGCATATCAAGAACGTAGAAGTCGGCTGGAAATACGAGCTTATTGACTTGGATAAGCACGCCCTCAATTACCCCTTCGGGATACACAAGGCTACGATCCGCCAATTATATAATTATCCTTGTTTCCCAAAGAGGTCCTAGATTTAAGGAGGTGTATATAGAGCGTGGCATAACATTCATTGATGCTCCCAAATCTAACATAGCTCGTTCAAAACCCGTATTTCCAATTCGACAAGGAATAGCAAACATACCTGGATCTTCCCATTTTGGTGGAAATTTCTTTTGGAATACAGCGGACACATTTTCTCCCATTACTACCTTCCCATTCCCTTTTAATCTCCGCTTGTTGGTGCATAAGTCTTTAAGGATTTTTGCGTATTTTGGAATTTGTTGGACTACGTTGAGTAAAGGAATGTTGATCTCAGCCTTACGAAATACGTCTAGAATTTGCTTTTCTTTATTCACGACCGCTGCCTTTTTGACCCTAGATGGAAAAGGTAACTCGTTAGTCTCAAAATGAGTAGTTGTAGAAGAATTTACCTTGCTGCCCAACTATTCTGCACTAGGTGCTGATTCTGCACTGGGTGTCCCAGTGTCGAACTGTTCCGTGGGTCTTTCCTCATTGTTTACAGCTTCCACCACCTGTTTAGACTCCCCAAGATGCCTCCCACTCCTTAAAGTTACATCACTCACGTTCATTGGGTTCAGCTCAGGTTGGGATGGAAATTTCCCACTATTTTGGCTCTCCATACGGCTCATATTGGTGGCTAGTTGACTCACTTGATTTTCGAGAATTTTGATACTTGTCTTAGTGTCATGCTGGACAAGGTTATTTTAATACCAGAATAAGGATCCGACTGATTCATGCCCTGTTGGAACTGATTCATGCCCTGTTGTCGTTGCATAGTGTTTGCCATGAGGGTCTTCATCATATCCTCCAAAGATTATGTCGAATTTTCGGTAGGCTGCTTGTAGAATTGTCCTTTATTTTTTGGGGCCACCTCTTGCTGGTTCTTCTATCGAAAGTTAGGGTGATCCCTCCATCCTGGGTTGTATGTGTTTGAGTACGGATCGTTCTTCCTCCCATAGGAATTTTTGGTTCCAATTGCATTGGTGTGCGCCTTGATTTCATCAAGCAAAATTCGACAATTCTCCGTTGTATTCTCTGTGGTTTTGCAAATGCAATAGGGTGCGACTTGCGTGCTATTGCCTACAGCAAGTTTTCTAACAAAAGTGGTTAGCCCATTCAATTTATCCTCAAGGACGAGTCAAGCATCTCCTTCACCATCCTGATCGGTGAATCGCGACAACCAAATTGTTGGGAATTGGCCGCCATGTTGGATATGAGAGCCCTTGCAGCCGTGGGGGTTTTGTCAACTAGGGCTCCTCCACTTGCTGCATCTATCGTGTTTCGCTCCATCGGATTAAGTCCTTCGTAAAAATACTGAATCAGGAGTTGCTCGCTAATTTGATGTTGCGGGCATTGAGATACCAACTGTTTGAATCGTTCCCAATATCATGCAATGTTTTCCCCGTCAATTGCCTTGCACCACATATCTCTTTCCTTAGGTTGGCTGCTCGATAGTGTGGAAAATACTTTTGTAGAAATAAGATTTCCATCTCGTTCCATGTTGTGGTGGTGGCGGACGGTAAATAAATTAACCAATCCTTAGCCGAATCTTTTAATGAGAATGGGAAGGCTCTAAGCTTGATTTGTTCTTCAGTGACACCGTTTGGCTTCATGCTTGAACAAGCGACATGGAATTCCTTAAGATGTTTGTGCGGATCCTCTCCGGATAGACCATGAAATGTAGGTAGCAAGTGAATCAATCCCGACTTCAATTCAAATGTGTTGTTGTTGTCAATAGCCGATTGTGATGCAAAGTGGTTGTTGAGATAGCTCCGGGTTGGCTAATTGCTTCAATGTCTTTTCAGCGTTAGTTGCCATGATTTCGCTCTCGTTCTCCGATTCGATGGGTGATGTTTCGAAAGAAAATGGTAAGTGCCCAAGTGCTTCTCTGTTTTCTTTTGTCTTTCGCCAGAACACTCGATCTCGTTTGGTGATTTATGGAAAGTACTGCAAATTCTTATCCCCACGTGGCCTTGTATTCATGCAAAACTAAAACAAAACGGATTAGTGCACAACTGCAAATTATAATGAATTTCCAGAACTGACACTGGGTGACCCAGTGTCGAAATTGCAGAAAGTTAACCTAAAATAAGTAAAATTAATTTAACACCGTTCCCCGGCAACGGCACCAAAATTTTAACCACACTGCCGTGACGCATCAAAATTAGTTATTTTTATGTTTCCTTGCCTTACTTCTACTAACTAATAGTAGCGGCAAGTAAGGGTCGATCTCACGGAGAACGGTAAATCAATTATGCTTTTTAAGGATTAAATACTTTTAGCAATCAAAATAAAATAAAAACGAGGGGGGGATATAGTTCTGATCTTTACTAAAAAAATAATTTGCGTGAAATAAATTAAATCAAACTAAACAAAGGAAATAAAATTCAAAAATATCAATTAAAGAATAATCTAGTTCTTAGTTCCGTTATCCACCGTTTCGAATTAATTCAAATTTTAATGCAGCGCTTATCTCTTCTCTAATCTCATGAACTCCTATTCCGAAGCCAACAACAAGTTTTGTTGACCCCAATTATTTCTTAAGTTTATTCAATTAAAACAAGCTCTTTAATTAAACCTATCTATGCGGTGGATTCAAAACAAGATCTTCAAATCTTGCTCGCTAGATGCATTAAAAACCAAAATAATGAAATAGTCGAGATATTAAGTTCATAAGCTCGACTTAAGGGATCTCGATTTTGTGTTACTCAATTGAGAAAATTCAATTGTTTGCTACTTGTGAAATTAAAATTGCAACAATTACGGATTACAACTCAATTTCTAGCATAAGACATAAAACCCCTAATCTAGTTGGCCAAACCAAATCAAGAAATTATATGGCATAGTAGTGAATTCAATAACACAAAAGTAATTCAAGAGATTTCGAGTTGAGAGTATGCTACGGGATCAAAACATGAATAATTCAAATACGATTTCAAACTTTACTAAGAACTAGAATAGAAAATTAGACGGCCATGTTGGCTTTAGAAAACATCAAATTAATAATAGATATAAGAAGAAAGAAATACAAATGGTGTAGTCTTCTTCCTCGTACGTCGAAAACGGCTCGGCTTGCTCCAGTGAGAATGGCGGTTCGGTCGTCCCTTTATTTCTGCTCCAGCCGATATGATGATAATAATAGTACTCCATAATAATCTCAGCCCCCTCCTTTTTATAATAGTCCCTTATCTATTAGTTTCCTTCTTTAATTGGATCTCCTTCCTTCTTATCCTTCTTGAGTTTTAATTCTTTTGGAGTCTTTCTTTTCAAGTCTATTCAATTTCCTTTCCCCAGCCTAGGGGCCGATTTTATGCCTTGTGGAACTGATTGGGGCGGATTAGAGTCGTTTCTTGGGCCCCAAGTAAGATTACTTTCGGAACAGGGCCGACACCGTGTCACCGAACTGGCATTGGGCCACCCAGTGTCGCGCGGTAGTTTCTATATTAAAGTCCAAATCACCTTGGCTTGGTCCGTTTGATGGCCCAAATTACTCCTTAAGCTTAAAAACTCCATCAAACACCTAAATTAAACAACAAATTGCCAAGTGAAGTAAATTGCATCCAAAATATAAATAGGTAGAAAATAACCAAGTGTGCCAACATAAAATTCATTAAAACTTTATAATTAAGAATGTCTAAGTTGTAATCCTTTATCAATTTCAATCATATTTTATGACGCATATTTAATTCTTTTCGAGAGAACATATAATTCAAACTTTTATGGTCGGTGTAAATTTTACAAGAAACACCATACAGATTGTGAGGCCAATTTTTAGAAACAAAAATCACCGTTGGCAACTCAAAATAATGTGTGGGTAGTTTACTTCATACGGCTTCAGCTATCGTGAAGCATAGGCGATCACTGTATCATTCTGCATCAATATACCTCCAAGACCCTGATTAGAAGCATCACTATAGAATACAAATTCACCAGTCCCTTGAGGTAGAGCTAACAAAAGGGCCTTATTAAGTCTCTTCTTCAACTCATCAAAACTATTTCGATGATCATCAGTCAGTTCGAACTTTTGTGTTTTGTCCAGTAATTGAGTAATTGCTTCAGCAATCTTTAAGAATCCCTCCATGAACCTACGATAATATCCAGCAAGTCATGAGAAACATTCATTCACATTCTTTGGTGGTTCTCATTGCATAACTGCCTCGATATTTTGGAGATCAACATGTGCACCTTCTGCATAAACTACGCGAATATCACTTCATTTGGCCAAAACTCGCATTTAGAAAATTTGCATATACTGACTTCCGAATATTTATGCAATTTGCAAGTGTTAGACATGATCTTCCAACTGCGATAATAATCAGCATCAGTGAAGACAACAACAAGCTTATCTAAGTATTCAATGAGTACCTTATTCATTAATTACCTAAAGGCCGTCGGTGCATTAGTCAATCTGAAAGGCATGACCACAACCTCATAGTGCATTAGTCGAAAGGCATGCAAGCTATGTGACAAAAATGATTTTAATGTTTTCATAGATTATACAAAAAGATAAGTAATTCAAGTATAAAGTATGATTTGTAGTAAACAATTGTAGCAGCTACATGGAGAAACCATTAGAAGATGCAAAAGGGAAAAATATAAGAAGATGTTTAGACGGGAAAACCATAAGAAGATGTCGGATGGGAGAATCATAAGAAGATGCTATACGGGAGAATAATAAAAAGACGCTACACGAGAGATTCGTATGAAGATGCTATATGAGGAAACCATAAGAAGATATTAGACGAGAGAACCATAAAAAATGCTAGAAGAAAAATCCTTAGGAAGATGGTACATGAAAAAATTATAAGAAGATATTAGACGGGAGAACCATATGAAGATACTCATGAGAATAAAAAAAGGGTCTTATCATGAGGACCATAAGAAGAGGTAACATGGGGCAAACATAAGAAGATATTACACGTGAGAACGATAAGAAGATGCTACGCGGTTGAACCATAAGAATATATTACATGAAAGATCTCTAAGAAGATGCTACACAAGAAAACCATAAAAAAGTGCTACATGATAGGTCCATGAGAAGATGTTATACGATATATCCGCGAAAAGATGCTATATGGGAGAACCATAAGAAGATGCTAGACAGTGTAATCGTAAGAAAATTTGAGAACCATAAGAAGATACTATATCTATATGGGAGAAATCATAAGAAGATGCTACATGGAGAACTACAAAAAGATGTTTGACGGAAGAACTGTTAGAAAGTACTACACGAGAGCAAAAAAATATAAACATTATTATATACAATAATAACAATGCCTTTTAGTAATTTTAGAATAACCTACAACTTGAGCTTCTCATTAAATTTTTTATAGTTTCAAACAACGTATAAGAGTAGGTAAGTCGAAAATTATTTTTTCAATCTAAAATAACCACCAACTTTATCATGTTCGTCTAATTAAAGTGGTCATTATATTTTATGTTATTTATTATATTAAATTATTACATTCTTTTTAACGAAAATTTTTTGTAGTTTTATACAAAGAACTATTAGAACGAGAATCTAAGTAAATCATATCCGTGCGAAGTTGTGCTTCATCAACTATATAACAAGTCTTCATATTATGGTGCTCTTTTTTACTTTAAGTATTAAATGTTATTTTTTAGTTATAAATTAAAATTAAACGATTCAGTTATACCCATTAAAGTTCGATGAGTTAATTGCATACTAAACATTCTTAATTATGAAAAGATGTGAGAGTTCAGTAAAATTAAATGGAAGTTCAATAAAATAAATGGATTATAATTTATACATATGGAGAGACAGAGAGACAAAGAAAAGAAAATAAGAGAGGTCCCAAAGAATCTCAACGCAAGTGGAGTAATTTCCTGTGCAATAAAGTTGTACCGACGGTGGAGGTGCGCCACATTTAGTGGATTGAGGGTCCGCAAACTTTATTTCAAGACTAGTTAGGCTTGTCGAACGGTTCGGTTCCGGTTAATCGGACCAAAAAAATCGATTAACTGGAACCATTTTAGCTAAAAAATAGAACCGTAAACAGAACCGTTTTACATTTTCGGTTAACCGGAACCGCATCGAATTAATTCGGTTCCGGTTCGAGTTAACCGAAAAACCCGTTTTTGGTTGTGAGACTAACGATGTGAGCGAATGCAGAAAGGAGGCGGTGGGCGGCGGGAGAGAGAATGAGAAACAGAACAGAGAGAGAGAATGAGTGGAAGTGGTTGACGATTCGGATTAGAATTTAGATAATTAGATTAGCTGATTAGGCATTAGGGTAGGGATAGGGTGGTAAAAAAATTAGTAAAATTATTATTTAATAATTAATAAATATAATAGTTATTAATTTTAAATGGTTCTCGGTTCCGAACCGATCGGTTTTCGATTAAACCGAAACCGTTTTATTCACGAAATCTCTAACCGAAAATCGACCCGGAAACCGTACTAACGGTTCTCGGTTAACCGGAACCGCGCGGTTCCGGTTCGGTTTCGGTTATAACCGAGAACCGAGAATCATTTAGACTGCCCTACGACTAGTACTGAATTCGTGTAATACACGAAAATTATTAATAATAGATATATTTAAATTTTATAATGTATTTTTAATTCATTTTTCATTTTTAATATTTATTTATTGATTTTAAGATTAACTATTCTTAATAATATTTACTTTTCTAGATAGATGGTTTATGAGGATTTTCCTAATTACAATGTATTTTTAATTCATTTTTAGATAGTACAGAACTCGTGTAATACACAAAAATTATTTGTAATAAATATATTTAAATTCTTATAATGTATTTTTAATTCATTTTTCATTTTTTATTATTTATATTTATTGGGTTTTTAATTACAATATTAATAAATCGGGTTTAATAATACCCGTTTATTCAATAATGAATTTTAGGGATGATTTATGTCATATTTATTTCTTTAATAATATTTGCATTATATAATATGAATACATAGGATACTTTAATTGGTCAATAGATGGACGAGTTTGATTAAATTATTCTATTTGAATAATACTTGACAATTGTTAATAGTAAAATTAATATATATATATATATATATATATATATATATATACATTTAAACCTCGATAAATGAATGTTCGATAAACGAATAACCTCGCTAAATGAATATTTTTTCTCGGTCCCAACTCTTTATAACATGTTCAAATTTTCTTTCGATAAATGAATAGTTTCGCTAAATAAATATTTTTCTCCGGTCCCGATCATATTCATTTATTGAGATTTTACTATATATATATATATATATATAGATAGATAGATAGATAGATAGATCATTATTGATATTCTAATTTAAAATTTTGTCAATAAGTTAAAATTTAAACAATAAAACTTTTATTGAAGGCATTATAAATTTATGTATCTTAATCTACCATTTATGAGTTTTTTTTTGTTATTAGGCATGCGATAGTTCGGCTTATGTGAAAAAGTCAGGGACCTAAATTCAAAATCTGCTACAATAAAATTTCGATAAATAATCATAATTGGGACCGGAGAAAAATATTCATTTATCGAAAGAAAAATTGAACATATTATAAAGTGTTGGAACCGAAAAAAATTATTTATTTGGCGAGGTTATTCATTTATCGAGCATTCATTTATCAAGGTTTAATGGTATGTAATTGGGTTCAGCAACTGAATTTCTTTTTTTAGGAATTGAATTTGTAGGAACTAAAAAAACGAAAATATCTGAATTGAAGTTCATAGTTTAAAATTTCAGAAATACATGAATTAAAGTGTATGGTGCGAGCACTTTAAGAGTTAGTACAACAGTTGTGATTAATGCTATTTTACGTATCCTTAAAAAATACTACTCCCTCCGTCCCAGCCAAAGGTTGATAGATGGTGTATATTTAGTGTATTTTAGGTAATGATTGATATAAGTAATGATGATTAAATGTGTGGTGGAGATTAAAAAGTAAAAAGTATTGATGATGAATGAGTGGTGAAGATTAAAAAGTAAAAAGTGATTATTTGATTTGATTGTGAAAAGTGATATATGTAAACTTACTAAAGGAACTACTTTTTGATAGAAATGTAAACCTTTGGGCGGGACGGAGGTAGTACTTCGTTAGTTGTCCTGTTTTGACTTTTAATGGTCAAATTGACCAATTTTTAACCAAAGATTATGAATATTCTTTTATTATTTTTGAAACGTAAAAATTGTATTTTAAAATAGATTATATATACTTTACAATGATATTATTTTTTTATTAATTATATAAAATTAGTAAATTTCAATCAAATTTTAATTAATTTGATTGGTCAAAAATCAAAGTGGATAACTAAAAATGACTGAAGGAGTAGAGATAGGGGTGACATTTCGGAACCGAAAATTCAAAACCAAACCGAAAAAATCCGAAAAAAGAACCGAATAATCGAAACCAAAGAAGACCGAACCGAAAAAGAGAAAAACAGAACCCAACCGAATTGGTTTGGTTTGGTTCTCGATTTGGGGTCGGACAGAGCCGAACCGAACGGAAATGGACCGAAGTCAAAATCACATACTAAAATGACATATTTTTGTGAGTTTTATGTGTTTGAGATTTTAATGTAATTTATTTTTCCTTTTTAAGACCCTCATGGATCCAATGAGGACCGATAATATGCTCGTGTAATTCGTGATTCAACTAATTTAGGTTTAGATAATGATCTATTGTGATTTGTGATTGTTATATCTTTTGAGATATTTATAAATTGATGTGCAAGTCTACCTCTTATTTTGAGCACATATATATATATATGTATATATATATATATAACTTTTGTTGGCTTGTTGTTATATATAACTTATTCTGTTGAATATAATATTTGAATTTATATTTTGAAGAACCGAAAAAACATCAAACCAAACCAAAACCGAATCGAATATTTATAAAACCGAATTTAACCGAACCAAACTTTAAAAAGAATCGAACCAAACCAGAATCGAATATTTGGTCAACCGAACCGAATGGAACCGAATCCACCCCTAAGTAGAGACATCCAGAGTTGTACATTATGGGCGCTTATAGATGGGGGATGGCCCCAAATGTTGAACCTAGTCTACCTGCACGTCCTCATCCAACTAGTCATTTTTCTTTTTGGTAGTGATCCAACTCATCATTTAAACGGGAATATCGATTTTCTTATTATTATATTCTTGGTTCCAATTATATAATCCAATTTTTGTTCTAATATGTATTAAGAAAAAAATATTATCAATTATAAATAGATAAATTTTATTGATTTGCCTATAGTGAAAGGTGCTAATTAAATAACTAAACACAAAGGATCGGCCCTGACTATAGACCAACTAGGCCCAAGCCTATAGCCCCGAATTTTGACAAGCCTCCAGAGTCCCGAACCCCACTAAAAAGTTATATCATATTCAATTTATACAAAAAAATAAATAAATTACAAACATACACAAATTGAGAAGAATATTCTTGAGAAGTTAGAGTATGTGAATTTGATTAGTAATTTTATAGCGAAAAATTCTAAAAATAAAATAATTTTTGCTTGATTTGAATGTATTCCTAAACTCTAATTAGATTTATATATTTTTTATAATCTTAATATATATATATATACTTAATATTAAAAGAGAGTCGTAAAGAAATCTAAGGAAACATGTGTCATCTCCACGCTAATCCTTTTTTTAAAAATCTTAAAAAAAATAGACGTTTAATTTGGAAGGGGGTTATTCTATTATATACTATCTACCAATTAAAAATTTTCTCTCATTTTATTCCTTTTATTTTTAAGCTAATAATTTAAACAATTATAACTTTTATGTATCAATTTTAATTTTGAAAAAAATATATTAAATTAATTCTTACTTGATGCTCTTTAATTTGACATCCATATAGTATATATAAAGTAATATAAATATAATTATAATATATTTAGATGATTAAAATATTTTAATATAAAAATATAAGAATATTGAAGAAAAATATGTTTTTAGTTTATTTTTATAGCTTTTTAACAATTATTTAATTCTTAAGAATTATTTTGTTTTGATTATAAAATAGTAAAATATATTACATTAATGTCAAATCATATAAAAAATATATTAGTAAGAATATCGGTTGTATAGTTTTAATAAAAGTTGATAATACAATAACAACAATAACATCAAAGCCTTAGTCCCAAAATGCTTTGGGGTCGACTATCATGAAAGTTGATAACAATAAACATAATTTAATTTCTTATTTATAAAATTAGATATAAGACTCATATTGTCCTATATGAAAAATAAATGCCGGTGCTTAATTAATTTACGGTTTTCCTATCATGTGCCCTTCGATCACATATTATTAATATAATAAAATATTTCACATTTTACGCCGTGCATCGCGCGGGGGACATCTAGTATATATATATCTACTTTACTATTAAACGGGAGTTGTAAAAAACACGTTCTTTATGTGAATTTTTTGAATTAATTTTTTTTTTTAAATACACTAACTCCTACCCATTTGAATGAGAGTTAATGGGAACCAAATTTTTTTCTTTTTTCTTTTTATTTTTATTAACTTCTCTCAATGTTTAGAAGTTAATAGTTTTATCGTCTCAACTCTATTTTTTATTATTAATATTTTAAATTAATCTTCTTTTTACGATATTTGATTTAACATTCATTAGCCATATATATAATTAAAATATTCCTTTTGAATATAAGTTATTTTTTAATAATTATTATATTATATCTTGATTTTAAATTATTTGTACATAAAATACAAAAATCAGATAATTTCCAAATAATTTCATTGAAATAAATCTATCTTTTTACAAGATCAATATTTTTACTTAAGTTTTCACCTTCGTATAATAATTTTAGATTACTGGGTTATTTTATTTTAAAAATATTTGGGAAAAAAAATATAGATATGTTAGACTTACAATTCCCAGTAGAAAGTTATATTATTAGTTAAAATAATTTTTTGATTGATTCTTCTTTTTATGAAAAGAAAAATTATATAAAAAAATATAATAAATTGATTATATTTTTATTTAAGTACGTTACAATAATATACTTTATCACTCTATGCCTAATGAACTAATATTATTGTGGATCTCATAGTATATTATTAAGTATAAAATGTGTGACTTTAATCTAAATATTTATCAAAAATATATGACGTTCTTTCACCTGTATATTGATATGTAATTATATTAGTATATTAATATAAATATTACAAATATACAATGATCATATAGATTCCTGTCATCTTTATATATTTTATATCGAACTTTTACACATCTATACTTAATATTAAAAGAGAGTCGCAAAAAAATCTAAGGAAATATGTGTCATCTCCACGTCAATCTTCTTTTTAAAATTTAAAAAAATAGACGTTTAATTTGGGAGGGGGTTAGAGGATTATTCCATTATATACTATCTACCAATTAAGAACTTTCTCTCATTTTATTCCTTTTATTAATAGTTTAAACAACTATAACTTTTATGTATCAATTTTATTTTTGAAAAAATATATCAAATTAATTCTTATTTCGTGCTCTTTAATCTGACATCCATATAGTATATATAAATTAATATAAATATAATTATTATATATTTAGATAATTAAAATATTTCAATATAAAAATATAAGACTATTGAAGAAAGATATATTTTTAGTTTATTTTCATAGCTTTTTAAAAATTATTTGATTTTTAAGAATTATTTTGTTCTGATTATAAAATAGTAAAATATATTACATTAATGTCAAATCATATCAAAAATTTATATTAGTAAGAATATCGGTTGTATACTTTTAATGAAAGTTGATAATACAACACCAACAACATTATCATCAGAGCCTTAGTCCCAAAATGCTTTGTGGTCGACTATAATGAAAGTTGCTAATAATAAACATAATTTAATTTCTTATTTATAAAATTGGATATAAGACTCATATTGTCCTATATGAATAAATAAATACCGATGCTTAATTAATTTACGATTTCCTATCATGTGCCCTTAAATCACATGATAAGAGATAAATGAAACTAAATCAAATAATGGTATATGTATGTGTGTGTGTATACTGACTCATGTATATTTTATACTAGTATAACACCCGTGTAATTACACGGGAATGCAAAAAAGACCTCTTATATAAATATAGTATAAATTTAATAATACTTCTTCATAAACTACACTATTTATTCTGTTTGTGATTACAACATTCTCATCACAACAAAAGATTTCTAGTCTTTCATGATCTTCACTCTTGATATGGCTACATAAAGCTAACCATGACCAATACGGGTCTTGAAAGATACATACTGATATGAGAGAGTGTTTGACCTTGACTCTTAAACATAGTCATGGCAAAGCTCATAATAAGTGGGAATTGACGTATTTAAAATTTAAATGGTAATATGTCATCTAACGGGTTAATATCAATTGTGGAATAAATATTTTACTATCAAAATTATTCCTCGATTTTTTTTGTTCAATAATATGGTTACGGATTTGGATAATTATTAATGATGTGACATTGTATAATTCTGGCAATTGATCCATATTTTGAATTAGCATAATTGAAATTTTAACTTAGGATTTCAAGATGTGATTTGGAATTCTAGAACACTTGATGTTATTAAAAAAAAATCAATTGGATATACTTGATTTTGACTTTTAGAGGTTGCAGAGATTTTGCAAATACTATCAGAACTGAGATATATTCGCTTGTCTTTTGAAATTATAAACATCACGTAATCATTTACTATCTCCACAATGTCGTTTGTTGGCGCCAGGATTGCTCTTTCTTCAAAAATTACTTTATGGAAAGTTACTTATAAGTGAATGGTAGTGCTTTCAACAATGGTTGCAGTATGATTTTTGGCATTTCGGATTAGTAAATATCAAGAATATCAATCAAGATTTCTCTATCAACTTCTTCACCCAGCTCACCATCTATAATTTTGAGGATTCATTCGGAGAAGTTCTTAATTTCTTGTAGATGGTGAGATGACATTGTTGTAACACCCCCGAGATATTCAGAGTATATTACAGCGACGTGGATCCCTACATGGGACCCACCAGGCCACAACAAGAAAACTCCACTCGACTAACCATCTCGGTTAGCGAGGACACACATTTTAATAATACAACAAATAAAAATATGCCCGAAGCAACCGGCGAATTAAGCATCAACCAACAATGTAGAAATATAGGGTAATACAAACGGAGTTCGAAATGAAAAACCTAAGTACTCGCGAGTACAATCTATAAGTTTATAAATATGAAAACAACCATATCGAAGTAGGCAAAAGAAATAAGATGACCCAAATGCATATGTCAACGGCCCTGGCCAACATCCTCGTACTGTCCCAGTGCTCGCTCGTCCGGATGATCATAACCTGAAATCCATAACAAGAATTTCCCCACAACGGGTCCCCAAATGGGTTAGCAATTACGCTAGTATAAGTAACCAAGGCAATCCAATCGCTTACACATTTCATAGTACATGCACCAATATCATTTCAAAAACCAAAATCAGACATGTCTTTTACGGAAACAAACAGTCACAAATAATTTGCCTAGGACCGGGACGAAGCCACGAATCCTACTCGAGGCCTCTAAGGACCCTCCCGAGCTGGCCACATTCATAAAACAAATCAAGCACCACACGTCACCTAGGACCGGGACGAAGCCACGAATCCCACTCGAGGCCTCTAAGGACCCTCCCGAGCTGGCTAGCGAATCAAACTCATGAATCCAGGACGAAGCCATAGATTCCCTTGAGGCCCCGTCGGACCCTCCCGAGGTGAGTAAAGCACACACAATATACATTACCATTTCACGTTAAGCATAAAGGTTTCCAAGAATTACTTGCCTTGAATAATTGACGACGTAACGAACGGAAGAAAAAACACCAATGAACGCTAGGAACCAACGGTACCGAACCTAACGATTCTAGGAACACAATCACAACCAACTCTAGACGAATACAGAAATAGAATACACCCGAAAACCCGCCTACGATTCATGTATATTCGTATAAAAAAATAACAACGAGGGCGGACCACAACCAAACCCTCCCGATTTCGCAAAACCATGAAAATGTACACGAATCCATAGGAAAACTAATGATATCAACAAGATTAATCATATTCATCATGGATTAAACAACAAAACGGAACGAATCGGACGAAAATTCCAAAACCCCCAATTTATCCAAAAGTAGGGTTCTAAGAGATTTTACCTTGGATTAGGATGAAAGATTCGTGTAGATATTGTTAATATACACCAAGAACTCAAGGAAGTTGATGGTTGAGATGATCGGAGGAAGAAATCGCCAAAAAATCGCCCGAAATCACCTAAGCCGCGGAGAGAAGGAAGAAATGAAAATAATACGTTCATCTCGGTCAACTCCCTGGTTTATATAGCCAGGGAGTGTTAGCGCGCGCTAATCCTCCAAGTTAGCGTGCGCTAACGAAACAAACTCCAGTCCAGTAGCCAGATTTCTAGTCGTTAGCGTGCGCTACTCCAAACGTAGCGTGCGCTAATAATTTCTCGGTAGCGCGCGCTATCGACCAATAGCGTGCGCTACCTGGACATCAGCCGAGTCCAGAAGCAACTGTCAGTACTGTAACACCCCCAATCCGCTCAGGGATATTACACGCCGTAGAACCTTTCCTCAAGGATCTACCAGGCTGGTAACGACATATAACAACTCAACCATGCCTTTCAGGCTAAAATGACTCAGTAGACCGATTTGGTCTTTCCACAAATACATACAACTCATGCCCACGCAGGGGACAAAATACAACCACACCTGCATAACGGAACAATATAGCAATGAAAATAAAGTACAAGCTGAACCAACACACGATGTACGGTTCCTCATGTGATTAGTATCGATCATCTTTCATCATCCTTCGTGCCGACCACGTGTTATGCTCCAAAACACGAATGCAAAAGCAGACATCCACCCCGAATACTCGGGGTTAGCAAAACTCCCTGTTTTGCTAGTGCGAGACAAAGTGCAAATACGAGCCATCTGATTCACATTTCACGAATAACAATAACCGGGAATCCTCAAAGATCCAAACGAAATGAAAAGTACTTCCCGAGGCAAGAGTTTGAGAAATCATTCCAAAAATCGAAATATCATAAATCAATGGAAGTAATTTATAAAACGGTTTAGAATGCCATCGAGAGTTTTAATAGAAAACAATTTAGGATTATCAAATCCTACTTTTCAAAATCCAAAGACAAAAGGGTCACCGCCCCAAGGTTTACTTTAGAAAAATGACACTTACCAAACCGTTGGGATTTTAGCCCCAAATCCGTAAAATGACTTTTACAAAACCATTGGGATTTTAGCCCCAAATCTCATCAACTCACAGTACACGAGAATGACAACAAGGTTCGTCTTCCAACGTAAAAATCCACAATTAAAGGATTTAACACAAACAACAAAATACTCTAGTGCCATCCTAGCCAAGTAGGCCAAACGAACAACTTACCTCTTACACACTTAGTCAATGCATGCAATCATGAAAACCGTTCAAAAGCACTCATTTCCGGAAATGCCAATATCAAATCACATTTGTAAAATGCACCACAATTAACTGTCGATCCACGTCTCTGTGGACCCCTACCGAGACCCCGTCGGATCTAACCCGTAGTGGTTAAAAGCAAGCTCGTCGATCCACGTCTCTGTGGACCCCTACCGAGACCCCGTCAGATCTAACCCGTAGTGAGCATACACACACACACGTTACTCATGCAATACTAATATGCTAAGAATGTAAGTTCATTAAGAATACTCACTAGAGATGGCCATTAACTCGACACCATTATCAAACTCTTCAAAACACCACAACAAGATTAAATACGGAATACACGATTCCATAACTTTAAACAATAGGAGTATTATCATCAAATTCTTCAACGTTCAAAATAACCAAATCATAATCAATCCCCAAAACACACCATTCACAAAACACACGCCATTTGAAAGAAATCCTTTAACGAGGACAAACCGAAATCTTTTGAAACTTCATTTCAAACAACCAAACAAACACACCAAGACGATCACCGATCATCATATCCATAAAATAAGAAAAGTATGGGCAAGGTACTTGCCTCGAATAAGAACAACGCGGAGAATCGACCGAAGTAGGTTGGCCCGAACCGACTACGAACCCGCCGACTCCACCGAACGCCAACTCACGTTCATAAACTACGAAGGACAAATAATAACAATGAAATGAATTCCATAACACGACTCAAAGCCGTTGAATTCAAAGAACGAATGACGAAAGTTCACGGATTTCCCAAAGCGGCCAAGAACACGATTCGTTCCACAAATCACGAAAGCGAATTCCAAGTTGAAATATGGATATACAATCCATAGAATATGTTTAACAACATCATTTAACCATAATCGATCCATCGAAAACGGATGAAAAACGAGATCGGGGACAAATCCCCCAAAAAGTCAATTCGAAGGAAATCAAGAAATATACTTCGATTCGACGAAGAACAATGGATTAAATGATATTAAACACAACAATACTACCAAGATTAATCATACCCATCATGAATTAATCAACAACACGGAACGAATCGGACGAAAATGCAAAAATCCCCAAATTCACGAAATTAGGGTTCTAAGGAAGATTACCTTGATTCGCTGGATCAAAGGAGGATAACGGACGATTGATTGATGTTATGGACTCAAAAACTTCATGGATTTGTTGTTAAACAACATGGCTTCGTCACCCATGAATCGCCATTCGCAGACGGGGAAGGAAGGAAGTGAAAAACGAAATGAAATATGACTGCTCAGCCACATTTATACTGGGCCGGACTAGCGCGCGCTAGTCTGTCGAGCTAGCGTGCGCTTCTCGGCCAGGCCGCGATCCGATGGCCTCAACGCCCTACCGGCTCGCCAGTAGCGTGGCGCAGCCCTTCCGGCCGTGGCGTGCGCTACTGCCGGCCAAGCGTTAGCGTCCGACAGAGCGTGCGCTACCCGCCGAGCATGACCGATTCAGAACCCCGGACTCCACCGCCTGCACCCGATAAGCGTCGTTAGGCCTGAGATAGGCGCTACACTGCCGGTTAAGCGGCGACCTTTCCGCCCGTAGGCGTGCGCTACGCGGTTCTGCCGCACTGTCGGCCGGTGCCCACAATCGTCCGGCCGTCCCCGCAACCGTCCGCCAATCCCGCAACCGTCCGGCCATCACACGACCACGGGCTCGGCGACCGATTTAAAACGCGTCACGGAGCGAACCACACGAAAAAGTTCGCGGACAACATCAACGGCCCGAAATGAAAACATAATACCATAATTAGTCATACGCGACCAAGAAGCGGGTCGAGACAACAATTACAGATACGGATACGTAACTTTCAAGAAATTACAAAATGGCCCAAAACGCCCGGAAATCACGATACGTGATCGAATAACCAAACCGAAGTTCACAACACGTCGAACAAAGTTAAACGGACTTACGGGAAACTCAAAC
This sequence comes from Orobanche coerulescens, assembly GCA_033398695.1. Taxonomy (NCBI): domain Eukaryota; kingdom Viridiplantae; phylum Streptophyta; class Magnoliopsida; order Lamiales; family Orobanchaceae; genus Orobanche; species Orobanche coerulescens. Next base: position 136,830,466 of record CM065814.1, on the reverse strand, counting down.
AAGCCGATTTGAGCGAGATTCGCAAGAATCGAACTCAAGCGCGGAAAAGTCGCTAAAAAGCACGGAACTCAACAAAACGACACCGAAACGAACTCGGATGTCAAAAAGTGTAGAATCAATCATTCTCAGAATGACGAAACGGTCATGAGCGAGTCGTCAAAACGGACTCCGTCCGAAAAAAAAAATTACCGGAAATCGAAAATTGCGGATATTACAAGTACACACCTGATCCGGTTAGCGCGCGCTATTGACCAAACGTAGTGTGCGCTAAAGTGTATCGGTAGCGCGCGCTATCGACCAACAATGTGCGCTACCTGGGCATCAGTCGAGTCCAGTGGCAAACTGTCCAGTACTGGGCATTCACAGTAGCGCACGCTATCGGGCGTCTCAGCGTGCGCTAACCCCCGACGTTAGTTTACGCTAGACAACGTAGCGTACGCTAATCCATCAGTCCAGAGGGCTGGAATCAGCACTGCCACTCCCAGGGCTTGCTCTCTAGCGCGCGCTACGAAGCAGTCGTAGCGTGCGCTACTAAGGGACATCTAGCGTGCGCTATGCAGAAAAGATAGCGTGCGCTAGGTGCGAAATATAAACGGTCCAAAACACTGAAATATGAACGAAACATCAAACGGAACATCTCAAAACGTATCATAACGTAGAATGGATCCACGGCAACCCCGAAACGGTGGTTCCGCACAACAATAACGGGAATCAGATCAACAGGTGACTGAAAAGATACACTGAAAGATACACGAGGGTCACCACGACCGAGAAATACATCGAAAATAAAAATACAAGGGAAAAAAATGCGGATATTACAATTGTGTGTCCAATAATTAATCTCATGTTCTTAGTTAGTCTCATGAGTTTGCAATGATGCCAAAGTGAAGAAGAGCTTATACTTGAATAAACGATATATGCATTGTCCTTTGATACAACTTCATATGTAGAATTATACTAAATAATTGTGGCAAGGGTAATTTTAGTAATATCTTTGAAATTTAAAAAGTTTTTGGAAATACATAAGAGAGTTTGACTTATAATTTAAAATTAAGCACTTCTCAAATTGCAATAAAAAATATAATAGTAGTATATATAATTTAATTACTTGTATGACCTATTATAAATATACCTGTTAATTTAGAAAACTACGTCCAAGCCTTAAGAAATTTAACAATTTAGATTATAATATAAGAGTAACTTGGATAAGTTAAAAAATACACATCAGAATCTTATCCTAATTACAAATGACCATAAAATTTTAGAAATTTACAAAAGAAAAAACTCAATTGATTTGATTGAAGTGAAACGGCATATTTATGCTTATATGATAGTTTTTCAAATATTTAGCTTCATATTTAAGAGTATTAAAGTCTACCCATTTTATATTTAAAAAAATAGAAAAAGAGTTGAAGTACTTTAGTAATTTATGAAATTTGTATTATAAAAACTTTCGACGGCATTTGGTTGAAGTGAAACTATATGTAAATTCATTTTAAAATATGTTTTGGAATTACAAAGTAAGGAGATTATGACTTATAATTTAAAATTAAGTACTTACCAATTTGCCAAAAAAAAAAAGAAGCAGCAGCATCGTAGTATATATATAAGTGAATTACCTGTATGACTTATTGTAAATATACCAATCACAGGGTTAACTGAGAAAACTACATCCACATCCTAGACTAATTAAAATTATCCCCATTTTTTAAAAGCAAAAAAAGGCCCAATTTTGTTTGTAATATAGAGTAGCCGAGAAAAGTTATAGGGTACTTTTCAGGCATTGAACTTCATATTTAAGAATACTGAATTCAAGAAATTTTACATTCAAAAGAAGAGAAAATATTTAGAGTATTTTTAGTAATTTGTGAAACTTGTATCACAAAAAATCTAAGTGACATTTGATTCACTTGAAACTTTATATCATTTTTTATATGATATTATTTTCAAACAGTTAACTCAATATATAGAAGTATTAAAGTTGACACATTTTATATTGATCAAGAGAAGGACATAAATAGTTGGCCATTTTTTTGCCAAAATGGTCCAAATCGTTAAGTATTAACTGATTTATGTTAAATGACCAAAAAGGAGATAATTTAATCCTTATATCTGAAAAAAATTACATACATTATTTGGATATAATTTAAAACACAAAAGCAAATCCAAAAATTTCAAAAATATATAGTTGATTTCAAAAGTAGAGAAACTAACAAATCTTTTAAAATTAAAAAATTAAAAACTCACTTAAAAATCACTTAAAACGATTATTTTTTTTCCTGAAATTCTCTATGTACAAAGATGAATCTACGGATTAGTATATTATTATTAAATTTAATTTCTAATATATTTAGAAACATCTCTTTGAAAATTCATAAAATTAGTAATTATATAATTTACTAAATATGAGCTTTTTCATTTATTTTTTTATTTTATATTAATTAAATAAGATTTAAAACTAAAATAGACTAATTGATTTATTTCATAGTTTCTTTGATTTGTTTATAAATAATAATTAAAACTATTGTTTCTATACTTTAAATAATATTTTTAATGAGATTATTTCAATTTAGTTAATTAATTAGGACTTGGAGTACCTTTTTAATTATATATATTCAATACTTCTTTTCCAATACTCCCAAGTGTCTTTCATTTGAGCTGATATTTCTTTTATTGATATACCTAACTATAGTGACTAACTAATATAAACTAATTAATTAGTCGAAATATATAATATTTCCGCGAGATTTTAGGTTTAAGTTTTTAATATATAGTGCACAATAAATTTCTCTTTGTTTGAGATTTATAATTTTTTAATTAATGAAAACGTAAAATATTTCTGTAAATATAATCAATTCCTATTCCTTCAAAATTTACATTCCTTAATTCGTAAAAATTAATAAGGTAGGTAGGAGTTATTTGAGGTATAATTATAATGTAATTAATGCAATGATTATTAGGTCAGTAATTGATTATGTGCTAGCTGAAGCATGAGAGACTGACACATAAGCACACAAAGCACCAGCAGAAGACATGTGGCAACCGAAGCATGAGAAGCTGCCACTTAGGCTCAGCGTATTCTGCATTAGTATATAGGGGAGATTAATTTTATAATATTATTGAAATTCGATCACATATTATTAATATAACTAGTATAACACCCGTGTAATTACACGGGAATACAAAAAATAACTTTTATGTAAATATAATATGTAAATCGTTTATTATAAATTTCATAATACTTCTTTATAAACTATACTATTTGTTCTGTTTATGATTACACCATTCTCATCGCAAGAAAGAGTTCTAGTCTTTCCTGATCTTCACTCTTGATATGGCTACATAAAGTTGACCATGACCGAATACGGGTCTTGGAAGATACATACCGATATAAGAAAGCGTTTGACCTTGACTCTTAAATATAGTCATGGCAAAGCTCTTAATAAGTGCGAACTGACGTATTTGAAATTTAAATGGTAATCTGATATCTAAGGGCTTAATATCAATTGAATAAATACTTTACTCTCAGAATTATTCCCCGAATTTTTTTGTCTAATAATATGGTTATGGATTTGGATAATTATTAATGATGTGACATTGCATAATTCTAATGATTGATCCATATCTTGAACTAACATAATTGAAAGTCTAACTTATAATATCAAGATGTGATTTGGAATTTTAAAACACTTGATCTATTCAAAAAAAATCCATTTGATATACTTGATTTTAACTTTTAGAGGACATAAATTTTGCGTATACTATCATAACTGAGATATATCCACTTGTTTTTGAAAATTATAGACATAATGTAATCGTTTACTATTTCCACATCGTCGTTTGTTGGCGCTATGATTGCCCTTTCTTCAAAAAATTACTTTATGGAAAGTTATTTATAAGTGAATGATAGTGCTTTCGACAATGACTGTAATATGATTTTCGATATTCCGGATTAGTAAATATCAAGAATATCAATCAAGGTTTCTCTATCGACCTCTTCACCCAGCTCAGCATTGAGGATTCATTCAGAGAAGTCCTTATTTTTTTGTAGATGATGAGATGACATTGTTTGTCCAACGATTAATCTCATATTCTTGGTCAGTCTTATAAGTTTGCAATGATGCCCAAGTGAAGAAGAGCTTATACTTAAATAATGGATATATGCAGTGGTCCTTTAGTACAACTTCATATGTAGAATTGTACTAAATAATTATGGCAAGGGTAATTTTAGTAATTTTTAAAATTTAAAAAAGTTTTTGGAAATACATAAGAGGTTTGGCTTATAGCTTAAAATTAAGCACTTCTCAAATTGCAATAAAAAACGTAGTAGTAGTGTATATAATTTAATTACTTGTATGACCTATTATAAATATACCTTTTAATTTAGAAAACTACATCCAAGTCCTAGCCTTAAAATTACCAAGAAATTTAACAATTTAGATTATAATATAATAATAGTTTGGATAAGTTAAAAAATATGCATCAGAATTTTGTCCTAATTAAAAACGACCTTAAAATTTTAAAAAATTACAAAATAAAAACTCAATTGATTTGATTGAAGTGAAACGGCATATTTATGCTTATATGATATTTTTTCGAACATTTATCTTCATATTTAAGAGTATTAAAGTCTACTCATTTTACATTAAAAAATAGAAAAAAAGTTGTACTTGTATTAATTTCTGAAAATTGTATTACAAAAAATCTCGGCGGCATTTGGTTGAAGTAAAACTATATGTATATTCATTTTAAAATGATTTTGGAATTACAAAGTAAGGAGATTATGACTTATAACTTAAAATCAAGTACTTCCCAATTTGCCAAAAAAAAAAGGAACAACATGATCATAGTATATATATATAGGTGAATTATTTGTATGATTATTGTAAATATACTAATCGCGGGGTTAAATAAGAAAACTACATGAACATCCTATCCTAATTAAACTTATCCCCGTTTTTTAAAAGTAAAAAAAATACCCAGATTTGTTTGTAATATAAGATGAACCGGAAAAAGTTATATGGTACTTTTCAGGCATTGAACTTCATAATTAAGAATACTAAATTCAAGAAATTTTACATTCAAAAGAAGAGAAAAATAATTAGAGTATTTTTAGTAATTTGTGAAACTTGTATTACAAAAAACCTAAGTGACATTTAGTTCAGTTGAAACTTTATATTATTTTTATATGATATTATTTCAAACACTTAACTTAATATATAGAAATATTAAAATTGACACATTTTACATTGAAGAGAATACATAAATAGTTGAGCACTTTTAGTAATTTCGAAAACTCATATTAGAAAAAACCTCAATTCATATCTGATTGTGTTAAACTATATTTGATGAAATTTTAGTTCCACGTTGTTTTTTGGTCCTTTTTTTGCCAAAATGGTCCAAATCATTAAGTATTTAACGGTTTCTGTTATATGGCCAAAAAGGAGATAATTTAATCCTTACATTTGGAAAAAAAATTACAATAATTATTTGGATATAGTTTAATACAAAAGTAAATCCAAAACTTTCAAAAAGATATAGTTTATTTTAAAAGTAGATAAATTTTTAAAACAAAAAAATTAAAAAATCACTTAAAACGTTCCATTTTTATTTTCTAAAATTCTCTTTGTAGATCTACGGATTAGTATATTACTATTAAATTTAATTTCTTATATATTTTAAAATATCTCTTTAAAAATTTATAAAATCAGTAATTATATAATTTAGTAAATATAACTTTTTTCTTTTATTTTGTTATTTTATATTAATTAAATAAGATTTAAAACTAAAATAGACTGATTTATTCCATAGTTTCTTTGATCTATATATAAATAATAACTAAAACTATTGTTTCTACACTTTCAATAATATTTTTTAATAAGATTATTTCGATTTATTTAATTGATTAGGACTTCAAGTACCTTTTTAATTATATATATATATATATATATATTCAACACTTCTTTTGCAATACTCCAAGCATCTTTCATTTCAGTTGATATTTTTTATCGATATACCTAATTATAGTGACTAACTAATATAAACTAATTAATTAGTGGAATATATAATATTTCCGCGAGATTTTAGGTTTAAGTTTTAATATATAGTGCACACTACTATATTAAATTTCTCTTTGTTTGGGATTAATATTTTTAATTAATAAAAATAGGAAATATTTTTGTAAATATAATCAATTCTTATTTATTCATAATTCATATTCCTTAATTCGTAAAAATTAATAAGGTAGGTAGGAGTTATTTGAGGTATAATTCTAATGTAATTAATGCAATGATGATTAGACCAGTGATTGATTATGTGTCAGCTGAAGCATGAGAGGCTGACACATAAGCACCCGAAGCACCAGCAAAAGACATGTTGCAGCCAAAGCATGAGAAGCCGCCACTTAGGCTCAACGTATCCTGCATTAGTATATAGGGGAGATATAAACCAATTAATTGGAGTATATAATATTTATGCGAGATTTTAGGTTTAAGTTTTTAATATATAGCGCACACTACTATATTAAATTTCTCTTTATTTGGAATTTATATTTTTTAATTAATAAAAATATGAAATATTTCTGTAAACATAATCAATTTCTATTTATTCATAAGGTAGGTAGGAGTTATTTGAGATATAATTATAATGTAATTAACGCAATGATGATTAGACCAGTAATTGATTATGTGTGAGCTGAAGCATGAGAGGCTGACACATAAGCACACGAAGCACCAACAAAAGACATGTGGCAACCGAAGTATGACAAGCTGTCACTTAGGCTCAGTGTATTCTACATCAGTATATAGGGGATAATTATAAACTATACCTGTTGAGAAATCTCAAGAAACATGTAAATTTTGTAACATACTGTTATTTGGGCTTACTCGAAAGTGAAATGAACTTGAAGGGATTAAGTAAAATTAACAAAAAAATATTAAGAATTATCTAAAACGTAAATGTTAAGAAATCTGAAGGCAAAAAAGACAAAATCGATTATATATTTTCAAAGAAAAAGACTTAACAAAGAACAAAATTTTGTCCGAGTATCTTTTTTTCTCTGTTTTTCTTGCTTTTATTTTACCGGAGGGATTGATTATATTTATAGAAATATTTCATATTTTCATTAATTAACAACATAAATCCCAATCAAAGACAAATTTGATATATCAGTTTGCACTATATATTAAAAACTTAAACCTAAAATCTCGCGAAAATATTATATATTCCACTAATTAGTTAGTTTGTATTAGTTAGTCATTATAATTAGATATATCAATAAAATAAATATCAACTAAAATGAAAGATGCTTGTGAGTATTGCAAAAGAAGTATTGAATATATATAACTAAGAAAGTACTTGAAGTCCTAATCAATTAAATAAATCAAAATACTCTTATTAAAAATATTATTGAAAGTGTAGAAACAATAGTTTTAATCATTATTTATAAATAAATCAAAGAACTTATGGAATAAATCAATTAGTCTATTTTAGTTTTAATCTTATTTAATTAATATAAAATAACAAAATAAATGAAAAACTAATATTTACAAAATTATATAATTACCGATTTTATGAATTTTCATAGAGATTTTTCAAATATATAAGAAATTAAATTGTCCAAGTGTTTTTTTCCTCTGTTTTTCTTGCTTTTATTTTACATATGTAAAACTAATTGAATATCACTTTTATTGTGTTTTTCTAACTTTCAAATTTTCATAATTTCATAATTTATAGCTTTCCTCTGCAGACCTATCTTTTAAGCGGCAGGAAAGGATAATTTAGGTAATATTATTTACTACTTATTAATTGAGGTAATTAATTTAGGTAATTAATAAATAGGTTAGGAAATGGTGATGTGTTAACCAAAGCATGAGAATATGACACATGAGCAATCAAGGCGTGAGAAGATGACGTGGCGGAAGGCGTAGGAAGGCTGTAGTAGGCAAGATATTCTGCATTAGTATATAAGGGGGATAAAATATTTAATATTTTACGCCGTGCATCACACGGGAAGACATCTAGTATATATAAAGAGAGTCCTAAAATGATGTGGCATATAGTCCCATATTTTTAGGGCCGGTCCTGATTAAAACATGATTAATATTATAATTCATTGTAAAATAAAATATTATACACATTTCCCTCTAATAAGTCCACTCCCCTAATAGAATAAAAATAATATAATCTGACAGTATAAATTCAGTGATCTGCTGCGCAATTTTTCTTCTTTATCATATCACCCTTTCATCGTCTTACTACACTTATTTTAATTCTCATAAAAAATAAATTACAAATTTAAGTTTATGAATTATACTTATAACAATGAACAAAAATCACTACTCCTATTGAATTATACTACCCCGTTCTCTTATAACTGCAACATTTGGAATTTCGCGTTTGTCAATACACAAATTTAATTATTAATATTTTTTTTCTTTTCAAAATTATTAATATTTTCAATTCTTTATTATTAAAAATTATAAGAAGTTGATATTTTGAAAGTATTTTTCCGAGATGAATCTAACAAGATCTCACATGACTATATCTTTTCATATGTATAAAGCACAAAAGATGGTCAAAAAAGAGTATGTGAACATTGTAATAATCAACACGTTGCAATAATTGTTGATAGCCCATCCGTCTTGGCATCCACGTAAGCACTCCAGGCATCGGAACCGGCCGATCAGAGCAACAAGCCGGACCGGATACGAATCCAATTCTGTCTCGGGCCCGTTATAGACCGGACCGGTCAGAGGCCGACCCAACCGAACTCAGAGACCAAGACCGACCCGATATTCAGACCGGAAGGACCGGGCAGGTTAAGGATAAATACGCTCCAACTCAAGATTGCGACAAGGCCGACCAGAACGGCGGGAGACCCGAGGACCGACCCCAGCGGATAAGCATCGCCAGAAGCATGTGAGACAGGCACACAGGACAGTTAATGCATGCTGTCATATCCCTTCCCGAAGCAATCCTTGGAAGCCGCCACGTGTCTAAGGCACATTGACACTTTGACAAGTGTTTTGGACGTATTCCTCGACATTCTCCAGCTGTCATCTCCCGACTGACTAAGATTGTCTATATATAGAAGGAATGCACAGTAAAAAAGGACTTTTGGAATTGAGGGAAAAAAGGAGAAGAGAGAGAAAAAAGAGAGAATTTGTAATAAGTGAGCGAAACATATAGACCGGTTCAAATAATCCAGTTCGGCCCTACTCGAAATTAAGGGCATTTAATAAAATTTAGTGATCCAATCTCTTTCATGTTGTTTGTTATTCTCTACGTGGCTTCAATCCATTCGTCCAGATCAGCACACGTGACGTTGACCAAACTAGACGTCAACAATAATAACAGAACGGAGGGAGTATCTTTCTTTATACTTTACCATCTTCACCTTTTTTTTTTTTAATCAACAATGCTAATCATCTTAATTCTCCACCTCCATCCTTGCCAACCATTGAGCGCGTGCACCATTAAATATTTTAAGAAAAGAAGTCACTTTCTCTCTTATTTTTTATTTTTTTGGTAAAAAATTTTACAATATGCGGTCAATTGGTAAATCACTTATTAAATTCTAATATTTCTTATTTGATGTTATCTACTTATCAATCTTGAAATATTTCACTTGCTTCTTTTTTGAATATTTGTGTAATAGGATGAAAATATTTTTTGCTGACATGTTCTAAATACAAAGCTACCTCAAGTATTGCAGTTATCAAAAAGAAATATTAAATTTGAAAATATTGGTGGCGAATCATAGATGTAGAAAACCAATTTTAGACTTTCTTCTCTCGAATCAATACAAGGTAAAGAAAGCTTTAACTTAGAAAATTATATGTATCATATTTTATTATCGTCTGGCACTTCCAGGGGCATATGTAAAATTTAAAAGGTGGGTGGACGAGGTTACACTAATGTATTTAAAAAGTCAGAAACAAAATCCAACCTAAATACTTCATCCGTCCCATAAAACTGTGTTCATTTTGATTTTGACCGGTCTCTCCAAATACACTTTTGACCATTAATAATTTCAATTATATATGAATAAAAATTATAAAAAAAATAATATTTGGAAAATACACATTAAGACAAATCAAATAAGTACTTACATTACTTTAATTTTTTATATATTGGTTGTAATTCATGGTCAAAGTTTATGAATGTTGACCAATAAAAATCAAAATGAGCACAATTTTATGGGACGGAAGAAATATATAGTAAAAAAAATTGGTACAGAAACTTAACTTCTCCTCTGAATACCTCTTTCCGTAATTTATCTGATCCATGATGTTGACGTCTGATTTGGTCAACGTCACGTGGGCTGATCTGGACGAATGGATCGAAGCCACGTAGAAAATAATAAGAGGGACGTATAAACAGAATTAAAAATATTGGACCATTAAATGTTTATTGATGATCTTGATAAAGAATAGAGCCGGACCGAAAATATTTTGGCCCGTCCAAATCTGGTAGTCTTTATTAATTCTGAAGTCTTATCCTTTTCTCTTTTCTCTTTTCTTTCTTTTTTATCTCTCTTTTTCTCTCTCTTATCTCTCTCTTTTTCCAGCTCTTTTTTAAAGTCCCTTTTTTGTGCCTTCTCCTGGCATATATATAGGTGTTTCCCGCCATTCATGAGAGGACAGTAGGACGATTGGGATGGATATGCTGATGACATGTGTCGCGATGGAGGTGACTCCTTTGACATGTGTCGCGATGGAGGTGACTCCTTTGACACGTGTCGTCTTCTTAAGTGTGCTTTGTGTAGGGATATGACAACTCTCACTTACCGTCCTGTCTGCCTGTTCTTTGGGCTTTCGATATTTATCTGTTATGACCGACAATGAGGTCGGCCCTTCAGCCTCCTGCTACTCTGGTCGGCCTTATTCGTGATTATGGTGTTTTCATATAGGAGTGCACTCGGCCTTTCAGTCCGGGATTAAGGTCGGCTCTAAGGTCTCTGCCGGTCCGGCCCTTTGTGCGAACAGAAACGATCAAGTTTATGACCGGTCAGCTCGGATCGGCTCGGCCGTTCGGACGCCCGAGGCGCTTAGGTGGGCCAAGGCGGATCGACTACCAACAAGGGCCCCGAGTCGAGTCGTCTTAGGGTTGGCCGGTCTTCAGATAAATCTTAGATTGAGGTCGGTCCGATTTGGAGGTGGATAAGATCCTTTGAAGGGTCATATCTTCGAGAGTCGCATCGATTTGACTTCGGGATCTCCAAGAGTCACATCGAGGGGGACGCGTGGCGGGATATAATTCGTCGCGGTGTCTCACGCGTTCTTAATTCTTGCGATGATTATGAATCGCCGCTTTAGTAATTAATGCCCTGTCTCCTCCTATAAATATAGAGTGTATTCTTCTTCATTGCTTCCTTCGCCATTTCTTTGCAGAGAGAGATCTTTTTCGGCAATTTTTCTTCTTTTCGGGTTTGAGACTTCCCGGTAAGCTTGCTCTTCCTCCTCTTTTTCTTATTTTATGATGTCGGAGCGGAGGAATACGGCGGAGGAGGCGGTTGTGTCCCGGATCGTGCGGGAGTGGCGGATTTGTCGATAGGTGATGCTCCCGTTGGTGGAGTGACGAGAATGGAGGCGAGTCGCAAGGTCGCCGGATTCGGGGATGCAATTTACGGAGGCGTGGAGGTGGCGACGTCGTTGGCGCAGTGGCGAGATCGGGGTGGGTTCGGCCTCGGCCGTCTCCTTTGTCGAGGCGGAATGGGATTCGGCCTCGATATGCGGCATGGTCAGCGATGGGCGGTTGGAGGCTTGGCGGGGCGATTTAAGATACCGCGGTGGTGCGGATGTTTGTTCCGAACCCGGAGGAGAGACCCCACACCCCTCTGTTGGATGCACGGCGGTGTACTACCGCTCTCGTTGTCAGGCTAAGGTTCCCCCTAGTTGGTTCTTTCCGGTGGTTGAGGCGGTGGGGCCTTTGCATTGCCCAAATTCATCCGAATTCTTGGGCCGGATGGTGGGTCTTTTAATTCTTTTTAGTCGGCATGGGTGGCCCGAGCCGATTTCGAAGAGATTAACAGTCTCTTGTTATGGAGGTCGGGCGGCCGATCTGGTTCCTAGTTTTATTTGACCAAGACGCGATGTATAAGGATTTGGTGGAGGTGCCGGAGACCATACATAGTGGAAAGACCAGTGGTTCTATGTGGGGGGACCGTGGCTGAGCTCGGTTGATGAGTGGGAACCTGGCGTGATGGACGCCGAGCTCCGGGTCCCCGAAGACTTTGTTGCCAAAATGAGTAAGTGTTTTGTTCTTCGCTGCTGTACCTTTTTTGTCTGACGCTCATAATTTGTTGTTTGTGCAGAACGTATTCCGGCTTCAGAGACCTCCTCCTTGTTCGGCAGCCAAGGTTGAAACGGCTCTTGGATCTTCCCGTTGATCGGAGGAAGTCATACCTTTTGATTACTGAGGACAATCTCTGGGCTGCGGGGCTTGATCCACTAACCCGAACAGAATGTCTTCATCAGGTAGTTTTTTTTTTTTTTTTTTTTTGATATTTCTTCTTCATCCAGGCCCCAAGGGTAGGAGCTCGGCCGACGGAAGAGACGCTGCGCAGTGGTGGCGAGGCTGCGGAGGCCGCCGAGCGTAGGGAGCGTGCGGCAAACGGAAGAGAGTAGAGGCCGGGCTGAGGATAACATGACCAGGGCCGAGGGTTTCCCCCTTCCCGAGATCGTCGTGCCTGCTTTGAGCCCTGCCCGGACAGGCCGGGCAAAGGGTAAGGAGCCCCTAATTGATTTGGAGGGCCACTATCTCCCGATGAATAAGGATCGGGAAGAGCCTTGTGCCCGGATGAAAGGGCGGAGACCGCGCTGGTTCCTCGACTATGTCCAGGCGGCCACTCCCACCGCCGAACTGCTCGATCGTGTTCCCCCCTCGGTGGTTGAGTCCAGCCATGTTCCCCTTTTGGGCTGGACGCCAAAGATGGAGATGGTGACCAACGATATGGATCCTAAAGCAGATCCATTTTGGAAACGCTATTCAGGCGGGCGTTGTGCACCTATGTGAAGGCATTGGGAGCCGATCGCCTCGGGGAAACATAAAAAGGCGAGGCCGATCCGAAGGCCTTACGGGAGGAACACCATCTACGCCTTCGCTTATCAAATCTTTGGAGGAGGAGATGGCTTCTCCGAAGGGTAAGATGGAACTTCGGAGAGCCGGGCCTTTGAGGCCGAGATATGGAAAGGAAGGTCGACGAGATGGCCGCGGCGGGAAGGCGCAAAAGCAGTGCCTGGACATCGGGGCGAGTACGAGGCTCACTTGCAAAGCGCTAAGGCCCAACTTGAGCAAGCGGCCGAGCGGGTTCGGACTTGCGAATCTGCGGTTACAACAGGGCCTTCTTGTGAGGAGTTTGCTTTTCAAAAGACGCCCGAGTACGAGGAGTTGATCAACCTTAACTACGTCTCCACTTGTTACGAGATGTTGGATCTCATGAAGGAAGGGAAGACCGTTGAGGAAGTCCAGGCCTACATAAAGTCCCAGGCGGCCGACCTGAAGGTTGAAGCTCTCGGGGATGATGAGTCGAAGGCCGCCGAAGCTGTCGAAGATCCGGAGGAGATCTTGTGCGGAGGAGGTGGGGGCGTCTTCTCGGGCGGCCGATCAGGAGGACAAGGCCGAGTAGACTTTTTGTTTTATTCCATGTATGGCCTGCGTGCCACTCTTCCTTGATTTTTGTATGGAACTTATTTCGAGTGAATACGATCTTTTTATGGCTTTTGTTGCCTTTTTGTGCTTGGGCCCTATTGGTCAGACCGCGTTTTTGCCAGGATGGGCCGATCTTATACGGTGCCGGCGAGCTCGGACTTTCGGTGCGGGTGGACCGGTCTTATAAGGTGCGGCGAGCTCGGGCTCTTAGTGCGGAGTGGACCGGTCTTATAAGGTGCGAGGCGAGCTCGGACATTTAGTGCCGGGTGGACCGGTCTTATAAGGTGCGAGGCGAGCTCGGACATTTAGTGCGGGTGGACCGGTCTTATAAGGTGCCGAGGCGAGCTCGGAATTTTAGTGCCGGGTGGACCGGTCTTATAAGGTGCGAGGCGAGCTCGGACTTTTAGTGCCAGGTGGGACCGGTCTTATAAGGTCGAGGCGAGCTCGGACATTTAGTGCCGGGTGGACCGGTCTTATAAGGTGCCGAGCGAGCTCGGACTTTTAGTGCCGGGTGGACCAGGTCTTATAAGGTGCCGAGGCGAGCTCGGACTTTCGGTGGCAGGTGGACCGGTCTTATAAGGTGCGGCGAGCTCGGACTTTTAGTGCGGAGTGGGCCAGGTCTTATAAGGTGCCGAGGCGTGCTGGGACTTTTAGTGCCGGTGGACCGGTCTTATAAGGTGCAAGGCGAGCTCGGACATTTAGTGCCGGGTGGACCGGTCTTATACGGTGCCGAGGCGAGCTCGGACTTTCGATGCGGGTGGACCGGTCTTATAAGGTGCCGGCGAGCTCGGGCTCTTAGTCGAGTGGGCCGGTCTTATAAGGTGCCGAGGCGAGCTCGGACTTTGATGCAGGTGGACCGGTCTTATAAGGTGCCGAGGCGAGCTCGGACTTTCAGTGCCGGGTGGACCGGTCTTATAAGGTGCCGAGGCGAGCTCGGACTTTCAGTGCCGGGTGGACCGGTCTTATAAGGTGCCGAGGCGAGATCGGACTTTCAGTGCCGGGCGGACCGGTCTTATAAGGTGCCGAGGCGAGCTCGGTTTTATACTGTTGGTGAAATCAATATCCTAATAAAGATCATAATATCACAGGATATTTACCCCTTGAAGCGTAGTGGTTGGAACTTTTGATCTCTTCCTCGAAACCTGGGGCCGAGGCGAACTCGGTCTTATAGTGCCGGAGGAGCCGGTCATTCGAGGTGCCGAGGTTAACTCGGTCTTATAGTGCCGGAGGAGCCGGTCATTCGAGGTGCCGAGGCGAACTCGGTCTTATGGTGCCGGAGGAGCCGGTCATTCGAGGTGCCGAGGTGAACTCGGTCTTATAGTGCCGGAGGAGCCGGTCATTCGAGGTGCCGAGGCGAACTCGGTCTTATGGTGCCGGAGGAGCCGGTCATTCGAGGTGCCGAGGCGAACTCGGTCTTATGGTGCCGGAGGAGCCGGTCATTCGAGGTGCCGAGGTGAACTCGGTCTTATAGTGTCGGAGGAGCCGGTCATTCGAGGTGCCGAGGCGAACTCGGTCTTATGGTGCATTTTGTTTCCGAGGTGAACATAAAATCAAATTTTATTGGCTGTACCCTAATGGCATTCAACAAATGAATTGACCCTTGGTCACTTACATATTCTAGCTAGCAACCTCCGTTCTGGCGGGCTTCGTTACTGGGATTCAGGAGGTCCCGTATCGGGCCCCAGTGCTCATTTTAACAATGAGGTCATTAGCCTGGAAACTCTGATAATCCTCGGATGTTTCGTAGAATACGTTCCGCCTTTTTGGGCGACGAGGTCCAAGTTCTCGGGGTCATATTGACCTTGTTCTTTGAAACGACTTCTCCTATGGGTGTATCCCAATTTCGACCGGGGTCATCGTAGAACGCCTGGGATTCTTCTTGGGTCGGCCGTCGCAGTACGGTCAGTGACTCGGTCGGTCGGGCCCCTCTTTTCTTACAGATTACTCCTCGGCTCATTTCAGTTTCACCGGGATTTTCCCCTTTTCACGGCTTTTTCATCACTTGGAGTTTTGAGTCTCGCCGGTGGCCTCCTAACGATCGCTGGTCGGGTGATTATGGGGAAACCTCCTTTATGGATTACTTTTGCTTTGACTTCCAATTCCCTGGTAAGGGCCGCCACTGCTTTTCTAACACATGGCTCAATACTCGGAGATGCTTTCGGTAGCTGGTCCATTACCATTCGGATTACCAGGACCCTCGCGGGTGGATGGGAATTCCGAAGGAGTTTTCAGATGTTGCAGTGTATGTTGACTGCAACTTTAATTTGAAGGACACGAGGACTCTTTGAGACCTTCCCTGGAATTTTGAGCGACGCTCAATATCCTTCAAATTATGACCTCTAAGGGGTCACTGAGCGAGCAGGAGCCCGTGATCACGATGGCTCCTGTGCTTTCAACTTCATATTACGATGATTCCTATGCTTTCGACTCGTAGTTACGATGATTCCTATGCTTTCATCTTACCATCCCTTGGTGGGCGTGGTTATTTCCGGATGAACACAAGGTGTGTCAAAATGCTCCGCCATCAGACTGTCTTTCAAAACATCTGCGTCTTGATTGCGGTTTGGCGCGAAGCCGTGTTAAATCTGTGCACACTAAGAATAGTCCGATACGTCCATGCATGATAGAGAACTTCTTAGCGTGTATACCTCATAACGGTGTCCTCCATCGCATAACGGGCCCTTTGGACGGGCCTGATGGTAATTCGTCACTTGTGGTTAGAGATGGAGAATCCTATACTTAACAAGAAATCTTTTACAGAAAAGCATAGGATTGGCTTGCAATATGAACGAGAAAAGCGTAGGTTGTGGCGGTTAACCACAAGGTTGCTTGCAATATGAACGAGAAAAGCATGGGTTGTGGCGGTTTCCGCCGCAGCCGCCCGCCCTTCCTCTAGCGCCAATCTGTTGACGTCTGATTTGGTCAACGTCACGTGGGCTGATCTGGACGAATGGATCGAAGCCACGTAGAAAATAATAAGAGGGACGTATAAACAGAATTAAAAATATTGGACCATTAAATGTTTATTGATGATCTTGATAAAGAATAGAGCCGGGCCGAAAATATTTTGGCCCGTCCGTACAGCTGGTGCTTGTTAATTACAAGTCTTATCCTTTTCTCTTTTCTCTTTTCTTTCTTTTTTATCTCTCTTTTTCTCTCTCTTATCTCTCTCTTTTTCCAGCTCTTTTTTAAAGTCCCTTTTTTGTGCCTTGTCCTGGCATATATATAGGTGTTTCCCGCCATTCATGAGAGGACAGTAGGACGATTGGGATGGATATGCTGATGACATGTGTCGCGATGGAGGTGACTCCTTTGACATGTGTCGCGATGGAGGTGACTCCTTTGACACGTGTCGTCTTCTTAAGTGTGCTTTGTGTAGGGATATGACAACTCTCACTTACCGTCCTGTCTGCCTGTTCTTTGGGCTTTCGATATTTATCTGTTATGACCGACAATGAGGTCGGCCCTTCAGCCTCCTGCTACTCTGGTCGGCCTTATTCGTGATTATGGTGTTTTCATATAGGGTCTGCTCGGCCTTTCTGGTCCGGATTCCGGGTCGGCTCTAAGGTCTCTGCCCGGTCCGGCCCTTTGTGCGAACCCGAGAAACGATCAAGTTTATGACCGGTCTGGCTCCGGGATCGGCTCGGCCGTTCGGACGCCCGAGGCGCTTAGGTGGACACCAAGGCGGATCGACTACCAACACATGATTAATATTCAAGTCGTGGATCCACGAAGCTTGGCTCCTCCTGTGGGAGTTTCGCTCATAGCGCTTCTCAAGTGCTCGAAAATTTCATTCTTTCTCCGTCCTATCAAGGACGGTAACCCAAGAAAGCGACCCGTGTTTAGCGGCCTTGGTCTAGAGGCTTCTTCATACACTTAGTATGTTTTTAAGGGGCTGTTTATTTTTTTCCATTAATCTCTGAATGGATTAAGTTGTCTCAGTGGATTAATCTGTCTGATTGGGAAAAATATCCCACTGTTTCTTTTTTTCTGAATCAACTACACAGAAATGACTCTTCGGGCTGGACGTAATAGCCTGCAAACTACGCCAACCAGGTTATAATTATTGTTGGTATTATTATTATTGGTATTATATTTTATTATTATTATCATTATTATGTTGTTGGTATTATTAATTATCTTTATTATAATTATTATTGCTAGTACTATTATTATTATTATTGGTATTATTATTACTATTACTATTATTATTATTATTGCTTGCATTATTATTATTGATGGTCTTATTATTAGTATTATTGTTGGTATTAATATTATTATTATTATTTTATTATTACTATTATTATTATCATTATTATTGTTGTTGGTAATATTAATTTTATTTATTATTATTGCTGGTATTATTATAATTATTGTTGATATTATTATTATATTATAATATTATTATTGTTGATGGTCTCATTATTATTATTGTTGGTAATATTAATTTCGTTTATTATTATTGCTGGTATTATTATAATTATTGTTGGTATTATTATTATATTATAATATTATTATTGTTGTTGGTCTTATTATTATTATTGGTATTATTATTATTTTATTATTACTATTATTATTATCATTATTGTTGTTGTTGGTAATATTAATTTTAATTATAATTATTATCATTATTGCTGGTACTATTATTATTATTGATATTATTATTATTATTATTATTAATATTACTATTATTATTATTCATATTACTGTTATTATTATTATTATAAAAAAAAACCTCATAGGATTACAAAAGATTAGTGGGGAGCCTCGAAACTAACTGAGCTCCCACACCTCTAGTGATGGTAAAACCAATCCTATTAAAGATATGAATCACGCACGCGCTCCAATGTCCTGAGTCATCGAGAAACGTCGAATACGCTTGAGTAAGGTGACTGCATCTTTCTCAAGTTCCCCAAAAGAGGAAAAAGAGAAGGGGAGAAACCCATACCCAATATCTTCACATTTGGCATCGTACTTGACCCGTTTACGCTGAGCAGCATCACTGATCGCTCGCCCTGGTGTAAAATCAATCAACCCGGATTGCGTCAAAGGCGACGAACCCGTAAGATCAACACATACATCGCGTCCACTATCCCAAGAGTAGAGTAATATGTCATCCGGTCGCAATGATCTGTCTCCATCTCCAAAAAGCCCAATATCAACCTCCTTGCGAGCTGAAATCCCAGATCGAGAGCATATGTCAACAAGAACATCGCGCACAAGGTTGTGACGATGTTTAATGCCAACAATACCCGCACACGAGACAGCGTGATCCCCGTAAATATCTCCAGGAAAAACCTTAGAGCAAGCAGAGCACGGTACCTGAACAATGAAAAGAGGAACACCCAAACGATAACACAGTACACACCGATAAGCCCTGGCACTCATAGTTTGTCCCAATCCAGATACCAGAGCCACCCTAAGCCAATCCGAAGTGTGATCCTTTTTTAAAGAGCTCCATAACGCCATCTGTCGAGGGGAAAGATGGAAAGTAGATTCAACAGTTTGGGAAACCCGACCGAAATATATGTCTGCCAATTTCTTCATAAGTTTGGGGGCAGCGACCTCGATAAGGTTACCCAAAAGGTCAATATCCATATTCACGTTGAAAGTACAAAGAGCATCATCAAAAGAGGGACCAGCAGTTATAATACCCGAACCTTGAAGAAGCTTAGTCTGAAGGCCAGCTGATTGAAGTCTAGAAGCAATGAAGGCATAGTTCAAGACATCACCTGCAGAATATAAACCAAGTCCCCCAAAAGCAAAAGGTAAGGTGGCGAGTCTCCACTGCCAGTCACCAAAACCAGGTCCAGAAGCAGTGACAATACGCTCCAAGGAAGAACGAAGTGCCGCATCAAAAGAAACCTGAGCGCACTCAAAGACCCGAGGAGAACATGTGCGCATAGAAAAATAGAGCTTAGAAATACCAGCACATGCACGAAGTAACAACAACTCGCATTGAGGGTCATTAAGTTTGGCAACTGCCTCCATAAGTTCAATAGTTTTAGCAACCCTTTTCAGGACCAACTTACTACCAAACTCAAAATCCACACTAACAGGTCCACCCAATAATTTAACACCATGTGAGGGGCGAGAAATATTTGGGGGGAAAACACCATCATACCTGCTTCTGGGGTCCTCTTGTGGCCAAAAGACTTCAGTTTTATCCACATTGAGGTGTAAGCCACGACAAGGTCCGTCTGCCATAATCAACTCTAAAACCTTACCCACAACCAAGGTATCACCAATAATAGTGCCATCATCCAAATACCAAGCTTGAAAGGAAAGGTCAAAAGAATCTCTAATCTTACATGCTAAGGGATGTAAGACTAAAGCAAAAAGAAGAGGCCCAAGCGGATCACCTTGTTGCACACCTTGATGAGACCAAAGAGTATGCTCACCATAATATAATCTCGCAGGACTAGAGTAGCAAAACTCCACCCACTGTGAAATAGCCGGGAAATGCAAACGAACCTCACGTAACATAACAGCACGGTCCACCATGTTGAAAGCGTTTTTAAAATCAACCAACAATATGGACAGACCAACCTCACCCCCGCGGTCCTCCACCAAACGGTTCACAGCATGAAGAATAGCTTCCCCACCCCCAGACACCCCAACACCAAGTTGTAAATCATCAAAATAACTGCTTGAAGAGTGGCTAAGCATGGAAGCACAAACCTTAGAAACCAAACGCCTCCAAACAGTCCCAACAGCAATAGGACGGATACCCCCTCCTGGTTTGACTAAGGGTGTGAGAGGAGCACTAGCAATATACTCCCCCAATGCCCTCAGACAGTTACCAAAAAGAAAAAGGTTCACCACTTGGGTAATAGAAGCGATCAACTCGTCAGAAATAGCCACAGCTGCACCACTCAAACAATCCAAAAGGTGTTGGGCACGTAACCCATCTCGCCCACAAGAAGTACCACGAGGGAAACTCTTGATCATGTCAAGAACAATGGAAGAGGATGCGGTAAGGTGATGATGGTCAATAGGTATATCAGGCAAGAGAGGAGCAGACTGAAAAGGGTGCTTAGCTTTTAAGTCTTCAAGAGTAGAAGCATCATAAGGTGCCACTCCAGAAGACGAAAGAACTCTGACTGCAGCAGTATAATGACCATCACAAATCTTCCTCTTGCATTGCTTGACATTACGATCACCCAAATCCAAACTATCATCATCAACAATAGACCATAATGGAAGGGGCTCAGCTAAAACCTCACGCACAACCTGCAAACTGCCACCAGGAGAGCCCCATGTATGAATAGCATTAACAATATACTCTTCCTGACATTGACGCTTAGTGACCGACCTACTCTCTTGACTACTCCTCGGGCAAAAGGTTTTAAGCAGACAAAGCGGCAGAACAAATAAACTAACCCAACAAGAAATGTCATCAGGTGTGCAGATCACCTTATCAAGAGCTCTTTTCAAAGTACGAGAGAACTCCAACCTACATTTGGGAGGGATAGATTTGACAGTCCGCAAACCCCTAGCAAATAAAGTATCAAGAAGGGGCAGGTCAAAACCACCAAACACGTCCAAAACCGAATCCTCAACCAGGGCTACATGGGAAGAAACCCGTGGCTTAGGGAGATCATATAGCACAAACCGAACAACACCATCACCACAATCAGGAGGAGACACAGAATCAGAACCCGCACCATGACGATATTTAGTCCGGAAGGTATGCGTTTTGAAACAAACACCACATAACCACAAACCCATACGCTTAAGAGTAACCTCGGTCCTTTCGAAAATAGCCAAATCCGACAATAGAGACTGCTTAGTGGTGCCAAGAGCCTCAACGCTAAAGTGCCGGTCACACAAATGTTTGATCAAAGAAGTTTTAGTAAGCCCATTACCACCACCGTCCCGACATCCCGCAAGACCCACAAAGGGACAGTGGAATCTCACAACCGGCATAGCAATAAAACAAACTAAAAATACAGCCCCTTGTAACCAAACCGCATACAAAATGGATATCCAAGCAAAACCAGGTAAGCAACTCCAATAATATCAAAACCAAACCCAATAATATCAAGCCAACCCCAAGGATACGTACAACCGAAAGCAGTAAATCCCAAGGCAGCCACACACCACAACCTCAATACAAAATAACCAAAGAAAAACCAATCCAATGTGTAGCTAAGCAAGAGACCCACATACCCCAGTTGCAAAAATCAGCCATATACAAGGATGTACAAACCAAGAAAAAAACCGATCAAACCAAGGAACCTCTCAAACCCACATTATTGCTGGTATTATTATTAGTATTTTTAGTATTATTACTATTATTTAATTTGCTTAAAATCTAGCTTAATGAGAATAAGAGCTAAAATCTAGCTTAATGGAAATGTCTTCGCTCAGCCCATTAAGACGATTAAGTTGAAAGTAAACACTCTAATACAGATGAGCGATTAAGATGGTTTAGCCATTAAGCCTATTAAGTTAAAAGTAAACTGGCCCTAAGTGTCATGCATTCTGCTTCTTCGTACGCATTCAGCCCCTTAGGATTTCAAGATAAGAAACTATGAATTTCTCATGGCAGAAAATGTGACATCCCAACTTGAAATCAAACCAAACCAAACATACCCAGTATATCCCGCTCAGAGCAGAGTCTGGGGAGGGTGAGATGTACGCAGACCATGCCCCTATCTATTACGATAGGGAGACTGTCCCTCAGCTTAGTGCACAACAACATACTGAGTGAAAAATACAACGGAAAACATATGATACGAAAAAATTCAATACCATACTTGAGCACATGGCTTAATCTACATTGTCCCAACTTGATTAGGGCTATTACAGTAAAGTAGATATTTTCACAATAATCTATAGACTAGACATTACACAATTCAACGACACACTTGGCATGCAAGGTCAAACAATGTAATAAAATACCAACGGCAAAATAAATTTTATCAACACATGAATATTTATGTTCCCAGAAATTTCAACCATTAAATTGCAAGTGTACAGTATACGGTATCATAGTAGCGAATATAAGAGTACTGTATCCACATACTAGTGATTTGACAGTTATCGGTTATTATGATTATGATTTTTTCAACTTAATATAAATAATTTGAGTTTGAGATGATTGGTTTAATAGCATAAAAATAAAATAAAGCAAGTAATGAGAATTAAAATGTTTAACTAAAGTAATTCAAAATTGGGATAAAAAAAATTCAATAAACAATAGTATATTCTAGATTTGCATTCTTTCAATTATTTTCAAGATATGCAATTAATTTATTTATCAATTTAATATTCGATTTCACAAAAGTATTCTAACTCTTCTTGCTAGAACAACAAAACATGAATAAATAATCAAACTCAATTATCTGATTTAAGTTGTGAAAGTTTATCCTATTAGTTCAGATTATTTAATTCCTCACAAATTTCTACTAATGTTGTAGCTCTATTATTGGTTTGTGCTTTAAAGTTGCACGATCTTATGATTAACTGAAGTTCGTCGACCATCAATAGATCCTCGTGTGCTTAAAAAATGATCAAAAGTTTATCCACCAAAACTAAATCGACAAATTCAAAAATGAATAAGGAGGAGAGGATTGATTAATTGCAAATCATGAATTAAATTGAAATAATTGCAAATATAGAAGCTAACATAGCTTAGCCAGGAAATATGGTTACAAAATTAAAATAATTATTGAATATTGGATAAAATAAGGAAGAAAATTAAAGAAGAAAATTGGACAAAATAAACTTATTGAAATCTTGAATCTTGAAGCTTGATCTTTGTTATCTTTTTTTCTTGATGTTTTCAAGGGTAGGGGGTCGCATATATAGGTAAAGGACTTTTGCTCCACTCAGGGTTGGAGTCTATACAAAAAGAAACTTTCAAATTTAGACAAAACACACGACACGTTCGTGTCGGGTGTGGATGACTTGCAACATGGCCTTTTCGCTTGTACAAGCAAAAATAGGTCAAGTTCACACATGAATTGTTTCTAAATACGAAATAAAATAATCCCTATTAAAATAAAAAATCGTGTTTATCAACCTCCAAAATTGACTTATTGTTCGTTCTCGAACAATGAAAAAAAGAAATAAAAGAAATAAATATGAGTTAAAAAGATCACGAAAATTATTGTTGCCTCACATCAAACATAACATAAAAATTGAGCGATCCTCCTAAACTACACCATCGCTACTAACTTCATAATCACTAAGTACCAATGATTTTTCCACCAGAAAAATGCGTCTATCAAATCTCCAATAAAGATCAAACCCAAGGTTCACTGTAAGCATGCAACTTCTTTCATCCTTCTATATAATCAATATATTTGAGCCAATAATTAGCTAGAATTTGATAAGATTCACCGAGTAAGTATACTGCTCACTCTGAAGTGTATATGAGTTGTGTTTGCGCTCAAACTCATTCGCTAAAGTGGAAACTACCATAGTCTTGCACATCGTCTAGTATCTCTATCACTCAGTGCCTATGCAATATCCTGAATAAAAAAATATTTTTATTTTGGTTGTAATGTAAAACACATAAATCTCACTCCACCACCCGTTAAATATTGCTAAAACAAAAAGTTTATAAATACTTTTTTACAACCCATAATTTTTCCTAAGAGCAAAAAGTATTTGAAGGATTATAAAAATGTAAAATTATTATCTTTTGTGTAACATTTGGGTTACAATTGTACATTTAGATTGTTCCCAAAATAATTTCAATCAAATCTATACTTCTATTAAAAGAGAGTCACGACACTTGTCATTTTATAAGTTTTTTGATTCTTTTTCTAAAATATAGTTTACATATACAGGGACGTATTCTTAAATTTCTAGGAAAAAAATTGGATATATATATTGTGGGAGTTTTATTCCACAACTTATACTCATAAAAAAATTCTTTCTTTATTTTGTTAGGTTAAAAATTCTAAATATTTATAACTTTTCATATCAAGTTTATTTTTAATGAAAAATATATCAAATTAATTTTTATTTTCCGATCTTCAATTAGACATACGTATTGAATATAATAAATTTGATAGATTTACATTAATGGCCAATTGCACAAAAAATTATATTAGAAAAAATATAAATATTAATTTTTAATAAAATTAATTGATGCAAAATAAAAATAAATTAATTCATTTTTATGAAATTAGATTTAAAACTCATATTGCACACATAAAAAATAAAATATGATATTTATTTAATTATAATAACTAAAAATAATAAAACACACAACATACACATATTAAGACTTAATCACATATTACATTCGTCCCCAAAATTTATTCCTACCTTTTCCAGTATGTTCAGAAAATTGTTCATGTAATGGATACTAATTGACTTAATCCTATGTTAATGTGATACTTTTCATCAATTATAATACACTCCATAATATATTCAATAAGTTTTTTATTAATATTAGGTTAATGTGAAGATTCTCAAAAATAAATTTAGAGATCGAGAAATTATTTTTTAAGGGCGTATATCAAAACAAAGGCCGCAGAATGATTATGTCTGCGGATAATAAAATAAACCATTCGCGCTGGTGACATGCAGCGTGGGTTCGAATCCTCGTGGGAGCATCCGCTCTTTTCAGGGATTTAAACCTTGTATGTTTATTCAGTTGAAGCATCCTCAAAACCGGGTTGCTGAGGCATAACCTGCGATTTAACCGGGGGTAGGAATGAGGGATCGGACCTACAACCCCCAGGATTCAACCTGGGTCATCAAAAAAAAAAATAAAAAAAAATAAACCATTCGCTTCTTCACACGCCTCCCATAGTCATCGTCATTTCATTCGTCAGTCTTTTGTTATCACCTCCGTCACGTTCCCTCATAAATCTTTTTTTTTTTTTTTTTTTTTATAGGAAAAAACTATACATTACCTATTTAATTATAATTTTTTTTCTTCTCCAAATTTAATAATTTTTTTCTATACGTAAAAGTGTCGGATTTGGCTTTATTCAAAGACATTCGAGATATTTATTCGAATAATACATTCAGGTTATTTATTTAATTAACACAAAAAATATTCGAGTCATATAAATTACATCAATTCACCTAATATACATTCGAGTCATCTATTCGAACGTCTAAATTACATTTTGAATCACATAAAATGCATTCGAGTAATTATTTGTCTCATTTAATCAGATACGAATCACCTATTAAGTTATTCAAATTTAATTAGATGACTCGAATGTAAATTCTCTTGCAAGCAAATATTTTTATATTCAAATAAGTATTAATCCATATTCCCACTAAAAAAATTCTGTAGTTTTTCCCAAGAAAGAAAGAATATCCACAAATTCCTTGCTCCTATATATCTCTCTCTACTCCGCCTCACATGTTCTCGCACCTCTCATTTCCATGTCCACACATTTTCTACCTCTTTTACCCCAGCAAAAATCCACTTACATGCCATTCAAGAGCTCCACTTCCGCCATGGCAACTTGCGTGCACTCTTCAACGAAAACCCAGCCTCAAACCAATCCAAACATCGACGATCGTCATGTCTTCGACGATTACATCAGGTTTTGTAGACCTAATTTACCCGATTCCGTCTCCTGCGCGACAATTTCGGAGAAAAGGTCAAATCCCCTTTCCAAAAACCCTAAAATTGAAAAGGGGTCCGATGATTTGTGGATGCGGATGAAGGATGAAGCCAGGTCAGATGTCGATCAGGAACCCATTCTGTCCAATTATTATCTGAATTCTATCTTATCTCATGATTCGATGGAGATGGCTTTATCGAATTATCTGTCCATGAAATTGAGCAACTCTAGCCTGCCTAGTGGCGTTCTGTACGATCTTTTTTTAGGGGTCCTCACAGAGGATCAAGAAATTATAAGTGCAGTCAACGATGATCTTAGGGCTGTTAAAGAGAGGGACCCTGCTTGTATTAGTTATGTGCACTGTTTTTTGAATTTTAAAGGATTTATGGCATGTCAAGCTCATAGGATAGGCCATAACTTATGGTCCAAAGGTAGAAAACTCTTGGCCCTTTTGATACAGAATAGGGTTTCCGAGGTTTTCTCGGTGGATATTCATCCTGGGGCGAAGATCGGGAGGGGAATCTTGCTCGATCATGCCACGGGGCTTGTGATCGGTGAGACTGCTGTAATTGGGAATAATGTGTCTATATTGCACAATGTGACGTTAGGTGGGACCGGGAAGGTTTCGGGAGATAGGCACCCGAAAATTGGTGATGGGGTTTTGATTGGTGCGGGGACTTGTGTTTTGGGCAATGTTGCGATTGAGGATGGTGCTAAGATTGGTGCGGGATCCGTGGTGCTGAAAATGGTTCCTGCTAGAACGACTGCGGTGGGAAACCCGGCTAAGTTGATCGGAGGGAAAGAGAACCCGATTAAGCTGGATAATATGCCTAGCTTGACGATGGATCATACTTCCCATATATGTGAGTGGTCGGATTATGTGATTTAGGATTTGTGACGATTCATGTATTTGTTGCGCTAAGTGGTGGTGTGTGATTATCACTTATGTGACTCTTTTGCTTCTTTCGACTAGGAGGTGGTGTATGATTATGTTATTTAGCACTACAACTCATTGTATTTTCTTTGGACAATGAGGTGGTGGTGTCTATGCTTTTAAGAGAAAACATGAGTTTTCCTATTAGCATATATGAATCTTTGAATATTATGCATTTGTGTGAAATAAGCCTCTTTTGGGGTTTGGTGGCTTTGTATTTGTTGTTTCATGTTATGCAATGAATGGAAATTTTCTAATGATTTTATTCTAACTGTCACATTTCTTGATACGTTACTCTTCTATTCTGGAGACAAATATATATATTAAAAATATTAAAGAAATTGGGCAGGACAAGCGGGTATCCACGGGGCAAATGTGATACCTAGACCTGTCCCCGCCCCGCTCCATCGCCCGATCCATACATCGCGGTTCAGGGCGAAGCAGTACGGGTCAGTTTAAAATTACCAACTCTAAGTAGTTTAACCATTGGGATTAACCAGAGTGACCATGTGTATGATGACAGTATGAGGAGGTCCGAGTTCGAGTACTTGAGCTTTTCAAAAGTTCATGTTAAGCATTTGTTATAGGTTGGAGTGGGTCATTACTTGATAGTGTTACTTTTATACAGTAATTTAGTAACTTTAATTTTTCTTAGAAGGTATATGCGCACTTGCGATGTATGTACTATTTATATATACTGGGTTAATTATAACTTATATGTAATTTGTTGTTTGTTAAAACTCGTGTGATTTAAATTACATCTCTAATTATATTTAATTTTACTATTTGCATCTGCAAATAAAGTCCTTGTATTAAGGTCGTTACTTAAAGTTTTCCAATCATGCATTGGAAATTTTGATAAAATTTACGTGGAATTTCTTCATCATGTGTAGGATGTCTCGAAAAGTTAGTTTACCGGATCTTCTATTAAATTTACGTGTGGAAGTTATATATTGCAGGAACAATCTCTCATATATACATATATTTAGTCAAGACGAGTAAAACATAATCTAGCGTGAATTAAGAACCATTGCTAGTTACTAAATGGGGTCTGTTATAACCCCCTACGAAACCCCCCCTATCAAAACCCCCCTGCAATATATATATATTGCCTTTTTTAATTTCAAAGACAAAAAAAAGTTGTACCAAAAAAGTTGTTTTTTTAAAAAGTTGTAAACAAAAGTTATTTTAAAAAAAGTTGTAACAAATAAAAATATTTTTTTATTTGGTTCGATTACTTTTTTGTTATATTTAGTACGAGTGGTCACGGTTTGGTTCGATTAATTTTTTATAAAAGTTGTAATGTATTTTCAGGTGTTCATTTCTCCCGAGCAACTAACTGATTGGGTGCAAAATATAGCTCGAGGGATCGGTTTTGTTATTAGTGGCCCCCTCGTCATTGCCCGTGTGGGGACGGTGTTATGCTCACTACATTTATGTAATATTTGGATGAAAATTCGCCACTCCCCAATACTCACCCACAATGGGGAGCGTACAGACTTCCCAATGACATTGAAAAAAAATATGCATTGCATGAAGAAAAACATAAACTCCCGGGAATGTTCGGGAGTATTAATTGTATGCATTGGGATTGGAAAAATTGTCCAAAGGCCTTACAAGCTCAATTCAAAAGGCGTGATCATAAATACCCAACTCTTATGCTGGAAGCGGTTGCGGATCAAAAATTATGGATTTGGCATGCATATTTTGGGGTTCCAGGGGCAAATAATGATCTTAATGTGTTATATGGTTCCCCGATATTTGATGATGAACTTGGCGGTACAGCTCCGGAATGTCCGTTTGAAGTAAACGAACATACATATAAAAAAGGTTACTATTTAGCCGACGGCATTTATCCAAGATGGTCCGTGTTTGTGAAAACGTTTAGTGTTGCAAGGTCGGAAAAATATTTGAACTTCAAAAGGGTTCAAGAAAGTGCTAGAAAAGATATTGAACGAGCTTTCGGAGTCCTACAACGTCGTTGGGGGATTATACGACAACCCGCACGTGCTTGGCAAATCAACACTTTGAAACTAATCATGTATTGTTGTATAATGTTACACAACATGATATTGGAAGACGAAGGATTCGAAGTGAGTTTAAGAGATACATTCGTCGATCCACGCCCGAACATGCCAGATACTTGGATCGAAAGATGTGATTTACATATTAGAAAAAATAAAGAACTACGAGATAGAAAAGTTCACGACGACCTTCGACAAGACCTTGTGTATATTTTAGTAATGAAGTTTATTTTAGTTTATATTGTGTATATTTTATTTTATGTAAAAGAAAAAAAAAATGGCCGACGACACCAAAATTTCTGGTGCCAACGGATACGGGCAAAATGTGGTGCCATGGGGTTTCTGGTGCCATGGAACTTTTTGCTGACGTGGCAACACTTTTTTCCCTCGGCACCAGAATAACGGCACGACCGCACCCAGTGCTCTAAATATAAGAGCACAAACATAGTAAATGCACTATATTTGATGGTGTTGTTTTTAAATAATGTGTTAATGTTGTTGTTGTTGTTGTTTAGTTGAATAATAACACCTGTAGTAGTTGTTTAATGTGTTAATGTTTAACGTATTATTGTTGTTGTTGTTTAATTAAATAGAAATACATTAAACGAATACAAAAAACATAACACAAAAACATAACAAATAAACACTAAGAAAAACATTACACAAAAAACACATAACAAATAAACACTAAAAAAAACATAACACACACCAAAAAAAAAGACAACAAAAGGACAGAAAGAACCAAAAAAAAAAAAAAAAAAGGACCCTCCCTAGGGAGGGTTTGGTTAGTAATATAGGGGGGAGGTCTTAATAACTCCCCCCTTACTAAATTAGTTTACGTGAACATACGAGACGAAAAGAGATTTATGTGATTGATTTGACGCGTGATATATTTAAGGATGTTTATGTCGGATCTGCCGGGGTTTGTATCCAAAAATCGAGAAGATAAAATAGCATTTATCAAGGATGAATTGTATAAGGAATCTATGGATCATGATATCCAACAGATTCTTGATACACATCCCAGTGGATACGTTCATCGTGAACTAATGGCTTTGTGGATACAATTTAAGGATGAACGGGAACGTTATAGTCATGAAAAATTAGTCTCAAAAGATCCAGTTTGTAAGTCCGTGCCGTCAAAGTTGGTATAAGGTAATATAAAAACAAAGCAAGTTGATGAATAATGTTTTCCAATGTTTAAATTTCTCATCTGCCGATCGGTAACGTCATTTTCATTGAAAAATATAATATCATATCTTTCGTTTTCTTTTGTAATTTTGTCTAAAAGAAAATAGTAAAAGTAATGACTTATTTGCCGCTCCTCTTTCAATGAAAATAGTGAAGTCGTTTATCGTTAAGTAAGAAGTTTGTTCTTTAAATTTGGGATCCACAAATCATAAAATGTATATTTCATAAAAGTATTTTGAAAGTCTAGTGTAGAAAGATGGAGTTCTCAGAATCCTCATATAAATCTCATCCAATTAAAACTATATGTATTTTAGGTGGATCCAAACTGATATGTCATATCCAGCATATAGATATGGCATATCAATTCGTAAAGAATCAGGAAAACACAAAATCAATATATTGTATGGTGGGAGTAACCATAGATTTTTGGGTTATCTTTTAGAGGCTG
The DNA here is from genome assembly GCA_033398695.1 of Orobanche coerulescens. Classification (NCBI taxonomy): domain Eukaryota; kingdom Viridiplantae; phylum Streptophyta; class Magnoliopsida; order Lamiales; family Orobanchaceae; genus Orobanche; species Orobanche coerulescens. Next base: position 136,799,668 of record CM065814.1, on the reverse strand, counting down.
CACAAAATGGGAGAATAAGAGTAACAAGTGTCTTACACTTTTCCATAGTTAGAACCAGTAGTATAGGAGGGTCAACTGGGTTGATGCTTCAAGCACAGTCTGTGCATGATAGTTTGATGTATGTGGCGAATAATAGTGATGCCTTTATTGTTCTTCCAGGTGGCTATGACACACTCAATGAGATATTCAACATCACGTCATGGGCTGAGCGGGACTTCCATACCAAACCTATAGGTTTGTTGAATATTAATAATTTCTTCAGCGATTTGCTTGTCTTTTGGGATCAAGGAGTAGATCACAAGTTTATATCTCAGCCATCAAGAGACATAGTAATATGTGCTGACACTGTTGCTGATCTACTTATAAAGTTTCAGGCATATATTTCAGTTAAGAATTTGAAAGTCAAAGCTCATCAGCCACGGACTATTGGCGGCAAACGAAAAAGAAGTTTAGATCCTTTAGATCTTTCATTATAAACCCTGATGCGAGAGGTGGCAGAGTTACGAAGTTTTATAATCTCGAGACGCACCCCTCTCATTTTTGGGGTTTTATATGTATTTTCTTTCCGCGTTTCATATTGTCGAATGTTTACTGCCTTTCACCTAATTTCGATATTTTCACTTCGACTACTTTGTGCTTCTTCCAGAGTAATAATAAGATCATCTTTTGCTTTTATGCAAATAAATTATTCTCACGAACATTGTCATATCAATATGATTTCAATGATCCCACCATGTGATATAATCAACATGGGATTTATTGAGCAATTATTTTTCAGTGCTAGTTTCTCTTATCACTTGTCAAATGGTCCCACCATGCGGTGTATTTGCATGGAATTTTCTTTAATTAATCAATGATAGCTTCTGGTATCACTTGCTCAATTTTCTTCGTTCGTGTTTAATAATCATGGAGATCGGATATTATTTCCATCAACTACTTCTTTTTCGAGAGCATGATTTGAATCATTGATCAACTACTTCTTCAGAGTAGGGTTTATTTTTATCAACAGCTTCTTCGAGAGCAGGATTTAGATAATCGATCAACTATTTCTCCAGAGTAGGATTTATTTCTATCAACTGCTTCTTCGGGAGCAAGATCTATGAACCATTCTTGTGGTATAACCAACCACGATGGTGATATATAATATATAAATTGCATATATAAGACCATCCATCTTGTGATAATTGAACTCATCACATGAGAGATATTGTAATTTCAGAAAATAAAATTCGATAAATGTGTAGTTTCAAACCACCACTTTGAGATAAATAAAAGATAAAAATTAAGCTGCAAAAATAATTAACTGCTTCTACCAAAGCAGGATCGTCCAATTAATTCCTCAAAATATAGTCCTCGTGAAGGTATAGGTCGAAAAATCGAATACCGTTAATAGCAAGTGTAAGGGTATGTATAAATCTTACACACAAACATGCATTAGGCAGCTTTTCATTCGCCAGTCAACGCTGCTACTACCGTTGGATCTGCTTTGGTAGACGGCGGACGGAGGCCTCCCTCGACGGGCCTCAGCCATCATTGACCGAAAAGTCAAACTTACTGGATCGGTAACCGGGTGGGTGGCAAAGGTGCGCCCCGAATAGACAAAACTGTCGGTGGTAGTGCACCACCACGTCGAAGCTGGTGTTGGCTGGGGTTTGCAAAAATGTCGGCGGTGCACTATGTGTAAATGAAGGTATATTCCGGAGCATATTGGATGGGCAAATGACGTCGGAATTTTCTGAAATTTTAAGGGTATGTAATTCATGTCGAGATGAAGTGAAAGCCGGTGAACATTTCCGGATCGGAAGTTGGACGCGCCCACACTCGTCGGCCGGGCGGAAGCTAGTGTGTTTAAGAGAAGATAGAGAAATCTAACTAAATGCCACACTTCAAAGAATTCGTGTTCGTGATGTTTCTCATAACTACTTGTAATTTCATGTTATAAGCTTTTGTAAAACAGTCCAAGCTTAACATATTTAAAACAACGTGAGAATCGGAAAATATCTGGTTTATATCCATTCTGTGTGCAGCCTTTTTTTTTTAGAATCTAAATGGCCAAGAGCAGCTCACACGGTGGAGTAGAGATTGGAGGGGGAACCGGAGAATTTGAGATTAGACCCGCCGATGGTGGTTGGTCCAAGGTGTCCGGATGAAACTTTGGCAGAGGATTCCCGTGTAGTATAGTTTGGATGAAGATCATGTGGATGTTTCTCATGAGTGTCCCACCCATGTTGACTTTATAGCTCATGAGTTCGGCCAACAAATTCATCCAATAAATAAGTTTGAATTTATCATGAAGAAGGGGCTGATTATAGGGAGACATTCTCGCGACATGTCGGTGTTCCAACTCTTCAGATTTGATGCTAGTTTGTTTTCAAAAATTGGAAGATGATATTGGTGAAGATGAAAGAACAAGAATCGACATTTTTCTTTGTAGAGAGATCTTGAGATTTTTGTAATAATTCGATTTCTAATACAGAAGTTCATCCAGGGGATGCAACTATAGAGCATACTTTCATCATATTACTCAGTTGGGTAGAGTCGTGCTGATAACGTGTTATAAATCGAAATATTATAGAGAGAGAATTTAGAGAGAGAACAGAGAATGATTCCCATGTATGATTTTCATTAATAACTGAAGTCCTATTTATAAGAAAACTTCAGATGACACAATCGCAATTACATAATTACATCAGGAGCGTAATAGTCATTCACACTATATAAAAACAAAGAGTAATTGAAATGTCACTTTCATAGTGTCTTGATAACAATGTCAAGTACATTTAAAGTGTTTTTTTTTTTGCAGGAAACGTGTTTTTTATATCTTTGTTAACTTACGTATTGTAGTTTTCTTTGAGAAGTATACTAGTTTTTTCTTTTATTTTTTTGGTAATGCGAAGTTCTTATTTTTTACTAAAAAATTAGATTTTAGATAAAACTGTTCCGGGAATTATTATTCCCGTGATGTGTCTTACCTAATACTGATTGTAGATACATAGATGGAAGGTTCTAGATCTTTCTAGAGGTAGTAGGATCCTATTAGATGTCTTACCTTATCTAGGAATCCTATGTATGGAAGGACTCTCATTGTAATGCCTATATAAAGGCCCCTCTATCAGTGTTATGAATGCAATTGATTGACTCTATTTACAGTCTTTTTACTTTCTCCTGAAACACGTTATCAGCACGTAGCTCAAAGAAAAAAAAATTGGCCAGCCCAACCCGCCATCGGACCGCTGCCCGCCGCCGCCGCAGCCCAGCCTCCGCCGCCGCCGCCACCGGACAGCTCCAGCCCAGCCAAGTCCGACCCGGTTCAGAACCTTGGACCAAAAACCAGATCGGATTCCTCCATCCTGTTCGCGACCGCTGTTGATCGACCCGACCCGACAGCTGCAACAAATCAGATTTTTTTTACCCTCTCAACCATGTAGCAAAACTACAAATTTAACCGTGAAGATCTGATTCGGAACAATATTTCTCGATGAAACTGTACGCGAGAGAAAAAAAAAACGAGAGACGAGAATTTCCGCGCGTAAATTTTCTGCACAGCGCAGTCGTACTAAAAACATGTTTTCCGATTCGTTAACCGTCGGATCGGTGTGAAATTTTGACAGAAACTTCCTAACATAAATATATATATATATTAAAAGGTGGAGATCAGATTATGAGTAGTATTGCTTACTGAATATGCTGTCGAACAGAAGCAGATTTTTACGAGGAAATTTGGAGATCCGACCTCATCCAATACCGACCGGCTGCACCACCGCGCTCGAGTCCTTTTTCGGCCGAATTATCGAGCCCAGTAGCCCTATCCGGGCGTTTTTCAACTCTCCATCTTTTCCTAATTAATGATTCATTTGTTCATTAATTTGTACACTTATGAATCTTACCATGTTTATGTTTTACATGAATATAGGAAAATATGTTGCTCATGATGATGTGCAAAATATGGAGAGAAGCCATATTTATTATCCCGTTCAAGGATCAAAGTAAATATGGAACCGAGTACCAAGAAAATATTGCTCATATGGAGAGAAGCTCCCGTTAAAGGATCAAAGCAAATATGGAACCAAGTACCCGTAAGATTTTATTAAAGTTCCCGTTTTTTAATTTCTCTCTTTTGGGATTTTTTTTTTGGGAATTGGGGAATTGGGTTCTTTATCTCCCACGCTACTTTGCGGTGGATGAAACTATGAGAGGTGGTATCACTCTCGTATGTCGAAGTAAACTGTGTGACGGTCCTGGGAGAGTCACAGATAATTGTTGAAAGTCGATATTTGTGGTTGTTGCATACACCACGTTTTGGGTGCGATTTGACGTCGCCATTTTTTCGATTTTAAACCAACAATTGAATAAAATGAATATTGTCGGTAACGGTAAAGTTATGACTTGTTCATGATTAGTCACGGAATTGTGACATACAAATGGGACAAACATCGATTGCGACGGATATGTTGTGGTTAAAATCGATTTGTGACGGATTTATCACGATGAATTGAGCGACCACCACGTTGGTCTTGACCCAATCCCATACTTGGAAAACTCCATCTTTCATCCTATTAAAATAAAATATTGCATGTGGGTGTAGTCATGCACCGTCTCCTTGCAATATAATATATGAAAGAGTGTAAGAGTAATTCTCATGAATTTCAACATGTAAAGCAATGGCATATTGCGGTAAATACATGAATTCGTTAACCTCGATTATAGTTCGTATGACTATAGGTCTGAATACTTTTCCGAGTATTTGTAAAGGCATGTGCCTTATACATTTGACTATGTTTAGTCAATCTTATTGGATGGTCAAGACGAGTTGGTTATGGTATATTCATTATGTCTCATGGTTCAAAATGCTTAGTTTTGATGCACCGTGTTGCATCCACATAACATGGCTATGACGTATACTTGCAAATTGAGAATTAAAATATTTGGTTGATTTGATGCAATTTGGTGGATTTTTACACTTTTGATCATGACTAGGCGCATCCTCCTTGGTATTTGTTTATGCTTTGAAAGTTCAAACAGAATAAGTGGTTTTTAAACAGCCTTAGCTGTACCGACATTCCTACTTTCTCTGCAAGTCTACCAAGTTGGAGTTACCGAAAGGATCATTAGTTGAGATAAGAAATCGAACACCCTGCTGCGTTTAAACGCACATATGGCTGTCATTTCCATGTTTTTGCATCAACACTTATGCCATTGGATATGGTCTCAACCTTGTTTTCTCACTAAACTTGGGAAATACTAAACAGCCAATTAAAACATGCACTGTGATCTGAGTTTAATAATCCGTGTGGTGCACAATATATGGATAGAAATATGCGGAAGTCTAGTTTCCAGAACATCTAATCGTTCATCCATAGCCTTCCTAACAAGGGAGTTATCGCTGTTTTAGTGAACAAAGGTCAAGCTGCGCGGAATTTTATTTCCAGCGATTGTGCTAACTTTTGTCCCAACCAACTTGGTTCCCATCTTGAATTTGCAAGTGGTCTTATGACACATGTTTTTCAACCTCTTTTTGGCCGAATTTGCCATAGATGATGCAGTTTTTGGTATGCATTGTACGCTAAAATATCATCTTTCAAATGTTGAAAAACAGTTTCCTTGGGGAAGCCCAAAATACGCACCCTTATAAGAAGGTCGAGCGTATGCATGGTAGTTTTACACCATGCTTGTGTCGTGACTTTGCCCCTTAGGCATATAATCTTGCCATGTTATGCACTCAATATGATAGATCGTTTTGATCGTATCAGGAATAAAATCTCTATGTTGTTAGAGTGTTCGCTATGCTCATGTTTGTAAAATTTTGCAAGCGAAATTGAGTGCGTATTAAGCTATTTTCAAGGAACACGATATTTTTGGATTTCGGTGTATAAATCCATTATGACTATGATGACTAAGTCATCACAATTAATGAGTGGTATAATACTCAAGTTGTTGAATGCCGAATGGCATTTTCTAGTCACATATGTTCCGTAACAATTGAACCATGTATGACTCGATGACATATATGCCAAAGTGTATAACTCATAGCATCTCATTGTGATTTATGAGAAATAAAATCTTATGCATCACGTGTATTGGATATGTGAAAAGAAAAATATTCATGAGTCAATATGGTCCGGCTTGCATCGGTTTTTGTAACCAGAAGATGTATTGGGACATTGACACATTTAGGCTTTAATAGTCCGGAGTTTGGACAGTTTGATGGTCCATATACCACGGTATTGCCATGGACGTCATTTTTTATTTGAACAAAGAAGATAGCTGGATCAAAGACACCAAAGTACGTTGGTGGAGTCGTGAGCAGGGCTCATGACCGATGATGATATTTATGTCATCCGCGTCTTGTTTTCATAAACACGTGTGACGCCAAAGACCCCCCAATGATCCTTCTTAGCCATGTTCATTGATTTAAGCCTATTCCTTGGCACGATTAGGAGATGATACCCTCCTATGCTAAAGAGAATAATGTAGCGACTCGCATAAGCATGGTGCTGAGTCCTCCCATTTCACCGAGTCCTTATACATACATGATCATAAGTATTAGCCTGGGTGGCTTATGATGTTATGATGGTGTTCACAAATGGTCGTACTCAAGTGATAACATTTATATGTTATAATGTTCCTTTGACAATGATCGATAAGTTGATGAAACCTGAGTTTATGGTTGTCCAACTTACGGACCAGTCATTGTAAAGGTCGGTTCACCCACTTTTAGACTAAGTCTTCAAGTGAAATTTTGACAAGTACTTCCTAACATCCAAGGCTACCTTCTCACAAATTTTGGTGCCATTTAGAAGACTTGGAAGGAGGTGAACCACTTAAATGAAGTTTTTACATACCACCAGCCGTCCCAACGACCAGTTCGATGTCATTTCGACAGGTTTTTGACCACAAGGTTGATGGTTTTGGAATCCTAAACACCCGTTTATACATGCTCACGAAATTTTGAGGTGTTTGGGGCTGGTGAAGGGAGTGAACTCTTCAAGAAAGCACTAGAGGTTCGATAAAACCAACGGCCTATCATTGGTTCAATCGTTTCTTTATGTTCGATCCCGATGGTGCATGGTGGCGGTTTTGTTAGATTTTCAAGACCAGTAGCTACGGTTATGTAGCATAGGTCAACATGTCATATTCACCTATACGTATCATCATTCAAATGCTTAGTTACGAGTGTAACAGTATGCATTTTGTTAACTAAATTGTGTTAACACTGAAAACCTTTATCGTCCACATGTTCATGTGCCAAAGTGCGTCACCACAACGCATTATGACGGGTTATAAATGATGAATATGACATGAACTTTCACTCATAGTCCGCTTAAAATATACCTTGGCAGACGATCTCGTAAGTCACTTTGATGAGCCAGTCTTCCCGTCGTTAGGGGGAGATGTGAACGATCATGTTCGAGTAGAACGACTTGGAATTGTCGTAGTTTGTCCCTACTGTGCCTCACCAAGTTCCCTAAAGTGACGAGATTAAATACATGCTGCAAATATGTCTGCAAGGATTGTGTCCGATTATGGATGTTCGTCACCTATAAATGGTGATATGGTAACACCACAAATTGTGGTAGATGGTGTTACTAGGCCGTGGATCTCATAGAGTATTGGGACGCCACTTGGTTCGATAAATACTATCGCTAAGAATGTATGCGAGCTTGGTACATGAAACTTGATCATATGATCAAATGAACTCATCCGTCTCATGTGATTCTGGATTATAGTCATCATTGGGGGACGCCTCAATGAATGCAAATCCATCAAGAGTACTCTATGAATAAAGCCGGTTCATGAAGACGTGGATTGTGAGTTTAATCGAACCATACTTCGTTGAAAATCTACAACGTTGTAGCCTTGGCCTAAAATGGAAACATATGCGATTTCAGTATAAACAAAGTGATAGCCCTCTGTTGAAGTGGTGCCGACACTCCAAAGATAAGATCTATCCGTATACTTTGTCAAAGCGAGTGAGAGAAGGAGTTAAACTCACCTCATGGCGCGAGGTTTCTCATGAACGCACTGGAATCAACTACGACGACACGAAACTTAGTCGTGCTATCGTAATGGATGTTATAGCATCCACTATCTTTTCAGTTACATAGTTTCCCAAAAACTGACGTGCCGCTTGTGGTTAAATCTTATCTTAGTGGGGAACTAAGTTAAGTGATGGAAGGATCCCGTGGTGGATCAGACTCAAATCAAGTGGCTCCTGACCACAAAGCGCGTCGACAAGTGATTGTCCGGAATGCATACTAAGTATATACTTGATTTGAAAGAGATATGAAGCTATTGCGTGTAAAACTAAGGGTTTATAGTGATGTACTCTTGTGAGACTAAGAGATTCCGCTAAATCCAAAGTTAGAAATGAAAGGATCTTGGGGACACTTGATGATGCGTATTCATCAATCGGTTTAAGGCAATCTAAGGGACGGTTTCCCTAAGAGACGATAAAGTAATGCTATATGATTCACTATGATTAGTCGAAGTCATAATTAAGACTTGGCTCACTTTAGTGATGATGCAGTCTTAAGAGAAAAGTACGGTATTATGTACTCTTGTTTGACTCGATGTACTCATTCGTAAAAATCCGGTAAAGCCACGGTGATGATGGCCTAGGATGCGCTCACGCAATGTCTGTGATTGACAAGAAGCTTGAAACTCGCTCTATCTCGATAAAAGAACACTTGAATATTGATACCCGAATCTGCCCAGAATGTGTTGGTTTATCTCCCATATGACATACAGGGCAGCTCACTTACTGGAAAATGGTGAAATTGGTACCATTGGAAAGGTTTGTGTCTACTTTCCAAGGAAATCAACCATTTGATCACATCCATCATGTTGAGTGACATATGACTATTGTTGAAAAGTAGGACAGGATATGTCCGGTAATTTGCTGAGTCAACTTCGATAGAGCTTTGTGATCTGCTCAGGTCGACCTAGGTTACGTACTGTATGTGAATGAAAAGCTATGGGTGTCTAGTTTTCATAAGTTCTTACAGTTTCGTTGATATCTATTGAATCGAAGAAGTTATGACTGATTTAGTGCATGGAGGTCAAGACTTTAGAAAACTTGATAAGTCTTTAGCGACTCTGCACTTTGGATGTGTCGCGCTCTTTTTGTCCTTAGACCAATGTTTGTTTTTCCCACTGGGTCTTCACTTGGTAAGTTTTTTAATGAGGCGACCTATGAGAACATCTATACAATGATGCGCTGTACTTCTGTTCAACTTACACCGAGAGGTATTTTTCCCACTGGGTTTTTCCTTGGTGTAGTTGTGAGGGCAACTTGGCATCTGACTCCTATGATTTGAGGTACTCATCAGGGTGAGTCGTTATGTATACATCAGGGGGAGTATACATGACATGTTATCTTGGTGCGTTGCAATCTTTTCCTCATCAAGCCTTTATTTTTCCCATGGGGTTTTGTTTTGGCTTGAAATAGGTTTTTACGAAGGCAACATCTTTTGCACCATTGTTGTATTAGTGCTCGACACAGGGGGAGTGTTCCGGGAATTATTATTCCCGTGATGTGTCTTACCTAATACTGATTGTAGATACATAGATGGAAGGTTCTAGATCCTTCTAGAGGTAGTAGGATCCTATTAGATGTCTTACCTTATCTAGGAATCCTATGTATGGAAGGACTCTCATTGTAATGTCTTAGTGTTATGAATACAATTGATTGACTCTATTTACAGTCTTTTTACAGTCTTTTTACTTTCTCCTGAAACAAAAACTATAATTAAATGTATTGATTCTTGTATTTATAAGAACGTTTCTTTTTTCAGTTTCTATTTTCTCGATATTTAAAACACAGATTTTTTTTACTAAAATAGATTGGTTTCGAAAGGTAAAACATAAACATTCAGAGATGAAAACCTTTATTGATTTTTGTATGAAACTAGTGCAACAGTCATACATAATACAGGGGTATAAAAAAATTAGGCAAAATAACTCCGTTATTTTTAATTCGTTTAGTTTTAACGAATTGCTGATATGACCGTTAAGTGCTATGTGTCAGCATTTTATTGGTCGGTACTTATGACATGACAATGACGTGGAATATTACTAGGTACATTTATTAAATTAAAAAATCTGGAATTTTTTTAAAAAAATTGCCACTTTTTTTTTTAAAAAAAAATCTGGAATATTAATATTAAAAATCGGATGTTTTTATTTAAAGTTCAAAAATAAAAAATAAAAAATTAAAATATTTGGATCTCATTTATAATTAATCTTAAATTTGTTTTTTTAGATTTTTAGTAAAAAATAAAAATAGTTTTTATGAAAAGTAATAAAAATTTACGAAAACAATAACTAGCAATTTATTTTTAAAAAATATAATAATTCAGTTTTTTTATTAATTTATGAAAAATAATACTTCAGTTTTTTTTAAAAATAGTTTATAAATTAGATCCAGTTTATTATTATTACCGACCAATAAAATGCTGACACGTGGCATTTAGCGGCCATGTCAACAATCCAGACTAAAAATAACGGAGGTCCTAACGTGTATAACAGAATAAACTTGAGTCTCTACTTTGATACACTTTAAAGTATGCCCTTAAGTGATAAAAATGCCAAACTTCAGTCCCTATTAGAGCTATTTTGTCAAAAACTTACACATAATGCATAATTGTCGCAGCAAAAAATTTTCAAGTCTTTCATGCTCTTCACTATTGATAAGCTATGTAAAGTTGATCATAATTAATACATCACTTGACAAATATACACCTACATGTGAGAACGTTTACACATTACAAAACACAAAATAAGGGAAAATTATACTATTTGAAATTCAAATGACAATATACTAAGAGATGTGGTTGGTATCATTCATCAAATAAATACTTTACTTCTTAATAATATAATTTAATATATATATATATATAAATAATATCGAATTATATATAAATACTATGACAAAAATAATAAAATAATACAAATATGCATCATCTAGCACATATTAAAAAGTAAAGTGCACACTGAATTTCTTATTTTTTAAATTATTGGGAATTTGAGATATTTAAAATACTTATCCAGTAACATTTAAAAAGATTTACACATTTATTTTTATTTTCTAAAACATTTCTTTCAATAAAAGACGATTCTATTAATTAATATACTATTATTAAAATTGAAATTTATATATTAAAATAATTATTCATTCACGTTTAAAACCATTTACAATTAGTCTCTAGAAAGTAAGGTGTATTGGTAGTTAAGGAAAAACTGTTTTAAATATAAAAATACTACTTTATCAGGTGTCTGACGTCTGACGTCTCAAATAGTGTTTAGTGGGTGTATTGGCGGTTAAGAAAAAACTCCTCCATTACAACTGCAGCCACTATTTCAGTCACTAACCAAAAACCGCCCCGTAACCGGCATGTACAAGTGGAAAACAAGTATAAAAGGAGACTCCAGCCAAGGAATATACATCAGCCCCATTCCATTTTCCCTATAGTAGCAGATACAATCACCCGAGATATATTAACAAAAGATAGGCAACATGCCGATTTGGAGCAATATAAGAGATCTGAAACCTAAAAATTTCGGGTGGAACATGAGATTACGTCTGGTCAGATCATACGATGTACTTGACTTTGCGGGGAGATACATAAAAACAGTTGAATGTATATTTCACGATGAAACAGTAAGCTTCTTTTATATTGTTATTACATTTCTATCTTGCTTTCATTCGCTGGAACACTGTTTTAATTCTTTTTATTTACAGGGAGACATAATCCATGCTCAGATAAAAAAATCATGGGTTTCGAAGCACAGGCCCATGCTGCAGGAAGGAAAACTATATAGAATGTTCAAATTTTTGGTTGCCTTAAATGATATGCCATATCCAACAACTGATGCGCCATTCATGATCAACATTTGTGGATCAACTCTCATATATGAAGATCCGAAAGAAGAATTCCCAAATTTAAGATTCGAGCTTAAAAGCTTTGCAGATTTCGAGAAAAACGCCAACATCATCACTGGAAAACTTTACGGTACAATCCAATTACGAAATTTCAGACTCAGAGTATATTTCTACATTCAGTTCTTAATTATTTTCGACACTGATGCAGATATCATGGGATTGGTCGTCAATTTATCCGAACCAAAGGAGTTTACTAATAAGAACGGCCGCCGATCCAAGTTTTCTGACATAATTTTGGAGGACACCGAGTATGTATTAATTTTAGTGTTGAACTAAAATTTATTTTACTAAACATTTACTTATTCCGATGTAGGTCACACAGACTTAACCATACACTGTGGGGGACTCAAGTGGATCAACTGCAGTCATATATAGAACAAAATGGAAGGGAGATGGTCATTTGCCTGATATAACTATGCAAAACTAAGATGTTCGACGGAAAGTACACTACCGCAGATCAATGGCGTGTGACGCAAATGTTCATTAATGAAGACTGCGAGATTTTCTCGAGCTTCAAAACAAGGTATTAATATGTGTAAAACCTATAAACTCTATATTGTCTACTAATTATGGTTCAAAATAATAGACTGGCTGAGGTTAACAAAACCAATATCGAATGCATTGTTTCTGCATCCACTGGTGGTCCGATGGATATAGCCGAGGAATGCCATCTTTTCAGAACTATAGAGGGGATTTTCGAAGATAAAAGGGTAAAAAACATCTACACTTTCAAAATTAAAATATGACATTTTTTACAATTACTTTATGAATTTTGTAGAATAAAAGGTCGGGGTCATATTGGATATGTGCTACTATCAAATCCATTGGAAAGTACGGGAGGAAAAACAAATGGTACTTCACAGAATGCGACACATACAGAAAGGGAGTGCATGATCTAGATTCTGGGTACTACTGCCTTGAATGCGACAAAGAAGTTTGTGCAACATCAAAAAGGTTATCTATTTAAACATTAAAATATCGACCAAAATAACTGCGTACTGAAGTAATTTTTTTCCAGATATAGACTGTTTATGAAAGTGTCCGATTCCACTGCAAGTGCAGAGGTCACAATGTGGGACAAACAATGTGGCAAAGTGATTGGTAGAACGGTTTCAGACTTGATGGAAGAACTGATTGACAAGGCAAACAATAATATTCACCAAGTCAACTTAACCGAATCTCTATATATACTTAAAATGTTTGCTTATTGTTATACAGGACGACGATCTAGACGATATTCTCGAGCAGATCAAATATTTACTACTCAACAGAAAAATGTTATTCAAAATTCAGATAAAGCCAGACGAGAACTACAACTACACAGAATCTTTTGGAGTTAGGAACCTAATCAGTGATAGAGTCAAAGTATCAGAATACGCTGGTTTTTTCAGTAAAAACAAACAAGAATCTGATGTTTACACTATCGGTGAAAGTGAAGTCAAAAGCAATTCACATAAGAGTGTAAGGATTTAAAACTAGAAAATAAAAATATCATAATTATTTTATGATTTTATGATATTCTTAATTTTTTAAATAAATCGATTCAGGAAAATATTTCGGACGAGGAAGTCAGCACGCCTAAGAAGGGCAAAGGCAAAGAAAAAGCTGACGAAGCCATGGATTGCAAGACCATAAAGCGTAAACTTTATGATGAAATGTCTGCCACACGGCATGTGAGAAAGGCAAAGGGTATTGTAATCAAGGAAGAGAAGACGGAGAGTCCTTGATCGAGTTCCCTGATTATTTATGTTATTCATATTAATTTACAATATTTCCGAAGTCGCAATCTTTTAAACGATGTTTTAATGCATTTTATCCTCAGATTTCCAATTTGTTTGTCTTATTTCAATTAAATTTCTTTATGATAAGTTTATGAGGCTATGTAAGATTTACAACTTTTTCTTACGTATTCCTAAATACATCACTATATCAATTCGAAACATCTCCAGCTCCTAACTATCATTTGAACCTTATTAACTCAAAAAAAACATAACATAAGTAAATTTCAATTCAAACCAAAAAAATAAGGACGATTTAAGTTCTACTCAGTTTGGGCTCGAAAAAAAATTATCCTCTTTAATGATTTTCTTTTATATTACAAACTAATATAAGAAAATTACCTAAGTAATTAATTACAACCATATCGAACTAAATAATAATAAATATTACATTCCACCCAACCAAAAGTAAAATATAAATATAAATCTAATTATAACAACAACTTAAGCAACAAATTACATTCATGAAAGAGACAAAAATCATTTGAAGGATAATTTTATAATTTGGGCCCAAACTATCATGAACTAATTTAGTCCACTCATACATAACCATTTAAGAGCATTTAATTAATTGAAGCAAATGCGAGATAATTATAATATAATTATGCTATTAATTAGCAAGTAATTACTGTAAAAATAGTATGCCCAAAAAAGATAATTCGGCTTTATAAAAAGCAGTTATACAAATTAAAATGTGCAGTATGGCAGTTGGTACTATGAATTAAAATATTATACTCGGCAGTTCTATAAAATACGATTTATTACAACCGCAGGCCAGTATATTGCAAAACCACTATTGTTTTAACCGCCGAAAGACTCACTATATGAAAGTGCCAGGTATAATAAAGTTAGTGGGCAATTTTCAATTTTACAGTTGGTCATATATATAGAGCTATGTGCAGATTATCATTTCTCAAATAAAACTTAAATTTTATAGTAAATTTTAACCACCAAAAGTACCCACTAAATGAAAGTGCCGAGTATAATAAATATAATGGGCAGTTAATAAAGATAGTGGGCAATTACAATAACTGCCCTTTTCCAAATTACAGCTGCTCATATATATAGAGAGAGATATGTGCGGATTATCATTTCTCAAATAAAATTTATAGTAAGTTTTCTCAAATAAAAGTTAAAACTCTTCCTGTTCATATTAATACTATTTACATTATCTAAACCATTTTTTTTGCTAGAAAAGTTGTGATTTTATGAGGAATCAGGGTTCGGCACATCTCTGACGCACTCAGAATCATGAAAAAGATAACTAGATCGACAACCATCAAAGGCAAACAACATAAGCACGATGCAAATTTTTCAGGTACGACAATCATTACAAAATATGCGTATTAAAACTAGAATTATTATTATATGGACAGATACTTAATCATACCTTAAGATCTGTTTTTTTGTGCTGATATTCCATTAGAATTTCATCATGAAACTCATATGAGGTTATTATCTGCAAGAAAAAAATTAGAACATAAGTTACTGAATAATTAACACATTAAAATATAAATTTGCAAATTGCATTTCACAATGATAAGTTAACTTATCTGTCATCTTCCATACAAGATGCAATGCAATAAACCTGCTGCTAGGCCACACTGTTGTTGAAGCTTCCAGCATCATTAGCTGCAAAAGGCTTGCAACAAATATACAGACGATAAGAACTGACCTGTAATATATCAAGTGTATGAGTCATTTGGGCAAACAATAGAACCCGATGCCCAGAGTCATGCAGCTTCTGAAGTAGCTGATCTAATATTAGAAGTTTACCACTAGCCTGATGAATTAAAAGATAAGGTATAAAAACAGTTCCCATCATATGCTACCATAACTACAATAGTACAACAGAACAGAAAATATTTAATAAGAGAGAAAAATGTAGGCACACAAAGATGTTCCTTCAATGAACAATTATTTGTATTATTTAATTATTTTGCTTTTTGAAATGATCTGTAAATGGTTTCAGTCTAAAACTGCATCCATAAAATACAACTCTGTAAAACTAACAGTAGTCCAAGTGTCCAACTACCTGAACCAGGTGCTCGCCCTCCTTATATGGTTCGGGCTCAATACCTGGGAAAAGGTATGGGTGACTACATGCTCTCCAAAGCTGAATTACCTGCACGAGATATGCAGTTAACCAGCATATGAATTGCATTAGGAATGCCGCTTTGCAGCAAGAAGTAAAATACAGGATAATGTGATGAAACAATAACCACAAAGCAATTAATTAAATATCTGCTTACAATATTCTGCAAAGATTGAGCATTAGAAGCTCCAGAAGCAAGTGCAAGCAACTTAGGAAGTTTCTTCCTCAATATCGACACATAAACCTTCTTTTGCAGATGAGTCAGATGTGCCATTCTGTCAAAAAGAAGTTCAGTTATTCAGCTAATGCATAATGGAATTGAACCACATGAAGAAGGTGAAGTGTCTGAGGGGGAGTAGGTTTATGAGTAAAGTTAAAAAACAATCTGCAATAAATAAAAAAGTTGTAGATTACACAATCATATTAAATTCCTCCAATTCCAATTCACATACAAAAATCGACGGATAATTTAGGCAAGAGCTTCCCAAACCCTAATTACAAAAACAAATGTAAACATAAATAAATAATAACCAAGCAAACAGAAACAGAAACAAAAGAAAAAAAAAAGTGACTCCACTTCGATAAACACAAACTTAGGGCTTTTCTGTCTCCTTTTCAGCATCAAAAGCCACACACACACAGCAGACACACACTAAAAAAAAAATTTAAAGCTACACAGACACACACACATAAAAAATAAAATAAAATAAATTAAAGCTACACACAGACACATACAGAAAAAACAAGAAATAAAATAAATTAAAACTACACAGTGAACAAAAAAATAAAAAAAATAAATTCAAGTTTCTTACGGTAGTGGAAAAATGAGTCGGCATTTTTGCAGTGCGCATCTCCTTTTCCTTGAGCTTGATTATCCGGATTATGCTGAAACACATGAAGAAAGTGAAGTGTCTGAGGGAGAGTAGGGTTATGAGGGAAGAAGTGAAGCCGATCTACGAAGGGATTGAATTCGGTGAGATTAGGGTTACGAGTGAGCTGTTCCTGATTGTAACACCCCCAAGATATTCAGGGTACATTAGATCGCCGTGGATCGGTTGAAACACACATTTCCGAAAATGCCAATATCAAAACACATTTATAAAATGCACCACAATTAATCGTCGATCCACACCTCCGTGGGCCCCTACCGAGACCCCGTCGGATCTAACCCGTAGTGGTTAAAAGTAAGCTCGTCGATACACACCTCCATGGACCCCTACCGAGACCCCATCGGATCTAACCCGTAGTGAGCATACACACACACAATTTCTCATGCAATACTACCAGGTCAAGATTTTAAGTTCATAAGGGTACTTGTCTCGATCGAAAGAAGGTGATACGAACGGAAAGGAAAAATCAAACACGACCGCTAGGAACCGGCGAGACCGAACCTAACGATTCGAAGAATACAATCACAACCATTTCCAAACGAATATGGAAATGGAATACACCCGAAAACACGCCTACGATTCATGTATATTCGTACAAGAACAACAACGAGGGCGGACCACAACCAAACCCTCTCGATTACGCAAATACCACGAAATATACCATGAATCCGTAGAGAAATCAACAATACCAACAAGATTAATCATATTCATCATGAATTAATCAACAACACGGGACGAATCGAATGAAAATGTGAAAACCCCCAAATCTCCCCAAAATAGGGTTCTAGAAGATTTACCTTGATTCAAGAGGTAGAGGATGATTAGATGATGATAAATCGGTGTTAGAGACTCAAGATCTTGAATAGATGATGATAATCGCTCGAACCCAGGCTCTCAAAGCTCCAAATCGCCCGCTCTCGGAGAAGAAGTGAAGAGGAAGAAAAAAATGAACTGCCCCAGTCAACTCCCTGGTTTTTATAACCAGGGGGTTATTAGCGTGCGTAACATTCAAAGTTAGCGTGCGCTATCGGCCAAAAAAAACCCAGTCCAGAAAGCTAACACCCCAGTCCAGAACCTATAGTTCTAGACCGTTAGCGTGCGCTACCAATAATTAGCGTACGCTAATAGCCTCTCGGTAGCGCACGCTATAGGGCCATAACATGCACTACCTGTACACTTAACCGAGTCCAGAAGCAACTGGCTAGTACTGGACTGTCGCGTTAGCGCGCGCTACCGGACACCTAGCGCGCGCTAGTCCTCAACAACAATGTGCGCTAGACAAAACGTACCGTGCACTAATCTGTTAGTCCATAGGACAGGGACCAGAAACAGGCTTACTGCCACTACCGGGCTCGACTCGCTAGCGCGCGCTACCAACAAGTGTAGCGTACGGTACTGAAGTATGCTTAGCGTACGCTACCTAACGAAACTTAGCGCGTGCTAGGCACACAATAGCAACGGTCCCAGAACACCGGAACACGAACGAAATATCAAACGGAACATCACAATACACATAATAACATACAATGGATTTATGGCAACCCCGAAACGGCAGTTCCGAACAACAATTACGAGAATCGGATCAATAAGCGATGGAAAAGCCAACAATTGCGGAATAGATCCGAAAATAAGTATTCCCGAAATACACATACGGTTACACACGAGCCACCAAAACAGGAAAAACACCAAATCGAGAAAGTACCGGGAAAAGAAAAATGCGGATATTACATTCTACCCCTCTAAAAATAAGTTTCGTCCCGAAAATTAAGAAACAAACAACTCGGGGTACTTATCACGCATGCTATCCTCAGTCTCCCAAGTTGCCTCCTCAACACCATGCCTCGACCACTATACCTTGACAAAGGGAATGGTCTTATGCCTCGGCCGTTTCTCACGGTGCTCCAAAATCTTCAAGGGGCGCTCCTCGAAAGTAATATCCTTAGCGATATCAATCTCACCATAGTCGATGACGTGACTAGGAGCTGGAACATATTTCCTTAACTAGGAAACATGGAAAATGCTATGAACGTGACTCAAGGCCAGAGGTAACGCCAAATGGAATGCCAATTCACCGACTCTCCCGAGAATCTCAAAGGGCCCAATAAATCCCGGGCTCAACTTTCCCTTCTTTCCGAAGCAGAATACCCCTTCGTCGGCGACACCTTTAGCAAAACGTGGTCCCCCACCTTGAATTCCAAAGGTCGACGACGAACATCAGCATATGACTTATGTCGACTCTGAGCAGTCAACATCCTCTCTCGAATCAATTCCACCTTCCGCCTCGTCTCCATAACGATATCCGGTTCGGTCCCAACCAAATCGGATGCATCATTCCAACAAATCGGTGATCGACAACGCCGTCCATAAAGTGCCTCGTACGGTGCCATTAGAATCGACGCGTGCCAACTATTGTTGTACATGAACTCGATCAATGGTAAATGTTCCTCCCATTCACTACTCCAATGGAGAGCACAAGCATGCAACATATCCTCAAATGTCTGGATAGTGCGCTCCGACTATCCATCCGACTGAGGGTGAAAAGAAGTACTCAGACGCAAACGAGTACCCAACACCTTATGCACTGCCTGCCAAAAGTGCGATACGAAACGGGCATCTCGATCCGAAACAATAGACTTCAGAGTACCATGAAGTCTCATAATCTGCGCAATAAACACTCGAGCCAGCTTTTTCGGACCCCAAGTATCCTTGATGCCCAGAAAATTTGCCGACTTGGTCAGACGATCCACGATCACCCAAACCATATTCATGCCCGATCTCGATCTCAGCAGGCTCGTGACGAAGTCTATCGAAATATCTTCCCATTTCCATTCCGGGACGAGAAGTGACTGCAATAACCCAGCCGGTCACTGATGCTCGATTTTGACCTGCTGACAAGTCATACATCTCGCTACAAACCGTGCGACCTCCTCCTTCATGTCATTCCACGAAAAATTCCTCCTCAGGTCTTTGTACATCTTACTCGAACCAGGATGAACGAAGTAAGGCGTAGCATGAACCTCTCGCAAAATACTCTGCCTCAATTCCAAGTCGTTCGGTATAAAAATCCGACTATGGAATCTCGACACACCATCCTCGTGAATCACAAACCCGGGAGACTTCCCCTTGAGAACATTTTCCCGAATTTGAGAAATCATCGACCAACGACGACGAAATCTCTAAAACGCAAAGTTGTCTGACCGCTCCCGGAAATAAAATCTCAACATCCAACTCTATCAAAACCCGCTGAAGCTCAGATTGAGACGTAAGGATCTCAAGTGTCCTCAACGCAACCGGTTTCCGACTCAAGGCGTCGGCCACGACGTTCGCCTTGCCCGGATGATAAAGGATTTCGAGGTCATAATCCTTAATCAACTCCAACCACCTCTTCTGCCTCATATTCAACTCCCACTGAGTGAATATGTACTTCAGACTTTTATGATCGGTAAAAATCTGACATGCGGAGCCAAACAGACAGTGACGCCAAATCTTGAGTGCGAAAACAACTGCCGCTAACTCCAAATCGTGAGTAGGGTAGTTAAGCTCATACGGCCTCAACTGTCTCGACGCATACGCAATGGTTTGCCATGCTGCAACAATACGCACCCAAGACCCTGACCCGAAGCATCACTATAAACAGCAAAACCCTCGTTGCCACATCGCAACGCTAAAATCGGGGCTGAAGTTAAACACCTCTTCAGCTCCTCAAAACTCGCCTGTCTCTCGTTATTCCAGACGAACATCTCGGACTTCTGAAGCAATTGTGTAAGCGGCCGAGCCAATTTTGAGAAACCCTCGACGAACCTACGGTAGTAGCCAGCCAAACCCAAGAAATTACGGACCTCCTTCACGTTCTAGGTGGTGCCCAGTCCAACACTTCCCCGGCCTTCTGCGGATCCACATGGACTCCCTCGGCTGAAATCACGTGACCTAGAAACATCACTTCCTTCAGCCAGAACTCACATTTTGAGAACTTTGCATAGAGTTGCTTGATCCTCAAAATGTCTAACACTACTCACAGATGATGCGCGTGCTCCTCCTCGTTCCTCGAATAGATAAGGATATCGTCAATGAAGACCTTGTTCATCAACTTCATGAACACCGCCGGTGCATTAGTCAATCCGAATGGCATGACCACAAACTCACAATGTCCGTATCTCGTCCGAAAAGCTGTTTTCGGCACATCGGACTCCTTCACCCGAAGCTGATAGTACCCTGATCTCAAGTCGATCTTCGAGAATACCGCAGCTCCCTGCAGCTAATCGAACAAGTCATCAATCCTCGGCAATGGATACTTGTTCTTGATGGTCACCTTGTTTAGCTCGCGATAGTCGATACACAAACACAGTGAACCATCCTTCTTCCGCACAAACAGAACCAGTGTGCCCCAAGGCGAAGCGCTCGGTCGAATATACCCTGACCCAAGAAGATCGCTCAACTGATTCTTCAACTCGGCCATCTCGGAAGGTGCCATGTGATACGGCGCCTTCGAAATCGGAGCCGCACCCGGATCTAACTCGATAGCAAACTCTACCTCACGGTCCGGTGGCAAACTCGGTAACTCATCAGGAAAAACGTCAGGAAACTCACTAACAACTGGAATCGATGAAGGCTCGACTCCACCACTCTCCGCCTTCAAGGAGTAGCACCAATAACCAGTACACCCCTTCTGCAGGAGTCTTATCGCCTTCAAAGCGTTAATAACGAACTTCTGGTTTCCCCTCTTTCGCCTTGCGAAAGAGTGCTCGGTGCCGTCCTCGGCTAACATAGTGATGATTTTCTTGCGGTAGTTCATGATCGCACCACGCCGCTCGAGCCAATCATCCCCAAGAATCAAATCCTCACCCTCGATTCCCACGACAATAAGCTTAGAGAGCCAAGCCCTCTCACAAATAAACACAGAACAGTCTCGAACCTCCTGATCACCAACGATTCTATCACCGCTAGGAAGAATGATGAAAGGCTTACAAGGCGTCAAACAATCGAGACTCAAATTGCGCACATACTCTAGTGATATGAACGAATACGTAGCACCAGAATCGAAAAACACACTGACCGGATGAGAATGAATATCAACGATACCTGTGGCTACGGTGGCGGCTGGATCATCAGCCCCCCTCATCTCATAAACACGCGGGTGGGCGGAGACGACGCTGGAAGCTCCCCCTCTAGCGGGCTGACCCCGGACTCTTCCTCGGCTAGCACTCGGTGGAGACTACGGAGCAAACGAATCTTGATTCACACTTGGTTCCCTAGGCGCGGGAAGGGAAGCCTGGGCACACCGATTACATGTCAACAAAGGGCTCAGACAAGTTCGACTGATGTGGCCCGGTCGGCCACAGTTAAAACACTTCACATCACGGGAAGGAGTACTGGTAGTTCCACGGAAACCCCCAGTAGAATGAGCTGGACCACTACCGGTGGAAAAATTAGCATACTGGGATTTCTGCTGACCCCCACCCTTGTGGCCCGAAAAACTACCGGCGGACTTCTGCTTCTTGCTCTCGCGAGCCGCCTCACTAGCCGTCACATACATATCGTAAGCAAGGGCTCTACTCTGATAATCCTTCAAAGTAATGCAGACGAGCCCAGACATGTAGTCATGAATCGACAATTTCATCCGCCTGGAGAAGTGGAAAATCTTGTCGCTCTCTTCTCTAACCTGGGCCTTCACGAAGCCCAACCCGGTTGAAATCAGCAATAGCCTGTGAAACAGGAATATCCCGAGGCTGAGCGTCAAAGAAGGCGTGGACTCGAGCCTATTTGACTGGCCACAGACAGTATTCGGTCTCCATCAAGTCCTTAAACTCATCCCACGTAGCAGCGCGGTCTCTGGGCTCAACGGCCTCCCACCAATCAGTAGCATCCCCAGTGAGAAAATACTGGGCAATAGGGACCTTGCGGTCCTCGGGACAGTTGGTGGCGATGAAGACCTTGGATATCTCCTTGATCCACCCCTCCCAGCCGATCGGGTATGAAGCTCCCGAAAACTGAGGAGGATGCATATTAATGACATCCTGTAGCCAACGATCTGCTCCGCCCCGAGCAGCATGGGCCGGATTCGAGTTCTGAACCGCCTGAGCTGTTGCCGCCATCTGGTTCACCATTTGTTGCATAACAGCTACAACACCAAGGTCGGCGCCATCTTGAGTAGAAGCATGGCTATGACGGTCATCGGTACTGCCGGCTCCAGAAGAATGCAACGTGGCTGCCTCACCGGCTGCCCCACGTCCCCGGCCGCGTCCACGACCACGACCACGGCCCCTTCCAGCATCCATACTGATGTTAAATAAGTAGCAAGAGCCATAAGATGGTAAGTACGAGAGGAAAAACAACCACAAATCAAGAATCGAAGGTGCGATATAAGGAAACAAGGAATAGAGTAAGGAAAAACTTACGGGCACTGGGAGCACCGGAATCATGGCAGCGTGATGACGATGTGCAAAAACGAAACACAACAAGACCCTATAAACCGACAAGCCTAGGTATCCATAAACCTAGAGCTCTGATACTATTTTCTGTAACACCCCCAAGATATTTAGGATACATAACAGCACCGTGGATCCCTACATGGGACCCACCAGGCTAAACGACCAAACATACTCAACAACTCGCGGAATCAACATGATAGCACCTCGTCATAAAGACGCAAAACAAAATAATCCACTCGGTTCAACCGGTCAAACACAACACAATCATCCAACACTAACATAATAGACAAACATTTCAATCCGAATAAACCAAAGCTCCTAAGTACTCTAGTACTTCTATTAGTTTACAAATTGATAATCGCAGCAAAAGATAGATAACCATAAAAACACACTCTTGCACAATCATCACGCATGGCCGTCATCCTCGTACTGGTCCAGCGCCCGTTCGTCTCGATGAACCTGACCTGAAATTCATAAAACAAATTTCCCCAAAACGGGTCCCCAAAGGGGTTAGCAATTACGCTAGTACAATTATCCAAATGAACAACTTACACCTTACACATATAGTCAATGCATGCAATCATGAAAACATCGGTTGAAACACACATTTCCAGAAACGCCAATATCAAAACACATTTATAAAATGCACCACAATTAACCGTCAATCCACACCTCCGTGGACCCCTACCGAGACCCCGTTGGATCTAACCCGTAGTGGTTAAAAGCAAGCTCGTCGATCCACACCTCCGTGGACCCCTACCGAGACCCCATCGTATCTAACCCGTAGTGAGCATACACACACACAATTTCTCATTCAATACTACCATGTCAAGATTGTAAGTTCATAAGGGTACTTGCCTCGATTGAAAGACGATGACACGAACGGAAAGGAAGAATCCAACACGACCGGTAGGAACCGGCGAGACCGAACCTAACAATTTGAAGAATACAATCACAACCATTTCTAAACGAATATGGAAATGGAATACGCCCGAAAACCCGCTAACGATTCATGTGTATTCGTATAAGAACAACAACGAGGGCGGACCACAACCAAACCCTCTCGATCAAACAAATACCACGAAATATACCATGAATCCGTAGGGAAATCAAGAATACCAACAAGTCATCATGAATTAATCAACAATACGGGACGAATCGAACGAAAATGTGAAAACCCCCAAATCTCCCCAAAATAGGGTTCTAGAAGATTTAACTTGATTCAAGAGGTAGGGGATGATTAGATGATGATAAATCGGTGTTAGAGACTCAAGATCTTGAATGATGATGATAATCGCTCGAACCCAAGCTCTCAATGCTCCAAATCGCCCGCTCTCGGAGAAGAAGTGAAGAGGAAGAAAAAAAATGAACTGCTCCGGTCAACTCCCTAGTTTTTATAACCAAGGGGTTATTAGCGTGCGCTACCAATCAAAGTTAGCGTGCGCTATCGACAAAAAAAAAAAAAAAACAGTCCAGAAAGCTAACACCCCAGTCCAGAACCTATAGTTCTGGACCGTTAGCGTGCGCTACCAATAATTAGCGTACGCTAATAGCCTCTCGATAGCGCGTGCTATCGGGCCATAGCGTGCGCTACCTGGACACTTAACCGAGTCCATAAGCAACTGCCCAGTACTGGACTGTCGCGTTAGCGCGCGCTACCGGACACCTAGCGCGCGCTAGTCCTCAACAAAAACGTGCGCTAGACAAAACGTAGCGTGCGCTAATCTGTTAGTCCAGAGGACATGGACCAGAAACAGGCTTACTGCCACTGCCGGGCTCAACTCGCCAGCGCGCGCTACCAACAAGTGTAGCGTGCGCTACCTAACGAAACTTAGCGCGCGCTAGGCACACGATAACAACGGTCCCGGAACACTGGAACACGAACGTAACATCAAACGGAACATCACAATACGCATAATAACATACAATGGATTTACGGCAACCCCGAAACGGCGGTTCTGAATAACAATTACGAGAATCGGATCAATAAGCGACGGAAAAGCCAACAATTGCGGAATTGAGTAAAAATAAATCCAAAAATAAGTATTCCCAAAATACACATACGGTTACATACGAGCCACCAAAATAGGAAAAACACCAAATCAAGAGAGTACCGGGAAAAGAAAAATGCGGATATTACACTGATGTCGGGATTGGATCTCATCTAGAAAAAGACAGAAAAAGAGGTTTCGAGCTGTGGAAAAGCTGTTCAAGTTGAAAAGCATAAAGGTTGAAGGAAATGCACCTCTTCAAACCTGAGATTTCAACCAACCGGTTCGATATCGCCTAAGCGAGGGGAGACATGGTTAAGTTCTTCTTTCAGTTCGTTCCGCTTCATGAGTAAAGACATAATGTAATACCCATATTTTTGTTCGCTTCCATCTCGTTCGACCGTATAGACTCGGATCGATTTCCTGTGAACCATGTGTAGAATTAACACCTCGTGGTTCCTACGAGTTTATTGATGTCTTGATTTAAGGTGTGAACTTCAGAGTTGATCATTGTTGTTCGATCATTGCTATTCGTTCATCGTTGACCAATCATTATTGTTTGATCTCGTATTCATGATTATTGAACATCTAGGCCACTTCGTAATTTCCATAAGTGTTGGGAAATTGTCTTCGTATTTGATCTTCCAAACACTTGAGGTTATTGGAGTTACATTCTTGTTCAACGTTGGACTGGTGTTTTGATTGTTGTATTGCTCGGGTTTATCAACCGTTGTGATTCATGTTCGTTGATTTTCGTAAACACTCTTGCGTATTGAATTGGTCCGCAGTAGCTCTGTACTGCATGGAGCTCTTATGCGCTGTCAGTATCAGATAACGTGTGTTATCTAGTGTCGCCTTTCTTTTGTTTTAAGTTTCGGGATGAAACTTCTTTTAAGGAGGGTAGTATGTAATACCCGCACTTTCGATTTTCGGTAATTTTCTTTTTTTGGCGGAAGTCCATTTTGACGACTCTCTCATGGCCGTTGCGTCATTTTGAGAATATTTAATTCTGCACTTTTTGACGTCAGAGTTCGTTTCGGTATCGTTTTGTTGAGTTTCGTGTTCTTAAGCGGCTTTCCGTACTTGAGTTCGATTCTTGCGAATCTCGTTCGAAACTGTTGTTTCGAGTTTCTCCTAAGTTCATTTAATGTTATTATTCATGTTGCGAGCTTTGGTTTGGTGTTTCGATCGTGTATCGTACATTTCGGACGTTTTGGGCCATTTTCGTAATTTCCCAAAGTTTGGGGTAATTACTTCCGTTGTCGAATTTCGACACTTCGGGTGGTCGGAATCGTGTGTTTTCTTAGTGCTCGAATTCATCTTTGCGAGTACTTCGTAACCGTTTCTTCGATTCGTATTCAGGTTCGGGTTTCGGGGTCGTCCGGGCCGTCGGAGTTGGCCCCGGCTGAGTCATGGCCGGGCATTTTGGGGCAAGGCCACACCTGGCCGAGTTACGGCCGTAAGGGCCCGGTAGTTATGTACGTAAGGACGGTTACGTACGTAAGCCTTGGCCGATTACGTACGTAACAATGCCGGCATTTCTGGGCAGTTAGTTCGGCCATGGCCGGTTACGTACGTAAGCCATGGCCGATTACGTACGTAAGGCGGCCGGCAGGCAGCCTATATAAGACCCAACAGACGGGTTTTTCACCCATTTTCTCACTTCATTCTTCCTCTTCCGCGGCCGGAGACATGTTGGACATGGAAGCATGTTGCTAGACAATAAATCCATGAAGTCTTGGAGTTCATATCATAGATTATCCATCCTATAACATCCTTTGATCGAGCGAATCAGGTCAGTTTTTCTAGAAATCTAGTTTTGGGGAATTTGGGTATTTTGTTCGATTTCGTCCGTTTAATCCGATTTAACTTAGGGTTGTGATGGATTGATGATTATTTAGATGTATTATATCATTTCCCTTGTTATTCCATGGTCGGATCGTATAGATTCGTCGTTTTGGTCGAGTTCTTAATCGACGCCTTGAAGGTGTCCGGTAGAATATCATAGAGGGGTTTTCGGACGTTCTACGATTATTCTTCCGCGTATGATCGTTGATTTATTAATTATATGATATTAGGGTCGAGTTTCTTGCGAAGAACCCGCGTTGAACACTTCCATTCGTCGTCATTTTCCTTTTCGATAGCATCGAGCGTTTCGAAGCTTCCCGGGTTGAGCCGTGTTCATCGGAATACTTGCGTGCCGATTTCGAGGCAAGTATCTTACCCATACATTATGTGTTTTGTGGATTTAAAGTTGGTAATCGACGATATGTGCGGAATGAATGTCTAAAATTAACTTTCAAATGAATCAATATGTTTTTCAATATTTCCTTAAAGATGACTCGTATGTTTTCGTTGTTAAATGTACTTGTCTAAGTATGTGTATTAGTGCTGAGTATAAGACTACCTTACTTTCGTAGGGTATCGTTTTGTGTGATCATGTCGTTTGTAGATTTTAAAGTTTAACCTTTAGATGAGGTATGTGTGGGGAATCATATGTTTATTGATGATCATGTGTCATTGTGAGATAAAGATGGTAACTCCCTTACGAGGAGGTTTTGTCGTTCGGTGTGGTTGGAAAGGTATTTTCTCTCGTTGCTATGTGAACGGTACTAGCTGCATCGTTGAATTCTAGTGTTAATTGTATCGTTACTTGGTCGTGAGTATGTGTTGGATGAACTGGCCATTCTTGTAAGATACCTCAACTATATATACTGTGATTGACTTTCGATGCTTGTGGTTTGCAACTAAATTGTGGTTTTCGGTTGCGTGAGTTATGTTCCTTCCACCCGGAGCGTTCAACGGGACGTCTGGGGGTCGATACTAAGGGGTACGGCCGCAGAAGTGGACTGGGGTGCGTGCGTGGTTGAACTTCCACCCGGAGCGTTCAACGGGATGTCTGGGGGCCGATACTAAGGGGTACGGC
Source organism: Orobanche coerulescens (assembly GCA_033398695.1). NCBI lineage: Eukaryota > Viridiplantae > Streptophyta > Magnoliopsida > Lamiales > Orobanchaceae > Orobanche > Orobanche coerulescens. The sequence goes on along the minus strand of CM065814.1, from coordinate 136,771,619 downwards.
CGCGGAAGTGGTTTCCCACCTGGAGCGTTCGACGGAGCGTCTGGGGGCCAATATTAAAGGGTACGGTCGCGGGTTACCAGGTGTGGTTTTCATCTTGAGGATGATGTTGATGTTTTCGTTAATTGTGATATTGTCCGGAGTATCACAATGCTTTGTTCTCGGGGTCGAGATACATTATGTATTGAGTCGTGGTGTTTGACTAGAATGGCATAAGAATCATGTATTATGTGTAATGTGTCCTTGCAAGTGATTTGAAGTGAATGATCGGGTCGCGGACCCTGTGTTTTATGACCGAAATGGTTGGGTCGTGGACCCTGCGTTTTGTTAACGTATTTACATTTTGGAAAATGGACCTTGGGACTGTGACCCTAAGTGACTTTCGAAGAATTAAGAACTTTTCAATTTCAAATGTTTTCAAAACTCCCGAGATTTGGAAGTGTTTTTAAAGTGCTTACTTGTTTCGTTTCTACTTTCTAGATTTGAACTATTTTAACTAAATAATATATCTCGGGAAGTCTTTCGCTGTATTCTCGGAATGTGTGGTGTATGGATCATATTTGCACTTTATACTTGGCACTAGCGAAACAGTAGAGTTTTGCTAACCCCCGATTAATCGGGGGGTGGATATCTGTATTGTGTCCAGGTACATGCAAGTTTTTGGGAGAAAGTCACAGGATCGGTATGAGGATGATGAAAGACGAATGATACTAATCACACGAAGGCCAGTTTTGGGTTCAGTTAGTCGGAGTCCATTGTATTGTCTTTTCCACTGTCATATTGTTTGTTGTTTTAAAATATTTTACCCTTGCGTGGGTATGAGTCTGGATGGGTTTATATATTTTGATTTGTAAGCCAGTGATGAAAGACCAAACCGGTCTAATGATTCGTGATTTTTCCACGTCGGTATGTAATGTAATGTGTTGTTTTGATGTCTAGCCTGGTGGATCCTCACCGAGAGGGTCTGCGGCATGTAATATTCCCGATTTGATTCTGGGGGTGTTACATTTATGGTATCAGAGCTTAGGTTGCGGAAACCTAGGCTGTCGGGTCCAGTCGTGTATTGTTGGGCCTTGTCTTGTCAGATTGAGTCTGACTGATGTCGTGTCGCGACGCGTCGTTTGGAATGTCGGCCGTGATTAGTATTAGGGTGCAGCCATCATCTTCGTGCGATCTGTGGATGTAAGTCTCCCTACTACATGTTGTACCACGAGCTATACGAGCCTGTGTGATTCTATGTTATGTAGTAGTATTTGAAGGTGCAACGTGAGTAAGTGACATATATTTGTTGATTCCCGTTTTGTGTTAGAATGAAGAATGATATTGCTAAATGTATCCTTGTATGAACTGTTTTTCTTGCAAGAGTAACAACCTTGGAATTTTTAGTTTCGAAGGCTTCCGTGGAGCCACGTAAATTTTTAAAATGTTCTCCAAGGGAGGAAATTTTTTGATTTTCGTATGATGACCTCAAGGTCGAAATTTTTGAGACTCCAAACTATCGATATTCATTTTCATCTAATATTATGAGTTTTCCAAACATGATTTGAATGTTGAGTCGATCAGTATGTATATGTTGAAATAGTCCTCTTTATTGAGATGTGAAACTTCGGTTTTTGAATGACATTTGTCTTTTGATGGTTGCTTATGAGATGATGTAATTATGTGAATCAATGGCATTCAGACTCATATGTATTGCTTATTTGTAACCTTCGATTCTAGTATTGCTCTGTATATGTTTGCAATTATGTTGTTGATTAGAACAGCTAGCGCACGCCAAGTATGAGGCTAGCGCACGCTAACGTGGTATGAGTAGCGCATGCTTATCTTTGTTGTAGCGCGCGCTAATCAGCCTGGTCAGAGGCTATGGAACCGCATTTTAATCGTCAGGTCTATCTTTGGTAGATGACCTTTCTGCGATTGTATTCTATGTGTGTTGTCTAGTAATGACAACTGTTGTGTGGGAATATATGTTAGGACTTTTTGTAGTGCTAGATGACAATCGATTATGTTTAAATTATGTCTGTTGTGTGTGTTCGAGAATGCTTTCCTGAAAATTTCATAAAGTTTCGACAGTTTGATTTAGCGGCGGCTCCGTGTGTACATTGAAAATTATTTAGAATTGGCGAGCCGGCCTCGGATTCTCAAATAAAACCTCGACGGTATTTGAAAGAGTTGTTTTAAAGTACATTTAGACATTTTGTAAATTATTACCGTCGTTGTTTTTCATGTAGTGTTGGGAGAATTTTCGAAAATGATTTTGACGTGTTGTTGTATTTTCAAATGATTCGAGTACATGATTTTCAAAAATATTTCACACCACAAAACTATTTTATTTCAAAACCCAATACGATTTTTAGTTCAAAAATATATAGTGAAAGATGAAAAAAAAATCTCACTCGATGTAAATTTCAGACTCGGATTTGAAAATGTTAGTATATGTACGAATGGTTTGATGATCTTGCGTGTTTACTTTGTTTGTTATCAACGGTGACGATGATGCATAGTGGCATGGTGATTTTGATAATGCCGGTTACAAGGAATTATTGTTTTGCAAATAATTTCAAAATGAGACGGTTAAAGTCTGTTGTTTAAAAGTTTTGATGAAGCAACCCGAGGTACCAAAAATACTTTTAAAGTTTTACTTTGAATAGCACACAAATCCAAGGATTTTCAAATGATATCATTTAAAAGAATACCTCGTGGATATTCTTATCGAGTTGTTAGTAGTTACCTTATGTGATATTGTCGTGCTCAGTTGATACTTTAGCATGTTATTTTTGCGAAGTTGTGGCATCGTACAGAGTGAGAATCCGCTTAGTATGCCGAGGGATAGAGGACGCGGTCGTGACCTCGGTACAGTTGGTCATGGAGATCAGATGCGGGACCAAGAGGATATGGCCGGGAAGGTTGGTATTCCAGCACTTCGTTCTCATTGTTTAGGTTTCGGGTACGAAACCTCTTCTAAAGGTGATATGATGTAATACCCATATGTTTGTTCGCTTCCATCTCGTTCGACCGTGTTGACTCGGATCGATTTCCTGTGAACATGTGTAGAATTAACACCTCGTGGTTCCTACGAGTTTATTGATGTCTTGATTTAAGGTGTGAACTTCAGAGTTGATCATTGTTGTTCGATCATTGCTATTCGTTCGTCGTTGACCAATCATTATTGTTTGATCTCGTAATCATGATTATTGAACATCTGGGCCACTTCGTAATTTCCATAAGTGTTGGGAAATTGCCTTCGTATTTGATCTTCCAAACACTCGAGGTTATTGGAGTTACATTCTTGTTCAACGTTGGACTGGTGTTTTGATTGTTGTATTGCTCGGGTTTATCAACCGTTGTGATTCATGTTCGTTGCTTTTCGTAAACACTCTTGCGTATTGAATTGGTCCGCAGTAGCTCTGTAATGCATGGAGATCTTATGCGCTGTCAGTATCAGATAACGTGTGTTATCTAGTGTCGCCTTTCTTTTGTTTTAAGTTTCGGGACGAAACTTCTTTTAAGGAGGGTAGTATGTAAGACCTGCAATTTCGATTTCCGGTAATTTTTTTTTGGCGGAAGTCCATTTTGACGACTCTCTCATGTCCGTTTCGTCATTTGAGAATATTTAATTCTACACTTTTTGATGTCCGAGTTCGTTTCGGTATCGTTTTGTTGAGTTTCGTGTTCTTAAGCGGCTTTTCCGTATTTGAGTTCGATTCTTGCGAATCTCATCCGAAACTGTTGTTTCGAGTTTCTCCTAAGTTCATTTAATGTTATTATTCATGCTGCGAGCTTTGGTTTGGTGTTTCGATCGTGTATCGTACATTTCAGACGTTTTGGGCCATTTTCGTAATTTCCCAAAGTTTGGGGTAATTACTTCCGTTGTCGAATTTCGACACTTCGGGTGGTTGGAATCGTGTGTTCTCTTAGTGCTCGAATTTTTCTTTGCGAGTACTTCGTAACCGTATCTTCGATTCGTATTCAGGTTCGGGTTTCGGGGTCATCCGGGCCGTCGGAGTTGGCCCCGGTCGAGTCATGGCTTGGCATTTTGGGGCCAGGCCACACCTGGCCGAGTTACGGCTGTAAGGGCCCGGCAGTTACGTACATAAGCCTTGGCCGGTTACGTACGTAACGATGCCGGCATTTCTGGGAAGTTAGTTCGGCCATGGCCGGTTACGTACGTAAGCCATGGCCGATTACGTACGTAAGGCGGCCGGCAGGCAGCCTATATAAGACCCAGCAGACGGTTTTTTCACCCATTTTCTCACTTCATTCTTCCTCTTCCGCGGATGTAGACATGTTGGACATGGAAGCATGTTGCTAGACAATAAATCCATGAAGTCTTGGAGTTCATATCATAGATTATCCATCCTATAACATCCTTTGATCGAGCGAATCAGGTCAGATTTTCTAGAAATCTAGTTTTGGGGAATTTGGGTATTTTGTTCGATTTCATACGTTTAATCCGATTTAACTTAGGGTTGTGATGGATTGATGATTATTTAGATGTATTATATCATTTCCCCTATTATTCCATGGTCGGATCGTATAGATTCGTCGTTTTGGTCGAGTTCTTAATCGACGCCTTGAAGGTGTCCGGTAGAATATCATAGAGGGGTTTTCGGACGTTCTACGATTATTCTTCCGCGTGTGATTGTTGATTTATTAATTATATGATGTTAGGGTCGAGTTTCTTGCAAAGAACCCGCGTTGAACACTTCCATTCGTCGTCATTTTCCTTTTCGATAGCATCGAGCGTTTCGAAGCTTCCAGGGTTGAGCCGTGTTCATCGGAATACTTGCGTGCCGATTTCGAGGCAAGTATCTTGCCCATACATTATGTGTTTTGTGGATTTAAAGTTGGTAATCGACGATATGTGCGGAATGAATGTCTAAAATTAACTTTCAAATGAATCAATATGTTTTTCAATATTTCCTTAAAGATGACTCGTATGTTTTCGTTGTTAAATGTACTTGTCTAAGTATGTGTATTAGTGCTGAGTATAAGAATACCTTACTTTCGTAGGGTATCGTTTTGTGTGATCATGTCGTTTGTAGATTTTAAAGTTTAACCTTTAGATGAGGTATGTGTGGGGAATCATATGTTTATTGATGATCATGTGTCATTGTGAGATAAAGATGGTAACTCCCTTACGAGGAGGTTTTGTCGTTCAGTGTGGTTGGAAAGGTATTTTCTCTCGTTGCTATGTGAACGGTACTAGCTGCATCGTTGAATTCTAGTGTTAATTGTATCGTTACTTGGTCGTGAGTATGTGTTGGATGAACTGGCCATTCTTGTAAGACACCTCAACTATATATACTGTGATTGACTTTCGATGCTTGTGGTTTGCAACTAAATTGTGGTTTTCGGTTGCGTGAGTTATGTTCCTTCCACCCGGAGCGTTCGACGGGACGTCTGGGGGTCGATACTAAGGGGTACGGCCGCGGAAGTGGACTGGGGTGCGTGCGTGGTTGAACTTCCACCCGGAGCGTTCAACGGGATGTCTGGGGGCCGATACTAAGGGGTACGGCCGCGGAAGTGGTTTCCCACCCGGAGCGTTCGACGGGGCGTCAGGGGGCCAATATTAAAGGGTACGGTCGCGGGTTACCAGGTGTGGTTTTCATCTTGAGGATGATGTTGATGTTTTCGTTAATTGTGATATTGTCCGGAGTATCACAATGCTTTGTTCTCGGGGTCGAGATACATTATGTATTGAGTCGTGGTGTTTGACTAGAATGGCATAAGAATCATGTATTATGTGTAATGTGTCCTTGCAAGTGATTTGAAGTGAATGATCGGGTCGCGGACCCTGTGTTTTATGACCGAAATGGTTGGGTCGTGGACCCTGCGTTTTGTTAACGTATTTACATTTTGGAAAATGGACCATGGGACTGTGACCCTAAGTGGCTTTCGAAGAATTAAGAACTTTTCAATTTCAAATGTTTTCAAAACTCCCGAGATTTGGAAGTGTTTTTAAAGTGCTTACTTGTTTCGTTTCTACTTTCTAGATTTGAACTATTTTAACTAAATAATATATCTCGGGAAGTCTTTCGTTGTATTCTCGGAATGTGTGGTCTATGGATCATATTTTCACTTTATACTTGGCACTAGCGAAACAGTAGAGTTTTGCTAACCCCCGATTAATCGGGGGGTGGATATCTGTATTGTGTCCAGGTACATGCAAGTTTTTGGGAGAAAGTCACAGGATCGGTATGAGGATGATGAAAGACGAATGATACTAATCACACGAAGGCCAGTTTTGGGTTCAGTTAGTCGGAGTCCATTGTATTGTCTTTTCCACTGTCATATTGTTTGTTGTTTTAAAATATTTTACCCTTGCGTGGGTATGAGTCTGGATGGGTTTATGTATTTTGATTTGTAAGTCAGTGATGAAAGACCAAACCGGTCTAATGATTCGTGATTTTTCCACGTCGGTATGTAATATAATGTGTTGTTTTGATGTCTAGCCTGGTGGATCCTCACCGAGAGGGTCTGCGGCATGTAATATTCCCGATTTGATTCTGGGGGTGTTACATTTATGGTATCAGAGCTTAGGTTGCGGAAACCTAGGCTGTCGGGTCCAGTCGTGTATTGTTGGGTCTTGTTTTGTCAGATTGAGTCTGACTGATGTCGTGTCGCGACGCGTCGTTTGGAATGTCGGCCGTGATTAGTATCAGGGTGCAGCCATCATCTTCGTGCGATCATAAGCCTTGGCCGGTTACGTACGTAATGATGCCGGCATTTCTGGGAAGTTAGTTCGGCCATGGCCGGTTACGTACGTAACGATGCCGGCATTTCTGGGAAGTTAGTTCGGCCATGGCCGGTTACGTACGTAAGCCATGGCCGATTACGTACGTAAGGCGGCCGGCAGGCAGCCTATATAAGACCCAGCAGACGGTTTTTTCACCCATTTTCTCACTTCATTCTTCCTCTTCCGCGGCTATAGACATGTTGGACATGGAAGCATGTTGCTATACAATAAATCCATGAAGTCTTGGAGTTCATATCATAGATTATCCATCCTATAACATCCTTTGATCGAGCGAATCAGGTCAGATTTTCTAGAAATCTAGTTTTGGGGAATTTGGGTATTTTGTTCGATTTCATACGTTTAATCCGATTTAACTTAGGGTTGTGATGGATTGATGATTATTTAGATGTATTATATCATTTCCCTTGTTATTCCATGGTCGGATCCTATAGATTCGTCGTTTTGGTCGAGTTCTTAATCGACGCCTTGAAGGTGTCCGGTAGAATGTCATTGAGGGGTTTTCGGACGTTCTACGATTATTCTTCCGCGTATGATCGTTGATTTATTAATTATATGGTGTTAGGGTCGAGTTTCTTGCGAAGAACCCGTGTTGAACACTTCCGTTCGTCGTCATCTTCCTTTTCGATAACATCGAGCGTTTCGAAGCTTCCCGAGTTGAGCCGTGTTCGTCGGAATACTTGTGTGCCGATTTCGAGGCAAGTATCTTGCCCATACATTATGTGTTTTGTGGATTTAAAGTTGGTAATCGATGATATGTGCGGAATGAATGTCTAAAATTAACTTTCAAATGAATCAATATGTTTTTCAATATTTCCTTAAAGATGACTCGTATGTTTTCGTTGTTAAATGTACTTGTCTAAGTATGTGTATTAGTGCTGAGTATAAGAATACCTTACTTTCGTAGGGTATCGTTTTGTGTGATCATGTCGTTTGTAGATTTTAATGTTTAACCTTTAGATGAAGTATGTGTGGGGAATCATGTGTTTATTGATGATCATGTGTCATTGTGAGATAAAGATGGTAACTCCCTTACGAGGAGGTTTTGTCGTTCGGTGTGGTTGGAAAGGTATTTTCTCTCGTTTCTATGTGAACGGTACTAGCTGCATCGTTGAATTCTAGTGTTAATTGTATCGTTACTTGGTCGTGAGTATGTGTTGGATGAACTGACCATTCTTGTAAGATACCTCGACTATATATACTGTGATTGACTTTCGATGCTTGTGGTTTGCAACTAAATTGTGGTTTTCGGTTGCGTGAGTTATGTTCCTTCCACCCGGAGCGTTCGACGGGACGTCTGGGGGTCGATACTAAGGGGTACGGCCGCAGAAGTGGACTGGGGTGCGTGCGTGGTTGAACTTCCACCCGGAGCGTTCAACGGGATGTCTGGGGGCCGATACTAAGGGGTACGGCCGCGGAAGTGGTTTCCCACCCGGAGCGTTCGACGGGGCGTCTGGGGGCCAATATTAAGGGGTACGGTCGCGGGTTACCAGGTGTGGTTTTCATCTTGAGGATGATGTTGATGTTTTCGTTAATTGTGATATTGTCCGGAGTATCACAATGCTTTGTTCTCGGGGTCGAGATACATTATGTATTGAGTCGTGGTGTTTGACTAGAATGGCATAAGAATCCTGTATTATGTGTAATGTGTCCTTGCAAGTGATTTGAAGTGAATGATCGGGTCGCGGACCCTGTGTTTTATGAACGAAATGGTTGGGTCGTGGACCCTGCGTTTTGTTAACGTATTTACATTTTGGAAAATGGACCTTGGGACTGTGACCCTAACTGGCTTTCGAAGAATTAAGAACTTTTCAATTTCAAATGTTTTCAAAACTCCCGAGATTTGGAAGTGTTTTTAAAGTGCTTACTTGTTTCGTTTCTACTTTCTAGATTTGAACTATTTTAACTAAATAATATATCTCGGGAAGTCTTTCGTTGTATTCTCGGAATGTGTGGTGTATGGCTCGTATTTGCACTTTTTACTTGCACTAGCGAAACAGTGGAGTTTTGCTAACCCCCGATTAATCGGGGGGTGGATATCTGTATTGTGTCCAGGTACATGCAGGTTTTCGGGAGCAAGTCACAGGATCGGTACGAGGATGATGAAAGACGAATGATACTAATCACACGAAGGCCAATTTTGGGTTCAGTTAGTCGGAGTCCATTGTATTGTCTTTTCCGCTGTCATATTGTTTGTTGTTTTAAAGTATTTTACCCTTGCGTGGGTATGAGTCTGGATGGGTTTATGTATTTTGATTTGTAAGTCAATGATGAAAGACCAAATCGGTCTAATGATTCGTGATTTTGCCACGTCGGTATGTAATGTAATGTGTTGTTTTGATGTCTAGCCTGGTGGATCCTCACAGAGAGGGTCTGCGGCATGTAATATTCCCGGTTTGATTCTGGGGGTGTTACACATAAAGGGAAGAGGATTTAGACGAGATGGTGAAGAATATCTAAGAGAAGTCGGTGAGAGGAGGTGGCTGGGTGAAGTGTTTGGGAGATTAGGGTTAAGAGGGGCGGTGACAGTCCCTTTTATATCGAAATATTTAGGTTTCTAGAAGTAATAAAATGCTGTCTTTTTTGGACCGATTTTGTTGAGCAAAATGTGTGATATAACACACACATATTTATTTAATGTATTTTAATTAATTTATATGATTATTTTATTTTTTATGTAGGATAATATGAGATTTATTTTATATTTGATAAAAATTAAAGTAACTAATTTTATTATTAATGTAATCAACTTTTATTATAAATTATAAATATAACCCATATTGTTTTATTAATATAGATTTTATATGATTTAGCATTGATGTAATCACTTTACTGTGTTTCAGCAAAACAAAATAATTTTATAATCGTTAAATTATGAGATGTAAAGAAAATAAAAAATATATATTAACTTAATATTTTTATATTTCAAGTTAGTGAAAAAATATCATATATTTAAATGAATTTATATGTATACGCATAGATGATATGGATCTCTAATTAAAGATCATAAAATAAGGATTAATTTGATATATTTTTTAGCAGAAATATAATTGATATGGAAAAGTTATAATCATTTAAATTATTAATTAAAATTAAAATAAAACATTAAATAGAGATAGAATTTTTGTTTGGTCAATAAAAGAAAATATCTCATTTTTTTTTCTTTATGTACCAAGTACGGTTTCCACTGCAATTATTAATCATGATGGTTGTTCAAGTAGCTACATTGCAAGTTGAAGTACTCCTCAATTTTCCGGTATATTGGATTTTATTAATTATCTATATAACAGTGATATTATTAAATTGAATTTCTTACAAAAACTTTTTTTGTAGCAACTGGAGTTGTTGATGAGGATGGTGTTGCAAATACCAATATTGCTCGTGGAAGTGTTAACCTTTGTTCCGGTATGCCATTTTCAATAATGGATAAAATATTATATTTTCTGTAGTTGTTTACTTTTATTTGTCTGTTGCTATAATAAAATAATATATCTGATTGTTTTTCTATTGTAGATCGCGATGACAATATAGATCCTACAAGTAAAAGAAAAAAACATGTGAGCAAAGATTTTAATAGAGCTATAAATAGTAATGGACCATCAAAGCATGTTGGTATGATTAATTATTTTTAATTAATCCGTTTGGTTATTACATTTTTCATTATGAATAAATATATATTTATATAATGGATAAAATATTATATTTTCTGTACTTGTTTTCTTTTATTTGTTTGTTGCTATAATAAAATAATATATCTGATTGTTTTTCTATTGTAGATCGTGACGACAATATAGATCCTACAATTAAAAGAAAAAACATGTGAGCAGAGATTTTAATCGAGCTATAAATAGTAATGGACCATCAACGCATGTTGGTATGATTAATTATTTTTAATTAATCCGTTCGATTATTACATTTTTCATTATGAATAAATATATATTTATATGTATTAATTATTATTTTTTTACATTCAGAATATTGGGACATTGGCGATCCGTCACATAATTGCAGATATTGTGGTGCTTTGTTCTGGTGTGAGGAAAGATTATCTACCTCCTCAAAGATAAAACCCGTATATTCTGGATGTTGTGGAAGGGATGGAAAAATACATCTCCCCAAATTGAACAATCCTCCTCAAACATTGCAACAACTATTACATGGAGACAGTGATGAAAACAAACATTTTCGTGATAATATTTGATCATACAATAGCATGTTCTCATTTACATCCATTGGAGCAAAAATAGATACGAGTATTAATCAGGGTAAATCACCTCCGATCATTAAGATGCAAGGGCAAAATTACCACCTAATGGGCAGTCTACTGCCACCAGATGGTGATGCACCAAAGTTTGCTCAGCTTTACATCTACGATACTGAAAACGAGGTGGTAAACAGAATAAATGCCGTTAGGTACTTTTATTTTTTTTTTAATTTTTAGTTATGTAATTCAATTTATGTGATGAGATAAAATTGCTTCTTTCAACTAATGTTTTTATTTATATTTTAAATGTGTAGGAAAAATAGTGAGTCTAATGATCTTCATTCGGAAATAATTCATGAACTGAAGACTATGTTGGATGAGAACAATGTGTTGGTCAAGTCGTTTAGGACGGCAAAAGAGAGAGTGTTGGATGATAAAAGTTCAGACATTAAGCTGAAATTGATTGGGAAGCGAGGTAAGGATGGAAGAACATATAATTTACCATCAGTGTCTGAAGTTGCTGCATTAATTGTTGGAGATTTTGACCGAGTAGATGGGGATAGAGATATTTCGGTAGAGACACTATCAGGAAAGTTGGACCGCATCAACGAGCTGAATGCAGCTTACCTTGCATTGCAATATCCTCTTCTTTTTCCGTACGGTGAGGATGGTTACCGCGAGGATATAGAATTTGCCGAAGGTAAGGCATGTGAAAGGGGGAGGAAAAACATTAGCCAGATGGAATTTTTCGCCTACGGTATGCATGACAGGGATGATGAGGCAACTACGTTATTGCACTCTAGGAAACTATTCCAATAATTTTTAGTTGATGCATTTACAACTGTTGAGTCAGCAAGAACAAGGTGTGTCCGTCAAAATCAGTCGCAACTGAGGGAGCAATTGTACAAAGGTCTTCAAGATGCATATTTGCGTGGTGAAACAGATGCTTCTGCACAAGGAAAACGCATCATATTGCCCTCACCATTTACTGGTGGGCCTAGAAACATGATACAAAATTATCAAGATGCCATGGCTATATGCAGATGGGCTGGATATCCTGATCTATTCATCACATTTACCTGCAACTCAAAATGGCCTGAGATCACTAGATTTTTAGATAAAAGAAACTTGAAATCAGAAGACCGTCCTGACATAGTATATAGGGTATTTAAAATGAAGTTGGATGAGTTGATGAATGATGTTCAGAAGAGAAACATTTTCGGTGAAGTAAAGGCCGGTAAACTCTTAAATTTTATTATTTTATACCATGTTGTTGATGTAAAATTTGATATAATATATATTTGTCGATTTTTAACTATATTATGTTTTGTAAATTTCAGTTGTCTACACCATAGAGTTTCAAAAACGTGGGTTGACACATGCGCACATATTGGTATTTCTGTGTAAAAAAGATGGATTTGGAAGAGCGGCGACGATCGACGATGATATCTCTGCAGAGATACCCGATCAGAAGAGTGAACCTGAGTACCACGCTTCTGTTATCGAGTACATGATTCATGGCCCATGCGGAGCGGCTAACAAGTCGGCTCCATGCATGTTTGATGGAAAATGTACAAAGTATTTCCCTAAGAATTATGTCAAAGAGACTATAACTGATGAGGAAGGATACCCAACATATAGACGAAGAGATGATGGACGGTTTGTTTTGAAAAATGGTGTGCCGCTTGACAACAGATACGTTGTACCCAACAATCGTTATCTACTACTCAAGTATGGATCCCATTTGAACGTTGAGTGGTGCAATCAGTCAAGAGCAATAAAGTATCTTTTTAAATACATAAACAAAGGAAATGATCACGTGACTGCATCATTTTACAAAATCTCGCCAAATTTTAATTTTGTAGAAGATATCGACGAGGTCAACCAATACTATCACTGCAGATATGTTTCTTCATGTGAGGCGGCATGGAGACTTCTTTGGATTTGATCTTCATTACAGGGATCCATCCGTTGAACGCCTCACCTTTCATCTACCTGACGAACAAACTGTTGTTTTTAGCGATCAAGATGAAATATCTACTGTGCTAGCAAAACCTTCTGTGAACCAAATCCAATTTATAGATTGGTTCGAGGCCAATGATAGGTATCATTGGGCAAACAATCTTACCTATGAAGAATTTCCGCAGCATTTTGTTTGGATTCAAAAAGACCGAATATGGAAGCCAAGAAGAAGGAAAAGAATAGTTATTAGATGTGTGATTTTTGCTCCTCCAGGATGTGTAAATATGTACTACTTTAGGCTAATGATTAACATTGTTCGCAGTGCGAAATGCTATAAGGATTTGATGAAAGTCAATGGTATCCAGTACGACACCCTACGTGATGCATTCTATGCATTGGGTTTGTTGACCGACGATAAAGAATATATTGATGCTATCGTAGAGTCAAGTCAGTTTGCTTCTGCGCATTCGATGCGGCTATTATTTGCTACATTGCTTTCATCAAATTGTATCAGCCGACCTGAACATGTTTGGGAAGCCCGTTGGGTGTACTTAGCTGAGGATGTTCTAGACAAACAACGCAAATTGGCCCGTCAAAGAGGTATGTTTAATCTATTTTGTATGTTATTATAATATCCGGTATCCTCGTTTTCCATTATCTTAAATTGCTTGTGTTTTGACGTCGGGCATTTTCTTGTTGATGAGAATCAGAGTGATTTATATCGTGATACTCTATTTGTTTCTATCGCATAGCCGTTTTAGTCGGGTGCGACTTGTTGTCGCCTGCGTTTCTTTGATTAAATGTGTGCATGTGATGAGGTATGTGATGTGTCGTTAATTGCTCGTTATTGTTTTGAATCATTGTCGGTGGCGTTGTGTTGGTCGTCGTGGGGCGTGTTTTCACGCTGTATATTCTTTTGCGTTGCTTGTAATGTTTCGCCAATGGGCGAAAGTTAGGCGTTTCTTGTGTATCTCGTTAAGTTTTTCTGTCGGGATATTGCTTCTCCCTACTTGTTTTAAGTTTCGGGACGAAACTTCTTTTAAGGAGGGTAGTATGTTTTATCCGCAATTTTGATTTCTGGTATTTTTTTTTCGGCGGGGGTCCATTTCGATGACTCGCTTATGACCGTTTCGTCATTCTGAAAATATTTAATTCTGCACATTTTGTAATCCGAGTTCGTTTCGGTATCGTTTTGTTGAGTTCCGTGTTCTTAAGCGGCTTTTCCGTACTTGAGTTCGATTCTTGCGAATCTCGTCCGAAACTGTTGTTTCGAGTTTCTCGTAAGTTCATTTAATGTTATTATTCATGTTGCGAGCTTTGGTTTGGTGTTTCGATCGTGTATCATATATTTCAGACGTTTTGGGCTATTTTCGTAATTTCCCAAAGTTTGGGGTAATTACTTCCGTTGTCGAATTTCGACACTTTGGGTGGTCGGAATCGTGTGTTCTCTTAGTGCTAGAATTCGTCTTTGCGAGTACTTCGTAACCGTATCTTCGATTCGTATTCAGGTTCGGGTTTCGGGGTCGTCCGGGCCGTCGGAGTTGGCCACGGCCGAGTCATGGCCGCACGTGTTGGGTCCAGGCCACACCTAGCCGAGTTACGGCCGTAAGGGCCCGGCAGTTACGTACGTAAGGCCGGTTACGTACGTAAGACTTGGCCGGTTACGTACGTAACGATGCCGGCATTTCTGGGCAGTTAGTTCAGCCATGGCCGGTTATGTACGTAAGCCATGGCCGATTACGTACGTAAGCGATCGGCCATGGTCAGCTATTTAAAGGCCTGGACGTGGATCACTCGGCCATTTTCCATTTTTCCTTCGTTTTTCGCGACCCTTCGACGGAATTTGAGGGTTTTTGATCGGGAACAACATAAAACATCATTTTTGGAAGGCTTGTGTTGATTATATCATCATCTAATCCGCGTTCTTCGTCCAAATCGAGGTATTTGGCTTGAACCCATGTTTTTGAAGATTTTAGGGATTTTCCTTTTGATTTCGATTCCAATCATTTTTTGATCAATTAATTGATGTATAAACGTTGTTTTGGACGTGTTCTATGGATTGTATATCCGTATTTTGAGTTTGTTGGAACCCAATCGAGATTTTTATTTTTCTAAGGAACCTTGAACATTTAGTATCCGATTAAATGTCTCAAAGGTTTCCCTTCGATTCTTGATCATGTTTTCCTTTGTTTTCAATTGTTATTCTCGTAGTAATCGTGTTTCCGTTGGATTTCACGGAGGATTGTAGGTGTTCGGGGTTTTCCGGGTTGTGCCATGTTCATAGGAATATTCGGGTGCCGACGATCGAGGCAAGTATCTTATTATACGACTTGTATCTTGCGACTTGAAATCATGTATTAGGTTATGATGATTTTACTTGCCTTCGTAAATATGTTCCGTTTGAGTTGGTTGTGTATTTCGTAATGTGAAGGCTTTGTGATAATAGTGTTATATTGATATACGTGTTAGGTGTTGTGCCATTTGTGCAGGATTTCGACGTACATATGGGATGGTTGTACACTTGGTTGTGCAATGTATTATGTACCGATCGTGTGTTATGTTGGTTATGTGTCGTTGATTGATGACAGTTTGTTGTGAGTGTCTAGATTGTGTTATGTGCGTGGGAGGTACGATGTGGTGGTGATCAACGTGAATGATTAACTGTGCTCATTGTTGTATGAAATGTGATTGTGAATGTGAATATGTGTGTGACCGCTAGGTTCACTTCTAATGGTTCGACGGGACCTACGAGGACTCGTGGCAGTGGACTATGGGGTCAGAACTTAGTGAGGTACTGGGGTCCAATCGTGCTGGTCTGACGAGGCCTACGATAACACATGGCAGTGGACCATGAGTTTCGGGCACAGTGCGTCCAACCGGGTGAGCTCGACGGGGCTTACGGTGACACGTGGCAGTGGACTACGGTGTTAGGACTGTGTGTGTGATTGTTGTGATCGATATAGTCCGTGTGGGTTGTTGAACCTACGGAGACACGTGACAGTGGATCACGGTGTCGGAATTGGTTATGTTTGGTTATCTATATGTGGAATAGTCCGTGTGGGTTGTTGAACCTACGGAGACACGTGACAGCGGATCACGGTGTCGGAATTGGTTATATTTGGTTATCTGTATGTGGAATAGTCCGTGTGGGTTGTTGAACCTACGGATACACGTGACAGTAGATCACGATGTCGGAATTGATTATGTTTGTTTATTTGTGCGTGGTGTAGTCCGTGTGGGTTGTTGAACCTACGGAGACACGTGACAGTGGATCACGGTGTCATGAATATGTTTTGACAATCAAAGTTTTGAAAGGAAAAGTTTTATGGAGAACTGTTGAGTTATGAAACAAGATTTGGGTTAAGACCCTAAAGTTTTTTGAAAGGATTTGTAACTTGGGACTTGAGGCTTTAAAGATTTTTGTTCCTAAAATTCCCGAGATGATAAGTTTATTTTTTTTAATGCTTCATAGCTTATTTCCCTTGTTAAAATCTCCCGGGAATATTTTGGTACTTGGTTATTAAATTTGATTATGATCAATGTTTGCTCGTTACTTTTCGTATTATTTGATACTTGCACTAGTAAAACAGTAGAGTTTTACTAACCCCCGAGTAATTGGGAGGTGGATGTCTGTTTTGCGTCCAGGTACATGCAGGTTCAGGGGAGCAGTTACAGGATTGGCACCGGAGGATGACGAGTTGCGAAACTAATCAAGAGTTGAGAGTTGGTAGAGTTTGGTTGTATTGTCAGAGTTGATTTCAGTCTTCCGCTGTATCATGTTTCAACCCCTGTGTGGGTAATGTTGTATAAGTCAGTTTTGTTGATTGAGTTGTGTGACCTCATCGGTCTGTGTACTCACGTGTAAGTGACCATAACGGTCTGTAGTATTTTATTGTTTGACCCTGGCCGGGCAAGCACTTGGTCGTTTTGTAAGGTATAGCCTGGTAGATCCTCGTAAAAAGGGGTCTACGGCGTGTAATATTCCCATATGGTTTTGGGGGTGTTACATTTATGGTATCGGAGCTTAGGTTGCGGAACCTAGGCTGTCGGGTCAAGTCGAGTCGTGAGTTGTCGAGTATTGTGTGGTTTTGTCATTCGAGATGTCGGGTGACAAGTTGAGTTGTGCGTAGTCACAACGTGTTGGATAGGTTGTCGGATGAGATTAGTATCGTGGGCGACCGTCGTCTCCGTGCGGCCTGTGGACGTAAGTCTCCTCTTTTATGCGAGGTACCTGTGTATCATGATTTTATCTTAGTGAGTTAATTGCGGTGCATAATTTTATTTGCACGGTGTTGTGTAATATAGTGTATTTAATACTTGTGGCACATAGTATATGTATAAAGCTGGGCGTATTGTTGTTTTACCTTTGAATCACCGTGTGGGGTGGTATGGGGTCAAAGTTGTAAACCTTGATGGGTTTTGAAAAGGTATCAACGGTAGAGTTTGTGAGAAACTCCGATGAATGATTTTGTTGTGTGTTTAAACTGGGTACCACGAGATGCATTTGATTGAATTGGCGACCCTGGTTGCCGTTTGAGCATAGGATTTTAAATTCAACTGTTTTTGGAATGTTGTAATTTTGGCCGCTACGGGTAGGTTTGAGAACGTTTTTCTGAAGGATTTTACGGTTTGAGCATTTTTGTAGAAATTGATTTTCGGAAAATATTTTGGTGGTGCGGTCAAACCACGGTTTGTATGGATTTTAAAATCGGTTAAATTTTGACAAATGGGCCGTGTATTTTCAAATGACACCATCAGACGGTATTTGGAAAATGTGTTTTGAAGTACTTCAGATATTGCGAAATATTACTGTCGTTTTGGTTATGAACCAAAGGATTTTGGAAAATTTCTGTTTTGCAAAACAACTTTGGCTTTCGTAAATTAGAACGTTATGTGTTTATGTATTGAGGTTAAGTCGTGTAGTGAGTTGCTATGTTATTATTCTCGTCAGAAAATCTGGTTTGTATGCCCAAGTGGCAGGATACGTTGTTAGGTATCGTTCCCCACTTCAATGACCGAGGTATTAAACAAAGTGTTTTCAAAATTTAATCCCAGCAAAATCTTTCGAAACTCGCGAATTTTAAAATATTAACATTTGAACAAGTACCTCGGAAATTTTTTATTTTTAAAGAATGTTACAAGTGTCTAGTCTCAATGACATGTATGTGGTCTCGACCGTGTTTATTTTGGTAAAAGTCGTGAACCTCTGTTGGTGTAACCGTGCGAATTACTTATGAATTTAAGTCTATTATTGCAGTGTTAGTTCGTGTACTCGTGTGATGACTTGGAGTGAATACTTTATTGTGCTACTGGTTGTTGCCCTATGTTGATTATGTGGTATTTATTTTGTTGTTCTGAATGGTTGTCCGTTCAGTATGCTGAGGGGTCGAGGCAGAGGCCGTGGTGGTGGTCGTAATCAGGAGCATGAGAGGGCGACTCACTCCTTGCCGATTACCAATCAGCTCGGTACAGATCAGGGACATTCTCATTCAGCCAGCATTAACGTTGACGTTGGTGCCGCCACCATCCTTCGTCAGGTGGTTGACCAGTTAGTGCAGATGAATCAGGCGTACGTCGGAATGAGAACCCAAATGGGGATAACGGAGCTAGTAAGTGGTTACGAGATGTGATGAGAATGCACCCACCCCGTTTTGTGGGTTCGTCTGACTCGTTAGGTTGGGAAAACTGGATCTTCCAGTTGGACAGAACATTTGATGCTGTAGCATGTCCGGATGAAAGGAGGGTACCCATTGCTCAGTACTTGCTCGACAAAGAAGCTGCAGACTGGTGGCAGGCTGTAGTGCCTGCAGATCGTACACCTACATGGGCCGAGTTTAAGACCGCCATGGAGGCAGAGTATTGCCCATTGCCTGTTCGTGAGCGCAGGATCATTGAGTTTTTCTCGGCTACGCCCCAGGATGTGTCGATATCCCAGGTGATAGTCGATTACAATCGACAGCTGGCTTATGTTCGTGATCAAGTGAGAAGTGAAGCGGACAAGGTCCGATACTTCAATATGCGCATGAAGCCCCATATCCGTGAGAGTATGGCTCCGCTCATGTGTACCACTCTGAAGGAATATCAGGACCGAGCTTTAGCCATTGAGATGGCCGCTGTGATGGAATTTGGTTCAGAGAGTAAGAGGCAGAAGACCTCGAGTAACTTTGCAAGAGGCCCGAGAAGTGATATCTGTGAGCCTGTTGCTTCGCATTTTCCTTCTGGGAGCAGTCCTCGTTCGGTTGACCAGTCTAAGAACCTTACTCTGGAGGCGAGTAAGACGATCGGTGTGAAGACCTACTTCAACTGCAGTCGTGTGGGCCATGCGAGACAGAATTGTCGTTCGCCACCGGTTAATTGTTTCAAGTGCGGCCAACTGGGGCACCAAGCGGTGCATTGTGAGACTGTTGCTAAGATGTTCGGGAATCGGGTTTTCTTTCCTACTCGGGGAGGGCCAGTGGTGTCCAGTGATGTAGTTGTGTGTCGTACTTTGTGCTGTAAATCGTGTAGAGATTGTTGTGTGAACTTTTTGGTTTTGTTTGTATTCCACCCTGATGTTTTATTTTAAGTTTCGGGACGAAACTTATTTTTATTGAGATAGAATGTAATATCCGGTATCCTCATTTTCCGTTATCTTGAATTGCTTGTGTTTTGACGTCGGACATTTTCTTGTTGATGAGAATCAGAGTGATTTCTATCGTGATACTCTATTTGTTTCTATCGCATAGCCGTTTTAGTCGGGTGCGACTTGTTGTCGCGTGCGTTTCTTTGATTAAATGTGTGCATGTGATGAGGTATGTGATGTGTCGTTAATTGCTCGTTATTGTTTTGAATCATTGCCGGTGGCGTTGTGTTGGTCGTCGTGGGGCGTGTTTTCACGCTGTATATTCTTTTGCGTTGCTTGTAACGTTTCGCTAATGGGCGAAAGTTACGCGTTTCTTGTGTATCTCGTTAAGTTTTCCTGTCGGGATATTGCTTCTCCCTACTTGTTTTAAGTTTCGGGCCGAAACTTCTTTTAAGGAGGGTAGTATGTAATATCCGCAATTTTGATTTTCGGTAATTTTTTTTTCGGCGGGGGCCCGTTTAGACGACTCGCTTACGACCGTTTCGTCATTATGAGAATATTTAATTCTGCACTTTTTGTCATCCGAGTTCGTTTCGGTATCATTTCATTGAGTTCCGTGTTCTTAAGCGGCTTTTCCGTACTTGAGTTCGATTCTTGCGAATCTCGTCCGAAACTGTTGTTTCGAGTTTCTCGTAAGTTCATTTAATCATGTTGCGAGCTTTGGTTTGGTGTTTCGATCGTGCATCGTATATTTCCGATGTTTTGGGCCATTTTCGTAATTTCCCAAAGTTTGGGGAAATTACTTCCGTTGTCGAATTTCGACACTTCGGGTGGTCGGAATCCTGTGTTCTCTTAGTGCTCGAATTCGTCTTTGCGAGTACTTCATAACCGTATCTTAGATTTGTATTCAGGTTCGGGTTTCGGGGTCGTCTGGGCCATCGGAGTTGGCCACGGCCGAGTCATGGCCGCACGTGTTGGGGCCAGGTCACACCTGGCCGAGTTACGGTCGTAAGGGCCCGGCAGTTACGTACGTAAGCCTTGGCCGGTTACGTACGTAATGATGCTGGCATTTCTGGACAGTTAGTTTGGCCATGGCCGGTTACATACGTAAGCCATGGCCGATTACGTACGTAAGCGATCGGCCATGGTCGGCTATTTAAAGGCCTGGACGTGGATCACTCGGCCATTTTCCATTTTTCCTTCGTTTTTCGCGACCCTTCGACGGAATTTGAGGGTTTTTGATCGGGAACATCATAGAACAACATTTTTGGAAGGCTTGTGTTGATTATATCATCATCTAATCCGTGTTCTTCGTCCAAATCGAGGTATTTTGGCTTGAACCCATGTTTTTGAAGATTTTAGGGATTTTCCTTTTGATTTCGATCCCAATCCATTTTTGATCAATTAATTGATGTATAAACGTTGTTTTGGACGTGTTCTACGGATTGTATATCCGTATTTTGAGTTTGTTGGAACCCAATCGGGATTTTTGGTTTTCTAAGGAACCTTGAACATTTAGTATCCGATTAAATGTCTCAAAGGGTTCCCTTCGATTCTTGATCGTGTTTTCCTTTGTTTTCAATTGTTATTCTCGTAGTAACCGTGTTTCCGTTGGATTTCACGAAGGATTGTAGGTGTTCGGGGTTTTCCGGGTTGTGCCGTGTTCATAGGAATATTCGGGTGCCGACGATCGAGGCAAGTATCTTATTATACGACTTGTATCTTGCGACTTGAAATCACGTATTAGGTTATGATGATTTTACTTGCCTTCGTAAATATGTTCCGTTTGAGTTGGTTGTGTATTCCGTAATGTGAAGGCTTTGTGATAATAGTGTTATATTGATATACATGTTAGGTGTTGTGCCATTTGTGCAGGATTGTGACATACATACGGGATGGTTGTACACTTAGTTGTGCAATGTATTGTGTACCGATCGTGTGTTATGTTGGTTATGTGTCGTTGATTGATGACAGTTTGTTGTGAGTGTCTAGATTGTGTTATGTGCGTGGGAGGTACGATGTGGTGGTGATCAACGTGAATGATTAACTGTGCTCATTGTTGTATGAAATGTGACTGTGAATGTGAATATGTGTGTGACCGCTAGGTTCACTCGTGATGGTTCGACGGGACCTACGAGGACTCGTGGCAGTAGACTATGGGGTCAGAACTTAGTGAGGTACTAAGGTCCAATCGTGCTGGTCTGACGAGGCCTACGATAACACATGGCAGTGGACCATGAGTTTTTGGCACAGTGCGTCCAACCGGGTGAGCTCGACGGGGCTAACGGTGACACGTGGCAGTGGACTACGGTGTTAGGACTGTGTGTGTGATTGTTGTGATCGATATAGTCCGTATGAGTTGTTGAACCTACGGAGACACGTGACAGTGGATCACGCTGTCGGAATTGGTTATGTTTGGTTATCTATATGTGGAATAGTCCGTGTGGGTTGTTGAACCTACGGAGACACGTGACAGCGGATCACGGTGTCGGAATTGGTTATGCTTGGTTATCTGTATGTGGAATAGTCCGTGTGGGTTGTTGAAACTACGGAGACACGTGACAGCGGATCACGGTGTCGGAATTGATTATGTTTGGTTATCTGTATGTGGAATAGTCCGTGTGGGTTGTTGAACCTACGGAGACACGTGACAGTGGATCACGGTATCGGAATTGATTATGTTTGTTTATTTGTGCATGGTGTAGTCCGTGTGGGTTGTTGAACCTACGGAGACACGTGACAGTGGATCACGGTGTCATGAATATGTTTTGACAATCAAAGTTTTGAAAGGAAAAGTTTTATGGAGAACTGTTGAGTTATGAAACAAGATTTGGGTTAAGACCCTAAAGTTTTTTGAAAGGATTTGTAACTTGGGACTTGAGGCTTTAAAGATTTTTGTTCCTAAAATTCCCGAGATGATAAGTTTATTTTTTTTAATGCTTCATAGCTTATTTCCCTTGTTAAAACCTCCCGGGAATATTTTGGTACTTGGTTATTAAATTTGATTATGATCAATGTTTGCTCGTTACTTTTCGTATGATTTGATACTTGCACTAGTAAAACAGTGGAGTTTTACTAACCCCCGAGTAATCGGGGGGTGGATGTCTGTTTTGCGTCCAGGTACATGCAGGTTCAGGGGAGCAGTCACAGGATTGGCACCGGAGGATGACGAGCTGCGATATTAATCAAGAGTTGAGAGTTGATAGAGTTTGGTTGTATTGTCAGAGTTGATTTCAGTCTTCCGCTGTATTATGTTTCAACCCCTGTGTGGGTAATGTTGTATAAGTCAGTTTTGTTGATTGAGTTGTGTGACCTCATCGGTCTGTGTACTCACTTGTAAGTGACCATAACGATCTGTAGTATTTTATTGTTTGACCCTGGTCGGGCAAGCATTTGATCGTTTTGTAAGGTATAGCCTGGTAGATCTTCGTAAAAAGGGATCTACGGCGTGTAATATTCCCATATGGTTTTGGGGATGTTACAGTTATACTTTCCAATTCATTATATTTCTTCAAAATTTTCATTCTTAAAGGAAAAAAATAGTTTCCACATAAAGAATATTGATTTTTATCTTAGATTTATATCTGACCCAAGAAGTATTAGAAAT
Source organism: Orobanche coerulescens (assembly GCA_033398695.1). Taxonomy (NCBI): domain Eukaryota; kingdom Viridiplantae; phylum Streptophyta; class Magnoliopsida; order Lamiales; family Orobanchaceae; genus Orobanche; species Orobanche coerulescens. The sequence continues at coordinate 136,748,530 of CM065814.1, read as the reverse complement.
TACACGTTGGTAGAGATCGAGAAGCTTTTGCAGGCTGGTGGAAAAAGTTTGAAAGATTTTCATCCCATGCCAGTACCAGGGAGTCGCTACTTCAATGGATCACGTAATAGATTGGTACTCGATGAGCTAAGATATGATCCAATAGCTCTCTCATTAGAGCATGATAACCTACTACAAAGCATGAATGTCGACCAACGTCGTGTTTACGATGTGATCATGTCTTCAATTAATGATAACAAGGGGGGTTTCTTCATATATGGCTATGGTGGCACTGGAAAGACCTTTGTGTGGAGGACACTATCATCATGTTTGAGGTCGCAAGGAGAAATAGTTTTAAATTTGGCATCAAGCGGTATTGCTTCTCGTTTATGTTGGAAAGTAAAACGCAGCGGAAGCGAAGTTTGAGAAAGATGATAATCGCGTTTTACGCATCCACGAGTATAAGATCTATTTAGGTATGCTAATTAATTAATTACTAAGACTAATAAGCAATTTAAATATTATTTATTAATTAAATATGTTGATAATTAAAATATCCTAATCTAGATCCAAAGATCATAGGATATTACCTTTTGACGAGTATTGGTTGCTTTCGTCTTGATCACTTTGTATTTCTACCTTTAGACCTTCTAGAGTATGATCCGCCTTAACCCGGACGTTGTGTGGGAAACGAGCTACCGGATCTTGTTTGGACAATTTTGGATCGGCCGAACCCTTCTTGTTTGTGATCACTTTATTTTTCTTTGCTTTCTAGTATTTTATGAACACTCTTAGCAAATTAATTGTGTTATCTAAATTGTAGAATCAAAGACACAAGTCTAGATCTACAATTAAATACAAGAGGAAAAATTTGATCACACAACCTCACAAGAAAGCATAAAATCGGCCAACACCCCTTAAGTCTTATATATAGGCTCTTGGACTACTACTAGGGATCTTAAGAAGGATTATGGAAGGACTCCCAATAAATTCATCTTACCTTATTAGGACCCTTCCTAATATAATGAATCTATTAATATCAATTTAGTCCACTAAAAATTTGATATTGCACTTCCTACCAAATCCCAAATTACGAAATTGGGCTTTTTATTAAATATATTATTTCCCGTGTTTAAGATATCGAATGTCCATTAATTAATTATAAGCTACTGACAGCTTTAATTAATTAATATCTCATCCAAGCGTAGTACCACTCGAACCATATTTTTATATCGGAATTAAATCCACCTGCAGGGTTTAATATAATAATCATTATCGAGCTCCTCAAGGGGACATCATCAACCCGCACGAGTCGGGACACGATTTCTAGTAATAATAATAACTGTCGTATAAATAATATTATTGTCCAAGATACGAGGCTTATTGAGTCGATCATTTTGACTCTCACCTATGGTAAATCAAAGCAATAATTATTATAAATACACAATTAAATATTATATACTTAGAATTTAGAAATAATAATTATCCGAGATTTACATTCTTCTTACAGTCAGTACAGAAGACACTATCTCACCTCGATCCAGTTCAACGTATGCAAATACGCTAATGCATGCTAATAGTCAAGACCAACTAATCTCAAGCATACACTACAACCTTTTATATAATTTGTCTAATAATTATATAGGTCGTGAACTATTATATTATTTTATAAGGCACCGATAATGTGATTTTCCGTGTGACACCAACACACCACATTATCTACAATATAAATTAATTAGACATTTCATTTGCATAACCATAACGTGAATAAATATTCAAAACATGTGATTAAATGTAATTAATATTCTCATAGGTAGTTTTAGGGAAATTAGGTAATACAAGCATAAAGTATGCTTTGCAGTATACAATCCTAACAATCTCCCACTTATACTCAAATCATGCTTTTAAGTATACTACTCTATTACATAGTCTCTCATTTCTCCCACTTATACTCAAAGCAATGCTGCCATACACCGTAATCCCATTCCTTCCACATGTCTTTCAAAAACTTTTGAGGGTAGGCCTTTCGTGAAAGGGTTAGCAAGATTATCTTCCGATGCAACCCTGGCTACAACTACGTCTCCTTCATTTACGAAGTGTCGTATGATGTGGTACTTGCGGTTGATTTGTGGGCTCGTGGTTCACTCGAATTTGCGACTGCGCCAATATTTTCACAATAAAGTGTAATACCCTCTGGCAAATTAGGAATCACACTTAAGTCCTGCAGGAAGTACTTGAGCTACACTGCCTCCTTGGCTGCCTCAGAGGCTGCCACGTACTCGGCTTCCATGGTAGAGTTCGAGATGCATTTCTACTTCACACTCCTCCAACTAATGGCTCCACCTCCCAGGCTAAACAAATAACCCGAAGTAGACTTGGACTTTTCTTTGTCCGATGAAAAATCTGACTTAGTGTAACCCACTGGACACAGGTCGTCTGATTGATATACAAGCATGTACTCCATAGTCCTTCTCAGGTACTTGAGTATGTGCTTGAGAGCAATCCAGTGTCCTGAACCTGGGTTTGACTGATATCTAGCAGCCATGCCTACGGCATGACAGATATCTGGTCTAGTGCAAAGCATAGTATACATGAGACTTCCTACAGCAGATGCATAAGGGACCATCTTCATGTCATCTATCTCCTTTTGTGTCTTGGGACACATATCCTTAGATAGTTGAATTCCATGTCTGTAAGGTATAAAACCTTTCTTGGAATTCTCCATGCTAAACCGCTTTAGCACTGTATCGATATAGGATGCCTGGGATAAGCACAACATCCATTTCTTCCGATCACGAAAGATCATTATTCCAAGGATGTGTCTTGCTTCTCCTAAATCCTTCATATCGAACTGCTCAGATAGCCATACCCGTACGTCCGACAATTCCTTCACGTTGTTTCCAATCAGAAGGATATCATCTACATACAGTACAAGAAACACCAACACATTTCCATCTCATTTATTATATATACAACTCTCACTCGGACATTGGACGAATCCGTATGACTGGACAACTTCGTCAAAACGAGTGTTACAATATCTAGATGCTTGCTTAAGTCCATAAATGGATTTCTTAAGTTTGCACACCAAGTGCTCTTCTCCTTTAGCAATGAATCCCTCTGCTTGGTGCATATAGATTTCCTTGTCTAGACTCCCATTCAAGAATGCAGTCTTGACATCCATTTTCCAAATCTCCAGATCCAAATGCGCAGCTATAGCTAAAAGAATCCGGATTGACTTAAGCATGGCTACCGGCAAAAAGGTTTCATCATAATCGATACCCTCTTTCTGAGTGTAACCTTTTGCTACAAGCCTTGCGTTGAAGGTTTCAACCTTCCCGTCACCTCCTTTCTTTCGCTTGTAGACCCATTTACTCCCAATGGCTTGTACACTATCAGGTAGCTCTACTAGCTCTCACACTTGATTGGAATCCATAGATCCCATTTCTGATTCCATTGCTACTTTCCAGGAGTCAGCATCTTTATCTTGGATTGCCTCCTTATAGGTCAAGGGATCTGATTCATCTTCGCCTGGGATTGAGTCTGAAGACTTTCCTACACCTATGAATCATTCCAGCTGACGAACAACCCTCCCACTACGACGAGGCAAATCCTGAGTTGGTGTAAAAGTATCAGAATCGATACGTGGTGCAGTGTTAGTTGGCGCTTGTACGATTGGTATAGATGAAGTCTCGCCCCTCAGCTCTTCCAGAATTATCTCACTCATGGGCTTGTGACTAATCATATAATCCTCTTCCATAAATCGGGCATTGGTGCTAACAATGACCTTCTGATCCTGGGGACTATAGAACAAGCCACCCTTCGTTCTCTTAGGATATCCTACAAACACTCGCACTTCTGTATGAGATGCCAACTTATCAGCTTCCTTATTCAGCACATGTGCTGGAGTACCCCAAATCTGAACATGTCCTAGACTGGGCTTACACCCACTCCACAGATCTGTGGGTGTTTTTGGAACTTATTTCGAAGGCACCAGGTTTAGAATGTACGCCGCTGTTTCTAAGGCGTATCCCCAAAACGAAATAGGTAAATCTGAATAACTCATCATTGATCTAACCATTTCTAAAAGAGTCCTATTCCTTCTTTCAGCCACACCATTTTGTTGTGGAGTTCCCGGCGCGGTGAGCTGGGACGAAATCCCCTCATTCGCCAAGAAATCCAAAAACTCTCCACTAAGGTATTCGCCACCACGATCAGATCGTAGTGACTTGATACTCTTCCCATGACGCTTCTCCGTTTCAGCCTTGAAGTCTCTGAACTTGTCAAAGGCTTCAGACTTACGTCGCATCAAATAGATGTATCCATATCTCAAATAATCATCTATAAACGTGATGAAGTAATCGAAACCACCCCTAGCCTGGATAGTCATTGGACCACATACATCCGTATGAACCAATTCTAACACATTATGAGCACGGTATCCCTTGGTTTTAAAACCCCTTTTGGTCATCTTACCTTCCAGAAAGGATTCACAAATTGGAAATGACTCAACTTGGAGATCATCCAATGGGCCATCATCTACCAATCTTTGAATCCTTCCAAGATTTACATGCCCTAACCGTAAATGCCACAGATATGTTTGGTTTATGCTTGAAGGTTCTTTTCTCTTTTTAGGTTTAGACAAAGAGTTAAGTGATTTATGCATAGGAGTTTGTGCAGTATTAACGATATATAGTCCATCATTAAAAATATCTTTGCAAATATATTCACCGCTTCTTTTCTTAATAATGGCATCACAAAAGAAACTGAATAATCATCGCTTTTTAATTTAGAAACCGAAATTAAATTCATTCTAAAATCCGGTACTAACAATACATTATTGAGGACTAATAATTTATCATTAATCTTCAACTGCACGACTCCCACTGCAATAGCCATAAGCCTGGAATAATCGCCCAAGTTGATGGTAATCTCGTCCGCACTAAGCTGCTTGGTTACCTGAAAACCATGCGAGTCAAAGCAAACATGATCAGTGGAGCCTGAATCAACTATCCATGAAGTGGAAGAACAAGCTGCCAAACATGTTTTCACTACTAGTGCACGAGACATAAATTTCTTAAGAGCAGGGCAGTCCGCTTTAAAATGTCCTTTCTGACCGCACTTGTAGCACTTTCCCTTTGGCTTTTTGTTCGCCTCGGGGTGAGGATCCTTGATTTTTACCTTGAGAGTTGCCACTTGCTTCTGGCCAACCTACTTTTTCTTATTTCCCCATTTGGGTTTGGAAGAAGTAGCACCGGTTGCCGCAAGAATCTGATGATAACCTTGTTTGAAGAGACCTTCAGCAGATTGAAGCTCTGTCAGAAGTTCCGCCAAACTATATGTCCTACGGTTCATATTGTAGTTAAGGCGGAACTGCTCAAAGATTCTTGGCAAGCTGCCTAAGATAATATCGACCTGCGTCTCCGCATCGATAGTAGCCCCCAATATGCTCAGTTCGTTCAAATGAGAGATCATTTCAGAACATGATCCCTTACTGGGGTCCCTTCAGACATTTGGGTTGTTATCAATACCCTCATTGCATTTTGTCTAGCTGCCCGGTTCTGATGACCAAACATCTCGATGAGACTTTTCATTATTTCCACGGCCGAGCCCATCGTCTGGTGCTGATGCTGCAATACATTTGTCAGTGAAGCCCAAATTTAACAGCGAGCCATCTCATCAAACTTTTTCCATTTTCGGAATTCAGCCAACTCTTCAGGAGTGGCATCCGGTTCTGGTTCTAGAGGGCTCTCCTCGATTAAGACAAATTTATGCCCCTCAACAGTCAGGACAATGTCAAGATTTTTTTTTCAATCGGCAAAGTTAGTGCCATCAAGTTTATTTTCTTTGAGAATAACAGCTAGTGGATTGAAAGACATCTGAGATAAAAATTAAAAACATCCATCACATAATGCATAGCAAAATATATCGAAAAACCTTAAAACACAATATATATGCTAACAACCAACACCTCGAAAAATCCGCACATGCAAAGCCACGATCGTGTGGACGTTTACACACACATTTTCCAAGTAGAGTTTTACGTCTTTAATTTTACTATCTAGTCAAATTACGTTATGACAAGTAAAATTACTAGTTGGTTCATCTTGGCCATGTATTAATTAAAATATAGACTCCGATGGGGAGCTTATTAATTAATACACCTAAGTGAACACCATAATTTAACATCCTTAAAATATTATCTTTTAAATAATAGTCCTACAGATGGGGATGTCCTATCATAAAAAGTAATATTTACCTTATGTTATCAGTTTTTAATTTAAAACTAGTGAACCTATAATTAGCACATCCGATATGGAGGAAGACCTTAATGTCAACGTGCATGCTAATTACTTCACAATTTAAATTAATTATGGAGGCCAATTTGATTTTATAAAAAAAAAATCAATTTAATCACTTAGTTATTTTAGCCTTAAGGTTTTTAATTTTTTCGTCCTAACATGCAGAAAACATATCACACATACATTCGTACATGCCATACATCAAAACAATAAAAACCAAAAATAAAGCATGGATAATTAAATTATCCAATTATCATTGTCTTCTTCCTTGAGTTGAACCCGAGAAAATCTTCGACTTGATCTCTCCCACTGAATCAAGCATCTCGTCGCTCCTCCCCCGTCGGGCCGTGGATTTTAAAAATTAAAATTTCACTTTTATGCAAAACTAATTACACAACAAAAATTTAATTTTAAATCCCGACTCTCCAGCGGACGCAACGAACGACGGCGAAACGGATCGGACCAAAAGATGGACGACCCGGCCCGAACAAATAACCGCCCGGACAGTCGCCAGCATGACTGGTAAATGCTCGGCCGCTCGGCACACCTTTCGGCTTGCTATCGGTCGCGGCCGCCAATGATCCCGATCCAGTTGCTCTATATCTTCATGATCCCGTCTTTCCGAATTCGATTACAATTTTATACAAAATAAAATACATCGAAATTATATCAAGATTACACGAAAAATAAAACACTTAGAACTACCCGTGGATTTTCTCACGGGAAAAACTATTACTTGCCTAAAAAAAAGGGCCAAACCAACAATTGCATAATTAATAAAACTAAATGAATAAACCATTCATATAAACCATGATAATTGGATCATATCGCCTGCAAGAACACATCTAGCAAAATATCCCAACATCAAAATATATGAATATTTAAATTGCTATCAATTAATCACCAAAATTAATTAAAATAGCAAAAAGTCTACAAATCCGTCTCCAATACCAATTGTTGGAAAGTAAAACGCAGCGGAAGTGAAGTTTGAGAAAGATGATAATCGCGTTTTACGCATCCACGAGCATAAGATCTATTTAGGTATGCTAATTAATTAATTACTAAGACTAATAAGCAATTTAAATATTATTTATTATTTATTAATTAAATATGTTGATAATTAAAATATCCTAATCTAGATCCAAAGATCATAGGATATTACCTTTTGAAGAGTATTGGTTGCTTTCGTCTTGATCACCTTGTATTTCTACCTTTAGACCTCCTAGAGTTTGATTCGCCTTAACCCGGACGTTGTGTGGGCAACGAGCTACCGGATCTTGTTTGGACAACTTTGGATCGGTCGAACCCTTCTTGTTTGTGATCACTTTATTTTTCTTTGCTTTCTAGTATTTTATGAACACTTTTAGCAAATTAATTGTGTTATCTAAATTGTAGAATCAAAGACACAAGTCTAGATCTACAATTAAACACAGGAGGAAAAATTTGATCACACAACCTCACAAGAAAGCATAAAATCGGCCAACACCCCTTAAGTTCTATAAATAGGCTCTTGGACTACTACTAGGGATCTTAAGGAGGATTATGGAAGGACTCCCAATAACTTCATCTTACCTTATTAGGGCTCTTCCTAATATAATGAATCTATTAATATCAATTTAGTCCACTAAAAAGTTGATATTGCACTTCCTACCAAAATCTCAAATTACGAAATTGGGCTTCTTATTAAATATATTACTTCTGGTGTTTAAGATATCGAATGTCCATTAATTAATTGTAAGCTACTGACAGCTTTAATTAATTAATATCTTATCCAAGAGTAGTTCCACTCGAACCTTATTATTATATGGAATTAAATCCAGCTGCAGAGTTTAATATAATAATCATTATCGAGCTCCTCAAGGGGACATCCTCAAACCGCACGAGTCGGGACACGATTTCTAGTAATAATAATAACTGTCGTATAAATATTATTATTGTCCAAGATACGAGGCTTATTGAGTCGATCATTTTGACTCTCACCTATGGTAAATCAAAACAATAATTATTATAAATACACAATTAAATATTATATACTTAGAATTAAGAAATAATAATTATCCGAGATTTACGTTCTTCTTACAGTCAGTACAGAAGACACTATCTCACCTCGATCCAGTTCAACGTATGCAAATACGCTAATGCATGCTAATAGTCAAGACCAACTAATCTCAAGCATACACTACAACCTTTTATATAATTTGTCTAATAATTATATAGGTCGTGAACTATTATATTATTTTATAAGACACCGATAATGTGATCTTCCGTGTGACACCAACATACCACATTATCTACAATATAAAATAATTAGACATTTCATTTGCATAACCATAACGTGAATAAATATGCAAAACATGTGATTAAATGTAATTAATATTCTCATAGGTAGTTTTAGGGAAATTAGGTAATACAAACATAAAGTATGCTTTGCAGTATACAATCCTAACAGTTTACTACCTGGTGGAAGAACAGTTCGTTCAAGATTTTCCATTCCATTCGAGATTAACGGAGAATCGACATGTAACATCAAACTTGGAAGTCATCTCGCTGAATTGTTAATGAAAAAAAAACTTATCATATGGGATGAGGCACCAGTGATGCACAGACACTGTTTTGAGGCCCTGGACACTTCCTTGAAGGACATAATGAAGAATATTGATCCGGTTAATCAGAAAAAACCTTTCGGAGGTAAAATCGTTGTGTTTGGTGGTGATTTTCGTCAAATATTGTCCGTAATTCCAAAAGCTCGAAGACCTGAAATGGTTGGTGCTGCCATCAATTCATCTCCACTTTGGAAACACTGTAAGGTTCTACGACTGACCAAGAATATGAGGCTGCAAAATACATCATCAGTACAAGAAATGGAAGAGTTACAATGTTTTTCCGAATGGATTGCCAACATTGGTGATGGTACTATTGGGGAACATGACGAAGAAGGAATTACCATTGACATTCCTCATGATTTTTTGATACAAGACTTCGAGGATCCTATTCCAGCAATTGTTGAGAGCACATATCCATCCTATGACATTGACACTGAAGATTCGTCTTACTTTAAAGAAAGGGCGATTTTAGCGCCTACACTTGACGTCGTTGATGAAGTGAATCAATACATGAACGCACAATTAGATGGAGATGGACGCTTATATTTAAGTTCGGATGAACCATGTCATTCAAACAATACTACTGATGTCGTAAATGCACTTCACACAACTGAATTTTTAAATGAAATCAGATCTTCAGGGGTGTTGTGTCGCGATTAACACATCTCAACGGCGATCGACGTAAAGGACCGCGCGACCTAGTCAGCGTCAAATGTGCCACGGCACACCTACCAAACGAAGATCCCAGATCAAGTCCAAGTGCCGAGCGATCGACATCCAGGGCGATCGTCTCTCGGCACATAGCAATCGACTCCAGTTCCCGTCCAAGGACGACCGCCTCATGCCACGTGTATAACCAACATCCGTCGTATCTACTATGACCGGATCTCGGAGTAAAGACCAGCATGCAGATCCGGAAAAGGCGCCGTAGGAGAAGGCCTTTGACTCCAGCCCATCGACAGCTGTCAACGACAAGGACAAATCTCACCAACCGACAGACCCGCCGAAAGGTCCAAAGTGGACCTCCCAAGACAGCGACGTAAGGCACATGGCGTCTTCTCACTGGTTCGCACAACTGGCTGTCAGTAGCAGCCGCGGACTTTAAGGGAACCGACCCACGTGCTGAGACGATCGCCCGCTTATTATAATACAGTAAAGGCGATCGCCCAACTACATCTGTTGGCCACTAAGTATACTGGATACAGCTTGGGAGGTAGTTTAAACTACAAGCTGTACTGATTTTAAATCTGAGTGGGTAGCGGAAGTCTTAAATACAATAAGTTGATGTGGATACAACAACTCGATGTGCAGTGTATACTTAAATAATCACAGTAATTAAAACAAGTAAGGCAGAAGGCAAATAACACAATATTTAAAGTAGTTCGAGGTAAACCCCTCTACGTCCACTGGTCCTCCACACAGGAGTAAAAAGTTTATTATAATTACTACGTACACAACTACGTAATTATAAAAACACACAATCAATATATCGTTCACACATATTGATATAAAGATCTTAGCTTCAACCGTTCACACAGATTGGTTTGAGCTAATGCTTGACTTGATTCTTCACACACAGTTATGAAGCTTCGTCTTCCTCAATGCAAATCCTTCACACACAGTTCCGGAGAAGCACAGATTACTCAGTCCACACAGGGCTGATCTGGCTGATGAAGTGTTGTTCAAGATGTTGAGCATTGTATATCTCTTAGATCTGAGTTGAAGTAAGCTTTGGAGATATGTTTTGCTCTGATGATAACTTTGATAGCTTTGATAATTTCAGTCAATTAGATAACTTGGGTGTCTGATCTTCAACGCCTTGATGAGATATATATAGTCTTCTGGAAAATATATCCGTTGAGATAAATCCGTTGAGCAAGATTCCATTCCAACGGGATGAAAAACACGATCCGGAATTTGCGGGATTTGAAGATCTTTTGACTGACAGTATTTAAATACTTTATCCTTGAGTATTTAAATACTTCTTATTCAACGGGACATGACTTCTGAAGATTCCTTCTTTGTCCTGTTGAGAGCTGTATGGAAGATCACTGTATGGTGATTCGAGACAGTTTCCATACTTGGTCTTTATAAGACTTCTTTGCTGTACTCAGAAGATCCACTATATGCTGGATTTGAGACAGGTCTTCGATACAGGTTGACACTTCAACTTTTCGATATAGTTTCCTTACTGTATTGAGGATTGGCATATATGTCAAAACCTTTTATCAACATAATTCGATACAGTGAATGATTATCCTGGCTGTTTCGATACAGAGTATATGTTTTCCCAACAATTTCCCCCTTTTTGACAATTTGCCAAGACTTTAAAACTTTCAAGTCTTCTTGATGATGCCAAAACCTTCTTCATGAAATAATCTTCTTTTGATGACTTCTGACAGATTTCTTGGTCTTCTGTTAAATGGTCTGTCTTTCAGCAACTTAGTCTAATTTATGAACTGCTCGCAGGCGAGTTCGATACAGCTAAGAATTTTTTTTACAATTTAAGCTTATGATTGGCGCACAGGCACAATCTTACAATGTATTCTAAATGCATACAACTGAAATTTATGAACTGTTCGTAGACAAGTTCGTACAGTTTAATTTTCAAACAAGTTTCTATACTTGTGATTGTTATCTCAACAATTTAAGTTTATGTAATCATACATCAATGTAACATCCCAATTCACAAATGGGACATTACACGCCGTAGGACCCCCGTGAGGTCTACCAGGCTAACTCGTGACACATGAACCACAATGATAACATGAAAGATGTACCCAAAAAGTAAATAAGGTCGTGGCCTCGGCCAAAACATTTTAACGGAGTACATGAGACATAAATTAAATACCAAAATGTTGCCCACGCAGGGGACTTAAACCATGTTAAAAAATAAACCAACTATCTCCAGTACTCAACAAAAGCAATGACAAAACAGAAAAATGCACACTCGAGCCACATCGTCATCATGCCAACCCATCCTTTGCATGCGCATCCCGTGCCAGCTCCTCAGCTCGACCAGTACCTGAAATGCATAAAACGCATTTCCCCCATTTAAGGGGTTAGCATTCGAATAGCTAGTGCAAGTACATAATTACACAACATTATATACATACCCGATTCAACGCAAATAAATCGTTAGGATAAATCATTTTGAAAATCAATATTCCGGAATATCACATTAACACCAAAGCAGTGTATTAACAAGTTTCCCACATCACGATTATCCACGCTTGGTAACTCGCGACCGTACCCATTAGTATCGGTCCCCAGAGGTCCCGTCAGACCGTCCCCAGGTGAGAAACCACTTCCGCGGCCGTACCCATTAGTATCGGCCCCCAGAGGTCCCGTCGAACCGTCCCCATGTGGAAGAACATCAACACACGCACCCAATTCCACTTCCATGGCCGTACCCATTAGTATCGGCCCCCAGAGGCCACACGCCATCCCCAGGTGGAAGAGAAACAATCACATTCGTTCAATAAAACCATTTACATCATTCGCATCAAAATCATACGCACATAACGGAATGTAATACATGTACTTGCCTTGAACACGATGAAACAAGGGAAACAACGAAGGAATATGTTTTGGTCCGAACAATCCTCCCAAATCCGCTCCTAACACAACAACGGTATACAACAAGTCTCAATAATGCGGAAAGGTAAGAATTAATCCTAATTCTACCCGTTGGGACAATTCATCGGACACCAAGAGTGCATAAGGAAATGAAATCGGTCAATGGTATAACAACGGGATTTCATCCCAATCAAAAACAAGAAAACCATGGGTCGCGTGAATACTATCAAAATCTAATAACAACATCGGTTAATTCGAATTAAAACACAAGATCACCACCAAACCCTCCCCAAAATCATACTAGGGTTGAAGGAGTTCTTACCTCTTGAAGATTCAAGCCCTATAATCCGAAGAACACGTGCTAGATCCACAATCCGAGCTACACGATCGAAGGAGGATGAAGAAAATCAAACACTCAAATGATTTGTGAAGGAAAAACCCTCCTCAAGCTCTCTCTCGGTTGTAGGTGAAGAAAAGGAAAAGAAATGAGTGAAATGCTCAAAAACGAATTTATAGGGTTGACTCGATCGACAGACTCGACCGTGTCCGCTCGACACGGTCGCGGCGCGCACTGCCGGCAGGACTCGACCGTGTCTGCTAGACACGGTCGCGGCGCGGAGGGGCCTTCCGATAGTGACCCGTCCGATGACTTCGGCATGACTCGACCGTGTCTGGAACACGGTCGGGCCCGGGCCGGTTACAGCTTATCCGGAAGAGTTCAACTCGTCATGCTGCACGACACGGTCGGGTCTCGAGGCGAGACTTCGGCATTTCCGGACGAGTACGGCACGGGCCGTGTCGGACGACACGGCCGAGTTCGGTCGGCAGTGATCGGCCAATAACTGAAAAAATGAGCGGGTGAGCTAAAACGACCATAACTCTCTCGTCCGGACTCCGATTGACTCACCGTTTGAACCATTGGAAAGCTAATTCGATGCTCTATAATATTGCAACGATTTAGAATTTTTGGAGTTACCAAAAATTAATGGTGATCTAACAAAGTCGAACTCATAAGAGGAAAGTTGAAACAATGAACAATAATGATACACAACTCGATGTTTTTCCGAACGGTGAACAGGGTGAATGAACATGATTGATGAATGATTATAATTGAGTGAAAATACACTGAGTGACAATTACAGACTGATAATTACTGAATGAAAATGAATGAATTACAACCGGGTATTACATTATCTCCCCCTAAAAATAAGTTTCGTCCCGAAACTTACAACACGAATAACTCGGGGTATCTCGACCTCATACTCTCCTCCGTTTCCCACGTGGCTTCCTCGGATCCATGCCTCGACCACTGCACTTTGATCAAAGGAATGGTTTTATGCCTGAGTTGCTTCACTCGACGCTCTAAGATCTGAATCGGCCTCTCCTCGAAGGTAATGTCGGGCCCCAACTCGATCTCTCCAAAATCAATAATATGGCTAGGGTCCGATACGTACTTCCTAAGCTGGGAAACATGAAATACGTTATGCACGTGACTCAGGGACGGCGGCAAGCCTAACCGATACGCAAGCTCTCCAACTCTATCTAAAATCTCAAACGGCCAGATATATCTCGGACTAAGTTTACCCTTCCGACCGAAGCGGTAAACTCCCCGTGTCGGCGACACCTTAAGCAAGACGTGATCTCCCACCTCAAACTCCAACGGTCGGCGACGTGTATCGGCATAAGACTTCTGCCGACTCTGGGCCGTTAACAATCTATCCCGAATTAGAGTAATCTTCTCTCTCGTCTCAACTACCATATCGGGCTCGGTACCAATCAGCTCGGACGCATCGTCCCAACACAACGGCGATCTACACCTCCTCCCATACAACGCTTCGAATGGTGCCATTTTGATCGAGGCATGCCAACTATTGTTGTACGTGAACTCGATCAACGGCAAGTGTGTCTCCCAATCATCCTTCCAATCTAAAGCACAGGCTCGTAACATATCCTCTAGCGTCTGTATCGTCCGCTCAGACTGTCCGTCTGTCTGAGGGTGGTAGGATGTACTAAGTCTCAACTCGGTTCCCAAAGCTCTATGAACGGCCTGCCAAAAATGTGATATGAACCGGCCATCACGATCCGAAACAATACTCTTAGGAGTCCCATGCAATCTCACGACCTCTGCAATAAATACTCGTGCTAGTCTCTCCGGCCCCCAAGTGTCCTTAATACTTAGAAAATGGGCTGATTTGGTTAGTCGATCAACAACGACCCAAATCATGTTCATTCCCGTCCGAGTCTTAGGCATACCGGTAATGAAATCCATAGAGATATCCTCCCATTTCCACTCCGGGATAGGAAGTGGTCGTAACAGCCCCGCGGGTCGCTGATGCTCGATCTTAACCTGCTGACAGGTCAGACACCTCGACACAAACTCACTAACGTCTGTCTTCAAATTACTCCACCAGTAGTTGCTCCTCACATCCTTGTACATTTTACTCGTACCAGGATGTATGGAGTAAGGTGTAGCATGAGCTTCACTCAAGATTTTACGTCTCACTCAATATCACTCGGTACACAAAGTCCGCCGCGAAACCTCAAAACTCCATCATCGTGAACCACAAATCCAGGGGCTTTCCTTTTCCACAATTCCTCCCTCAACTGTACCAAAAACGGATCGTCATATCGCTTCGCCATGATATCATCGATCAAGGACGAAGTGATCTCTAACGCACATAATGGCCTGAACTCTCCGAACCCAAACCTCAATATTCAGACAGATGAAATCTCGCTGGATCCTACTCATGTGTAAGTACCTCTAACATCTGCAAAGCCATCGGTTTTCGGCTCAACGCATCAGCCACTACGTTGGCCTTACCCGGATGGTAAAGTATCTCGAGGTCGTAATCTTTAATTAGCTCTAACCACCTACGCTGCCTCATATTCAACTCTTTCTGGCTGAAGATGTACTTCAGACTCTTGTGATCCGTAAAAATCTTACACGATGACCCATAGAGGTAATGCCTCCAGATCTTTAAGGCGAAAACGACCGCAGCTAACTCCAAATCGTGTGTGGGATAATTTACTTCATAAGGTTTCAATTGGCGGGACGCATAAGCAATCACTCTGTCTCTCTGCATCAAAACACATCCTAGACCAAGGCCCGAAGCATCACTATACACTACGAAATCCTTGTTCCCCTGAGGCAACGCTAACACGGGTGCGGTAGTCAAACGTCTCTTTAACTCGTCAAAACTGTCCTGCCTATCTGCAGTCCACTCGAACTTCTGAGTTTTCTGGAGCAACTGAGTGAGTGGTCTAGCGATCCTAGAAAATCCCTCAACGAATCTACGGTAATAGCCGGCAAGACCCAGAAAACTCCTCACCTCCTTCACATTCTTAGGCGGCTCCCAAGCCATCACTGCCTCTATTTTCTGCGGATCTACCCGAACTCCCTCTGCTGAAATCACATGCCCGAGGAACGTCACTTCCTCGAGCCAAAACTCACACTTAGAGATCTTCGCGCATAACCGCTCAGCCTCAAAGTGTCTAATACAATCCGAAGATGTAAGGCGTGCTCCTCTCGACTCCGTGAATAGATAAGAATATCGTCAATAAAAACGACTACGAATTTGTCCAGATACTCAATAAAAACTTTGTTCATCAACCGCATGAACAACTGCTTTGGGCATTAGTTAGCCCGAAAGGCATAACCACAAACTCGTAATGGCCATATCTCCTCCGAAAGGCGGCTTTGAATATCGACGCCCAATCCTCAATCGGTAGTAGCCCGATCGCAAATCAATCTTGAAAAGACTGCCGCCTCAAGCCGATCAAACAAATCGTCAATCACGGGCAAAGGGTATTTATTTTTGATGGTCAACTTGTTTAATTCTCGAAAATCGATGCATAAACGCGATCCATCCTTCTTCTTGACAAAAGTACAGCGCACCCCAAGGCGATGCGCTGGTCGAATATACCCTTTATCTAACAACTCTCCCAATCGATTCTTCAACTCTAGCATCTCCGACGGTGCCATACGGTACGGTGCTCGAGAAATAGGGGCCGCATTCGGCTCAAGGTCAATAGGAAACTCCACCTCTCGATGTGGTGGTAATCCCGCAAGTCATCCGAAATACATCGGGTACTCGCTAACAACTGGAATCGACGATATGTCAACCCCACCATCTTCCGCCCGCAGAGCGAAACACCGTAGCCGACACAACCTTGGTTCAAAAGTTTCATCGCCTTCAAGGCGCTAATCACACACCCCGATCTACGGCTTACGGTAGACGAGAGTATGCTCGGTGCCGTCCTCGGCAACTATCGTGATGGTACGAGTCCGATAGTTCATGATAGCACCATGACGATCCAACCAATCGTCCCCGAGGATCAAATCCTCACCCTTGAGGTCTATAACAATGAGATTCGAGGGCCAATCCCGGCTCCCGATCCTCACTGGGCAATCCCTAACTTCCCGGTCCCCAACCATACGATCCCCGCTGGGCGTACCCACTACAAACGGCTCACACTCAAACAAGCAGTCAAAACCAATACGACTCACACAATCCGAAGCTATAAAGGAATGGGTCGCACCCGAATCAAAAAGTACTGAAACTGGATGAGTAAGGATCCGAGTGGTACTGACGCCACCGAATGTCCGCCTCCTCCGTGCGCCTCATCCGATATAATCGGGATGGATCGAGCCCGAACTCGGCGCCGCGCGGCGATTGGTGACTCGACCCCTACCACGACTCGAACCTGCGGAACATGAGTAGCCGGTGAACCGAGATCCTCTCGATCGGCGGGGCGATCGTAAATCTAGCGGCCACGTGGCCCTCTCACAATGAGCCGCTCGATGCCCTGGCATCGCAAGTAAAGCAAGTAACTAACGGAAGTGGGCAATCCTTCACAACGTGCTCGGCCGATCGCAATTAAAACAAACTCTCCCGCCAAGTGCAACAGATCGATGAATGGTTACCCCGAGATCCACCGGCTTTGAAGAAACGGCCTCTTCCTGTGTGTGTAGGAGCGAACGAGACCTCGAAACGACCACCTTTTCCGCCGAGAACCCACCAAGAGTCTTCGCTTCTTAGCTTCCGAAACCGACTCGATTCCGGGATGACCATCTCGATCGCGCAGCGATCACGGTATTCCTTCAAAGTGGCACACATGAGCGGCGCCATACTCGCCTAATATGCGGCTTCATGCGCATATTGAAGTATCGGATTTTATCGGCCTCCGTTCTCACTTGATCCCTCACGAAGCCCAACTGCTGATTGTAAGAAATGATGGCCTGAGAAATAGGCACATCCTGAGGTGTAGCGGTGAAGAACTCCACAATTCTGCGCTCCTTGACTGGCGGCGGACAATATTCTGCTTCCATAGCAGCCCTGAACTCATCCCAAGTGGCCCGACGATCTCTGGGCGCAACGGCCTCCCACCATTCCGCAGCTTCCTTATCCAGGAGGTACTGGGCAATGTGTACCCTCCTGTCCTCAGGACAAGCTACGGCATCGAAGGTCCTGGACAACTGAAAGAGCCAATTCTCCCATCCAAGGGAGTCAGAAGATCCGGAGAAACGAGGAGGGTGCATCTTAGTCACCGTTTGAAGCCACTTACTAGCCTCCTCTTCCGGTGTCGGGGGAGGATTCTGACGTCCACCCTGAGCTATCTGAGTAAGTTGGGCTACCAACTGCTGAAGTACGGCAAGAGCTCCAGGTCGGCATTATTACCCGACGGCACTGAGTGAGAGGCTGAGTCCGCAGAGGACTGGGAAAGTGAGCCCTCCTCATTATCAGCACCACGACCACGGCCTCGGCCGCGTCCCCTAGCCGGTCTACCACGACCTCTCAACATACTGAAGGAAAATAAGAAAAGAACAAGATCAGAAAGATTCACAGTTCACAAAGTTGGTAACACAAGTCACGATTCTGAACAATGCAGGAGAACGAATTACAGAAATATAAGAGTTCGAGGAGACTTACAGCCACGGGTCGCACGAAAAGACGGTAGCATGATGATATTAGGCTCAACAACTGACTCTAATGACGCAATTGACAGACCCAAATTTCACCGACAGCCTAGGTATTCAAAACCTAAGCTCTGATACCATAATTGTAACATCCCAGTTCACAAATGGGACATTACACGCCGTAGGACCCCCGTGAGGTCTACCAGGCTAACTCGTGACACATGAACCACAATGATAACATGAAAGATGTACCCAAAAAGTAAATAAGGCCGTGGCCTCGGCCAAAACATTTTAACGGAGTACATGAGACGTAAATTAAATACCAAAATGTTGCCCACGCAGGGGACTTAAACCATGTTCAAAAATAAACCAACTATCTCCAGTACTCAACAAAAGCAATGACAAAACAGAAAAATGCAGACTCGAGCCACATCGTCATCATGCCAACCCATCCTTTGCATGCGCATCCCGTGCCAGTTCCTCAGCTCGGCCAGTACCTGAAATGCATAAAACACATTTCCCCCATTTAAGGGGTTAGCATTCGAATAGCTAGTGCAAGTACATAATTACACAACATTATATACATACCCGATTCAACGCAAATAAATCGTTAGGATAAATCATTTTGAAAATCAATATTCCGGAATATCACATTAACACCAAAGCAGTGTATTAACAAGTTTCTCACATCACGATTATCCACGCTTGGTAACTCGCGACCGTACCCATTAGTATCGGTCCCCAGAGGTCCCGTCAGACCGTCCCCAGGTGAGAAACCACTTCCGCGGTCGTACCCATTAGTATCGGCCCCCAGAGGTCCCGTCGAACCGTCCCCAGGTGGAAGAACATCAACACACGCACCCAATTCCACTTCCATGGCCGTACCCATTAGTATCGGCCCCCAGAGGCCACACGCCATTCCCAGGTGGAAGAGAAACAATCACATTCGTTCAATAAAACCATTTACATCATTCGCATCAAAATCATACGCACATAACGGAATGTAATACATGTACTTGCCTTGAACACGATGAAACAAGGGAAACAGCGAAGGAATAGGTTTTGGTCCGAACAATCCTCCCAAATCCGCTCCTAACACAACAACGGTATACAACAAGTCTCAATAATGCGGAAAGGTAAGAATTAATCCTAATTCTACCCGTTGGGACAATTCATCGGACACCAAGAGTGCATAAGGAAATGAAATCGGTCAATGGTATAACAACGGGATTTCATCCCAATCAAAAACAAGAAAACCATGGGTCGCGTGAATACTATCAAAATCTAATAACAACATCGGTTAATTCAATTAAAACACAAGATCACCACCAAACCCTCCCCAAAATCATACTAGGTTGAAGGAGTTCTTACCTCTTGAAGATTCAAGCCCTATAATCCGAAGAACACGTGCTAGATCCACAATCGGAGCTACACGATCGAAGGAGGATGAAGAAAATCAAACACTCAAATGATTTGTGAAGGAAAAACCCTCCCTCAAGCTCTCTCTCTCGGTTGTAGGTGAAGAAAAGGGAAAGAAATGGTGAAATGCTCAAAAACGAATTTATAGGGGTTGACTCGATCGACAGACTCGGCCGTGTCCGCCTGACACGGTCGCGGCGCGCACTGGCCGGGTAGGACTCGACCGTGTCTGCTAGACACGGTCGCGGCGCGGAGGGGCCTTCCGATAGTGACCCGTCCGACAATGACTCGGCATGACTTCGGCCGTGTCACGAACACGGTCGGCGTCGGCGATCGGTTACGCTTATCCGGAAGAGTTCGACTCGCCGTGCTGACGACACGGTCGGGTCTCGAGGCAGAGACTTCGGCATTTCCGACGAGTACGGCACGGGCCGTGTCGGACGACACGGCCGAGTTCGGTCGCGATGATCGGCCAATAACTGAAAAAATGAGCGGGTGAGCTAAAACGACCATAACTCTCTCGTCCGGACTCCGATTGACTCACCGTTTGAACCATTTGAAAGCTAATTCGATGCTCTATAATATTGCAAAGATTTAGAATTTTTGGAGTTACCAAAAATTAATGGTGATCTAACAAAGTCGAACTCATAAGAGGAAAGTTGAAACAATGAACAATAATGATACACAACTCGAAGTTTTTCCGAACGGTGAACACGGTGAATGAACATGATTGATAAATGATTATAATTGAGTGAAATTACACTGAGTGACAATTACAGACTGATAATTACTGAATGAAAATGAATGAATTACAACCGGGTATTACAATCAACACAGTAGATTACGAGTTGTAATCTTTCAAGACAAACAAACACTTTTATTGATATTCAAGAGAAAGATACAAGGTTTGCTGTTTCGAAAGAAGAATTACAAATAAACACTATTACAAGGATTTCAGCTCTTATAGTCCACATGTCTCCATGGCTTTTTCCCTGGATCATTCTCGGTTCCACGCCACCAGTTCTGTAGGGAATCGTTTCCTCGATCTTGGTATATTGCTCTACCTTCATAGGATCTGTCAAAGGCAAGAATCCAGTCTTCTGGATGGGTGATCCGATCTCCTCTTTTATGCTTAGATTTCATATCTAGCTGGAGTGGGAGTTTTCCTTCTTCTAGCATCTTCGTGAATTTGTCTGCAGCCTCCGCTAAAGTCTGATAGCTTTTGAAGATGGCGGATTGCCTGATGAGTTTAACAAAGTATCTCATCAGTTCATTATTCCTCCATTGCTTCAACTCATCGACAGTTGGATGGCGGTTGGTCGACAGACGGATCTCAGAAGGTCTTTGAATTAAGTTTTGCCACGGGACATTTGGATCATGAAATTCAGGTCGGGAGCCTAAAATCTTAAAACTTTGAGAGGGAGGGGCTAGCTTGTTCAATTCAGCGGTAATGCTGTCTTGAGCAGCATTGAATTCCCTTTCATGCTGTAACCTTATTCTCCTTGCAGCTTCTCTTGCTTCTTCCCCCTTTTTGGCATCATCAAGACGTCCTAGGATTTCAAGTGCGGTATCCTGTTTCGTCTCAATGTTTGTCATTCTTTCTACAAGGGTGGAAAGCACCTCCGACATATCCTTGATACTTTTTTCGTGGGCTCTCAAGTGAGAAGTGGTTTCGATCATAGCAGATGCGGTCTTGGCTTCAGCAATGCGCATTTTGGATGCTTCTTCTCTCAGGAGTTGCTCTTGTTTCTCTTGCATGATATTCAGTGCTTGCTTGAATACTTCTGGCATTATAGCGAAGGCCTCGACAACACGAGAAACTTCATGCTGTAATGTAGTCATCTCTTCGACTGCAGAAGTGTGCATCCAATTAAGAGCTTTCTCGACTGAGTACAGGGCATTAACTGCATCCTGTATGAAGACAGTTTGAAGACCGAGAGCACGCAGCCGCTCTTTCCTAGCAGCAGTGCTTGGAGAATCTGGCTTAGCAAAGTCTTCGGCACTATTCAACCTCCTCAGATTCATGTTAGGGCGTGAAATGAGTTGGATTTCCTCAGGTATATTACCGTCCTCGGATTCCACGGTTGATGGGGAGGGAGCAGCATTTTCGGGTTCGGCGGCAGGGGGTGCTATGTCCTCCTGTTGTGAAGGTGCGTCTGTAGACATGGATACAGGAGGGACTGATTCCTCCTGTTGTCTCTCAGCAACAACTTCTTCTTCTTGAGCGGCGGCAGGCTCGGGTGCCTGTTCCAAAACTATTTCTTCTTTCTCGACTTGAGGGACTGATTCCTCGTCGTCAGGAATGTTCTATTGTTGTGGCGAAGGGGACTCACTTCGACTTGATGGCCCTTCGTCATCCTTGGGTTGAGAGGCATCTCTGTCTTGAGCCTCTTCACGACTCATTCTCAGACCAGCTTGTAAAGCGTCATCATCGTCGTCTGAGTCATCGTCATCTTTTGGATTTTGAGGAGAGTCCTCGGACTTATCTTTTTCTTTTCTCCTTGCGTCATATTTTTGCAGTAAATGACTTTCAATAAGTTCCTTGCAGTTGAGATTGTCCTATTGGATCAGGGCTTCAACCTGTGTTGAGTCCGTCACTTCCAATATAAATTTCTCTTCATGGCTCCATTCGCTCCAGTTGTATAACGTGTCATACGGAGCTAGCCTGTAGCTTTTCCATGTAAGGAATCTTTCATATGCATGGTCAATCTTCACGGAGAGAAGGGTTTTGTTGATAATGGTGTCCGGGGAGGGACTGCGTACAACGTCTGAATCCGCTGTAGCGAAGGGTTCCTCTACAGGTGTGGGATCCTGTAGGGAAGTAGGATTCCTTACAGGGGATGGTGCCCCGAAGGAAGATTGATCCTGTACGGGTGTGGAATCCCGCATAGGAGAAGTAGTTGTTGGCTCCGCAGGGGCAGCCGACTCGCTAGAGTCTTCTACGTTGGCAGATGTCCGATTATCCGTCTTAGCCACCAAAGGCTCAGGATCTACTGTCGATACAGTAGCGGGCACCTCTTCCACAGGGGTTGGGCCCTGGGGTAGTTCTTCAGTGGGTTGCGCCACGGTGGAAACTTCTTCGGAAGTTTTGGTGGTTTTAGCTTTAGAAAGCCTCCTTAGCTTCCTTTTCGGCTTCTCACCAGCAGTCGGTGTCTTGCTGTGAGATCTTTTCCTCTTATTTGAAGACTCCACATCCTGGGACTTCAAAGAAACATCCCTTGGGTCTTCAGACACGGGCATACTTCGAATTTTAGGGTGATTGCAGACCAGAGTGCTCTGGTTATACGCCGAAGGCTTGCCTAAGTATATCCGGGAGCTGTTTTTCTTTGCATCAGCGGATTGTGAAAGTCCGCATTTCGTCAAAATATGGTTTAAAATTAAACCAAATGACTTCTTCTGGGTGGTAGGCTTGCATACTTCCTCCTGCAAGCACTTCAAGATTATCTGGCACCAATTGACCTTTTCACGGGTCAAAATCGCAACCATTATCCTAAATCTCAGATTTGTGCACATTTTGAATGCACCAGTTCGATTCTCGATGATCCTGCAGCAAAAATCATGTAAATACACATATGGCAGGCAAAAATTCTTCTTGTGACATGTGGTTTGAACCATGTCAACAACAGTTGAGCC
This sequence comes from Orobanche coerulescens, assembly GCA_033398695.1. Classification (NCBI taxonomy): domain Eukaryota; kingdom Viridiplantae; phylum Streptophyta; class Magnoliopsida; order Lamiales; family Orobanchaceae; genus Orobanche; species Orobanche coerulescens. The sequence continues at coordinate 136,725,098 of CM065814.1, read as the reverse complement.
GGTGAACAACCCATAATACTTCGTTATCAGCTCTTGAGATCCAAACGTCTCAAGTTGATCCATTGTCAGGCCATCAGCAGGTAGCCTGTAAATATTCTGGAGAAGATCTCGATCTATATAGATCTCTAGTCCTTGAATGGTAGCAGTGATATCAGCAACGTGACCTCCTTGGGCCATCGACAAAAATCGAACGGCGGCGTTGAGGTAAAATTCCTCAACCAGGTGAACATCGTACTTCTCAGCGGTTTGACTTCCAAGGCGGTAGAGGCCTTGTTGACGGAGACGAGTGATAATGAACTCCATGGGTTCGGCGTCATTGGTTTGAGCGAGAATGCGTTCGATGACGACAGATCTTGAGAAGATCCGTCCATCGATGATGTTAGCGGTTTTCTTGAGTGCGGGCGAAGATGTCTGACCAGCCATTGATGATTGTTCAAGAAAATGTGAAAGAGAATAACTGAAATTTGCAGTCAAATGCAGAAAAGTATGTAGGCTGTGTTTGCTTGAGAACTCTTAATTTTTGTAGAAAGCGTAAAGAGTCTCTAATGGCAGTATCAGTCCTTTTATAATGGGCGGCGAAGTAGGGTATTGCAGTGTATGAATGGTCAGATTTTAAGGGATGGGAGCCGGTTTTTGAAATCAACGATCAGAATGGACTGAGTGTAACTGGTACACTTATCCATTAACATGTTAAAATATGAGCGGGTCCCACTTCTGACATTTGTTGTCACCCTTAATGCCTGAAACGACGGTTTTAAAATATTAAACAATTTGAAAACATCGCGGCTTTTGAGATTCAGTTGTCCAGATGTCGTGTAAGGCATTTAATGTAAATGACGTTTGACATGAAAACAGGGCACGTGGACAAAAATCATTTAAAAATGAAATAATATAATATATACTGAATCGAAATCCTATAGTATGTATTGTATCCGCGACGATACAACATTCCCCCTTAAAAGGTACATATAGGTTTTAAATTCCATACAACAATTTTTGGATTAATGTTGTATTCATGGGTCATACTGTATTCCCCCTTAATTATTGCACATGTCAGCTGTAGGATGATTCATATTGCTTCGTTCCCTACAGTGCTGTATTGAAGGCTCTGAATGTACAAATAATTAACGGTTGATACTGTATTCTTGGGTCTTACAGCATTCCCCCTCAATTGTTGAGTAAAAACAGTAAATTACTTACAGGGAGTCGGGCTGTAGCATTCCCAATTCTTGTCTAAGCATGTTGAATCTGGATGTGTCGAGCGGCTTGGTGAAGATGTCGGCCAACTGAATGTCTGTATGAACCTTTTCGAGGCGAACATCTTTGTTCTCGACATGATTCCTTATAAAATGATGCTTCATGTTGATATGCTTAGTGCGCGAGTGCAGGACAGGATTGTGCGTTATTGCAATTGCACTCGTGCTATCACACATGATTGGAGTCTCTCTGGATTCAATTCCATAATCTGACAACTGCTGCTGCATCCAAAGGATCTGCATACAGCAACTACCAGCAGGATAGTATTCTGATTCAGCCGTGGAAAGTGAGTTAGCCAATTGCTTCTTACTTAACCAAGAGACGAGTCTAGGTCCAAGAAAGTGACAAGTTCCACTTGTACTCTTCCTATCTAGCTTGCATCCTCCGAGATCCGAGTCGCTGTATCCAACTAAATCGAATCTGCCTTCCTTAGGATACCATAGTCCTACATCGACTGTTCCTTTAATGTACTTCAGGATTCGTTTAGCTGTATTGAAGTGTGACTCCTTAGGTGCTACTTGATATCTCGCACACACTCCAACAACAAACTGGATATCGGGTCTGCTAGCCGTTAGGTACAGGAGCGAACCAATGAGCTTCCTGTAGAGTGATTGGTCAAACGGGTTTTCGGCTTCATCAGCACTAATTTGCACGGAAGTGCTCATGGGGGTTGACGATAATTTGGAAGTGTTCATTCCAAATTTGTTCCGAAGTTCCTTGCTGTATTTTTCCTGGTTGATGAAAATACCTGTAGGCAACTGCTTTACCTGCAAACCTAGGAAATAACTAAGTTCCCCCATCATACTCATTTCAAATTTACTTTGCATGAGATGAGAGAACCTTTGACACAAAGCAAGGTTAGTTGAACCAAAAATTATATCATCTACGTAAATTTGTACCATAAGAAGGTCATCACCTTCTTGTATTTTGAACAAGGTCTTGTCCACAGCACCTTTCTCGAATCCATTATTGGTTAGATATTGGGACAGGGTCTTATACCAGGCTCTAGGGGCTTGCTTAAGTCCATACAGTGCTTTTCTTAGCCTGTATACTAGGTCGATGCCGTCTGTGTTGGCAAACCCTGGTGGTTGTTCAACATAAACTTCTTCGGCAAGGTCTCCATTCAGGAATGCACTCTTGACGTCCATTTGGTATACAATAAAGCTCTTATGGGCGGCAAAGGCTAAGAATATCCTAATGGCTTCTAGTCTGGCTACAGGGGCGAAGGTTTCATCATAGTCTATGCCTTCCTCCTGACTATAGCCTTGTGCGACTAGTCTGGATTTATTCCTTATAATAAGTCCATTTCGATCCTTTTTGTTTCGAAACACCCATTTGGTTCCTATAACCGATTGATGTGTAGGTCTGGGTACAAGATACCATACATTGTTTCTTTCGAAACCGTTAAGCTCTTCTTCCATAGATGTTATCCAATGAGAATTATTAAGAGCGTCTATGGTCGAAACAGGTTCGGACTGGGCTAAGAATACAGCGATAGTGCACATATTGAGTCTTCTAAGCTCGGATTGAGATTTCCATTCAGGAAACTGTGATATCTCAGTATCAAGTTCTTCTTGTGCACAAAGTACATTTCCTTGTGTACTCTGTATTCTCCTACGAGTAGAAACACCAGCATTTATGTTTCCAATGATCAGCTCTTGCGGGTGATCTCTCAACCATCTTCGGTCGGGTTCTAATTCGGGGTCCCGTACTATATCGAGAGTTTCTGTAGATACAGCTTCAACTTGTACAGCGTCGGCTTCATCCACGTCGATTCTTACAGCTGCGGGGTTGATTTCTAGATCAACGACAGGTTCTATGGGAGTTGGAGGATCCAAGATAGTGAGTTGTTGGATGTTCTGAGTAATATCATCTACTCCTGTAGGGTCATGGTGAGGTTCGTCGAACACTACATGAACTGATTCCTCAATCGTCAGCTTCCTTTTATTAAAGATCCTGTAAGCTTTGCTGACGGAGGAGTATCCTACAAATATTCCTTCATCTGATTTCTCATCAAAGGTTCTAAGTTGATCTTTCCCATTATTCAACACATAACACCTGCATCCAAATATGTGAAAATATGAAACTAACGGAGTTTTGTTGTTCCATACCTCATATGCTGTTTTGTTATGGTGCTTGTTGACGATACAGTGGTTTTGAGTGTAGCATGCTGTATTGGTTGCTTCACCCCAGAAACGCTGTGGCAACTTGCGATCATTGTCCTTGTTGCCTCTTTCAACGTCCTATTCTTTCGCTCGGCAACACCATTTTGTTGAGGTGTACGGGCAGCTGAGTATTCGTGTTGAATTCCATTTTCTGAACAGTATTGCTCTATAAATCGGTTAGTAAATTCTATACCTCTGTCGGAACGAATGGACACGATACTCAATGCCTTTTCATTTTGCAACTTTCTCAGGAGCTCGGGCAGCTTTGATGTTGTTTCCTTCTTCTTGCTTAGGAAAATTGTCCAATCATACCTGGAGTAATCATCAACAACAACAAGACAGTATTTCTTACCTCCCAAACTTGCTGGGTCTACAGGACCGTAGAGATCCATATGTATCATTTCCAACACTCATTGGGTTGAAAGGTAGGATTTGCTCTTCAGGGTTGACTTGATTTGCTTGCCTTTCTGACATGGTCCACAGACGCTGTCCTTCTTGAATGATACATTTGGCAATCCTCTTACCATTCCCTGTCTTGAGAGCTTGTTGATCGTCTTGAAGTTGATGTGAGACATCCTCTTGTGCCATAACCAGCTAATATCTGCAGTGCCTTTGGCAACAAAGCATGGAATAGAGGAGCTCATAGGCTTCCAGTCAGCAATATACATGTTACCTGATCTGCTTCCTGTAAGCATAACTTCTTTGGTTTGGATGTTCTTGACTCTACAGCGATCTATATAGAATTTCACCGAGAACTGTTTATCACAGAATTGGCTAATACTAAGTAGATTGTACTGTAAGCCTTCAACATATGCAACATCGGTGACTTTGAATTTTCCGACAAGTAGGTTTCCTTTCCCTCTTGTTCTTCCTTTAGATTTATCACCGAAACGAACTTTTGGACCGCGACCTTCTACGAAATCTGATAGCTTGTTTCTATCTCCGTTCATGTGCCGAGAGCATCCACTATCGAAGTACCAGGTGTCCTCCTCTAGGATGTTCTGTATGCAAAGAGATTAAGTAGATTTAGGTCCCCTTTGATTTTTGGGTCCATGTATGTTAGTTCCTCTAGGTACCGAAGTTTTCCTGACAACAATTGGTTTACTGTAGGTCACACTCGGTACAGTGTTGCGATATCTACGTGGGGCATATCCGTAGTCGCTATAACCATGATAATTATTATGCATGAAAAATTCAGGATTATTATTATTAATCCAGTACGAGTGCCGTCTCGGAGGTGGAGCCATTTTCTTTGGCCTAACAGCTTGCCTTCTGGGTCTCCAGTTGGATTCCAAACGTTGTTGTTGATACCGAGTGGACACTTGCTGTCTCGAGGAATAACGGGGTTCCTGTATCCAATACCTCGGTGTGTTGTACTGATAGTACTGCCGTGCGGGCCTTTGGTAGTTGGATACAGCCTTCCTTCTGAACGGCTGTTGGCGCTGTTGATATGCTCTGGGAGCATGCTGTTGAGTGCGCCTCACAGGTTGGAACGGATTATGATTCCGCTGTCTGGAATAGGATTGCGGGGGCGGAATGGCAGCCTTCGGTTTTCGCGGTGCAGAGGGTTCCTTCTCAGGACTTGGAGTTTCATTCGACACAGGAATATGTTCCACACTCTTGACAAACACTGTACTAGTTTTCCCTTTGTTTGAACATGAGTTGTATCCTAAGCCACTTTTATCATGAGCATGTTGCCCAGTGCTCAGAATTTCTTCCATTCTTTTGGACGATTTATCGAATGATTTCAGAGTGGTCTCAAGTTCAATTTCTCGTTTTTCGAGAGTTGTGACTTTGGCTTGAAGTAGAACCAAATCATTTGTCTTTCTCTCATTGTGAGTTTTAACCTCACTTAGTTCATGAGCAAGTTGATGATTGCTCTCCATGAGTTTTTCAAAATCGACTTTGCTGGTTTCACAATCAATAGACATATTTTCATAATTTATTTTCAGCAAGTCATTTTCATCTTTCAGCTCTAGGTTAGACAGTTGGAGCTGTATATTCTCGTTTTTCAATGTCTCATGGGCCTTTTGAATGTTTTTAAACTCATTCATCATATTTTCAAAAGTATGAGATGCATTTGATGGAATAGCTGAGGTTGAACTTACCTCATCATCGCTATATTCACCTTCCGGAATGTCCTTGGCCATAAAGCACATATATGCTTTATCATCGAACTCATCGTCAGATGAATCAATTTCAGTGACCACCTGAAGACATTCTTCTGATTTGGATGGTGTGGGGGAGGCTTCTGATTCTCTAATCAGGACCTTCAGCTTGTTTTTCCAAGCACGTCTTCTTTCATCTCTCTCTTGTTGCTCGGCCTCTGGCAACCTTTGAACTTTGGGATGAGGACATTTATTTGCATAATGCCCTGGTTTCCTGCAATTATAGCACAGGTTAGCATCACCGGATGATGTTTCGGTACTTACCTTGTGGACAGGTTTGGGCCTGTAGGGAGTCTTTCCAGACTGCTTGATGAACTTTTTGAATTTGTGCATGAGAAGCGCCATTTCATCTTGAGACAGGATGTCGTCGTCACTGTCAGCATTCTTGTGACTAGGCTTCGATGAGCTGGGCATGCTGTGTCGACGATTCGATACAGCGGCTAGTGTTGTGACCTTTGAAGGAGATTCTTCAGCTTTCTCTCTTCTCTCAATATCATACTCAAAAGCTTTGAGGTCAGAGAAGAGATCAAATGTAGATATTTCATTAAGATTGCAAGATACACGCATAGTTGTGGTCTTAATGTCCCATCGGGCAGGGAGAGATCTGAAAATTTTTAAGTCCTTCTCCTTTTAGGTATAAATTTTGCCCAAAGCTTCAAGTTCACCAACAATACCAGTGAATCTGAGGTCAAGTTCCTCAAGTGTCTCAGTTGGTTTCATTTCAAAAGATTCAAATTGCTGAGTCAGTTTTGAAATTTTGTTTTCTTTTGAGAGCTCAGTTCCCTCACAAATCATCTTGAGTTTATCCCAGATTTCCTTGGCTGTTTTACAGCTCTTTACCTTCGAGAACGTGCCTTTGTCAAGAGTGACAAATAACGCGCTCTTAGCCACATTGTCGAGGTTGGCTCGCTTTCTTTCATCTGTGGTCCATTGCTCGCGTTCCTTCTCGAGCATCTCAGCATGGGATTGGCCTTCAATCCTTGTGGCCGTGTTTACCTTCATGATCTTGATAGGGCCATCCTGTATCACAAAGATCATCTCTTCGTGCATTGCTGCAAGATGAGCCTCCATCCTAATTCTCCAATCATCAAATTCGTTAATAGAGAACATAGGCACTTTGTTGATCATAGAAGTATCCATGTGAAAATAAAGAAATGAAAGAGACTGTTTTAAAGGTTAAGTGATTTTGGATCTGATTCGGTTAAAAATACGACTGATTCTTTTTAGAATCAACCTCTTCAATACCACTTGTCGGCCACTAAGTATACTGGATACAGCTTGGGAGGTAGTTTAAACTACAAGCTGTACTGATTTTAAATCTGAGTGCGTAGCGGAAGTCTTAAATGCAATAAGTTGTTGTGGATACAACAACTCGATGTGCAGTGTATACTTAAATAATCACAGTAATTAAAACAAGTAAAGCAGAAGGTAAATAACACAATATTTAAAGTTGTTCGAGGTAAACCCCTCTACGTCCACTGGTCCTCCACACAGGAGTAAAAAGTTTATTATAATTACTACGTACACAACTACGTAATTATAACAACACACAATCAATATATCGTTCACACATATTGATATAAAGATCTTAGCTTCAACCGTTCACATAGATTGGTTTGATCTAATGCTTGACTTGCTTCTTCACACACAGTTATGAAGCTTCATCTTCCTCAATGCAAATCCTTCACACACAGTTCCGGAGAAGCACAGATTACTCAGTCCACACAGGGCTGATCTGGGTTTGTTCAAAGTATAGAACAGGGGATGAACAACAGCTTTTGACTTTATGAGCTTCTGGCTGATGAAGTGTTGTTCAAGATGTTGAGCACTGTATATCTCTTAGATCTGAGTTGCAGTAAGCTTTGGAGATATGTTTTGCTCTGATGATAACTTTGATAGCTTTGATAATTTCAGTCAATTAGATAACTTGGGTGTATGATCTTCAACGCCTTGATGAGATATATATAGTCTTCTGGAAAATATATCCGTTGAGATAAATCCGTTGAGCAAGATTCCGTTCCAACGGGATGAAAAACATGATCCGGAATTTGCGGGATTTGAAGATCTTTTGACTGACAGTATTTAAATACTTTATCCTTGAGTATTTAAATACTTCTTATTCAACGGGACATGACTTCTGAAGATTCCTTCTTTCTCCTGTTGAGAGCTGTATGGAAGATCACTGTATGGTGATTCGAGACAGTTTCCATACTTGGTCTTTATAAGACTTCTTTGCTGTACTGAGAAGATCCACTATATGCTGGATTCGAGACAGGTCTTCGATACAGGTTGACACTTCAACTTTTCGATACAGTTTCCTTACTGTATTGAGGATTGGCATATATGTCAAAACCTTTTATCAACATAATTCGATACAGGGATTGATTATCCTGACTGTTTCGATACAGGGTATATGTTTTCCCAACAACCTCCTCTCCTATAAATAGAGGACTTCCAACATTTGGAAGAGGGGCTGGCTGCTTCTTCTCTCTCGGGCTGCTTCTTCTCTCTCAGGCTGTTCCGAGACACTCAAAACCTCTCTCTCACTCTCGACTGAAAGACGATCGGCCGAATCGAGCATCACATCTCATTTGTTACAAGAACACACAGAGCATCAACTCTGGTTCTTCCGGCAATCTTCGGCACTCAAGAGCTAAGATAACTAGGGTCTTTACACTCATTGTAATTGTACTCTAACATTAATATTTGTACTCCAAAAGTATTCGTATTAGTAATATCTCGCGAGAGCATTCAAGCCCGGGCCTAACAAACCCGGAAAATCTTGTGTACTTCACATTCCCTCGGACGTGCTCTCGCATTTTGTTTGTTACTCACCCATAGCCATATCCAGCAATCCCTTCCGTATAATATTTTGGGTAACAAAAATTGGCGCTAGAAGGAGGGGATCTTAACCTTCATTTTCATTCCGACTGTCTCGAAGAACACTCACTGTTCTCTGGGGCATATACTTGAAGAAACACTCATTGTTCTTCAAAGAAAAACCTTCAGAATCATGACGTCTGCCACCACATCGAAGAGAGCCACTCTCCGATCCGCCAGACGCCTTATTCCGGCTCAATCCGAGCCCCAACCTACGGCGGAGGGTAGCCGCGGCGGCGCGATACTCTCGATCCCGCCCCCAAGGGACGGCCCTAGCCTCTCGCTCGATCAGTTCCAAACAGTGGAACAGATCGAGGAGGCCATGGACATCCTACGGGAGCGACGGAGAGCATGCGGTACGCCCGCAATTACCCCATCAGCCATCCACCGCGCGGGCAAATGGAAGCTCAAGGGGTTACATGTCGAGCAATCATCAGGAAGCCCCGATTCACGAGAAGAAACACTCGCGAGGCGGGGCGGTTCCATTTTCAGCCGCCTAGGAAGCGACCCATCATGGTGGACGGGGCATTCTGGCCCCAGCCATGAGACCGGAGCCCGAATCTGTCACCAGGAGTTCAGCTTACCCAACTCCCAGAAGGCAGACCAGCCATCTGGCTCCTACTTGCCGAAGAACAAAGATCGGCGGCGACGACCTCATCGCCTACCGCGGAGTTAGGAGATTGGTACACGATCGCCTCGGCTCCCGCTCCGAGAGCCAAACCACGAGCGACCAAGCTACGGCGATGGACGCAATGCAACGCCAGCTCGATGGCATGAAGGCGCTCCTAGAAACTGGGGCAGGCGCCAAGAGAAAGATCGTCGGGCCAAGTGAGCCGCTCGCGGTCCAGATCGAACTCGCCCCCGTGCAGCCAAGGATCACTCCTCCTTAAACACCTTTGTACGAGGGGAGATCGGACCCCGAGACTCACCTGAGCAAGTTCCGGATCTACATGACCGGATGCGGGGCATCAGACGCAACCAAGTGCCGAATGTTCCCATTGACGCTGGGCAATCTGGCCCATAGGTGGTACATTTCATTGCCACCGCGATCCATATGTTCCTTTGAACAACTGGTGAGCGACTTCACATCGTACTTCGCCGCCAAGGTCGCTCGACCAGAAGGACCCCACCACATGATGAAAATCAGGCAGGGGGAAGACGAGTCCGACGAGGACTACATCGACCGGGTGGATGAGATAATCCTCAACGGCGAGCGCGTAAGTGACGAGATCGCCCTCTACTCAGTCCTAGGGGGATTCAATGGTCTTTCGCCCATGTTCAGGCACCTTACGAAGGACATCCCCCCGACCTACGCAATCTTCCGCGCCAAGGCCGTATACTTTTTGGCCAGGTGGAGGTTGCTCGCCCTTCGCCAAGGCGAGGGGCCAAAGACGGCGATCGCTAAGCCCAACAAGGCAGTCACCAAGCCACCCGGTGATTTCAGGACCTTCGAGGATGTGGAAGCCCATCTCTACCACAACCTCAATCTATCTCCGACTCATATTTTCTACGCCATCTAGGGGCGCGAGCGGCTAAGCAAGCCGAAGGCGGTAAGGGACCACGGTCATCTGGACCGCAACAAATTTTGTGCTTACCACAAGAGTCCCGGCCACAACACCGATCAATGCCGCGACCTCCTCAGACAACTCTGGAGATTGTTCGATGAGGGCAAGCTGGACAGTCTAGTAACTTAGCCGGAGCCCCGGGCGGAAAGGATCAAGTGCCGAGATCGGCGTCAGAACGACGATCACTAGTCTCCCAATCCGATCGCCAGAATCGAACACGGCGAGCCAGAGGATTCATACGAGTCGATCCTCCCGATCAACCCCTGGCGGCCAGATCTTTATGCTTCAATCAAGAGGAGGAAACTTCAGAGGTCTTTCCCCAGTTTCCACCATGTCAAACGAAAGGCCAGTGCCTAAGGCAACGTCTCTAAAAAATGGAGGACTCGTTCGCCATCTGAAGTTCATCATCTAACATGATGGGCCTAGGTACGAGATCGCCTCCCTCAGAACAATGTATACCGTCGAGGATCGCCATATAACATGACGATCCGAGGTAGAAGAGTGCAGCCATGGACCTGGAGGTCGATGGAACCGATAGCTTCGTCCATGCAAGGTTTCTTTGGGCTGCGATTGCTCGCCCTTCGTTTAAATACGAGGCTGGCGTAGCCGAAGGACCCTCCAAACAAATCTGTGGACACGCTCGCCCGCCCTCAAAGGTTCATAATCTAACATGGTGGACCCGTACAATGCGACGCGTCCCTACCCCCGTCACAACGTATACCGTCGAGGATCGCCATCTAACATGACGGTCCGAGGTAGAAAAGTGTGAACAAGTCGCGGTCGTGGAGTCGATTAATCCCATGACGCCCCGTGCAAGGACTCCTCCAGACCAAGACCGCCCGCCCTTCGTTTAAATACGAGGCGGGCACAGACTAACGGAGGACCCTCACAATAAAGTGAGTCGCGAGACAAACCTACAGGTGGAATGTCGCTCGCGCACAAGACATGATCATGGAGGTCAGTCCATCGAACTCCGCGACCATGCACGGTTCCTCTAGGTCGAAACAATCGGCCTTCCACGAGAGAACTGCAAAATTGAAGACCGCAAAGAGCTGAACCAGAATCAGTCCGCTCAAGAAAGCGATCGTCTGGTCCATAAAGAGTTGAGTCGCTCGTCTGTAATTCAAACGATCGCCGGTAACACCACCTCACCCCATGTCTTCAACATCGAAGCAAGCTGGGGGGCAATTGTTGTGTCGCGATTAACACATCTCGACGGCGATCGACGTAAAGGACCGAGACACCTAGTCAGCATCAAATGTGCCACGCCACACCTGCCAAACGAAGATCCCAGATCAAGTCCAAGTGCCGAGCGATCGACATCCAGGGCGATCATCTCTCGGCACATAGCAATCGACTCCGGTGCCTGGCCAAGGACGACCACCTCATGCCACGTGTATAACCAACATCCGTCGTATCTACCAAGATCGGATCTCGGAGTAAAGACCCGCGTGCAGATCCGGAAAAGGCGCCGTAGGAGAAGGCCTTTGACTCCATCCCATCGACAGTTGTCAACGAAAAGGACAAACCTCACCTACCGACAGACCCGCCGAAAGGTCCAAAGTGGACCTCCCAAGATAGCGACGTAAGGCACATGGCGTCTTCTCACTGGTTCGCACAGCTGGCTGTCAGTAGCATCCGCGGACTTTAAGGGAACCGACCCACGTGCTGAGACGATCGCCCGCTTATTATAATACAGTAAAGGCGATCGCCCAACTACCTCATATCCTATAAATAGAGGACTTCCAACATTTGGAAGAGGGGCCGGCTGCTTCTTCTCTCTCGGTCTGCTTCTTCTCTCTCACGCTGTTCCCAGACACTCAAAACCTCTCTCTCACTCTCGACTGAAAGACGATCGGCCGAATCGAGCATCACATCTCATTTGTTACAAGAACACACAGAGCATCAACTCTGGTTCTTCCGGCAATCTTCGGCACTCAAGAGCTAAGATAACTAGGGTCTTTACACTCATTGTAATTGTACTCTAACATTAATATCTGTACTTCCAAAGTATTCGTATTAGTAATATCTCGCGAGAGCATTCAAGCCCGGGCCTAACAAACCCAGCAAATCTTGTGTTATTCACATTCCCTCGGACGTGCTCTCGCATTTTGTTTGTTACTCACCCATAGCCATATCCAGCAATCCCTTCCGTATAATATTTTGGGTAACAACAAGGGGTTCCAAACCATGAACTTAATTTGAAAGTAGGTACTCCGGTGATGTTGCTACGAAATGTTGACCATTCAATTGGACTATGTAATAGTACAAGAATGGTCGTCACAAAGCTTGGGAACCATGTCATTGAAGCTGAGATTTTAACAGAAAGTAATGCAGGACATCAAGCACTAATTCCTAGAATGTCGTTGACACCTTCTGATCCCAGGCTACCAATCAAATTCACAAGAAGACAATATCCCTTGATTGTGTCATTTGCGATGACCATAAATAAGAGTCAAGGTCAATCTTTGACTCACGTTGGACTATTTCTAAGGAAACCAGCTTTTTGTCACGGTCAACTATATGTGGCTTTGTCAAGGGTTACTCATCCAAAAGGTCTCAAGATCTTGATATGCGACAAAGATAACAACAAATCTACCACAACAAGAAATGTCGTCTATAGGGAGATCTTCCGCAATTTGTAAAAATCGTTATTTTCATTTATCTCGGACAATATTAAATATATCGCATTGTGTTATATTGATCTTAATGTTTTTTCGCTTCATTATTTAAACTCTCTCAGTGTGCAAATATCCCAACTATTTACAGAATTTAAATTAGAGCCCGTGCATCGCACGGCGGGTATTACTAGTTACTATATCGTAACAATATACTAACTTCTATTTTGATGGTCGCCGACTACTCGTAAATACTATTATTTTAACAAAATTACTTACTGATCATTTGAATTACCGACAAATCCATATAAACAAATTCAATTACACTAACTCATATACACAACTTAACAAACTTACCATTTTCCACAAATCCATATACAGAAACTAAATACTAACCCCCCAACCCCAACCCCCCTCACCCCCCCAACCCCCCCCCCCACCCCCCAAAAAAAAAGAAAAAGAAAAAGGAAACTACATACTAAAAAAACGAAAAACTAGAAATACTAAAACAAAATTGGGAAAATTGCATAAAATGAAATAACTGTTCCGGGAATTATTATTCTCATGATGTGTCTTACCTAATACTGGTTGTAGATACATAGATGGAAGGTTCTAGATCCTTCTAGAGGTAGTAGGATCCTATTAGATGTCTTACCTTATTTAGGAATTCTATGTATGGAAGGACTCTCATTGTAATGCCTATATAAAGGTCCCTCTATCAGTGTTATGAATACAATTGATTGACTCGTATTTACAGTATTTTACTTTCTCCTGAAACACGTTATCAGCACGTACTCTACCAATAGAGCAAGAAAAAAAAACGCCCGAAATACTGAAAATTCCGGAAAAAAAAATCAGATTTTTTCCCCCCAGAAACCCTAATTTCGAACAGCCGTCGCCTTCCTCGGCCAGCATCGCTGCTCAACTGCACCCTGCCCGACCGTTCGGACTTAAGTAATTGTCGGCGCCTGCTGCACGTCGCCCTCTCCATCGCGGCCGGACTCCAACGTCGCCCGCCTCGTCGAACCCAGTCCCCAAAAATCCGCCCGCATCCAGAGTCCGGAATAACTTGGACGAAAAGATCACCTCCATCCGCGAGAACTACATGTTTAACGGTGAAGATCTGATTCGGAACAATATTTCTCGATGAAACTGTTTGCGAAAAAAAAAACGAGAGACGAGAATTTCCGCGCGTAAATTTTCTGCACAGAGCAGTCGTACCAAAAACATGTTTCCCGATTCGTTAACCGTCGGATCGGTGTGAAATTTTGACAGAAACTTCCCAACACAAATATCTGTATATTCAACAGTGGAGATCGGATTCTGAGTAATATTTATTACTAAATCTGCGGCTGAACAGAAGTAGATTTTTACGAGGAAATTTGGAGATCGGACCTCATCCAATACAGAGCTGTTGCACTGCCGCGCCCGAGTCCTTTTTCGGCCGATTATCGAGCCCAGTAGCCCTTTACGGGTGTTTCTCAACTCTCCATCTTTTCCTAAATAATGATTCATTTGGTCATTGATTTGTACACTTATGAATCTTACCATGTTTATGTTTTACGTGCATATAGAAAAATATGTTGCTCATGATGATGTGCACGCTATGGAGAGAAGCCGTATTTATTATCCCATTCAAGGATCAAAGCAAATATGGAACCAAGTACTCGCAAGATTTTATTAAAGTTCCCATTTTTCAATTCTTCTCTTTTGGGAATTTTTTTTGGGGAATTGGGTATTTGTGTTCTTTATCTCCCACGCTACTTTGCGGTGGATGAGACTATGAGATGGTATCACTCTCATATGTCGAAGTAAACTGTGTGACGGTCCTAGGAGAGTCACGGATAATTATTGAAAGTCGATATTTGTGGTTGTTGCATACACCACGGTTTGGGTGCGATTTGACGTCGCCGTTTGTTGATTTTAAACCAACAATTGAATAAAAATGAACATTGTCGGTAACGGTAAAGTTATGACTTGTTCATGATTAGTCACGAATTTGTGACGTGCAAATGGGACAAACATCGATTGCGACGGATATGTCGTGGTTAAAATCGATTTGTGATGAATTTTGTCACGTTGAATTGAAGGACCACCACATTGGTCTTGGAAAACTCCATCTTTCATCTTATTAAAATAAAATATTGCATGTGGGTGTAGTCATGCACCGTCTCCTTGCAATATGATATATGAAAGAATGTAAGAGTAATTCTCATGAATTTTAACATGTAAAGCAATGACATATTGCGGTAAATACATGAATTCGTTGACCTCGATTATAGTTCGTGTGACTATAGGTCCGAATACTTTTTTGAGTATTTGTAAAGGCATGTGTCTTATACATTTGACTATGTTTAGTCGATCTTATTGGATGGTCAAGACGAGTTGGTTATGGTATAGTCATTATGTCTCATGGTTCAAAATGCTTAATATTGATGCACCGTGTTGCATCCATATAACATGGCTATTATGACGTATACTTGCAAATTGAGAATTAAAATTCTTGGTTGATTTGATGCACTTTGGTGGATTTTGTCTGCACTTTTGATCATGACTAGGCGCATCCTCCTTGGTATTTGTTTATGCTTTGAAAGTTCAAACGGAATAAGTGGTTTTTAAACAGCCTTAGCTGTACCGACATTCCTACTTTCTCTGCAAGTCTACCAAGTTGGAGTTACCGAAAGGATCATTAGTCGAGATAAGAAATCGAACACCCTAGTGCATTTAAACGCACCTATGGCTGTCATTGCCATGTTTTTGCATCAACACTTATGCCATTGGATATGGTCTCAACCTTGTTTTCTCACTAAACTTGGGAAATACTAAAGCAACCAATTAAAACATGCACTGTGATCTGAGTTTAATAATCCGTGTGGTGCACAACCTATGGATAGAAAGATACGGAAGTCTAGTTTCCAAAACATCTGATTGTCCGTCCATAGCCTTCCTAACAAGGGAGTTACCGCTGTTTTTGTGAACAAAGGTCAAGCTGCGCGGAATTTTATTTCCAGTGATTGTGCTGACTTTTGTCCCAACCAACTTGGTTCCCATCTTAAATTTGCAAGCGGTCTTATGAGACATGTTTTTCAACCTCCTTTTGTCCGAATTTATCACAGATGATGCAATTTTTGGTATGCATTGTATGCTAAAATGTCATCGTTCAAATGTTGAAAAATATTGGGGAAACCCAAAATATGCACCCTTATAAGAAGGTCGAGCGTATGCATGGTAGTTTTACACCATTCTTGTGTCGTAATTTTGCCACTTAGGCATCTAATCTTGCCATGTTATGCACTCAATATGATATATCATTTTAATCGTATCTGGTATAAAATCTCTATATTGTTAGAGTGTTCGCTATGCTCATGTTTGTAAAATTTTGCAAGAGAAATTGAGTACATATTAAGCTATTTCCAAGGAACGCAATATTTTTGGATTTCGTGTTATAAATCCATTGTGACTATGATGAGTAGGTCATCACAATCAATAAGCAGTATAATGCTCAAGTTGTTGAATGCCGAATGGCGTTTTCTAGTCACATATGTTCCGTAACAATTGAACCATGTTATAACTCGATGACATATATGCCAAAGTGTATCACTCATAGCATCTCATTGTGATTTGTGAGAAATAAAATCTTATGCATCACTTGTATTGGATATGTGAAAAAGAAAAAATATTCATGAGTCAATATGGTCCGGCTTGCATCGGTTTTTGTAACCAGAAGATGTATTGGGACATTGACACATTTAGGCTTTAATAGTCCGGAGTTTGGACAGTTTGATGATCCATACACGACGGTATTGCCATGGACATCATTTTTTCTTTGAACAAATAAGCTAGCTGGATCAAAGACACCAAAGTACGTTGGTGGAGCCGTGAGCAGGGCTCATGACCGATGATGATATTTATGTCATCCGCGTCTTGCTTTCATAAGTATGTGTGATGCCAAAGACCTCCCAATGATCCTTCTTAGCCATGTTCATTGATTAAAGCCTATTCTTTGGCACGATTAGGAGATGACACCCTCCTATGCTAAAGAAAATAATGTAGCGACTCGCATAAGCATGGTGCTGAGCCCTTCCTTTTCACCGAGTCCTTATACATGCATGATCATAAGTATTAGCCTGGGTGGCTTATGATACTATGATGGTGTTCACAAATGGTCGTACTCAAATAATAACATTATATGTCATGTGGTTCCTTTGACAATGATTGATAAGTTGATGAAACCTGAGTTTATGGTTGTCCAACTTGCGGACCAGTCATTGTAAAGGTCGGTTCACCCACTTTTAGACCAAGTCTTGAAGTGAAATTTTAACAAATACTTCCTAACATTCAAGGCTACCTTATCACAAATTTTGGTGCCATTTGGAGACTTGGAAGGAGGTGAACCACTTAAATGAAGTTTTCACATACCACCAGCCGTCCTATCAACCAGTTCGATGTCATTTCGACCGGTTTCTGACCACAAGGTTGATGGTTTTGGAATCCGAACACCCGTTTATACATGCTCACGAAATTTTGAGGTGTTCGAGGCTGGTGAAGGGAGTGAACTATTCAAGAAAACACTATAGATTCGATAAAACAAACGGCCTATCATCGGTTCAATCGTTTCTTTATGTACGATCCCGGTGGTGCATGGTGGCGGTTTTATTGGATTCTCAAGACCAGTAGATACGGTTATGTAGCATAGGTCAACATGTCATATTCACCTATATCTATCATCATTCAAATGCTTAGTTACAAGTGTAACCATATGCATTTTGTTAACTGGATTGTATTAATAATAAAAACCTTTATTGTCCACATGTTCATGTGCCAAAGTGCGTCACCACAACGCATTATGACGGGTTATAAATAATGAATATGACATGCGCTTTCACTCATAGTCCGCTTAAAATATACCTTGGCAGACGATCTCGTAAGTCACTTTGATGATCCAGTCTTCTCGTTGTTAGGGGGAGATGCGAAGGATCATGTTCGCGTAGAACGACTTGGAATTGTCGTAGTTTTTCCCTACTGTGTCTCACCAAGTTCCCTAAAGTGACGAGATTAAATACATGCTGCAAACATGTCTGCAAGGATTGTGTCCGGTCATGGACGTCCGTCACCTATAAATGGTGATATAGTAACACCATAAATTGTGGTAGACGGTGTTACTAGGCTGTGGATCTCATAGAGTATTGAGATGCCACTAGGTTCGATCACTACTCTCGCTAAGAATGTATGCGAGTTTGGTACATAAAACTTGATCATTTGATCAAATGAACTTATCCGTCTCATGTGATTCTGGATTATAGTCATCATTGGGGGACGCCTCAATGAATGTCAATCCATAAAAGAGTACTCTATGAATAAAGTCGGTTTATGAGGACATGGAATGTGAGTTTAATCGAACCATACTTCGTTGAAAATCTACAACGTTTTAGCCTTGGCCTAAAATGGAAATATATGCGACTCCAGTATGAACAAAGTGATAGCCCTTTGTTGAAGTGGTGCCGACACTCCAAAGATAAGATCTATCTGTATACTTTGTTAAGGCGAGTGAGAGAAGGAGTTAAACTCACCTCATGGCGCGAGGTTTCTCATGAACGCACTGAAATCGACTACGATGACATGAAACTTAGTTGTGCTATCGTAATGGATGTTATAGCATCCACTATCTTTTCAGTTAGATAGTTTCCCAAAAACTGACGTGCAGCTTGTGGTTAAATCTTATCTTGGTGGGGAACTAAGTTAAGTGATAAAAAGGATCTCGTGGTGGATCAGACTCAAATCAAGTGGCTCCTGACCACAGAGCGCGTCGACAAGTGATTGTCCGGAATGCATACTAAGTATATACTTGACTTGGAAGAGATATAAAGGTTTTGCGTGTAAAACTAAGGGTTTATAGTGATGTACTCTTGTGAGACTAAGAGATTCCGCTAAATCCAAAGTTAAGAATGAAAGGATCTTGGGGACACTTGATGATGCGTATTCATCAATCGGTTTAAGGCAATTTAAGAGACGGTTTCCCTAAGAGACGATAAAGTAATGCCTATATGATTCCCGATGATTAGTCGAAGTCATCATAAGACTTGGCTCACTTAAGTGATGATGCAGTCTTAAGAGAAAAGTACGGTATTATGTACTCATGTTTGACTCGATGTACTCATTCGTAATAATCCGGTAAAGCCACTGTGATGATGGCCTAGGATGCGCTCACGCAATGTATGTGATTCACAAGAAGCTTGAAGCTCGCTCTATCTCGATAAAAGGACACTTGAAAACCAATACCCAAATTTGTCCAAAATGTATTGGTCTATCTCCCATATCACCTACATGGCAGCTCACTTGTTGGAAAATGGTGAAATTGGTACCATTGAAAAGGTTTGTGTCTACTTTTCAAGGAAACCAACCATTTGATTACATCCATCATGTTGAGTGACATATGACTATTGTTGCAAAGTAAGATAGGATATGTCCGGTAATTTGCTGAGTCAACTTCGATAGAGCTTTGTGATCTGCTCAGGTTGATCTAGGTTACGTGCTGTATGGGAATGAAAAGCTATGGGTGTCTAGTTTTCATAAGTTCTTACATTTATACCTATTGAATCGAAGAAGTTATGACTGATTTAGTGCATGGAGGTCAAGACTTTAGAAAACTTAATTTTCGGATAAGTCTTTAGCGACTCTGCACTTTGGATGTGTCGCGCTCTTTTTGTCCTTAGACCAAGGTTTGTTTTTTTCACATTGGATTTTCACTTGGTAAGGTTTTTAACGAGGTGACCTATGAGAACATCCATACAATGATGCGTTGTACTTCTGTTCAACTTAGACCAAGAGGTATTTTTTCCACTGGGTTTTTTCTTGGTATAGTTGTGAGGGCAACTTGGCATTTGACTTCTATGATTTGAGGTACTCATCAGGGGGAGTCATTATGTATACATCAGGGGGAGTATACATGACATGTTATGTTGGTGCGTTGCAATCTTTTCCTCATCAAGCATTTATTTTTCCCATGGGGATTTTGTTTTGGCTTGGAATAGGTTTTTACGAAGACAACATCTTCTGCACCATTGTTGTATTAGTGAGTGTTCCGGGAATTATTATTCCCGTGATGTGTCTTACCTAATACTGGTTGTAGATACATAGATGGAAGGTTCTAGATCCTTCTAGAGGTAGTAGGATCCTATTAGATGTCTTACCTTATCTAAGAATCCTATGTATGGAAGGACTCTCATTGTAATGCCTATATAAAGTGTTATGAATACAATTGAATACAATTGATTGACTCGTGTTTACAGTCTTTTACTTTCTCCTGAAACAATAACTTGAAAAAAAAAATCTCACCTAAAAACTGATTAAAGCAAAACTAAAAAACTAAAATTTAGAGTCTGTTTTACAAATTACACAAGTCTTTGCTCCCCTTTAAATGGACATGCAAATATTCCCGACTCTTTTAGTCCATATTCAGAAACCACTCAGATTTATCGACTGAAACTGCCGTCGGACTGAATCTCGGCCATCAGACTGGAGAAGAAGAAGAAGATTGAATTGAAGGCCAAGAAGTGGAGCCGACTGGAGCTCGGGGCTTGCACCCTTTGAGGCAGGTCGGATGAAGAAGAAGAAGTATAAAAGTCCAGAAGTGGAGAGAGAGAGAGGGAGAGGATTTCAGGATTGAGTGTATATATATGTATTCTGAGTATTATAGATGTACTGTAAAAAATTGTGTTGTGAGTAAATTGTACTCATGGGGCATTTCCTCAAAAATTATTGAGTTTTGTACCCAGACTTTTGAATATTAAAGTATTTATATTTTCTAATAACCGCGGGCACAAAAAATTCCCTAATAACAAAAAAATCCTCAACATTTGAATAATAACAGATTAGTCCAAAATAATATCAGATTGATCCATTTTTTGGAGCAGTCTGTGTAATTGTTTTTGTATTTTTTTATAAACAATATCAAATTGATCCATTTTTTGGACCATATTGTAATTGTTTTTTTTTAGACATTATGTTATTGTTAAAACGGCAGGACCTTTTTGAGATGGGGTGTTTCGCAGGGGACCTAATATAATTTTCCACTTGAATTTATTCAAAAAAGAAGAAATTATTACTAAAGGAAAAACCACACCCTGGAATAACAGAATCGAATGATTTAATTAAATGATAAAGAGTAATAAAAACAAATATCAGCATCTCATACAGATGTGAGATGCAAGAAAAGCATAGGAAAAGCACTCCTACGCAGATTGACAATGCAAGTGTTTATCTGTGTGTCAGTGTGTGGATACATCAAATGACCCGAGTAGGGTCTTCGACCGCCCATCAGTTCTTACATCATTAGTAATGTTGTTCTTGATATATCGCCCCGAATTCTGCCCTCCAAGCCTGATCGTCATCTGCAAATGATGTATTCTGTTGCCCTATATCCGAGTCTTCTCGATATAGTGGTGATGGTCGTCTTAAGGCAGCCTCAGGCAGTCTGCTCTCTGCAAGGTACTGTTTCATGGTAATCATCTCCATCTTATGCTTTCTCTTAAGTTTATCCATTTGTCTCCTCAACTTTTCGTTCTCCCCTTCGACCATTACGTTCTTCTCCTGCACAACGGGTAGAGAAAAACAATTTAGTGACGCAAACACGTACGATAATAAGGATTAGAAGAAGTATGTAAATGTTTCGCACAGAAATGAACGAAAAACATCTCTGGCCAAGGTAAAGGGCTAAAAATCCCGGACAATTTTTATTTAATTATCTCCCTTAGTTTTTACAACAAAAACTCTGTTACTAACAAAAACTATCTCGGCGGAAAATAAAAAAAGTATGGTACTATGGACGATTCTACAAAAAAATGGCTTAAAAAAACATGTTTCCACAGATATGACTAAAAATGGCTTAAAAACATCGTTTCCACAAATATGACTAAAATGCATCTTTTATCAAAAGTAAAGAGTAAGATTTCGACAATATTATCGCTTACTTTCACAACTTGATTAGGGGTGGCAAAAAAAATCGAAATGTCGAAATGCCGAGCTTACAATATCGAAAAATGACTGAAAATACGAACATTTTGGTACGATACGGTGTGTTGGTAAAGTTGTGAAAATCTAATATTTTCAGTATTTTGGTTATATCAAAATATAAAAAAAAAATTAGGATTCCGGTAGATGTCGGTATTACCAAATTTCTTTAGATATTTTAGTAGTTCGGTATTTTAGTAAATTCAATATATACAGAAAATTAAATTTTAGTATGGTATACATTATTAGTAAATTTGTTTGGTACAATACGGTATACCACCTTTAAAAAGGAGTTGGCCAAACAACAACAATGGGTGGATGATCAGTTACCTCAGCCAGTCTAGAAGCTTCTTCAGCTTCTCTCAACCTCACAAGCACTTCTCCCGCAGCATGCACAGCTTCCGCCGTGTCTTTAAGCTGAATTTTAAGACTCCGATTCTCCTTCTTCAACGACTCCCTTTCTCTCTCCCTTTCAACCCTCAAAGCAGAAAGCTCCGCCGTGAGAGCCTTTGCAAAACGTGCCCGGTGCCGACCTTTAGCTCCGGCGGCGGCTTTAGCAGCCGCCCTCTTCACCTCCGCTACCCCTTCCATAACCGCTCGATGCTTTTCCACCATCTCGTTGTACTTCTCCTGCAGCTCCGTGTAGTGCTCGATCATCCTGGCGTGGCCCACGACGGATCTCTTCAGGGCATCGTCCAGCTCCTCCGTCGACTTCTTCTCCAGAGCCAGCTCCACCTCAACTCGCTCCGCCCGTCGGCGGTTGGACTCGATATCGATCCTCAGCTCGTCGGTCAGCGAGATCCATTCGCTCTCCATCTCCATCCATTTCTCTCTTTCCTTCTCGAATTCCTCCCCGCTGTTGACGAAACTCCTTCTCAACTGGATTGACTGTGATAGCAACGAAGATCGGAGTTTGTCGGATGATCTCCTTGTGGGTGGATCGGTTCTGTGGTACTGTAGTTTGTTTTTGAGAATTTCGATTTCTTTGAGAAGTGCTTCCCTGTCGTCGTCGAGGGGGTTCGTCGTGCGGATGCTCGACGAGTTCTGGACTTCTTTGATTTCGCATTTCTCTTTGATGAATTCTGATTCGTGATTGTCATCAAGATTCCATGTTAAAAGCTGGAAAGAACAAAAACACACACAAATAATTATCGGGCACAGATTATGAAAAGTAGTCAATAATAAAAAAAAAATTTAAATAACCAGGGAAATATAATAAAAAATAAAAAATATATAAATAAAAAAGAGAACTGCTTTCGAATAAATATAACTGTAGTACATATATTATATATATGAGAAATAAATTAATTTTGGACGGGTAACAATATTATCCGGTAATTTGTGATTGAATGTTTGGTTCGCACCGATAATAATTTTACTTTTTATAATGAGCTTCAGATTGATAAGAGTATACCTATGGGGCACAGAGATTATTTGGGGGAAGGGGAATGCGGACCTTAGTTTCAGTGTGTGATGGTGGGTGGAACTTCTCAGGTTCATCCTCGTTTATTGGTGGTAGTCGGTTCTTCATGTTCTGATCAAGCGTGCACTTGCATTGCTCGAGCTGAAGAAAGCCAGGCACAATTGAATTGTATTAGTTTTTAACCAAACAAATCCCAACATGTTCCACGATTTTTATGTTAGATTATGCAATCTGAATCATGTAATGGGATATGACTACAGGAATCATCACGATTCATCCCCGTGTCATGATATTTTGCATGCAAGTTAGAAAATTTATGATGAGGAGGGTTTTCAAAAGTTTTTCGCATTGTTTTGAAGATTGTGACATGAAATCAATCTGTCGTAAAACTTTGCTATTTTGCATGATTTTGTTAGTGTTAACTACTAAGCTTGACAGTTAATTGTCACTGAAACAATACATATGTTAGATTCAGATCACAGAATCTAACATATAAATCGTGGAACATGTTGGGATATGACTACAACAATCATCTCGATCGATCCATCCTCGTGTCATGATATTTTTCATGCAAGTTAGAATATTTATGATGATGAGGGTTTTCAAAATTTCATCGCATCGTTTTGAAGATTGTGACATCGTTTTCAAAACTTTGCTATTTTGCATGATATTTATAGTGTTAACTAAGTATGACAGTTAATTGTCACCGACACAATATAGATGAGATTAAGGTGTAGATGATGAGGATCATCATTTGAGGAAAACTATTACCTTTTTGTTTAGATGCTCAATCTGAGCCGCTTGGTCCTTACAGACGCTATTAAGCTCCTTCTCTCTCTCATTAACCAAAGGTGACTCTTCCTCCATATCCTAGAGATAAGAAACAATTATTTGGAAGATGGTTAAACAAAGAACTACAGTGGGGAACTATTAAAGCTTTCAAGAACAATTGAGATATAGTATCAAGCAACTTTCAGACAAACCTTCGTTTTTTCAGCACCATTGCTATCTTTGCCTCGACATCTAATGCAAACAAACGTATCGGCAGATGGCTGATCTGAAGACTGTCCTTCATGTGAGGTTTGAACAGAAGCATCCACCGCCTTGTCGGCTTTCAGACATGGTTTGAGCGCCAAATGTTCGAAAGAGAAGGAGACCGATGATCTGGCTGGTGCTGAGTTCCTCTGGTGATAGTCGATGACCTGTAGTCCTTTGTGGAGGCTAGCTGCCAACGAGTCAGTAGGGCCCGCAAAGATTCTACTCGATCTTAAGGAGGATTTAACGTTGTCCGGTTGATGCTGTGACGACTGCCCAACCACATCCTCATGATTTGGTGGGAAGATTAAGCTTTTCCTTTGAGAATTTTTTATTTTAGGTGATTCGGACAACACAGGTTCTAGAAGGACTGCACTTGATGGAGGATCCACCGAAATTGACCCTACGCTCGAATTGATCTCTTCTTCATTTTCACTCTCTTCACCGCAGCTCAAGTAATGTTCGCAGGTGAGTTCTGTGACTTCTGTCTCACAGCCTTCTGCCGAATACACAGAATCTTCTTTCATGTTATCTTCACGAGAGCTATGTATATTATTATCAATTTGAAGCTTTAGTTCTTTCACGTCATCCTCATTGATGGTTACATTCTCATTGGAATTGCTTTCTACGCACGGTAGGATCAATGAACGGTTGAGGCTAAGCCTCAACTGGTTCAAGCTCGCGCGTACATTCCCCCCTTGGAAATATCCATGACTGCTGCTGCTGTTAAGAGAGTTGGATGTGCTGGACTTGGCTCTCATGAGTTCTTCCTGCATTTATTCAAATGATGATCAAGACAGAAAAAAAGAGATGATTTTATTATAAAGCTGACTTAACTACCTTCAACTGCCGAATCTGATCGCTCAGGTCGTTAACATCATCTTCTGTTATTTCATTCACAACTGGTTCGTTCTTCACAAGTCTTGCCCGCAGTCCGAACCTGAGGGTGCTTACTGTTTCACTACTACTCCTGCTTGTGAAGAAGACAAACAAATGTCCATATAAGAAGCATAAATAGTAGCAATAAATACTGTAACAACTGAAAATATATTCCCTGCTCAGAAACCAACACTAATCTGAGGTGCTTACAGTTCTCATATATTGGTTACAAAAGCAGAAATAATTACAAAACTCAAAGAAAAACTAATGGAAATAAAAAACTAAAAAACTAGAATTTGTATTCCCTCTCACGACACGAGTATCACAAGTAGAACTATTCATTCATGAGTGACATCTATCCTCAAGAATAGATCTTTACATCTACAATACATACTTCTTGTCTGGAGAAATGGTGCATAAAATGGATAGTTTAGCATTGCCACCAAATGATTCTCTCAACAAATGAGTCAGGCGAGAGCTTCTGCATTGATCTTCGTCTGATTTCCCGGACAGACTTCCTTCTGCAAGGATATTTACCAAGCGCCTGTAGGAATTGCAGGTATACGCATTAGTCTGAGTCTTGCAAAAGCAAAATGACAGAAATTTATAATTATATATTCATTGATTCATCATATTATCATCTGAGTACAACTACTGAACTTTAAATTAGCTACTGTCCACATTCATTTAACCAAATTAAAGTCCAACATCTGCATAGAAAAGGAACGAAGCTGATAGATGGATTGGAGATGGAACACAATTCTAAGAATGTGCAAGGACATACCCAAGCTGTGATGTAGACTTCTTAATATATTTCCCTTCCTTCACATGCTGTCGACTAGCATCCTCAAGTATGTTTCTCTCAAATCCAGCTAGGTCAACGAGACTAATACGACTAGTTTTTGAACTACCAAAGCACTTCGATGAAGACTCCTGCAAGATAATTTGTAGAACAATCGGGAAATTTTTTAATCAAAGATTAGCTGAGAAGCATGGACACGGGAGTGGATAGAGACGCGATATGAGGAGACCACATGGATACACTAATTTACACCTAAAACATGTCTAAAATTCTAATTTGAAGTATCCGTGCTTCGTAGAATATTACAGAGGATATGTCAGCAAGTAAATGAATTATATACAACAAAATACTATCATTGCTGATTATACCTTGCACCAAGACTCAATTATGCATGTGAACATCACATGGGATCTTGAGCTCTTGAGGTTGATTCGTGTTGTTCCAGTTTTTCTATTTGATAGGCCCTGCAACATAAAGTTGTATTCAGAACAAATATCAACAAAAGAAAGCCATGTTAGAAACAAGAACAATGCTCACACCCTCATATTTGATACCTTAATCAGAATTTGAGTGACATCCTCATAACAGGTGACATACTCCTCAGTCAAATTCTCTACATAAAATCCATTTTTGGCATCATCCTTTATCTGGAATGGTTCAACCAAACAAACAAGTTCCTCGTAAGTTGCTTCTACACAAAAAATAATGAATGGTTTTTCCAGAAGGAAAGGTAAATTACTATTATTAACCTCTAAATCCCGTTGTGTTGGATCAAGTAGGTCACTGATTTTCTCATCATACACCTGCACCAAAAATCCATCTACATGACTAAGTCATCCAATGAAATCAAACCAAGAGCCTAGTCCTTTCACGGAAGAATGCATCACCTCAAGGAATGAGCACCGGCACTGATAATTTATCATTTTGCCATCAGAATTCCCTTGCTCCTGTGTCATTGATTAATAATAGAATCAATAAATCCCACAATTGTCATATTAAAAATTCAACAGTTTAAAATGAGTGTGATTGAGAAAATTATGATCTACCTTTTGAATCTCTGAGAAAATATTCTGGAAAATGCGCGGTACAATACCCTGAGGACCATCGACCGATGGACCTTCAACCATCGCACTTGGAGATCCCCACATTGTGTATGACTTCCCACTACCAGTCTAAGAATTTATAAACCAGAAGTAACTTCAGAATCCATAAATGCTCGAGTACAAATTTCACGAAATGTTGATTTAGATACACCGAAAATTACCTGTCCATAAGCCAGAATTGATGTATTATAACCAGATAGTGCGTCCTTAACCAAAGGAGCGCCTACGAGTTGGTAAACGTCCCCCTACAGTCACACAACCACAATCTTATAGGTAAATTTATAGAAGAAAAAACTTGAATTCTGATGAATATAAATCAAGGGATTTCTATTAACAGATAAGAAATATAGAATCCAAACAAAATGAAAGACACTACAGTTCTTATGAAGTGGTGAAAAAGAATCTATAAAAAGTTCCGAACCTGAGTTGAATCTGAGTCAAATACTGAATCAAATGTGTACTTTCTTTCATCAATAGATAGAGAATTCTTCGAAACTTTACTGACCAAAGTATCTCCGATTCGAAGACCATTGGCGGGTCTGATCCTCACCACAACCTATCCTCGTATACCAGAAACCACAAACTTCAAATCAAAGAAAGAACACCAAACCAATACGAGATTCAAAAATAAAAAAAATAAAAAATGTACGACTCCTCGAAAATCAGAAAATTAGGTTTTCATATGTAACTTGAATAAAAGGAGCTACATCCGAGTACCTTGACTGACGGATCTGGAGCTTCAGGTACTTTCTCGTGGACCACATGCGCGACGAGCTCTGCTGTTTGAGGATTAATTTTGACCTTTGAAGGTGCCTTCTTTTTGGGTAACGAAATTGAGGCAGAGAGTGGAGGATCGGGTATTTGAATGTTGGGATCGACCGGAGCTATGTTCTCACCGTCAGATCTGAGTTTCGAGAGTCGATTTAATATCGTCGACTTCTGCTTTGATTTTGGGAGTAAACTCTTGAATGGCACTGAGGCGGAGATGCTTCCGAAGAATCTGCTGTTGTCGTAGGTTTCAGAATTGGGCCTCGCCATGATTGTACTCCTTAGAATAATTCGATTTCGATCTATCACTTCTAACTAGAAATTGAGAGAGAAGAGTTTGAATGAAAGTGTGATGCGGTGGGGGGATAATGGAGTGGGGGTGGGGGGTTTGATTTGAAGTTTAAATGTTGATTGAGAGAGAGAGAGAGAGAGACGTTATGTATTTTTCATGTATGTGACCGTTGGAGAATGCCATGCGCCTGTGGAGCGTTCAAAAATTTGAACCTTTAGTTGTAAAATGACTAAATTGGCCAAAGGGTCTTTCTCCGCGAACACGTTAAGCCCAATTGGACCATTAAGGAAATGCATTTCTTGCGAGAAACTACAAAAATAAAGAAATCAAATCAAATTAAGGGGTGTTTGGAGATTAGCCCATAGATGTTAGTTGTTAGCTTATTGTATTAACTGATTTGACTAATTGATTGCATTAGCTAATTTGATTAGCTGATTTGACTAGCTGATTGTATAAATATGTTTATGTTCCTAATTATTATTAAAGTGATGTATCTTCTGTAATCGATTGTAGATACGTAGATGGAAGGTTAGATCCTTACAGAGGTAGTAGGATCCTATTAGATGCCTTACCTTATCTAGGAATCACATGTATGGAAGACTACCGTTGTAATGCATATAAAGGCCCTCTATCGGTGTTATGAATGGATTGATTTCTTTGTCTTTACTTTCTCCTCAAACACGTTATCGACGTAGCCCCCGAGCAAGAAGAAAAAAAAACCCGAAATTGAAATCCAGAAAAAAAAATCCCATCCGATTTAAAATTGCGAAACCTTCCCAGTAGAAACCCTAATCCCGCCGTCTTCTCCTCCTTCGCAACAAGAAGATCGATCTTGACCCGCCGCCAACAAACCCTAGCCGCCTCCCACCTTCGGCGCAAATCGGAGCCTGCTAACCCGCAACATAAACAAGGAAGCCGGAGCCGACGTGCGTCGCGGCGTCGCCACCATCTCGACGCCTGCCGACGTGGAAGAGGCTGCGAGACAGGCGATGGTAATGGGCGATCCTGCGCGTGCGTGGGGAAATTATGGAAGGAGGATGTGATCCCTTTTTCTGTGCCGGGAGGAAAATCTCTCCGATCCTTTCAAGGCTTTTGAATCTCCTGTTTCTGATATTTTTCCCGTAGGAGGACCTCCGATTGTCAGGCATCTGGAACCCAATTGAAGAATTCGGCCGGATGGCATGACTCTTAGTCAAAGTTTGCGGCAATATTCATGGGCAGTTTTCCTGATTTAATAAAACTTTTCCAGATTGGAGGACCACGTACCAAAAGCAAACTGCATCTTATGGGAGATTTTGTTGATCGCGGTTGTAATAGCTTAGAAGTTTTTACGATGCTTTTGCTATTGAAAGCAAGATCTGATTCGGAGCAGTATTTCTCGATGAAATTGTACGCGAAAGAAAAAAAAACGAGAAACGAGAATTTCCGCGAGTAAATTTCCTGCACAGCGCAGTCATACGAAAATCGCGTTTCCCGATTCGTTAACCGTCGGATCGGTGTGAAATTTTTACAGCAACTTCCCAAAACAAATATCTGTATATTCAACGGTGGAGATCGGATTCTGTGTAATATTGGTTACTGAATCTACTGCCGAACAGAAGCAGATTTTTACGAAGAAATTTGGAGATCCGACCTCATCCAATACCGAGCTGCTGCATCGCCGCGCTCGAGTCCTTTTTCGGCCGAATTATTGAGCCCAGTAGCCCTATCCGGGCGTTTCTCAACTCTTCATTTTTTTTCCTACTCAATGATTCATTTGTTCATTAATTTGTACACTTACGAATCTTATTACATGTTTATGTTTTACGTGTATATAGGAAAATACGTCGCTCATGATGATGTGCACGCTATGGAGAAAAAGCCATATTTATCCCGTTCAAGGATCAAATAAATATAGAACGGAGTACCCACGGAAATATGTTGCTCATATGGAGAGAATCTCCCGTTCAAGGATCAAAGCATATATGAAACCAAGTACCCGTAAGACTTTATTAAAGTTCTAGTTTTTCAATCCCTCTCTTTTGGTAATTTTTTTTTTGGGGGAATTGGGTATTTGGGTTCTTTATCTCCCACGCTACTTTGCGGTGGATGAGACAATGAGAGGTGGTATCACTCTCGGATGTCGAAGTAAACTGTGTGACGGTCTTGGGGGAGTCACGGATAATTGTTGAAAGTCGATATTTGTGGTTGTTGCATACACCACGTTTTGGGTGCGATTTGATGTCGCCGTTTTGTCGATTTTAAACTAACAATTGAAAAAAAAAGTTGAACATTGTCGGTAACGGTAAAGTTATGACTCGTTCATGATTAGTCACGGATTTGTGACATACAAATGGGACAAACATCGATTGCGACGGATATGTCGTGGTTAAATCGATTTGTGACGGAATTGTCACGTTGAATTGAGCGACCACCACTTGGTCTTGACCCAATCCCATACTTGGAAAACTCCATCTTTCATCTTATTAAAATAAAATATTGCATGTGGGTGTAGACATGTATCGTCTCCTTGCAACATGATATATGAAAGAATGTACGAGTAATTCTTATGAATTTTAACATGTAAAGCAATGGCATATTGCGGTAAATACATGAATTCGTTGACCTCGATTATAGTTCGTATGACTATAGGTCCGAATACTTTTCCGAGTATTTGTAAAGGCATGTGCCTTATACATTTGACTATGTTTAGTCGATTCATTGGATGATCAAGACGAGTTGGTTATGGTATATTCATTATGTCTCATGGTTCAAAATGCTTAATTATGATGCACCGCGTTGCATCCATATAACATGACTATTATGACGTATGCTTGCAAATTGAGAATTAAAATACTTGGTTGATTGATGCACTTTGGTGGATTTTGTCTACACGTTTGATCATGACTAGGCGCATCCTTCTTGGTATTTGTTTATGCTTTGAAAGTTCAAACGGAATCAGTGGTTTTTAAATTTTTAGTCAGACTCGACATTCCTACTTTCTCTGCAAGTCTACCAAGTTGGAGTTACCGAAAGGATCATTAGTCGAAGATAAGAAATCGAACACACTGCTGCGTTTAAACGCACATATGGCTGTCATTGCCATGTTTTTGCATCAACACTTATGCCATTGGATATGGTCTCAACCTTGGTTTCTCACTAAACTTGGGAAAAACTAAACAGCCAATTAAAATATGCACTGTGATCTGAGTTTAATGATCCGTGTGGTGCACAATATATGGATAGAAAGATACGGAAGTCTAGTTTCCAGAACATCTGACGGTTCATCCATAGCCTTCCTAACAAGGGAGTTATCGCTGTTTTAGTGAACAAAGGTCAAGCTGCGCGGAATTTTATTTCCAGCGATTGTGCCAACTTTTGTCCCAACCAACTTGGTTCCCATCTTGAATTTGCAAGAGGTCTTACGACACATATTTTTCAACCTATTTCTGGCCGAATTTGCCATAGATGATGCAGTTTTTGGTATGCGTTGTACGCTAAACTATCATCTTTCAAATGTTGAAAAACAGTTTCATTGGGAAAGCCCAAAATACGCACCCTTGTAAGAAGGTCGAGCGTGTGCATGGTAGTATTACACCATGCTTGTGTCGTAATTTTGCCCCTTAGGCATATAACCTTGCCATGTTATGCACTCAATATGATAGATCATTTTGATCATATCAAGCATAAAATCTCTATGTTGTTAGAGTATTCGCTATGCTCATGATTATGAAATTTTGCAAGCGAAATTGAGTGCGTATTAAGCTATTTTCAAGGAACATGATATTTTTTGATTTCGGTTTATAAATCCATTGTGACTATGATGAGTAGGTCATCACAATCAATGAGCGGTATGATGCTCAAGTTGTTGAATGCCGAATGGCGTTTTCTAGTCACATATGTTCCGTAACAATTTAACCATGTTATGACTCGATGATATATATGCCAAAGTGTATCACTCATAGCATCTCATTATGATTTGTGAGAATAAAATCTTATGCATCACTTGTATTGGATATGTGAAAAGAAAAATATTCATGAGTCAATATGGTCCGGCTTGCATCGGTTTTGGTAACCAGAAGATGTATTGGGACATTGACACATTTAGGCTTTAATAGTCCGGAGTTTGGACAGTTTGATGATCCATATACCACGGTATTGTCATGGACATCATTTTCTTTGAACAAAGAAACTAGTTGGATCAAAGACACCAAAGTACATTGGTGGAGTCGTGAGCAGGGCTCATGACCGATGATGATATTTATATCATCCGCGTCTTGCTTTCATAAGCATGTGTGACACCAAAGACCCCCCCGATGATCCTTCTTAGCCATGTTCATTTATTAAAGCCTATTCTTTGGCACGATTAGGAGACGACACCCTCCTATGCTAAAGAGAATAATGTAGCGACTCGCATAAGCATGGTGCTGAATCCTCCCTTTTCACCGAGTCCTTATACATACATGATTATAAGTATTAGCCTGGGTGGCTTATGATGCTATGATGGTGTTCACAAATGGTCGTACTCAAGTAATAACATTTATATGTTATGTTGTTCCTTTGACAATGATTGATAAGTTGATGAAACCTGAGTTATGGTTGTCCAACTTGCGGACCAATCATTGTAAAGGTCGGTTCACCCACTTTTTAGACCAAGTCTTAAAGTGAAATTTTAACGAGTACTTCCTAACATCCAAGGCTACCTTCTCACAAATTTTGGTGCCATTTGGAGACTTGGAAGGAGGTGAACCACTTAAATGAAGTTTTCACATACCACCCGGCCGTCTAACGACTAGTTCGATGTCATTTCGATCAGTTTTTGACCACAAGGTTGATGGTTTTGGAATCCTAAACACCCGCTTATACATGCTCACGAAATTTTGAGGTGTTTGGGGCTGGTGAAGGGAGTGAACTCTTCAAGAAAGCACTAGAGGTTCGATAAAATCAACGGCCTATCATCGGTTCAATCGTTTCTTTATGTTCGATCCCGGTGGTGCATGGTGGCGGTTTTGTTGAATTCTCAAGACCAGTAGCTACGGCTATGTAGCATAGGTCAACATGTCATATTCACCTATACCTATCATCATTCAAATGCTTAGTTACAAGTGTAACCATATGCATTTTGTTAACTGGATTGTGTTAACAACTGAAAACCTTTATCGTCCACATGTTCATGTGCCAAAAGTGCGTCACCACAACGCATTATGACGGGTTATAAATGATGAATATGACATGCGCTTTCACTCATAGTCCGCTTAAAATGTACCTTGGCAGACGATCTCGTAAGTCACTTTGATGAGCCAGTCTTCCCGTCGTTAGGGGGAGATGCGAACGATCATGTTCGAGTAGAACGACTTGGAATTGTCGTAGTTTGTCCCTACTGTGCCTCACCAAGTTCCCTAAGTGACGAAATTAAATACATGCTGCAAACATGTCTGCAAGGATTGTGTCCGGTTATGGACGTTCGTCACCTATAAATGGTGATATGGTAACACCACAAATTGTGGTAGATGGTGTTACTAGGCCGTGGATCTCATCGAGTATTGGGATGCCACTTGGTTCGATAAATACTCTCGCTAAGAATGTATGCGAGTTTGGTACATGAAAACTTGATCATATGATCAAATGAACTCATCCGTCTCATGTAATTCTGGATTATAGTCATCATTGGGGGACGCCTCAATGAATGCCAATCCATAAAGAGTACTCTATGAATAAAGCCGGTACATGAGGACGTGGAATGTGAGTTTAATCGAACCATACTTCGTTGAAAATCTACAACGTTGTAGCCTTGGCCTAAAATGGAAACATATGCGACTCCAGTATGGACAAAGTGATAGCCCTTTGTTGAAGTGGTACCGACACTCCAAAGATAAGACCTATCCGCATACTTTGTTAAAGCGAGTGAGAGAAAGAGTTAAACTCACCTCATGGCGCGAGGTTTCTCATGAACGCACTGTAATCGACTACGATGACACGAAACTTAGTTGTGCTATCGTAATGGATGTTATAGCATCCACTATCTTTTCAGTTAGATAGTTTCCCAAAACGACGTGCGGCTTGTGGTTAAATCTTATCTTAGTGGGGAACTAAGTTAAGTGATAAAAAGGATCTCGTGGTGGATCGGACTCAAATCAAGTGGCTCGACCACGGAGCGCGTCGACAAGTGATTGTCGGGAACGCATACTAAGTATATACTTGATTTGGAAGAGATATGAAGCTTTTGCGTGTAAAACTAAGGGTTTATAGTGATGTACTCTTGTGAGACTAAGAGATTCCGCTAAATCCAAAGTTAAGAATGAAAGGATCTTGGGACACTTGATGATGCGTATTCATCAATTGGTTTAATGCAATCTAATGGACTGTTTCACTAAGAGACGATAAAGTAATGCCTATATGATTCCCAATGATTAGTCGAAGTCATCATAAGACTTGGCTCACTTAAGTGATGATGCAGTCTTAAGAGAAAAGTACGATATTATGTACTCATGTTTGACTCGATGTACTCATTCGTAATAATCCGGTAAAGCCACTGTGATGATGGCCTAGGATGCGCTCACGCAATGTCTGTGATTGACAAGAAGCTTGAAGCTCGCTCTATCTCGATAAAAAGGACACTTGAAAATTGATACCCGAATCTGCCCAGAATGTGTTGGTCTATCTCCCATATGACCTACATGGCAGCTCACTTGATGGAAAATGGTGAAATTGGTACCATTGGAAAGGTTTGTGTCTACTTTCCAAGGAAACCAACCATTTGATCACATCCATCCTGTTGAGTGACATATGACTATTGTTGCAAAGTAGGACGGGATATGTCCGGTAATTTACTGAGTCAACTTCGATAGAGCTTTGTGATCTGCTCAGGTCGATCTAGGTTACGTACTGTATGTGAATGAAAAGCTATGGGTGTCTAGTTTTCATAAGTTCTTACAGTTTCGTTGATACCTATTGAATCGAAGAAGTTATGACTGATTTGGTGCATAGAGGTCAAGACTTTGGAAAACTTGATAAGTCTTTAGTGACTCTGCACTTTGGATGTGTCGCGCTCTTTTTGTCCTTAGACCAAGGCTTGTTTTTCCCATTGGGTTTTCACTTGGTAAGGTTTTTAACGAGGCGACCTATGAGAACATCCAGACAATGATGCGTTGTACTTCTGTTCAACTTAGACCAAGAGGTATTTTTCCCACTGGGTTTTTCCTTGGTATAGTTGTGAGGGCAACTTGGCATCTGACTCCTATGATTTGAGGTACTCATCAGGGGGAGTCATTATGTATACATCAGGGGGAGTATACATGACATGTTATGTTGGTGCGTTGCAATATTTTCCTCATCAAGCCTTTATTTTTCCCATGGGGTTTTGCTTTGGCTTGGAATAGGTTTTTACGAAGGCAACATCTTACGCATTGTTGTATTAGTGCTCGACACGGGGGAGTGTTAGAATTATTATTCCCGTGATGTGTCTTACCTAATACTGATTGTAGATACATAGATGGAAGGTTCTAGATCCTTCTAGAGGTAGTAGGATCCTATTAGATGTCTTACCTTATCTAGGAATCCTATGTATGGAAGGACTCTCATTGTAATGCCTATATAAAGGCCCCTCTATCAGTGTTATGAATGGATTGATTTGCTGTCTTTTACTTTCTCCTCAAACAGTTTAGTAAAATTAGCTGATAACTGATAGTGATTTGTGGTAAAATGACATATATAAGGACATGGATATATTTTATTATTTAATCATACAAATAGTAATATTAATTAACATATTATTATCTCTTAAATATAATTTTTTTTTCAATTATATATAGACTATAAATATTTAAAAGTATAGAATACTTACATCTTCATTTTTATGGATTTATCTATTATTAATTATTAATTTATTTCTTCATTTTTTAGGCATATATTAATAATTTAGTTATTAAAATATAAAATATATTAAATTAATTAATATTAGTTACTGATGTATTTTGTTTTTGAAATAAGTTAATAATGTGTTAATTAAGTAATATTAGTTAGTTATATTATTAAAAATATATTACACAAGGGATAGAAGTGTCCTAGAAAGTGAAAAATCCAAAAATCTAATGGAAAACGCTCCTTTTTTAGCGTTTTGAAAATTAGCTTTTTGACACCAAACAATTCTTTCAAACAGCTCATCATCAGACATCTTTTTTAGCCTTTTAATTTGGTCAAACAGCTAATTGCTCTCAATCAGCTCTTTTTGTCCCAGCTCTTCACCAAACATCCCCTAAATGATTCTCAATTATATAAGCTAACAATTCCTTTTTTTTTTTTAATGTAAGAACCTTCAAGTAGTTTTTGTTTTTACTTTTCTATATCTTCTACTTGATCAAAATCTAAATGCCGGAAATTGATGTTATTCTTCCTTTCTCCCAAATTAAAATTTCAAATATTCTATAACAGAAAGAGATAAAGCAAGATTTGAACCGTCATTCAACCTACACTCTTCGGTCCTCTCTACTTGAGAAGTGCTTATACCACCTCATATAAGTTACAAAGTATTGATACAGGTACCTACAAAGATAGCCGAATTGGTAGAGTAGGTGAATACGAGACTGAAAAATCTTGGATTTTATTTGTCAACACTTTCTCGATTGAGTCCGTCACAAAGAGTTTGCCTAGTGTGGTTTACCTGATTGACGTAATTTTCAGATTATTACGTTCAGCCCCATAGTTTGTCCAGTGCGCACTCGAATAATAGCGGCTGTGGGTTTTTGTAGGAAATAGGAATGATTGTAAGCCATTGATCCTTGAAGATTAATGGCCCAGATTTCGTTCTGGTGTGCTAACACGGAAAACTAGGAGTGCTAACGAATTTAGTTATTGGGGTACCAATGTAATTTGACTAATTTCACTTATGGGAAG
The DNA here is from genome assembly GCA_033398695.1 of Orobanche coerulescens. Taxonomy (NCBI): domain Eukaryota; kingdom Viridiplantae; phylum Streptophyta; class Magnoliopsida; order Lamiales; family Orobanchaceae; genus Orobanche; species Orobanche coerulescens. Next base: position 136,688,263 of record CM065814.1, on the reverse strand, counting down.
TTCCTACAATCATGGGAAGTTCCTATGTTCATGGGATTTCATATTTTAGGTTAATATATATTTTTATGGGATTTTATTTTTTTTTAGTCGTTCAAATATTTTATATTTTTTGTGTATTTATTTTATTTTTTAAAAACTAACATTATCTTTTTTCTATTTGATTTGTATTTTTAAAAATCGGAACTGTTGTGCTAATCATTTGTTTTGTGTGTGCTGCAAATTGGAAAACAAAGTGCAGTTCTGGTTATGATCCAATTATGTGATTTTTTTTGTTATGTTTTATTGTGTACAATGCAGTCAATTTTAATACAATGTGTTGTGCTTTATTTTTTTGGAAGATAAATAATTTGAATTGGTATACTTTGAATTTAGGTAAATTAATGTTGTACAAGTTTCTGCTTATGTTGTGACACATGATAGGTATTATACCTTCTGTGCAACGTTGATATGAATAGTGTGCTAGGTGATATATCTTGTGGTGCTTATCGTACTAGTTTATATAACGTGGTAAATTACTATTCAACAGATGTGTGCAATGTTGATATGAATAACGTGTGAGGTAATATAATTTGTGGTGCTTATCGTAATACGTGATAGATATTATACCATGTATATATATCTTGGAACATATATCTTAGTGTGCTAGGTAATATATTTTGTATCAAAATTGACTGTATTGTACAAAATAAAGTATAACAAAAAAATCACATAATTGGAACATAACCAGAACCGCACTCTGTTTTCCAATTTGCAGCACACACAAAACACATGGTTAGCACAACAGTTCCGATTTTTAAAAATACAAATCAAGTAGAAAAAAATAATGTTAATTTAAAAAAAAATAGAAATAAATACACCAAAAATATAAAATATTTGAACGACTAAAAGATATGAAATCCCATAAAAAAATATATATTAACCTAAAATATGAAAAATCCCATGAATACAGGAACTTCCCATGATTGTAGGAACTTCCCATAAGTGAAATTAGTCAAATTACATTGATACCCCCAATAATTAAATTCGTTAGCACTCCTAGTTTTCCGTGTTAGCACACCAGAACGAAATCTGGGCCATTAATCTCCAAGGATCAATGGCTTACAATCATTCCTATTTCTTACACTTATACCATTTCACTCCATAACCCACCCCTATATATATATATATATATAATTTTTTAAGAATATATACCTATTAAACCAAACCAAACCAAACATACCCAGTATATCCCGCTCATAGCAGGGTCTGGGGAGGGTAAGATGTACGCAGACCATGCCCCTACTTATTACGGTAGGGAGGTTGTTTCCGTGAAGACCCTCAGCTTAGTGCACAACAACATATTGAGTGAAAAATACAGATGGAAGCATATGATACGAAAAAATTCGATACCATACATGAGCCCATGGCTTAATCCACATGGGACTTACCTAAGAGGAATTTGGCTACTTCACTCCCGATGAACGCTGCTCCAACAGAGAGAGGTTGACTCCGCGCACAGCTCCGTGTCAAAAATACACCACACGCAAAAGGCAATAGGATAAAATATACAATAAATGTAAAGAAGCCAAGCTCTAGGTCAAAGCTAACCGAGACAACCCAACCCTAAGGCTCTCAACTACAGCACCACTCCCAACTAAAGAATCCACAACTCTGATCTGGCGCCTCCACGCGCACCTATCAACAGTCATGGTCTCGGAAAGGTTTAAGGCCTTCAAATCCAATCTCAGCTGCTCCTCCCATGTCCTCCTCGGTCTGCCTCTCCTCCTCTCCCCGACAACTACTAAACTCTCGACCCTCCTCATCGGAGCAGATGTCTGCCTCCTGCGGACGTGGCCAAACCATCTCAATCTCCCTTCCCTAATTTTCGCTGAAATGGGCGCCACTTCTAGCGCGTTCCTGAAAACCCCGTTCGAGATTCTATCTAACATTGTGCGACCACACGACCAGCGTAACATTCTCATTTCAGCCGCTTCCAACTTGCTCTCAAGCGACTTCTTCATCACCCAACATTCGGAGCCATACAACATTGCAGGTCGGATTGCCGCTCTATAGAATTTACCCTTCAACTTTAGAGGGACTTTCTTGTCGCACAGGACCCCTGTCGCTGCTCTCCACCTTAGCCACTGTAATATCCGCAGTTTTCGATTTCCGGTAATTTCTTTTTTTTCGGCGGTAGTCTGTTTTGACGACTCGCTCATGTCCGTTTCGTCATTCTGAGAATGATTAATTCTACACTTTTTGACATCCGAGTTCGTTTCGGAGTCGTTTTGTTGAGTTCCGTGCTTTTTAACGACTTTTCCGCACTTGAGTTCGGTTCTTGCGAATCTCATTCGAAACTGCTGTTTCGAGTTTCCCGTAAGTCCGTTTAACTTTGTTAGACGTATTGTGAACTTCCGTTTGGTTATTCGATCACGTATCGTGATTTCCGGGTGTTTTGGGCCGTTTTGTAATTTCTTGAAAGTTACGGGTATCCGTATCTGTAATTGTCGTCTCGACCCGTTTCTTGGTCGCGTATGATTGAATATGGTATTATGTTTTCAATTCGGATCGTTGATGTCGTCCGGGAACTTTTCGTCGTGTTCGTTCCGTGCGTTTTCGGTAATCGGGTCGTCGAGCCCTGACGGTTGCGGGACTGGCCGGACGGTTGGATGGGGCCGGACGACAGGGGCACCGCCGGACGGGTGCGGTAGAACGGCGTAGCGCACGCTACGGAAGGCTGCGCGCGCTAACCGGCAGTGTAGCGACGCCGCCGGTGGCCTAGCGACGCTTATCGCCCGGGCAGCTGGGTTTCGAGGTTCGACTCGGTCATGATCGGCAGTAGCGCACGCTACGCCGAGCGTAGCGCGCTAGTCGGCAGCGTAGCGCACGCCGGCCGGCTAGCGTCGTTACTGCCGGCGGTCGATCCGATGGCTCTTTGGACAGTCGGCTAGCGGCGCGAGCTTCCGGCCGTAGCGCACGCTAGCGGAGTCGGGTCGGCAGGTTTGGTCGGGCAGGTTGGTCGGTGATGCCGGGTCGTGTGGGCCCTGGCCGAGGGTGCTCGGCCGATACCGGCCGATAGCGCACGCTAGTCCGGGAAGGCTAGCGCACGCTAGTCTGGCCAGTATAAATATGGCTGAGCAGTCACATTTCACTTCGTTTTTTCATTTCCTTCCTTCTCCATCCGCGAGTGGCGATTCATGGGCGACGAAGCCATGTTGTTTAACAACAAATCCATGAAGTCCTTGAGTTCATAACATCAATCGATCGTCCGTTATCAACCTTTGATTCAATAATCAAGGTAATCTTCCTTAGAACCCTAATTTCGTGAATTTGGGGATTTTTGCATTTTCGTCCGATTCGTTCCGTGTTGTTGATTAATTCATGATGGGTATGATTAATCTTGATAGTATTCTTGTGTTTAACATCATTTAATCCATTGTTCTTCCTCGAATCGAAGTATATTTCTTGATTTCCTTCGAATTGACTTTTTGGGGGATTTGTCCCCGATCTCGTGTTTCATCCGTTTTCGATGGATCGATTATGGTTAAGTGATGTTGTTAAACATATTCTATGGATTGTATATCCATATTTCAACTTGGAATTCCGTTTTCGGGTTTTGACGGGACGAATCGTGTTCTTGACCGTTTTGGGGGAAATCCTTGAACCTTCGTCATTTGTTCTTTGAATTCAGCGGCTTTGGGTCGTACTTTGGAATTCATTTTCATTGTTGTTATTGTCCTCCGTAGTTTATCATCGTGAGTTGGCGTTCGGTGGAGTCGGCGGGTTCGTAGTCGGTTCGGGCCAACCTACTTGGTCGATTCTCCGCGTTGTTCTTATTCGAGGCAAGTACCTTGTCCATACATTTCTTGTTTCGCGGATATGATGATTGGTGATCGTCTTGGTTTGCTTGTTTGTTTGAAATGAGTTTTCAAAAGTTTTGGTTAGCCTCGTTAAAGGCCTCTTTCAAAACCGTGTGTGTTTTGTGATTGGTGTGGTTCGTGAATAACCATGTGAATTCTATGTATATGCTTGGTGTTCATGTTGCACTTGGTATTGTGTGTGGACGTATATTATTTCATTTCGGTGCGTTGTGAATTGACGTGGTGTTTTGCTAAGTGTTTGATGCCTGCAGGCGAATTGTTTGAATATCCTTGATGTGATATGTTATTTGTGTGAATGTGTGGATATGGTTGAAGGTCTACGGTGGCACATGGCATGTGATCATGTGGCGAGGATGCAACAAGTGATTGATCCAACCGTGAGAGCACGAGATAATCTACGGTGGCACATGGCATGTGATCATGTGGCGAGGATGCAACAAGCGATTGATCCAACCGTGAGATGTGTGTGATTTGTTTCGCTAGCCGGCTCGGGAGGGTCCTTCGAGGCCTCGAGTGGGATGTCGGTGGTAGCGTCCGGTCTAGGCGATGCGCGTGCGTGATTATGTTTCGTTGATTTTACGTCCGTTGAGGACACGTGATGTTGGGCTTTGACCTGTAAATTGTTGGTGGGTTCCTATTTGCGAAAACAAAACATTTGGGCCGTGACCTATTGATTTTGGAAAGAGAAGGATTTTATAATCCTAAATTGTTTTCTATTAAAACTCTCGATGGCATTTTAAACTGTTTTGTAAATTGTTTCCCTTATTTGTGATCTTTCGGTTTTGGAAATGTTTACTCAAACTCTTGCCTCGGGAAGTACTTTTCTTTACGTTTGGATCTTTGAGGATTCCCGATTATTATTGTTCTTGGAACTTGTATTGTATGGCTCGTATTTTTGCACTTGTACTTGCACTAGCAAAACAAGGAGTTTTGCTAACCCCGAGTATTCGGGGTGGATGTCTATTTTGCATTCGGGTTTTGGAGCATAGCACAGGTCGGCACGAAGGATGATGAATGATGAACGATACTAATCACACGAGGATCCGTTGTCGTATTGGTCTAGTTGTATTTTCTTTTCCACGCAGATTTGTTTCCGTTATGCGGGTGTGGTTGTATTTTGACCCTGCGTGGGCATGAGTTGTATTTGAACTGTATGTATTTGTTGTAAGACCAAATCGGTCTCTTGAGTCATTTTAGCCTTAAAGGCGAGGTTTAGATGTTTGATTTTAGTTATCGGCTGGTAGATCCTCGAGGAGAGGGTCTACGGCGTGTAATATCCCCGAGCGGATTTGGGGGTGTTACATAAATGGTATCGGAGCTTAGGTTGTGGAAACCTAGGTGTCGGTCGATGGTGTCTATCGAGTTTTTGTCTCGTCGGATTTTATCTCGATCGAGTCGTGTCGCGACGCGTCGTGCGAGTTTGTTGGTCGTGATTAGTATCGTGGGGCGATCATCATCTTCGTGCGACCTGTGGCTGTAAGTCTCCCTTCTTTGTGTTGTGCCTCGTGTGACACGAGCTATTTTTATGATTTATTTGCTAAGTGACGGAATCCTCTTATGGATTTTGATTTCTTGATACGCGACTATTTGACTCTCATATTTCTTTCATGTGAGGAGTAGTTGCTGGATTGTGCATGTTGGACTGTATTTCTTTTTTTTTCGCTGCGTAAGTTCCTTTGTAATGGCTTTCGGTATCTTACCGACTGAATTTTATTTCGAAAATCGATTCCTTTAACCGAGTTGTTGGCCTTGACCGTTTTGACGGTAATTGGGTGTTTTCAAATGATTTTGTGAGTTTTGATAAGTACTACCGTCATCGACCTTTTTGGGCATTCTAACCCATTGAATTATTTTTGAAAACCTTGAGTATCTTAGAAAATTGAAATTCGAGACGTACTTTTAAAGCGAATTATTTTCTTGCGGTGTTTTCAAGGTGTTTTCTAATGCCGCAATACATTTCAAAAATTTTCCGGTTGAGGACCAAAAATATATTATTATGAGATATTTTCAAATGCGATTGCTTAGACCCAAGGGTCGAATATTTTGAAAGTTTTTCACTAAAGGAAAGGTGTCCTCATTTTTGTTCAAACGCAAGATGATTTTCAAAGTCTCGATAATGGTGTTTGTACTACTTTTTGTAAAATGATACTCAAGATAAACTGTTGTTTCCAAACTGTTTTCAAAAGGTGGTTCTCGTTTTAAAACCTATCATTCTGTTTGCGGACCGGAAATGAGTGTATTGTTATCGAACTTTAGTTACGGTTTTAACTCCCGAATATAATCGAGTTGGTGGCATGAGCGTTGAGGCGTTGCCACGTAATTGTTACACTAGCCCTCTGTGAGAGGTGTGAACCGGGATTTAATGGTTGTCGCCTCGTGGTGGATTGCGTGTGTCACACGAGTGTGAGATGTTGAAACTTGGGTTTGTACGTTGGTGTACATGTGTGATTTTTTCATTATGTTTGTAATTACGTCTGGTTATCATTCGAGTCGTGGATGTCACCGAACGATGCCGTCGTTATTGTGATATTCATGTGTGTGTTGCCTTACGATGGTAATCGTTGTATGTGTTATGTGTTATGATTTTGTTGTCTGAGTGGTTACTTATTCGGTATGCCGAGGGGCCGAGGTCGTGGTCGTGGTGATCGGACGCGTGGTCGAGAGCATGCTTCGGTGATAGTATTGGTATTGGTGTTGCTACTATTTTACAACGAGTAGCCACTCGATGACTCGATTGACTCGGGCGATTCGGCGTGTTACAGATGTGACCCAAAGACACCGGTGCAAATCGGTGGCTTCGAGAAGTGGTTCGTATGAATCCCCTCGTTTATTGGGTGCCGCAGATGCTTTAGGTCAGGATGGTTGGCTTTTCCACTGGAAAAGATTTTCGAGATAGTTGTTTGTCGAGAAGAACGTTAGGTTCCGGTAGCTCAGTATCTTTTCGACAAAGATGCCGCTAGCTGGTGGGAGGCTATTAAGCCTCGAGATCGCGTTGTCACGTGGGCAGAGTTCCAGGAATTCATGAGAGATGAGTTTTGTCCGGAACCGATCAGAAATCAGAGGATTAATGAATTCTTTTCGGCGAAACCGCAGGATGTACCGCTGTCTCAAGCTATTATTGATTTTAGCAAGCAGCTCGGCTATGTGCAAAATCAAGTAAGGACAGAGGAGGACAAGATTTGTCATTTTAGTAGGCGGATGAAGCCGGAGATTCGCCAGTACATGGCGAGTCTCGCTTGCACTTCCTTGAGAGATTATCGAGAATAGGCGTTAGCACATGAGCTATCAGTTATCAACCGAGAGTATGTCGACTCGAAGAAACAGAAAACCGTTGGGAACTCTTCGGGAAATCGGGAGTGGGCCCCTTGAGGTTGGGACTTCGTCTCGTCATCCCAAAATGGTTCCTAGATCGCGTGATCGGAGGAGTAGTACCCTGCAGTAAGTAATGTGAGCACTTGAAGATATGTTATAACTGTAGTCGAGCGGGCCATACTGCGAAGAATTGTCGTTCACCGTTAGTCAGCTGTTTCGAGTGCGGCCAGGTGGGTCACCAATCCGTACATTGCGAGACGGTAGCTGAGAGGTTTGGGGATCGAGGTTGCGTCTCTGCTCCGAAAGGACACGGAGATGCCTAGGGTGGTTTTGAGGATTTCGGCGTAGTCCGAATTATTTATGATTACCCTTGTGGATCGTTTTGTGTTTATTCCTGTTTTCTCATTGTGCGTGTTTCTTGTAACAAGTACTTTGTGTTTTGTGATTGTTTGGATAATTGATTTGATTGTATTATCTGTTTGATGACGCTTGTCACTTGTTGGTGTTATTATGTCTCTACCGGCGACGTTGTGTTGGTCGTCGTGGAGCGTGTTTACACGCCGTATACTCCTTTGCGTTGTTTGTAACATTTCGCCGTTGGGCGCTAGTTACGCATTCTTGTGTATCTCGTTGAGTTTTCTGGCGGAATATTTCTTCTCCTACTTGTTTTAAGTTTCGGACGAAACTTCTTTTAAGGAGGGTAGAATGTTATATCCGCAGTTTTCGATTTCCGGTTATTTCATTTTTTTTCGGCGGTAGTCTGTTTTGACGACTCGCTCATGTCCGTTCGTCATTCCGAGAATGATTAATTCTACACTTTTTGACATCCGAGTTCGTTTGAGTCGTTTTGTTGAGTTCCGTGCTTTTTAACGACTTTTCCGCACTTGAGTTCGGTTCTTGCGAATCTCATTCGAAAGCTGTTTCGAGTTTCGTAAGTCCGTTTAACTTTGTTAGGCGTATTGTGAACTTCCGTTTGGTTATTCGATCACGTATCGTGATTTCCGGGTGTTTTGGGCGTTTTGTAATTTCTTGAAAGTTACGGGTATCCGTATCCGTAATTGTCGTCTCGACCCGTTTCTTGGTCGCGTATGATTGAATATGGTATTAAGTTTTCAATTCGGGTCGTTGATGTCGTCAGGAACTTTTCGCCGTGTTCGCCTGCGGCGTTGTGAATCGGTCGCCGAGCCCGACGGTTCTGGGATCGCCGACGGCTATGGATCGACGGACGATTGCGGCACCGGCCGGACGGGCGGCAGAACCGGCGAGCGCACGCCACGGGCCGGAAGGTCGCGCGCTAACCGGGCAGTGTAGCGTCTGTGCCGGGTGGCTCAGCGACGCTTATCGGCCCGGGCGATGGGGTTTCGAGGTTCGACTCGGTCATGATCGGCAGAGTAGCGCACGCTACGCCGAGCGTAAGCGCGCGCTAGTCGGCAGCGAGCGCACGCCACGGCTAGCGACGCACTGCCGTCGTTACAGCCAAGGCGATCGATCGGTGCTCTGGCCAGTCGGCGTGCGAAGCTTCCGCCGTAGCGCACGCTAGCGGGAGTCGGGTCGGCAGGTTTGGTCGGCAGGTTGGTCGGTGATGCCGGGTCGTGTGGGCCTGGCCGAGGGTGCTCGGCCGATCTGGCCGATAGCGCACGCTAGTCCGGGAAGGCTAGCGCACGCTAGTCCGCCGATATAAATATGGCCGAGCGATACATTTCACTTCGTTTTTCATTTCCTTCCTTCTCCATCCGCGAGTGGCGATTCATGGGCGACGAAGCCATGTTGTTTAACAACAAATCCATGAAGTCCTTGAGTTCATAACATCAATCGATCGTCCGTTATCAACCTTTGATTCAAATAATCAAGGTAATCTTCCTTAGAACCCTAATTTCGTGAATTTGGGGATTTTTGCATTTTCGTCCGATTCGTTCCGTGTTGTTGATTAATTCATGATGGGTATGATTAATCTTGATAGTATTCTTGTGTTTAACATCATTTAATCCATTGTTCTTCGTCGAATCGAAGTATATTTCTTGATTTCCTTCGAATTGACTTTTTGGGGGATTTGTCCCCGATCTCGTGTTTCATCCGTTTTCGATGGATCGATTATGGTTAAGTGATGTTGTTAAACATATTCTATGGATTGTATATCCATATTTCAACTTGGAATTCCGTTTTCGGGTTTTGACGGGACGAATCGTGTTCTTGACCGTTTTGGGGGAAATCCTTGAACCTTCGTCATTTGTTCTTTGAATTCAGCGGCTTTGGGTCGTACTTTGGAATTCATTTTCATTGTTGTTATTGTCCTCCGTAGTTTATCATCGTGAGTTGGCGTTCGGTGGAGTCGGCGGGTTCGTAGTCGGTTCGGGCCAACCTACTTCGGTCGATTCTCCGCGTTGTTCTTATTCGAGGCAAGTACCTTGTCCATACATTTCTTGTTTCGCGGATATGATGATTGGTGATCGTCTTGGTTTGCTTGTTTGTTTGAAATGAGTTTTCAAAAGTTTTGGTTAGCCTCGTTAAAGGCCTCTTTCAAAACCGTGTGTGTTTTGTGATTGGTGTGGTTCGTGAATAACCATGTGAATTCTATGTATATGCTTGGTGTTCATGTTGCACTTGGTATTGTGTGTGGACGTATATTATTTCATTTCGGTGCGTTGTGAATTGACGTGGTGTTTTGCTAAGTGTTTGATGCCTCTGGGCGAATTGTTTGAATATCCTTGATGTGATATGTTATTTGTGTGAATGTGTAGATATGGTTGAAGGTCTACGGTGGCACATGGCATGTGATCATGTGGCCAGGATGCAACAAGTGATTGATCCAACCGTGAGAGCCTGAGATAATCTACGGTGGCACATGGCATGTGATCATGTGGCCAGGATGCAACAAGCGATTGATCCAACCGTGAGATGTGTGTGATTTGTTTCGCTAGCCAGCTCGGGAGGGTCCTTCGAGGCCTCGAGTGGGATGTCGGTGGTAGCGTCCCGGTCCTAGGCGATGCGCGTGCGTGATTATGTTTCGTTGATTTTACGTCCGTTGAGGACACATGATGTTGGGCTTTGACCCTGTAAATTGTTGGTGGGTTCCTATTTGCGAAAACAAAACATTTGGGCCGTGACCCTATTGATTTTTGGAAAGACAAGGATTTTATAATCCTAAATTGTTTTCTATTAAAACTCTCGATGGCATTTTAAACTGTTTTGTAAATTGTTTCCCTTATTTGTGATCTTTCGGTTTTGGAAATGTTTACTCAAACTCTTGCCTCGGGAAGTACTTTTCTTTACGTTTGGATCTTTGAGGATTCCCGATTATTATTGTTCTTGGTTCTTTTATTGTATGGCTCGTTTTTTTGCACTTGTACTTGCACTAGCAAAACGGTGGAGTTTGCTAACCCCGAGTATTCGGGGTGGATGTCTATTTTGCATTCGGGTTTTGGAGCATAGCACGGGTCGGCACGAAGGATGATGAATGATGAACGATACTAATCACACGAGGATCCGTTCTTTGTCGTATTGTCTAGTTGTATTTTCTTTTCCGCTGCAAGATTTGTTTCCGTTATGCGGTGTGGTCATATTTTGACCCCTGCGTGGGCATGAGTTGTATTTGAACTGTATGTATTTGTTGTAAGACCAAATCGGTCTACTGAGTCATTTTAGCCTTAAAGGCGAGGTTTAGATGTTTGATTTTAGTTATCAGCCTGGTAGATCCTCGAGGAGAGGGTCTACGGCGTGTAATATCCCTGAGCGGATTTGGGGGTGTTACAGCCACCCCGCCTTGATGCGATGAGTGACATCATCTTCATACTCACCTTACTTATGAATGATCGAATCCAAATACTTGAATTTATCCGTACGGGGAACGATCTGATCCGCAATCATTATCTCTACATCTTCCTCGTTGGCCTCACCACTAAAGTTACACCAGAGATACTCGGTCTTAGATCGGCTCACACGCAAGCCCTGGGATTCTAACTTAGACCTCCATAGCTCCAACTTCGAGTTCACCTCCCTCCTCGACTCCGCCACTAACACAATGTCGTCAGCAAAAAACATGCACCACAGGACGCCATCTTGTATCCCCCGCGAAATGACGTCAAGGATCAGAGCGAACAGAAGAGGCCTTAGCACCGACCCCTGGTGTAGCCCTATCTCAACCGGAAAATACTGGGTGTCGCCAACTGGGGTCCTAACGCACGTCCTAGCTTGGGAGTATATGTCTTGGATCGCCCTAACGAACGGCAACGACACCCTCCTCTCTACTAGGCTCCTCCAAATAACATCGCGCGGAATGTTATCATAAGCTTTTTCTAGATCTATGAACACCATATGGAGGTCCTTACGCCGCTCTCTAAACTTCTCCATAAGGCGTCTGACGAGATGAATGGCCTCAGTTGTGGACCTCCCCGGCATGAAGCTAAATTGGTTCTCTGAGATCTCAACTTCTCTTCTAACCATGCATTCCACCACTCTTTCCCAAAGTTTCATAGTATGACTGAGGAGTTTAATACCCCTATAGTTACTACAACTCTGAGCATCGCCTTTGTCCTTGAAAAACGGCACGACAATACTATGCCTCCACTCCGTCGGCATCTTAGAACCTCTCAGGAGGATGTTGAACAGCTCTGCTAGCCACTGAACTCCGACTTCCCCCAGACAAAGCCACACCTCAATAGGGATCTGATCCGGGCCTACAGCCTTAGCTCTACCCATTTTTATTAGGGCACCCTTTACTTCCTCCTTGCTGATGCTTTCACAGGAACTAAACGAACGGGCAGAAGATAGACTAACTCCTTGCACCATTGAGTCACTACCCCTAGCCACATTGAAAAGTTCAAAAAAATACTTATTCCACCTCTCCTTAATAGCCACATCGTTCACTAATACTTGGCCCAAATCATCCTTAATAAACTTAACGGGACTCAGGTCGCGCTGCCCTCTTTCCCTAGCTTTCGCTAGTTTAAAAATAGCATTCGCTCCTTCTTTGGTGTCTAGGCGCTTGTGCATCTCCTTGTAAGCCTCCCCTTTAGCCTTAGCCACTGCCTTCTTAGCCTCTCTTTTCGCCACCTTGTACGCTACAATCTTCAAGATTCTCTCCTCCCCAGCACTAACCGACAAAAGCTCCTTAAATAGCGCTTGTTTAGCTTTAACCTTCTTTTGGACCTCCTCATTCCACCACCATGCCTCCCTAGGTCCACTAGACTGCCCAGAAACCCCACCACCTTCTCGCCCACCCTCCTAACGGCATTGGCCATCTTTGGTCCACATAAGGTTAGCATCGCCCCCTTGCAAAAAACCTCCTTCGCGGGTCAGAGACTCCTTGAATACTGCCGCCTTCTCACCCTTCAGATCCTTCCAGAGAATCCTAGGTCTAGCTTCTCTAGCCCTGCTAACAACACGACCTCCCATGGATAAATCCATAGCCAGTAACCGGTGTTGAGAAGCACAAGCCTCGCTCCGGAACACCTTGCAGTCCATGCAGGCCCTAGCATCACGACTGCGCAAAAGAAGGTAGTCAATTTGGGTGTTGTGCCCCCCACTACTGAAGGTGATGAGGTGCTCAGCTCTCTTCTGAAAAACAGAGTTTGCAATTACCAACTCATGCGCAGTGGCAAACTCCAACAGTGCAGAACCTCCTGCATTCCTAACTCCGAAGCCGAAATCCCCATGCGCACTATGGTAACCATCCACCCCCTCACTAATGTGCCCATTGAAATCGCCCCCCAAAATAATAAACTGATCGTCCGGAATACACCCGACTAACTCATCTAAACAAACCCAAAAAGCTTCCTTAACAAGCTCACCCAAACCAACATGAGGGGCATACGCACATACCACGTTAACCACCTTCTCCCCAACCACCACTTTAACGGACATAATCCTATCATTACAACTCTTCACTTCCACGATGTTGTCCTTAAGCTCTTTAGATAAAAGAATACCCACACCATTATTCGAGTTAGCAAGGCCTGAATACCACAATTTATAACTGTTCGCCTCCCTGGACTGCGCCCCCTTCCACCTAGTCTCCTGTATACAAGCCACATCAACCCTTCTCTTACCCAGAACATCCACGAGCTCCAAAAGCTTACCCGTCAAAGTACCCAAATTCCAACTACCAACCCGCAAACGGCGCGACATCAACCAACACAAAACACAAACGCACTACGAAAATAAATAAAATGTGGTAGTGTATAGCAAAAGTGAAAATACGATGAGAATGTAAAAGAACAATTTAAGCAGGAAAAACGCAGAGAAAACACAATAAATAATAAATATATAGCTGATAAAAAATGAAATTTAACAGAAAAGTACAATGATACCAGCCTTCGAGATGACTTGGAAAAGAGGAAGCCTTCGAGAGGATTCCGAGCAGCTTGAAAATTTGGCAAGGTAACCTGCAATACAGCCAGCTATATGCTATACGCTATACTATTGTTAGATTGAAGGGGAGGAAATAAATGCAGCGTTGTATTATTAATTTTCCGGCGATACGCCGGCCAGAAATGGCCAATGCCGGCACTACAGGAATTAGGGTTCGCGGTTCACCGGTTAATAGGGAAGGTGCTTTCCGTCGATCCTAATCAATTAATTCGAGTTATTCCAAAAATAAAAGGCAAATACGGCAAACTGTGACTCAATAATGACAGCGCTGTCGGCGGTCGGGTTGACAGAAAATGAGCGAAAATGAGCGGTGGTGGATCCAAGCGAGCTCCAGATCCGATGGATATTCTGGAAGGAGCGCTATCCCCGTCCCTGTTTTTCTGGACGTTCCAGAGATATTCCAAGCTAATGTAGTAAACAAGAACGAGAAACCCCCAAAAGAGAGCAGAACAGATAAAAAACACCAATACGCTACTCTATTCTCCCACTGATCCTCAATTTCCCAAAAGAGATTCCCTATAGATTGTGAAATCTTGCCATAAGATTTCTTCTCCGCTAAATCTATATTACAGAAAAAAAAACACCGATCTAAATCAGAAATTTCAATCAGACCCCACGATTCTGCGATGTTTTAACAGATCAAAAACCTCGTCGGAGTCTATGGTTGAATAAGGAAATGGCACCAGAATTCGGTGGGCTTCCGCTGCGATAGGAAAACCCAAATACTTTTTCAGTGATAAAATATAAAAAATAAGGGCTCGTACTGATTTGTACCTATTAAGTGTAGCTTAAAAAATATTTTAACCATATTAAACTGAAATTATAAATACTCAAATTTAAATTGTAATAACCTCATAAACACGGAAAAAACATGTTGAGAATCAATAATAAAAGATAAATTCTTAGGTATTAATAGGAATATTTTTGCAAAATCATTATACATTCAATGAGTGTATCTAATAAAGTATTCGATACAATATGTATTCAAAAAATAGGTACATCGTGCTCTTATAAGATATTTTTTAAGTTACACCAGGTGGTTTGGTCATTGATTTTTCCTCGAATTATTTTGTTTTAAAAAGTTCATCGCTTTTGATGTAAATAATAAAAATAAAGAAGACAAAATATATTAGAAACATGAGATATTTTATTACTGAATATATGATCGGTGCACAAAAGCATCTAGCCTTCACAATTTTATATAGGCTCGTACAAAATACAACAACTTGAAAGACACGAAATATATTTTGATTCTTCTAGAAATCTCTCTCTCTCTCTCTCTCTCTCTCTCTCTCTCTCTCTCTCTCTCTCTCGATAATGTGTACCATGTATAAAATAATGTTCATATAAATATACCCACAAGTCCCGTTAGGTATTACTGCATGATGTTCATGCCTCATTGAAAAATTACGCTGAAAAATTATGTGGGAAAATTAGTTGGAAAAAAAAGTATACGACATGTATGTTTTAAAATATCGAACTAATTGCCTCGTAAACCTTTAACTAACAAAATTATGGAGAACTTAGTAATGTGAGAAAGAGTACAAGAATTGGTCTTCAAGACCTAATCTTCATAACTACTTTAGTGAGGGTTTTGGTAAAAAAAATAATATGTAGGAGATTGTCACTAGATCGTACTTTCTGTATGGTGATTTCTCGCTCTTCTCGAACTCATGTGTGTAAAAGAATTTGAGGCAATATACTTTGTCAAGAAATATACACCACTTATATGTACAACACATAATGTATTGTCCTGATAAAGGGTTGTGCGGATACATTACTTGAGGAAGTGGTAATTATCACTTGTTTAAATAACTTTAATAAAATTACCGTACCACCACAGATAAAAACATAACCAAGCTGAATCAAGAATATGGTCGGATCATGTAAATAGCCAACATCCGAGATAACCTACCATTGGGTATACTGATTGCTTATATAAAGTAAATCAAGATTTTGTGAACCTTGACGAAATTAGACATATTTAATGCAATTATAACGCCTCCTTGCAACATATGCAAGATTTAAATGCATTATAAGGCGTGTTGCGAGATAAAGTAATGCGCCAATGGCGCCCAAGTCACAAATATCCGGTCCTAAAATTCATCGATATCTTCTTTGTGTCTAAGTTGGTCCTTGTCCACTTCAAGAGATGGGAGAGATCGGACAACCACTTGTGTGCTAAGTGGATGGAATTTATCTATATATAATCTTTCCAAAATCCTATTCAAATAGGTTGATTGTGTTGGTAATAGTGCCCTAGGATATAATGAGCTTAGATTTATAAATTGTTACATTTATATTGAGTTATCTGATAACATGTACTTCTCATTGGTTATTATAGTGTGATTTAGTATTAAGATATAATAGTTATTCACGAATAATAGATATTTAAACGTCCCCGATTCAATCACATAGAGTGAAGATGGTTGATTAATATATTAGTATAGGTTTGATAGATAATCATTGAATGATTATGTGTATGACACGAATCAAACCTATGGGTCTTTGTTAGAGAACATAGTAGTGGGCAGACCCACATTGAGATCACCCATTTAAATATCATAAGTATATCTCAATACAATAGTATGTCAATAAATTCTTGAACCTGAGGTTATAATAATGTCCAACATGATAACCACTATACCATGATGTAATCCAACGTCATTTGAGACATGGTGATCATAAATATTAGCGATCAGATTTAGTAGAAGTCACGTAGAGGGCGATGAATTATCAAGATAGGAATTTACCCCACTTTCGTTATCTGTTTGATAAGTAGGACTGAAGTAAATGCATTATCATGCTCAGATAAAGAGTTTCGGTCAGTCTACTTGAGACCGACAAAGCATTTAAATATAATGTCTTGCTTGAGAATGCTTATGATTTATTATCTATAAGGTATTAAATAATTCTCAATATATTTGGGTCACACATACGACCATGAAGATAAAGCAGAATAAATCAACTCGGAATAAGAAATATAATATTAGATATTATATTTATTAAGAAATTAAATAATATATAATATTGAATATTATATATACATTTTATTATTTAATATGTTGAGGGGCGACTAAGCACATACTAGAGTCTCGACTCTATGGATTGCTTAGTATAAATATGAAATCAATGACAAGGAATTATCATACGAAGAGAATATACAACTTTAGTTTGTGAAAGAAATATTTGACCCCCTCCCCAAATAGTAGAAGTCGTCTGCCCCTTCTCTACAGCAGAGATCGGTCGCTTGTGTCTTGTTCCGTTAGTTGATCTTGATCAACAATGCAATTCTTCTAATAAAGCATTGTTTGTTGCACTGCTTATCAATATCATTCGTAAGGATTTAGTGGTTTATCTTGTGAATAATGTTTGTTTGTGGATCACTAAAATAGAAGATTGATAGTCATCACTTTTAGTCCAGATCTATATAAGTTAATTGGATTAAGGTAACTCGATTAACCCTAATTCATGAATCAACTAAATCACTACATGAGATCTTCAATTGGATTTTTCTTGTCAATTCTTCTGATGTTTTTTACTTATATTTGATGTATTCGATACATGAAAAACCCAATTAATGGTATCAGAACCAACTAGCAAGTAATTTAATTATATTTTTAGAACATATTTATATATTTTGAATATATAAATTATATCATTAATGATATAATAAAGATTTATCAGTTATTTTCTGTTTTAGTTTGATTAAGTTGGATCATTAAAAACTAATTTTAAGTATTGTTTTGCAACTTTTTTTGTCAAGACTGTTCTTGAACAGACTGTCGGATCAGGTCGGGGCGGGTCTGTTTCCTGATAGGGAACCACAGAACACGGACCCGCCGCTCACTGATAATTAATAGAAATTACTCCGCTAAAGATGGGATTCAATACCCAAACGACCGACATGCGTCCGAAGTCGGCACCAACTAAATATTAACTTGTTTGTGATAATTTACAGGAGAGTTCCTTTTAAGGTCACAGTATGTTTTAAAAACAAAAATAAACGCTACAAAAACAGTCAATTCGCTGCATGTTGGTTTTGAACCCGCAAGATCCGGTATCGGGCAGCAGACTGGGGGGCTATTCCGTGATTGTTGATTTAGACACGTTAATTTCTAGAATATCAGACAACTTATTACGTAATAATTAAAATCGATAATCACATTGGTCAATTTGCGACTTGCTAGTCGTCTATTTAATATATTGTTTTATTAATTTACGGATTGTGTGTGGTTTCCCCTATTGTAATATACTTTACTAGTGTAGTCTAGTTTGTCATTAATGTAATGAAGATAAGAAGGACATGAATGACGGACTTGATGAGCCATTGATAGCATGTGACGTTCCAAGGAGTTTGAAGATCAACAAAGACCAATTATAATCCTTTAGATTGACCCTTGTGATTTTTATGTCAGCTCATAAAAATTATTTTAGTATTATGGTCATGTTAACATGATGCGATCTATGTTTAAATTTATATGTATTTGTGATATTATGCATCACATATACATTTAGCATAAGATAAAAGCTCTCATTAAATTTTTAAGTGTCATTTATTTAAAAATAAATTATGAAGACTTGGATCATCCTGAGTAGGTCATGCTAAAGTTGAGTGCTCGACTTATCTTAGTAAGTAGGATAGCTAATTGTGATACATATACATTTAAAATGAATAAGGAAATCAAAATAGTATTGAACCTAAAGGCATAAGATGAGACTGTAACATGCTTAGTCATAAGATGTCTAATCTTTTAAGTATAAGAATTACATAGGTTGTAATCAGTAAAAGTTATCCACCTAAAATATCTCAATTATAGGTGTCATGCCAAAGTGAGTTTACAACTGCACAAAATGAGGTCTTAACTCCCTAAGACTACAATGTAGCAAAATTGAGCTTGATTTGTTTTAGTGAGAGTATTTTATAAAAAATAAAAATGTGACTAAAACTTTACACATATAATTTTATAGACTAATGGCATCGAACAACACATCACCATTTCACTATGACTCGTCCTTGAGAATGACGAGCTCAAAGAAACCGGCAACAACTATATGGATCGGATCGGAGCTTGAGAACCGTTCTCATGCAAAAAAAAATTGTACCTTCTCGAGGATGAAATTTCAGATGAGACAGTTGAGAAATCCACTAAGGCAATTAAAGACAAATGGAAGAAACATTCAGATGATTCCGTTGATGGAAAATGTCTTATGTTAGCTACTATTTGTCCAGAATTTCAGAAGAATCGGGAAGAAATTGAAGCTTATGAGCTTATGTTCACCTCAATGACACTTTCTCGAAGCATGCTAGGCAAGAGACATATGAGACATTTGAGGCCTTGTATGCTTGTATGATGGTTGAGGGTCATCTGTTAGCGCTCACATACTCAAGATTAAAGAATACATAGATCATAGGCTTAGTTTTCTTCTTTCTAAAGAGCACTCCATGGATGTGAACCTAAACTCATTACCTGATAGTTCTGGTCAGTTATTATGAATAAAATGGAGAAGTCCATTGCTGAGGTGTATGGGATGTTAAAACGGCTGCCAAAATATTAAGAAGAAACATAGTCACATGTTGATGGTCAGAAAAGGGAAGTCTTTGAAGAACAAAGACAAGGATAAAGGAAAAGAAAAAGTTGTCAAGTTCAAACACCCCGCTAAGCCAATTTTTAAGACAAAAGCTCCCAAAGAAGGAAATTGCCACCATCACAAAAAACCAGGTCACTAGAAGGTTTCCTTGGAAGAGTTGGAGCATACCAAGCGTAATGAGACTACCACATGTATATTCGTAAAGAAGTTAACTTATATACTTTTAACTCCTGGTATTGGATACTTGATGTGGATATCACATTTTCACAAATGTGCAGGGTTAAAAAGCAATAGACATCTTAAGAAGGGTGGAGTGAATCTAAGAGTCGGCAATGAAGCAAGAGTATATGCACTAGCAGTGGGAACTTACCTAGTTTTGGCCAATCAAATTTTTAAATTTTGAACAATTGCTATTATGTTCCTGCTATAAATAGGAATATTATTTCAATTTCTACTTTGGATTGTGAAGGCTATAATTTGTTTTTTAAGAAAAAGATGGTTAGTATTTACTATGATGACTTGCGTTATGGAACACTACAGAAATGTATAACGTTACAACCAAGAAACCTAGGCTCAATTATTCTAGTTCGACTTACCTATGGCACTATTGACTTGGCCACACAGAGAAACGCATTTCTAAACTCCGTCAGGATGGACTTTTAAGCTCTTTTAACTATGAGTTATTTGGGACATGTGAATCTTATTTATTAGGCAAGATGATAAAGAGAATGATTTCACCGGTTACGGGGATAGGGCTAGTGACATATTAGGACTAATACATACTGATGTATGCAGATCTTAGCACGAAAGCCAGATGTGGATACCAAAAGTTTATTACGTCTACCGATAGTTTTAGTCGGTATTGATATGTTTATCTTATGAAGCATAAAAATGTATCTTTTGAAGTGTTTAAAACATTCAAGAATGAAGTACAACGTCAACTTGGCAAGAAGATTATAGCCTTTCTATCTGACCGAGGTGGCGAATACTTGAGCCAAGAGTTCGATGATCATCTTAAAATTTGTGGAATTATTTTACAGTTTGCTCCTCCTAGAACACCATAGCATAAAGGTATCTTAAGGAGGCATCAAACTTTATTAGATAGGGATTGACTCATGATGAGTCAAATAGAGCTTATGTTATTCTTTTGGGGTCACGCCTTGAAAACGCCAACATTCACCCTTAACCATGGTCCATCTAAAGCGGTTGATAAGACGTCATTTGAAAAATTAACTGTTAAGAAACCAAACTTGTCATTTCTGAAAATCTGGGTTGCAGAGCGTTCGTAAGATGCTAAGTGTCCGGCAAATCGGTGCCTAGATCTGAAAAATATTTTTGTCGAATATCCTAAAGAAACTAAAAGATATTACTTTTATAAGTCCACCAAGAACAAAGTATTTCTGGCTAGAAATGTTGTCTCCTTAGAAAGAGTTTCCAGAAGAGACGATGGGAGAAAAGTAATTCTCGAAGAAACTCGATAACCAAGAAGGCGCTACATCGGCGATGGAAACTAAGCAAGCTCAACAAATAGTTGAAGAGTCAGTTCATAGTACACCTACTCTTCATAGATCTGATAAAATGCGGCATAAGAGATATGGGTATCTCGTAAGAGAGGATCATAATGCATAGCCCATAAATGATGAGCCCCTGTGACCTATAAAGAAGAAGCATAAGTCCGAATAATAGCTAGAGGCCATGAAATCGGAAATATAATCTATGTACGGTAATCAAGTTTGGAATTTGATAAATCCACGGCAACTTTTTTCTCTAAAAATGTAATCCTATCTATGTTAAAAAGTGTATATTAGATAATAAAATTGAAAGTCGACTCTTATACTCGGACAAATACAATGACTATTATTTGTGGGATATTTGTTTATTTAATCATTTATTTATTAATTTATTTTTTTATTTTTTGAGAGGGGGGAAGGGGATTGTCTAAATATCTTAAATATTTACTTATTAATTTTCCAAACAATTCAATTGAATGAACCATGAAACCCAAAGGCCAAAAAGGAGCTTCGAAGATGACAGAAACCAAACCAATGTTACCTTTATTTTGGCTTGCCAAATTTCGGCTAATGCAAAGTCCAATTCAATCCTATTCCAACAAATATATGTCATACTAGTGTACTTATCACAACTCTCCTACTATACAACAATTACCAGAGGGAAAACTATCCCCTGAAACAAGGTTCAGCTTGTTAAGTTTTGGGATTGGATTTAATTCCCCCCACAAAGTCTGAAGAAAAGTTGAGACAGCTTTTTATACCTACCCACTCTAATTCCCTATGTGCAAACACTTGTGCTTTGGAGAATCAGAAGCTCGTAGTGTTTGTAAATAAAAGCTAAAATTATATGTAGGTAAGAGCGTTCAGTGAATAAGTTGTAAGAGTAAATTATCTGTGTCTAAAGATAGAAATCCAAAGCACCCCCCACCCCCCACCCCCAGCTTAGGATCACTTATTTTCAATGTTTAGGAACACCCTCTACCTTCACTTAGCTCATCTCAAGTACCTACACTATTTATCTTATATGACAAGTTATTTAACAAAAACGGACAATCAACAGTAAGCAAACACTGCCGGAAGTATTGAAAATTAAGAAAAAAGACGAAGAAAAAAAAGGTTTCTCACACATCTATTTCATACACGATAGAAACTGTATGTACTTGTCGATTACAAAAAACTCCAGAAAAATGAATAATCATACTAAAATTCTTTTATTGAAGGGAAACTATGAGGGTATCCCTTCTTATATTTCACGCTAGTAAATCAAACAGAAACTCTCACATAAAGTCCGAGATACGAATCCCAGACCCAAAAAAAAAAAAAAAAGGAAAAACTTATCGAGTGTTTAAAGCCGACAAACAGGGATTAAAAAAAAAAAAAGAATACAAAAATAACTCTCTACCTTCCGAATCAACCAGTAGTACCTTTCTTGTCGAACAACAAATATCCTGCAGTCCGACTTACATCTCAACCAAAATGCAGATAAACGAACCTAAGTTATAACCAAACCTCAAACCTTCGGCAAAGTACCTTATAACTGCTCTCTCCGAGCATGTACACTTTGCACCAAGACCCTGTTAGCTCTGTGTAATGACATCATTAATAGTAAACAGAGATATATGTTTAAATCTATGAGGGATATGAACGAATATCAAAACCACGTCTTCTTTTTTAACTTCCTCCCCTACATCTTCAGAATATTGCAACTTCTACGCAACGATTCCTGCAAGGAAAATCATGGGAACAAGTTAGTCTGTCACATCCGCGCAATTTTCCTCAACGCAAGAACATTGTGTTGACAAAATAGTATCTCCTTTGATGCTGGGCCATATAATCTTCAATATGTGCAATTGTACAAACAAACAAACTCAAAGATAACCGTGATTTTCATTTTCAAGAAATGATTGGAAAAACCAAACCCAAGTGCTCCCACAATTATCGTAGAACTAGTAAATTGTCGTCTCTGATAAAATCATCATATCAAACGCATCGTAGATTGAGATGTGTCATCATGTGCACCTCAAATCCAACTATATGTTGGGGGTCACTGGCATGAAGATTAGAGTGTCAATTAATGGTCAACATTAATCGACCCTATAAAATCATGCAAAAGTAAGTAGCAAAGTTTTACGCTGAATGCCCTTCCTATCGCAATCTTCATAAGAAGGAGAAATGAGATGAAGTCAAAAACCATCACCATAAGGTTTTCCACTCGCATGGAAAATATCATGAGACATGATGAGTTGAGATAATTGCTATAGTCACGTCCTATTACACATCTGACATTGAAAAATAAACATGTACCTCATAGGTTGAGTCATATATATGTAATTAAAAAGGAAAGCACAATTTTTCAACACGCTGTAAAGAACCCCTTACAACAATTACACAGTTTATTCTAAAATCCGTGCATCTAAAAGAAATAATAACACGAGCACAGGATTCGCTTAATGACCTTGGATGATTGCAACTTTCAACTACGTCTTAAAAGTAAAAGTCTAAAGCATTTTATGGGATTAACTTGCCATTGAGATAGACTAGAAATAAAAACTTGGATGACACAATAACGAAACTAACAATAGCAAATATACAAGGATGATATTTTCAAAAGTAGAAGGAAAAAAAATCAAAATCTTTTTAGTATGCTAAGATCATGAGAAACTGCAATTTAATATATCCCAAGAGAAAGGTGGATAGAAGCATGAGATAGTGAAAACATCACTAATGCTCCAGTATAGACGAACAGTGGGATAGAGAATGCTATAGTCTATTCTTCAGATTATAAAATTAAGAAAACAGAAGATTGTAATGACTGAAACTCTACAAATTAACTAGGGCTGGATTTTTGTACCAAAAAACGAACCAAAACTGACAAAACCGACCAAATTTGGTTGGTAATCCGAACAGACCAAGTTTGGTTGGTAGCCGAGCAGACCAGACTGACCATTATCCGGTGCGATCCGATTCATTGTCTCCGTTGCCCACAATTCGGCATTACCAATCATAACGACCATCTATAGTATAACAAAATTCTTAGTTACATTATATATGTTAGTCGTTAGGTTGCTTTTTGGTCGAACCAACCAAAATATAACCAAACGGGATAAAATTAAAACCAACGAACCGACCAAATGAATATTCTATTTTTTAATACTTTATGCTTTGATTGGTAAAACCGGTTAAAATACCAAAACAGACCTGAATTCTGATTTGGTCGGTTCGGTACCCAAACCGACTGCTCTGGGAGAGAATTTTCCTAATAGACTATCACAAGTCCTTTACACTTTTTCCAAGTTCTTTTCAATGATTTAACTAAAAGTTACAACCTAATCTCCATTAAGACCATTAAAACGGATGCATATAAGCTATTAGTTTAACGTACATCAGATTCATTTAAACAATTATAAATAATGGTAGTGTTCCTTTTGTCGATAATAGCTAAAAACACCTCGGATTTCCCGAATTCCCTGTCTTCAGTCAAATATCTTTTATTTGTGGGACAATCTTAGACATTGTTTTTACGCCAAGTTGGACATCAACTATCTATAAGCACCATAAGCTAGATTATAGCTTATTTAGAGGATTTATAAGCTTATTATATTCAAATAAGCCATGTTTTGTTGGAGGTAGCGCCGGCCACGAGACGATTCGGGGTGAGCCCGAGCCGAGTCAATGGAATGACTGAACCAAGCTCGAGTCATCCAAAGGCGAGCACGAACCGAGTTGATTCAATACCAACGCTAAATCATGCTCGCCACGCCTGATAACATACGAGCCGACTACAAGCCAGACGAGCCGACTCGTTCACTATAAAATTTATCAAGATTAAATAACCAGTTTTTTAAATAAAGGCAATAATGTTACCCGAAAAATAAATAAAGAACTCAAAACTACATGCATTGACCTTTTTTTGCCTAAAAAATAGAAGAGAAGTTCAAACTATAATTCAAGCAAAACTAGAATATCAAACTTGCCTCATAATAAAAATAAAAATACCCAAAAAAAGAAAAATATCACACTTACAATCTTAAATTATTCAATCAAATTGCCAAAAGAAATTCAAAAAATAAATCTCAATTACCAATTATTAGTAAGCACGTATTAATATATAAAAACATAGAATGGGCGAATCAATTTACAAGTCGAGCCAATCCGAGCCGAGACGAATCAATTTTACGAGGCAATTCGACTCGATTTATGAGCTGAGCCGAGTGGACAACAGGAGGAGCCGGGCCGAGGAGATTCAACGAGCTCACTAAATCTTGAACCAGGCTCGATTCGTCCCGATCGAACCAAGTTTGGTTCGGTCCGAGTCAGGCAACGGGTCGGCTCACCACAAGCTACAGATGAGTTGAGCTGAATCGAACCGAGGCTGAATCAGCTCTAGTTGGAGGAGCTTATTTGAGAAGCTCGAGCTTATCTCAAATGCTTCTTTTAAAAGCATCTCAAATAAGCTCTAGACTTTTCGTTTTTAATTCCATTTTAAACCTCTTTCTTTTCATTAAAATTAATTTAAATGTCTTTCTATTATATTATATTATTAGACAGCTTTTCGGCTATTAGCTACGAGTCATCTGCCATCAGCTATAAGCTCCAAACATCTTTTCAGCTATGAGCTAGCTTATCAACTTTATCTACCATAGTTGTTAAAGGCATGCCCCAGCACAAGGCACACAGGTAAAAAGGCAAATAGCCTTTTAAGACCAAATACGAGCGACCTCAGTCTTGCGCGCGCCTCGGTGCGCCTCTCTATTATGTCTCTTTTTTTCGAAATACTTTTAAAAATGTTTTTATCGATCTGACATTTACTTTTGTTAATTATTGAAATTTTTGTGGATAGTTATATTTTCTTGTCTTATGTGTTTATAAGTTCATAATTAGTTTTTTTTTTTTTTTTTTGTGCACATCACCTCTCTCAGGCGTGCACCTCGCCTTGCGCCTCACGCGATAGGAGCCTGTATAACCTTGGTGCGTCTTTCGCGTTATAACAACTATGTTATCTACCAAACATACCCCAGTGTGACCTCGATTAGACAAACATAAAAGGTAAAGAAGAACAACTTCTTGCTGCGTTCATTACTTAACTCAAATCTAAATTCTGGAAAAAGAAAAGTAAATTCAACAGCTTACAGTCAACAATTTCGTAATGCACCTAGTCTATAAACTTTATATCTGAACAGAAACTAAGAGGAAAACAGCTTAAACTTCGAGTTGGAACTTTTCCTTAAATCCACACTAAAGTAGCAACATTCAAGTAAAAAACAGTACACATTCTCCTATTATTATGCTTGTCTTAAGATATCTAATGTGATTATGTTAATGCATCTAACAAACATTTGCATTAAGAGTCGTTCATCTCAATCATCAATCCAACTTCCAAAAAAGGAAAAAACTACATCTTAACATATTTCAACTTCGAAAATAACAACACAACTTTAGAGCAAGGACCAAAAAAAAGAAGAAAGAAAGAGCAATACCTCTAGTGGATTTTATCTATTTGGAATATCATAGCCAACCCCAAAATCCTCAGCCTCTTTAGCAACAACATCTTCCGAACTCTTAAGAGCATAACCAAACGAACCCGAAGTATCCAGCTCGGAAGACGTAGTTTGCCAAGTCGGATCACCATAAACAGACCCACCACGGTAAAAATTCCCATAAGACCCCTCATAACCACCGCTTGATGCAGAAAACGAAGATGTGGGGGCCACACCCGTCCCACTGTTCCTTCCAAACCCTCCTGATCCAAGTGCATAGTTATTTTCCCCACCTCTATAACCAACATTTCCTCCATTGTACCCAGACGAACCTCCGCCAATTGAACCTGGACTATTAGATGTGCCCCAATTTCCTCCTGTGTTTCTAAACACTCCAAAACCACCACTTCCAGAACCAAAGTATGAACCAGCGCTCGCATTATTCGCTGCATTACTATTAAGCCCACCATTATCCCACACATTTCTTGATGGTGAGTTTAAAAAGGAATCACCTCGGTTGCTATTTGTATTATAACCAATCGGAGTATTATACCTGCTTTGATTATTACCAAAATAGGGGCTCATTATACGTCCATAACCTACATTCCCGCTAAAGTTAGAACCCCCACCGAACCCGGCATTCAAACTCTGATCCATATTCATATCCATTCCATAAGCGGGTGACCCAAAATGAGAAAAACCAGCACGAGCATTAGCCAACGGGTTATATCTACTCTCCATCCTGACACCATAGCCTCCAAGAGAGCTTAGATTATATCCCTGAGGGTAGCTACTGAGGAAGTTGGTCCCTCTACTAAAACCATAGTTGTATCCGAGAAGCGCGCTCCGGTTGGGCCCAGGAGACATTTCTTTCGGAACAGCTCGCTTTACCTCGACCATCTTGCCGTTGAGTTCGTGAAAGGTCTTGTGCAAAACCCTATCCACGGCGTCCTCCGAGTCATATGTTATAAACCCAAAACCTCTCGGTCTCTGAGTGTTGTGATCGTACATAACTACGACATCTGTTATGGTGCCAAACTGACTGAAGTAATTTTTAAAGTCACTCTCGGTGACTGTGGATGCTAATCCTCCAACGAAAATCTTTTTAGTTCGTCCAGGTCCAGGTGATCCCTGAATACTGCCACTGTTTCGATTTATCAAGTGTTGATCGTCTCTTGGAACAGCCTTTTTTGCTTCCACCTGAAAAATGAAAGATAATTAATTAGTTGTTCGTACGAAGGAGACAACGTAGACCGAGAACTGAATCAAGATATTTCTTCATTGTCCATTTCTAGCAAAATTATAACCAAACTGCATCAAGGCATTCTTTTAAGTTCAAGACGAAATGTAGTGGAATATCTGCATTCTGCCGCCAAACTATCGTGAGTTTTCCACGAACCTTGGAAATTTCTATCATTACATGTCCTAACTTTTAACTGTTGGCACTTAACCCCCCTGGGAGCTCACTTGGACCTATCATGAGGTGACAAAGTGTCAACTTCTGCTTGGTTTTGGGGGTAAAGTGCAATGGATCGTACAATTCAAAGGGCAAAAGATGTTTTTGCGAAGTTCAGTTAAGTAATATAGTTTGGGGGTGTGTGGGTCTGGATGGGGGGTGGGGCGGGATGCAGTTAACCAAATATGATTTACAATGCAAAAAGCAGCATTTTGAAATGCAATGTAATCTCTAGATGATGATCTTTGTCCAATCAACTTACAGTCCGCCCATCAATCATGTGCTTCTCTTTAACCACTCGTTCGGCAGCTGCCGGGTCAGAAAAGACAACAAATCCGAATCCACGAGCACGACCCGTGGTTCGGTCCCTCATGATCACTGCCTCCACCACCTCTCCATATGTACCGAAATATTCTTTAAGACGTTCCTCATTCGTGTCCCAAGAAATCCCACCAACAAACAATTTACCTTGATCCGCCTCCATTTCCCTGCAATTCCAAACCAAATTAACGCAAAATCCTCCATTGGAACTCAATCAAAACCACTTCTATTGAAAAGCAATCTTTCAAAACAAATAAAATGTTCAACTACAAAAATTTAAAAGTATTGATAGAATAGCGAAGAACTCTCCGATCTTGTCAATGCGTGAATCAATTTAAAAATCGAGATTAAAAATCGAGATGGATGTAATGAGAAAATAAGTTGAATCGCATAGATTGCAGATGAATGTTGCATAATCTCACAAGTATGAATAAATCAAGTATGATCATAACATAAATCTAATCGATCCATGTGCGAGACGAAAATCCAACTGTATCTTATCCAGTAAATCGGAGAAAAAACAGTAGCACTCGCTGATCAAATAAATTTAAGTCAGGAAATGCTGGATTTAAATTTTAAATCATTGGATCCCTGATTCATCAATCGAGATTCAACACACGGATCTCTGTAAATTCACAATTCATGTAGATCAGACCGACGTACAGTCAATCAGAAAATCACAACAAATCGGCAATGTTTTATCTCATTTAATTGATGATTACTCACCAGTTATAAGGACGAGAAAATAGATGAAAACAGAGATCTAATGAGAGGAATATACATTAATGAAAACAGAGGTTATGCTCATCCTCTGTCTCCCTACCCTCTCTCCCTCTCTCGCTCTCGCTCTCTCTCTCTCTCTCTCTCTCTCTCTCTCTCTCTAAAGGTCCTCTCTCTTGCTTTCTCTTTCTTGGTTATTCCACTTCTTTTAAAACAAATACCAAAAGAAATGGAATTCCTCTTACATGCGAGGAGATAGTAATTAAATTTTATAAATTATTTAGGTGAAAAGAGAGAGAAGATAGAGGTAATATGTGTATGTATATATATGGGATTGTTGGGCAAAAAATCTCTGGCTGAAGAATATTTCAAGGTAGATGACAGAAGATGATGAGCTTTACAGAACTATAATAAGGTTTTTTACCTATTACACACACAAATATTATAGAGGAATATCTTCATTTACTAGAATATCTCATCTTCAAAATATTATGACATTGCAAATTGTCATAAAATCATTTTCTAGTCATTAAATAATACTCACTCCATCGCAATAATAAAAATATGGTTAGAACACACGGTATGAATACGGGGCAAGTTTTGATGGATACTCGTCCCCCATCCATCCAAATAAAACGGGGATGGGGAGAGATTTGATGGGGATGTGATGGGAATGAGAATAAAAATTATACTCATCATGGGTGATGACGCATGTGTGGATATTAAGTTATACTCACCTCATTCACAACCTGGCACGTCTCGCCTGGTCCATTATATGTTCGCCCGTTATATACAAGTATGTTTTAAAATATCATCGGCTTCAATTGATAAATCAAATCTTAGTCTAATACACTTCATTTGCAACCGTCAATTGACTCACTTATAACTGAATTTTCTTTATATTAATATATATAAATTTATTTAAAACTACATAGATGTGCTTTTTTTACAAGTAATGTTATTATTTTTAGTTTTAGTTTTTTTTCACGTATAGACTGATGGGGTGGGTACGGTGGGTTTTCGACGGGTATGGAGATTTAAGTAGGTGGTGGGCAGGGATGATATTTGAATTATAATCGGCTGGATGGGGATGAATTTAGATTTTTATACTCGCCATAGGTAATGTGGTATGAATGTATATATATATGAAGTTGTTGGTTTTGTGAATCTCGAACAATATAATTATAATGAAAATTACAAAATGAGTTGTCTATAACAAACTACTAAAAGCAAAAATTTAGAACACAAAAATAAATAGCAGAGGCAAGTCAAACTCTTTTCGTAAGACTTGTGCATAAGAAGTCTCTAAGATATAACTGCTAACGTTTCTCAATTAGGTGCTCTCCAAAACTCAAAATTCCGGTGAACTTTTAAGTGCTGGAAATTGGCAAGGAACTGGAGAAAGAATATATGCTGTAATATGCTGCTCTATGTTATTTGGTTTGCAAATGAAATGCGGAGGACCCCCTTGTATAGGGTCCAAATGTAATACCCAGGATTTTGGCGTCCGGACATATTGAATTATTGACTGATTCAAGCGGATATATGGTGCCTATGTTTATGTGATTTTATGTCGGGCTTCATTATTTGTTCGTTTTCTTCCAGATCGTCCCGGTGGGGAGTATCGTTGTTATGATGAGTTTTGGTTCGATATAGGGTAGCACACGCAATAGGGG
This sequence comes from Orobanche coerulescens, assembly GCA_033398695.1. NCBI lineage: Eukaryota > Viridiplantae > Streptophyta > Magnoliopsida > Lamiales > Orobanchaceae > Orobanche > Orobanche coerulescens. Next base: position 136,657,972 of record CM065814.1, on the reverse strand, counting down.
TTGTAGCGCGCGCTACTGTGCAGAGTTAGCGCACGCTAACTTGTATATAGCGGACGTCCAGTATATAAAGTGGACAACAGTCATGTTTTCTCATTTTACCCTCTTTCCTCTTCTCTCTGCGGGTGTTAGTCGAGGGCGACTAGCGTTCGTGACTTTGGCCGATTTTATTCCATTCAAAGGTATTTTGGAGTATCCTAGGTGATTATAACGTCACCTAATCCATTGTTCTTCGTCGGATCGAGGTATTTTTCTTGATTTCCCTAGAGTTGACTTTTTGGAGATTTGTTCTTGATTTCATTTCCAATCCGATTTTGATGAATCGATTGGTGTTTAATGATGTTGTTAAATATGTTCTATAGATTTTATATCCACATCTTCGATTCATTCGACCTGATTGATGATTTTAATGTTCTTGAGGAACCATGAACATTTAATATTCGCTTAAATGTTCATATGAATTTTCCTTCGTTGGTTTGAGGCGATTTCCATTGTTATTGGTCTTACTCCTCATTGTGATCGTGTTTTCGTTGTTTCTTGTAGAAGTTGTAGGTTTTGAGGCACTTCGATCGAGCCGTGTTCGTCGGAGCGTGCCGATTTCGAGGCAAGTATCTTGCCCCTACACTTCGTGTTCCGTAGATGTAATCGTTGGTAATTGACTATCTGTGCAATTTGAATGTTTTTAATGAACTTTCAAAAGAATCGGTATATCATCGATAAAGGTTTTCTTCAAAATCAACTAGTGTGTTTGTGAACGAATGTGTCATTCTGAGAATGTGTATTAGCATTGTATATTGGAATGCCTTGCTTTCGTGCAGTAACGTTGTGCGCGACTATGTCGCTAGTGAACTTAAAGTTATATCCTTTCGGCAAGGGGCGTGTGTGCGGATATGTGTGTTTATCGATGAGTATGTGACGTTGTACGATATTGGTTGTGACTCATTTGTAAGGAGGTTGTACCGTTCGGTATTGTTGGGAAGTGTACTTCCTTATTGATGTGTAATTATTGTAAAGTGATGTCCCGTCGGGTAGGGTTTGTTGAACCTGCGGGATTCATCCTGGCTAGTACGGGTCGAGTTTGACCATAGGGTTATCCAAACTGGATATGTCTCGAGGAGGCTCCGAGGTTCGTGGCTTGCTAGCACGATGCCAAGATAACTTATGGTTGTGATTTGGTTGTGTGACGTACGTGTCATGGGTTATCCAAACCAGGTATGTCTCGGTGAGGCTTCGAGGTTCGTGGCTTGCTAGCAGGATGCCAGGGTAACTATGGACGTATGTTATGATTATGTTGCAGAGTTGTGGTCTCTGAGTTGTTTAGGTGACTGTTGTCACAATGATGTATGACTCTGTTATTTTACCATTGGTCTATTCACTCGGGTATGCACGAAGTGACAACATATGCAAAGGAAGAAACGAAAGCCACTGGACTGGAACTGGAAGCAGATAACGTATGCTACAGGATATCTATAACGTATGTAACAAGCTTAACGCACGCTATGCAGGAAGGCTAGCGCACGCTAAAGAGTCAAGAGGAGCTAACGGCTAGTTAGAGGAAAATGACTATAAATACCAAACCATTTGGTATCAATCCACACAACAACCTTGAGAAAATCATCTATACTTGTGATATCATTGTAATCATTCTTGTTGTTGTATTTGAGCTTATATTGATAAGTGTTTGAGTGTTATACATGAAAACATATATGAGAGGTAAAAGAAAGGATAAGATTCGATTCGGTGTTATTAGGATCAAGGATCTGCATTGTTAGAATCGTAATTTATATCCGAGTGAGGTTTATCTAGTACCCATAGAAAGCTAGATAGGTTGATTCCTTGTCCGATAGAAAATAAAAAGGGTTTAACTTGGACCGATAAAAAGACAAGTGAGTTACGGTTAATCTCGGACCGATAGAAGACGAGAATTGTAACGGTAATCCCTCGAACGATAGAAAAGAGGTGTAGAGGTTGATCTTCATCCTATAGAAAAAGATACGAAGAGGGGACGTATGTACGTTTGGCCAAACCTCTATAAATCTTGTGTCGATTTATTTTCTGCACTTTATTTATGCTTCTCTGAATAGCGCATATACCGAATATTGCTACAACAATTGGTATCATAGCGGTACCTCCTAGAAGCGGCTTAACATCCGAGGAGAAGACGATCCAAATGGCGTTTCAATTTGCCCTGGTCGAAGGTCTTGCCTTGAACCGACCATCATTCTTCGATGGATCAAACTTCATGACATGGAAGAAGAAGATGTCGATATTCATTCGAGCTTACGACATCGAATTATGGAAAGTCATATGTCTTGGTCTGAAAATTCCCAAGAACTCCAACAGTACGCTTAGAACTTTCGAAGAGTATGATGATTCCGATTGGAAAAATCGACCATCACAATTGTAAGGCAACGCAACTTTTTTATTGTGCCTTAAATCCGGAAGAACACAACCGGATATCTTCATGTGATAGTGACAAAGAGATATGGAAGATGCTAGAAGTCACACATGAAGGAACGTCTCAAGTCAAGGAGACGAAAATAAATATGCTCCTACATGAATACGAGCTATTTATGATGAAAAGTGAAAAATCCATCACGAACATGCTCGACCATTTTTCAGTCATTTCTAATGGATTAGCTTGTTTTGGGAAACCATTAACAAGTAGTGAAAAAGTAAAGAAAATATTAAGATCACTACCTGCAGAATGGGACGACACCGTGACGGCAATAATGGAATCTAAATATCTCAATACGCTCGACTTTAGCGCGTTGGTTCGCTAATTAATTATGAGATTGTTCTAAAATTATGGAACAACAAGCCGAAACTGAAGGAAAGAACGATAGCTATGAAAGCTAAGATGTCTCACAAAGAAGAAATCCCGGTGGATGAGAGTGATGAAGAATAGGCATATTATGCCAAGAATATTAATAAGTTTCAAAACTTATTGAACCAGAGAAAGAAGTATATAAAGACGGGCGAATCTAAGAAATTCGACAACAACTGTCGATTATGTGGTAAACCAGGCCATTTCGCAAAGAATTACCGAGCAAATCCAAAGAAGGAAGTCTTAATTGCCACGTGGAGTGACGAAGACGATGACGATGAATATATTCAAAATAATCTCGCACTCATGGCAAGAAGTACATTCGACGATAGCGACGTCGAAAGCCAAGTAAATAATTCTTACGATGAACTTTTTGAAGCATTCGAATTATTGCATACCGATTTCCAAAATGCTTTATTCGAAATTAAATCCCTTCAATCGAAAAATAAAATTGTGGGAGACGAAATCTCCAAGTTTGAAAAGGGGAAATTTATCGAGACCGATCATTCAAAATACTGTGAAAATGAAAATAATTTAAAGAATGGCCTTTTAAAAGTTCAAGACGAACTTAAAGGTTTAACAAAGAAATTTTCGAGTGAAAACGAGAAATTTAAACAAATGCTATCGGTTCAAAATTTTACTTTAAACAAACAGGGGTTAGGATTCAAACCAAATTTTAAAACCGAGTCCTTAAATTTAAAAAACCCCGTTGTGAAAAATATTTAAAAATTGGGCACCATATTTCGAATTGTAAAAGCCCATGTCGGACGATTAAAATTAAAAAAGTTTGGATTCCTAAAGGAACCATTATTCTGAACATTGTCTATGTCTCGAAAGAAAAACCAACTATCGGTTGGATCCCCAAAAAAATTAATTTTCATCAATTGATATTTTATTCAGAGAGAGTTTATATCTTTTAACAGGAGATATTTTTGTCAGGGGGGCTTACTCTTTATGCATACTTATCACGATGTTATTCTATTATTATTTATACACTTTTTGCTAATAACAAAAGGGGGGAGAAGAATGGTATAAGGGGAGAAAAATAAAAGAATGAGAAAGCGTCATGGAAGAATGACGAGAAAAATAAAAACATGTTCTACGAATCAAAGGAGGTGAAAAGACGAAGAAAGTCGAAAAAGATGAAAAAGAAAAGGAGTTGAAAAATGTGAAGTAGTTGAAAAGGAGAGAAAGAAACAATGGGAGAAGAAACTAACGAAACGGACAAAGTCGAAAACTTTGATCTGTAGAATATATATATATATATATATATATATATATATATATTATTTTGCAGGTTTATCCCATCAAGGTATTATTTTGTAATCATCAAAAGGGGGGAGATTGTTGGAATAGTTTATTCTAAATATTCATTATCAAGTTTTGATGATTAGTTGTTAAACAAAAAAAATAACAAGAAAGCAAAATAAAACAACAAGAAGTCAAAGACGCTCGGAACGATCAAAGTTACCTGATCAGACGAGTCAGAAAAGTTGACTGTAAATGACAAGCGTAACGCACGCTATATGCATTGTATAGCGCATGCTATCGAAGGTGATTAACGTACGTAACACAAAGCTGTTAACGTACGTAATGAAGTTTAAATACAAATTCAAACAGATGGACGTTGGAAGTTTCCAGGTCAAAGTCCACATACTCAACGGGCATTTTGACAAATGCATGTAATGGATATATGAGTTAATGCACGCTACAATGCAAGATTAACGTACGCTACACCAGAGAGTTAACGTACGTGATGAAAAGTGACAACGTACGTAAAGGAAGAAACGAAAGCCACTGGACTGAAATTGGAAGCAGATAACGTACGCTACAGGATATCTATAACGTACATAACGAGCTTAACGCACGCTATGCAGGAAAGCTAGCGCATGCTAAAGAGTCAAGAGGAGCTAACGGCTAGTTGGAGGAAAATGGCTATAAATACCAAACCATTTGGTATCAATCCACACAACAACCTTGAGCAAATCATCTATACTTGTGATATCATTGTAATCATTCTTTTTGTTGTATTTGAGCTTATATTAATAAGTGTTTGAGTGTTATACACGAAAACATACACGAGAGGTAAAAGAAAGGATAAGATTTGATTCGGTGTTATTAAGATCAAGGATCCGGCATTGTTAGAATCGCAATCTATATTCGAGTGAGGTTTGTATAGTACCCATAGAAAGCTAGATAGGTTGATTCCTTGTCCGATAGAAAAGGAAAACGGTTTACTTGGACTAACAGTAAGACAAGTGAGTTACGATTAATCTCGGACTGATAGAAGACGAGAATTGTAACGCTAATCCCTCGACCGATAGAAGAGAGGTGCAGAGGTTGATCTCCATCCTATAGAAAAATATACGAAGAGAGGACATAGGCACGTTTGGCCAAACCTCTATAAATCTTGTGTCGATTTATTTTCTGCACTTTATTTATGCTTCCGCATAATAGCTCGTATACTGAATATTGATACAACAGAGCTCGTTGCCGAAGGAAAAGAAATTGGTAGTGGCTTCATTATCGTCGTCTCGTTATTGAGGCAAGTTTATACTTGCTCAGTTCATAATGTTTAATGAATGATCCTGATTTCACTTCATTTATAATTCGTATATCAATGAAATTATAAATGTGGAATTTAGAGAATGATTTGTATGTTGTACTTTAATTTGGACTAAATCATAAGGTATATAATTTATGTATGCTAATGGTATACCTGGGTATTGAGTATATAGTTTGTGAAGACGGAGATATGAGTTATTTAGAGTATGTGTTATGGAACATCGGGCATCAAGGATAGTCTATCATGACGATTTTCATATCAGGATAATGGTTTATTGATATTGAATGGATTGTATTTCATTCAAGGTTATTCGAGTAATTGTTTATTCATTCAGGGACGTTTGTTCGGGATAAGAACATATTTGTCACCGGCTTTGAGGCAAGTTAATTCTTGCTCGGATATGAGGATAATGATTATGTTGAATGTTGTACATATTGTTATATGTTGTTTTATTTTTTATGAATTATTATTTATATTGAACGTGTTGATCGTTCTTGAAGGATGTTGATCCTATAACTGTTGTTTTCATATATTGATCGTGTTGATCGTTCCTCGAGGAATGATGATCTCAGGACTATTGGTTTGATATCATTGATCATGGCGATCGATCTCTATTGACATGTCATTGTTTCACTCCGGTTAGTCTTAGTTGATCCTTGTTGGATGTGTTGATTGTTTGAGTTTCATTGTCATGTTGACATCATGACAGTTCTAGAGTCACACTTGCGTGTCCGTTGGTATGTATAAAATTTTTAGTCAGACATATATAGTCATGTGTTGATAGTTGATCTCATATTAGACTTTGCACACGGGACGTCTACTCTGTGAGACTAATTAGGTACAACACCACAAGTGTATTAAATCGATATACGTTGGTGGCTTCTGCTTGGAGACATTTCCATCCTAAGCGTCACATGACGTCCTTCCTTTGAGCCTTATGGTGTAATATTATAATCTGGTTAATTCATACATCATGTTTGATTGCGTGTGGTCAGCAGTTTGAGGTTATGATATTGTTAGGTTTTTATAAAACATGTGTCACTGCGTATCTTCCCGGAATTTAACTACGATCTAGTTTATTCATAGAACATGTTCGATTGCGTGTGGTTACGAATTGCGAGTATGATGTTGTTAGAGTTTATAAAGCACGTGTGATTACTTATATCCCATGGATTTGAGATTATGATCGTGTTGATTCATACAACATGTTTGATTGCATGTTATCAACGGTTTGAGATTATGGATCTCTCGTGATTTATATTATATTGTTTGGAGTTTATCATGTTGATGGTATTATCGGTTGATTCTCTGGTTGATCTTGTTGGAGTCTATCATGTTGATGGTATTATCGGTTGATGTTGATCATTCGAATGATCTTAGAGGAGTTTATCATGTAGATGATATTCTCGGTTGGCTCTTTGGTTGATCGTATTGGAGTTTATCATGTCGATGATATAGGCGGTTGATTCTTTGGTTGATCTTATTGGAGTCTATATTGTGGGTGGTATTCTTGATTGATTATATGTTTTCATACATCGTGAACGTGTTAAGATATGTTTATATAACCCAGGATCGGAAGGTTCCCAAGGTATCAATGCCGAGGGCACTGAATTAGATGTTATGTAGCCAGTGATGGGAAGGATCTTAAGGTATCCATGCCAAGGGCGCTTGATTCACCACATCACGTTTTTCACACCAGGGATCAGTAAGGATCTCATTAGGATGATACGGGCTCAGGGTACCAGATCGATGATTACCGTCGAATTGATTGACTTTGTAATGTTGCTTGTACTGTTTTGATCATATTGTTATGATATAACATTATTATGTATTGATTCTTGGTACTTGTCTAGTTTGGTACCCAATCATCATAGACTGGGGTATGACGATGTTATATGAGGGATTGGATTGGACATAGATTTTTTATTTCATATTTGTGAGTCATGATGACATTTTGAGAATTTTGGTATTGTTTGAGATACAGTATAAATAATTGTATTTTAGTTCCTTTCATCATTTGGGGATACACAATGCAGAATATGATAACGATTGGTTTGATATAATTTTTGTGAGTTGGTTAGGTCACGGTAAAATCGTACTGGTGATATTCCTTACCTTGTTGTTACTTGATATGTAATTATCTAAACTTATGTGATCGTTATCATTGTTGAGTATTTATGGTTAACCCATCACGGGCTTTATTTTAGGTACTTGAAAATTGAGCTTGTAGAGATCGTGGAGAGATGAGCTTCCCTAGAGATACTTGGTATGACATGTGATTGGAATTGAGTATTTTAACTGTGCTGCAATTATATTTTTAAATATTAATTAATGACGTGTTTTTAAAATGGTTCTGATATTTTACGAACTTGAGTATATTTTTGGAAAACTGATTCCCTAAACTATTTTGGTCTGGACGTGTAAACATTACTACAAATGAGACATTTAACATCGGTACTTTTTGATATTTTAAATTAGTTTTGGAATCGATGCTAAATATCGTGATGTTAAATTTAACATCGTTTTTTAACAGCCGATATTAAACTCCGGCTTTAACATCGCGACATTAAATAGTGGTGTTCCTAGAACCGATGAATTTCACGATCCTAAAATACTATCGCACCGCCGCACCCATCCCCAGCCCCAACCCGGCCACGCGCTCATCCACCTGCCCAGCCACCCGCCACAGCCACCTGCCGCAATCACCCGCCAATCGGCAACAAGTACCATTAAATCCCACTATTTTTGGGTTTCGAACTCATGACCTCTTGCTTGTAGAAGTGTAATCTCACCACTCCGCTAGATAAACTTTTTGTACATTTGTTGTTATTATGTTTATATACTATATACATTTATAATATATATATATATATATCATTTAACTTTGAATGTACTTGAATATGTTTAATATAACTATATATGTATAAATATATATATAACTTTAAATATAAATGAATACATACATAATATAAATTTACATATACATATTAAAATATAACTGTAAAAATATATTGTAAGTTATATATATAAAAGTAATTATAATAAAATTATTTTATTGATAAAAAATAATCTGACTTATTATAATATTACTTTAAATATAAATATATATAAATATATATATATATATATAATTTTCAATATAATTGACTATAATATAAATTTATATCTACATATCATAATATAACTATATATATATATATATATGTTAACATTAATTATTTAAAAGTCATAAAAATATAAAACTATTTATTGATAAAAAATAATATAACTATTTATTGTTAAACGAAAGAATTTTACATCGGTTCTTTCAGAACTGATGTGAAATGGGAGAATTTAACATCGATTTCTCAGAATCGATGTTAAATGAAAATTTAATATCAGCAGAACCGATGTTAATTTGCTTTAAAAACTACAATTATGCGACTATATTTTTTTAACATCGATTTTCCTAGAATTGATGTTAAATGAGTAATGTTAAATGTCTCTTTTGTAGTAGTGAAACGGCGGCTTTAAAATTGTTGAGTTTTTGCATTCTTGTACTTTCAAATGAGATTTTTGACGGTATCTGCAAAATGAATTTGAAGCATTTGAACAATTTGAAAGATACCTTCATTAGCCTTTTCACATGCTTGAAATGATTGTTAAAATAAATTTTCGCTTGAGAAATTTCGATGCATAACCCATTATGTTGTAATATCGCTAGATAGTTTCGGGGTATTACAAATTGAATATTAATATCTTATGTTTATATAATTATAAGAGAAAATTGCAAAAGACGTCCTTAAAGTTTGGTCAAATTGCATGTTTCGTCCCAAACGTTTAGAAAGTACAAGGATCGTCCCTATGGGAAATTTTTGCGGCAAATATCGTCCCTGACCACCATCAAATGACTAAAATACTCACGTCTTCTTCTTTTTCTATATTTCTTTTCAGTTTCTTACACAAATGGTCCTTGTATTTCACCAGGTTTTACAAATTTAGTCCTGATTTTTTTTAAATTATTTATTTAACTATTAATATTAGTATTATATTTTTATACATTTTCGTCCATTTTTCTTACGTTTTTGTCTGTTTTTCTTACGTTTTTTCCGTTTTCATACGTTTTTGTCTGTTTTTCTTACGTTTTTGCCCGTTTTTCTAACGTTTTTTCAGTTTACTTACATTTTTGTCCGTTTTTATACGTTTTCGTCTGTTTTTATATGTTTTCGCCCGTTTTCTTACGTTTTCATCCATTTTTCTTACGTTTTTGTTCGTTTTCTTACGTTTTGTTAGTTTTTCTTACGTTTTTTCCGTTTTTATACGTTTGTCCGTTTCTATACGTTTTCGCCTAGTTTCTTACGTTTTCATCCGTTTTTATACGTTTTCGTTCTTTTTTCTTATGTTTTTATACATACCAAAACGGGTAAAATAGACAACAAGTATAAAAAGGGACAAAAACGGACCAAAACAGACGAAAACGTATAAAAATGGATGAAAGCGTCAGAAAATGAGTTAAAACGTTTAAAAAGGGATAAAAACACATGAAAACGTATAAAAAAGACAAAAATGTAAGAAAATGGACAAAACGAATAAAAACGGACAAAAACTCAAGAAAAACAGACAAAAACGTAAGAAAAATGGACAAAAACTGACAAAAATCGATAAAAACGGACAACTTAAAAAAAAACAGACGAAAATGTATAAAAACGGATGAAAACGTAAGAAAACAGGCAAAAACATATAAAAACGGATAAAAACGTACGAAAACGAAAAAAACATAAGAAAAACTGACAAAAACGTAAGAAAAATGGACAAAAACTGACAAAAATCGATAGAAACGGACAACTTAAAAAAAAACAGACGAAAATGTATAAAAACGGATGAAAACGTAAGAAAACAGGCAAAAACATATAAAAACGGATAAAAACGTACGAAAACGAAAAAAAAACATAAGAAAAACTGACAAAAAACGTAAGAAAAATGGACAAAAACGGATAGAAACGGACAAAAATGTAAGAAATACAGGCGAAAACGTATAAAACAGATGAAAGCGTAAGAAAACAGGCGAAAACGTATAAAAACGGGAAAAACGTAAGAAAAACGGACAAAAGCGTAAGAAAAATGAACAAAAACTGACAAAAACCGATAAAAACGAACAAAAACTTAAGAAAAACGGACTTACGTTTTTGACTTCATCTGTCCCACCTTAAATGACACATTTTGACTTTTTGGGGTCAATAATTTTCAAGTTTGACTACGAATTAATTTTAAATAATAATGGTAAAATGTTTAATAAAATATATTATGAAACTTTAAATTATAAAGTTTCATAATGTTATTTTGTTAACCATTACCATTATAGTTTGAGATTAATTCGTAGTCAAACTTGAAAATTATTGGCCGTAAGGTCCAAATGTGTCAATATTAGTGGAACGAAGGGAGTATGAAACTTAGTAATATTTTATATTTTTATTTTATAATTTTAATGACGACATGGGGTACCCCGTCTATCCGAATTAATTTTATGGGTAACCGAAAAGGCGGGTATCCATCATATATCTATCATTTCATATAGGGTTGTAAACGAACCGAGATGTTCGCGAACAAGCTCGAGCTCGGCTCGTTAAGGGCTCGGTTCGGCTCGATTCGTTAAGAACTCGAGCTCGAACACAAAATTATGTGTGTTAAGAAAACGAGCTCGCGCCGAGCTTGAGCATGTGCGGCTCGAGCTCGGTTCGGCTCGTTAAGCTCGATTAATAAATATATTTTTAAATTTATTTTAATAATATTTATATATTGTATTATAGATTAATAATTTCTTAAATAATTTTCATATATTAAAATATTAATTTTTATTATATATTTAAAAAATATATATACTTTTCAATGATTATTTTAAAATATTTATTTTAAATAATTCAAATATATTATTTAAATAATTTTAAAATATATATTTATTCGCGAACAGCTCGAGCTCGGCTCGAGTTGTTCGCGAACAGCTCGAGTTCCACTCATTTTATTTACGAGCTCGAACACGTTTTTTGTGCGATAACAAAGTTCGACTCAACTCAACTCAACTCGCAGAGACAAATTGAGCTCGACTCGTTTAGATCAAAGCTCGGCTGGTTTACGGCCCTAATTTCATAGTTCAATTTTTACCATCTCAATAGGAACAGATCGATTCGTGGAAATTGGTTATTGGATCGGGACCTCTAGTTTTTACCTTAATAGTAGTAACATTCAGGCCAATATTTTTGCGGACCCCACCGGAAAATAAATGCCACGGAAAAGAAGAAATGACAAATGGGTTTAATTAATAGACTTCCTTTTCTACAGCGGCTCTTCGATTCGGAAAAGAGATGAATGGAGGAAAGAGAAACAGTGGAAGTCACGGACGCACACAGGCTGGCCAACAAACTTTCTGAGGTTCCATAACTCCGTCCGCCGCTAAAATATTTGCACCATTCTTTCCGGTCAAGAAGTAAACACGATGGATCGGTAAACTGTGTAAATATCAATAGTACGTGGTTGAGATTAAAAAATAAATAATATTGATGATAAATATAGATATTGTATAGATTAAAATATAATTGTGATTATTTAATTTGATTGAAAATAAAACATAATAAATATAAATTTTTAAATAAATAAATGAGTGGAATGTAAAACTTTGAGAAGAATGGAAATGATATTTTTTATGTCCATTTTATATAAAAACTCATTATAGGGTTGAGAATGTAATATAATAATTAGAAATTAGGAATTAGGTTATGAAATTAAGGCATGTGAAAATGTGGTTTGGTTAAAGATTTGGGTTTTAGCAATGAATTTAGACTTTGTGAATTACTTTATATATATGTTATATATGTGTTTTATGCATGTGTGTGTCAATACTTTAGACCCGTTTAGAATTTAATATTTCTCTGTCTCAGTTAATGGTTGATATAAAATGTATATTTGGTGTATTTTGGATAATGGGTATAAGTAGTGATAATCAATGTATGGTGAAGATTAAAAAGTAAAAAATATTGATGATGAGTCTTGCTGGAGATTAAAAAGTAAAAGTGATTATTTGATTTGATCGTGAAAAATGATATATGTAAACTTAGTAAAGTGATAACTTTTTGAGAAAAATCTAAAATTTTGAGTGGGACGAATAGAGCATCAAATTTCACAATTTGATATTAAATTTTGAATTGTCCCATATATGAAAATTTAAGAATATAAAATGTAATGTGATTTTTTAATATGCTATTTGTTTTATACACATGTAAATTTCGTTATATATTTTTTCTCTGGAGTGCACTGAATTGTGCATACTTCGAGGAACTAAGGGAAGAAGCTGCCGAAATTTCTACGTAGCAAAAATACACTAATAACGTGCATGTAATACGGCTCTTGCTGCAAAGAGGATTGAGAAGTTGCGAGGAACACATACATGCTTTACTTTTAAATTTTTCTCAATTCGAAGTCTACTTCGTCATTTTACTTATAAGCTGTCACACTCTTGATATAAAACGCTATAATGATAGGTATTCAAAATAGCGTGTGAGGTTTCAGTGACGATGTGCGGTCACTCTTACTATAATTGATCATCTCTTTCATTCATATGAGGCGTGCGAGGTTTCAGTGTATTCTCAAAGCGATATTGATTCGATACAGGAACTTTAGGTTAATTTTTTCGACAAGATATGTGTTGATAGTATTATATACTTTAGTGATTTGGGGTTTACATTTGAAGATGTCTTCCACTAAGTTTTTTTCATTTGGGTTTGAAGTTAAAGATATGTGTTGATGGTATGTCTTTCGATTGTGTTTGAATTTGTAACTGTAATTTGCTATAGGACTTTGTTCTTAGTTGGAGCTGTGTAGCTTTCACATTTAAATTTGGTTAGTCATGGACTTTGTTATATGGAGTGTTGGATTTTTTTTATTGTAATTGTAAAATAAACATTTTTTGATGAATTTTGTTGTTTTTTAACTGATTACTTCGGATACAAATGACGTTTTGTTGATTTTGGTATTTTATGGTCAAAGTTGTGCTTTTTGTGATTTTTCTGCTGCTAATTATTAAAAAAAATGGTGGCGTCTGTGTCGTGCAGTTGCCGTCCTAATTTTTACAAAAATAAAAATAAAAATAAAAATGAAAAAATTATGGTGGCACTTGCTTGCTAAACAACTACTTACTACCCTTTTTGACACAAGAAGCTGGGATAGAAAACTGGGGGTGGAGGCCGGTAGTGTAAAGTCGAAAAGACGGGGGCAGGGGTGGAAATTGCCCGTAAAAGATAAAATGTATCGGGACGAAAAGTGCTGTAAAAAACGATTAGGCAGCGCTGGTCAAAAGAAATCAAACGAGCGGGAAATAGAAGGCAACAGCCGAAGCAAAAGACTGAGGTAAAGAGAAATGACTGACCTAAAATGGTAGTCAAAAAACAAACACATCTTAGACTTTATCTATCACCAAAATGTTGATCACCTAGCCATATATTTACAGGAGGAAAAAACAAAAAAAAAAAAACAAAAAAAAAAAAAGGACCACCAGCAACAAACCAAACCTTCCCCAGGCCATCTCTTTCTGAAATTTGGGGAAGTTCAACCAAAATCAAACAATGAAGAAAAATAATAGGATTCCATCAAATTACAAATTCCCCCACTTAAGGCACCCTTTCGAAAGCCAGTGGCATAACCAACCGTTAATGAAAAAACGAAATGACATTTACACAGCTATCACCTGTTGGCGTTTGTGTCGTCATCATTTTCATCATCATCAAGAATTCTATAGAAAAACGGGTCCTTAAGAAGCTCAGCGGCCGATGGTCTTGCCCTCGGCTGAGCAAGACACTTCTCAATAAACGCTCTCACCTCAGGGTCCTTAACCTTGTTCATGGCCTGAGGCCTCACCCCAGAGGTCACCTTTTTGTATATCTTGACGACATTGTCGCACTCGCTGTACGGTAACTCGAGAGTCACCATCTCAAGCAAGCACATCCCAAAGGAGTATATATCTATCATCTCCGTGTAGTTCTCGTCATATAGCTCCGGTGCCATGAATTCTGGAGTTCCGAGCACCGAATGCGCCGAGTGATTTTTCCCAACTATCGCGGCCAAGCCAAAATCACCGATTTTCACCTATTTGAGTCGGAGTTCATTAGATCGGGCTATAGAGAATAAGGATTTCGGAAATCACAATCGAACCACTACAGCCAGAACAAAAATGACTCATAAAATATGGGCATAATTACAAAAACTACCACTGAAGCTCGGTCTTAAGTAACTACAAATAACTCCAGTTATCTTCCAGTTTTCAAATATGCCTTACAATGTTAGCGCACCGCCTCTCACCCAGACCCCCAACCCCCGGAAAAAAATAAAAATAAATAAAAATAAAAATAAAAATAAACCCTGATTGACCAAGCAATCTGTAAGCGATAAACAGATGTTAAGAAGCATTCATTGTTTTGAAGAAAAAAAGTGTGCGCGTGGGTGGTGGGTAATTAAACTACACCTTAGGGGTAGTTCTTATAATTAACCCTCAAAATGTGAAAATAACAAAACAAATTTACCCAAATATTGGCAAAAGCAAGTAAATGTCCAAAGAAGAGTACTCCAAGAACACGATATTCGATGATAATCAAGCTGCTTTACACCCCCCACCCACCCCAAACACACACACACACACACACAATAGGAAAAAAAAAGAAGGGAAAAGAATAATTGCTACACAAGAAATGGTCAGACACCCATAGATACCTAAACATACTGTTCTAGAAAATTAACATGCCAAATACCATAAGACGTGTGAAGAACAGCTATTTGATCTACCTGACCCACGTTGCCGTTAATGAAGACATTGCTACAGTTGAGATCCCTATGAATCACACAAGGCTCGTGAGTATGCAAGTAGTCCAAGCCCTTGAGTATCTGCCTGGACCACTTCTTCAAAGCCTTCATGGAAACCTGCTTGTGCTTCTTCCTGTATTCCCTCAAATTACCCGAAGTACAAACCTCGGTGATGAAATTCAAAGTGTTTTTCTCCTTATCCCGCCAAACCGAGTATAACTCAATAATGTTCTTGTTTTTCAAATTCCCCAGTAACCGGACCTCGGAAAACAACCTATTAATCATGGTTTCATCATCAGAAAAGTTTCGTAACTTAACTTGGTTCCATGCAACCTCAATTCCTTCTTCTTGGTCAAAAGCCCTATACACTTTCTTCACAGCCCCCGAACCTAGAAGTTCATCATATCGGCCATACCTACCAGTCGAATCTACTTCCACAAACGGTTCCATATCTTGGTCTTTTATGTCGGAACTCATGCTAGGCATCTAAAAGCAAAGATTTCAAACAGAAAGAAAGATCATTAAATTATACAAAAATGTGAATTTGAAAAAAGACTAAGATAAACCCTGTCAATGAGATGCTTTCTACTTAATATGTTACTCCCTCCGTCCCGTTCAAAGGTTTACATTTCAAAAATGTCCATGTAGAAAGTTTACATCTATCACTTTTACACAATCAAGTCAAACCAATTACATGTTACTTTTTAACTTCCACCACCCACTCACTATCAATACTTTTTACTTTTTTAATCTCAACAACAGACTCACCATCAATAATTAGACAACTTGCCAATCTATCACACCCGACCATTACCTAAAACCCGTGAAAATACACTCTCTATCAACATTCCAGAGAGAGAATAAGTTATTAACAGAGACCCGTTCTTCTTACATAGTAACCATATTAAAGTTGAAACTGCATCAACGTGTGCTCTACGATAATTTGTAGAATTCAGTTTAATTTCCCAGAATTTCCAGATAACACGTCACTAAAACATCACTAAACAGTTCATAAATTCAAAGAAATTGCTATTCTCCCCCAAATTACGAATCGACACAGGGTTTCAAAACGTTTTGTTAGTACTGCTTTTCTTCTCAATCTCATCAATTTTCACGACAAACAGTCGCGACATACTAATACTGCCCACTGGAATGAAATTGAACAGATCTACTGACGGTCCATGACGGAAAATCAAGCTGCGATTGTAAAAGAGAGTGAAGGAATTACCATACGAGGATGCCTTCAATCGATAAATCCTCTCCGATAGACGAAGAGAAACAGCGCTCCTTGTTTCTTCTTTTCGTTTACACAGAGCAGAGAAGCAGAAGCTAGTGGAAAAAAAAAAGGGCACGCTTTAGGTATACTTTTATAGTAGTGTGAGGCTTTGA
The DNA here is from genome assembly GCA_033398695.1 of Orobanche coerulescens. Classification (NCBI taxonomy): domain Eukaryota; kingdom Viridiplantae; phylum Streptophyta; class Magnoliopsida; order Lamiales; family Orobanchaceae; genus Orobanche; species Orobanche coerulescens. Next base: position 136,641,371 of record CM065814.1, on the reverse strand, counting down.
CAATCCGTGATTTTGACTCTGGTCAGGTGAATTTCGGACTAGGATTAGGATAAAAGTAAACCCGCATAAGTAGAGATGTTAAACGGCTGGGCTTAGTGGCTACCTTCTTAACTACCAAAATCAAGTTAGTAGATATTTCAATTTCGCTTACATTCTGCTTTTTACTGACCATTTAAATTTGCTCGATATATATATATATATATACACACTATATTAATATTATATATGGGTGATGGTACATGTACACATATATGTACACTATATTAATATTATATATAATATATATTAATATTATATATAATATATATTATTACTGTATTTGTTAATATAGTGTATATATATATATACATAAAAGTGTATTTTTTGTTATATTTATTATAGTATAGTTGTTACTATATATATAAAATATATTGTTATTGTTTTTTTTTTACTTATAAAAATAAAAATAGATTTTAAATATTTAGCGTTTAGAATTGCTTAATTTAAACCCGTTGGTTAAGGTTAAGCCAAATATTTCTTAAATTTAAATCAGACTTTTAATGGATCATTGAATTTGCCACAGTGGCATTAATGAATCACAGGCAAATTTGGCTTAACATCTCTACGCATAAGGTTTACTTTTTCGGGTGTTATTGTTTTCCCCAAATTCTCGTTTTTTCTTTCAATATACAGGAATTTCATTTTTGTGATGAGTTTTACAAAAGGGTTTTGTCATTAACGTACAGTACTTCTTTTTGTTGTTTATATTATTTTTATTTATATTTATAAATATATTTAGAAATTTTTAATTTAAATACAACCTTTACAAATCATTGATTTGAGTTCGTAAAAATGTGTGGTTCTGAAAAGAAAAAAAAAAACTAGGACCTGATATTATAAAGGAAATGAAAATTGTTATAATTTGTAAAAAGCTTTTATATAATTTTCAAAAGCTTAACTAAAAGTGGATTGGTGTAATATTCCGTATTTTTACCCTATTATGTTATTGAACTGTGATAGTGATACTAAGATTGTTGCCGTCTCGGTTCATGTTTTGGACGTTGTAATGTTCATGTTGGTCGTTGTAATGTTGACCTTTTTTATTTTTCACTCGTATATAATATTTAATTGTGGAGCAAGTGTTTGATTATGTATTTGAGGAACCCAATTGAGATCTAGCCCAATAGTTAGAGGTGCCCAAAACGATTCAACCCATCGGCCCGACCCGTCGACCCGGACCCGGCTGACCCGTGCAGGACCCGGACCCGGTTGACCCGTGCGACGCGTCGACCCAGACCCGTGGTATACACGGGTGGGGTCCGGGTCGAGGTTTTCCCTACCCGGCGACCCGGCGGAAATGTAAAAAAAAAAAAAAAAAATTGAAAAATGGCCGTTGGACCCGACGGGTCGGACCCGTGACCCGGCGGGTCTAACAGCTAGTGCAGTTTTTTAAAAAAAAAAAAAATTCTATCTATAAATACCTCCCTCCCCAACACATTTTTTTCATACCTTCAATACTGTCTATCTCTCAAACTCTCATTGCTAATTGCTATACTACTTAATCTCTCTATTTTTTTCGCATTTAATCATTATGTCGAGTTCTGACAAGGAAAGGGTATTGCTATATCTCCCAAAAAATCCAAAATGTCCAAGTTCGAGCGAATGGGTCTTGGGGCAAATCGAAGAAACCATCTGGAATAATTATTCGGGAGCCCCAAAACCAAACTCCACCCGGTTTTGAAAATTAAAGTCAAGAAGCTGAATATGATGCTATACATGAAAATATCTATTACGGTAGTACAACAACTACCAGTGAAGAAGAAGTTGATCTCCGGGGATTTCAACGTGTCCCGAATCGTCAACAACTGCAAAACATCGACGAAGAAATGGACCATGAAATCGATGAAGCTATGTTAAATCAAACATATGCAACATTCGGGCGCACTCTTCATGGCGTACCAACTCCGACGCAAAAATCAAAGTCGAAGCGTCCTGCGACAAGCCAAGCTGAAGAAGAACCTCCTTATGTTGAGGAGTTATCGTCCGAGGAGGAAGAAAATGTGAAAGGCAGACGAAGTAAGAAAACTAAAGCAAGAAAGAAGTCTGCCTCTGATGCAGAAAGGAAATCGGTATCCGAACTTTTTTCAAAACACTTTAACAAGAAAAAAATGACGGATGGTTCGATGAAGGTATCTTGCAACTACTGCTCGAAAGAGTATAGGTATAAAGCCGGGGATGGATATGGAAATTTTAAAAGACATTTTGAGAATAACCATGCCTCGATCCACGGAGAACAAAAATCACAAAGTCAACTCAACTTCCAACCTTCTACTGGAGCCGGGCCAGTCGGCAATCAAGGTATGTCTGAATCTCAACTTTATAAATATAATGAAAAAATTACTAGAGAACAAATGGCAAAATTATGTGCACAAGAATCTTTACCTTTTAATTTTGCGGATAGTACGGGTTGGGAATATAGGATGCAAAATGCCTATAATCTTGCTATTAAAAGAATTCCACGTACCACAATGACTAGACAAGTAGTATACTTAGCCAAGCAACATAAACTTGCACTACGAGCTTATTTTAGATCTATAAATCATAGAGTTTCTTTAGCTGCAGATACTTGGGCAGATTTTAAACAAAAAAATGATTATATGGGAATAACTATACACTGGATTGATGAAAATTGGAACTTAAACAAAAGATTACTTGCGTTTAAAAAATTTAATTGTGCACATAGTGCAGATAATATAGCTAGAGCAATTATTAAAATTTTAACTTTTTATTGCTTAAAAGATAAAATTTTCACAATTGGTTTTGATAATGCTAGTTCTAATACTGCAAGTGTACCAGCTTTAATACAAACTTGCAATCCTGTTTTAGCGGGTCGATTATTTCATACTAGATGTATATGTCATATTCTAAATTTATGTGTACAAGATGCATTAAAATTTGTAGATGAAGCAATAGAACCAATTAGAAAATGTGTCTTGTTTTTACATAATCGTACTAAGTTAGCTAGACAATGGGTAAAATTTTTAAAGTCAAAACAAATGCAACCCAAATTTTTTACTCCAGACGTAAAACATAGATGGAACTCAACTTATGAGATGTTAATTCAACTAATGAATATAAAGAATTATTGTGTGAATTTTTTGATACGTATTTCCGCGTAGAAGGAATTTATTTATTGCCAACGTATTGGGATGAAACTAAAGATTTAATAAAACTATTAAGGGTTTTTGAAAATGCAACTAAAGATTTAAGTGGTTATTATTATCCCACATCTCCTAAAGTTTTATTTCATTGTTGTTTTATTGTATCCGAAATGGATGCTTGTAGTAAATCCGAAAGATTATCGAATGCTATTTACAATATGTGTTTAAAATGGCTAAAATACTTTAATCGTATTCATGATGTTTTCTTGATTAGTGCAGTTTTATCTCCCGATTTGAATTTAGCTCAAGTAGAACAATTACTTGAAATATATTATAATATTCTTAAAAATTTGGGTTTTCCTAATATTGTGGATAGTGTTGAAAGTCAAACTTTATTTGAAAATATTCCTGACGTTGAACAAGTAAAAATTGATTTGAAAAATAGTTTAGAAACTGTTTTTTCTGAATATTCTTCTAAATATGGTTATAAGATTCAAACTCAAAAAACAAGAACTAAGACTACAAATACATTTAACATGTAATTCGACAGAACTCCCACTAACCCATTTCAACAACAACTCTATAATATAGCAAGAAATGAGGGTGGTAGTAACGTCGGTCAAAGAAATGACCTTAGTAGATATTATGCAACTAGTTTTGTGCCGGAGGATGACAATGCAGGTACCTTTGATCTGTTGGATTGGTGGAAGATAAGGGGAACCGAATTTCCCATACTGATGCGACCCCCACACGACGTGCCGTGGTAACCGCTATCGCTAGTATGATTTTAGTTCCCAAGATCGTTCCAATATTAAGCAAATGATTGTTTTACTTCAAGCCCTCTACGTGACGCGCCGTAGCAAACCGGAAGGTGCGATTCAAACACGCCACGAGGTTTCTAACGCCTCGATAAGTGAATTGAAATCACGATTTATATTTTGGAGACACACTCAACAAAATAAGAAAAAAAGTTTGTTAACACAAACACTCACAATTTTTATAAATTTCAAGGTGTCCTTACAAATGAAAATGAGGGCTATTTATAGCCAAAATTCCTACAACTATTACAATATAAAATTATAAAATAAAGACTAAAAAAATATAAATTCAACATTCAAAGCTCCTAAAATCTGAACATGACAAATCAACCCATAAGTTAAGGAGTCAACACATTTTTAGGGGACAAAAATCAAGGACCAAGACTTGAGTTTTGAAAATAAGAAAACAAAGTTAAAGAAAAATATGCTGTTGTCGTTTTAGTGGAATAACAGATCCTAGACTTCGGATTTTGATCTTTATGTCTTCTAGATAATTGTAGTAATGCCTCTTAGCTTTCCAAATCCACCTGAATCGTCTCAATTGGATATCGGACGTGAAAGTTATGATAAAAATACGAACATGTAACGTATCTGAAATTCCAACGCCTGCTTTCAATTGTATCGCATCTTCAGTTAGGCTTATTGCTTGGAATGATGACATCAACACTTTTAATCTAACATGTGACGGCTTCAATAACACAAATTAATATGTTATTATATTTATGATCACCAGTCTGATTAAAATGATTTTGCACGAGCATTGTTAATGAATTCTTTATCGCATTTGCTCGTGATCTTGTTATTGGTCCCACAGGAATGTATAGTTCTTCTTCTGACTGACTGACTGCTTCTTGATTCACATCATTCCCTCCATCCTCAAAAGGATTCGTCCTCGAATCTTCTCGACAAGGCATCGGCAACGATGTTCTCCTTACCTTGTTTATACTTGATGATGTAAGGAAACGATTCGATCTCCTCTAACCATTTGGCATGTCTTTTACTCAACTTATTTTGTCCCTTGAGATGCTTCAAGGATTCATGATCCGTGTGAATCACGAACTCCTTAGGCCATAAGTAGTGTTGCCACGTACGTAAAGCTCTAACCAAAGCATACAATTCTTTATCATATGTAGGATAGTTCAACATCGCTCCTCCAAGTTTTTCGCTAAAGTAAGCAATCGGCCTCTTTCCCTGCATTAATACTGCTCCAATTCCTACTCCTGAAGCATCACACTCAACTTCAAAAGTGTTAGAAAACTGTAATGCTAACACAAAGGGCCGCATAATTTATCCTTTAATGTGTTAAAGGCATTTTCTTGATCATCACCCCAATGAAATTTAGCATGTTTCTTTATAAGTTCATTTAACGGGCAAAGAATCGTGCTAAAATCTTTAACAAAGCGTCGATAAAAACCTCGCTAAACCGTGAAAACTTCTTACCTCGATTGCATTAGTCGGTCTAGGCCATTCACGTATGGCCCTTATCTTTCTTCATCAACTTTTATGCCGTCAATACTAACGACATACCCAAGGAATATAACCTCACTCATGCAAAAGTACATTTCTTAAGACTAGCATATAATTGTTCCTTTTTCAAGGTAATTAAAACCAATCTTAAATGTTCAACGTGTTCGTCTCGTACTCTTGCTATAAATGAGAATATCATCAAAGTATACGACAACAAATTTTCCAATATAAGCACGCAAAACATGATTCATTAGCCGCATAAAAGTGCTCGGTGCATTTGTAAGACCAAAAGGCATTACCAACCATTCATATAATCCGTATTTAGTTTTAAAGGCCGTTTCCATTCATCCCCTTCTTTCATACGAATTTGGTGATAACCTTTCATTAAATCAATTTTACTAAACACACGCGAACCATGTAATTCGTTCAACATATCATCTAACCTTGGAATTGGATGTCGATACTTTACCGTGATATTGTTCACCGCTCGTGATCGGTGCACATTCTCCAAGTCCCGTCTTTCTTTGGTACGACAATTATCGGAACGGCACAAGGACTCAAACTTTCTCGGATATACCCAATACTTAATAACTCCTCGACTTGCCGAATCTCCTTAGTTTCTTCAGGATTATTTCGGTATCTTGGTCGGTTTGGAATGACGGCTCCTGCACAAAGTCGATTTGGTGCTCGATCCTCTTTTTGGTGGCAAACCGGTGGTAGCTCTTCCGAAAAACATCATTGAAGTCCCGCAATAGAATTTTTATAGTACTGGAACATTCCGGTTTTATCATCATCAAGAGTGCAATTCGTTTGGTAAGAAGTAAGTATACGGGTTGCCCCTCCTCAACTTCTTTAACGACTTCCTTTGCACTTATAAATAAACATTTTTTGATTTTTCATTTTTTCTTTTTCTTTCTTTTCTTTTTCTTTTTCTCTTTGTTTTTCTTTTTCCTTTTCTTTTTCTTTTTCCTTTTCTTTCTCTTTTCTTTCCTTTTTCTTTTGGTTTTCTTTTTCTTTTCCTTTTCTTTTTCTTTTCTTCAACTTCTTTTGGAGTCGAATTTGATCTTCATGGACTTGTATTTTCGTCATGGGAACTAATGTGATTTTCCTCCCATCTTTCTCAAATGAGTAACGATTCTTCTTCCCGCTAAGTTGGGCATCTCGATCGTAATGCCATGGTCTCCCAACAAAATATGGCAAGCGTGCATTGGTACAACGTCACATAGGATATCATCATGGTATTTTCCAATTGTGATGGTTATGAGTACTGCTTATTCACCCGAACCTCTCCGCAATCGTTTAGCCAATGAAGTCTATAAGGCTTAGGATGTCGCCTTGTTGGTAATTCTAACCCCTCGACTAGCATCGCACTAGCCACATTGGTGCAACTTCCGTTATCAATGATCACACTACAATTTTTATTTTTCACAAAACATCTAGTGTGAAAAAGATTTTCTCGTTGTTCGTTATCGTTGCTCTCTTCCTCCTTTGCCTTCACATTCAACACCCTCCTAATGACAAGTGCGGGTGCGAATTCTAGCTTCCCTTCATCACTTTCTTCTTTCACTTCTTCCTCATCTTCATCATCCGTTTCATATTCTCCGTCCTCCCTAAGTATCATTGCTCGTTTATTAGTGCATTGGGATGCAATGTGTCCTCGTCCGTGGCATCGAAAACACTTGATGTCCCTGTTTCTCGTGTTTGTATTTTCTACGGATGTAGATTTGACTTCGGGTTTTGTTCGACTAGTACTCCCCACCTCAAACTTCCCCTTCATGGTGCTTTTATCAAAACTGCCCTTGGATACGTCTCGATTTCCCGTTTGAGTCTTCCAAGGAGTTGTGTACCCCATGGAGTAAGTATTGTTGCCTCCCTTTCGCAAATTCCTCTCAATTTTGATCGCTGCATATACCATGTCCTCGAACTCAACATAGTATTGTTTATCAACTTCTTTAGAGATTTCCGCCCTCATGCCATGTAGAAATCTTGCCATTGTGGCCTCCTCGACTCCCTCACATCGGCCCGGATCATTAACATCTCCATTTCCTTTCGAAAATCTTCTATGCTCCTTGAACCTTGTTTTAAGGATTGAAGGCGAGAAAATAGTTCCTTATGATAATAATTAGGAACAAATCTTCTACGCATTACAATCTTTAATTCCTCCCAACTATTAATTGGCCTCTCTCCATTCCTCCTTCTATCCGTCACAAGTTGGTCCCACCAAATGTCAAGATACTCGAAAATCTTGTTATTGCTAACCTCATTTTCTTAGTACTAGCATAGTTGTGGCGATCAAATATAGTTTCCAACTTCCTCTCCTACCAAGGTATGTGTCGGGATCACTCCGCCCTTCGAAGGTGGGATTTTCATTTTTATATTTCCCATACTTCGGTCTTCCTCGTTTCGTCCTTCCCTTTCATACCGTCTACCTTGTTCTCTCCAACCTCCTCGACCACTTCCTCCTCGATTTTGGTAAGTTCCATCCTCAGAGAATGTTTCATCCTCGTACTCTCTATATGAGATGGGACTCGGATTCCTTCTTCTACGGTGATGCTCATCCTCTTTATTTTTTTGTAAATTTTTGATCGCTTCTTCTTGTCGATCTTGTCTTGTAATTAATTGGGTGAGCATTTCTTGTATGTTCTGAAGGGCTTCGTTTCCTTCATTTTTCTCAATATCGGATTTTAACATTTTTTTTTGCTTTTTTTTGCCTTTTTCTTTTTGGCTTTTTTTTCTGTTTTTTTTTTTTTTTTTTTGCCTTTCTTTTTTTTTTTATTTTTTTTTTTTTGCCCTTTTTTTTTCTCTTTTTTTTTACACACACACACAAATTAGTCCTCACAAGATCCTCACGTATATCGCTCGATCACTCAACGCTCGTGTATCACTCTTTTTTTTTTTTTTTTTCTTTTTTTTTTTGCACTGTTCTTGCCTTTAATCACTCGGCTTTATATAAATATCCCACAACTCACAAGGTGATTGTATAGGCTAGTATTGTGACAAGTATTTAATTTTACAGGGGCGGTAATCCGCACTCAGACTTTATATTTATTTTATATTTCACTGTGGTGGTAGAACCGACCTTCGTGATAGATATGTATATGTATATATATATATAATATATATATATATATATATATATATATATATATATATATATATATTCACCGTGGTGGTAGAACCGACCTTCGTGATAGATATGTATATGTATATATATTCACTGTGGTGGTAGAACCGACCTTCGTGATAGATATGTATATGTATATATATTCACCGTGGTGGTAGAACCGACCTTTGTGATAAATAGGTATATTTATATATATAGGTATTTTTTTATACTTTTTTTTTTTATACTTTTTTTATGTATACTTTTTTTTGTATACCTTTTTTTGTATATATATTTTTTTGAATACTTTTTTTTATACTTTTTTTGTATACTTTTTTTGTATATATTTTTTTGTATACTTTTTTTGTATACTTTTTTTTTATATTAAGAAGACGGAAGGTTTAGAAGATAGAAAGAAAGAATAGGATGGTAAGATAAGAAGATTATGAAAATGAAGGAAAATAGATACCACTTAGTAATGGAAAAAACCGAGCTCGAAGCCAATCGATGCGACCCCCACACGACGTGCCGTGGTAATCGCTATCGCTAGTATGATTTTAGTTCCCAAGATCGTTCCAATATTAAGCAAATGATTGTTTTACTTCAAGCCCTCTACGTGACGCGCCGTAGAAGAAACCGGAAGGTGCGATTCAAACACGCCACGAGGTTTCTAACGCCTCGATAAGTGAATTGAAATCACGATTTATATTTTGGAGACACACTCAACAAAATAAGAAAAAAGTTTGTTAACACAAACACTCACAATTTTGATAAATTTCAAGGTGTCCTTACAAGTGAAAATGAGGGCTATTTATAGCCAAAATTCCTACAACTATTACAATATAAAATTATAAAATAAAGACTAAAAATATAAATTCAACATTCAAAGCTCCTAAAATCTGAACATGACAAATCAACCCATAAGTTAAGGAGTCAACACATTTTTAGGGACAAAATCAAGGACCAAGACTTGAGTTTTGAAAATAAGAAAACAAAGTTAAAGAAAAATATGCTGTTGTCGTTTTAGTGGAATAACAGATCCTAGACTTCGGATTTTGATCTTTATGTCTTCTAGATAATTGTAGTAATGCCTCTTAGCTTTCCAAATCCACCTGAATCGTCTCAATTGGATATCGGACGTGAAAGTTATGATAAAAATACGAACATGTAACGATCTGAAATTCCAACGCCGCTTTCAATCAGACGATCTTGATTAGGCTTATTGCTTGGAATGATGACATCAACACTTTTAATCTAACATGTGACGGCTTCAATAACACAAATTAATATGTTATTATATTTATGATCACCAGTCTGATTAAAATGATTTTGCACGAGCATTGTTAATGAATTCTTTATCGCATTTGCTCGTGATCTTGTTATTGGTCCCACAGGAATGTATAGTTCTTCTTCTGACTGACTGACTGCTTCTTGATTCACATCACATACTTTCCATTATGGCACAAGAAATTCTTGCAGTGCCCGCATCCACAGTCCCCGTTGAGAGTGCTTTTAGTAAAGGAGGCTATATGTTGGACGAGCGTAGATCCCGAATGACGCCAAAAAATCTCGAGGCTCAAATGATACTTAAAGACGCAACAAAAGCCGAGTTACGAGATCAAGAAAATAAATGAGATGACCTATTAGCGGACCAAGATGCCTATCAAGAAGGCACTACTGAAGAAGAGTCTAGTCAAATGAGTCAAACCGATGATCAAGACGACGACGACATCGACTTCGACTAAAGGTAAGTAAGGTAAGTAAAGAACTACGTAGGGCTTTGATTCCTCACGAGGATACGTAGGCAATTTAATTTTAAGTGAAAACTTAAACTTAAATACAAGCCCATTTTTTTTAACTCTTCTCAAGTAAAAGAACTACGTGGAGCTTTGATTCCTCACGGGGATACGTAGGCAATTTAATTTTAAGTAAAAACTTAAAATTAAATACAAGCTAATTTTTTCAAATGATTTCCTTTTTCACTTATAGTTATTTTTCGTGTATAAAATGATAACAAATAAAAGTTTTATATACTAAAAAAAAAAAATTGAGACGGGTCGGACCCGTGACCCGGCGGGTCGAACCCGGACCCGGACCCGTGGCCGACCCGTCGACCCGCCAACCCGTACATATCATATGTACGGGTGGGGTCCGGGTCCTGTCCTACCGACCCGGCAACCCGGCGGGTCCGACCCGGACCCGGACCCGGACCCGGCGTTGGGCACCTCTACCAATAGTCATACTCATTTTCTTTTCTTCTATCATATGGTGCACAATGAAACATCCTTCGGTTGTTTACCTTCTCTATTCCACGATGAGAAAACCACTTAATCAACTTCCTTCTTCTCCTTCGTGTTGGAACCGTCAAGCAGAGGGCGAGGACACATGGTTGTGCGAGACTGGACTGAGTGGGTGTGAATTTCAGATAAAATCATGATATTTATGGCGATTTTAGGGGACAATGATATTGGAGTTGGCTGAAATTTAGAGGGTACATTTATAAAAATGAGACGAAAATGTTGCCACCACATGAAGTAGGAAAGGAGGACCGGAGGCGCCCTCACGCAACGGCAGATCGGAGCAGTAGTATTTGTTCTTTTCTCAAATAGCTGTCATTGTAAAACTATCGCTAGAGATTTTTCCACTGTTGAATCGAGATGAAATTCTGACAGCAGATTCGTGGTGGGTGGTTCGAATTGTCAGGCTTTGGTCCAGCATCTTGCCTACATGGGCTTAAAAATACGCGAGGCACGGCTTGTGATTTGACCCGTGAATCGTGATATCTGTAATAGGAAGTTTTTAAATCAATTAATTTGGACTATTATTGTAATACTCGTATTTTCTCATTTCTTTAATTTTCGATTCTAGTGGCTCGCTTGTGTTCATTGACACATTTTAGACATGTTTTGTTCTGCATTTTTGTCATTCAAGCGGGTTTCGATATCGTTTCGGATTAATCGGCATATTATTGCGATTTTTCCTTATTTGGGTTCGATTCTTGTGAATCTTACTTGAAACTGATGTTTTGTTGTTCCTACAAGTTCACTTAACATTTGTGGTCGTGTGGTTAACTTCGGAATTGTTATTCGATCTCGTATCGTGATTTCCGGTCGTTTCGGGTCATTTTGTAATTTCCTAAAAGTTTGGGGTAAGTACTTTCATTGTCGTATTTCGAACCTTCGGGTAGACGGAATCGTGTTTTCTTTTAGCGCTTAAGTTCGTCATCTCGAACTCTTCGTAAGCATGTCCTTATTTCATGTATTCGTCGTCTCGCGGTTTCGTAGCACTCTTACTCGACGAGCTGCCCTTAGCAGTTGTGAACTGCTGGAGTGCCTTACGTACGCTATATGAGGAGCATTACCTACATTAAGGCCACTGGCGGCTTAATGTTAGGCCTCTTCATAACGTACGTAAGGGTCTTTGTATTTTCGGGCAGTGAGTTATGCCAACCCATTACGTACGTAAGCATGGATGCATTACGTACGTTAAGGAGATAACATACGTTAAAACTCCATGGTTTACGTACGCTAGCCAGGCGCGGGTTTAAAAGACCCGAGTTGCGTGTTTTCAGAACAGTTTCTGCTCTTTTCTTTCCTCACGCGACAGGCAGAGTTCTTGAGGCGATTTTTGGGGCGATTCCTCATGAAAGTTCACCAATCTTTCATCCTACAACATAATCGTCAAGGTTTTGGTATGGATTAACAACATCTAATCCTTGTTCTTTGTCGGATCGAGGTATTTTCTTGATTTCCCTAGAGTTGATTTTTTGAGGGTTTTGTTCTTGATTCCGATTTCAATCCGGTTTTGGTAAATCGATTGGTATTAAACATTGTTATTGATCATGTTCTATGGACTATATATCCATATCTTCGGTTCATTCAACCTGGTTGATAATTTTCGATGTTCTTGAAGAATCGTGAACAGTTAATGTTCGATTAAATATCTCAATAAGTTTCCTTCAATTGTTGATTGTGATTTTTATTATTTTTGGTATAGTCCACGTAGTAATTGTGTTATTGTTGTTTCTCGTGGAGGTTTTAGATTTCCGAGGCTGTCCGATCGAGCCGTGTTCGTCGGAGTATTCGGGTGTCCATTATTGAGGCAGGTACCTTGCTATACGAATTATATTCCTCGCAAATCCTTACGTGATCAAGTGTGTATTATTTCATTTTGAATGGGTGTTTATGTGAGTTATGCATTTATCTATATATGTACGTATATGTATTGATAAACTTCTTTGCTCCGTGGTTATGTGGATCAAAGGATATGTGGTTTGGTCCTAGTGGTGGTTGTTCATATTACGTTCGACTCTGTGACTTGTCGTGATATTGATATTTGTGAACTGGGGTATGAGACCTTCATGGTTGCGATTTTGATTGTCCGAGAGAATTCTATGGATGTGAATTGTTATGTGATTTGCCCCGAACATATGTGGTTGAGACTATGAAATGTTGGTTGAATCTTGTGTGGTTTGCCAACGTGAATAATTACCTATGTGGTTTGCCAATGTGAATATTTGCTTGGGTGTTACGTCGTATCCGAAGCCGCGGAGGGCGGGGATGTGTACTCCGGTCTGCATGCTGCAAGGAGCGGCTCCTGTGGATGGTGGAACGACGGTGTTGCCTAATGAGTGTGTCAAGGCGGCTCTTGTAGGAGTGACGCCAGCGCGGCGACATGTACAAGGGTGCAGCCACCACAGTATAGTGAACGTCGGTGAATAGATGTTTCAGGGAAGGCTCCTGGTAGGCTTCAGAGTGGAGGATATTTGTGAGATAGCTAAGACCCTGATACCGAATAAAATTGAGCGTTTAAATCATTTTCAAACACCTTCTAAAAATATTGGTATCAGTGAGAAAATCAAGGATTAAGCGACCAAGGAGTTATGACGAGATTTTCGAGGGTTAATTAATCATTGATGGTCTTAAGCGGGAATTCGCTCAGAAAGCGCGTATAGGGTCAAGGACCCCGAGGGATTTTGAAACTCCTTTCTAAAGTGTTTCCGTATATTGGGTCGAGGACCTTGAGAGACTTTGAAACTACTTTCTAAAGTATAACTATTTGATTTTCGAATACCTTCTTGAATCCTTTAAATTGGCCCGAGTCAATGATGGCATTTTAGTTACTTTATTAAAAGGTATTTCGAAATGATCGAATTAATTCTCTAGACTCAACCGGTCATTTCTAGAAAACCTTTTATTTTTACTTGTCCTTTAAGAATGTGCGACTTTGTGAACGATTGGTATTTCTTGCGTATGCATGCATCATTTGATAATGTGCGGATCATGTGATTTGTGCCGTAATTGTGACTCGCTTGGTTTGGTGTGAATTTTCTCGTATGGCTTGTATATTTGCACTAGCAAAATTCCCGTTTGTTAACCGCCGAGTATTCGGGGGGTGGGTGCCTGTTATGCGCTCAGGTATGTGTAGGTTCTTGAGAAGCAAAACACAGGATCGGTACGAAGGATGATGAAAGAAAAATGATACTAATCACACGAGGGCCAGTACTTGAATTTGTGGGTCGAATTGTATTTTCCTTTCCGCTGTAGTGATTTTACGTCGTATGGGAGTGTTGTCTTTTGACCCCTGTGCAGGTATGAATTTTGGAGTAGAGATGTATATGAAATTTAAACTATACGTTATTGATGAAAGACCAAATCGGTCTATGAATTTGTTATTTAGCCATGTTGGCATTAATGTGATGTCTTGTTTTGGTATCTAGCCTGGTAGATCCTCATGGAGAGGGTTTGCAGCACTGTAATATTCCCGAATGGATTGGATGTGTTACAATTATACCAACAAGATGTTAGGATTGTATACAGCAAAGCATACTTTATGTTTGTATTACCTTATTTCCCTGTAACTACCTATGAGAATATTAATTACATTTAATCACACGTTTTGCATATTTATTCACGTTATGGTTATGCAAATGAAATGTCTAATTATTTTATATTATAGATAATGTGGTGTGTTGGTGTCACACGGAAGATCACATTATCGGTACCTTATAAAATAGTATAATAGTTCATAACCTATATAATTATTAAACAAATTATATGAAAGGTTGTAGTGTATGCTTAAGATTAGTTGGTCTTGACTATTAGCATACATTGTCGTATTTACATACGTTGAACTGGATCGAGGTGAGATAGTGTCTTCTGTACTGACTGCAAGAAGAGCGTAAATATCGGATAATTATTATTTCTTAATTCTAAGCATATAATATTTAATTGTGTATTTATAATACTTATTGCTTTGATTTACCATGGGTGAGAGTCAAAATGATCGACTCAATAAGCCTCGTATCTTGGACAATAATATTATTTATATGACACTTATTATTATTACTAGAAATTATGTCCCGACTCGTACGGGTTGATGATGTCCCCTTGAAGAGTTCGATAATGATTATTATATTAAACCCTACAGATGGATTTAATTCTGATATAATAATAAGGTTCGAGTGGTACTACTATTGGATAAGATATTAATTAATTAAAGTTGTCAGTAGCTTATAATTAATTAATGGACATTCGATATCTTAAACACGTGAAATAATATATTTAGTAAGGAGCCCAATTTCGTAATTTGAAATTTTGGTAGGAAGTGCAATATCAACCTTTTAGTGGACTAAGTTGATATTAATAGATTCACTATATTAGGAATAGTCCTAATTGTAATACCCGTAATTTTGATCCCCGAAAATTTTCTACTTTTGACGGAAGTCTATTTTGACGACTTGCTTGGGACCGTTTCGTCATCCTGAGAAATGATTAATTCTACACTTTTTGTCATCCGAGTTCGTTTCGGTATCGTTTTGTTGAGTTCCGTGTCCTTAATCGACTTTTTCACGTGGGAGTTCGACTTTGTTAGATCACCATTAATTTTTGGTAACTCCAAAAATTCTGAATCTTTGCAATATTATAGAGCATCGAGTTAGCTTCCCAATGGTTCAAACGGTGAGTCAATCGGAGTCCGGACGAGAGAGTTATGGTCGTTTTAACTCACCCGCTCGTTATTGGCCGATCACTGCCGGCCGAACTCGGCCGTGTCGTCCGACACGGCCCGTGCCGTACTCGTCCGGATAAGCCGAAAGTTTCTGTCTCAGGACCCGACCGTGTCGTCCGACACGGCCCGTGCCGAACTCTTCCGGATAAGCCTGTAGCGACTGCCGACACGCCCGACCGTGTTCCAGGACACGGTCGAGTCATGCCGAGTCGCTGTCGGACGGGTCACTATCGGTAGGCCCCTTCGCGCCGCGACCGTGTCATGCAGGACACGGTCGAGTCCCTGTCGGCCAGCTGTGCAACACGACCGTGCCGATCGGCACGGGCCGTGTCCGGCAGTCAACCCCTATAAAAGGCCCTGCAGACGTTTTTCTTGCCATTTTTCACCTTCTTCTTCTCCTCTTCCGCAGTTGGGCGTGTTCTAAGCTTGAAGCCATGTTGTTTAGCAACATATCCATGGAGTTCCTTGGGTTATATCATCAATCATTCGTCCAATAACATCCTTTGATCGAGCGAATCAGGTCAGATTTTCTAGAAATCTAATTTTGGGGATTTTGGGTATTTTGTTCGATTTAAATCGTTTAATCCGATTTAACTTAGGATTTTGAAGGATTGATGATTATTTAGATGTATTGTATCATTTCCTTGTTATCCCATGGTTGGATCGTATCGATTCGTTGTTTTGGTCGAGTTCTGACCGACGCCTTGAAGGTGTCCGTAAAATGTCATAGAGGGGTTTTCGGGCGTTCTACGATTATTCTTCCTCGTTTGATCGATGATTTATTGAATTTATGTTGTTAGGGTCGAATTCTTGTGAAGAAATCAGTGAAACCCTTCCGCTCGTTGTCTTCTTCGTGGTTCAAGCTTCACGGTCGAACCGTGTTCTTGGGATCTTGATAACGTTTATTAAGGCAAGTATACATTTATGATTGTACGTTCTCGACTTTGAAAGTATGAAATATTGATGGTATGATTATTTCTAGCCACTCCGGGACGGGCCTATGGTCCTCTGAGGGTTTCGTAGCCTCTGGTGCGATTCCATGGTTGATATGAACGAACCGTTTCTACGGCATTCATATGAAATAATGTTGGCATGTAATGAACGAACCGTTTTGACGGCATTCCTACATGTAATGGCGTATGATATGAACGAACCATTTCTACGGCATTCACATACGTCTTGAGATTTTAGTTATTCCGGAATACTAGTCTTAAATTGATGAATTGATGGATATTGATGAATTGACGGATTACATTTACTTTATTGTCGAGGAGTATTATGTTTCATATTGTTATACTTGCACTAGCTATTCGACGGCTAACCCCTTTATGGGGGAAATACGTTTCATGTATTTCAGGTTCCAGGAGAGCGGACAGACGGGTACCGGGTCGGCATGAAGATGATGGGCAAGTGTGATACTGTGTCTTGTCTCCGGTTATTTTCTTGGATTCCTCCATTCAGTGTTGTTGTACTGGAATGGATTTTTAAATACTCGAGTATTGTATTTCAGTTTCCTTGATGTTCCGGCTTGTTGCCGAGGTATTGATTTGTGAAGTGATGTATATGTTTTCGTTGGTTATGGTTTTGAATACCATTTGTATCGTCTTCCTTTCTTTTGTATGTAGACCTTATCGGTCAAGTTTATAGTTCCGCGTATGTTTAGCCTTGTGGGTCCCACGGCGGGGCTCACGGCGCTGTAATATACCCTGAATAACTTGGGGGTGTTACAGAATATGGTATCAGAGCTTAGGTTTATGGATACCTAGGTGCCGGTCTTTGGGTCGATTGAGTCGGCATTTGCCCACAGTATCACTACTCGCCATCATCACAAGGCGACCGGTACTTGTAAGTCCTCTCACTCTTCTTGTATTTTTTCTTAATCGTTTCGTTTATAGCTTGGTATTCTTAGGATTTGGTCACTTCGAGAATGTGCGATTCGGATTATACTTACGCACGGATGTGCCCTTCAGAATGTTGGCTGAAAGTAGGAAGAATCGTGGCTGTGATCACGGACGTGAACTCTTTCTTGAGATTTTGTTAAACTGCTAATTGCGATATTGGTGTGTAATGGTATTATGTTGAGACTTTGTTCAGGAGTCGCATGCTAGTATCACGGGAGATCTTCGACTTCACTGACCTATAAGTATGTTGTTCGGATTATTCGATAATTCTTGGTTATCTTGGTGATTTTGGATTTTCCGTTGAAATGTTGTTTGTATTTAGTGATTGTAAGTTTCGAGGACGAAACTTATTTTTAAGGGGGGTAGAGTGTAATACCCCGATTTTTCGGATATATTTTTTTTCGTTTATATGTTGGATGTCGTTGATGGATAATTGTTCTTGAGGATGATGTGAACGTATGACAATGTTATTGAATGTGTTTATGTATTCATTGTGCCGTATGATCGTTTGGTATGTCGAGATGTTGGTCGAGAATAGCGAAAAATGGCTAAGTACAGCTACGTTAGCGCACGCTACAAGGTATGCCTAGCGCGCGCTAAGATATATACTTAGCGTACGCTACGGTGCATACTTAGCGCACGCTAAGAGGTTCGGTTACGTACGCTAAGGAGGACCCCTAACGTACGTAACGACTTGCTGGGTTAGTTCGGAAGGCGACCGACAGGTAGGCCCAGGTTGATTTTTATATTCAGTTAGCGCACGCTAACGCATGTTGGTTAGCGCACGCTAACACCAGATCGCTATTAATGGAACCTTAACTTTCGGCGGAGGATGTTGACAAGTGAGTCAACGTACGTGTTACGTACGTTATACAAGACGTGTTACGTACGTGACACAACCATTGTACTGTAGCAAGTTAACTGGTATATTACGTACGTTGTATGGTATGGGTTACGTACGTAATGGACTGCACGGATTGAGACAGTGAGTTGGTTACGTACGTTATGGATTTTGGATTACGCACGTTAAAGTTGTTACGTACGTTAAGAAAGGACACCTACGTACGTAATGAGAGTGCAATTTATATATTGAAGTGTTGCCTTTCATTTCTCTCACGATCCTTTGCGATATTTCTCTCCAAAACTCGTCCCTCTTCACTTTTAAGAGTGTTCTAAGCACTTTTAACATGATTGTGAGCTTGGAATCATGGAATTAGAGCTTGGTTATGGAACTATTGTTGATTCTTGAAGTGATTCCTTGTGTTATCCATATTCTATGAGGTTTATGTTGAAGGAAGATAATGATATGCTTTGAATATGTTGATTATGATTATGGAATCATAGAGATCTTGGTGTTCTTGAGGCCATATGATGACTATGATGATTTAATGATTCTTGGAATGGAGTTCAATTATTCTTTCTTCGTGGTTCGTCCATACAAGGTAATCCTCGTATCCCTTTGATATTGGCTCATTTTTTTTCTTTTTGGATTACTACTTGGGAGGGAGTATGTTGGGAATCGTATATTTTGATGTTCGTCTTATTTCAATGAAAATGCATAAATTGGACTGTACTTTTATCTGCTGCGAGAGTATTTTTGAAATGGATTTTGGTATTTTGCCAACTGAAATTTTATTTTGTAAAACCGATTCCCTAAACTGAGTTTTTGGCATTTTAGCCTTGATCGTTTTGACGGTATTTGGAAAATGATTTTTTTTAGTATTTGAAAAATATTACCGTCATCGGTCTCTTTGGCATTTTTGAAATGACGTGGAAAATTGTGCTTAGCCTGGTAAATCCGTGTGAGAAGGGTTTACGGCGTGTAATATTCCCAGGAGGATCTGGGGTGTTACAATTATGGTATCATGTGATAATGTTATACGAGATTTGTTGGAATTGTAATAAGAGATTTCGGATGTTAATATGATCATTGAGATCTTCTTCATATAGTGATAAGGGTTTTGTTGCGATTCTTGAGATTGTATGAATGACATGATGAAGAAAATGGTAACATGGAGATATATACCTCGGATATGTTGTTCTGAACGTGATTTCGGATATTTCATGTTCTTGAAGAACTATTGAATTATACGAGGTGATGAAAAATTTTTTTAGAAGTGTTGATGTTTTGAAAATGAATATGGAATATTCATATCTAGAGCTAAACTATGTGTTGGAAATAATATTCGTATAGGAATACGAATGTGATTATGAGTTTGATGAGACTATTATTCATCTCTGAATTTGGAAGCCCATACGTATGGAGCAAATATTCAAATCGAATGATTGGATTGTTTGATAACCTTTTTAATATGATTATCTATTATTTTGAAGATCGGATGATTGAATTGATTACGGTTATAAGTAAATTTAAACGATGGATTTACTAGAATGGAACCTTGTCAATTCGTATTTAAGAATTGAGTTTGGAACATTTAGACCCTTATTATTGGTCCGAATTGGTTGCTGATATGATCATCATATTTCGACTCGTATTGTGGACAGGATTTGTAAGTGTCTGAGTTGGATTGTTCAGACTGTGATTAGTCGAGATATGGTAAAACGATTGAGTTCGTGGTTTGGTGGTATTGATATTGGTCGTCATCGAACCGGTTGATTATCAATCCTTCGTTTTACAATAAGGTATGATATTTGATCGTGAATTATGACTGTTGTGTTGCGGTTAAGGTTGAAGGGTTCGTAGATTAACTTGGTCGAGACTGAGGGAATTCGTAAGACGAAATCAACTGAATTGGTAACAGTACTTTGTATTGATATCGAGACAAGTTTTATACTCGTACTAATCAATGAGACTAATGTTATCGTGTAGGCGTACGATTGTGTGTATCATTTTGGGACATGGCCTCTTTATGATTGTATTGATATCAGGGGATTGGTTGACACGACGCCCGTCGGCAAATTATGCCAAATGTTACTGTTGTTTGTAAAAGGCCGGTTCGAGGCATTGCGATACTTGTTGGTTAAGTCACGCCGATTGCGGTTCGCGGTATCGACGTATCGATTGTGATTGTGATGGATGTTCCATTGAGATATTGTGGTAATCGTCATTGACATCGATGTTTTTCTATTAATATTATATTAACCGATGAGAGACGCGTTTGATATATCCTTTTATCATCTCCGTTTCGGTGGTCGGTTTAAGACACCGGGACATCTATTCTATCGTATCATTGTTTATCGATTGACCGTTCTAAGGTAATCGAGGTATTGAATTGGGATTATCGAAGATAATTCCCATCCGTTGTCAAAAATATTCTCATCCGTTGTATCGTTGTTATCGATTGGCCATTCTACGAATCGAAGTATTGAATTGGGACCGCCGAGGATAGTTCCCATCCGTTGAATTATTATTGTCGTGTTGGCCGACTCAAGGCAGCACACTATTATTCTTGTGAACTCGGTAATTTTGTGATCGTTGAGGGTTGAGGATTTTCCGAATTGTGGTGTTGTGATTATTGCCGTGTTAATCGGTCCTTAGGGAATTCTAATCCCAGGATGGTTGTTTTGAATATCGTTGGTCGTGTCGATCTTTCATTATTCGTGTGTCATCGTTCACTTGGTGAGTCGTATGATCCGTATTGGATGTTTTATCCCTTGAGTTTCGTTGTCATGTTGTATCGTGGCATATCTGGAATCATGTCTGCGTGCCGATTGGTTATGTGTAAGATTTTTAGCCAGGCACCCGATGGTCATGCGTGGATATTTCCGCATTGGACCGTGCACACGAGACGTAGTTCTTGAGGCTAATTAGGTACATTGTCACACGTATATTCTGGATTCCGTATACGGGGTGGACATGTGCACGGACACATTTCCGGATCGGGCATCTTGTGATGTCCTCTTGAGCTTTATTGATTGATCGCTCGTAGTCCATGTTGTATCGATATGTCCGACGATTTGCGATTGGTTGTTCATACGCCGAGGGTATGTCCGATAAATGTTTGCTTCTTTGAGATTTGTATTGTGATGATTCTGACTTTGGGGCATTCGGCTTTCGAGCCATTGTGATGTATCGGTATTTCCGTTGGAGCCTTCGGGCATTGTGAATTCGTATCTTTTCGGCATTGGTTTGGTTTACCTTGGGTAATGTATTGTTGTGTTCTATATTGATGATTCGCCGTTTGGGCGTATGTTTGATTCTTGTGCATCTCGTTGAGTTTTCTGGCGAAATATTTCTTCCCTACTGTTTTAAGTTTCGGGACGAAACTTCTTTTAAGGAGGGTAGAATGTAATACCCGTAATTTTGATCCCCGAAAATTTTCTACTTTTGGCGGAAGTCTATTTTGACGACTTGCTTGGGACCGTTTCGTCATCCTGAGAAATGATTAATTCTACACTTTTTGTCATCCGAGTTCGTTTCGGTATCGTTTTGTTGAGTTCCGTGTCCTTAATCGACTTTTTCACGTGGGAGTTCGACTTTGTTAGATCACCATTAATTTTTGGTAACTCCAAAAATTCTGAATCTTTGCAATATTATAGAGCATCGAGTTAGCTTCCCAATGGTTCAAACGGTGAGTCAATCGGAGTCCGGACGAGAGAGTTATGGTCGTTTTAACTCACCCGCTCGTTATTGGCCGATCACTGCCGACCGAACTCGGCCGTGTCGTCCGACACGGACCGTGCCGTACTCGTCCGGATAAGCCAAAAGTTTCTGTCTCAGGACCCGACCGTGTCGTCTGACACGGCCCGTGCCGAACTCTTCCGGATAAGCCTGTAGCGACTGCAGACACGCCCGACCGTGTTCCAGGACACGGTCGAGTCATGCCGAGTCGCTGTCGGACGGGTCACTATCGGTAGGCCCCTTCGCGCCGCGACCATGTCATGCAGGACACGGTCGAGTCCCTGTCTGCCAGCTGTGCAACACGACCGTGCCGATCGGCACGGGCCGTGTCCGGCAGTCAACCCCTATAAAAGGCCCTGCAGACGTTTTTCTTGCCATTTTTCACCTTCTTCTTCTCCTCTTCCGCAGTTGGGCGTGTTCTAAGCTTGAAGCCATGTTGTTTAGCAACATATCCATGGAGTTCCTTGGGTTATATCATCAATCATTCGTCCGATAACATCCTTTGATCGAGCGAATCAGGTCAGATTTTCTAGAAATCTAATTTTGGGGATTTTGGGTATTTTGTTCGATTTCGTCCGTTTAATCCGATTTAACTTAGTATTTTGAAGGATTGATGATTATTTAGATGTATTGTATCATTTCCCTTGTTATCCCATGGTTGGATCGTATCGATTCGTTGTTTTGGTCGAGTTCTTGACCGACGCCTTGAAGGTGTCCGGTAAAATGTCATAGAGGGGTTTTCGGGCGTTCTACGATTATTCTTCCTCGTTTGATCGATGATTTATTGAATTTATGTTGTTAGGGTCGAATTCTTGTGAAGAAATCAGTGAAACCCTTCCGCTCGTTGTCTTCTTCGTGGTTCAAGCTTCCCACGTCGACCGTGTTCTTCGGATCTTGATAACGTTTATTAAGGCAAGTATACATTTATGATTGTACGTTCTCGACTTTGAAAGTATGAAATATTGATGGTATGATTATTTCTAGCCACTCCGGACGGGCCTATGGTCCTCCGAGGGTTTCGTAGCCTGCAGTGCGATTCCATGGTTGATATGAACGAACCGTTTCTACGGCAATAAAAAGAAATAATGAGGGCATGTAATGAACGAACCGATTTGACGGCATTCCAACATGAAACGGCGTATGATAAGAACGAACCGTTTCTCGGCATTCACATACGTCTTGAGATTTTAGTTATTCCGGAATACTAGTCTTAAATTGATGAATTGACGGATATTGATGAATTGACGGATTACATTTACTTTATTGTCGAGGAGTATTATGTTTCATATTGTTATACTTGCACTAGCTATTCGACGGCTAACCCCTTTATGGGGGAAATACGTTTCATGTATTTCAGTTTCCAGGAGAGCGGACAGACGGCAGTGCAGGTCGGCATGAAGATGATGGGCAAGTGTGATCGTGTCTTGTCTCCGGTTATTTTCTTGGATTCCTCCATTCAGTGTTGTTGTACTGGAATGGATTTTTAAATACTCGAGTATTGTATTTCAGTTTCCTTGATGTTCCGGCCTGTGTTGCCGAGGTATTTATTTGTGAAGTGATGTATATGTTTTCGTTGGTTATGGTTTTGAATACCATTTGTATCGTCTTCCTTTCTTTTGTATGTAGACCTTATCGGTCAGGTTTATAGTTCCGCGTATGTTTAGCCTTGTGGGTCCCACGGCGGGGCTCACGGCGCTGTAATATACCCTGAATAACTTGGGGGTGTTACACTAATATGGTAAGATGAAATCTATTGGGAGTCCTTCCCTAATCCTCCTTAAGATCCTAGTAGTAGTCCAAGAGCCTATTAATAGGAGATCTATGGGGGTTGGCTGATTTCTATGTCTTTGCAAGGTTGTGAGATCAAAATTTTCTTCTTGGGTTTAATTGTAGATCTAAACTTGTGTCTTTGATTCTACAATTTAGATAACACGTCAATTTTCTAAGAGTGTTCAATGAATACTAGAAAATAAAGAAAAATCGAGTGACCATATACCAAGGAGGTTCGGCCGATCCCATTATTGTCCAAGCAATATCTGGTAGCTCGTTGCCCACATAACGTCCGGGTTAAGGCGGATCATACTCTAGAAGGTCTAAAGGTAGAAATACTAGGTGATCAAGACGAAAGCAACCACTTCGCTTCAAAGGTAATATCCTATGATCTTGTAGATCTAGATTAGGATATTTCAATTACCAACATATTTATTTAATAAATAATAAATAATATTTAAATTACTTATTAGTCTTAGTAATTAATTAATTAGCATGCCTAAATAGATCTTATGCTCGTGGATGCGTAAAACGCGATTATCAAACTTTTCCAAACTTCGCTTCCGCTGCGTTTTACTTCTAACAATTGGTATCGGAGCCGGATTTTTAGGCTTTTTGCTATTTTAAATATTCATGTAATTTGATGTTGGAATATTTTGCTATATGTGTTCTTGCAGGTGATATGATCCAATTATCATGGTTATGTGAATGGTTTATTTATTTGTTTAATTTTTTTATTTATGTAATTGTTGGTTTGGCCCTGTTTGAGGCATGTAATGTTTTTTCCGTGAGAAAATCTGCGGGCAGATCTAGGTGTTTTATTTTTCGTGTAATCTTGCTGTAATTTCGATGTATTTTATTTTGTGTAAAATTGTAATCGAATTCGGAAAAGACGGGATCACGAAGAAATAGAGGCGAACCGAATCGCCGGATCGCTGGCAACATGGCCGACAAAGAATGAGCGTGCACTGCGAGCATGTCGCTAGAGCCGCGGCACTGTCCGGCGATTCGGGTTGGGTCATCCAGTTATTGGCCCGATCCGTTTTGCCGCCGTTCGTTGCGTCCGCTGGAGAGTCGGGATTTAAAATTAATTTTTTTATGTAATTATTTTTGCATAAAAGTGAAATTCTAATTTTGGAAATCCCCGGCCCGGCCCGGGAGGAGCGACGAGATGCTTGATTCAGTGGGAGAGATCGAGTCGAAGATTTTCTCGGATTCAACTCAAGGAAGAAGACCATGATAATTGGATAATTTAATTATCTATGTTTTATTTTTGGTTTTTATTGTTTTGATGTATGACATGTATGAATGTATGTGTGATATGTTTTCTGTATGTTAGGACGAGAAAATTAAAAACTTTAAGGCTAAAATAACCAAGTGATTAAATTGATTTATTTAAAAGAAAATCAAATTGGCCTCCATAATTAATTTAAATTGTCAAGTAATTAGCATGCGCGTTGACATTAGGGTCTTCCTCCATATCGGATGTGCTAATTATAGGTTCACTAGTTTAAATTTCAAATGATAACATAAGGTAAATATTATTTTTTTATGATAGGACCTCTCCATCTGTAGGACTATTATTTAAAAGATAATACTTTAAGAATGTTAAATTGTGGTGTTCACTTAGGTGTATTAATTAATAAGCTCCCCATCGAATCTATGTTAATTAATACATGGCCAAGAGGAACCAACTATTAACTTTACTTGTCATAACGTAAGTTGACTAGATAGTAAAATTAAAGACGTAAAACTCTACTTGAAAAATATGTGTGTAAACATCCACACGATCGTGGCTTGTATATGAGGGTTTTTTGAGGTGTTGGTTGATAGCATATACATTGTGTTTTGAGGTTTTTAGATATATTTTTGCGATGCATCAGTGATGGATGTTTTTTTAATTTTTATCTCATATGTATTTCAATCCACTTGCTGTTATTCTCAAAGAAAATAAACTTGATGGCACTAACTTTGCCGATTAGAAAAGAAATCTTGACATTGTCCTGACTGCTGAGGGGCATAAATTTGTGTTAACTGAGGAGAGCCCTATGGATCCAGAACCGGATGCCACTCCTGGACAGTTGGATGAATTCCGAAAATGGAAGAAGTCTGATGAGATGGCTCGCTGTTACATTTTGGCTTCACTGACAAATGTATTGCAGCATCAGCATCAGACGATGGGCTCAGCCGCGAAGATGATGAAAAATCTCACTGAGATGTTTGGTCATCAGAACCGGGCAGCTAGGCAAAATGCAATGAGGGTGAATGTCTGAAGGGACCCCAATAAGGGATCATGTTCTGAAAATGATGTCTCATTTGAATGATGAGCATACTGGGGCTACTATCGATGCGGAGTCGCGGGTCGATATTATCTTGGGCAGCTTACCAAGAAGCTTTGAGCAGTTCCGCCTTAACTACAATATGAACCATAGAACATATACTTTGGCGGAACTTCTGACAGAGCTTCAATCTGCTGAAGGTCTCTTCAAACAAGGTTATCATCAAATTCTTGCGGCAACCGGTGCTGCTTCTTCCAAACCCAAATGGGGAAAGAAGAAAAAGCAGGTTGGACAGAAGCAAGTGACAACTCTCAAGGTGAAAAGCAAGGATCCTCACCCCGAGGCGAACAAAAAGCCAATGGGAAAGTGCTACAAGTGCGGTCAGAAAGGACATTTTAAAGTGGGCTGCCCTGCTCTTAAGAAAGGTATGTCTCGTGCACTAGTAGTCAAAACATATTTGGTAGCTTGTTCTTCTACTTCATGGATAGTTGATTCAGGCTCCACTGATCGTGTTTGCTTTAACTCGCATGGTTTTCAAGTAACCAAGCAGCTTAGTGCGGGCGAGATTACCATCAACTAGGGCGATTATTCCAGGCTTATGGCTATTGCAGTGGGAGTCGTTTAGTTGAATATTAATGATAAATTATTAGTCCTCAATAATATATTATTAGTACCAGATTTAGAATGAATTTAATTTCAGTTTCTAAATTAAAATGCGATGGTTATTCAATTTCTTTTGATGATGATGCTATTATTAGGAAAAGAAACGGTGAATATATTTGCAAATGTATTTTTAATGATGGACTATATGTCGTTAATGCTGCACAAACTCCTATGCACAAATCACTTAACTCCTTGTCTAAACCTAAAAAGAGAAAAGAACTTTCAAGCATAAACTAAACATATAAGTGGCATTTACGGTTAGGGCGTGTAAACCTTGGGAGGATTCAAAGATTAGTAGATGATGGTCTATTAGATGATCTCCAAGTTGAGTCATTTCCAATTTGTGAATCCTCTCTGGAAGGTAAGATGACCAAAAGGGTTTTTAAAACCAAGGGAAACCATGCTCAGAATGTGTTAGAATTGGTTCATACGGATGTGGTCCAATGAATATCCAGGCTAGGGGTAGTTTTGAATACTTCAGCACGTTTATAAATAATTATTTGAGATATTGATACATCTATTTGATGCGACCTAACTATGAAGCCTTTGACAAATTCAGAGACTTCAAGGCTGAAATGGAGAAGCGTCATGAGAGAGTATCAAGTCACTACGATCTGATCATGGTGGCGAACACCTTAGTGGAGAGTTTTTGGATTTCTTGGCGAATGAGGGGATTTCGTCCCAGCTCACCGCGCCGGGAACTCCACAACAAAATGGTGTTAGTGAAAGAATGAATAGAACTCTTTTAGAAATGGTTAGATCAATGATGAGTTATTCAGATTTACCCATTTCATTTTGGGGATACGCCTTAGAAACAGCAGCGTACATTCTAAACCTGGTGCGAAAGCCCACATAGTTCAAAAACACCCACATAGTTGTTGAATGGGCGAAAGCCCAGTCTGGGACATGTTCGGATTTGGGGTACTCCAACACATGTGCTGAATAAGGAAGTAGATAGGTTGGAATCTCATACAGAAGTGCGAGTGTTTGTAGGATATCCTAAGGGAACGAAGGGTGGCTTGTTCTATAGTCCCCAGGATCAGAAGGTCATTGTTAGCACCAATGCCCGATTCCTGGAAGAGGATTATATGATTCGTCACAAGCCCATGAGCGAGATAATTCTGGAAGAGCTGAGGGGCGAGACTCCGTCTATACCAATTGTACAAGCGCCAACTAACACTGTACCACGTATCGATTCTGAGACTTTTACACCAACTCAGGATTTGCCTCGTCATAGTGGGAGGATTGTTCGTCAACTGGAATGATTCATAGGCGTGGGAAAGTCTTCGGACTCAATACCAGGTGAAGATGAATCAGATCCCTGTACCTACGAGGAGGTAATCCAAGATAAAGATGCTGACTCCTGGCAATTAGCAATGGAATCAAAAATAGGATCTATGGATTCCAATTAAGTGTGGGATCTAGTAGAGATACATGATGGTGTACAAGCCATTGGGAGTAAATGGGTCTACAAGTGAAAGAAAGGAGGTGACGGGAAGGTTAAAACCTTCAAAGCAAGGCTTGTTGCGAAAGGTTACACTTAGAAAGAGGGTATCGATTATGATGAAACCTTTTCGCCGGTAGCCATGCTTAAGTCAATCCGGATTCTTTTAGCTATAGTGCGCATTTGGATCTGGAGATTTGGCAAATGGATGTCAAGACATCATTCTTGAATGGGAGTCTAGACAAGGAAATCTATATGCGCCAACCAGAGAGATTCATTGCTGAAGGAGAAGAGCACTTGGTGTACAAGCTTAAAAGATCCATTTATGGACTTAAGCAAGCATCTAGATCTTGGAACACTCATTTTGACGAGGTTGTCCAGTCATATGGATTCATACAATGTCCGAGCGAGAGTTGTGTGTATAAAAAATGCAATGGAAATGTATTGGTGTTTCTTGTATTGTATGTAGACGATATTATTCTA
This sequence comes from Orobanche coerulescens, assembly GCA_033398695.1. Classification (NCBI taxonomy): domain Eukaryota; kingdom Viridiplantae; phylum Streptophyta; class Magnoliopsida; order Lamiales; family Orobanchaceae; genus Orobanche; species Orobanche coerulescens. Next base: position 136,612,713 of record CM065814.1, on the reverse strand, counting down.
ATTGGAAACAACGTGAAGGAATTGTCGGACGTACGGGTATGGCTATCTGAGCAGTTCGATATAAAGGATCTGGGAGAAGCAGGACACATCCTTGGAATCAGGATCTTTCGTGATCGGAAGAAAAGAATGTTGTGCTTATCCCAGACATCCTATATCGATACAGTGCTAAAGCGGTTTAGCATGGAGAATTCCAAGAAAGTGTTGGAGCAAGATTGGTCGGTATCGTCGTTTGAGGATAGAGTTGTGAAACTCTTTCGCATTGCGGAAGCGATTTAAATAAAGTGCAAAAAATAAATCGACACAAGAATTTATAGAGGTTCGGCCAAACGTGCCTACGTCCTCTCTCGGTATCTTTTTCTATAGGCTTAAGATAAACCTATGCACCTCTGTTCTATCAGTCGAGGGGTAACCGTTACAAGATCGTCTTCTATCGGTCAGAGTAAACCGTTCAATCACTTGTCTTTATATCGGTCCAAGTTAAACCATCTTCCTTTTCTATTGGACAAGAAATCAACCAATCTAGCTTTCTATCAGTACTAGATAAACCTCACTTAGATATCGATTGCGATTCTAACGATGCGTGATCTTAATAACACCGAATCTAATCGTATCTTTTTTTTCTCTCTCTTGTATGATTTTGTGTATAACACTCAATCACTATCAATTTAAGCTCAAAAACAACAACTATAATATTTACAATGATATCTCACGTATGATTGCTTTGCTCAATGTTGTTGTATGGTTTGATACCAAGTGATTTGGTATTTATAGACATTCTCTCCAAACTAGCCGTTACTGCCAGCTTAACTTAGCGTGTGCTAGCCTTCCTGCGTAGCATGCGCTATCCCGTGTTGTTGCCTGTTACGTACGTTATGTATATCATGTAGCGTACGTTATCATCTTCTAGAATTAGTCCAGAGGCTACTGTCTCTCTTTGTTAGCGTGCGCTAATATATCATCTTAGCGTGCGCTAATAACACATCATTGCAAGCGTCATATATCCATTTGTACTTTTGACTTCTGACTTGACTTTCCACCGAATTCCAACGTTCATATGTTTGAATACAAATGCTATTTAGCGTGCGCTAAATATCATTCATAGCGTGCGCTATATCTTATGTCAGCACGTACGTCATTCTGTATTGATAGTCTTCACAACAGTAATATTTCTTCGATAGCGTGCGTTATCCTTCATTCGTAGCGTGCGCTGTCTTTATCAGGTAACTTTACTTCAGGTAGCTTTGAACTCGTCTGATCTGCAGACAGGACCCGTTAGCGTGCGCTAACTTTTGTGTCTAGTGTGTGCTAGCATTGCATTCTGAGCTACTTTTTGCGACTTCATCTCCTTCGTTGTTTTGCTTCGCTTCTTTGTTGTTTTGTTTTGTTTAGAAACTTAATCATCAAAACTCTTTAATGAATATTTGGAATAGAATATTCCAACAATTTCCCCCTTTTTGATGATTACAAAACAACTCTTGAATTGGATACAACCTGCAAAAATAAAGATATATATATATTTGTACGAATCAAAGTTTTTAGCTTTGATCGTTTCGTTAGTTTCACCCATCTTTTCTTTTCTGTCATTTTCGACTTCTTCGTTTCTCTCCCTTTTTACTTTTTATTTTTCTCGTCATTTTTCCATGACGCTTTTTATCCTATTCAACTCTTTTCTCTCCCTTTTTTGTTATCAGCAAAAAGTATAAACCAAAGGATACCAATTTATGATAAAATATGCATAAAAATGGGTAAAACCCCCCTCGCAAAAATATCCATTTAAAAATATTACTCCCCCTGAGTAAAATACCAATTTGATGAAATAAATATTTGGGGATCAAACACATAGTTGGTTTTGATTAGAAATATAGACGATATTCGAAATAAAAGTTCCTTTGGGAATCTAAATTTTCGTAGTTTTTATCGTCCGTCGTGGGCTTTTGCAATTCCAAATGTGGTGTCCAATTTTCAAACATTTATCACATTGGGGTATTTTGAAATTTACGGATTCATTTTTAGAATGATGTTTGAATCTTAACCCCGGTTTATTCAAAGTATATTTCTGAACCGAGAGCATTTGTTCAAATTTTTCGTTTCCACATGAAAATTTCTTCGTTAAGTTTTTCAGCTCGGTTTGAAATTTCAAGAGATCATTCTTTAAAATATTTTCATTTTTAACGCAATGAGAATGATCGGTTTCGATAAACTTTCCCTTTTCAAGAATTTTAGAATTTCCAATAATTTATTTTTCGATTGTAGGGATTTAGTTTCGGATAAAGCATTTTGATAATCCGTATACAATAGCTCAAATGTTTCAAAAAGTTCATCGGAGTTACTTACTTGACTTTCGACGTCGCTATCGTCGAATGAACTTTTGGCCATAAGAGCGAGATTATTTTGATTGATAAAATCATCATCTTCGTCTTTATCGCTCCATGTTGCAATTAGAACCTCCTTCTTGGGTTTTGCTCGGCAAATTTTTGCAAAGTGGCCTGGCTTACCACATAATCAACAATTGTAGTCGAATTTCTTAGATTCGCCCTTTTGGATGTCCTACTTTCTCCAGTTTAATAAGTGTTGGAACTTATTAATATTTTTGGCATAATATGCCGATTCTTCGTCGCTATCATCGAGCGGGATTTCTTCTCTCTTAGACATCTTAGCCTTCATGGCTATCGTTCTTTCCTTCTGCTTCGGTTTGGCATTCCGAGATTTTTGGACAATCTCGTAGTTTATAAGTGAACCAACGAGAGCACTAAAATCAAGATTGTTTAAATCTTTAGATTCTATTATAGCCGTTACCGTACCGTCCCATTCTCAAGGTAGTGATCATAGGATCTTTTTAACTTTTTCACTACTCGAAAGTGGTTTTCCAATGCCAATCCATTAGTGATGACCGAAAAACGGTCGAGCATGATCATGATGGATTCATCATCCTTCATTTGAAATTGCTCGTACTCGTGAAGGAGCATGTTTATTTTCATCTCCTTGACTTGAGACGTTCCCTTATGTGTGACTTCAATCATTTTCCAAATCTCTTTGGCACTGTCACACGAACATATCCGGTTGTGTTCTTCCGGATTTAAAGCACAATATAATAATTGCGTTGCTTTGCAATTATAATGATCATTTTTCCAATCCGTGTCATCATATTCTTCAAAAGATTAAGCGTACCCGTCGGATTTGAGAGGAATTTTCGGACCAAGACATATCACTTTCCACAGCTCGATGTCATAAGCTCGGATGAATATTGACATCTTTTTCTACCACGTCATGAAGTTTGACCCATCGAAGAATGGTGGTCGGTTAAGAGCAAGACCTTCGACTGGAGCAATTTGAAATGCCATTTGGATCGACTCCTCGGATGTTAAGCCGCTTATTGGAGGTATAGATCTGATACCAATTGTTGGAGAAAAGATTGGTCGGTATCACCATTTGAGGATAGAGTTGTGAAACTCTTTCGTGTTGCGGAAGCGATTTAAATAAAGTACAGAAAATAAATCGACACAAGGATTTATAGAGGTTCGGCCAAACGTGCCTACGTCATCTCTCGGTATCTTTTCTATAGGCTTAAGATAAACCTATGCACCTCTCTTCTATCGGTTGAGGGGTAACCGTTTCAAGCTTGTCTTCTATCGATCCGAGTAAACCGTTCAATCACTTGTCTTTATGTCGGTCCAAGTTAAACCGTTTTTCTGTTCTATTGGACAAGGAATCACCAATCTAGATTTCTATCGGTACTAGATAAACCTCACTTAGATATCGATTGCGATTCTAACAATGCAGGATCCTTGATCCTAATAACACCGAATCCAATCGTATCTTTTCTTTTTCTCTCTCTTGTATGATTTTGTGTATAACACTCAGTCAATATCAATTTAAGCTCAAGAACAACAATTATAATTTTTACAATGATATCTCAAGTGTGCTTGCTTTGCTCAATTCTGTTGTATGGTTTGATACCAAGTGGTTTGGTATTTATAGCCACTATCTCCAAACTAGTCGTTACTGCCAGCTTAACTTAGCGTGCGCTAGCCTTCCTGCTTAGCGTGCGCTATCGCGTGTTGTTGCCTGTTACGTACTTTATGTATATCATGTAGCGTATGTTATCGTCTTCCAGAATTAGTCCAGAAGCTACTGTCTCTCTTTGTTGGCGTGCGCTAACATATTTTCTTAGCATGCGCTAATAACACATCGTTGCATGCGTCATATATCCGTTTGTACTTTTGACTTTTGACTTGACTTTCCACCGAATTCCCAAAGTTCATACGTTTGAATATAAATGCTATTTAGCGTGCGCTAAATATCATTCATAGCGTGCGATGTCTTATGTCAGCACATACGTCAGTCTGTATTGAAAGTCTTCACAACAGTAATATTCCTTTGATAGCGTGCGTTATCCTTCATTCGTAGCGTGCGCTATCTTTATCAGGTAACTTTACTTCAGGTAGATTTGAACTCGTCTGATCTGCAGACAGGACCCGTTAGCATGCGCTAACTTTTGTGTCTAGCGTGCGCTAGCGTTGCATTCTGAGCTACTTTTTGCGACTTAGTCTCCTTCGTTGTTTTACTTTGCTTCTTTGTTATTTTGCTTTGTTTAGCAACTTAATCATCAAAACTCTTAAATGAATATTTGGAATAGAATATTCCAAGAGAAAGGTTTTCTACCTTACAGACATGGAATTCAACTATCTAAGGATATGTGTCCCAAGGCACAAAAGGAGATAGCTGACATGAAGATGGTCCCTTATGCGTCAGTTGTGGGAAGCCTCATGTATGTTATGCTTTGCACTAGACTAGATATCTGTCATGCCGTAGGCATGGCTGCTAGATATCAGTCAAATCCAGGACCAGGACACTGGATTGCTATCAAGCACATACTCAAGTACATGAGAAGGACTAGGGAGTACATTCTTGTATATCAATCAGATGACCTGTGTCCGGTGGGTTACACTGACTCAGATTTTTCATCGGACAAAGAAAAGTCCAAGTCTACTTTGGGTTATGTGTTTAGCCTGGGAGGTGGAGCCATTAGTTGGAGGAGTGTAAAGCAGAAATGCATCTCGGACTCTACCATGGAATCCGAGTACGTGGCAGCCTCTGAGGCAGCCAAGGATGCGGTATGGCTCAATTACTTCCTGCAGGACTTAGATGTGATTCCCAATTTGCCAAAGGGTATTACACTTTACTGTGATAATACTGGTGCAGTCGCAAATTCGAGGGAACCACGAGCCCACAAGGCAAGTAAACATATCAACCGCAAGTACCACATCATACGACACTTCGTAAAGGAAGAAGACATAGTTGTAGCCAGGGTTGCATCGGAAGATAATCTTGCTGACCCTTTCACAAAAGGCCTACCCTCAAAAGTTTTGGGAAGTCATGTGGAAGGAATGAAATTACGATGTATGGCAGCATTGCTTTGAGTATAAGTAGGAGAAATGAGAGACTATGTAATTGAGTAGTATACTTAAAAGCATGCTTTAAGTATGAGTGTGATATTGTTAGGGTTGTATACTGCAAATCATACTTTATGTTTGTATTACCTTATTTCCCTGTAACTACCTATGAGAATATCAATTACATTTAATCACATATTTTGCATATTTATTCACATTATGGTTATGCAAATGAAATGTCTAATTATTGTATATTGTAGATAATGTGGTATGTTGATGTCACATGGAAGATTACATTATCGGTACCTTATAAAAAAATATAATAATTTACAACATATATAATTATTAGACAAATTATATGAAATGTTGTAGTGTATGCTTGAGATTAGTTGGTCTTTACTATTAGCATACATTAGCATATTTACATACGTTGAACTGGATCGAGTTGAGACAGTGTCTTCTGTGCTGACTGTAAGAAGCGTAAATCTCGGATAATTATTATTTCTTAATTCTAAGTATATAATATTTAATTGTGTATTTATAATACTTATTGCTTTGGTTTACCATGGGTGAGAGTCAAAATGATCGACTCAATAAGCCTCATATCTTGGGCAATAATATTATTTAGATGACAATTATTATTATTACTAGAAATCGTGCCCCGACTCGTGTGGGTTGATGATGTCCCTTGAGGAGCTCGATAATGATTATTATATTAAACCCTGCAGGTGGATTTAATTCCGATATAATAATAAGGTTCGAGTGGTACTACTCTTGGATAAGATATTAATTAATTAATGCTGTCAGTAGCTTATAATTATTTAATGAACATTCGATATTTTAAACACGGGAAATAATATATTTAGTAAGTAGCCCAATTTCGTAATTTGGGATTTTGGTAGGAAGTGCAATATCAACCTTTTAGTGGACTAAATTGATATTAATAGATTCATTATATTAGAAAGAGTCCTAATATGGTAAGATAAAATATATTGGGAGTCCTTCCCTAATCCTCCTTAAGATTCCTAGTAGTAATCCAAGAGCCTATAAATAGGACATCTATGGGAGTTGGCCGATTTCTATGTCTTTGCAAGGTTGTGAGATCAAATTTTTCTTCTTGTGTTTAATTACAGATCTAGACTTGTGTCTTTGATTCTACAATTTAGATAACACATCATTTTTCTAAGAGTGTTCATGCAATACTAGAAAATAAACAAAAATCGAGTGACCACATACAAAAGGAGGTTCGACCGTTCCCATTATTATCCAAGCAATATCCGGTAGCTCGTTGCCCACACAACGTCCGGGTTAAAGTGGATCATACTCTAAAAGGTCTAAAGGTAGAAATATAAGGTGACCAAGACGAAAACAACCACTTCGCTTCAAAGGTAATATCCTATGATCTTGTAGATCTAGATTAGGATATTTCAATTACCAAAATATTTATTTAATAAATAATATTTAAATTACTTATTAGTCTTAGTGATTAATTAATTAGCATGCCTAGATAGATCTTATGCTCGTGGATGCGTAAAACGCGATTATCAAACTTTCCCAAATTTCGCTTCCGCTGCGTCTTACTTCCAACACAAGATGCATCTTCTTTTCTAGTAGCTATCTCACATAAACTCCAAAGTTAAACGTTATTGGTTTGGAGTAGTTATGGATGTCTCACCTCCTAAGAAGCTTTTGAGGGTGCTCGTGAGGGAGTATAAAGCAAACTAGAAAAGACTCGTGCTGGTACAGAGAGAACAATCTTCACCATCCTGGAAGGCAATAATTGGTATTGAGGCAAATTATAGGTGTAGATTCTCTTAGAGTATGCTACAATGAAGGTTGCTAAAGCGTTGGAACTGAGAGATGATCATGCAGTATAAGTTGCCAGTTGGCTGGAACTAAGATGTTCGTAGTGGAGATTGTTTGGTGTTGGATGAATGTGTGATCAAATCTAATATGCTAGCACTTAGACACGGACGTAGATGTAAACAAAGTCGGAACATGTGCTGATGTAAAGTGTTGAAGGGTTGTGTGAGCAAATCGAGTCGCTAGAGAACTGAGCGATTAATTCTAGTACGCTGAGGTTTCCAGACTATAAGACTAAGATACTGGCACGTGCAGGGAGGAGGATTGTTGGGCTTTAGTCCAACATCCTGTTTGCGAGCGCAACTTGCGATTCGGCCTTTTAGATATGTACTAGGAAGTGGTTAAATAAATAGATTTGGACTACTTATATTGTTGGATATATAAACTCGGCAGAAGCGTGGGTTATATAAAAATAATTTATTTGCGTTTAAAATAATCATGAGCACAAAATATAGTTAAGCTTGCTAATTAACTAATTACTAGATTAATAAGAAATTTAAATAATACGTAGTATATTTCTTGGTAGTATAAATATTTATACTACGTAGTATAAATATTCACTATGTAGTATATTTCTTGGTAAATTATAGAATATTTGTCACTGAAGCGTAGTGATTATTCTGATCTCTTCATTTAGATCTCTTCCTTTTAGTATTGAAAACTTAAAAGACAGTTCATAAATTATGGAGTTAGGATATTTTATTTCGTATATTATTATTATTATTATTATTATTATTATTATTATTATTATTATTATTATTATTATTATTATTATTATTATTATGAACATCATATCTGGACTCCAACATAAAATTATTAAATAAAAACACAAATTGATAGCGTAATTCATAAATTAAAGGACTTCAAAAAATTTGTTCTTAATTATTTATTATTATTATTGTTGATGCATCACAACTTTAGAAATCAAAAGGATAGGTCATAAATTTGTTATGCGACTTTAAAAAATTTATTTAGCCAACATATAGATTATTATTTTTATAACTGTGATTAATAATATGATATTACATTATATAAGAATTATTATAATTGAATGTTATATAAGAGATCTTAACCATTATAGTTTAATATTTAATATATTTTAATATTCAATATCATGGTACGTCAAAATGTGTGTTGCACCAAAACCGCTATAATTATATATACTCGCTAAATTTGTATCTTGTTAGTGTTTATATGATTAATTGATTAATTAATGATTACTTTTAGAAATATCATATATTCATAATTAATGAATTTTAAGAAGAATAACAATAATAATAAATATACAACATTCAAATAAATATATAATATATTTATAAAAATTATATAATATCCTTAAATCCATATATATTAAAACTTTTATCTATAAATCGAGAATTATTTCAAATCATCTAACTCGATAACTGGACTCGCAAAAAATACACATTTATCAAGCATATGCAACAACTATGAAATTGAGTAAAATGTAGCTATCCGAGAAGCCTCCATCAGTGGATATGAATAATAAATGATCTAACAGAATTGGAGTTAGGAATGTCTACACGCTAACAGGGGAGGAGGAGGAGAGGCAGACCGAGGAGGACGTGGGAGGAGCTGGTGAGTTTAGATTTGAAGGCCTTAAACTTATACGAGACCATGACTGTTGATAGGTGCTCTTGGAGGCGCCAGATCAGAGTTGCAGATTCTTTTTTAGGGAGCGGTGTAGTTGTAGAAAGCCTCAGGGTTGGGTTGTCTCGGTTAGCTTTGACCTAGAGCAGTGCATTTTTTTTCGTGTGGTTTATTTTTGACAAGAAGTTGTGCCCAGAGTCAACCTCTCTTTTGTTAGAGCAGCGTTCATCGAGAGTGTAATAGCTATAGTCCCCTTGGGTAAGTCTCATGTGAATTAAGCCATGGGCTCAGGTATGGTTTTGAGCTTTTTTGAATCATATGATTCTTTGCATATATCACTCAATATTTTAATGTGCACTAAGCTGAGGGTCTTCACGGAAACAGCCTCCCTACCGTAAAAAGTAGGGGCATGGTCTGCGTACATCTTACCCTTCTCAGACCCTGCTCTGAGCGGGATATACTGGGTATGTTTGGTTTGGTTTAATGTCTACATGCTAAAGGTAAGAATTGTCTAAAGTATTTTGTGGCAATCCATCATAACTCTCAAACATCAAGGGTGGCATTGCATCATTTTTAATAATAAATATAAATAAAAATATGAATATTTTGACGATTATGAGTGTGTATGCCCATAAATTGATAGAGTATGTATACCCATAAATCGACGGGTGCTTACATATTGTCTTCTTTATACATTGTTGTGCGGCGATCGATGTAAGGGCCGAGCGACCGGGTCCACAACCAAACAAGCTACGACGAACTTGTCAGAACAAAGGTAGCAGTCCGCCTTCGAGTATCTAGCGATCGACTCCCAAGGCGATTGCCTTATGGCACCTAGCGATCGACTCTGGTGCCCGACCTAGGACGACTGTCCTGTGCCACGAACAAGACCTTCGTCCGTCAAAGTCTACGAAGACTGGATCTCAAAGCAGCGCCCATGTGCAGATCCGCGAAAGGCGCCGCATAACATGTATCGTTGACCACAGTCTGTCACCACCTTCTCACCTACCGACAAACCCGCCGAAAGGTACAAGGTGGGACCTCCCAAGACAGCGACTCAAGACGCGTGCAGACTTCTCTTTGGTCTACACAGCTGGCTGCCAGCAGCAGCCACGTACTTTAAGGAGACCAAACCATGTTCTCAAAGACGATTGCCCGCTTATTATAATACAGTAGAGGCGATCGCCCAGCATCTTCCAGTCCTATAAATAGAGAACCTCCAGCAACTGGAGAAAGGTTGGTAATTCATTGCAAAAAACACTCACAAATGTGCCTCTCAATTGGCAACCACGTGAATAATACATACACACTTTCAGGCTCTAGGCTCCCTCTCTGGAATCTATCTCTGGATTTCTCTCTCAGCACCTCCCAACCATAAGACGGTCGGCAGAGGCAAGAACTCTTTACAGTACAGATTCAAAGAGACTCGCAAGCCCAGGTGCTCAGACATACAACTAATATAAACCGTGAGAGACCGTCGATTTCTCACGGTCGTCACAGCACCCCATCGTTATTACAAGAACTCACAGAGCATCATATCTGGTTCTTCCGGAAATCTTCACGCTTCATAGCTAAGATAACTAGGGTCTTTACACTCATTGTAATTGTACTCTAACATTAATATTTGTACTCCAAAGTATTTGTATTAATAATATCTCGCGAGAGCATTCAAGCCCGGGACTAACAACCCCGGCAAATCTTGTGTTATTTACTTTCCCCACGGAAGTGCTCTCGCACCTTGTTTGCTACTTATCCATTCCAGCAATATCTATCTCCGGATAATATTTTGGGTAGCAACAATTGGCGCTAGAAGGAGGGCTTTGAACCTTCATTTTTTATTCCTACCGTCCCGAAGAACACTCACTGTTCTCGGGGCATATACTTGAAGTGACACTCACTGCGCTTCAAAGAAAGCCTTGAGAATCATGACGTCCGTCACTACATCGAAGAGAGCCGCTCTCCGAACCCCCGGACACCATATCCCGGCTCCATCCGAGCCCCAGTCGATGGCAGAGGGTAGCCGCGGCGACGCAAGACTCTCGATCCCGCACCTGAGGGACGGCCCCAGCCTCTCGCTCGACCGGTTCCAAACTACAGAACAGATCGAGGAGGCTATGGCCATCCTAAAGGAGCGACGGAGAGCATGCGCGACGCCCGCTATAACTCCCTCGGCCATCCGCCGCGTGGTGATAAGTGTCAGTTTTGTACACTTATCCATGGTTTGTATTGATAAAATTCACCCATAATTGAGCTAGTCTACTCGTTTTTTGCTTTTAATTTATTAGTTTTAATAATTTTAATTTTATCCGATGATGATCGGATTAAATAACTGAATTACTCAAGAAACAACATGTTTAATAAATATTCTATTTATTTAATTTTGATATATTCATGTTGTAGGGCTTTCCGAGACGAATTCGGCAGTCTTTCCGGATTCAAAATCAGAGTTATATATCAAAAGTTATCATCCGAAGAAGATCTGGGGCAAAAACGCAAAGTCTGAGGAATTACGGGCTAAAACGTAACTATCAAAGCTTCAAATGAGGAAATTTACGAAGCCACGTTACGGCCGTAACATTAAGGGGTTACGGCAGTAAGTCACCTAGTTACGGCCGTAACTCCCGAATGTTACTACCGTAACTCTTGACAATTTCTATGATTTGTCTAATTTTTATACTTTTTGTGTATTAATGAGGTGATGGCTGGCATTGATCCGATCTAATGTAATAATGCTGTAGTTTTGGAGCTATTAGATGACTTTAGTTGTATAAATAGACCCCTTAGATCCTTCATCATTTACCATTCATCTTATAATTTTCCATTTTCTTGTAAACTTTTCTTTTTGTGTGAAGAACACACTTGTGTTCTTGAGTGATCTTTGTTAGTGTGGTACAACATATGTTGTTCAGAGAGTTTATTGCTTCTATCTCCTTTATCTAATAATGGAGTTAGTATAAATTCTTTCTCTTGATTCAACTAAACATGACCATCAAAGCTTGTAATATGTGTAATAAACCCTTTATGGGCTAAGTTCCTTAAGTTGGGATTATAAACAAGGTTAGTCATGTTATTTATGTTTGTATAAAAGATCTATTGTGAATTACTTATTATTGTGTGTGATTTTCATTGTTTTAACAATCTTTATTTATTTGGCCAATTAATGAAGATATTTATGGTCTTCATATGTTTCGAAAGAAAATATGTTTGATTAGATCAAATGATCTTCACTCTAAGTTGTTCTAGGGGATAGAAATATACCCCTAGTCCTTAGATGATTCATTGAGTTATTTTCACAAATCCTAATGCTATGTATTGAATCCAATCAACATAGAAATATAGTGGATTGATTCAATATGTAAGGGGCGTTTTATAGTTCGAAAGAGAAACCGTCTTTTTAAGGAAAATCGAATCTACACAATATAATAAGTAAATTCATCTTATGATCTCCAATACATCTTTTATAACTAATGACGAACTAAGTTTGTAATCCCAACTATTTTATTTTATCATTAATCAATCTATTAATATTGAAATCTTTTTATTTCTTTATAATATTAGAACTATTATTGCAATTTCTTTGCAATTATTAAACCAAACTTTTTAATTGTGTGTTTCACTCATCTTAAGTATCTATAAAAATAGACTAATAGTGTATAATTCAAATTATAACAAAACTTCCTTGTGGGATCGATAAACCGGACTCAAAAAGTCCACTTTACTACTTGATACGATATCGTGCACTTGCGATAGTTACACTAAAAGCGTGTCAAGTTTTTGGCGCCGTTGCCGGGGAAGTATAAGTTATATTTGAAATCTTACATTATAAACTATTTTTGTAGGTACAAATTTCTCGACGTTGTAACTTAGTATTAAATTGTGTTTGTCCGGTCAAGTGGCGGATAACGGTACTCCGTGACTATTAAAGTCGGATTTTGATTTCCCACAACAACTGATATTTGTATATATTTTTTTAATTATTTTCATTGTCTTTTTATTTTTGTTTTTTTTATCATGGATGAAACATTGTTTAAAATTGAAAAAAGATTTCCCTTTCTAAGCAAAAATGCAATTTTAAAAATTTACAAGACAAGGCTTGAAAGGATGAGGTTGCTTACTAATAAAAGCATACCTTTTGACATAAGATTCATTATCGAAGCCAAAGTAAGAATAGAAGGTGAATTCACAGAAACACCAACTAGATTTTTACCAGGGCTTGGAAAAAGTTCATATGCCAAGAAACGACGAGCAAAGATTCTAGCCGTTTGCTATAAATGTGCTAGATGGAACTGTAATGCAAAATGTCGATCTTTAGGAATTCCATCTACAAACAGAGAAGATAAAATTCAGTTCATTAATGATGGTATGAATAAGGAGAATTTAGATAATATCGAAATTTCTCTTGACACGCATCCTAGTGGACTTGTGTATTACGGAATTCAATGTTTGTGGAATAAATTCAAACCAGAATATGAACAACGTCTTGGGAATCTGACGTTAAAAGACCCTGTTTGCCAATTTGTAAGAAAATTGGATGGGAAGCTTCTCCCCGACTCATAGAAGGCGTTTAGGCCGTTTCTGAACGTAAAATCAGAGGAAGATGTGAGCCACAATCACAACTACTGTAGTAAGTATCTTTTATTTTTGTCGTGTGGTGAGATTTTCTGAATAAAAAATGTGATACGCGATAAAAGCTTTCATTATTCTATTGAGAAGTTGAAGCACAATCAAACGCAATCACAAACTTGTTAAACAATTTTTACCTTCTTTTTCTTCTATAAATAAACTTTCTACTGGTTTCTTTCATTCATCCCTCAAACTTGCACTTTTCTCTGTTTCTCACCAAAAAATTTTTTTTTCTTTTCAAAAATGGAGTCATCATCTTCAACAAAAAATTTTTACACAGTCTGCATTTTTGGTGGATCTAGTTCTGGAAAAGAGGCATGCTTCACTGAAGCAGCCCACAACTTGGGTCGTACCTTAGGAGAAAAAATGCATTCATGTAGTTTACGGAGGAGGAAGTCTAGGATTAATGGGACGAGTTGCTGCTTCTGCCTATATGGAAGGAGTAAGAGTGTTGGGAGTAATCCCAAAATCTCTGGCTGAAAGTAAAATCACCGGGTCAACTATTGGAGATGAGTTTAGATCTGTGAATATGCAAGATCGCATAACTCACATGATAAATAATTCTAGCGCCTTTATCGCCCTTCCCGGTGGTTTTGGCACCCTTGAGGAACTTTTTCATGTGGTTACCAGAGCCCAGCTAAATGTTCATCAAAAACCAATAGGAGTGCTTAATGTCAATGGTTTCTTTGATGGTTTCTCTTTCATCGACTACTCGCTTAAAAGGGCTTTATTTCCGAGCGTGCAAAACGAATCATAGTCGTTGCAACAACACCGAGAACTAATCGAAAAACTCAATGAATTTGTTCCTTAACGAGATCCACTCTAGCTAAAATTGTATGCAGGTAGAAGATTTTACCGTGAGACAACGAAAAGTAGATTCATTCCTCTCCCTTTGATAACCCATGTCGGACCCCTTGTATTTTTACTTTTTGTCGTGTGTAATAATCGTGCTAAATGATGGCAGCTTAAGGAGTTTCTTCTTGATCTCTTGACGCGCATCTATTCACGATTTATGTATTTTTATTTCATTACTATAATGTTTATTTCGTGTTTTGCTTTTATAAAAACTTTGATGGCGCGTAAGGCGACTCTTCGGACTTTCTTGATGCGCATCTAAAAATTATGTTATACTTACGAGTATATTTTATTTTCTTTTGTGTGTGCCTCGTATATTTATTCTCTTGCATTCTAAAAGGCGTTAGGCTCAGACATCAACTTTCTTAACAGGAGTATTCTTTTCGCATTGATTTTTATTTTATTTTTAAACTGAGGACAGTTTTATTTTCAAGTTTGGGGGTGGTTTGTTTTAGTATTTTGGTGTGTTGTAATTTTAGTGTGGTTTGTTTAATAATTTTGGTGTGTTTTGATTGATTTGGTTATTTGTCTTAATTTTTTTTTTATTATATATATATATTTATATATATATTTATAGTACTTTGATTTATGAGATTTTTAGATCTGGCCATAACACCAATAAATTAGCTATATACAAACTTTTAAAATCGTTTTAACCGGTAAAAAAATTGTATATTCCAAATTTTTTTGAGCCTTAATCTCTCTTTCCAAGCCTTGTAATTATCATATAAAATCGAGTCATTCGTTACCTTGAGAAAAGAAGAATCAATTGGTTGATGAAAAATAAAACTGAAATTTACTTAATTTGTGGAGTTTTTGATTTTTCATGCTTAACTAAAAATGATTTTCTCGCAAAATTCTATTCCCTAAAAAAGGAGTCATTGGTGAAAAGAGCTACACGTTAGCAAATAACGGTGTGAAAGCTATCACCTAAAAAATAAATGACGAAAAGGAGAAGTGTTGAGCAAAGAATAACACCTAATTTTGGAAGTCTTAACTTTTGCGAAAAATAAAGGACTGACCATTGTTGGTGCGTAGCTGCCGTCTCAGAAAAATTGGTGAAAAGAGCTACACGTTAGCAAATAACGGTGTGAAAGCTATCACCTTTTTACGAAAGAAAAAAAAATATAGAAATTGTGTTAGTGAAAAGAGCTACACGTTAGCAAATAACGGTGTGAAAGTTATCACTAAAAGGGATGTAGTTTGTGAGCAGATTTGAATTAATTAGCAGCTGAATTTCAATACACTCAATTTTGTAAAAATCACAATATTTGATGACGCCAATGAAATTCTTCTTCATATTGAGTCGAAAAATAAACGAGTGATCGAGAGCAACCATTAAAGGGAGTCGTGTGTATCACGAGTGGGAAAGAAATAATCAACCTTTTGGAGGGAAAACCTTACATTTTGGAATTACAAAATAAAAACCGTGTTTTAACTTCAAAAACATTAGTAGATTTATTTTGAATCTTGATTCATTTCTATCTACTGTATAAAGCTGGTTGTTGTTAATGGCATTTTGATCTCCTTTTTTCTTTTTATATTTTAATTTATGTGTGTATTAATTTTCTTATTTTAGTGATTTTTATTTTTATTTTTGGAGTGTGAATAATAAAGAGTCTTGCTCGGGACTAGCAAGAATTCAAGTTTGGGGTGTGATAAGTGTCGCTTTGTACACTTATCCATGGTTTGTATCGATAAAATTCACCCATAATTGAGCTAGTCTACTCGTTTTTTGCTTTTAATTTATTAGTTTTAATAATTTTAATTTTATCGGATGATGATCGGATTAAATAACTGAATTACTCAAGAAACAACATGTTTAATAAATATTCTATTTATTGAATTTTGATATATTCATGTTGTAGGGCTTTCCGAGACGAATTCGGCGGTCTTTAGGATTCAAAATCGTAGTTATATATCTAAAGTTATCATCCGAAGAAGATCTGGGGCAAAAACGCAAAGTCTGAGAAATTCTGGGCTAAAAACGTAACTATCAAAGCTTCAAATGAGGAAATTTACGAAGCCACGTTACGGCCGTAACATTCAGGGGTTACGGCCGTAAGTCACCCTAGTTACGGCCGTAACTCTTGACAGATTTCTATGATTTGTCTAATTTTTATACTTTTTGTGTATTATTGAGGGGATGGCTGGCATTGATCCGATCTAATGTAATAATGCTGTAGTTTTGGAGCTATTAGATGACTTTAGTTGTATAAATAGACCCCTTAGATCCTTCATCATTTACCATTCATCTTATAATTTTCCATTTTCTTGTAAACTTTTCTTTTTGTGTGAAGAACACACTTGTGTTCTTGAGTGATCTTTGTTAGTGTGGTACAACATATGTTGTTCAGAGAGTTTATTGCTTCTATCTACTTTATCTACTAAGGGAGTTAGGATCAATTCTTTCTCTTGATTCAACTAAACATGACCATCAAAGCTTGTAATATGTGTAATAAACCCTTTATGGGCTAAGTTCCTTAAGTTGGGATTATAAACAAGGTTAGTCATGTTATTTATGTTTGTATAAAAGATCTATTGTGAATTACTTATTATTGTGTGTGATTTTCATTGTTTTAACAATCTTTATTTATTTGGCCAATTAATGAAGATATTTATGGTCTTCATATGTTTCGAAAGAAAATATGTTTGATTAGATCAAATGATCTTCACTCTAAGTTGTTCTAGGGGATAGAAATATACCCCTAGTCCTTAGATGATTCATTGAGTTATTTTCACAAATCCTAATGCTATGTATTGAAGCCAATCAACATAGAAATATAGTGGATTGATTCAATATGTAAGGGGCGTTTTATAGTTCGAAAGAGAAACCGTCTTTTTAAGGAAAATCGAATCTACACAACATAATAAGTAAATTCATCTTATGATCTCCAATACATCTTTTATAACTAATGAAGAACTAAGTTTGTAATCCCAACTATTTCATTTTATCATTAATCAATCTATTAATATTGAAATCTTTTTATTTCTTTATAATATTAGAACTATTATTGCAATTTCTTTGCAATTATTAAACCAAACTTTTTAATTGTGTGTTTCACTCATCTTAAGTATCTATAAAAATAGACTAATAGTGTATAATTCAAATTATAACAAAACTTCCTTGTGGGATCGATAAACTGGACTCAAAAAGTCCACTTTACTACTTGATACGATATCGTGCACTTGCGATAGTTACACTAAAAGCGTGTCACGTGGGCAAACGGAAGTTCAAGGGGCTACTGGGCGAGCGATCGTCAGAAATCCCCGATTCGTGAGAAAAGCTCTCGCAAGGCCGGATAGTTCCGTTTTCAGTCGCTTAGAAAGCGATCCATCATGGCGACCGGGGCATTCTGGCCCCAACCACGAGACGACAGAATCCAAGTCCGTCACCAGGAGTTCGGCGTACCCAACTCCCGGAATACACAGTCACTGCCGGCTCCGCTCCGAACGCTGGGGATCGATTGATCGCCTCGGCTCCCGCTCCGAGCGCCTAGCCGCGAGCAGCCAAGCCGCGGTGATGGCCACTATGCAACGCCAGCTCGACGAGATGAAAGCACTCCTGGATACTGGGGCAAGCACTAGTAGAAAGATCATCGGACCGATCGAGCCACTCGCGGTCTACATCGAGCTTGCCCCCGTGCAACCAAGGATCTCTCCTCCTAAAACACCTCTGTACAAAGGGAGATCGGACCCCGAGACCCACCTAAGCAAGTTTCGGATTTACATGATCGAGTGTGGGGCATCAGACGCGACCAAGTGCCGAATCTTCCCGTTAACATTGGACGAGCTGGCCCATAGGTGGTACATCTCGCTACCACCGCGATCGATCATCTCCTTTGAGAAACTGGCGAGTGACTTCACGTCATACTTCGCCGCCAAGGTCTCCAGACCAGAAGGTCCCCAACCGCATGATGAAAATCAGGCAGGGGGAAGACGAATCCGACGCAGATTACATCGACCGAGTAGATGAAATAATCTTCACCGGCGAGCCCATCAGCGACGAGCTCGCTCTCTATTCGGTCTTGGGGGGATTCTACGGTCATTCGCCCATGTTTAGACATCTCACGAAAGACATTCCCCCAACCTACACGATCTTCCGCGCTAAGGCTGCCGACTTTCTGGCCAGGAAAAGGCTACTCACCCTCCGCCTAGGCGAGGGAACGCCACCTCCTGTCCGAAAAACGGCGATCGCCAAAACCAAAAAGACGGTCGCCAAGCCACCCGGCGATCTCAAGGCCTTTGAGGATGTGGAAGCCCATCTCCTCCACAAGTTCAACCGAACTCCGGCCCACATTTTTTACGCCATCAAGGGGCGCGAACCGCTGAACAAGCCAAAGGCAATAAGGGACCACGGTCATCTGGACCACAATCAATATTGTGCCTACCACAAGAGTCTCGGCCACAACACCAACCAATGCCGCGACCTCCTCAGACAACTCTGGAGATTGTTCGAAGAAGGCAAGTTGGACAGCTTATTGGCTTAGCCAGAACCCCACCAATCTCCCAACAAGGTCGCCCGAGTCGAATGCGAACGGGCTGGAAAGCTCATACGAGCCGACCCCTCGATCAACCTCGGCGACCGGATCTGCATGCTTCAAACAAGAGAAGGGAACTTCGGAAGTCTCTCCCCGATTTCCCGCCTCATCAAACCAAAGGCTATTGCCTGAGAAAATGCTTCGAAAAAGTGGATGACTCGCTCGCCCTCTAAAGTTCGTCATCAGCATGATGGACCTACGCAGCGATCGCCTCCCCTAGCACAATGTATACCGTCGAGGATCATCATCTGAAATGATGGTTCGAGGTAGAAAAGTGCCGCCATGGTCGCGAAAATCGATTAAACCGACGATCCATCCATGCAAGGTTCCTTTGGTCTTCGATCACTCGCCCTTCGTTTAAATACGAGGCGGGCGTAGCTGAAGGACTCTCCAAAACAAATCAGAGGATTACTCGCTCGCCCTCTAAAGTTCGTCATCAACATGAAGAACCTAGGCATGCGATCTCCTCCCCTTACACAATGTATACCGTCGAGGATCGTCATCTGAATTGATGGACCGAGTAGAAGAGTGTCGACATGGTTATGGAGGACGATGGAACCGTTCTCTATACCCGTGCAAGGTCCCTTTGGGCCACAATCGCTCGCCCTTTGTTTAAATACGAGGCAGGCATAGTCTGGGGGCCCTCCAAAACAGATTTGTGGATACATTCGCCCGCCCTCAAAGGTCCATCACTTAACGTGGTGGGTCCTTCCTGGACAATGCGACGCATCCCCCCCGTCTCAACGTATACCGTCGAGGGTCACCATCTTAATGGCGGTCCGAGGTAGAAAAGAGCTAACAAGCCGCGGACGTGGAGTCGATTAATCCGACGATGCTCCGTGCAAGAAATCCTCCAGACCAAGACCGCATGCCCTTCGTTTAAATACGAGGCGAGGCGCAGCCTACGGAGGACCCTCCCAATTAAGTGAGTCGCGAGAACTTAGCCATCAGACGGAATGTCGCTCCCGCATAAGACACGGTCATGGAGGTCGGTCCATCTAACTCCGCGATCGTGCACGGTTCCTCAAGACCGAGATGGACAGCCTTCCTCGAGGAATCTGCAAAATTAAAGACCGCTCACTCAACGATTTATTTTCGTCCCATTACTTTCACTAAGTGAACAAAAACACAGGGGAAGGGCGGAGCTATTATACGACGATCGTCCCTATTCAATTACATACGGAGATCGACATTTTTCAGATGTATGTGCAGCGATCAAATTTGTTGTAAAAGTTATCTATATGAGTTTATCAATTCACTTGGAGCTATACACGCAACAATCTCACCTCACATATTTGTACAAAGTCATACAAAGACTCAGAAAAGCAATCATTCAAAGTAATAAATCGAAGAAGCAAATATTCATTTCATTACTTGAGATTTCAAAGTACATACACGGTCGCCCGAAGGCCTAAGTACTACAAAGGAAATCTACAAAATTACAAGGCAAAAAGCAAAAACAAAAGAAGGTCGTGGAGCCTCAAACTGCCTCTGCCTGGCCTTCGCCCTCAACCACTGGATCGGCCCGCGACCCTTCACCGGCTTCCGGAAC
Organism: Orobanche coerulescens; assembly: GCA_033398695.1. Taxonomy (NCBI): domain Eukaryota; kingdom Viridiplantae; phylum Streptophyta; class Magnoliopsida; order Lamiales; family Orobanchaceae; genus Orobanche; species Orobanche coerulescens. The sequence continues at coordinate 136,592,278 of CM065814.1, read as the reverse complement.
TGCCTCCCCGTCCTCCTGAGCGTCTGGATGAACAAGGTTTGCCGGAGTCGAGTACCAGCTCAGGTCCACGCCGATTTCTGCGAGATCTAAGATCGGCACGGAGAAAGCAGGATGGAGAGGATGCTCTAACGCATATGCCTTGAAGTTTTCGGCTAGAGGGCCGACCTCCAGCCCTCCCTTCTTAGCAGCACGGAGCGAATCAGAAAACGCCATGTAATAGGCAAACTCACTGACGAACTCCACGTTGAGAAAGGGATCGGCCTCGGTCGCCTCCAGCCTCCCTTTCTGCTCCGCTATCGCCTGTTGCGCACCTTGAAGCTCGGCCTCCTTAGCGACCGTCTCTCCACTCGACGCCGCCAGCTCGCTAGTCAGCCGAGCGACAGTCACCTTCAGTTGATCGGTCTCCTTCTCAGTGGCCGCGTGCAACCGATGGACGTCTGTCATCTGGTCCCGAAATCGGTCGACCGTCGCCCGGGCTCGCTCATAATTCTCTCTCGCCAGCTCAAGTTCATGACTCGCCCGCTTAGCTGCATCCAGGGAGTCCTTCTCCATAGCCACGATCCTGTCAGCAAACTCGGCATTCTGTTGCCGAGCGGCCTCGAGGTTTGCCTGGAGACGGGAAGTAGAAAGACGCCCTTAGAATTCTTGAACAGCCTGGGCAGCCATCGTCGCCGCCTGGAAAAGCAGCCTGCATTGTACTCTCGGATCGCTGAAGAGCGATCGCATCTAAGTCGGTCGTCCAGGCCTTCGGCAAAGCAGAAACGGCCCGGTTGACGTAAAGTGGGACATCGCAGGCCTGGCGAGGAGATCGGCTCGCCAGAAAATCCAATTCCAACGGCGGGCAAGCTGGGTTAGTTCTACGGATCCTGCATCAAACAACAAAAAGTTAGCACATCTCCCACGCAAGTAAACGAAACTCCGCAAACAAGCAAAGTCTACCTCTCGGCCCTCTCAGGATCGCGACCAAAGTACGGTTTCCCGCGAGGGGTCTCGGCCTCGGCAATCGCCATTTCTCGCAAGAAAGCCACAGAAGGCGTAGGCTCACCCGTCGGGGGGACCGCAGAGAGCGGAGGCGCGGCGATCGGCACCTCACCAGCATAGGCAGAGACTGGAGATTCCTCCGATCTCTGCTGCTTGTGGTTCGACCGGAGCCCCTCCTCCCAAACCTCTTCCTCCGCTACGACCGACTCTACGATAGGCCTCACCTCCGGAATAAGAGGTAGCGCCACCACAGGAACTCGAGATGACTTCTTCTCGCGAATACGACTCAAAACTCCGGGGTTCGACATGACTATCTATAGTGGAGACTCCAAAAAAGTGAGGGAAGCGGACCTCTGCAATGAGAAACAATCAAACAACAGTTAGACATATTCCTCAGACAAGACGATCGTCAAACAAAAGGAGATTGTAGAAATTCATACATGGGACCAAAAGATGTCTCGGGAAACGGAATAGCCGAGCAGACAGCCAACGACTCTCTTTGTTAATTCGGCGAGCGTCTAAGTCATCGTCCGGAAGACTTCGTATCCGCTCCCAGACGACCAGAAAATCGAAAGAAAGCTCGTCGACCGCCGGAATATGGAAACCTGCAAAAGGAAAACCAAATTAGATCAGTTCAGAACATGTCCGAACAAAGGGAGAGTCAAAACCCTTACTTGGATTCCTCTCTCGAAAGCTAGTGGGGATATACAGCTCGCCCATGGGGTTATCACTCGCTGATGCCTTCCACGCACTGCCAACCCAGAACCACTTCGCCGGATCGCCCTGCACCTTGTTCGGGACCCCAAGGATCACCCGACCGGATCGACCTTGAATATGATAGCCTCCGACCGACCCCTTATGAGCCGTCAACTTGAACAGGTGGTTCATCTCCAATGGCGAAAGAAGGCGGTACAGTCGATGACCGCCGAACAAGGTGAGAGCACAGATGATCTGGAGCCAGGCATTCGGCGTCAACTGAAGCGGCGCCACGTTCCAAGCAGCCAGCAGATGGGATACGGAGAACGACAAAGGGAACCACAACCCGGCCTCCATAATCGCCTCATTTACGGCGACCATACCCTCCGGGGGTTGGTCAGCTCGCTCGTTCTCTGCCGGCACGAAAAGATCCACGTATGAGGGGACATGATACCTCGACCTCCAGACGGCCAGGTCCTTCTTGGTCGTCGAGCTCCTGATTTGGATGAGGGACCACGGAGAACGCTGCGCATCCCGAAACAGTGACCATTTAGCAGATTGGTAGGGATGAGCAATCGAATACTCCCGGTAATCGAATTTAGGAGACGGACCGGCCAACCTCTCCATGATTTCAGCAAAGGCCAAATAGGCCTGGCCAAAAGCACTATGCTGCTCCAATACGCCATCACCACCAACTCTATCTCCGCCACCAAATGTTTCCGCTCAGCCGCCGCCTCCCTGGCAACGTCGGCTTCATTGAATAGCACCTCGACTTCCGCGGGATCAATACCGGCACGGATGGTGATGGTTCAAATTAAATACTCGCAAGTGTACAAATCGCTTTTGTAGGAAGCAGTAAGTAACTCCGAGGTCGATCTCTCTAGGAATTGGAAACGGTTTAAAATTCGATAATATTCGGCAAATAGTCGAATGAACAAAAGTAAAATGAATTAAAATACATCATTGGTTCGATTGGATTAAAATTACTAGTGCGTAAAATTTAAATAAACTAAGTGGTAACAACACCAATTCGATCGTTGGATAAATGAGAGATAAAAATAATGAGATTGATATGGGAATTTAGATTCACCGACACACACGTAATCAATTATTAGTTCCGATACTCAAATAAATAAGGTTTGGAATTATCGATTGCTCACGATTAAAAGAAATCCGTTTGATGGCGGTAATCCTAAAAATCACAATTGTTCTCAACGAAAATAAGGGATACTCTTTTGATGGGGATGAATCCCTAACTAACAATCAATTAACTGACTACTTTTGATGAGGTAAATCGTTAAAAGATCGCGCGAAAAAGCTCGAGAACATTCACAATCGTTTCTTTCGGGTCGTTTGATGGCGAACACCGAAAAAAACCCTCGATTCGAATAATAATAACAACAATGAAAAAGGTTTGATGATCTAATTCAAAAGTTCTTAAACGAAGAACGAACAAGAGGAACAATCCCAAACTTTTACCCGAAAAATCAAAAGGAACTAACAATCAAAAACATGTATGTGGCTATATCTAAAAACCCATATGAAGTGTTTAGCCACACATGATTAATTCAACAACAATAATGGAAATTGAAGAACAAAACATGGTAAAAACTTCCCTTGTAAATGCCGAAATCGAACTCCCGATGAAGGTTTGATGATCTTCTTACAAGAATTCACAACAAAATGATACAAGGAATTAATATATCTCACAAAAGTATTTTTCACTCCAAGAACATACAAGGAAGATGATGAAATAATCTCACTCAATCCTCACTTTTTGGTGTTTTCTCCCTCAATATTGTGTTTTTCACCCAAGAATATCTTCCACAAGATAAGTGTGTCCTCAAATAGGGTCTCAACACTTTGTTTTATAGCCAAAAAAATCAAGACAAAGGCTTAAAAGTGTGCAAAAATATCAAGGAAAGTGACATGAACCGAAAAGTGACACGGCCCGTGTCCTGGGACACGGCCATGTCGAACTACGCAGGATAAACAAAAAGGGTTCTGTACTGAGGCTCGGCCGTGTCCCATGACACGGTCGTGTTGTACTGCGCCAGAAAGTAAAAATTGGCTGATCGTGACTCGGTCGTGTCCCAAAAGGCACGGTCGAGTTGTTCTCATCCGGAAAATGCAATTCTCGCTGGAATGAGACCCGGCCGTGTTCTGTAACACGGCCGAGTTACCTGATGTGGCTCGAGTCGCCTGGTGCAGCCAAGTCGGGTTTTTGGTCTTCTTCGGCTTGATCCTTCGTTCATGTATCAATACACCTTGGATTTTAGCATATGATATACCGTTTCGAAGCTAATTTCACGAGGAATTTATATCAAAGGAGAATACATCTCAATTCGGAGTGGAGATTCTGGGATTTAGGATATTTGACCGATACTGCTTAAATCTTTCGTCGTTTTAGGCCCCGTTTTAGCTTTTGATTGTCATAGACTCCAATATTAGCTATGAAAGCGCATATTTCACCACAATCTTCGCTTGGATACCTATAAATTTAAAACACAACATACCACGCATAAAAGAGAACAAAAATACTAAAAAGCAAACAAAAATACGACTAGAAAGAACAGAATGAGTTGATCAACAATCGACTCATCAAATCCCCCCAAACTTGAACTTTGATCGTCCCGAGCAAATTATTTTAAAATAACCACTCACAAAGGGGAACTCAACTGTCAAAATGCCTCAAAAGATTCTTTTTGAAAATTTCATCAATACTCACAAGTAAAATAAGTTGAGTTCTACAAAGTTTTCAAACCTCCGGGGTGCTTCCTCAACATCATAGTCAATACTTGGCAATATAAACCTCACCGGTCAAGTGTATTCACTCACTCTCAAAGTGATAGGGGTAAGTAAACGCTCGGAACTCATTCAATGAAATAAGGAACCCCATAGGCTTGTCAATCGTCTTCATCTCTACCACTGTTTTGTGCATGCACTATTTTCGTGAATCAAAAAGGGCTTTACTCAGTTTGTAATGTAGGCTTGGGTCGAGGTGGGATAAATATGGCTAAAGTGACTTTACTTGAGCAATTTTTAGAACTATATCACCATAATCGCTCTAGAAGCTCAAGATTTTTTTTTTTTTTAGCTTCGGTTGTTTTCGGATCCGTTTTACGCGAATGTAAACGATGGGTCATATGAATACACCCGGTTACTAGGATCAAAACATACACAACTGCTTCCAAGCATACTCATATCTAAGGGATCCGTTTTACGCGAATATAAATATGGGTCACATGAATACACCCGGTTACTAAGTTCCCAAAAATAGCGGAGTAATTATTTTCACCAATTCAACACTCCCAACAATATGTATACCACCCAATGTCACACAATCTTAGTATCCTCGTCAAAAATATTTTCTAATCGCTCAAGTATGGATCGAAGGTTTATAGTAATGGAAAGCTCGATATGTGGTTTGCAAAAATAAAATAGATAATGACCTCAATTGGGTTTATTTAAGGAATGACCAAATGTTGGGTTGGCCAAAATCGAAGAGTTAGGATCAAAGGCGCCAAAAATCATTTTCACTCAATTTGCACACACACACACCAGTGGTTTTAAACAAGATTTCAAGGCAAGTTCTAGAGTTTTAAATCAAGAATGATACACTCGACAATGAAACTTGCATTTTAGAAAATGAACGAAGGCTCAATAGCTCACAAGTAGGTTTTGCTTATACCTCCAAGATATTAAAACCACTTATTCAATTTCACACCCGTTTCGATTATCAACAATTTTTCCTCAACACATTATCCTCGATTTGTATATCAAAATAACGGAATAAATCCCGAGGCATTCCAAAAAAAATTCACACTTCAAAGTTTTCTTCAAGTTTGCAAAATAAAAACACACCAAGTAAAAACACACCAATAATAAGTGCAAAATGTCCAAAACACACCAAAAATAAGCAAACAAGCAAAATAATATCCGAAAACAAATAAAAAGAACAAGAGTAATGAAGTATTTCTTGACCAATCCCCCCCAAACTTGAATTAAAGAATATACGAACGAAGAGGGTATAGTATTTAAACAAAAGAATTTCATTGGTCAAAAAATACTTACAACCGGTTTACTGGTGGGGCGGGGGAAAGTGGCCTTGCTGGACGTGCCACTCGTGTATTTGTTTCACAAGAGACAATATCTCGTGTCGCTCCCGTCTCGCCTCCTCTCGGTAGGCCTCAAACTCCTCCCTTAATGTTGGGCGTGAGGGGGCACGTCCAATTTCGGCCCGCCTTGACGTCTCGGGCCGATCTCTCGTGATTTCTTCCTCTTCTTCTTCGCTCTCTTCTTCTTCCTCGTCATCCGGGCCTCTTTCATAAGCCTCCTCCTCTTCCATCCTCTCGGCTCTATCCTCATCCATAATGCGCCTAGGTCGAACATTTCGGTCGGTTATCGAGTCACCGGATCTCTTCTTACAGTTAGAGTACTAAGAAACTCCATCGTCAGACATCTATAAGTCGGCCATTGTTGAGTCATCATCCATGCCCAATGCACTCTTCCAAGGAATTTCATCACATCTTCCCTTATCCCCATTGCGTTCATGCATTCGTCATCGGGCCACCTTGTAGGGAGCATTTTTTTCTGCCCCAGCATTTCCCACCTTTCATGTTGCGTATCAGGTAGATTTATTCCATAAGATTCCGGGGTTTCCACAGCCCTTTGAATAGCCATTCTTGCCGGCTGCACTTGTTCCCCGCCATTCCTACCCCTTCCGCGTTGAGCATTTCCTCATCCTCTTCCTCGTGCCATTTTCTGCAAAAATTTAATCTATCATTATCCAAGGACTTGAGAACGTATTCCTCCCCCAAACTTATAGTAAGTAATAAAATTCCCCCAATATAAACATTATCGATCAAAACAACTCCCTAGCAAAATTTATCGTTTAGATTCATCATCTTCATCATGGAAATCATCTCTTAATTACAAGAATTTTCAAACGAGAAATTTAATCATCAATGCATGAAGAATTATCCAAAATCCCCAAATTTCATCACCTTCAATTTATTCAAAAACCCTAGATAATTAAGGACTAGCGATTCAAATCATCATAGCATGTTCATAACAAAGAATAATCATCTAAAATATGAGGAACATACCTTTATTTCGGAGAAATTGAAGAGGAAAAAAAAATTAAAGCCCAGTCCCAATTCGTCCGATTTGCTCATTTGAAGAGAGAAATTTGTTGAAAATGATGATTACGAAGTAGATTCTTGTATCTCCCCTCGATTTTGCACAAAATTTCTTTAAAAACGAAGAGAAAAATTGGAAATATAGATGCTAGGGTTCGCCGGTTTCGCAGGGAGGAAGAAAAATAAAATTTGGAGAAGATAAAAATGGGGAATCGGCCATGCCGTGCTTTTATACCTGACCGACTGACACGGCCGTATTGACTATGACATGGTCGTGTCGTGCTGTACGTAATAGCCCAAAACTTACTGTCGACCGACTCGGCCGTGTCCTATGACACGGTCGTGTCGTACTCCCTCAGAAAACCAATTCTCACTGTATTGAGGCCCGGCCGTGTCCTGTGACACGACCGTGTCGTGCTGTTCGAAATAATCAAATTCTGACTGTACTGAGGCCAGGCCGTGTCCTGACACTCGGTCGTGTCCTACTATTCAAAATAAGCCCAAAACCTCCTGTTTTGAGACTCGACCGTGCCAAAGGTAACTCGGCCGTGTCCTACCTGCCCAAATTTTTAGTTTCTGAAAACGCACTCGTTTCCTGCAATTTTAACACCCACAGTTGAACCGGTCAGTTTTGAATCGAATAAAAATAAATAAAGAAAACAAAATGCGAAAAACAGAAGACAGAAAAAAAAATCTAACTAAAACGTTGGGTTGCCTTCCAAGTAGCGCTTTTTTATAGTCATTAGCTCGACTTCTTCCTGTTTTGCTCAAGCTTCAACGTCGTGCACCTCTATGCACTCAAACGCATTGATTTCTTCGATTCGTCCGAAATACGGCTTCACTCTTTGCCCGTTCACCTTAAAGTGCTCGTTCTTCCTAGGATCAAGAAGTTCTACCGCTCCGTGCGGCCATACATTAATGACTTTGAACGGTCCGCTCCATCACGATACCAATTTTCCGGGCATGAGCCTAAGACGAGAGTTATGTAAAAGAACATCCATCCCGGGTTCGAGAGATTTACGAACGATGCGCTTATCATGATACCATTTCGTCCGTTCTTTGTAGAGTTTAGCGTTTTCGTACGCCTCATATCGCATCTCATCAAGCTCATTTAAATGCAAAAGTCGTTCCTCGCCCGCCTTTTCTTGATCTAAATTGAGCGCTTTGATTGCCCAATACGCCTTGTGTTCCAACTCAACGGGTAGGTGACATGCTTTCCCAAATACTAGGCGATACGGGCTCATTCCGATTGGAGTTTTGTAGTGTAACACCCCCAATCCGCTCAGGGATATTACACGCCGTAGAACCTTTCCTCAAGGATCTACCAGGCTGGTAACAACATATAACAACTCAACCATGCCATTAAGGCTAAAATGACTCAGTAGACCGATTTGGCCTTTCAATAAAAACATACAACTCGATTACAACTCATGCCCACGCAGGGGTCAAAACACAACCACACCCGTACAACGGGAAAAAAGATACTGCAGCGGAAAAGAAAATACAACTAGACCAATACGACATCAACGGATCCTCGTGTGATTAGTATCGTTTATCTTTCATCATCCTTCGTGCCGACCCTGTGTTATGCTCCAAAACCTGAATGCAAAAATAGACATCCACCCCCCGAATACTCGGGGGTTAGCAAAACTCCACTGTTTTGCTAGTGCAAATATAAAGTGCAAATACGAGCCATACAATTCACATTCCGCGAATAACAATAACCAGGAATCCTCAAAGATCCAAACGAAACGAAAAGTACTTCCCGAGACAAGAGTTTGAGAAAACATTTCAAAATCGAAATATCATAAATCAATGGAAATGATTTATAAAACGGTTTAGAATGCCATCGAGAGTTTTAATAGAAAACAATTTAGGATTATCAAATCCTACTTTTCAAAATCCAAAGACAAAAGGGGTCACCGCCCCAAAGGTTTACTTTCCGAAAAATGACATTTACCAAACCGTTGGGATTTTAGCCCCAAATCCGTAAAACGACTTTTATAAAACCATTGGGATTTTAGCCCCAAATCTCATCAACTCACAGTACACGAGAACGACAACAAGGTTCGTCTTCCAACATCAAAATCCACAAATAAAGGATTTAAAACAAACAACAAAATACTCTAGTGCCATCCTAGTCAAGTAGGCCAAACGAACAACTTACCTCTTACACACTTAGTCAATGCATGCAATCATGAAAACCGTTCAAAAGCACTCATTTCCGGAAATGCCAATATCGAATCATATTTGTAAAATGCACCACAATTAACCGCGGACCCACAGCTTCGTGGATCCCTGCCGAGACCCCGTCGGATCTAACCCACAGTGGTTAAAAGCAAGCTTGCGGTTCCACAGCTTCGTGGAGCCCTACCGAGACCCCGTCGGATCTAACCCGCAGTGAGCATACACACACACACGTTACTCATGCAATACTAACATGCTAAGAATGTAAGTTCATTAAGAATACTCACTAGAGATGGCCATTAACTCGACACCATTATCAAACTCTTCAAAACACAATAACAAGATTAAATACGGAATACACAATTCCATAACTTTAAACAATAGGAGTATCATCATCAAATCCTTCAACGTTCAAAATAATCAAATCATAATCAATTCCCAAAATACGCCGTTCACAAAACACACACGCATTTGAAAGAAAGCCTTTAACGAGGCCAAACCGAAATCTTTTGAAACTTCGTTTCAAACAACCAAACAAACACACTAATACGATCACCGATCATTATATCCACAAAATAAGAAAAGTATGGGCAAGGTACTTGCCTCGAATAACCACAACGCGGAGAATCGGCTGAAGTAGGTTGGCACGAACCGACTACGAACTCGCCGACTCCACCGAACGACAACCCGCAACAATGAACTATGAATGAAAACAATAACAACGAAAATGAATTCCATAATACGACTCAAAGCCGTTGAATTCAAAGAACGAATGACGAAAGTTCAAGCGTTTCCCCCAAAACGGCCAAGAACACGATTCGTTCCGTCAAAACCCGAAAACGGAATTCTAAGTTGAAATATGGATATACAATCCATAGAATATGTTTAACAACATCATTTAACCATAATCGATCCATCAAAACGGATGAAAAACAAGATCAAGGACAAATTCCCCAAAAAGTCAATTTGAAGGAAATCAAGAAATATACTTCGATTCGACGAAGAACAATGGATTAAATGATGTTAAACACAAGGATACTACCAAGATTAATCATATCCATCATGAATTAATCAATAATACGGAACGAATCGGACAAAAACGCAAAAACCCCAAATTCACGAAATTAGGGTTCTAAGGAAGGTTACCTTGATTCGTTGGATCAAAGGACGATATAGGATGATTGATTGATGATATAACCTCAATAACTTCATGGATTGGTTGTCAAACAACATGGCTCCATGGTGATATCACCCTCACCGCGGAAGGAAATGAGAAGAAGGAGAAAAATGGCCAAAACCCGTGTGCGGGGCCATAAATAAGCCAGTGTCTGCGGCCCAATGAGTGTGCGCGGCACGAGCCCAAAAATGGCTCCAGGTGGTCGGCGGTGTGCGCGGCTCGGCCGGAGTGTGCCGCGGCACCGTGCGATCGATTTGGCGAGAAAATGCCACAGAGTGTCGCGGCCTGCCCGGTGTGCCGCGGCTCACGGATCGCTCGGCCAGAATCGCTGCCGATCACTACGGCCGTGACTCGGCAGAGCCGCCGAGCACTACCGGCCGTGACTCGGCTGCGGCACAGGCCCAAGTTGCCGGCCATGACTCGGCCGGCCAACTCCGACGGCCCGACCCCGAAATCCGAACACGAATACGAATCGATGATACGGTTCGACGTACTCGCAAAGACGAATCTAAGAGCTAAGAGAACACACAATTCACCACCAAGGCTCGGAATTCAACAACGAGTAATTACCCAAAACTTTGGGAAATTACGAAAATGGCCCAAAACGTCCGAAAATCACGATACGCGATCGAAACACCAAACCAAAGCTCGCAACATGAATAATAACATTAAATGAACTTACGAGAAACTCGAAACAACGATTTGGACGAGATTCGCAAGAATCGAACTCAAGTGCGGAAAAGTCGCTAAAAAGCTCGGAACTCAACAAAACGATCAAACGAATCGATGACAAAAGTGCAGAATTAATCATTCTCGAAATGACGAAACGGTCATGAGTGAGTCGTCAAAACGGACTTCCGCCGAAAAAAGAAAATTACTGAAATTCGAAATTGCGGATATTACATTCTACCCTCCTTAAAAGAAGTTTCGTCCCGAAACTTAAAACAAATAGGGAGAAGAAATATTCCGCCAGGAAAAACTCAACGAGATACACAAGAATGCGTAACTAACGCCCAACGGCAAAATGTTACAAACAACGCAAAGGAATATACGGCGTGAAAACACGCTCCACAGCGACCAACACAACATCGCCGTTAGGGATATAATAAAACCAACAAGTGACAAGCGTCATTAAATGGATAATACAATCAAGTCAATTATCCGAACAATCACAAAACACAACGAATGAAAATCAATACGATTGACCAACCCAACGGTTCATCAATCCAAACGCGAGCCAAACGCTGAAGAAATACGGAATTCCACCGCCCAAGGGTTGGAAGATCGAAAACGAGACTAATTTCCCGAACTTAAGAAAATTAGGAAGGAGCCTGAATGCTCAACAATCACGAAACGAGGACAAAAACCGAACAAAGAAACGACCGAGACAACAAAAATCGAACAATCATGTCCGAAACACGAAGGATAATAAAATACAAACAACAACTCCAAGGCTCACATCTCGACTCGAGACAATATATGATCCGGTGAAAACAACAGGATGTGCATTCACATAAGATCCACAGGAAAGGGAATAGCAATTAAAAAGTCACAACGACAAACGAGTTATTCCGAAACGATACCACACTCGTTCGATAAACAAAAACAAGGGGCAGGACAAGCTCAGAAATGTCAACGAACATAATGAGTCGACAGAGTCGAAAACATAAGAGTTCCAAATCCGATCCACTTCGAATAAAAGAACTAATAGAACCAGATGATGTCACTCCCGAACAAGGTTCACAAGAATCGAACTGAACCCGAAAAAGTCACATCGATAACCAGATCGACCCACAACAAGATCACAGCTCGTTCGGACGATGAAACGGAATCTGAGAACAAGTTCATAAAGTACCAACGAACATGAGCGAATCGATAGACTGGGGAAAGAGAAAATACAGAAGTCAAAATAGTACGGGCATTACCTCCGACCTCGTCCACGAAATTCACAAAAACGGAAGCAAGGCAACAAGACATCAAACAACCGACACATAACGGAACCATCACCGATGCACACGGTCATACCAAACCAAGCTCTAACAGCTCGCACATGCGCGATAACGCAGAAATCACCATGAGATGGCAACATTCAACACCAACATCCCGCCTCTCACAGGGGGCTAGCACAACCAATTTGTGGAAAGCGACTCAACGCTCACACCGCCAATTCGATCATACTCGGGAGGAAGTATCAAAATGACAACGCGAACATCATACATTCATACCCAGCCCTCAAACGGGAATGGATAGGTTTTAAAAACGAAAACCTCATTTTGAAAATAATTTGAAGAATACCGATTGATCTTGAGTATCACCTTTCAAAAAGTACAAACGTGAAACGTCGTTATCGAGACTTTGGAAAAACCATTTCGCATTTGATAAAAATGAGGACACTTTCTCTTAGTGAAAACTTTCAGAATATTCGACCCTCGGGTCTAATTAAAAGTGTTTCTAAAACATTGAAAATATCTCAAAGCATTTTGGTCCTCGAAGTAGAAAACTTTTGAAATATATTGTGGCACCTTGGATGTACCACAAGAAAATAACTCATTTGAAAAGTATGTCTCAAATTTATTTTTCTAAGATACTCAAGGTTTTCAAAAATCCAGAGGCGAGAATGCCCAAAACTCACACATATCGACGTTCACTAAAACAACTCCTAGCACACGCATCAAAACGTTTAAAATCAAGACAATATATGTCTTTAAACGGAAATAAGCGATAAAATACCACATTGAACAAAACCATCGACCCCATTCGAGGCCTCTAAAGACCCTCCCGCCGGCTAGTGAACAAGTCGAGCGTATAAGCACAAAGCTTCCACAAGAGAACGTGTAAAACGTACAAATCGATTCGAAAATCATCAGCCACGGACAAAAACAACAATAAAAAGACATCACAAGCGACGACACTCCTCGTATAAATCAAATACGAAAGTCGACTAAATACATATCGTGAAATCAAAATTCACATAAGGATTCCACCACTTAACAAATAATCATAAAAATAGCTCGTGTCACACGAGGCACAACACAAAGAAGGGAGACTTACTTCCACAGGTCGCACGAAGATGATGATCGCCCCACGATACTAATCACGACCAACAGACTCAGACGACGCGTCGCGACACGACTCAGTCAGATAAAATCCAACGAAACAAGACTCAAACAACACGACTTGACCCGACAGCCTAGGTTTTTCTCAACCTAAGGTCCGATACCATTTATGTAACACCCCCAATCCGCTCAGGGATATTACACGCCGTAGAACCTTTCCTCAAGGATCTACCAGGCTGGTAACAACATATAACAACTCAACCATGCCATTAAGGCTAAAATGACTCAGTAGACCGATTTGGCCTTTCAATAAAAACATACAACTCGATTACAACTCATGCCCACGCAGGGGTCAAAACACAACCACACCCGTACAACGGGAAAAAAGATACTGCGGCGGAAAAGAAAATACAACTAGACCAATACGACATCAACGGATCCTCGTGTGATTAGTATCGTTTATCTTTCATCATCCTTCGTGCCGACCCTGTGTTATGCTCCAAAACCTGAATGCAAAAATAGACATCCACCCCCCGAATACTCGGGGGTTAGTAAAACTCCACTGTTTTGCTAGTGCAAATACAAAGTGCAAATACGAGCCATACAATTCACATTCCACGAATAACAATAACCAGGAATCCTCAAAGATCCAAACGAAACGAAAAGTACTTCCCGAGACAAGAGTTTGAGAAAACATTTCAAAATCGAAATATCATAAATTAATGGAAATGATTTATAAAACGGTTTAGAATGCCATCGAGAGTTTTAATAGAAAACAATTTAGGATTATCAAATCCTACTTTTCAAAATCCAAAAGACAAAAGGGGTCACCGCCCCAAAGGTTTACTTTCCGAAAAATGACATTTACCAAACCATTGGGATTTTAGCCCCAAATCCGTAAAACGACTTTTATAAAACCATTGGGATTTTAGCCCCAAATCTCATCAACTCACAGTACACGAGAACGACAACAAGGTTCGTCTTCCAACATCAAAATCCACAAATAAAGGATTTAAAACAAACAACAAAATACTCTAGTGCCATCCTAGTCAAGTAGGCCAAACGAACAACTTACCTCTTACACACTTAGTCAATGCATGCAATCATGAAAACCGTTCAAAAGCACTCATTTCCGGAAATGCCAATATCGAATCATATTTGTAAAATGCACCACAATTAACCGCGGACCCACAGCTTCGTGGATCCCTGCCGAGACCCCGTCGGATCTAACCCACAGTGGTTAAAAGCAAGCTCGCGGTTCCACAGCTTCGTGGAGCCCTACCGAGACCCCGTCGGATCTAACCCGCAGTGAGCATACACACACACACGTTACTCATGCAATACTAACATGCTAAGAATGTAAGTTCATTAAGAATACTCACTAGAGATGTGTTGTGTCAAGGATTAACACCTTCCGACTGGCGATCGCCTAGGAGGTCGGGCGACCAAGTCGCTGCCGAGCGTCCGAGGAAGAGCTGCCGATCAGCGACCTGGAGACCTAGCCTTAGCCCGGCAGACAAGCATGAATCGCCCAGCCGAAGCTCCCAGGACAAGTCCCGGTGCCGAGCGATCGACCTCAGATACGATCGCCTCTCGGTACTCGGCGACCGACTTCTGGCGACCGACTTATGGACGATCATCTCTCAGCGCTTTGCCGACCGACCCTTGGTGACCGACCATTGCCGACCTTCAGTGACTGGCCGAGAACGATCCTCGGTGTCCAGCTAGAGACGACCGCATCATGACGATCCGGGCCGATGGCCATCCAGTCGGCCAAGGCCGGGCAAACAGGACAGCACCCACGTGCAGATCCACAAAAGGCGCTGACAAACCTGTCACCTACCTCACCTACCAACAGGGCCCAGGACTGCGAAAGGAGTTGGCGGACAAGACCGGTGACCACGGACTGTCACCTACCTTTCCTACCGACAAAGTCCGCCGAAAGTAACAAAGTGGGACCTCCCGTGATGATTAGGATGCGTGCGGCTCCTCATTGGACCTCACAGATGGCTACCAGCTGTAGCCTTAGACTTTTGGCAGGCAGCCCATGTGACCTTTCGGGCGATCGCCCCATTACATTAATGGCCGAAAGGCGATCGCCCACTAGGGAACAAGGCACCTCAACCCCTATATAAAGAGGGCAGCCTGCACTTGGATTTTGGGCTCAGGACACCCTGGCATTCCCGCATTTCACACCATACAGAAGCAAAATACACACACTTGGCTAACATCCAACTCTTGGCAACAGCTATCTTTCGGTCTTACTTCTCCCGGCCTATCTCCTCCAGCAGATTATCGGCGGGGACGAAGAACACCAAGCTTCGCTCAAGAGCCGGATTAACAGAGTCTTTACACTCATTGTATTTAGATTTCTCTCATTAATACTTGTATCCACGAATATTCGTATTAATAACATCTCGCGAGAGCATTCAAGCCCGGGCCTAACAAACCCGGCAAATCTTGTATTATTTATCTACTCTCGGAAGTGCTCCCGCAATTGTTGTTTGTTGTCCGTCTTCCACAGTATTAATCTTGGATAAATATTTTGGGCAACAATAATTGGCGCTAGAAGGAGGGGATCCAACCTCGATTTTTTATACCTACCGTCCCAAGAACACTCATTGTTCTCGAGATACTTGAAGTGACACTTACCGCACTTCAAAGAAATCCTTCGAATCATGTCTTAGCCTCCGTCGAAGAAAGCCGCCCGGCCAGTAGGAAGCCGCGTTGCCGATCCGAGCCCCGAGCTACCGATGGTGGAAGGTAGCCGCCGCGATCGAGACGCTCGATCCCGCCCGGACGGCGGCCCAAGCCTCTCGCTCGATCGGTTCGAACCAAGGAACAGATCGAAGGGGCCCTGGCCGTCCTACAGGAGCGACGGAGTGCTCTCAACGCACCTCCCGCTATCGCCCCTCGGCCGTCCGCCGGAAGTCCAAGCGGAAGCTCAAGGCATCACTGGCCGAGCGATCGCCAAGAGGCTCCCGTCCGCAAGAAGACGCGCTCGCCAGCCGGGGCACCTCTGTCTTCGATCGCTGGGCGGTGACCGACACAGCTCACGGGCGATCCGGCCCGGCTACGAGACGACGGAGTTTGAGTCCGTCACTGGGAGCTCGGCCTACCCGATTCCTGGAGCGGCTGGCCGTCTGGCTCCCCCTCGCCGGATTGCCGAGGCCGGCGGCGTGGAGCCCGGAGATCGGTACACGATCGCCTTGGCTCGCTCCCAAGGCCGACCTGCAAGCGACCAAGCCACGGCGATGGCTGCGATGCAACGTCAACTCGACGACATGAAGGCGCTCCTGGAATCCAGGGCGGGCGCCAAGAAGACGATCGCCGGGCCAAGCGAGCCGCTCACGATCGGCATCGAGCTCGCCCCGTGCAAAGACAAGATCGCTCCCGCAAACACCCGTGTACGAGGGGCGATCGGACCCCAAGTGCACTGAGGAAGTTCAACATCTACATGACCGGGTGTGGGGCATCTGACGCGACCAGATGCCGAATGTTCCCTCTGACGCTGGACGACCTCGCCCACCGGTGGTACACTTCATTGCCACCTCGGTCCATTGGCTCCTTTAACGAGCTGGCGCACGTCTTCACGGAGTACTTCGCCACCAGGGTCGTCCGGCCCGAAGGTCCCCTCCGCATGATGCAAATCAAGCAGGGAGAAGAAGAGTCCGACTCGGACTACATCGACCGGGTAGACGTAATCATCCTCAATGGCGAGCCCATAAGCGATGAGACCGCCCTCTACACGGTCCTAGGAGGATTTCAGGGTTTTTCGCCTATGTTCAGGCATCTCACGAAGACCCAACCTACGACCTACGCAGCCTTCCGGGCTAGAGCCGCAGATTTTCTGGCCAGGCAAAGGTTCCTTCTTAGCCTGTGAGCAGCGCGATCGGCGCCCGGACGACGATCTCCCGCCCGATCGCCGATATCGACCTACGAATAAAGCGATCGGCAACCGAGCGACGATCGCCAGTCTTCCAGCCGATCGCCGATCATCACGCTACATCATCCGCAAACCGGAGGACGCGATCGCCATCTACAGTCCAGCATATAACATGACGGACTAAGGCATAAGATCGCCTCCACCGCGCATCATAAAGCCATGGTCCTGGCAGTCGATGGAACCGGCTGCTTCGGCCATGCAAGGTCCCTTTCGGCCGAGATCGCCCGCCCTTCGTTTAAATACGAGGCCGGCGTAGTCTGAGGGCTCTCCAATATTAATCAGTGGACACATGCCACAACCCCCGTCTAAACGTACACCGTCGAGGTCGGCCATCTCCATGGCTGGCCGAGGTGGAAGCAGAGCTAACAAGCCGCGGGCGTGGAGTTGATTCATCCGACGCTGCCCCGCGCAAGGACTCCTCTAGACCGAGACCGCACGCCCTTCGTTTAAATACGAGGAGAGTCGCAGCCTAACAGAGGACCCTCATAATAAAGTGAGTCACGAGACACTCATTGTCTTCGCGCACCAAGACACGGTCATGGAGTCGGTCCATCGATTTACGCGACTGTGCACGATTCCTCAAACAAGCGAAACCACCAAGTTTCCGTAGGGATCGGCCAATGTTGTTTTTGCAGGTACAAGACCGAAAGATAGCTAAGCCAATCGACCATGGTAGCCCAAGTCCGAAATCATAAGTTAGCTCAGATCGCCCGTCCTCATCCGAACACGATCACCAGCAAAAACCACCTCGCCCCACGTCTTCAACATAGGAGCAAGCTGGGGGGCAATTGTTGTGTCAAGGATTAACACCTTCCGACTGGCGATCGCCTAGGAGGTCGGGCGACCAAGTCGCTGCCGAGCGTCCGAGGAAGAGCTGCCGATCAGCGACCTGGCGACCTAGCCTTAGCCCGGCAGACAAGCATGAATCGCCCAGCCGAAGGTCCCAGGACAAGTCCCGGTGCCGAGCGATCGACCTCAGATACGATCGCCTCTCGGTACTCGGCGACCGACTTCTGGCGACCGACTTATGGACGATCATCTCTCAGCGCTTTGCCGACCGACCCTTGGTGACCGACCATTGCCGACATTCGGTGACTGGCCGAGAACGATCCTCGGTGTCCAGCTAGAGACGACCGCATCATGACGATCTGGGCCGATGGCCATCCAGTCGGCCAAGGCCGAGCAAACAGGACAGCACCCACGTGCAGATCCACAAAAGGCGCTGACAAACCTGTCACCTACCTCACCTACCAACAGGGCCGCAGACCTGCGAAAAGAGTTGGCGGACAAGACTGGTGACCACAGCCTGTCACTTACCTTTCCTACTGACAAAGTCCGCCGAAAGTAACAAAGTGGGACCTCCTGTGACAGTACTTCCGGACGCGTGCCGGCTCCTCATTGGACCTCACAGATGGCTACCAGCTGTAGCCTTAGACTTTTGGCAGGCAGCCCATGTGACCTTTCGGGCGATCGCCCCATTACATTAATGGCCGAAAGGCGATCGCCCACTAGGGAACAAGGCACCTCAACCCCTATATAAAGAGGGCAGCCTGCACTTGGATTTTGGGCTCAGGACACCCTGGCATTCCCGCATTTCACACCATACAGAAGCAAAATACACACACTTGGCTAACATCCAACTCTTGGCAACAGCTATCTTTCGGTCTTACTTCTCCCGGCCTATCTCCTTCAGCAGATTATCGGCGGGGACGAAGAACACCAAGCTTCGCTCAAGAGCCGGATTAACAGAGTCTTTTTACACTCATTGTATTTAGATTTCTCTCATTAATACTTGTATCCACGAATATTCGTATTAATAACATCTCGCGAGAGCATTCAAGCCCGGGCCTAACAAACCCGGCAAATCTTGTATTATTTATCTACTCTCGGAAGTGCTCCCGCAATTGTTGTTTGTTGTCCGTCTTCCAGCAGTATTAATCTTCGGATAAATATTTTGGGCAACAACAAGATGGCCATTAACTCGACACCATTATCAAACTCTTCAAAACACAATAACAAGATTAAATACGGAATACACGATTCCATAACTTTAAACAATAGGAGTATCATCATCAAATCCTTCAACGTTCAAAATAATCAAATCATAATCAATTCCCAAAATACGCCGTTCACAAAACACACACGCATTTGAAAGAAAGCCTTTAACGAGGCCAAACCGAAATCTTTTGAAACTTCGTTTCAAACAACCAAACAAACACACTAATACGATCACCGATCATTATATCCACAAAATAAGAAAAGTATGGGCAAGGTACTTGCCTCGAATAACCACAACGCGGAGAATCGGCCGAAGTAGATTGGCACGAACCGACTACGAACTCGCCGACTCCACCGAACGACAACCCGCAACAATGAACTATGAATGAAAACAATAACAACGAAAATGAATTCCATAATACGACTCAAAGCCGTTGAATTCAAAGAACGAATGACGAAAGTTCAAGCGTTTCCCCCAAAACGGCCAAGAACACGATTCGTTCCGTCAAAACCCGAAAACGGAATTCTAAGTTGAAATATGGATATACAATCCATAGAATATGTTTAACAACATCATTTAACCATAATCGATCCATCAAAAACGGATGAAAAACAAGAACAAGGACAAATTCCCCAAAAAGTCAATTTGAAGGAAATCAAGAAATATACTTCGATTCGACGAAGAACAATGGATTAAATGATGTTAAACACAAGGATAATACCAAGATTAATCATATCCATCATGAATTAATCAATAATACGAACGAATCGGACAAAAACGCAAAACCCCAAATGTCACGAAATTAGGGTTCTAAGGAAGGTGACCTTGATTCGCTGGATCAAAGGACGATATAGGATGATTGATTGATGATATAACCTCAATAACTTCATGGATTGGTTGTCAAACAACATGGCTCCATGGTGATATCACCTCACCGCGGAAGGAAATGAGAAGAAGGAGAAAAATGGCGAAAACCCGTGTGCGGGGCCATAAATAGTCGCACAGTGTGCCGCGGCCCAGCCCAAAAATGGCTCCCGGTGGTCGGCGGTGTGCGGCTCGGCCGGAGTGTGCCGCGGCACCCGTCTGATCGGTTTGGAGAAAATGCCACGAGTGTGCCGCGGCCCCGCCAGTGGTGTGCCGCGGCTCACGGAATCGCTTCGGACATGCCGCCGGCCGTGACTCGGCGAGCCGCGAGCACTACCAGCCGTGACTCGGCGGTGCGGCCAGGCCCAAAGTTGCCCGGCCATGACTCGGCCGGGGCTAACTCCGACGGCCCGAACGACCCCGAATCCGAACTCGAATACGAATCGATGATACGGTTCTGACGTACTCGCAAAGACGAATCTAAGAGCTAAGAGAACACACAATTCCGACCACCGAAGGCTCGAATTCAACAACGGAAGTAATTACCCAAAACTTTGGGAAATTACGAAAATGGCCCAAAACGTCCGAAAATCACGATACGCGATCGAAACACCAAACCAAAGCTCGCAACATGAATAATAACATTAAATGAACTTACGAGAAACTCGAAACAACAGTTTCGGACGAGATTCGCAAGAATCGAACTCAAGTGCGGAAAAGTCGCTAAAAAGCTCGGAACTCAACAAAACGATACCGAAACGAACTCGGATGACAAAAAGTGCAGAATTAATCATTCTCGAAATGACGAAACGGTCATGAGTGAGTCGTCAAAACGGACTTCCGCCGAAAAAAGAAAATTGCTGAAATTCGAAATTGCGGATATTACATGTAGGCCGTGCGGTATGCCCATAAAGCGTCATTCAACTTCAATGCCCTGTCTTTTCTTGTCGGTTTCACCGTCTTTTCGAGCACTGGTACGCCGTTGCGACCTTATGCATCACATTGTACTTCTTAAGCAAGCCTGCAAGTTGTTTATTACAGAAATGCGTGCCTCTATCGCTGATTACAGCCCTAGGCGTCCCGAACCTGCAAAAAATCAAATCCCTAAAAAAATTGCATACCACGTTAGCATCGTTAGTTCGGGTTGGAATTGCTTCCACCCACTTAGAGACGTAGTCTACAACAACTAGAATATACTTAAAACCATGGGAAATTTGAAAAGGACCCATAAAATCCACTCCCCAAATATCGAAAAGTTCCACAACAAGATTGTTTGTCAACAGCATCTCATTCCTTTTGCTTATATTCCCCGTTCGTTGACAACGATCGCAACTCTTGCAATGGAAATATGCATCCTTAAATAATGTTGGCCAGTAGAATCCCGATTGAAGGACCTTGTGAGCCATTTTCTTTGCGCTAAAATGTCCCCCACAGTGCAACTCATGGCAAAATAACAATATGCTCTCGTGCTCTTCATCCGGGACACAACGTCGGAATATCTGATCAGGCCCCAACCTGAATAAGTAGGGCTCGTCCCAAAAGTAATGCCTCCACATGGAAACAAACCTCTTCTTCCCTTGATAGGTTAAGTCGGGCTGCAAAACACCACTAACAATGTAATTGACAATATCAGCATACCAAGGTGTCCTTGTTACATCGAATAATTGCTCATCGGGGAAAGTTTCAACAATTGGCAAATGATTATCAAGCTTAAAATTATCTCCCTCGGTTAGCCTAGATAGATGGTCGGCCACTACGTTTTCCGACCCCTTTTTATCTTTGAATTCCAAATCAAATTCTTGCAGCAGAAGAACCTACCGAACTAATCTTGGTTTTGCATCGGATTTTTTTAATAAATATTTCAATGCGGCGTGATCCGTATGCACAATCACTTTTGAGCCAACCAAGTAGGATCGAAATTTGTCTAAAGAAAACACAACGGCTAAAAATTCTTTTTCGGTGGTGGTGTAATTAGCCTGAGCTTCATCGAGCATTTTGCTCGCATAGTAAATCACGTGGAAAAATTTATTCATTCTTTGCCCCAAAACGGCACCTATAGCAAAGTCAGACGCATCGCACATAATTTCAAACGGGAGAGACCAATCGGGAGCGACAACAATAGGTGTGGAAGTTAACTTTTCTTTCAAAGCATTGAAACCGACTAAACATTCCTCGGTAAAATCAAATTTAGCATCTTTGCACAAAAGGTTATTCAAAGGGCGGGCAATTTTCGAAAAATCTTTAATAAAACGCCTATAAAACCCGGCATGCCCTAAAAAGCTTGGAACCTCTTTGACACATGAAGGCGGAGGTAATTTAACAATTAAATCGACTTTAGCCTTATCAACCTCCATTCCTTTATTGGAAACCATATGACCTAGAACAAGACCTTGTTTTACCATAAAATGACTCTTTTCCCAACTAAGTGTAAGATTACACTCAATACATCGTTCTAGCACAATAGTCAAATTATTTAAACAATCATCGAAAGTGGTTCCAAATACAGAGAAGTCGTCCATGAATACCTCGATGGATTTTTTCTAACAAGTCGGAGAATATAGATAGCATGCACGTTTGAAAAGTAGCGGGAGCATTGCAAAGACCAAACGGCATCCTCCTAAAGGCAAAAGTGCCAAAAGGGCAAGTGAAAGTGGTCTTCTCTTGATCCTCCAGAGCAATGGGAATTTGATAGAAACCTGAAAGACCATCTAGAAAACAGTAATAATCATGCCCAGCTAAACGTTCCAACATTTGATCAATGAAAGGAAGAGGAAAATTATCCTTTTTTGTTACGGCATTTAATTTTCGGTAATCAATGCACATCCTCCAACCGGTTACCGTTTTAGTGGGCACCAATTCATTTTTATCATTATGAACCACCGTTATTCCAGATTTCTTAGGCACTACATGCACAGGGCTCACCCACTTACTGTCGGATATCGGGTAGATGACTCCGACATCTAGCAATTTCAAAACTTCTTTTTTCACAACTTCCTGCATGTTTGGATTCAAACGCCTTTGAGGTTGCCTAACCGGTTTAACATTTTCCTCAAGAATTATTTTATGCATGCACCTAACAGGACTTATTCCCTTGATATCGGAAATACTCCACCCAATCGCTTCCTATAACTTAGTTAGAACTTCTACTAATTTGTTTTCTTGCAAGGGAGTTAGTTCGGAAGAGACAATTACAGGGTAAGTGTCACTTTTTCCTAAGAAAACATATTTAAGATGTGCCGGAAGTTCTTTCAATTCAAGTTGGGGTGGGGTGATTTCAACGGGCTCTTCAATTTTTAATTCCAATGGTATCTTAAAACCGTCAACTTCATCAATTATTTCGGAATTATCTAACAATGCAACATATTCTTCAATTTCTAGATTATTAAGCCCCATATCATGCTCAACGGTTAGAGCATCATGCAACGTGTCACCTACATCATCATGAAAATATATATCATCAACCAAAGAATCAATGCAATCAACAAAATTCACATCATGGGAAGCATAAATATGAGAAGGGATAGGAGATGAACCGAACACGTTGATTTCCACGGTTTCGCCCAAGACGGTCATGGTGACCTTTCCTTCATCAACATCGACGATTGTTTTTGTTGTACGCATGAATGGCCGTCCTAAAAGTATTGTCCCTTCATTTTTGCTTGTCCCGAAATCGCTCATCTCCAAGATAACAAAATCGGCCGGAATCACCAACTTGTCCACTTGCACTAATAGGTCTTCAATGACTCCCTTGGGGTATTTCACCGACCTATCCGCCATTTGAAGAGTCATTCTTGTCGGTTTTATTCCCCCGAGTCCAAGCCTCAAATAGGTCGAGTATGGCATGAGATTCACAGTTGCCCCCAAATCTAACATCCGACGAGCAACTCTCTTGTCTCCCATAGTAATGTCGATCATAAAACTTCCGGGATCGCCTTTCTTTTGACCCCTTGCTTCTACCTCGTAAAGCACCACTTTCTCGTTCCCATTGTATCTTCTTTTGTTCGAGGTCAACTCTTTGAAAATTTTTGTATAAGTGGGAATGTTCTTCACAACATCCAAAAGAGGTAAGTTGACATGAACCTTCGAAAGCATGTCGTAGATTTCGAAAAATTGCTCATCTTGCTTTGCTTTTCTAAGCCGGCTCGGAAAAGGAATTGGTGGCTTATATGGTTGAGCGGATTTGTGAAGCTTGGAAGTTGAAGTTGCTTCGTCTATTTTCTTCTCTTAATTTCCCGACTCGTCTTCTTTCTCATCGACTCTTTCTTTTACTTCGGAATTAACTTCTCTATTAATCACTTTACCACTTCGGAGAGTGGTAATGGCTTGAGCTTGCTCGGGTTGACTCGGTAGTTTACCCCTTTCTTGTCTACGTGCCTCGGTAGCAAGTTGCCCAATTTGGATCTCCATTTTCTTCATCGAAGCTTCTAAAGATTCGAACCTTTTATTGTTCTCCTCTCGGTTTTCCTTGCTCTCCTTAATGAATGCCGCTATACTCTCCTCAAGAGAGTTCCTTTGTTGTGGAGGTGATTCACTTCGCATTGGTTATTGGGCTCGGTTTCCTCCGTTGTATTGAGCTTGAACGTTTGTGTCGTATGGCATCGGGTTGTTGTTTCTCCATGAGAAATTCGGATGGTTTCTTAGCCCAGGATGATAAGTATTTGGGAGAGGTGCATTTCTTGCGTTTCCGCCATAATTATTTCTCCTCTCTTCCCATTCGGGCCTCCCCGTGCTTTGTCCCATAGCCCAATTAACTTGTTCGGTTTGTTCTCCCGGAAAAGTATGAGGGCATGAATTGGCATCATGTCCGGGTGCTCCGCAAATCTCGCAAACTCGTGAGCTAGAAGATTTATTTTGAGTCTTGAGTTGGCTTAGTTCATTTGTCAACTCATCGATTTTAGATTGCATCTCGTCCTTCTCGCTCACTTGGTGCACGGCTCCCCTACGAACACATACACTTTTTTGTTGAGAATTTGCTCCCAATGTTTCATACACATCATACGCTTGCCTCTCCGTCAAACCCCAAAATGAACCACCGGCTGCATTATCTACCGCTCCTTGGCAATATTGAGTCAATCTGTCATAAAAGAATTGATTAAGCAGTTGGAGCGGATAGTGATGGTGTGGGCATTGAATGAGTAGCATTTTGAATCGGTCCCAAGCTTCGTGAAATGCCTCTCCGTCTTGTTGTCCAAAAGTTGAGATTTGAGTTCTCAATTGCGTAGTCTTTGAATGGGAGAAGTACTTGGTAATGAATTTATCGTAAACTTCATCCCATGTTCTTAGTGATCCGGGCGCCAAAGTCATCAACCATTGTTTCGCCCCATCCTTGAGTGTATAAGGGAAGCACTTCATCCGTAGTTTATCCTCGCTCAACCCGTTCAATGGGAAGTTATCAATCGCCATATAGAAGTCTCGGATGAATGATAACGGATCCTCTCGTGCTAATTCGTGAAATGAGGGCAATTGTTCGATGTGAAATCCGCTTATGTGGTAGTTCCTTGCGGCCGGTGCTAATTGGATGTATGAAATGGCGGTGTTCACCACGGGTTTTGCATAGTCCCGCATTAGATGTTCGACCGGAGGTTGTTGCGGCATGTTATAGTTTGCCTCCATCCCATATTGAGGTCCGGGATAATAATTTGCTCCATATTGCATTCCAACGGGTGGTTGTCTCGGATAGAAGTATCTCCCTTGTTGCGCTTCGGGTATCCCTTGATTGCGCCCAACATTATCATATCTCGGAAACCTTGGTTGACGAATTTCTTCCTCATCTATATTTTGTGCAACATTTTCAACCCTCCGTTGACGAGTGTTTTCTTCTTGGATCAAAAGTCGCTCTTCAAGGTCCGGATTCACCTCGTCGTTTGCCATTGATGTTGTGGCCATTATTTTTGGTGCTCTAATCCTTTGAACTTCGTCTATGGGCAGAAGAATCGGGTTGCCCAACGATCTCCTACCAAGAATAAACAAAGGAAGTAAGAGCAAATTTTAGACTTTTATCGAAAATAATGAAAACGGAGAAATGATCAAGAAAGACAATTCAACTATTATTAAAACAAGATCAAAAATTAAACGCCAATTCCCCGGCAACGGCGCCAAAAACTTGATGGTTCAAATTAAATACTCGCAAGTGTACGAATCGCTTTTGTAGGAAGCGGAAAGTAACTCCGAGGTCGATCTCTCGAGGAATTAGAAACGGTTTAAAATTCGATAATATTCGGCAAATAGTCGAATGAACAAAAGTAAAATGAATTAAAATACATCATTGGTTCGATTGGATTAAAATTACTAGTGTGCAAAATTTAAATAAACTAAGTGGTAACAACACCAATTCGATCGTTGGATAAATGAGAGATAACAATAATGAGATTGATATGGGAATTTAGATTCACCGACACACACGTAATCAATTATTAGTTCCGATACTCAAATAAATAAGGTTTGGAATTATCGATTGCTCACGATTAAAAGAAATCCGTTTGATGGCGGTAATCCTAAAAATCACAATTGTTCTCAACGAAAATAAGGGATACTCTTTTGATGTGGATGAATCCCTAACTAACAATCAATTAACCGACTACTTTTGATGAGATAAATCGTTAAAAGATCGCGCGAAAAAGCTCGAGAACATTCACAATCGTTTCTTTCGGGTCGTTTGATGGCGAACACCGACAAAAACCCTCGATTCGAATAATAATAACAACAATGAAAAAGGTTTGATGATCTAATTCAAAAGTTCTTAAACGAAGAACGAACAAGAGGAACAATCCCAAACTTTTACCCGGAAAATCAAAAGGAACTAACAATCAAAAACATGTGTGTGGCTATATCTAAAAACCCATATGAAGTGTTTAGCCACACATGATTAATTCAACAACAATAATGGAAATTGAAGAACAAAACATGGTAAAAACTTCCCTTGTAAATGCCGAAATCGAACTCCCGATGAAGATTTGATGATCTTCTTACAAGAATTCACAACAAAATGATACAAGGAATTAATATTTTTCACAAAAGTATTTTTCACTCCAAGAACATACAAGGAAGATGATGAAATAATCTCACTTAATCCTCACTTTTTGGTGTTTTCTCCCTCAATCTTGTGTTTTTCACCCAAGAATATCTTCCACAAGATAAGTGTGTCCTCAAATAGGGTCTCAACAATTTGTTTTATATGCAAAAAAATCAAGACAAAGGCTTAAAGGTGTGCAAAAATATCAAGAAAAGTGACATGAACCGAAAAGTGACACGGCCTGTGTTCTGGGACACGGCCGTGTCGAACTACGCAGGATAAACAAAAAGGGTTCTGTACTAAGGCTCAGCCGTGTCCCATGACACGGTCGTGTTGTACTGCGCCAGAAAGTAAAAATTGGCCGATCGTGACTCGGTCGTATCCCAAAAGGCACGGTCGAGTTGTTCTCATCCGGAAAATGCAATTCTCGCTGGAATGAGACCCGGCCGTGTCCTGTGACACGACCGAGTTACCTAACGTGGCTCGAGTCGCCTGGTGCAGCCAAGTCGAGTTTTTGGTCTTCTTCGGCTTGATTCTTCGTTCATGTATCAATACACCTCGGATTTTAGCATATGATATACCGTTTCGAAGCTAATTTCACGAGGAATTTATATCAAAGGAGAATACATCTCAATTCGGAGTGGAGATTCTGGGATTTAGGAGATTTGACCGATACTGCTTAAATCTTTCGTCGTTTTAGACCCTGTTTTAGCTTTTGATCGTCATAGACTCCAATATTAGCTATGAAATTGCATATTTCACCACAATCTTCGCTTGGATACCTATAAATTAAAAGCACAACATACCACGCATAAAAGAGAACAAAAATACTAAAAAGCAAACAAAAATACGACTAGAAAGAACAGAATGAGTTGATCAACAAGCGACTCATCAGATCGCCTTGGCGGCCGTCTCCATATGGAATTCTACGGAGGATCCTCCCCGGGCGGTCGAAGTCCCGGCGGCAGAGGTAGTGCCCATTCCGTACGATGAAGGTACTCCAGACATTTTCGAAAAGAAGAGGAGAAAATGAGTGTTTTCTTACCAAGGGATGAATCGATCGACGATCGACAGTCAAAGATTCAGTAAATTCTTCGGCAAATATTCTTCTTCTCTAACAAAAGCGCGTAAGGGTCTTAACACTGCAACCCTGCGCCTTTTTATAGGAGATGACAGAGACTTCCGTGCAAATATGGAGAATCTCAGGGGTCGGAGTGCAACCGTCGCAATTAATGCCTCCCTTGAAACCCGCGACACGTCGTTTCAAGGACACGCCAGACGAGGAGTCATAACTAACTGTCGGTCTCCCCCTACAGGAACCCGACACGTGCCCCGGAGACTTTTCCTCGATCGCTGTTATTTCCCGCTCATTTCAGCGACCGACCAGGTCGTCCAAGTTCAAAACCAATCCGCTCAAAGACGATCGCCAGTTCCGTAAAATACCCAGTCACTCGTCAAAGTTCAGCGATCGCCAGTAGAACCACCTCACCCCACGTTTCCAACATCGGATCAAGATGGGTGGCAATTGTTGTGCGGCGATTTATACGCCTCGACGGCGATCGATATAAGGGCCGAGCGACCGGGTCCACAACCAAACAAGCTACGGCGAACTTGTCAGAACAAAGGTAACAGTCCGTCTTTGAGTATCTAGCGATCGACTCCCAAGGCGATCGCCTTTTGGCACCTAGCGATCGACTCTGGTGCCCGACCTAGGACGACCGTCCTGTGCCACGAACAAGACCTTCGTCCGTCAAAGTCTACGAAGACTGGATCTCAAAGCAGCGCCCATGTGAAGATCCGCGAAAGGCGCCACATAACATGGATCGTTGACCACAGCCTGTCACCACCTTCTCACCTACCGACAGACCCGCCGAAAGATACAAGGTGGGACCTCCCGGGACAGCGACTCAAGACGCGTGCAGACTTCTCTTTGGTCCACACAGCTGGCTGCCAGCAGCAGCCACGGACTTTAAGGAGACCAACCCATGTTCTCAAAGACGATCGCCCGCTTATTATAATACAGTAGAGGCGATCGCCCAGCATCTCCCAGTCCTATAAATAGAGAACCTCCAGCAACTGGAGAAAGGTTGGTAATTCATTCCAAAAAACACTCACAAAGGTTCCTCTCAATTGCCAACAACGTGAAGAATACATACACACTTTCAGGCTCTCGGCTTCCTCTCTGGAATCTATCTCTGGATTTCTCTCTCAGCACCTCTCAACCAGAAGACGGTCGGAAGAGGCAAGAACTCCTTACAGTACAGATTCAAAGAGACTCGCAAGCCTAGGAGCTCAGACATACAGCTAATATAAACCGTGAGAGACCGTCGATTTCTCACGGTCGTCACAGCACCCCATCGTTGTTACAAGAACTCACAAAGCATCATATCTGGTTCTTCCGGCAATCTTCACACTCCATAGCTAAGATAACTAGGGTCTTTACACTCATTGTAATTGTACTCTAACATTAATATTTGTACTCCAAAGTATTTGTATTAATAATATCTCGTGAGAGCATTCAAGTCCGGGACTAACAACCCCGGCAAATCTTGTGTTATTTACTTTCCCCATGGAAGTGCTCTCGCACCTTGTTTGCTACTCATCCATTCCAGCAATATCTATCTCCGGATAATATTTTGGGTAGCAACATACATATCATATAAAATGAATATTTTATTTTGTTATGTTTTATTTTGTGATGTTTTATGCAAATAACTAATCGTATTAACTGATATGTGAAATTTGGTTTAACTAGCTGGTTGTATTATCTGTTTCTATATGGTTATTTGGTAAATAGATGATAGATGATAAATGTTTGATTGTGAAAAATGAATAATAAGAGTATTAAAATATTTATTTAGTTAATAATTGTAATAAATATGGATAAAACAATATTATAAGATTCTTAGTTGAAATTTGCCATAATTCAAAATTACTGCAAATAGATATACCTTAATAGAAGTTGAGACATTAAATTTGTTGTATTTAATGTTCATATGTCAAATGATAAATATATTTGAAACTCTTATAATAAGTTGTAAATTTGGTTATTTCAGGACAAAATTATCATTTTGAATCAAGTTAACAATTCTTACAGGCAAAAGCTCATCTATCCAACTTTTTCCATATAAATACCTTGGACTAAAAAAGCTTGTTGCGACCTGTATTTCACATTTCAAGTAATTAGTTATTTTATAAATTCAAACGAATTCAGATAATTAGCAGTACATTTCAAGTAATTAGTTATTTTATAAATTCAAACGAATTCAGATAATTAGCAGGTATTACTGTGCGATTTTGGAACGGAATGATTAGTAAAATCAATTTTAGACTGGGTTTGAGAAGAGTACGAGTATTTAAATTCTAAACGAATTTTCGTCAATTTTATTACTTCAAAATTAACAATTAAAATTTAATTGTCGATCTTCATCGTTTATATTATTATTCTTGATGTTTATATTTTAATGTTCGGGTTTTTATCAAGATGGATAACTAATTATTATAACAACTTATATTTAATCGTTTAGATATATGCTATATGAGTTTGAGATGAGAACGGATAGCAAAATTACCTTTCAATCTGATTTAGTACGGGTATATAAATTTAGAAGGGGTTTGAGTGACTGAACCTTATATTCATTGTTTCAGGTATTACTATACGATTTGAGTAGGTAGTAAAGTCACCAGATAATTAAGTCTGGGATGGGTACGTGTATATAAATTCTAAACGGATTTTGTTGTTCGAACCCTAACATTTTATTTCGATTCACCGCCGTTCGCCGTAGTAAATGATTTTAGGTGATTGAATCCTTACTAAAAATTAATTTATTTATTATGCTTAAATTTACAAAATATAATATAATATAATTTCCCGTCGAATTTCCATAAATTAAATATTAATTAATATTAACATGATGGAGGAAAGATAAGTCTCGCATGGAAATCCATTAGGTACAAAATACACACCTGCTTCCAAATTGTCACAACGTCAAAAGGAGTTTTGCAATCAGACAAAGAGGGTCTCAAGAAAAAGGTCGAATACTTTGTATTAGCCAAAAGAACGTTAGGGTTTTATCATCTGTTCGATACCCAATGTCGACGCCGGACAGCCCCAAAAGTGGCGACTCTGATTCTGAAATTGAGAACATTCAGAACGCTAATCTTGATTCTACTTCCGATGCACTGGGCACAACCAATCCGTCGAGCCCCTCCGTTCTTTGCCTCACCAGTTCTGCCAGTGACTCCGCCGCCGGTGCTTTAATAGGCTCGATTGTTGGTTTTGGTGACATCTCGTCTTCGTCCATTTATTTTTATTTTTCCACTTGTCTGATTATTACTTTTCTTTGTTGGCTGTTGAAATTAATGGTAATGTCCTTTTGCATTCTGTTTTTTTCCCTTCTAGATTCGATGATAAAATTTTCCTTTACGATAGCTTGACTGTTGCCTTGTGCTAACATCGTTATCTTGTGTGATTTTTTTTCTTTTTTTTTTCTTTTCAGAATTCAGATATTGAGTGGAATCCTTTTTTTCTTTTAAAGCTCTATTGTGCACTTTTAATTATTAGGTAGCATAAACTAATCATCATCAACATCAACTGAACCTTAATCCCAATCATGTTGGTGTCGATGGCATGAAAATTATAGTGTCAACTAATTGTCTAAATTTAGTTTAACACTATAAGTTCATGGAAAAAAACAAGTGCATGAGAAGTTACTTGCAGCTTTATTTGAATTTGTGTCTTACCTGTGATTGAGACTCTATCGTCCAATTTTAAGTGAAATCACGATTTCGATGTATTAGGTGACATGCTCTGTACTGTGATTTCAGAAAATTTGTTATGCTCATAATTTTACCTGGATATGAAATTTAATTTATAGAAAATTTACCTTTGCGATATTTTGTATTTCAGGTACTGGATTGGTTGCAAAGAAGGGATTTAAAGGTTCCTTTGTAGAAGCAGGATCCACGGCCAAGGTATGGATATAGGGGTTGAGATTACCTGTCCCATTTTCCATGTCGCATTCCATATTCCATGTTCCCGTCCAACAAGCAATCGCCAACTCATTTTTTTTTATAAGATGAACAAAATAAAAAAATTGAATAAATAAGAATTGGGTGATAACTGATATGTCAACTACTCATTGGATGGGACAAGGAACGTGACATGAAAAATAGGACAAGTGATATCAACCCATGTATATAGTACTCCTGACCTACCATGTGATCGCTTGATATGGATAGTGGTTTTTGATATCATCTGTAATGCTGGACTTCTTAATTTTACCTCATTCTTGCAGACATTTGCAGTTTTATCTGGAGTGCACAGTTTGGTTTCCTGCTTTTTGAAGAGATTACGGGGGAAAGATGATGGTACTTTTATTTATTACAGGAAAATTTGAAATGTTTTTCTTTGCAACAAGCGGCTTTTCTATCCAACACTTCTCTTTCTCTCTCTGATATGCTACTAACTTTTTATAATTATTGTTTCAGGGTTTTAATTTAAGAAATTATATAAGTCTGGCCCATGGGCTTAGTTGCCTAGGGTTTACGTTGGGGTTAGGTTATTAAGTCGATTTATATTGTCCTTGTGTCTCCAAGTTAGATTATCCTTTGACCAACTAGATATTGAGTCGAATTCGGCTTGGAACTCGACCTGTTGGCTTGAGACGGGATTTATCGCGTTGTTTGTGGTTTCTTTTCTTCGTCCGCAATGTAGTGTTTTTGTTTATTGTTCATGTTCTTGTTTAATTCTTGTTGATTCGGGTGTTGGAATCTCTTGCCTCTAACAATTGGTTCGACCTGTCTGATATCATGACAAGAAGTGATGCTCGTGTGGAACCCCTACAGACAGATGTTCTAAGAAGCACGGGTGCGGGGGTGCGGGTGCGGGTACGTAGTGCGGGGATACGGGGATTCGCTAAATTTGAAAATATGGGGATTCGGGTGCGGGGGATACGGCATATATAAAAATATTATAAAAATATATATATTAATAATTTTATATTTTTATTTTTTACCGATCGAACAGAATAAAATTATAAATTAATAATTTTTTATTTTTATTTTTTACCGATCGAACAGAGTAAATTAGTAAGTTAATATTTTTATTTTTTTACCAATCGAAGTGATAACATAACAGATAACACTGGTGTATACACAGAAGCACAAAAGTGATAACATAACACTAATAATATACAAACAGTTATATATATATATATATATATACTGGAAAGCTGCGTAGGGAAGACAAGCAACGCAGGGAAGACAGATCGCATCGCAGGAGAAGAACCAGAAGAGAAGACAGATCGAAGCATACCCGGATCGAAGAGACGAAACCGCCGTTGATGGTCGCCGCCGATGGATATGGGTCGATGGGTCGCCGTCGATGGAGATGGGTCGATGGGGTCGCCGCCTTCAAGACTGAAGACTTCAATTCAATTAATTGATTAAGCTTCAATTAAGGTAAACCCGTTTTATTAAAGTCTTCAATTAATTGACCCTAAAATTACAGTCTATACCCCTCCCGCACCCCCTCTCCCGTACCCCCCCGCACCCCTGCTTGAAAATACGGGGATACGCCACCCGGCGCACCCCGCCGCACCCCCGCACCCCTACGTATCCCCTACGCAGTACGCGGGGTATGTTAAGAATCCCTGTTTTCCAGCAGATGTTGTTACGCTAGTGAAGGGATTGGATACGCTCGATAAGAAGGTCGAGTGTATCGCCTCTTATCTTGGAGGGCGCATGGACGAAGTCCAGTCGATGCTATGTCGATAAAGGGCTCGCTCCGGATGGGAACACTTCATCAGACGCTGGTCCTCAAATTTCAGTCAGGGCGCATCCCACAGGTCCCAACACCGGGTAAGTTGGAGTTACCAGGTTTTGAGGGCGACAACCCTTCGGCCTGGATTTCAAAATCCGATCAATTCTTCCGCATGAATGATACTCCAGAGGAGATAAAAATTGAATTTGCTCTCACTGTCATGTAAGGTACGACACTCTAATAGTTGCAGTGGGTCCTGATTCGTTTTTCGCCCCTGTGCTGGCGGAAGTTCATCCTGGAGCTGCTCCATCATTATGGGGACGATTCTCGTGTTAACATATGCGAAGGTTTAGCGGCTACCCACCAAACTACATCTATTGATGATTACATCGACTTGTTTATTTCTCGAACTAGATGTTCTCCGGTGCGATGCACCGCATAAGATATTCTCTTATTAGAAAATAATTTCTCGATCTCTAAATTTATTTTTGATGATTTTCTATATGAGTATCATATTAGCGTAATATTAATAAAAGTCTTATTGAGTATATTATGGGGTGTAATATAATTCAAGAAAGAGTACCACATTAGCGGAGTGTTGAGTCAATTAGTGTCCATTACATCTGGACATACCGAAAAAAAGTAGGAACAAATTTTAGGGACGAAAGTAATATGTGATCAAGTCTTAATATATGTGTGTGTGTGCAGTGTATGTTTTATTATTTTTAGTTATTATAATTAAATAAATATCATAATTTATTTTTTATGTAAGCAATAAATGAGTTAATATATTTTTATTTTGTATCAATTAATTTTACTGAAAATATATTTATATTTTTTCTAATATAATTTATTTGTGCAATCGGTCATTATTGTAAATCCATCAAATTTATTATATTCATATGGATGTCTAGTTGAAAATTGTGATATAAAAATTAATTTGATATATTTTTCATTAAAAATAAACTTGATTTAAAAAATTATAAACATTTAAAATTTTAAGTTAAAAAAATAAAGGAAGGATTTTTTTATTGGTAGATGAGTGTAAGTTGTGGAATAAAACTCCCACAATACATATCTAGAATTTTTTTTTTTTTTGGAAATTTAAGAATACATCTCTATATATAAACTTTATTTTAAAATAAAAAATAAAAAAACTTACAAAGTGACATGTGTCACGACTCTCTTTTAATAGAAGTATAGATGGCATCGATAACCAACCTATTTGACTCCATTTCTCTCGTGTTCTTGAATGGGCTTCGTGATGACATTCGTTTTCGCATTCGCTCTAAAGACGGGAAGGAAATCTGTGCTACCATGCATAGAACTCTTTATCAGCCGCAGGTCCTCAAATTTCAGTGGCGAACGTTGACTCAGGGCGCATTCCACATGCCCCAACATCGGCTAAACTGGAGTTACTGGGTTTTAAGGGCAACAACCCTTCGACCTGGATTTCAATGGCCGAGCAATTATTCCGCTTGAATAATACGCCGAAGGAGATGAAAACTGAATCTGCTCTCACCGCCATGGATGGTACGGCACTCCAGTAGTTGCAATGGCTCTTAACTCGTTTTCCGACCATGGGTTGGTGGAAATTCACCGTGGAACTGCTCCAACCTTATGGGGATGATCTTTGTGCTAACCCATTCGAAGCCTTGGCGGTTACCCGCCAAAATGCATCTGTTCATGGATATGTTGACTTGTTTATTTCTTGAATGGCGTCGGTGACAAACCTATCCGACTCCATTGCTCTTGGGTTGTTCTTGAATGGGATTCTTGATGACATTAATTCAGTATTCCTTCTAAAGGCGCTAAGGAAATCTATGCTACCCATAGTTGGCGAAAGGTGCACCAAGGCGATACGAGCTTCTATCGCCTCAGGCGTAAGACGCAAGGCGAGGCCGCACCTGACAGAGGCGAGGCGCGTGCCTGACGAAGGTGAGGTGCACAAAAAATAAAAATAAACTAAATTAAATTATAAATCCTAAAAACATATGATGACAAGAAAATATTACTATCCACAAAAAAAATTAATAATTAACAAAATATAAAGTGTCAAAAAAATAAAAACAACGTTAAAATGTTCCAAAAAAACAAAACAAAAACAAAAAGGTGATCTAATACAGGCGCGCCTATGCGCATCAAAGTCCAAAAAGGTGCACCGTGGCGCTCCCAGCCACACGCCTGAGGGCTTAAAAAGCGATTTGCCTCTTTATGTGCGCGCATTGCACCTCAGGCGTGCCTTTAACAACTATTGTGCTACCATGCAGTTACCTCGCTAGATTGAACTCGAATTGGAGTTAAGCCAACCACAACATTCTTCTCCGCCCCGACCTTTACCTTCCAAGGGCCAACCTCAATTCAGCAGCGACTGTTCTT
Source organism: Orobanche coerulescens (assembly GCA_033398695.1). Taxonomy (NCBI): domain Eukaryota; kingdom Viridiplantae; phylum Streptophyta; class Magnoliopsida; order Lamiales; family Orobanchaceae; genus Orobanche; species Orobanche coerulescens. The sequence continues at coordinate 136,556,077 of CM065814.1, read as the reverse complement.
CTCCGGCCACAGGACACCAGCGATCAGAGCGTAGCCTTGCCCCTATATCAGCCCCTACAAATTTGTGCAACCAGATTCTAAGAGTTATTTGGGGGACGACTTTGTCGGTCACCTTACTACTGAATCTGCCGGGGATTCAGCGCTGCCTCAGTATCGCTCTATTCATATGTCACGCATGTAGTGTATGAACCTATACCCAATGGGGTTGTGTTGCAAGTGCCGTGAACCCTATTCGCCGCTGCACGTTTGTGCAAATAATCTATGCAGGTCTTGCTCATTCCGGACGGGGAAGTTAAGGATGATTCAGGAGAATCCAGATTCCCTAGAGTGGAGCAGTACATGGGTGGATGAGGTTCCGATCCCGTGTTCCTCACTTCAGCTTTTAGGACGATGGAATTGATACGCTAGTAGTTTTATAATTATTGTTTTAGGGTTCTAATTTAAGTTATTGTATAAGTTTGGCCCATGAGCTTAGTTGCTTAAGGCTTAAATTAGGGTTAGGTTATTAAGTCTATTTATATTGTCCTTGTCTCCTAGTTAAATTACCTTTTGATCAACTATATTGAATCGGCTTCGGCTTGGAACTCGGCCTTTTGGCTTGGGACCGGATTTATACTGTTGTTTTTGGTTTCTTTTGTTTGCAATATAGCATTTTGTTTCTTGTTCTTGTTCTTGTTCTTGTTGATTTGGGTGTTGGAATCCCTTGTCTCTTAACACTTCGCTCGACAGTCATCAATGTGGGGGTAGCTGGATGTTGTACTGGTCTTGCTCTAGGCTTCCCAGGTATTCCCTCTCTATATTCTTTTTTTATAGGACCGAATATCTTAGATTGCAGTATTTTACATGCCTGCCGATGGCCTTTCATATGCCTCGGGAGCTTGTAATATTAAGCACCTGGTTGAGCATGTAAGTAGTTGGAAAACATTTTATAAGTTGTTTGAGAGCTTATAAGCTCTCTACCTCCTGGAGCTTATATTAGCTGTTCTTGAAAGAAGATGGGATAATTCATTCCCCCACACTCCAAAAAAAAGATCTTATTTTGATATTTTCAAATAATTTTGACTATTTTCAATTAGGTATATTGATATGAATAACATCTTAGAATATTGAAGGTTTTGAATATGCGGATAAATCAATTTTACAATGCTCTGTTTAATATTTATTTTAATTTTCCCTAGGCGCTCCGCTGGATCTACTTAAAAACTGTCTCACATTTGCGACATTCTCACTTCTAGTGGAAGGTCTCAGCAAGCAACAACCGGCACTTGCCTTGCGATTTTCCACCACGAGCGTCCGCAAGGAGCACCTTGGTCTCCTTCCTCCTTTGACATTTCCCCTACCGAACGAACTGAAGGAGTCGTTTTCATCATTTTGCCGGTCTATAAGAAAATGACACACTATGGTGTGGTCAACTGGTAATGCCATCTTGTAATGTGTTTTTTATTTTCCTTTTTTTTTTTTTTTGGAGAAAAGTTAACTATGGAACTCTTGTTTTGATCTCTTATTATTGTATGCTTAGATTCAATTAAAGATATGTACAATATCAACTTACACAGACATTAAGCTAAAGACTACATCAATTAGCTTGGCATTATAAATTGAACGTATCAGACGAAAACCCCTTCTCCATATGCTACTACCAAAAACTAACAAATTGCTCTTCTTTAAAAAAATCATTTGTCAAGTATTATATTTACTAATTTTGATATTCATTTGCTCAGACAATAATAATCACTGCCGATATTTAATTATTGTTTCACTAAATTTCTGTTGTGTCAGTTTTTATTATTATCATAATAGTGTGTATTTTGTCGAAACTCGACGAAAAATTGCCTTATGTTCTAATTTGAAAATAGAAACTTGTAAGATAATTTAATATTTAGTTAGAGTTCACACACTCGTAATCGTTCATTGAGCACGATGACTAACCATAATGATGAGGCCTAATGTTCAGCCATCTCGACTCATTTAGCATTTATATATTTGTTTCCCCCGAACATGATTAAAGTGTGATTAGTGACCATTATTGTCTCGAATTTGTATTAATACCCGAAATGATGAGACTAATGAGGGTGTATTGGATTAAGATTCTGTTGGATTTTTTTTCGGAGGTATTCAATCCGGATTTTGAAAAGTTTTTAAAATTTTTGAGGTATTCAAAATTTCATAGATTTTTAAAGATTTTAAAACTTCATGTATTTTATAGAATTTTCATTGAAAAATACAAAGAGGAAAAATCCTTCAGAAATTTTGCCTCATTACATGAGATTTTGATGGATTTTTCCACCTTTCTTCGATCCTCCCCTCTGACATCCACATTTGAAGCTTCCGATCCCCAATCAATTAGACACAATTTCTTTATCTGTTTTAATTTCTTATTTTCATATTGGAATTCATTTATTATTATTATTATTATTATTATTATTATTTTTTTTTTTTTATTATTTTTTTTTTAGTATTATTATTATTATTTATTTTATTATTATTATTTATTATTATGATTGATTATGATTTATTATTATTATTAGTATTATTTGAGGCTAGCTGGTTCGTGTTTCATGACTTGAGCTATTTCACATTCCTACAAAGTAGATAAAAATCCTTGTAATTCAATCACAAAAAGTCTGTTAAACTCTGCGCGGAGTCTGTGGAATTAAATAATCCACAAAAATCCATAGATTTTTTAAACTACAAAGAAATCTCACAGATTCCACCATCAATACACCCCGTTAAGGTTCAATCATCCGCCCCAAACTTGATTAAGAAGGGATTTTACTCTTTATTTCCGTTCCAAACCCACATAATAATACCCACTAAAAATCCATATACATTTATAAAATCTCTAAAAATTAGTAAATAGTCAATATCAACCATAAACAGTATAAGTGATAAAAGAATAAGAATTAAGTTCCAATTAGAAAACTTATAACTTATAACATATAGATGTATGAGTTAATACACTATTTTAGTCACTTGGCCATAGTCAATGACAATATTTGTCAAGGGACTTAGTTTGTACAAATTCTAGCAAAAAAGGACATGATTGGATCAATATACCCTTACTTTTCAATAAAACTAACCCATTTTATCTCTCTCCTTATTTTTTCTGGATTTCTGGGTTACGACGTATGTATTTCGTACCGTTTCGTTACCATGTGTTGTTTATCTTTTGTGTTATTGTATCGTAACTTCGTATCTTATTTACCGTGTTGGAATATTGTACACGAGATACCAGTAAGCGGATACGATATTTGTTTTTCGTTACATTCGTTACATTACCCGATTAATAATTGATCATTTATTATTTGTTTTTCGTTACGTTTTGTTACGTTCGTTACCAATATAGTAACATGTTAAGTTTAAATAGTACACTTGGTAAGAAGTTACAATTTCTTACCAATATACCAGAACCCCATTAAGACAAATACTAATTCGTAGCTGGAAATAGTTACGGTTACACTAATACGAAGTTAATAATTCGTAACTTCGTACTAGTTACACTTAGTAAGAAGTTACAATTTCTTACCAATATACCAGAACCCCCATTAAAACAGATACTAATTCGTAGCTGAAAATAGTTACGGTTACACTAATACGAAGTCATTAATTCGTAACTTCGTACTAGTTACACTTGGTAAGAAGTTACAATTTCTTACCAATATACCAGAGTGTAAACATTGACACCCTTACTAATTCGTAGCTGGAAATAGTTACACTAATACAGTCATTAATTCGTAACTTCGTACTAGTTACACTTGGTAAGAAGTTACAATTTCTTACCAATCGTAACAGTTACGAATTCGTAACATGTATACCAAATCTCAAATACAAAAATTTCAAATCGGCACAAATGTGTTATGAAATTCGAATTTGGTAACTTCATACTGATACGAAATGATAAAATCTTAACAGAAAATCAAGGCATAGTGATACGAAATGACAATATTGTAACATGATAACCCAGTACGAAATGAATAAATGGTAACAACTGTAAATTCGTAACCACGTATGCAAACATGCGAAAAACTAGATCTAAAACACCAATACATACAAATTGATCGGAAATCACCCCAAATATACCACGAATCACCAGAAATCATATGAAAACTTGTAAATCATCAAAAACAAATACGAAAATAACATTATTTCAAGCTAGATCTATGATTTTTCTAGAGAGTGAAAGTTGGAGAAAGAGAAATAAAATCGAAAGAGAGAGTAGGGAAGATTCGGAGCTGCTGGCGGTCGTCGGACAGGAAAGACCGGAGCTCCGACGAAGTCGGCGCTGGAAGGAGCTAGGGTTCCGGTGCAACGGCGCGGCAATGGTGTTGGATCTACGGGCGGTGCAACTTCAGCAGTGGCGGAAAGAACTATAACTCCGACGAAGTTGGCTCCGGAAATAGCTAGATTCCGGCGAGATCTGGAGATGGTTGTGAGGGAGGGGGGTGGATGGGTGGCGCGGGTGGGAGGGAGGGTGAGAGAGAGGAGAGAGAAGAGAGAGAAAATGTAAAATGAGAAAGAGAGAGAAAGTCAGGCGTGGGGAGGGGGGAATGAGTGAGAGAGAGAGAGGAGGAGAAATAAAGGAGGTCAGAGGTAAATTGGTCCAAATTTGTTCTTTTTGGCTAAAATTTGTACAAACTAAGTTCAATGACAAATATTAAAATTTACTAAGTTATTTGGCTACTCCGTGTCTTCTCTCGTCATGTATTCCTTCTAAACTTGGTTAAAAAATAATTTTACTATCTATTCTCGCCTCAAATCCTTACACTAATATTTGTTATTACCGAAATCCATTTAAAATTATGAGGTGTCGAAGTAACTAAATACCACATTCGTTCGGTTTTTATGGCGACAATTTTTCATGGAATTCGATGTATAATTTTAACCATTAATGTCTGTAATTATGTATTAGAAAAAATTACAAAATAGCATTTTAAAAATGTATATTAAAATAAATTCAACACCTTACATTCTAAGATTTACTTCTTTAAAGTTTCACAAGAAAATTCCAAATATATATATATATATATATCCACACTCATTGTTAAAGCTACAAATAGCTATAACCGATCTAATAATTCAGATCGTCCATTTAATAAAACAGTCGATTCGAATCTTTTCTCTACACTTTATGTGTACGATTTTTGTGCTTAACATTATCCACGCTTTACATATTTATCTGCATGAATTATTGACCAACATATGTATCAAGAGGGTCTGCTTTCATTATTTAGTTTTAATATGTAGTGTAATATTTTTTTTTTATTGAGGGAGAGACGAGAAACTCCCCCATCTGTATCAGAGGTTCCTTGACCAGACGGGTGTTAAATCGAGATGCAAGACTAAATGGCACTGCAGTGAGAAGACCAACGAGATATTTAACCCAAAGAACAAACCTTGCAATATTTCAGCAAAGTATTGTCACCACACGGATTCGAACCTGCGATGTCGGAGTATTTTCACCCCAATCACCTTGCAACTTACCATCAATATATGTAGTGTAATATTAATAAGATTGCAAGTGGTTGGCTATTTTTAATGGACTCTTTTATTTTTATATTAAGTGTCGTTTTATTTTTTGCATGTTCAAATGTGATAATAAGTTATTTCTCAAAATATAATGATGAAAATACTAAAAATTACAGTCATTTGTTCATTTTAGTTGCAACACTTCAATATCTTGCACTGTTTATATACTTAGTTTTCGATTGTATTATTTTGGACTAATATTAAGATGTTGGCTCTACCTCAATGTAAATATTAAAATATTAATATTTTATAGATTTTATTAACATAAATATATATATTAATGCTCAGAGGTTATACATTGAACTATGTTTTTTCTAATATTGCACCTATTAGTGAATAGTGAATAGAGGTAGTATATTTTAAAGAAAAACTAAAGCTAATCCACCAATATATTTTTTGAAAATTTTATGGTTTTTTAAGAATAGATATATGGTCAAAATTCCACCTGAAAAATAAAATAAAAATTAATATGGAAAGAGGAACATATTCAGAGATACTGTTTTTTTTTTTAAGAAAAATGATCAATAACTATATTTTTGCAGTTTTCTTCCCTGAAAGATTGATATCTTATTGATTTTTACCAAAATATATGATTTTTTTCTAAAATATTTTTTGAACAACTTTGGGATATATATTTTTTTTTCTTCGTAAAAAAAAAAACTAATTATATGATTTTCTTGATGTTGTTCATACTAATTTGAGCCAAATTTTCCTTCTTTATGGTTTTCCGAAAATATTTGATTTTTTCGATAGATCTGGTGAGAGATCGTGAACGTACTTTCTCAATTGCGAGGCGTGAAAAATATCGTATACCGAGAATTCTGGTGGTAACGCCAAACGATACGCCAAATCTCCAATTCGGTCGAGGATCTCAAATGGTCCGACATATCTTGGTCTCAATTTGTTCCTCGATCCGAACCGAGTAACTCCTTTAGTCGGGGCTACTTTTAAGAAGACCTTTTCTCCAACATTAAACTCAAGATCCTTCCTTCGCTTGTCGGCATAAGACTTCCAGTCGCACTGTGATGATGGCAAAGTAGTGATACTGTAGACAAACGATGACTCAATCGACCCAAAAGACCGACAGCCGAGGTTTCCATAGACCTAAGCTCTGATACCATATTTTGTAACACCCCCAAGTTATTCAGGGTATATTACAGCGCCGTGAACCCCGCCGTGGGACCCACAAGGCTAATCATACGCGGAACTATAAAACTTGACTAAGGAGGTCCAAATACAATGAAATGAAGGAAAAAACAAATGGTATTCAAACCATAACCAATGTATCCAAATACATTACAACACCAATCAATACATCGGAAACATAGACCGGAACATCAAGGAAACTGAAACACAATACTCGAGTATTCAATAACCATTCCAATACAACAACACTGAATGGAGGAACACAAAATATAACCGGAAATAAGACACAGTATCACGCTTTCCCATCATCTTCATGCCGACCCAATACCTGCCTGTCCGCTCTCCTCGAACCTGAAATACATAAAAAGTATTTCCCCCATAAAGGGGTTAGCCGTCGAATAGCTTGTGTAAGTATATCGAATATGAAATACAATACTCCTCAACAATAAAGTAAAAGTAACCGTCAATTCATCATTTCAAGACTAGTATTCCGGAATAACTAAATCTCATAGCATCACATCAGTATATACTTGATCAACCGTGGAACCGCACCAGAGGCTACAGAACCCTCAGAGGACCCGTCGGTCCGTCCCAGAGTGGTTAACCCAAATTATCCGTGGAATCGCACCATAGGCTACGAAACCCTCAGAGGACCCGTCGGCCCGTCCCATAGTGGATATAAACAATCATGCCATTCATATATCTTACTTTCAAAGTCGAGAACGTACAATCATAAATATATACTTGCCTTTGAGACATCGAGAAATCGAACGGAAAAGAGTATAAGTTTGGTAGGTCCAAGAACGCACTTCCGGTACCTAAACGATTCGCAAGGGATATGATAATCAATAATCCATACTCATAACTCACGAAGAAACTCCCGAAACCCGCCTACGATTCACGAAACTACAATGGTAAACAACTAAAGGTTGGAAAATCACCCAAACCTTCACAAGTCCAAATGCACAAACCAACCCGAAAAATCGTAAGGGAAACATAGATAAGGGGTAGATAAATCATAATCTCAAGGTTCTCAAGCTCCAAAACAGATAAATCGGACGAATCTAAGAAAAACCCCAAAATTCCCAAAATTAGGGTTCTAAGGATTTTTACCTTGATTTAGAAGATAAAATAGATTAGATGTTGTGAAATCTTTGTTATCCAACCAAAGATGTTGATATCTGAAGAAGGATCGCCTCCAAACTCCCCGAATTTCCAAAACCCGCTGCTCCCGATCGGAAATGTGGAAAAGATGAAAAGAATGACGAGTGCAGGTCAACTGTCCTATATATACTGTGCCCAGTCTAGCGCACGCTACGCCTCAATATTAGCGTGCGCTAGCGGGGTCACCGGGTAGTCCAGTGGCTTCTGCCAGCCTCATTAGCGTGCGTTAGGTATACCGTTGTGTGAGCTAATCGCCTACTCTTAGCGCGCGCTAGCCGATAGTTAGCGTGCGCTAACTGGGAATTGGTGTCCAGAAATTGGAGTCCAGAACCTACTGTCCTCTGCCATGTTCGAGTATTAGCGTGCACTGCTGTGATAGCTTAGCGTGCACTATCCAACACTTATAGCATGCGCTAGCCGAAGCCTAGCGTACGTTACCTGATAGTCCAGGCAGCCTGACAACCTCACTGCCTCTGCCGACCCATCTCGTTAGCGTGCGCTACAGACATGTTAGCGCGCGCTACTGACCACGAATAGCATGCGCTAGCTAACTCCTAGCGTGCGCTAACTGCTAGTCCAGAGAGCAGAATTAGTTACTGTCTCTGCCCTGTCTGGTCCCTTAGCGCGCGCTAAGGCTCAAAGCTAGCGTGTGCTACTGAAGACGAATTAGCGTGCGTTAGCCTAGGCCTAGCGTGCGCTATCCCTCAGACCCAGAACACTTCTGAAAGGTCTAAACAACTCGATCATGATCCAAACAAGGTACAACACTCTATAACAACATCGAAAACTTCACAAAGAGATTACAGAACGACAAAATAGGAAGAACGACAAGGTCAAACAGTCAATAAAAAGTACGGGTATTACATTCTCCCCCTCTAAAAAGAAGTTTCGTCCTGAAACTTAAGAAATAAAAGGTTCGGGGTACTCCGACCGCATCTTCTCTTCCATCTCCCAAGTCGCCTCCTCGACTCCATGTCTCGACCATTGCACTTTAACCAACGGAATGGTTTTATGTCGAAGTTCTTTCTCACGACGTTCAAGGATATTTACTGGTCTCTTCGGAAAGGTAATATCCTCGGCTACGTCAATCTCACTATAGTCGATAACATGACTCGGATCCGGCATGTACTTTCTCAACTGAGACACATGAAAAATACTATGGACGTGACTCAAAGCTGGAGGCAACGCCAAGCGATAATTTAAATCTCCAACCTTGTCCAAAATCTCGAAAGGTCCGATATACCTCGGACTAAGTTTCCCCTTTTTCCCGAAGCGGAAAACCACTCTGGTCGGCGACACCTTGAGTAGAACATGATCCACCACTTCGAACTCCAAAGGTTGACGACGAGTATCCGCATAAGATTTCTAACGACTCTGGGCAGTCAGCAACCGGTCCCGGATAATAGAAATCTTCTTCTTAGTCTCCATCAACATATCCGGCTCCGTTCCGATTAGTTCCGAAGCCTCGTCCCAACGTAATGGCAACCTACATCGCCTACCATAAAGTGCCTCGAACGGCGCCATTTTGATCGACGCATGTCAACTATTATTGTAGGCAAACTCAATCAACGGCAAATGAAGCTCCCAATCATTACTCCAGTCTAGGGCACAAGCCCGCAACATATCCTCCAACGTATGAATTGTCCTCTCCGTCTGACCGTCTGACTGAGGATGAAAGGACATGCTCAATCTCAACTCAGTACCTAAAGCCTGATGAACGGCCTGCCAAAAATACGATACGAAACGACCATCTCGATCAGAAACGATGGTCTTGGGGGCACCGTGCAATCTCACGATCATAGCTATAAAAGTTCGAGCTAATCTCTCTGGTCCCCAAGTATCCTTAATACCCAAGAAGTGTGCAGACTTGGTCAACCGATTGATGATTACCCAAATCATATTCATTCCGGCTCTAGTTCTCGGCATGCCAGTGATAAAATCCATAGAGATATCTTCCCACTTCCACTCGGGAATGGGGATCGGCTTCAACAGCCCCGCCGGTCGTTGATGTTCGATCTTGACTTGTTGACACGTCATGCACCGTAGTACAAATTCCATGACATCTTTCTTCATGTTATTCCAACCAAAAATTTCGCTTCAAGTCTTTGTACATCTTACTCGTTCCGGGGTGGATTGAGTAAGGCGTATCATGAGCTTCTCGGAGAATTCTCTGCCTCAACTCTAGATCATTCGGAACACAAAGCCTGTCCTGAAATCTCATAATACTGTCCTCATGGACCATAAAACCATGGGCTTTTCCTTTAATTACATCTCCCTTCAGTTGATAAATCATCGGGTCACTCCACAGTTTCCCTTTGATGTCATCAACCAAGGACTAAGTAATTTCGAGAGTGCACAATTGTACCTGTATTCTTTGAAGCTAAACTTCTATTCCTTGCTCGATTAAATCTTGACGAATCTTCGTCTGAGATGTAAGAACCTCGAGCATCTGGAGCGATGCCGATTTGTGGCTCAAAGCATCCGCGACGACATTGACTTTTCCTGGGTGGTAAAGAATTTCCAAATCGTAATCCTTTATCAATTCTAAACAACGTCTCTGTCTCATATTCAACTCTTTCTGACTGAAAATATACTTCAGGCTCTTGTGATCGGTATAAATCCGACACAGAGAACCATACAAATAGTGTCGCCAAATCTTGAGTGCGAAGATAATTGCGGCCAACTCCAAATCGTGAGTAGGATAGTTCATATCATACGGCTTCAGTTGTCGTGACGTGAAAGCTATCGTCTTATCATGTTTCATAAGCACACATCCAAGACCTTGACCCGAAGCGTCACTATAAACTGCAAATCCATCACTACCATGCGGTAAAGCTAGAATCGGCGCTGAGGTCAAACGTCTCTTCAGCTCATCGAAGCTCTGTTGTCTCTCAGCCGTCCAAACAAATTTTTCTGTCTTCTAGAGTAATTTCGTAAGCAGCCGAGTGAGTTTCGAGAACCCCTCGACGAACCGACGGTAATACCCAGCAAGGCCCAAAAAGCTACGAACTTCCTTAACATTTTTAGGCGGTGCCCAATCTAGCACTGTCTCAATCTTCTGCGGGTCTACACGAAACCCTTCGGCTGAAATCACATGGCCGAGAAACATAACTTCTTCCAACCAGAACTCACATTTCGAGAATTTTGCATAGAAGTGCTTGGTTCTCAAAATATCTAGTACCAAACGTAAGTGTCGGGCATGTTCCTCCTTATCTCGAGAATATATCAAAATGTCGTCAATAAAGACGACTACACACCTGTCGAGGTACTCGATGAATATCTTGTTCATTAACTGCATGAATACTGCCGGTGCATTAGTCAATCCAAAAGGCATAACTACAAATTCATAATGCCCGTATCTCGTCCGAAATGCAGTCTTCGGAACGTCGGACTCTTTCACCCTGAGTTGATAGTACCCTGATCTCAAATCAATTTTCGAGAAAACCGCAGCCCCCTGCAACTGATCAAATAAATCGTCTATACGAGGCAAAGGATACTTGTTCTTGATGGTCACTTTGTCCAGCTCCCGATAGTCGATGCATAAATGTAGTGAACCATCCTTCTTTCTCACAAAAAGAACAGGCACGTCCCAAGGCGAAGTGCTTGGTCTGATGTACCCTTTCTCCAATAATTCTCCTAGTTGATTCTTTAATTTTTGCATCTCGTAAGGTACCATACGATAAGGTGCCTTAGAAATCGGAGCCGCATCAGGCTCTAAATCCACAGAAAATTCTATCTCTCGATCTGGCGGTAATCCCGGGAGGTCGTCCGAGAAAACATCGGGATACTCATTAACAACCGGAATCGAAGAGAAATCGACTTCGTTCCCTTCCGTCTCCAAAGCATAACACCAATAGCCCGTGCAACCTTTATTCAAAAGTTTTACGGCCTTCATGGCGCTGATAAGCAACTTAGATTGGCCCGTTTTACATCCAAAAAATGAGTACTCGGATCCGTCTTCAGTCATCATGGTGATAATCTTAGTACGGTAATTCATAATCGCTTGGTGACTATCAAGCCAATCCTCGCCGAGGATCACATCCTCGCCTTCCATATCAACTACAATCAAATTCGATACCAATCTATACCGGCTATAATCACCGAAAAATCTCTAATCTCCCGGTTTCCCACAATTCTATCCCCGCTAGGTAGTTTCACAATGAAAGGATCGCAAGCAGTCATACAAGTTATATTCAAACGACGTACACACTTCAAGGAAATGAAAGAATGTGTAGCACCCGTATCAAAAAGTACACGAACTGGATGAGATAAAATGTGAATGGTACCTGAGTCCACCGCCGCGTCGGGTTCGTCTGTTCGATGCATCTCATAGATTCGTGGTTTTACCGAACCGACGCTAGAGTTTCCCCCTCCAGTGTTCTGACCCCGACCCCGGCCCCTGCCGTAACTCTGTTGAGACTGACCAAAAGATGGCCGCTGATTCATGCCTTGATCTAGTGGCGCTGGGGCGGAAGCCCGAGTGTCCAGAGTCTGATTTAGTTCGGAACAATAAGCCGCTCTATGTCCCATCTGTCCGCAAGTGTGACACTTCAAATGTGGGAAATTGCATTCCAAATTAACGTGGCCTGGACGACCACAATTATAGGAAGTCACTGGGCGAGCTGAGGTGCCCGGAGCAGAATGGTAACTCCTCTTTTCTTTAGCAGAACGTGACGACTGTCCGGCGGAACAGTTAGTCGTCTGAGGCCTCTGGAAGTTGCCACTCTTAGAGCCAAAAAAATTTCCTGCGATCTTCTGCTTCTTCGGTTATTCATTGGTATCGTTTTCGGGGCTTAACATGTCATGGGCCAAAGCCCTGTCCTGATATTCCTTCAACGTGGTGCAAGCAAATCCGGCCATGTACCGTCGTAAATCCATATTCATCCGCATATCAAAGTAATGGATCTTATCACGCTCGTTTCACACTTGATCCTTCACGTGGATCAATTGTTGGTTGTACTCCACGATTGCCTGCGAAACGGGTATGTTCTGCGGCTTAGCCTCGAAAAAGGCTCGGATTCGGCCTTCTTGCACTTGCCAAGGACAAAACTCGGCCTCCAAAAGCTCTTTAAACTCTTCCCACGTAGCAACATGATCCTGTGGCTTGATAACTTTCCACCACGTAGCGGCCTCCTTGGTGAGGAAATACTGAGCAATCGGTACTTTTCTCGCTTCGGGACAATCAACCGCTTCGAAAATTTTCTCTAACTCCGCTAGCCAATCCTCCCAACCTAACAGGCCTGTTGCACCGCCAAACTGTGGAGGGTGCATACGGATTACATTTTGAAGCAAGGCATCCGTTGTTGGGTTCGGATTGTTCAACTGAACGGCTTGGGCCAAAATGGTCATTTGGTTAGCCAATTGTTGAAGTACGTTCGTAACTCCAACATCAGCGGTGTTCCCCTGGCCAATCGACTAGTCATGCTGACTTTCGATGTCAGGATGCACCGAGTTAGATAGGCTGGGGTTGGTCGATCCCGCAACGGAACTGAGGGAAACGGCCGCGCCACGTCCTCGTCCACGTCCACGACCACGTCCATGACCTCGACCCCTACCAGCTGACATACTGAAGAATACACAAGGCACATAAGTACAATTCAATTGCACGTCATCGAAGTGACCGATTCTCAAAAATACCAAAATAGAATCAAAACGATTAAGGAAGCACTAGAAGAGTAAGAGGTCTTACAAGTACCGATCGCACTATGATGATGGCAAAGTAGTGATACTGTAGACAAACGATGACTCAATCGACCCAAAAGATCGACAACCTAGGTATCCATAGACCTAAGCTCTGATACCATATTCTATAACACCCCCAAGTTATTCAGGGTATATTACAGCACCGTGAACCCCGTCGTGGGACCCACAAGGATAATCATACGCGGAACTATAAAACTTGACCGAGGAGGTCCAAATACAATGAAATGAAGGACAAAACAAATGGTATTCAAACCATAACCAATGTATCCAAATACATTACAACACCAATCAATACCTCGACAACACAGGCCGGAACATCAAGGAAACTGAAACACAATACTTGAGTATTCAATAACCATTCCAGTACAACAACACTGAATGGAGGAACACAAAATATAATAGGAAATAAGGCACAGTATCACGCTTGCCCATCATCTTCATGCTGACCCGATACCTGCCTGTCCGCTCTCCTGGAACCTGAAATACATAAAAAGTATTTCCCCCATAAAGGGGTTAGCCGTCGAATAGCTAGTGCAAGTATATCGAATATGAAATACAATACTCCTCGATAATAAAGTAAAAGTAACTGTCAATTCATCATTTCAAGACTAGTATTCCGGAATAACTAAATCTCATAGCATCACATCAGTACATACATGATCAACCGTGGAACCGCACCAGAGGCTATGGAACCCTCAGAGGACCCGTCGGTCCGTCCCAGAGTGGTTAACCCAAATTATCCGTGGAATCGCACCATAGGCTACGAAACCCTCATAGGACCCGTCGGCCCATCCCAGAGTGGATATAAACAATCATGCCATTCATATATCTTACTTTCAAGGTCGAGAACGTACAATCATAAATATATACTTGCCTTTGAGACATCGAGAAATCGAACGGAAAAGAGTATAAGTTTGGTAGGTCCAAGAACGCACTTCCGGTACCTAAACGATTCGCATGGGATATGATAATCAATAATCCATACTCATAACTCACAAAGAAACTCCCGAAACCTGCCTACGATTCACGAAACTACAAGGGTAAACAACTAAAGGTTGGAAATCACCCAAACCTTCACAAGTCCAAACACGGCACAAACCAACCCGAAAAATCATAAGGGAAACATAGATACGGGGTAGATAAATCATAATCTCAAGGTTCTCAAGCTCAAAAACGGATAAATCGGACGAATCTAAGAAAACCCCCCAAATTCCCAAAATTAGGGTTCTAAGGATTTTTACCTTGATTTGGAAGATAAAATGGATTAGATGTTGTGAAATCTTTGTTATCCAACCAAAGATGTTGATATCTGAAGAAGGATCGCCTCCAAACTCCCCGAATCACCCAAAACCCGCTGCTCCCGATCGGAAATGTGAAAAAGATGATAAGAATGACGAGTGCAGGTCAACTGTCCTATATATACTGTGTCCAGTCTAGCGCACGCTACGCCTCAATATTAGCGTGCGCTAGCGGAGTCACCGGGTAGTCCAGTGGCTTTTGCCAGCCTCGCTAGCGTGCGTTAGGTATACCGTTGCGTGCGCTAATTGTATACTCTTAGCGAGCGCTAACCGATAGTTAGCATGCGCTAACTGGGAGTTGGTGTCCAGAAATTAGAGTCCAGAACCTGCTGTCCTCTGCCATGTTCGAGTCTTAGCGTGTGCTGCTGTGATAGCTTAGCGTGCGCTATCCAACACTTATAGCATGCGCTAGCCGAAGCCTAGCGTACGTTACCTGATAGTCCAGACAACCTGACAACCTCACTTCCTCTGCCGACCCAGCTCGTTAGCATGCGCCATGGACGTGTTAGCGCGCGCTACTGACCACGAATAGCGTGCGCTAGCTAACTTCTAGCGTGCGCTAACTGCTAGTCCAGAGAGCAGAATTAGTTACTGTCTCCGCCCTGTCTGGTCCCTTAGCGTGCGCTAAGGCTCAAAGCTAGCGTGCGCTATCCCTCTGACCCAGAACACTTCTGAAAGGTCTAAACAACTCGATCATGATCCAAACAAGGTACAAAACTCTATAACAACATCGACAACTTCACAAAGAGATTACAGAGTGACAAAATAGGAAGAACGACAAGGTCAAACAGTCAATAAAAAGTACGGGTATTACATCAATCACTACCCAAATCGCCTGATTTCCTCTTTCCTATCGAGGTAAGCTTACCACAAAGTCCATAATGATGTGTTCATTTCCACTCTGGGATGTGGAGTGATTTTAACAAACCAAATGGATGCTGATGTTCGGCTTTCACCTGCTGACAAATAATACATTTCCTGACAAGTTCAGCCACTTTTCTTTTCAAACCTTCCACCAAAATTTGCTTTTCAAGTCTTGGACATCTTTGTACTACAAGGATGAGCAGTGTACGGTGTGTTATGTGCCTATTCCAAAATTACCATCTTCAAATCCGTATTATTGGGCACACAAATTCTTTCCTTGTAGTATATCGTACCATCTTCTTATATACTAAATCATTTATCCCCTCCAGATATAATAAGCACCTTCATTTTGACCAAGAAGTTATCTTGACTCTGACCTTCCTTAATCTTCTCACTCAAGTTGCATTCAAAACGTCATTAAAATAGCTTCCACCGGCTTTAACAGTGTAGCCACCTCTAGGTTCATCCTTGAAAATTCTCTGACTAATTGTCTTCCTTAGTCAGTATACAATTTAATTCTCCTCTGACCTTATGACTTAAATCTATCTGTGACCACGTTTGCTTTTCTTGGATGATAGTGAATTGTACGATCGTAGTCATTCACTAACTCCAACCATCTTGTTTGTCTCATATTCAGTTCCTTTTGAGTGAATAGATACTTTAGGCTTTTGTGGTCGGTATAGATCTCACATTTACCTCCATATAGGTAATGTCGCCATATCTTTAAGGTGTGAACTACCACGGCTAGTTCTAAATCATGCGTCAGATAATTCAACTCATACGGCCTTAATTGCCGTGATTCATATGCTATGACCTTACCTCGCTACATCAGAACACATCCTAATCCTTGCTTGGATGCATCACTATAGGTTACGAATTCCATCGACGGATCAGTAATTGTCAAAACTGAAGCTGAGGTTAATCTCCTCAAAGCTCTTGAAAACTTTCTTCGCACTTCTCATTCCGCAGAAACTGTTCTCCTTTTCGGTGCGGCTATCGTAGAAAATCCTTCAATAAACCTCCTATAATATCCTGCTAATCCCAAGAAACTGCGAACTTCATTCGCATTAGTTGGTGTTTTCCAATCATTGATAGCCTCTACGTTAGCCGGATCGACTTCAATTCCTTGAGCAGTAACAACATGTCTAAGAAGTGCTACTCTCTGAAGCTAAAATTCGCACTTGCTGAACTTCGCATACAGCTTCTCTTTGCGAAGTATCTCCAAAACTGTCCGTAGATGTTTCTCATGTTCTACTTCATGCTTCGAATAAGTTAGTATGTCATCTATAAACACGATGACAAACTGATCCAAATAGGGTTGAAAAACTATATTCATCAAGTCCATAAAGACTATTGGGGCATTACTCAACCCAAATGGCATTACTACGAACTCGTAGTGGCCACATCTTGTTCGGAATGCAGTCTTCGGAATGTCCTCATATTTGATCTTCAATTGATGGTATCCTGACCTCAAATATATCTTCGAGAACACTCCAGAACCTCCAAGCTGGTCAAATAAATCTTCGATTCGGGGAAGTGGATACTTGTTCTTTATCGTGAGTCGATTCAACTTACGATATTCAATACACATTCTCATGCTTCAATCCTTCTTCTTCACGAATAACACCGGTGCTCCCTAAGGTGAGACGCTTGGTCGGATATAGCCCATATCGAGTACCTCCTGAATCTGCACCTTCAGTTCTTGTAGTTCCTTTGGCGCCATCTTGTATGGGGCGTTTAATATAGGGGCTGCTCCAGGCACCAAGTCAATTGTAAACTCCACTTGTCTATCCGGTGGAACACCTGGCAAGTTCTCCAAAAAAACATCTGAATAATCCTTAACAATAGGGACGTCTTCCATCATTTCCTCTGACTTCAACTCTCCCATGATATTCACCAGATATCCTTGAAAATTACCCTTACGCAAATAAATCTTCGAT
The DNA here is from genome assembly GCA_033398695.1 of Orobanche coerulescens. Lineage (NCBI taxonomy): Eukaryota > Viridiplantae > Streptophyta > Magnoliopsida > Lamiales > Orobanchaceae > Orobanche > Orobanche coerulescens. Next base: position 136,538,436 of record CM065814.1, on the reverse strand, counting down.
TTGGGGAAGTGGATACTTGTTCTTTATCATGAGTCGATTCAACTTAAGATATTCAATACACATTCTCATGCTTCAATCCTTCTTCACGAATAACACCGGTGCTTCCCATGGTGAGACGCTTGGTCGGATATAGCCCATATCGAGTACCTCCTGAATCTGCACCTTCAGTTCTTGTAATTCCTTTGGCGCCATCTTGTATGGGGCGTTTGATATAGGGGCTGCTCCAGGCACCAAGTCAATTGTAAACTCCACTTGTCTATCCGGTGGAACACCTGGCAAGGTCTCCAAAAAAACATCTGAATAATCCTTAACAAGAGAGACGTCTTCCATCATTTCCTTCGACTTCGACTCTCCCATGATATTCACCAGATATCCTTGAAAATTACCCTTATGTAATATCTTCGTCGCTTTCATGGTTGATATCACCGGAGGGGATGTGTTACGCTTAACCCCTTGGAAAATGTCCTCTACTCCGACTACTGGATGCAAGACCACATTCCTCCTTCCGTAATGCAAAACCGCATCATACTTATCCAACCAATCCATACCCAAGACTACGTCAAAGTTATTCATCTCTAATATGTATATACCGGCTAGATATAAATGTTCATTTATCTCTACGGTTATACTGTTAGCTATATCGTCAAGAAAAATTATTTCTCCCGCTGGTATACTAACTTCAAGGTTTTCTGAAGTTTTTCTACTTCTAAATCCAGTCATGCTAAATAAATTTTTAGAGATAAATGAATGGGATGCGCCAGTATCAAATAAAACCAAAGCAGGAATTCCAGCGATAGATAACATATCTGACATCGTCCCGGGCTTCTCCTTGTCAATCTCAGATAGATTGTACATATGAGCCTTTTCCCCGGAACTTTGATTCCGGACCCTCCTTTCTGGGCCATTATTCTTCTGTGGGCACTAGGATATCATGTGTCCCTCTTTATGACACCGATAACATCGATTCTGTCCTTGCATGCAAACTCCCTAGTGCCTTTTTCCACACTTCGAGCAGGTTGGGGAGTCGTACTGTGCCTTTGGCCCGGATGGTCCTTGCTTACCACCCTTCTTGTTGTTATTATTATTACTCTGTCCCTGCCACTTTCTCTTGTTTGAATTCATGACTGGTAGAGCCTTAGCCTTTTCCATATCCAAGCTAGCTGAGATATCCTCGGCTCTGGAAACAACTTCTTTATATGTCATCTTCCCATGACTAGCCAAATGATGTCGAATTATGTCTTGAAGTCTAATCAAGAAATTTTTGCGCCTTCATGTCCTCAGTCTCAACCATGAATGGTGCAAATCGGCACATGTGATTAAACTTCCTTTCGTACTCGGTAATTGTCATGCCTCCTTGAGTTAAGTCTAAAAATTCTTTTTGGAATTTGGCCTTATACGACCTTGGGTAATACTTCTCCATCACCGTTTCCTTGGATCTCTCCCAAAACAGCGTCCTACGTCCTTCTTCGGTTTGGAGTCTCCAGGATCCGTTCCACCAAGTCCTGGCGTCCTGTTTGAGTTGGGAGACTGCACATGAAACCTTCTGAGCATCTGTACATGCCATGTAATCAAAGATGCTTTTCAAGTTCAGTAGCCTTTCCTTGATGGCAGGTGGTCCTTCCCTCCCGAGAAAGGTTGGAGGTTTAAACTTATTGAACTGGTTTATCATCCTGGCCTGGACTTATCCTTGAGTGGCTAGAGGCACTATAGTCGCTCATCGGAGAAGAGTGGTTAAGCCTGAGAGCAACTACTGCTGATTAGGGGCGTCATTCTCACTTGAAGGCGTATTAAGTGCGCCTTGAGCTTGGTTTCGAGAATCAGTATTGGACGTAGCTTCGCGTGGGCCAAGTCTTGCGAACGAATCGTTGTTCTTATAAGTTCTTGAGTTCTAGAAATAAGGTAGAGATTAAGATATTTACATGCGTAACATAAAATAAAATAATCCATTCCATATTGGAATTAATTACTGGGAGAAATTAAATATTGCATTAATTATAACTTTGATAGCCAACATAGATTCTTGAATAATACTTAAAGGAAATTTGAAACTAATAATTACTACTGAAATAATAAAATCATGACATCCCAAACAATACATCTATTCCTCATCATCACTGTTAAGGATCTCTATGACAGATACACGGGATGGGGGCTCAGTTTAAGAGATGATATCCTCATCATCCGAGTCAACCATCTCCTTGAGCTCTAGATCCTCCTCATATGGATCCTTCTTAAACTCCTCCATCAGTTTATATGGGGTATCGAGTATCTCAAAAATCCTGGGAATCTCACCTCTCGTGTGCAAGTCGAGAATCATTCCAGCAATGTACTGAAAATCATCAACGAATGTTCTTTCCCAGGGGGTCCTGCGGTTTGCCTCATGCCAGAGACGACATATGGAGTAACTCCAATCATTAGGCAGAGTTATGGTCAGTTGCTCGACTTCATCAATCGGGTCTCCAGTATTTCCAGACATGATCCATTTCTGTATCCTCTCGATCACGTAATGTGGGGCATTCTGGGGTAGCCCTGTGTTGATACCCAAAATATTATCCGAAGATAGTATTGCTGGAATGATCGAGTAACAAACAAATGCGAGAACACTTCCGTGAGAAAATAGATAACACAAGATTTGCCGGGGTTGTTAATCCCAGGCTTGAATGCTCTCGCAAGATGTTATTAATAAATATACTGTCGAGTACAAATATTAATGTTAGGATCTATTACAATGAGCGTAAAGACTTCTAGTTATCTAGGCTGTAGAGCGCGTAGATTGCCGGAAGAACCAGATATGTAGATCTGTGAGTTCTTGCTTGGGATGTATGATAAATGTATATGAATATTACTATGAATGTAGTGATTTCCAGATGAGTCTTTGATTCTCTCTCTGTGTGTATTTTGCACTATATTCATGGTAAAATCGCGTCTCTTTGGCCACTGTAGTGAGTTCTCTATTTATAGGGGACAAGGTAGTTGGGACCCCTCAGGCGATCACGGGCGACCGCCGTTTTCTATATTATAATAAGATGACCGATCGTCCCGTCAGGTGGGGCTGTTCCCTTAAAGTCTGGGCGGCTCTGGTGGCAGTGTGCGAGCGAATGGGAAGCCAAGACACGTCTGGTGTTTGTCAGGGAGGACCCACTTTGTACCTTTCGGCGGCCCTGTCGGTAGGTGTGGTAGGTGACAGGCTGGGGTCAAAGGTCCTATCTGTCGGCGCCCTTTGAAGATCCGCACGTGGGCCACCGTCCACGATTCGGTCTTCGACGACTTTGACGGATGTTGGATCCATACGTGGCACGAGACGATCGCCTCTGGTTCGCTCATTAAAGACGATCGCCAGATATCAAAAGACGATCGCTGGGTACCAAAAGACGGTCGCCGTATTGTGCCGATCGCTGGGCGTTTGCCTAGAGTATGTCTTCTATGGTTGGCTTCTCTGATCGTGATGCCGATCGCCTATCGAGGCGTATTAATCGCCGCACAACAATTGCCCCCCAGCTCGCCTCGATGTTAAAAACACGGGGTGAGGTGGCACTGTTGGCAATCGCCGATGTTTAGACGATCAGGCGATCTGATTTCAGCTTTGGACGATCTCTTTTTGCGCTGGGAGTAGTGGGAAATGAAGGCGGGCTCTCGAAACGTTGCAAGGACACGCGTCGCGCTATTGTTGGGGGAGTGCGATGGTTTGTCAGACTTGCCGCCTGACGTGCCCTCGAAAAGACGCGCACGCGGGATTCGAGGGCAGCATTTAATGCGTCCCCTCACTGACAGTTTCTATTCAGCCCTCGGACTTTCGCCTATTTGCACAGAGGCCCCCGCCTCCATCTATAAAAGGGGCTAGGGCTTCTTCATTTTCACCCTTCACGCATCCTTGCATTTTTAGCCGAAACTCTGCAGAATTTTCCGGAGCTTCTTGTGCCGATTGTCTTCCTTTCTCTAGGTAAGAAAAATCAATCTTCTCTCTCCCTTTACTTTTTATAATATGTCGGGAGGATCCAAAACCTTTGAGGCCAGAAGTTCTTCCGCCGCTGCGGCTTCGCCTGACCGGGAGGAGATTCCCGTTGGAGTTGACATGGAAACGGCAGTTGAGGCCATTCGTGCGGGGATTGCACCCGCAGAACTCGAAGAGCTCTTCAACGAGGCCGAAGTGGCGAGGACGGCGGTGACGGCGGAGCAGGGGGGATTGCCAGCGGATGAGGACGAACTGGTGCGGATAACTTGGGAACGACGGAGTGCATTTGGCCCCGCCTATATGGCTTTCGCCAGGATTGTGGAGGGGATCGCCGGACCTTGTCCGGAATTTGACTTCGAAGCCTACTGCATCGCTCATCCTTATGAACATGTGAAACGGATGGTGTTTCGGGCCGTCGACCCATCTCAGTGGACCCTTGGTAAGATCCGGAGTTCGGTGACCCGGAAGGACTTGGACCGCTGGAGGGCAAAATATCATATCCCCTCTGACGTTTCCCTGCACGTGCCCTCGGAGAATGAGCGTGCCGATCAACCGCCCGAGGGTATGGTTGCCGTTAGTGAGATAATCATGGAGGCCGGTTTGCGATTCCCTCTGCCGTTCGTCGTCTCCTATTTTTTGATCGCCTGGAATTTGGCGCCGCTCCAACTGACACCGAATGCTTGGCTACAGGTCATCTGCACTTTGACACTGTTTGGCGGTCACCGGTTGTTCCGCCTCCTTTCTGCGATGGAGATGAACTATCTGTTTAAACTGGCTGCGCAGAAAGGGTCGATCGGCGGTAATCATATCCAAGGCCGAATGGGAAGAGTGGTCCTTGGTGTGCCGAACAAGTCCCGGGGCGATCTGGCGAAATGGTGCTGGGTCGGCGGAGCGTGGCGATCGGCATCGAGTGATAGGCCGGAGGAGGAGTTGGATATTCCTACCAATTTTCGGGAGAGGAATCCGAGTAAGGATTTTAACTCTCCCTTTGATCGAGCTTGTCTTGGACTGATCTAATTTCGTTTTCTTTTTGCAGGACCTCTCGTTCCAGCGATCGGCGATCTCCCTTTCGATTTCTTGATCGTTTGGGAGCGGATTCGTGCCTTGCCGGATTCCTTCATTGACGTTCGCTTGCTTGGTAACGAACTTCATTGGTTGGGGGCTCGATTGTTTCGCTTCCCTCGTCACTTGAGAGTTCCAGGTATGAGCTTTAAGTGGTGCTTCCTTGCTTGACGATCGTCTCCAGGAGGTCGCAACGTTTAAGTAGTTGTCTAACTTGTTTGTATTTCTTCTTTGACAGAGATTCACTTTCCCCTTTTTGCCGAGCCACCGCCAGAGATCGCCATGTCAAACCCGGGACTCGTCGGTCGCCTTCACTTGGGTAAGAAGACTGGTCGCGTTCCTGCGACGACATCTTGCCCTGCTCCAGTGGTGAGGCCTGCTGAGGTGCCGGTCGCCGAACCAGAAGTTCAAGACGAGGAACAGCTTCAGCACCGCAAGAGGCGGAGGCCGGAGGAGTCCCTGCCGACCACTGAGGCGGATGTTTCCATTCTGGAGCCTCCGGTTGCTGCGGCTCCTATCTTTGCCATTCCGATGGTGGAGGGATCAGGCCCTAGGCTCTCGGCGTCCGGCTCCAGGTCATCGGGCGGCTTTTCAAAGAAGGTGGCGATCGCCGAGGCGGAAACCTCTCGGGGCAAGCCTTATTTTCGCCGCGATCCCGAGCTGGTCAACAGGTAAGATTCGATCAAAATTTCTGAGTTAGGCATTTTGAGTGAGATATAGACTAACTCCCTTGTCATTTTTGTTTGCGTTGCAGGATTCGTCTTGCTGACCCTGACGTCGCTCCCATGGTGCTCGACTTCTTGTCGAGTAAGTCTCCACCAAAGTACCTCGACATCCCTAACTACGTCCAGAAAGCCATCACCTCACTGCCCAAGGCCTGGACGACCGATCTTGATGCGATCACTCGTCGGCGATCAGGAGATACCATGAAGGCGACCATTGCCCTGGCTCTTCAGACGGCGATGATGGCCGTCCAGGCTGCCAAGGATTTTGAGGGGCGACCCTCCACTGCTCGTCTCCATAGCGATCTCGAAGCCGCTCGCAACTTAAACATTGAATATGCCAACCGGATCCAGTCTATGGAGAAGGAGTACGTAGAGACGGCCAAACGAGCTAAACAGGACGTCGACCGACTGAAGCAAGAGCTGAGCCGCTCCAAGGAGGCTGCTGATCGGTTCCGTGATCAGGAGAAAGAAACTCGCCGGAAGCATGCGGCTTCGCAGGAGGAGGCGGCCGGGCTGAAGGCGACGGTGGATCGGCTCATCGGCGAGCTGGAGGCGGAGAGGAGAGAGCTAGAGAAGGCCAAAGGAGAAAATGCCGCCAAGGTGGTCGAGCTGGCGGAGGCTGAGAAGACGGCCGTAGAGTTGAGAGGGCAGCTCAAGGCGATCGAGGCTGATCCCTACCTTAATGTTGCGCTCGTCGGTGAGTTTGCCTATTGTGTGGCCTACGCCGACGCCGTTTGAGCCGCCAAAAAGGTAGGGATCGAGATTGGTCCCTTGATGGAGAGCTTCAAAGCTTATGCACTCGAGCACCCTCTGCACCCGGAGTTCTCTCTGCCGATCCTTGACCTCGTCGACTTCGGGATCGACCTGAGTTGGTATCCTGGTAAACTCATTCATCCTGAGGCCGATGGGGGGGGGGGCATGCCGATCCGCCACCTGAGGGCGAAGACCAGCCGGCGGGACCTTGAGAGATGTTTTTGTTTTCCTTGTATCTTGTAATTTTTCTGCTTTCTCTTTGTAATGCCTTCGGGCTCCACAGTGTACGACATCTTTGTTATGAATAAAGTACTCTTTTTTTCACACTGTGTCTTTTTATGTACGATTGCCCTTTAATGTTTGCGTGCAATTTTTACAAGTATGTGTATGATAGCATCCGATGTCTTGTTCGTCCGACCGGTTGTTTGAATGTTGAATGTATCGATATGTTTTGAATCGAAATTCTTACTTGTAAATTTTGTCGAACAATATTGATCGTCCGGCTTGTGTTTGAACGAAGCCGATCGAGTACGGTTCCTTCTGCCCGATCGCATTTAGGATTAGCTCCCCTTCACTGCCCCCTTGTTTTTGTTTACTTATTGCAAGTAAGGGTACAAAAACAAGTTTGTTAGGCGAGCTATCTTCAGTTTTGCCGATTCTGAGGGATCGTGCACGGTCGCGGAGTTCGATGGACCGATCTCCACAACCGTGTCTTTGTGTGCGAGGGACATTGCCTATCCCGCGACTCACTTTATTGTGAGGGTCCTCCGTTAGGCTGCGCCTGCCTTGTATTTAAACGAAAGGTAGGCGATCTTGGTCTGGAGGAGTCCTTGCACGGGGCGTCGTCGGTTTATTCGACTCCACGTCCGCGGCTTTGTAAACACCTTTTTACCTCGGGCCGGCATGTTAGATGACGACCCTCGACTGTATACGTTGTGACGGGGTAGGGACGCTTCGCCTTGCCCGAGTACATCATGTTAGATGACGTACTTTGAGGACGTGCGAACGTGTCCACTGATCATTTTGGAGGGTCCTTTGGCTACGCCGGCCTCATATTTAAACGAAGGACGGGCGATCTCAGCCCGAAGGAACCTTGCATGGGTGAAGCTGTCGGTTCCATCGACCTCCAGGACCATAGCTGCATTGATTTTACCTCGGATCGCCATGAACGACGATCGTCGGTGGTATGCGATATGCCTGGTGGGGCGATCGCCAGAATAGATGGGATAGGAAAAAATCTCATTTATATTCCTTGTACAAGGGGCAGTTGAAATTGAATACAAAATTTTTACTGGTAGTATTTCTTGAGATGCACGGCATTCCAGGGATATTGATCCGGAGTACCGTCAGGGTGTTCAAGTTCGTAGGCTCCCTTAGCTAGCCATTTAGATATCCTGAAAGGGCCTTCCCAGTTCGGACCAAAAACACCTGTGTGGGTCTGAATCTTTTTGAGGACGAGATCGCCCACATGAAACCTTCTCTCCTTGACCTTCGAATTGAAGAACTTCTCGGATCTCCTCTTGTGGATTGTGTTCCTCATTTCTGAGGTCAGTCGTCGTTCTTCGAGCATGTCGAGGTCGATCCGTCGGGCTACATCATTATCGGTCGTCATCTCTTGTTCAGTTCGATGGCTGAGAACGGCGATCTACGAGGGAATCACCGCTTCTGTTCCGAAGGCGAGGGCGAAGGGGGTTTTGCCGGTTGAATTACGGGTCGTCGTTCGATAAGACCACAAAACGTCTGGGAGCTTGCTTGCCCATCGTCCTAGCCTGGATTCGAGTCGCGCTTTAATTGTGTGTTTGAGGATCTTGTTTACAACCTCTACCTGCCCGTTCGTCTGAGGGTGATAGGGAGCCGAGAACAACCTTTTGATTCCACACTTCTCACAGAATTGCATGACTTCTAAGCCGTCGAACTGCTTTCCGTTGTCGGAGATGATGGCCTGGGGCAGACCGAATCGGCATATGATGTTTCTCCAGATAAACTTTATCACTTGTTCTTGGCCGATCTTGTTTAGCGGTTCGGCCTCTGCCCATTTGGTGAAATAGTCGACCCCTATGATGGCGAACTTACAGCCCCCTAGAGCCGTCGGTAAGGGACCTATAAGGTCGATGCCCCATTGCGCGAATGGCCATGGGCTGTACATTGAGGTGAGCTGCTCGGGGGAGAGTTTAATGTTTGGTCGCATTACTTGACACCTATGGCACTATCTGGCATAAGCGATCTCATCCTTCTGAAGTAATGGCCAGAAAAAACCTTGCCTGGTTGTTTTATGGATGAGAGCTCGTCCGCCAGCATGGTTTCCGCAGATCCCATCATGGATTTTGGCTAAGACGAGCCGACCTTCCTCCGGTGTAATACACTTGAGGAGGGGAAGACTGAAAGCTCGCTTGTAAAGCCGGTCGTCCAATACGGTGTACCTGGTCGCACGTAGCCGGAGTTGGCGAGCTTTGATACGGTCGTCGGGGACCGTTCCGTCCTTTAAGTATTTGATGAACGGAGTCATCCAGTTTTCCTCGGCAATGGCAATCGTGGTAACCAGGCTTCTGTCGATCGCCCGCCTTGCTGACTTTGTGATTTGGATATTAGAGAAGTCGGCTGCCCCCTCTGATGATGCTAGTTTGGAAAGGGCATCGGCCTGGGAGTTGTGCTCTCTCGGGACTTGTTCGATTAGCACTTCTTCAAATTTTGTGCACATTTCGGCGACCAGCTCTTGGTATTTGACCATCTGTTCGCCGCGCGCCTCATATTTTCCCCTGACTTGGTTCACGACCAAGAGGGAGTCCATGAATGTATGGATGCGACGAACATCCAGGGCGAGGGTTAGATCGAGCCCGCCTACCAAGGCTTCGTATTCGGCTTCATTGTTGGTCACGCGAAATCCAAAACGCACAGCATTTGTGAAACTTTATCCGTCGGGGTTGATGAGGACGATTCCTGCCCCTGCTCTCGAATTGGTCGCCGAGCCGTCCACATATAACTTCCAGGCAGGTCGGCCGATCTGGGTTGGACTGTGAGGGAACGTTAGTTCCACCACGAAGTCCGCCAAAGCTTGGCCTTTGATCGCCGTGCGAGGAGCGTATGTGATACCGTATTAGGCGATCTCCAGTGACCACTTGAGGAGTCTCCCGTTGGTGTCTGGTCGGTGTAGAACTTGCCTTAGAGGTAGAGTTGTGAGGACTTCCACTTGATGTTCGAAGAAATAAGCCCTTAGCTTACGAACACTTATGACAAGGGCGTAAGCGATCTTCTCCAATGGTGTATAACGTGTTTCAGCGTCATGGAGCGCTTGACTAACATAGTAGATCGGCAAGTGGACTTGTCCCTCTGCTCGCACCAAAACGGCACTCAGTGCGACCTCCGAGGCTGCCAGATAAAGGAATAGTTTTTCAACGGGGATCGGCTTTGCCAGGATCTGGGGGTTAGATAGATATTCCTTTATTTTGGTGAACGCTACCTGACTCTCCTTCGTCCATGCGAACTTCTTGTTCTTTATGGTCGTGAAGAATGGCTTACTTTTATCGCCGAGCCGGGATATAAAACGGTTGAGGGCGGCTAGACAACCTGTGAGGCGTTGCACCTGCTTGCTGTTCCGCGGCTCCTGCATGTCCAGGATCGCCTGAATCTTGGTGGGGTTCGCCTTGATCCCCCTTTGACTCACGATGTGCCCCAGGAATTTCCCGGAGCCCACCCGAAGTTGCATTTCTTGGGGTTCAGCTTCATGTTGAACTTCTCGAGGATGGCGAACGTCTCGGCGAGATCATTGAGGTGATCTTCCTTTTTGAGGCTTTTGACCACGATGTCGTCAATGTAGACCTCCATGGTTTTGCCGATCTGATTGGCGAACATTCTGTTGACTAGTCGCTGGTAGGTCGCCCCTGCGTTTTTCAAGGCGAACGGCATTCGAACCCAAAAGTATATGTCTTTTTCCGTGTAGAAAGATGTGTGTTTTATGTCTTTCTCCGCCATTTGGATTTGATGATATCCGGCGAATGCATCCATAAATGACATCATTTCTCAACCTCCTGTACTATCGACCAAGTGATCAATATGAGGCATCGGAAAGTGATCTTTTGGACTTGCCGCGTTGAGGTCGGTGAAGTCGATGCACAACCTCCAGGAACCAGTTGGCTTTTTGACGAGTACCGCGTTGACGACCCATTGTGGTTCTTCTGTGGCTACCCCGATTAATTTGTTGTTGAGTAACTTTTGGACTTCTATGTCGAGCGCCGCGTATTTCTCGGGACCAAATTTCCTACGTTTTTGGTGAACAGGCTTCATTGCCGGGTCGATCTTTAGATAGTGGCAAGCGTGCTCAGGACTTATGCCAACCATATCTTGATGCGACCAGGCAAAGACTCCGATGTTCTTACGTAGCAAATTGATCAGATCCCTTTTTAATTCGCGGTTGATGCTTGCGCCGATCTGTAATTCCCGTTCTGGATGAGCCGGATCTATCGTTATACTCTCCAAATCTTCGACGGGGACAGTCGCCTCTCGTTTGGAACGATTTCCGGACTCGATCCTTGGATCGATGTCGAGACTTGGCTCGAAACCGATCCTTGGCTCGATGTCGTCTGTTAATTGAACCGAGATGACGTCCTCTGAGTCCTATAGTGTATCGGACTATTGTCGGGTGTGAAATGTTAGTGGACATAGAATGCTGAAATGTACTCTCACTACTGCATGCCTCTTGGACATAATAAGATGTGATTTACTAAATGAAAACTGAATTTTGTACCTTTTTCAAGCTATAAATTGATAGGAAAGAAATAAAAAACCCTATTGGGCATTCCCAGTTCACGGTCTTTAGACGGGCTAAACAGATCGGGCCTTCCCGGTTCACGGGCTAACACGGGCTCGGGTCGGTCCGTGCCGGGCCAGCGGTTTTAGGCGGGCTCGGGCCGGGCCTCTAAAACAAAGGTTCCTAAGGCCCACATAACCTAAATGTACACGGGCCGGTCCGGGCCAAATAGTAAACGGGCCTGCAGGCTTTTAAGCATGCTTGCCGGGCCGTCTTGACATTCGCCCACATACCCCCTCCAGGGTAAATCTCATGTTTACTTATTTGCTTCTATGGGAAATTCCCCACTTATTATTTTTTAAACTTCAACAACAAAGTATTTGAAAAAGATCACTCAATAATGCTACAAAATTATATATATATAGTGGCGCGTTCTATGCAGTACCAATATTAGATGCATTACTTTACAGTACTAATTTGTGCATGACTTTTGTACTAATTATGCATGAAATATATGCATTTCGTGCATCAAAATTTCAATGCATTAAAATATGCAATATATGCATCAAAATATCGATGCATTAAAATATTAGATTATATGCATCAAATTTTTGTGAGAATTAATGCATTGAAATTTTGATGCACGAAATGCATATATTTCATGCATAATTAGTACAAAACTCATGCATAAATTAGTACTGTAAAGTACTGCATCTAATATTGGTTATATATATATATATATACTCCAACTAAATTAAGAACATGATTAACTAAATAGTAAAATCATGAATTTACTCCACCAAATCATAATCATGCATGACAGAAAAAAATTCATCAAGTTTCCTAAATGAATTATTCTTTTGGAGACCTCTAGTTCGGAAGGTTCTTAAGAGAATGCATTTCCATCTCCATGTCAACAATAAGTTTTAATATGCTTCTCCATGATTACGAGTTATTCATGATGAAGGGTGACGAGTCCATCACCAACATGCTCGACCGATTTTCGGTCATCACAAATGGACTAGCTTTGTTCGGTAAACCATTATCAAGTAGTGAGAAAGTCAAGAAAATATTAAGATCACTACCTGCTGAATGGGACGGCACGGTGACGGCGATAATGGAATCAAAAGATTTAAATAATCTTGATTTTAGTGCTCTCGTTGGTTCACTTATAAACTACGAGATTGTTCTTAAATATCGGAATGCCAAACCAAAGTCGAAGAAAAAATTGATAGCCATGAAGGCTAAGATGTCAATAAATAAAGAAGAAATCCCGGTGGACGAAAGCGACGAAAAATTGGCATATTATGTAAAAAATATTAATAAGTTCCAAAACTTATTAAACCGGAGAAAGAAAGACATCAAATCGGGCGAATCTAAGAAATTCAACAATAATTATCGAATATGTGGTAAACCAGGCCACTTCGCAAAGAATTGCCGAGCAAATCCCAAGAAGGAGGTTCTAATAGCAACATGGAGCGATGAAGATGAAGATGATGATTTTATCAATCAAAATAATCTTGAACAAATGCTCTCGGTTCAAAAATTCACTTTGAATAAACAGGGGTTGGGATTCAAACCGCACACTAAAAACGAATCCTTAAATTTCAAAATACCCCATTGTGAAAAATGTTTAAAAATTGGGCATCATTTTACGAGTTGCAAAAGCCCACGACGGACGATAAAAACCAAAAAGATTTGGATTCCAAAAGGAACCTTTATTCCGAATATCATCTATGTCTCGAAAAAATCAAACTATCGGTTGGATCCCCAAAAACAAATATTAATTTTTCATCAATTAGTATTTTTTGATATTTTCAAAATTAGTATTTTACTCAGGGGGAGTATTATATTTTTAAAGGGAGAGATTCTCAGTGGAGTTAACCTTTTTTTTTTTTGTTATGCATATTTTATCATACTATATTTTATCATTACTTGGTAATTGATATCCTTTATTTACACTTTTTGCTGATAACAAAAAGGGGGAGAGAATAATTGAATGGGATAAAAAGCATCATGGAAGAATGACGAGAAAAATAAAAAGTAAAAAGGGGGAGAGAAAAATAAAAAGGAGAAAAGTCGAAAAAGACAACGAAGAAGTTGAAAAATGAAAAGAAGAAGTCAAAAAGGAGAAAAAGAAAAGATGGGAGAAACTAACGAAACGATCAAAGGCGAAAACTTTGGTTCATACAAATATATATATATATATATATATATATATATATTATTTTGCAGGTTTATCCAATTCAAGGTGTTGTTTTGTAATCATAAAAAAGGGGGAGATTGTTGGAATATTTTATTCCAAATATTCATTAATCTAGTTTTGATGATTAGTTGTTGAACAAAGGAAAACAACAAAGAAGCGAAACAAAACAATGAAGAAGTCGAAGACGCAAAAAGCTGGACAGAACACTATTAACGTATGCTATATTGATAACATAATGTACGTAATATAGCAAGTGTAACGTACGTAACACATGGTGCTTAACGTTCGTAATGAAGTGTTTCAGAATTCAAACAACGAGACGTTGGAGATGACGTCATGGCATAGGCCAGCATGCAACGGATACAAAGACTAAGTTAACTTACGTAACATGAGTTTACATAACGTACGTAGTGATCAAGGCATAAGCTACTGGACTATTTTGTGAAGAGCTTAACGTACGTAACATTGTGATGTTAACGTACGTAATGATGATAACACATGTAAGGTGGAGGACTTAACATACGTAATGCAGAATGCAGAGCTAACGGCTAGTTGGAGGAAAATGCCTATAAATACCAAACCATTTGGTATTAAACCTTACAACAACCTTGAGCAAATCATTCATACTTGAGATATCATTGTAATCATTCTAGTTGTTGTACTTGAGCTTATATTGTCAAGAGTTTGAGTGTGATACACGAAAACTCAATACACGAGAGGAAAAAGAAAGGATACGATTGGATTCGGTGTTATTAGGATCAAGGATCCGACATTGTTAGAATCACAATCGATATCTACGTGAGGTTTATCTAGTACCCATAGAAAGCTAAATTGGTTGATTCCTTGTCCAATAGAAAAGGAAAACGGTTTAACTTGGACCGACAAAAAGACAAGTGATTGAACGGTTTACTCGGACCGATATAAGACGAGTTTGTAACGGTTATCCCTCGACCAATAGAAGAGAGGTGCAGAGGTTTATCTTTAGCCTATAGAAAAAGATACCGAAGAGAGGACGTAAGCACGTTTGGCCGAACCTCTATAAATCATGTGTCGATTTATTTTCCATACCTTTATTTAAATCGCTTCCGCAATGCGAAAGAGTTTTATAACTCTATCTCCAAACGGCGATACCGACCAATATCGCACCAACAATTGGTATCGGAGAAGTTCCTCCTAGAAGCGGCCTAACATCCGAGGAGAAAATCCAAATGGCATTTCAATTTGTCCCGGTCGAAGGTCTTGCCTTGAACCGACCACCATTCTTCGATGGATCAAATTATATGACTTGGAAGAAAAAGATGCCAATCTTCGTGCCTATGACATAGAAATCTGGAAGATCATTTGTCTTGGACCGAAAGTTCCAATCAAATCCGATCTATTAAGAGTTTCGAAGAATATAATGACAAGGATTAGAAGAACGACCATCTAAATTGTAAGGCTACTAAACTTTTATATTGTGCCTTAAATCCAGAAGAGGTCAACCGTATCTCATCGTGTGAAAGTGTTAAAGAAATATGGAAAATTCTTGAAATCACACACGAGGGAACAACTCAAGTCAAGGAGACGAAGATTAATATGCTTCTCCATGACTACGAGTTATTTATGATGAAGGGTGACGATTCCATCACCAACATGCTCGACCGATTTTCGGTCATCACAAATGGACTAGCTTCGTTCGGTAAACCATTATCAAGTAGTGAGAAAGTCAAGAAAATCTTAAGATCACTACCTGCTGAATGGGACGGCATGGTGACTGCGATAATGGAATCAAAAGATTTAAACAATCTTGATTTTAGTGCTCTCGTTGGTTCACTTATAAACCACGAGATTGTTCTAAAATCTCGGAATGCCAAACGAAATACGAAGAAAAAATCGATAGCCATGAAGGCTAATATGTCAAGAAATAAAGAAGAAATCCCGGTGGACGAAAGCGACGAAGAATCGGCATATTATGCCAAAAATATTAATAAGTTCCAAAACTTATTAAACCGTAGAAAGAAAGACATCAAATCAGGCGAATCTAAAAAATTCGACAACAATTGTCGAATCTGTGGTAAACCAGGCCACTTCGCAAAGAATTTCCGAGCAAATCCCAAGATGGAGGTTCTAATAGCAACATGGAGAGATGAAGATGAAGATGATGATTTTATCAATCAAAATAATCTCTCTCTTATGGCCCGAAGCTCATTCGATGACAGCGACGTCGAAAGTCAGGTAAGTACATCTTCTCAAGATGAGTTATTTGAAGCATTCGAGTTATTGCATACCGATTTCCAAAATGCTTTATCCGAAATTAAATCCCTCCAGGCTAAAAGTAAATTATTGAAAACCGAGATTTCCAAAATTCTTGAAAAAGGGAAAAATATCGAAACCGATCATTCTAAATGCATTGAAAATGAAAATATTTTAAAGAATGATTTTTTGAATGTTCAAACCGAGCTTAAAAATTTAACGAAGAAATTTTCGTGTGGAAACGAAAAATTTGAACAAATGTTCTCGGTTCAAAAATTCACTTAGAATAAACAGGGGTTGGGATTCAAACCGCATACTAAAAACGAATCTTTAAATTTCAAAAATACCCATTGTGAAAAATGTTTAAAACTTGGGCATCATTTTACGAGTTGCAAAAGCCCAGGAAGGAGGATAAAAACCAAAAGAATTTGGATTCCAAAAGGAACCTTTATTCCGAATATCATTTATGTCTCGAAAGAAAAACCAACTTTCGGTTGGATCCCCAAAAACAAAAATTAATTTTTCATCAATTAGTATTTTTTTGATATTTTCAAAATTAGTATTTTACTCAGGGGGAGTATTATATTTTTAAAGGGAGAGATTTTTGTCAGGGGGAGTTTACCTTTTTTTTGCTATGCATATTTTATCATATTATATTTTATCATTACTTGGTATCTTTTATTTACACTTTTTGCTGATAACAAAGAGATGGAGAGAATAGTTGAATGGGATAAAAAGTGTCATGGAATAATGACGAGAAAAATAAAAAGTAAAAAGGGAGAGAGAAAAATAAAAAGGAGAAAAGTCGAAAAAGACAACGAAGAAGTTGAAAAATAAAAAGAAGAAGTCGAAAATGAGAAAAAGAAAAGATGGGAGAAACTAACGAAACGATCAAAGCTGAAAACTTTGATTCATACAAATATATATATATATATATATATATATATATTATTTTGCAGGTTTTTCCACTTCAAGGTGTTGTTTTGCAATCATCAAAAAGGGGGAGATTGTTGGAATATTTTATTCCAAATATTCATTAATCGAGTTTTGATGATTAGTTGTTGAACGAAGGAAAACAAGAAAGAAGCGAAACAAAACAACGAAGAAGTCGAAGACGCAACAAGTTGGACAAAACACTATTAATGTGTGCTATATTGATAGCATAACGTACGTAATATAGCAAGCGTAACGTACGTAACACATGGTGCTTAACGTACGTAATGAATGTTGGGATTCGGTGCCTAAAATCGAAGGCCCAGCGGAAGCGGTAAAATGAAAATTAATTCGATCCGAATCCCTATGAGGATCGATCAAGCTGCATATATACGAATATTAAAACGAAGCATAAGAAGATACGAGAAACATACCCTCGTACTTCATTGATTAAATGGTGATTTCCGAGAAAGCAATTCCCAAAGCTTTAGGTGATATCCCTACGATTCCAATCCGCTCCAAGCTCTTGGATGATCCAACGCCGAAAGCACCGCGTCTCTACTTTCCACGCACCGGAGAAACGAACGGAACAACAATCACCCAATTAACCTCTAAGGTTACGTCTAGAATCAGATGATGAAGCTATCAAATGTGATTATAACACTCTAAATGTATAAGTCACAATCTCTCAATAATCTCTCAATTTTTCTCCAAGAATAATCAAGAACAAATGAAGAAGAAGAAGAAGAACACTTGGAAAAACTATTTTTCCTCTCTCATTTTGATACTCACGTATGAATGCAAGTTCTATGAAAGTGGGAGTCTTCTCATCATATACTTATTCTTTTCATCACAAGACAAAAAGACAGTTACACAAAATGATATCAAATGATATCATGTCTCCCAAAGTCTTGGTCTTCCACCTATCACGATGTAGACAAAACAAGACTCACATGGAAGTAAGTGGTGTAATATCCGTGTTTTTCCTTTTTCTGGTATTTTCATTTTTGGTGTATTTTTCGTTCTTAGTGACTTTATTGTAACCATATGAGTAGTTTGAGTATATGTAATACTAGACTTCTCATCATCCGAGCTTGTTCAAATTTGTTTTACTCAATTCCGGGTTGGATGTCACTTTTGTCGCCGTTGGGTTCAATTCTCGTAATCATTGTTTGGAACCACTGTTTTGGGGTTCCTGCAAATCCATTTCATGTTATTATGGATGTTGTGAACTTTTATTGGTGTTTCGATCGAGTATCGTGTTGGATCATTCCGTAATATTCCAAAGTTTTGGGTTTCCATTGCGTTTGTTCTCTTTTCGGATCATTTGATGTTACCGTCGTGTTGGGACCGACTGTGTTTGACGTGAAGCCACCATACGAGGGTTCGTGATAGTTCATTCCGACCTTTAAATGGTTGGGACTATGCGTCGATCGATTATATCATGTTTGGGGGTCGTTTTTCATCAATTTTGGGATCAAACAGTGTGTGCCACGGCACAGCCTTGGCAAGAATAGTACCTGGGGCGGCTGTACTGCGTGCTGCGGCACGCAACAGTCCGGTCCGCGGCACAGGCCAAAATCCTGCTCTCAATTTCCAGCTGCAGGCCGCGGCACACTCAACCTGCGCCGCGGCACGCGGGTCAGTCTGCAATATTTCAGCGGGTTTCTGGGAGAGGGTTTCATTTCCTCTCCCTTCTTATTCTTCCTCTCGATTTGGGCGACTTAGGGGCGATTTTTTTTCGATTTGAGCACCTTCAATCTTGGAGAGATCATCCACATCGAGTTCTTGTTGTAGATTATCGACTTCTACTTGAATTCTTCATCCTAATCCAATGTAATCTCTTAGAACCCTACTTTTGGGTAATTTGGGGGTTTTCAATTTTATTGTTCGATTCGTTTCGTGTTGTTGATTAATTCATGATATATATGATTAATATCAGCGGTATTCATGGTTTCCCTACGGATTCATGGTATATTTCGTGGTATTTGCGTAATCGAGAGGGTTTGGTTGTGGTCCGCCCTCGTCGTTGTTTTTGTACGAATATACATGAATCATAGGTGGGTTTTCGGGTGTATTCCGTTTCATACACGTATAGAGTTGGTTGTGATTATGTTCTTCGAATCGTCAGGTTCGTGGTTGTCGGTTCCCAGCGTTCGTCGGTGATTTTTCCTTTCTGTTCGTTGCATTGTCAATTATTCAAGGTAAGTATTTTTGGAAACCTTTATGCTTAACATAAAAATGGTGATGTATATTGTGTGTGCTTTGCTCACCTCGGGAGGGTCCAACGGGGCCTCGAGGGAATCCAATGGTATAGCCCTGGATTCACGAGTTTGATTCGCTAGCCAGCTCTGGAGGGTCCTTAGAGGCCTCGAGTGGGATCAGTGGTATAGTCCCGGTCCTAAGGCGATGCCTTTACGTGATTTGTTTTATGCTATAGCCAGCTCGGGAGGGTCCTTAGAGGCCGCGAGTGGGACCAATGGTATAGCCCCGATCCTAAGGCAAATTGTTATTGACTGTTTGTTTCCGGAAAAGACATGTCTGGTTTTGGTTTTGAAATGAATTGGTGCATGTTCTATGAAATGTGTAAGCGAATGGTTTGCCTTGATTACTTGTGCTAGCGTAATTGTTAACCCCTTTGGGGACCCATTTTGAGGAAATTCTTGTTATGGATTTCAGGTTATGTTCAGCCGGACGAGCGGGTGCTGGGACAGTACGAGGATGCTGGCCAGGGTCGTTGACATGTGCATTTGAGCCCTTTTATTTCCGTTGTTCCTTTCGATATGGTTGTTGTCTACTTTATAAACTTATAGATTGTACTCGCGAGTACTTAGGCTTTTCCCTTCGGATTGTGGTTTGTATTCGTTGAAGTTATTTACGTTTGTCGGTGTTGCTTATTTCGCCGGTTGTACCGGGTGTGTTATTTGATTTTCATCTTGATGATGTGTGTTTTTTCCGTGGTAATTCGTGTCTAGCCTGGTGGGTCCCATGTAGGGGTCCACGGCACTGTAATATACCTCAAATATCTCGGGGGTGCTACAGAAAATAGTATTGGAGAACTAGATTTATGGATACCTAGGCTTGTCGGTTATTTGGGTCTGGTTGTGTTTTGTTTTGCACATCCTCACACCGCTTCCAGCATCTCGGTACTTCCAGTGCTCGTAAGTTTTCCTTACTCGATCCCTTGTTTTCTCGTACCGTATTTCTATTTCTTGAACCGTGGATGTTTTTCCTCTCTTACTTATCATCGAGTTGCTTTTGCTACCTTTTAACACCAGTATGGATGCTGGAAGAGGCCGTGGTCGTGGTCGTGGACGCGACCGGGGACATGGGGCAGCCGGTGGGGCAGTTCGAGAGCCCACAACACCGGTGACCGTCATAACCATGCTACTTCTCAGGTTGGCGCCGATCTTGGTGTTGCAGCGGTGATGCAACAAGTGGTGAACCAAATGGCTGCGATAGCTCAGGCGTTTCAAAACCCGACTCCAGCCCACACTACTCGGGGTGGAGCAGATCGTTGGCTTCAGGATGTCATCAAGATGCATCCTCCTCAGTTTTCGGGGGCTTCAGACCCGATCGGCTGGAATGGGTAGATCAAGGAGATATCCAAAGTCTTTATCGCCACCAACTGTCCCGAGGACCGCAAGGTCCCTATTGCCCAGTACTTTCTCACTGGGGACGCTACTGATTGGTGGGAGGCTGTTGAGCCCAAGGACCATGCTGCTTCGTGGGCGGAATTCAAGGACCTGATGGAGACCGAATATTGCCTGTGGCCAGTTATACAAGCCCGAGTCCATGCCTTTTATGATGCTCAACCACGAGATATTCCTGTTTCTCAAGCTATTACCGATTTCAACCGAGAGTTGGGCTTTGTGAAGGCCCAAGTTATAGAGGTGAGCGACAAAAGTTTCCACTCTTCCAGACGGATGAAATTGTCGATTTGGGATTACATGTCTGGGCTCGTCTGCACCACTTTGAAGGATTATCAAAGTAGAGCTATTGCCTATGATATGTCTGTGACGGCGAGTGAGGCGGCTCGTGAGAGCAAGAAGAAAAAACCCGTCAGAAATTTTTCGGGTCACAAGGGTGGAGGTCAACAGAAGTCTCAGTCTGCAAACATTCCTGCAGGTGGTTTGGCTCCTTTCTCTGGGAGTTTTCGAGGTACTGCCAGAGCCTCCGTTCTTGATATCACATGCTTTAACTGTGGCAAGTCGGGCCATAAGAATCGGGAGTGTCTTCGTCCACAGCTTACTTGTCATACTTGTGGTCAGTCGGGCCACAAAGCTTTCTTTTGTGAGCGGGTAGGACATATTCTCAGTACCCAGACTTCTTTTCCAGTGCCTAGGGAGCTGAGTGTGAACGAGGGCTCGTTTGCTCTACAGCCTCGGCCGAGTACCATCCGAGGGAGAGGTCGGGGTCAGCCCGCTAGAGGGGGAGCTTCTAGTGTTGGCTCCGCCCATCCGCATGTCTATGAGATGAGGAGGGCCGATGATCCAGCAGCTACCGTGGCTACAGGTACCATTCATATTCAGTCCCATCCTGTCAGTGTGCTTTTTGATTCGGGTGCTATATATTTATTCATCTCTATGGAGTATGTACGCCGTTCGAGTCTTGACTGCTTGTCACCTTGCGAGCCTTTCATCATTAAACTCCCTAGTGGTGATAGAATCGTTGGTGATCAAGAGGTCCAAGACTATTCCGTGTTTATTTGTGAGAGGGCTTAGCTCTCTAATCTTATTGTTGTGAATATTGAGGGTGAGTATTTGATTCTCGGGGATGATTGGCTCGAGCGTCATGGTGCGATCATGAACTACCGCACGAGGATCATCACCATGTTAGCCGAGGACGGCACCAAGCACTCTTT
This sequence comes from Orobanche coerulescens, assembly GCA_033398695.1. NCBI lineage: Eukaryota > Viridiplantae > Streptophyta > Magnoliopsida > Lamiales > Orobanchaceae > Orobanche > Orobanche coerulescens. The sequence goes on along the minus strand of CM065814.1, from coordinate 136,516,965 downwards.
CGTGGGGCGAAAGAGGAGAAACCAGAAATTCTTAATTAATGCCTTTAAGGCGATGAGACTCCTGTGGAATGGGTGTACTGGTTATTGGTGTTACGCCTTGGAGGCGGAGAGTAGTGGAGTCAAGCTTTCATCGAACCCAGTCGTTGGTGAGTTTCCTGATGTTTTCCCTGACGAATTACCGAGGTTGCCACCGGACCGTGAGGTGGACTTCGCTATAGAGTTAGAGCTGGGTGCGGCTCTGATTTCGAAGGCACCGCATCGCATGGCACCTTCAGAGATGGGCTGAGTTGAAGAATCAATTGAGTGAGCTTCTTGAGTCGGGATATATTCAACCAAGCGCTTCGCCTTGGGGCGCACCGGTCCTGTTTGTGCGGAAGAAGGATGGTTCGCTGCGTTTATGTATCGACTATCGCGAGCTAAACAAGGTAACCATCAAGAACAAGTATCCTTTGCCGAGGATTGATGACTTGTTCGATCAGTTGCAGGGAGATGCGGTATTCTCGAAGATCGAATTGAGATCGGGGTACTATCAGCTTCGGGTGAAAGTGTCCGATATTTTGAAAACAGCTTTTCGGACGAGATACGAACATTATAAGTTTGTGGTTATGCCCTTAGGGTTAACTAACGCGCCGGTAGTGTTCATGCAGTTGATGAACAAGGTCTTTAACGAGTATTTGGATAAGTGTGTCGTCGTCTTCATTGACGATATCCTCATCTATTCAAAGGACGGGGAGGAGCATGCCCATCATCTGCGTGTGGTGTTAGACATTTTGAGGACCGAACGACTCTATGCGAAGTTCTCGAAATGTGAGTTCTGGCTGAAGGAAGTCATGTTTTTGGGTCACGTGATTACCGCCGAGGGGGTCCGTGTAGATCCACAGAAGATTGAGGCAGTGTTGGATTGGGCACCGCCTAAGAATGTGAAGGAGGTCCGTAGTTTCTTGGGTTTGGCTGGCTACTACCGTAGGTTCGTCGAGGGGTTTTCGAAACTAGCTCGGCCACTTACACAGTTACTCCAGAAATTAGAGAAGTTCGTCTGGAATGATGAGAGGCAATCGAGTTTTGAGGAGCTGAAGAGGCGTTTGACTTCAGCCCCGATTTTGGCGTTGCCGTGTGGCAACGAGGGTTTTGCCGTCTATAGCGATGCTTCGGGTCAGGGTCTTGGGTGTGTGTTGATGCAGCATGACAAGACTATCGCGTTTGCGTCGAGATAGTTGAGGCCGTATGAACTTAACTACCCTACTTACGATTTGGAGTTAGCGGCGGTTGTTTTTGCGCTCAAGATTTGGCGTCACTATCTTTTTGGCTCTACGTGTCAGATTTTTACCGATCATAAAAGTCTGAAATACATATTTACTCAGCGGGAGTTGGATATGAGGCAGAGGAGGTGGTTCGAGTTGATTAAGGATTATGATCTTGAAATCCTGTACCATCCGGGCAAGGCGAACGTCGTGGCCGATGCCTTGAGTTGGAAACCAGTCGCATTGAGGATGCTTGAGATCCTTAAGTCTCAGTCTGAGCTTCAGCGGGTTTTGATCAGGGTTAGGTGTTGAGATTTTGTTGCTGGGAGCTGTCGGGCAACTTTTCACTTTAGAGATTTCGTCGTCACTGATCGATGAAATTAAACTTAAGCAATTAGAGGATTCGATGATTTCTCAAACCCGAGAGAATGTTCTTAAGGGAAAGTCTCCTCGGTTTGTGATTCATGAAGATGGGGTATTGAGATTCCAGAGTCGGCTTTGTGTACCGAAAGACTCAGAACTGAGGCAGGGTATTTTGCGGGAGGCCCATGCTACGCCTTACTCCGTTCATCCTGGTTCGAGTAAGATGTACAAGGACCTGTGGTGGAACTTCTGGTGGAATGATATGAAGGAGGAGGTCGCACGGGTTGTAGCAAGATGTTTGACTTGTCAGCAAGTCAAAATCGAGCATCTACGACCGGCTGGGTTATTGCAGTCGCTTCCCATTCCGAAATGGAAATGGGAAGATATTTCGATGGACTTCATCATGAGCTTGCCGATATCGACATCGGGCATGAATATGGTTTGGGTGATTGTAGACCGTCTGACCAAGTCAGCATATTTTCTGGGCATCAAGGATACTTGGGGTCCAAAGAAATTAGCTCGTGTGTTTATTGCGCAGATTGTGAGGCTTCACGGTACTCCAAAGTCTATTGTTTCGGATTGGGATGGCCATTTTGTATTGCACTTTTGGCAGGCGGTGCATGAGGCATTGGGTACTTGTCTACGTCTGAGTACCTCTTTTCATCCTCAGTCAGATGGACAATCGGAGCGCACTATCCAGACGCTCGAGGATATATTGCGTGCTTGTGCTCTTGACTGGAGCAGTGACTGGGAGGAGCATTTGCCATTGATCAAATTCACGTACAACAATAGTTGGCACACATTTGATTCGAATGGCACCGTATGAGGCACTTTATGGGCGGCGTTGTCGATCACCGATTTGTTGGAATGAGGCGTCCGATTTGATCGGGACCGAACCGGATATCGCCTTAGAGACGAGGCGGAAGGTGGAATTGATTCAGGAAAGGATGTTGACTGCTCAGAGCCGACAGAAGTCATATGCCGATGCCCATCGTCGATCTATGGAATTCGACGTGGGAGACCACGCTTTGCTGAGAGTGTCGTCGATGAGGGGAGTTTTCCGCTTCGGGAAGAAAGGAAAGTTGAGTCCGAGATTTATTGGGCCTTTCGAGATTCTCGAGAGAATAGGCGAGTTGGCTTACCGTTTGGCATTGCCCCCAACTTTGAGCCATGTTCATAGCATTTTTCATGTTTCCCAACTAAGAAAATATGTCCCAGATCCTAGTCATGTCATCGACTATGGTGAGATCGATATTGCCAAGGATATCACTTTCGAGGAGCACCCCTTGAAGATTTTGGAGCACCGTGAGAAGCGACTGAGGCATAAGACCATCCCTTTGGTCAAAGTGTAGTGGTCGAGGGATGGTGTCGAGGAGGCAACTTGGGAAACTGAGGATAGCATGCGTGCTAGGTACCCCAAGTTGTCTGTTTCTTAAGTTTCGGGACGAAACTTGTTTTTAGAGAGGGAGAATGTAATATCTGTGTTTTTCCTTTTTCCGATATTTTTATTTTTGGTGTATTTTTCGTTCTTAGTGACTCGCTTGTAACTGTATGCGTATTTTGAGTATATGTAATACTAGACTTCTCATCATCCGAGCTTGTTCGAATTTGTTTTACTCAATTCCGGGTTGGATGTCACTTTTGTCGTAGTTGGGTTCAATTCTCGTAATCATTGTTTGGAACCGCCGTTTTGGGGTTTCCGCAAATCCATTTCATGTTATTATCGATGTTGTGAACTTTTATTGGTGTTTCGATCGAGTATCGTGTTGGGTCATTCCGTAATATTCCAAAGTTTTGGGTTTCCATTGTGTTTGTTCTATTTTCGGATCATTTAATGTTACTGTCGTGTTGGGACCGACTGTGTTTGACGTGAAGCCACCATACGAGGGTTCGTGATAGTTCATTCCGACCTTTAAATGGTTTGGACTATGCGTCGATCGATTATATCATGTTTGGGGGTCGTTTTTCATCAATTTTGGGATCAAACAGTGTGTGCCACGGCACAGGGGACTGTGCGCCGCGGCACAGTCTTGGCAAGGATAGTGCACAGGGCGAGCATGCTGCGTCTTTGCGGCACGCTTGATCGATCCGCGGCTGAGCCAAAATCCTGCTCTCAATTTCCAGCTGCAGGCCGCGGCATACTCAACCTGCACCGCGACACGCGGGCCAGTCTGCAATATTTCAGCGGGTTTCTGGGAGAGGATTTCATTTCCTCTCCCTTCTTCTTCTTCCTTTTGATTTGGGCGACTTATGGGCGATTTTTGGGCGATTTGAGCACCTTCAATCATGGAGAGATCATCCACCTCGAGCTCTTGTTGTAGATTATCGACTTCTACTTGAATTCTTCATCCTAATCCAAGGTAATCTCTTAGAACCCTACTTTTGGGTAATTTGGGGGTTTTAGATTTTATTGTTGGATTATTTCCGTGTTGTTGATCAATTCATGATATATATGATTAATCTCAGTGGTATTCATGGTTTCCCTACGGATTCATGGTATATTTCGTGGTATTTGCGTAATCGAGAGGGTTTGGTTGTGGTCCGCCCTCGTCGTTGTTTTTGTATGAATATACATGAATCGTAGGTGGGTTTTTAGGTGTATTCCGTTTCATACTCGTATAGAGTTGTTTGTATTATGTTCTTCAAATCATTAGGTTCGTGGTTGTTGGTTCCTAGCGTTCGTCGGTGATTTTTCCTTTCCGTTCGTTGCGTCGTCAATTATTCAAGGCAAGTATTTTTAGAAACCTTTATGCTTAACATGAAATGGTGATGTATATTGTGTGTGCTTTGCTCACCTCGGGAGGGTCCGACGGGGCCTTGAGGGAATCCAATGGTATAGCCCTGGATTCAGGATTTTGATTCGCTAGCCAGCTCCGGAGGGTCCTTAGAGGCCTCGAGTGGGATTAGTGGTATAGCCCCGGTCCTAAGGCGATGCCTGTGCGTGATTTGTTTTATGATATAGCCAGCTCGGGAGGGTCCTTAGAGGCCGCGAGTGGGACCAATGGTATAGCCTCGATCCTAAGGCAAATTGTTATTGACTGTTTTTTTCGGAAAAGACATGTCTGGTTTTGGTTTTGAAATGAATTGGTGCATGTACTATGAAATGTGTAAGAGAATGGTTTGTCTCGATTACTTGTACTAGCGTAATTGCTAACCCCTTTAGGGACCCATTTTGGGGAAATTCTTGTTATGGATTTCAGGTTATGTTCAGCCAGACGAGCGGGCGCTAGGACAGTACGAGGATGCTGGCCAGGGTCGTTGACATGTGCATTTGAGTCCCTTTATTTCCGTTGTTCCTTTCGATATGGTTGTTGTCTACTTTATAAACTTATAGATTGTACTCGCGAGTACTTAGGCTTTTCCCGTCGGATTGTGGTTTGTATTCGTTGAAGTTATTTACGTTTGTCGGTGTTGCTTATTTCGCCGGTTGTACCGGACGTGTTATTTGATTTTCATCTTGATGATGTGTGTTTTTTCCGTGGTAATTCGTTTCTAGCCTGGTGGGTCCTATGTAGGGGTCCACGGCACTATAATATACCTCGAATATCTCGGGGGTGTTACAAGTGGGGGGCATCTAGAAGGAAATTGATGAGTTCAGTTCGTTCCGGACTCCCGTGAGTCCAAACAGATAAACTCCAATTCCGTTATGATGTATTTATATGAATTAATTAATTATATCAGATACATAATAATATAATTAATTTCTCCAAGAAATAATTATATTCATGAATTAAATTAATCACCCAGCAATTTATTTAATTCATTAGGCCGAAAATTAATTTATCCAATAAATCAATTTAGACATCCAAGGTCCCAATAAATTAGATATCCAATATCTAATATTCATAGTGAGAGAATAAGCTCGATTCATTCCGTCGTCAATCCTATTGCGCGACTCGGTAGGTCCATCCCAATTAGCAATGGGAGAAACCAAAGAGTAGTAGCACCACCTAGCCAGCCTGGCGGCCTACACTGTACCCCAACTGAGAACGAATAATTGGGATCATTCAAGAACCATTATTTCGTGAATACCAGTATACGTATAAACCCTTCTTTCAAATATCCCGATCAAGTTATAGGGTCACGGTCAGTCAAACCCTATCTGTACTTGACGCTATGCATGAGTTAATGCAAATCAAGATCATCGATCTCTCGTGTATCCAATACATCTAGATCCAATGCTTTGGCCAAAGACTTATGATCTCATCTGCCAATTGTAATATCCGGAATTTCTGCTACTATTGTTTAATGTTATTTTATCCGAGTTATGTTGTATAGCGTGGAATCTGTACAGTATGGATAAAATAAATGAAGGACTAAGACATCTGTATTAGTATTATTACCGCACTTGGTTGACAGCTGTATTGGAAGACATTGTGTGTTGGGCTTATCGTATGAGAATGTTGTTGGAAGATGTATATGTATTCAGTATGCCGTATGTTCGTATTCTGCATGTCGAGACGTTGGACAAGAGTAGCTGAAAATGGCTAAATATAGCCTTGTTAGCGCACGCTAATACTCATGTATAGCGCACGCTATCGTGCAGGTATAGCGCACGCTACGGGCATATGTTAGCATACGCTAGTACAGAATAGCTCAGAGGGAATCTACGTGTGGACCCGGCCACATTCGGCGCATATGCCGACGAGTCAACGGATGTTGTAATGTAGTACTAACGCATGCTAAAATCTAAGGACTAGCGCACGCTAATTGCAGATCGGACAAAAAGGAATCTTATCCTCGTCAGTGCTTTCGGCATGTGGGGACACATGGGTAGGTGCGGACTGTAGCAAGTCAACTACGATTAGCGCACACTAAGGTCTAAGAAATTGCGTGCGCTAGATAGTGTAATTTACGTACGTTATTGCATGGGCATTACGTACGTAAGCTAATGTGCGAAGCAAAACAGTCGCCTCTGGACAACGATAGCGCACGCTACTAATGAAAAGTAGCGCACGCTAATAACAGTCAGTATATATATTTGATTGCAGATGTGAATTGTGTTCATTCGGCCATTCCTTCCTTTATTTCGAGAGAGAGAGTTTTTAGAGAGAATTTTGAGGTTCCAAACACTGAGAGATGATGATCTTTAACAATATTAAACTGAGGAACATGGATTAAAGTCTTGTTCTTGAAGTTATTGATGATTCTTGGAATGAAGTTGATTGTTCTCCTTCATGGTTCGTCTATACAAGGTAATCACTCTTCACCTTTGGATTTCATTTTGGAATGAAGATTGATGTTCTTGAGTTAATGATTATCATATAAACAAGTTGATAAGCATGATTATGAGATGGATTACCGGAGTATGATGATATTAATATGATTCGTGTGATTTGAATCGTGTAGTTCGTTTTCTTGAGATAAGTTGGTTAATCCTTCTTTTCCTTTGCGGATGTTGATGTCATTGTTGATGATTAATCTCTGTAATGATAGATTATGGAAGTGTTCTTACGTTCTTAATGTTTCATGATGTTGATATTGAGGAAGATGACATATGGATATAGGACTTGGATTATAAGTTGAATGATTTTTTGTATGTTAAAGGATATCAGATTTCGTTGTTTTGATAGCTTTGAACATGGTTCAGAATCATTTAGTGTTCTTGATAATCGCCATATGTTGATCGGTATCCGAAATACATGCAACTGCATGTCATTAGCGCACGCTAAGCCTACTGGCTAGCGCACGCTAACGGGAGCAACTTAGCGAATGCTACGTTAAGTAATTAACGTGCGCTAAGTCAACAGGCAGGGTAGTATATTCTGTTTCGGTTATGAATTCGTGATCGTTTAAGTTGGTTTGATCAGAATAGTGGTTAACCGAGATATTATTGAGCCGTTGGGTTTGTGAATTGGTTTTATCGATTGTTGATTGTTGTCGAACTTGTTGTTTATCGATTACTGTAATAGGTTGAGAATATTGATCAGTGATTATAACCGTGTGTTGCGATTGAGTTCGAGTATGTTCGTGAATTGCTTTGGTCGGGACCGAGGAACTTGTAGATGACGGCAATGGATTTGGTAACAGCTTCCTCGTCGTTGTATCGGTATCGAGGTAAGTTATTACTTGCTCAGTTTATAGTATTTAATGAATGGTTTCCATTTCATTCGTTTATAATTTGTATAACAATGTTTATAATCGTAATCATAGGAGATTTGGGGTTATAAATCATATTCGAGTTTTGGGAATCTAAATCATAATGTATATAATTTACTTTTGTTATTGGTATACTTGTATACCGAGGATATATTGTGATAAAGATGAAGATATGAATTATCTGCTATGATGCACGGATTCTTCAAAATTAGGCAGTATGCAGTATCGGATACTGCATGGGTGCGGGTGCGGGTGCGATTCGCGTGGGATTCGCACGGGATTCGCCACGTGGCGAGTCCGTGCAAAAAAAAAAGCGGACTCGCGTATCACGCACAGGATACGCGAGTCCAAATATTTTTTTTAGATTTTGTAATTTTTAAAAAGTAAATCAAATAAACTAAAATACAAAAAGTAAATCATTTAATAAGTAATTACTACCTTTAGCAGTATTCACGGACAGCATTAGAAAGCTCCGCTGCTCAAAGCCATTTTGAATTGTTTTTTGTATGACTTGTTTTATGTATTTGAATTGGTTTTATGGTGATATTTGAATTGTTGTTTTTTATATTTAACAAGTGTTATATATAATAAAATATAAAATAAACAGACGTATCCTTGCCGTATCGCACCCTAACATTTTCAAAAAACCGTATCCCCGCACCCGTATCTGCCCGCACCCGCACCCGCTCCCCCGCACCTGTGCAACATAGATTATCTGCAATCCATAATACTTTGGACCGTCGAGTATTGAGGATAATGGTTCGTGATGGTTTAGACATTGAGATCGTTCTCGAAGGACTCGGGGCAAGTACTCTAATCATTTTTATCATTTGTGTCGATCATGTCGTGATACATTCGTGTATCATTGTTGTCATGCATTTGTGCATTGTTGTTGTCGTGTATTGTGTACTGTTGTTTTGTGCAGTTGTGCATTGTTGTCATATGTCAACCTCGTGTTGGTCCGACGGGATTATCGGGGGATCTATGCTAGCATGCGCTGGATCATCGGACGGATTTTCCACCTCGGGTTGGTCTGACGGGATCATCGGGGGATCTAGGCAGTGAACGCTGGATCATCGGATTGCCATATATTGTTGTTGTGCATATGTATATTATGGGTTTGCCATAAGTATACATTGTCGTTATTGTTGTGATCATATTGACGTTGTCATATGAGTATGCATTTGTAGGTCTTGTGTTAGGACCATGTCCGTATGTTGTGTTGATCTGATCTCGGATTAGACTGACGTGATTGTCATGGTATTTCGTATCTTGAGGTATGTTCCGTATTTCCTTGTTACTTATCTTTGATGGACAATCGATTATCGTATTGGAAATGTCGACGTTATCCGATGGATTGAATTGGCCAGAGTTGGTATAATTTCCGTATCGCGAGTTATGATAATGTTTTGAGAACCTTGGGTATTGTTGAGATACCGTACAGATATTTTGGTATTATCTTAATGTGTTGTTAAGGATACGAATCGTGGATTTTTGTAAAGTTACGACGGTAAGATTACATTGGTCGTATTCTTACTTAGTATTTCCATTGATATGTAATTATTGACGTGACGTGATGGTTATCATTGTTGGATATTATGGCTGACCCCGTCGTGAGCTTTCTTTTTAGGTTCTTGGATTATCAAGCTTGTAGCGGTCGTGAAGGGATGAGCTTCCCGGAGGATACTGACTAGGACATGTATTTGTGTATTGAGTTTCTGATCAGATGTTTTATTCCGCTGCTAGAGTATTTTAATTGTTTGTCTTTATCCGCTGCGTGAGTATTTTTAAATGGCATTTTGGGTATCTGGTAACTTAGGTTACTTTAGCAATCTTTCTCTAAATATATTCTGTCGGTACGTGTAAGCGATAGCTTAACGTATGTTCTTTTTTCTAAACTGTTGAGCTTTGGCATTTCAGGCCTTGTGGTTTCAAATGAGATTTTACGACCGGTTTTGTTAAACGAGTTTTAAGTCTTCGAATGTTTTAAATAGATAATACAGTCGTTAGCCTTTTGGGCGTTTGTAAATGTTTGCGAAAATTTCCTTCAGCCTTGTGGGTTCCATCTCGGGGCCCACAGCGCTGTAATATTCCTGGATGGCTTTGGGGGTGTTACACCAATAACCGCATAGGACATATAACCCGTTCACTAACAGGAGAAAGAATTCTCTCTTGGTATTCAGTAGGACCTACTACTTGCCCGTCAAGACGCACGTCGAGGTTGACCCCCGCCTTTCGTTTTTTTGGGTCGAACTACTCTAATGAAAATCTTAACGTCACAAGCACATCCCTACCAAATCCTCAAGTCGAAGGTTCACGAATACCTATCACAACCTTTCGATTCCGTCATTGACTGTCCCGGAGTGAAATCCATGTGACGAATCGAGGGTGAGTCGGTTCGAGTACACTAATCCAATTAGCATACCTATAACATGTGCTCCCACTAACCATTAGTGTTCTACAGGCACTCTCCATGTCAAAGAACATGTCATACAAGTCTTCACATAAACTTAACACCCAGTCAAGTTTCATCGACTTGCGAACGATTAAGTATTTGAGCTATAAACCTTTCCAGTTTCGACTCTCTTATCCAATAAGGAGTGAAATGTTTTGCTCTCAAATACACGGACTAGTTTCTATATATATTTACGAGTTAGGAATTCCAGTAACTACCAGTAAATAAAGAAACATCCATTTGCCTTATGATAATGAATTATATATAACAAGTACAATGCCCTCACTCATACATCCCCTGAGTGGCATTCGAGGGAATACTCCTAACAATCTCCCACTTGCACTCAATGCCACACACTATGGTATCTAATACCCATGTTCTACAGATGATGCTCCAAGCTAATCTGAGGAAGTGGCTTGGTCAGTGGATCAGCGACGTTGTCGGCTGAGTCTACTCTATGCAACACAATGTATCCTTTGCGAACAAATTCTCTTACGAGATGATACTTCCTCTCAATATGTTTGGTGCTGTTGTGAAACCTCGACTCCTGGGCCTGTGCTACAGCTCCGTCGTTGTCGTAGTACAACGGAACAGGCAGCTCAGCACATGGTATCACTTGAAGTTCTCCCAAAAACTTCTTAATCCAGAACCCTTCCTTAGAAGCCTCCAAGGCTGCTTTATACTCAGCCTGACAGGTGGAATCAGCAGTCGCGCTTTGCTTGGCGCTACGCCAAGATACTGCTCCTCCATTAAGAGTAAATATATAGCCATAAGTAGACATCGAATCGTCTTTCTGTCCTTGGAAGTCTGAATCAGTAAAGCCCATCACATTCAGTTATCCACCACCATACATAAGAACCATATCTCTAGTCCTTCTCAAGTACTTGAGAACGTTCTTTACGGCAGTCCAATGTTCCCTACCTGGGTTTGCCTGAAACCTACTTACCATGCTCACAGCATGCGCAATGTCATGTCTCGTACACAACATAGCATACATAAGGCTACCCATGGCCGAAGCATATGGTATATTACTCATTTCCTTTCATTGTTCCTCACCTTGAGGATACATCTTCAAGGAGAGTTTTATTCCATGTCGCATCGGTAGGAACCCTCTTTTAGAATCATCCATCTTAAATCGCTTTAAGATTTTGTCTATATAGAGGGCTTGGGAAAGACATATCGTTCTCTTCGCTCTATCCCGGTAGAGCCGAAGACTAAGAATATTGGTTGCTTCTCCCAAGTCTTTCATGGAGAAATTACTCGAAAGCCAAGCTTTCACAGAACTGAGCATTCCCAGATCATTCCCTATTAGTAGAATGTCATTTACATATAGTACTAAGAATGCGATCTTGCTCCCACTAACCCTCTTTTATACACAAGGTTCCTCTTCATTTTGCACGAAGTCAAACTCTTTGACTGCCTCGTCAAAACGAAGGTTCCAACTACGCGAAGCTTGCTTCAGTCCATTAATGGAATGCTGAAGCTTGCACACTTTCTGAATATCGACCTCGGACATAAAGCATATAGGCTACTCCATATAGATTTCCTCCTCTAGGAATCCATTAAGGAAAGCCGTCTTTACGGGCCAAAAATCACATTTGGTCCCTTAACTATTTGCTTTTACGATTTTAGTCCCATTGATTCTCACTTTTTCAATTTCGTCCCATATGTGCGAAATTGTCCAATTTAAGGCCAATTTTCGCCGGAAACCAATTAAGTCGTCGGAAAATGCACGTGACATGCACGTGATCACAAAATATTGGCGGATTCCGGAAATAGTAAATGAGGTGAAATTTTTGCTGACCTGTTCTCTTTTTTCCAAATAAAAAAAATAAAAAATAAAATTGAATAAAATTGGGCGACACAAAACGGGAATGGATCCCTAATTAGATTAAAGAACGTTTGCCATTCTCATTCTAAGAACACAAACTGCCATTCTCATTCTAAGAACACAAACTCTAATTAGATTGAAGACACTTAGATTGAAGGCCTATTGTTCATGCGAAAGAACGGTGCTATGGATCGGGACCTTCCGAGTTATGGTGAGTATTTCATTTTCATGTTTATAGTTGCATTTCTGTGTTATTTGCGATGTTCAAGGTGTAATATATATGTGATGAGGTGGTGTTTTTGTTTGTTTTTTCAGATCCCGAAAGCAATTATATCACTATAATTCTTCACTTTGGGGGTAGTTTTCAAAATATGCCCAACACAGATTATATAGGTGGTGATAGGTTAATTTATGATATGGTGAAATCACAAGAGTTTAAAATGACTGACTTGGATGATTTTAGTGATATTTTTGGGGTTAAGGGAAATAGAAGATATTACTTGTTGCTTAGGGATGGGGGTTTTAAGTTGATTATTGATGATGAAGACCTTAGGAATTGGGCCACTGACTTTCTGAAAGAGAGGGAGATGAATGTGTATGTTGAAACTATAGGAGAAATCCCTCAGGAGACATCTGAAAATGAATCTGGATATGAATCATTTGAGGACCCAGACTTTGTTGTGGGTAATGAGATAGATGAGAATGATGACCAACTGTTTGACAGCAATGTAGAAGTTGTTGAAGATGAACAAGTTGACCCAAAAAACATAACTGATAGCACACATTATGTAGAAGTTCCTGTAGGGGAGCCTTGCAATCCTACTAATGTTGAAGGGGTGAGGGAGACAGAAGAATGTGAAGTAGCAAATTCCACTGAGGAAGAGGGTAGTGATCAGGAACCTGATATAGTTGATGCAAGTGATAATTTTGATGAAGCTAGACTATCCGAGGATGAAGTAGAAGAACCAGAATATCCTGTTTACAACCCTAGGACCATGTACAACCCTGAATTTGAACTAGGAATGATCTTCTCCAGTAAAAAAGAGTTCAAATTGGCTGCCCAATCACATGCCAATAAGCATAGGAGAAACATTAAATTCACAAAAAATGATGAAAGAAGAGTATATGCTAGGTGTCTGAGTAGCAAGTGTAAAAGGACAATTAATGTTCTAAAAAGAGTCAATGAAGAAGCATGGCAGATTAGGTCTTTTTATGGTAAACATCCATGTGCACCATCTATCAGAAAAATGACCTCAACTTGGTTGAGTGAGAGATTCCTGCAGCGGTTTCAATCTGACAAGAATAGGTCTGTGCTAGGTTTCATGGAGGATGTGTCTTCTGATACTAGGGTCAGTATTTCTAGGCAGCAGGCATATAGGGCTAAGGTTAAAGCTTTGGAAAAGATTGAAGGTGATCCTGACCTTCAATATTCCAAGCTTTGGTCATACATAGAAGAACTGAGAAAAACCAATCCTGGTTCTACTATTATCCTAGGGACATCAGCTGATAGTGGTAGTACTAGGTTTGAAAGATTCTATGCATGTTTTGATGCTTTGAAAAGGGGGTTTAAAGCTGGGTGTAGACCTCTATTAGGAGTTGATGGGTGTTGGCTGAAAACAAAGCATGGGGGGATATTACTAACTGCTGTGGGGGTTGATGGGAATAATAACTTGTTTCCAGTGGCATATGCAGTAGTGGAAAAAGAGACTGGAGCAATATGGGAGTGGTTTTTCACAGTTTTGAAAAGGGACTTGTCAATCAACCCTAATGAATTCACATTCATTTCTGACAAGCAAAAAGGTCTGATAAGTTCCTTTCAGTCTGTTTTCCCTGGGGTAGAATATAGATTTTGTGTTAGGCACATGCATAATAATCTTAAGACTGCTGGGTATAGGGGTCTTTCCTTTAAAACTGCTATGTGGAAGGCTGCATGTAGCACAACCCAAGGGGAGTTTAACCAAAGAATGAATGAAATGAAAGCTTTGAATGAGGGGGCTTGGGAGTGGTTCCATGATAAAGAGCCAAATTAGTGGTCAAAAGCCTTTTTCCCTGAAACCAGTAAGTGTGATATGCTTCTAAATAATGTGTGTGAGACCTTTAACTGGTGCATCTGACCTGCTAGAGAAAAAGACATAATCACAATGTTGGATAAGAGAACATCTTATGAAGAGGATGCAGAAAAATAGGGATAGGGCAGTGACTAGATGGAAGGGAAGAATTTGCCCTAGGATTAAGAAAATTCTAGAGATAAATGAGGAAAAGACAGCTGATTGTGCACTAATCAAAGCAAATGATAGATATTACCAAGTGAGGGTATTTGATTTAGGTCAGTACACAGTGGACCTGGAGTTACAAACCTGCTCCTGTAGAGCTTGGCACCTCACAGGAATCCCTTGTACACATGGAATTGCTGCTATTCTGAATCAGAAACTAGACCCTTTGGATTTTGTGCACTCATACTACACTGTTGACACATATTTGAAGGCATATGAGTACCCAATTCTGGGTATCTCGTATGATGCTCTTTGGGGTAATACAATGTACATCCCACCCATTCCACCTGATTTTGGAAAGAAACCTACAAGGGGCAGAATTCCTACTAAGAGGAAGCCAGAAGAATGTGAAAAAGTCAGTAAAGGAAAGAAGAGGGAGAGGGGCAGACATGTGAAAGCTCTCAAAAGACAACAAGTGACTACCACTTGTGGTAAATGTGGTCAAATTGGCCATAATATCTTGACATGTGAAAATCCACAGGTTAATCTTCTCTCTTTTGGGGTATTTAATTTTATTGTAATATTTTTTCAGATGGATTGGTATTAAATTTTGTTGTTTTGATACAACAGGTGGATGATGTTCAATTAAATGAAGTCCCTGAAGATAATGGAACTGGAGCCGAAGTTAATGTGGTGAGAAAATTATAGTTTCTTCATTCAGAAATTTTGTAGCATTTGATTTACTTATATGGTCTATTTTCTGTATTTTTTAAAAAGGCTACTATGCAAAAAGCCAAAAGAGGGAGGCCCCCGAAAAATAACAAAACGAGGGTGTCGCAAACTGGTGAAAATCAGGCCTTGGGAAATTCTGAAGAAATTCATGTAAGTGTTAATTTACATAACATGAATTTTTTGTGCTCATAATTTGCAATTTGATTTTGTTCAAAAAAATTGTAATTTGAAATTTAGGTTGGTCCTCCAAACTTTGAACAACCGGAGCAAATTGACAACGCTGAAGATATTCCATTTGAGATTGCAACTCAACAGAGTGAAGCTATTACCTAAAATTGGTACCAACAAATCCCAGTTGAGAAAGTGCAGGGGCCTTCAATGTATGATCAGTTAAGGATGGGCCAAACCTCGGTCCAACCTAGGTTGCAAATAAGAGCTCCACCTCCAAGTTTTCCTACGTGTCTCCAGCCAATTTTTCAAAAGGAAACCCATAAAAGAATAATTAGGGATGATGGCAATAAGTACTTGGATTTGTTAGCACAACCGTGTGGGAAGAATGCTAAAGGGAAGAGGAAGGAGAATCCTTTTGTGTAGACAAATGTTTTGTAGAGCCAAATCTACAGCAATGGGAACCAATGTTTGGTATCTCATATAACATTTGTAAGATGCCTAATGTTTGCAACCAATGTTTGGTATTTCATAACAATGTTGTAGGATAATCTTTTGGAACCAATGTTTGGTATTTCATAATAATGTTTGGAACCAATGTTTGGTATTTCATAACAATGTTGTAAGATAATCTTTTGTATGGGTATCAATGTTTGGTATCACATAGTAGGCAAAATACTAAATCCTCCTTCACATTGAGGTTTCACATTCTCACTGTTTGGTACCAAGAGAATGTTGGAATGTGAAACTTAATATTAAGAGAATGTGAAACTTAATACCAAAAAGTGTTGTTTGGTATCAATGTTTGGTATCAACATTCTCACTGTTCTACTGCTCATTCCTATGTAATGCCCAAAAATAAATCTGAATCCCAAAAATCAGCATACTTGAAAGATTACATTAACTCTTGAAAGATAAGTTACATAGACTTGATTCCACAACTGAGCAATGCATACTCTACAATTCACTATAAAGAAACAAAATGTACCTAACAAAAAAAAAGCATACTTGAAAGATTACATTAACTCTTGAAAGATAAGTTACATAGACTTAATTCCACAACTGAGCAATACATATTCTACAATTCACTATGAAGAACCAAAATATACCTAACAAAAAAAAAGCATATTCAACTAATCATCTTGAATCCACTGTCCTCACCATCCCCAATCATCATCATGTACATCATTTGTTTCAACAGACACAAAACAACAATGAGAAGTAGAACAGTGCAACCCAAATGCCTAAATCCTATTCCCTTCTCATTTTTCAGATTCTTGGCTTTGGTATTCTCAATTGTATTGGCTGCCATTTGAGTGTGTTTCTTCAAACCTTCCTCAAGCCTTTCAACTTCACCCTGCAGCATAAGGACACTTTCCTCCAACTTGTGTACAGTAGCAACCAAATTGCAATTCTCTCCTCTGAGTTGATTCGTTCTACGCAAAAGTCCTTGGATAATCACCCTACTTCTCTCACACAGTGGGGGATCAATCCATCGGATGTATTTGCAACACCCAATATCCTGCATACACAAATACACAAATAATTATTTACTGGGTAGATTAACAGTTACCCCATTAATATCAATAGAAAGAAAGCAAACCGGGTAATTAGGGCATCCATAAAATCTGCGCCCGATATTATCTTCCTTCCAAGAAGTGACTACAGGGGCAAGGAGCCTGCACTTGCATAACAATGGTGATATTTGGCTTCCACTCGACTCGGACATGGAAGTATCGAGCTAGCTGCTTCAAGGAGATGAGAAATTAGGGTTTTTTGGGTTCTTCTTTCTGCGGATGAAATAGGAATGGTGTCGCCCAATTTTATTCAATTTTATTTTTTATTTATTTTATTTGGAAAAAAGAGAACATGTCAGCAAAAATGCCACCTCATTTACTATTGCCGGAATCCGCCAATATTTTGTGATCACGTGCATGTCACGTGCATTTTCCGACGACTTAATTGGTTTCCGGCGAAAATTGGCCTTAAATTGGACAATTTTCACACATATGGGACGAAATTGAAAAAGTGAGAATCAATGGGACCAAAATCGTAAAAGCAAATAGTTATGGGACCAAATGTGATTTTATGGGACCAAATGTGATTTTTGGCCTAAAATAAATGGAATCCTGAAGCTTGCACACTTTCTGAATATCGACCTCGGACACAAAGCATATAGGCTACTCCATATAGATTTCCTCCTCTAGGAATCCATTAAGGAAAGCCGTCTTTACGTCTATTTGCCATATGTCATAATCATGGTAGGCAGCTATAGCAAGCATCATGCGAATAGACTTGATCATAGCTACGGGCGAGAAGGTATCATGGTAATCGATCCCTTCCTTTTGGGTATAACCCTTTGCCACAAGCCTGGCCTTATAGGCGTCAACCTTGCCATCCCCATCAGCCTTTCTCTTGTAGATCAACTTGTTCCCAATAGGCACTATGCCTTCCGGACGGTCTAGTAGAGTCCAGACCTGATTGACATGCATCGAGTCTATCTCAGCTTCCATATCTTCACTCCATTTCGCGGAGTCTACATCCACCATCGCTTGGTCATTGGTCGGTGGGTCGGTTTCTTAGCTATCACTTGGAACCTCATGGAGACCCACCTCCTCCAAGTGTACAAGGCCATACCTCTCAGGTAAATGAGACACCCTACTAGACCTACGAGGTGGTTGTACTTGTGTTTCAGAAGGTCCAGTTCCAATTTCTTGCACAGGTGTCTTCTGAGGAGTTTCATTGTATTCTTCCAAAGAAATACTTCTACCTGCTCCGCCTTCCTGAATGAACTCATCTTCCAGGAAGTGTGCTTGCAAAGCAACAACGATCTTTTGATCTTCGGGCATGTAGAATAGATAACCCATCGTGCCAGATGGAAATCCAATGAAACGTCCCTTCAAGGACCTCGCTTCCAACTTTTACACCTTAGTCTTCTTGACATAGGCGGGACATCCCTAAATCCTAATGTGATTAAGACTTGGTTTCCTTTCCTCCCACATCTCATGTGGAATTTTAGGAATGGATTTGGAAGGACATCTGTTCAAGATATACGCAGCAGTCAGGAGTGCATACCCCCACAGGTAAATCGGTAAGTCAGTATATCCTAGCATAGAACGGACCATGTTCAACAAGGTCCGGTTCCTTATTTATGACACACCATTTAACTGAGGTGTACCTGGAGTTATTAGTTGTGATACTATTCCATGTTCCTTAAGGAACTCGTCAAAATCCGTACTCATATACTCGCCACCTCGGTCCGACCGAAGTGCTTTGATATGATTTCTAGTTTGTTTCTCGACTAGGGCCTTAAATTCCTGGAATTTCTCAAAAGCCTCGGATTTATGTTTCATTAAGTATACATAACCATCCCTAGTATGATCATCTCTAAACGTAATGAAATACTAATATCCATCACATGCTGCTTCCAAAGCACCACATACGTTGGTATGGATTAATCCTAGTTTATCAGCGGCTCTTTCAAATGTCCTTGTGAAGGGGGACTTAGTCATTTTGCCTTTAAGGCAAGATTCACAAGTAGGAAAAGGATCTGATCCCAATGGACCCATAAGTCCATCCCTTTCCATTTTGTAAACCTTGGTCTGACCAACATGACCAAGTCTAAGATGCCATTTCAAAAATTGATTAGTTTCATCCCTACCATGCTTCCTAGTCATAGTATTCACAACGACTTTGTTACTGAGGTTTAGATGATACAAGCCATTTAACAATGTAGCAGTTCCCACTAGTTTATTTCTAAAATAAATTTTGCAGGAACCATCACCAATGAAAAATCAAAAGCATTTCCTATCTATGACCGGAATGGATACAATGATTTTATGCCCCTTGGGCAGAACAAGTACATCTTCTAAAGTCAGAACAAAACTGGATTCTAAACCCAAAAGAAGTGATCCTATGTCGGTTGACTCGACACGATGCCCACTTCCGACAGTGATCATCACTTCCCTAGCTCCAAGCTTCCTACTTTGTTCCAGATCCTGATTCACGGTACAAATATGAGAACTAGCACCATAATCCAGTATCCAAGAAGTAGAAAATACTGTAGCAAAACAATTTATTTCCAAAACTAAAAGTTCTGTACCTGAAGCGCCATGAAGAATCGGACAGTCTCTATCCCAGTGGCCTAGCTCACCGCATTTGAGACAAGCATCCTTCTTCTTGTTTTTTGGAACCATCAAGGCCTTGCACTTACCCTTAAAGTCCTTAACTTGTGGTCCCGTCTGCTTCTTGGTCTTTTTCTTCTTATTCTTAGACTTAGACCTCCGAGGTCCAGAAGAAATCACATGGGCAGACTCCTTCATCTGCGGAGTCTTCATCTGAGATTGAGCGGTCACCAGTTTGTTCACTAGCCCTGCTAAGTTGCATGCAATCTAATTGCTATTGAAATTCATAACAAACTGTGAGAAGGAATCAGGGAGATACTGTTGTTAGAGCACTATTGTTCGGTATCGCCATTTGGAGATAGAGTTGTAAAACTCTTTTGCGTTGCGGAAGCGATTTAAATAAATGTACGGAAATTAAATGATGCAGGGACTTATAGAGGTTCAGCCAAACGTGCCTACGCCCTCTCTTCGGTATCTTTTTCAATAGGATGAAGATCAACCTCTACACCTCTCTTCTATCGGTCGAGGGATAACCGTTACAAACTTGTCTTCTATCGGTCCAAGTTAAACCGTACAATCTCTCTTCTATCGGTCAAGATATTACCGTGTGTACTTATCTTTATGTCGGTCCAAGTTAAACCGTTTTCCTTTTCTATCGGACAAGGAATCAATCGATATAGCTTTCTATGGGTACTAGATGAACCCCACTTAGATACTGATTGCGATTCTAACAATGCCGGATCCTTGATCCTAATAACACCGAATCCAATCGTATCTATTCTTTTTTCTCTCGTGTATGTTGAATGTATAAACACTCAAACTATCAATATAAGCACAATTACAACAACAAGAATATGTATATGAAATATCTGATCATCGAATCGTTTGCTTTGCGTTGTTTTTTTGGATGAATACCATTAGAAGTGGTATCTATAGGCATTTCTCTTCCAACTAGCCGTTAGCTCACTGCTGCCTCATTACGTACGTTATAATCCATCCATTACATACGTTAGCTTCATTACATACGTTAACATAAATGTTACGTACGTTATACTCCATGCAAATTAGTCCAGTAGCTCCTGTCTTCACCATTACATACGTTATACATTCTCCCATTATGTACGTTATATGTAGTCAAAATATCCTTGGTGTGATGATGTAAGCCATGACATCACAACGGTCACATTGTTTGAATTCTGATACACTTCGTTACGTACGTTATGCACATCGTGTTACGTACGTTAAGCTTGCTTTGTTACGTACGTTATGCTTTGTTCATTACGTACGTTAAGCACGAGCAGGTAACTTCCTCCTTGTCTGATCAGGTAGGTTCGATCTCGTCTGATCTGCAGGTAGGTTAGTCTCGTCTGATCTGCAGATAGGTTGGTCATCTTGACTGATCTTGAACATTTCGCTTTTTTGGATTGCGCGACTTTTTGCGTCTTCAACTCCTTTGTTGTTTTGTATCGCTTCATTGTTGTTTTACTTTGTTTAATAACTTTAATCATCAGAACTCTATTAATGAATCTTTGGAATAAAATATTCCAACAATCTCCCCCTTTTTGATAATTACAAAACAACGTCTTGAATGGATAAATCCTACAAATATAAAATATATGTATATTTCTACGAATAAAAGTTTTTGGCTTTGATCGTTTCGTTAGTTCTCACATCTTTTCTTTTTTTGTCCTTTTCGACTTCTTTATCTTTTCTTTTTTCCCATTTTTGCATTTTATTTTTCTCGTCATTCTTCCATGATGCTTTTTATCTCATTCATATTTTCTCTCCCCCTTTTTGTCATCAGCAAAAAGTGTAATAAAAATGAATAATAAATACCAAATGATGTATAAAATATGCATGATAGGTGTTGTTACCCAAAATATTATCCGGAGATGATATTGCTGGAATGGTCGAGTAACAAACAAATACGAGAGCACATCCGTGGGAAAAATAAATAACGCAAGATTTACCGGGGTTGTTAGTTTCGGGCTTGAATGCTCTCGAGAGATATTATTAATACAAATACTTTAGAGTACAAATATTAATGTTAGAGTATAATTACAATGAGTGTAAAGACCCTAGTTCTGATATAGTTGTATTAGATACACTATTAATCAATCGGTCTTGATTTGCATTAACACATGTATAGAGTCTAGTCAACAATAGGGTTTGACTTTACCGTGACCCAAAGACTTGACCGGGACATCTGATGAAGGGTCTATACGTATGGTATTCACAACATAATGGGTCTGGAATGATCCCTTCATTCGTTCTCAATCGGGGTTTACAGTGTGGCCCGCTAGGCTGACTAAGTGCTGCCCGCACTCATTGGTTCCTCCCAATGCCGGTTGAGATGGACCTACGGAGTCACGCATCAGGAGCGTTGACGGATAAATGTGAATTTATCATCTCTCTATTTATATTGGATATTGAATATCTAATTATAATTTATTGGATAAATTAAATAGCAGTATTATGAATTGAAATTAAGTTACTAGGTAATTAATTTAATTCATAATTATATTTCTTAGAGAAATATTTTTATATTTGATATAATTAATTACTTGGATTAATTAACTTATATAAATACATTGGAGGTTAAACGGAGTGTATTTAACGGAGTCGTTTGACGAACGTCCTGTACACGAATCGAATGACTCGGCCAGTTTCTTGGAAGCTTCCTCCCTGCCGCCCCCTTTCACATGCATGGTGTTTTATTTTGTTTTTTAAAACACCATGCATGTTATCTTGTAATGATTATTCATTAGGTGATAATAGTTGATATATTATATATCACATTATTTTCACTTGGTGAAATAAATGAAAGACAAGACAACTCTTAATAAGACCTCTCTCCATCTTCCATTCCAACAAGGCTGCCGAGAGAGTTTTGAGTGAAAGGGAAAAAGATTTTTCTTCAAATTTTCCATATTTGAGGTGATACAAATTTAAGAAAAAGAGAGATATAAAATTTCTACGATAACTTCCTAGCCGTGTTCTTGGAGAACGGAGTTACGTTGAAGTTTTTCGGGCAACTTTCGACGCGTATGAAGTAGAGGCATCGTATTTTCGGTGTTTGGGACGAAGGATTTTTCGTGCTCGAGCTCGGGTTCGTGATCATCATCTTACGAAGATTTGTTTCAAAGGCTTCAAGGATCCTTTTATCTTCGTATTTATTTTTCGTATATACGTTACTTGATCGATCCTGTTTGGGATTCGTTTTTATTATTCCGCTGCGTATTTCGTTTTATTTTCGGAATCCCAACAATGGATCCTCCTCGGGATCCTCCATAAGCTTAGATGGGGTATCGAGTATCTCGAAAATCCTGGGAGTCTCGCCGCTCGAGTACAAGTCGAGAATCCTTCCAGCAGTGTAGTGAAAAGTATATAAATATCCTTCCAGAGACGACATATGGAGTAACTCCAATCATTAGGCAGAGTTATGATCAGTTGTTCAACTTCATAAACCGGGTCTCCAGTCTTCCCAGACATGATCTATTTCTGTATCCTCTCGATCACGTAATATGGGGTATTCTGGGGTAGCCCTGGATTATCCCAAGAATCTCTCTGTGTCAAAGGGCGCGAGCTGAACCCTGCCTCAACCCTCTTACGTGGAGTCACTGTAAATCCGGCCATACTAATAAGATACATGTATATTTACATAAAATCATTAAATTTTATGATGTTATGCTAAATGTATGTATGATATAAACATGAATTGAAACTGAGTACCTTGGAAAGGAGTAACAAAGAAGTGGCAGTCGAACATATGATATTCTCTTGAATTTTTTTATAAATTTTAAAAATTCTTCAGGCGTACTAGGAAAGTAGACCGGATAAATTTTTGATACCATACTATAACGATCAGATTTTCTAAGGTATTTTATTAATGTTTTTAACAATAAGAAATTTGTAGAAATTTCAAGCCGTCACGAGAACTAAAATTTTCTAAAGAAAAATATTCGCGGAAATAAAGTAGTTTTAAATCTTCAATACTACTATAACAATCTAGCAGCGGAAAATAATTACCAAAAACAAAGTTAAGTGTTTCATAGTAACTTGAGCGGAGTTAAAGAAATAAATAACATTAAGTATATCATAAGTCGGTCTACCCTGCAATTCGTTGCTCGACATTCTGAATTAACCTGAAAATTGTACATCGAAAATGGGATGAGATTTATATTGCTCGTGGGAACATAACAAGTCAACAATAATCACAATACATAACGGAGGCATAGCATGAATATTTGTTATATCAACATATAACTTGCGCATGTAAACATGTAACTGCATATAAACATATACTGTACTTGGTATGAAAAACACGTGACTGCATGTTAATCATAAATATAAACAAATCACCTATACCGTTCAAATAAAAAAATTAAAATAGACAAGTAATAATTCTCACCTCAAATTGAGATGACGTAAATGATGATGCTTGAATGCTTATGAATCGTCCTAATTGTGCTCTTGATTCTCGTATCCTACAATCAGAATATAAATATATGTAAATATTTAATTTGATTGGAGAATGTGATTTTATGAATATAAAATGATAAAGACTTGGTTTAATTTGAAGGCTAAAGTTTATGGGACCAAATCTGAAAGATTTTAGAATTGATTGGGGCCAAATTTAAAGGATTAGAAACTTGGGGGCTAAAATGGAATTCTGGGGATATGAAAATCCTTATCTCCCTATGAGAAGTCACTCATCTCTCTCTCTCTCATGTCATCTCACCGCCCCCTTTTTCCCATAATTCATCTCGGCCGACCCCACTCTCCCTCTGATTCACGAGCAGCCCCGGTCGGAGGAAAGAAGGAGACTCCTATCGGCTACTTTCTACTTCAAGCGAGGGACTGGCGAGGATAGATCTGACCGGACGAACGGGGTGGTACGGCAGAATTCCACGGTGGCGGAAAAAAAATGGCCGCGGCGGTGATAGGTTTTGCTAGCGGACGGAGAGTTCGGCTGACGGCGGCACAACGATGCAGGTGCGGCTCAGTTTTGATGTTTTGCCCAGCCTCTCCGTGAACTGGGCGGCGGAGACTCTCTATAGATGCGGCTGAAGGTGTCGGCGCGACGGAGGGCTGAGTTTGTCGCGACTGAAAGAAAATTTTCAGGTTCGTTTTCTTACTGCTCTATTTTTGCTTCTAAAAAAATGGTGTTTCATGTGTTATGTGATTCTGGAAACGGTTGGTTTAATGAAATGTAAATGTATGTGTGTGTGTGTGTGAAATTTTCTGAACCAGTGAAGGAAATCTCGGCGGCCAGATCGGCGAAGGCCGTGGTTTCAGACTAATGGAGATGGGCCGGAATTGGGTTGTCTGGGTTGTTGGAAAAACGGTCTCAAAATTCCCAACAAGCCTCCCAAAGAAAAATAATAGAGAAAAATAAATAACACAAGAATATACGTGGAAACTCCAAAACCGGAGAAAAACCACGGGCCTCCAGAGAGTAGAAAATCCACTATTTGAAAAATTATTACAATCACACAGCTATAATCTCTCAAGCCAACCCCCAATTACACCCACACTCTCCAAAGATTTAACTCACACCTTTCACACTCTAAGACAAGAGAAAGAAAGAAAGAAAGAAGAATTAAATACTTAAAGTGTATTTAATTGGTACACTTAAAAACCAAAGCCTTGGACTCCTTTTATAGGCATGGAGACCACTCCACCTTTTCTTCTTTTATCGATGTGGGACAAGACTCCACCTTTTATTTTATCCAAACCCAACAATCTCCACCTTGGGTAAAATAAATTATAATGCAACCACATCAAAAAGAACAATTGTCTTCACCCGACAATCATACTCCACCATAAAAGAGTATCACCACTTAGAAAGATCTTGTTGGCCACTAAGTATACAGAATACAGCTTGGAAAGTGTTTAAGCAACAAGCTGTACGTTTTTCAAGTTAGAGTGCGTAGCGAAAGTCTTGAATAGTAAGTTGCTGTAACTACAACAACTAGATATGAAGTGTATATTTAAAATAATCACAATTAATAAAACAGTAAATGCGGAAGGTAAATAACACAGTAATTAAAGTGGTTCGAGGTAAACCCCTCTACGTCCACTGGTCCTCCACACAGGAGTTAAAATGTTTATTATAAATACTGCGTACACAACTATGTATTTATAATCAAACCTATCAATGTATCGTTCACACACTTGATACAATGATCGAAGCTTTCAACCGTTCACAGAGATTGGTTTAGGCTTTCACTTGACTAACTTCTTCATACACAGTTCCGAAGCTTTGTCTCTTCAATGCAGATCCGTCACACACAGTTCAGGAAAAGCAAGGCTTTCTCAGTCCACACAGGGCTGATGGGTTTGTTCAATGAAAGAACGTTTGTTGAACAACAGCTTGACTTTCTTGAGCTTGAGATGATGATGTGTTGTTCAAGGTTGAGCACTTGTATATTTCTTCTCTTCAGAATATGCAGTATGCTTGAAGAAATATGTTTGCTCACATATATTCGTGTAAGCGCTGTTGTATTTGTACGTGTGTTTGATCTTCAAACTCTGGGGATATATATAGCCTTTGAATAGATCCATTGGGCAAACATCCGTAACAACTGGATGGTTGACTTGTATAGACCAAGATCCGGATTTTGCGTTGTTTGAAGATCTCTGTCGGTTTTAGTATTTAAATACTTTATCCTTTCAGTATTTAAATACTTCTTTTCAAACGGGACTTGACTTTAGCGAATAACAAAGATACCTTTTCAAACGGTTTTCAGTCCTGTTTCGATAGGTATTGAAGGTCTCAATACTTTACAGCTTGAATGATGTATATATTTATGCTATAGGCTATATTGGAGTAGTCGCTGTATGGAATGTTGTTGCATGAAGAGACAGCTTCCATACTTGGCGCTTTTAGACTCTGTTGCTGTATGATGGAATTATGAGAAGTCTTTGATACAGGATCAGCAACTTCGATAGACTTTCCATACAGCATTTTGCTGTATGCTGGGTTGGCACTTTATCAAAACTTCACTTTAGCAAAACCTTCGATACATGGATTGTTTTCTCCAAACATTTTCCCCCTTTTTGATAATTTGCCAAGTCTCCTTAAATCCTTTTGATGTTTTCCAAAAATCCTCGATGATGCCAAAATCTTGACAACTAACATCTTCCAGGAGGGCAGACTTCTTGGTCTTTTTTCGAATGTTCTGGCCTTCAGCAATTAGACTAACATTATGAACTGCTCGCAGGCGAGTACAACGTTAAAAGAAAAGAGTATTACATCTTTAAGCTTATGATTGGCGCGCAGGCACAATCTTACATTGTTATCTAGATACATACAACTGAATCTATGAACTATTCGCAGACAAGTTCGTACAGCTTAACAAGTTTTTATTCTTGTATTAATTCAGTAAATAGATTGAATATCGTAATCATGCAAGAACACAGTGGATTACGAGTTGTAATCTTTCAAGAAAATTTTTTTTTATTGATATTGAACAAGGATTACAATGTTTTTGCTAGATAAGAATACATGAATACAGGAAGGAATCTAGCTCCTATAATCAGAATGCCTCCAAGGCCTTTTAGGGTCATTCTTGGTACCCTTCCACCAATTTTGATGAGCGCCCCTCAATTTAGGTAAATAACTTGACCTTCATAGGATTTATCGAACACCAGGATCCAATCTTCTGGGTGGGTAACCAAGTCACCTTGCCTATGCTTGGATTTCATCTTCTGCTGAAGCGGGAGCGTTCCTTCGTCCAACCTCTTCTTATACTCCTCTGCGGCTTCATGCACCGTCCTGCAACTGTTGAATATTGAAGATTCCATGATAAGAACTACGAAGGATCTTAGCCGTTCATTCTTCCTCCAGTTCTTGATCTCGTCTGTAGTAGGCTGTCGGTTGGCTGGGAGGTTTATTGCTTGCGGCTTTTGAATGAGGTTTTTCCATGGAAACTTAGGGTCCTGGAATTCTGAACGATCTCCCTGTATCCTGACGTTGTGAGTCGGAGATGCTAATCGAGAAATTTCAGCAGTGATGCTGTCTCCAAATGTAGCTTCCATCTCCTTCTCTTGCTCGAGCCTCTCCTTGCAGCTTCCCTAGCTTCTTCCCCCTTTTGGCGTCATCAAGATATGAGACCTTTTCATACAAGCGTTCCAGGATTTGCATAGCAGCATCCTGTTTGGTCTCAAAACTTGTCATTTTATTCATTAGGGAGTTGAGCACCTGCGACATATCTTGAATCTTTTTGTCGTGGGCTCGAACCTGGGGACCTGATTCAATAAGAGCGGATGCTGTCTTGGCCTCAGAAACACGAAGCTTTGATTGTGTTAGGAATACTTGTTAGATTTCTATGATGTCATCATTGTATTTGTTTATTCAAATGTATGTTTATTACTTGGCAAAATGTAAGGAAGAACCAGATGAGTATCTTCCATAGGCCAAACTGTGTTAAGTAAGATACTTGGCAAAATATAAAGAAGAACCAAATAAGTATCTTCTATAGGCAATTATAAGTTAGGCTAAAAAAATCGGCTAAATACAAATAACAGATAAGTATCTATCAGCCGAGTCTTGGTCAACTCAGCTGTTCAGATAAGGTTGACCACAACCGAGCTATATCAGGCAACCGTTATCAAGGAAGTTCTGGTCAACAATTTAATCAGCGAAGCTGGACCAGACTGCAGTCAAGGAGAAAAGTCATAAGTTTGACCATCAAATCAGTCAAGTTCAATCAGGTCATAAGACTTCAGACAAGACGGCACATCAGAGAAGTCGACATCAGAGAAGGTTGACTGCACATCAGAAAGTTTGACTACAAAGAGGTCAGTTAAGTGATCAGCCAAGTACTCCAGTCCACGTCAGCATGCGGACGATAAGGGACATATTGGAGAGATTCCCGGAAAGAAAATGAATTAAGTAATTCATCCAGACCCACCACTGGAGACTTTAAACTTATTATATTCAAAAGATTCGGCACCATCACATGGAAGTCTTCACAACGGTCAGAAATGGATTAAAATAATGGAATCCAGCCTTGCAACATTCAGAAAGAAAAACAAAGAAATCTATTTCTCCAACGGACGGATTTGTTACAGATTTGCAACGGCTATGCATAAAAACTCAAAGGATCGACACCTATATATATCCGAAGATTTGAAGTTGAGCAACACGGTGCGAACTATATTTTCAAGCGAACAAAGCAATCTAAGCAATCAGAAATCTATAGCATCGTGAAGAGCAGTATTCTCATTCATATACGAAGAAAGCTCTTAGTTGGAGAAGACAAAACAATCTTGTCTTAAAACCTGAGTAAAGGGTACTTCACTGGTTGAAGTTACGCGACTGATAGGCATCCAAGGATTTGAAGAATCGAGTGGTGCTAGGCAGTCAGAAAAGAGTTGCAATGACGGGATTTCCACTGGTTGGAAGTTGTTGTAGCTAATTTGTAGAATCACTGTAATATTTGTCACTGGTTGAAAATTATAGTGGATTCATCTCCAACTGGTTTGGAGAAAGTGGATTAGTAGAGGATTACCCCACCTCTGAGACCACTATAAATTGCCTGCGTACTTTACTATTTTAGCATCATACTTAACTGCTGCATTCATACTTAAGTGTTCCATTGATTATTTCTGTATTCGTCATCAGCTGACTTCCGCACTTACATTGACTACAGACGACTCTAAGTCATCTGTACCATCAGCTCAGAAACTCATCCTTTGTGGAAAAGAGTTTCAATAAGTATATTCACCCCCCTCTAGACTTATTCCTGGACGACTTGTGACCTACAAGTGGTATCGGAGCGGTTGGTTCAATATTTCAAGAACCAGATCCATATATCGAGGATATAATTTTAATCTCTCATTTTAGAAATGGAACACATGCATTCTATATTACCTGTATTTTCAGTTGACGAGTATGATCTTTGGAAGATAAGGATGCAGGCACACTTATCTTCAATCCATGACGACATGTGGTGCATCATAGAGGACGGTCCCTTCATCTTCGAGAAGGACAACACACCTGAGGAGATTGCAGCCGAAAAGCCAGAGAAGATCCCAAAGAAGAGGATGGAGCTGACCATTGAAGAAAGAAAGCTGGCCAACCTTGACAACCGGGCCAGAGACGTGCTGTATCAAACTCTTGATAAATCAACAATGGTCAAGATCAAGAACTGCAAAAATGCCAAGGAAATCTGGGACACCCTTGCAGTGATGTGTGAAGGTACAGAGCTGATCAAAGAAAACAAGTTGTCAATTGCTACCCAGAAATTTGACAACTTCAAAATGAAGTCCGGAGAATCCATAGACCAGGTGGACACAAGGTTCACAGAGATCATCAACGAAATCAACTCCCTTGGAAAATCATATGGCAACAGGGAGATGGCCTTGAAAGTGTTAAATATCTTAGCCCCGAATGGAGCATGAAGGTGGCGGCCATGATGGAATCCAAAGACCTCAATAAAATAAAGATCCAGGAGATGTTCTCCGATCTAAAGGCCTATGAATTCGAACTCCCAAGTTCATCATCAACCGAGCCTGCAGAAAAGGGAATAGCCTTTGCAGTCGAGTCCCTCGCCAAGAACCTATCTGATGTCAAACCTCCAAATCCACTCGATTTCGAGGAAGAAATAGCGTTCATAATGCAAAGGTTCAACAACTTTATAAAGAATTACTCTAAATATAAAAAGAACTATAAGGAGAATCCAAGGAGAAATCAAAAAGCTGAAGCTGGAGTGTTATAATTGTCATAAAACAGGACACATTCAAATCGACTGTCCTGATCTTAAAGAAGGATGAGAGCAAGAAGGAGGTGAGCAGAAAAGAAGACCGAAGAAAAGCCATCATTGGAGAAGACCAAGAGAAAGTAGAATCAAGCAGCGGATTCTTCTCTGATGACGATGAGGAATATGACTGTCTGATGGCCAACCTAACTGATGAAGAGGTAACAT
Organism: Orobanche coerulescens; assembly: GCA_033398695.1. Classification (NCBI taxonomy): domain Eukaryota; kingdom Viridiplantae; phylum Streptophyta; class Magnoliopsida; order Lamiales; family Orobanchaceae; genus Orobanche; species Orobanche coerulescens. The sequence continues at coordinate 136,486,805 of CM065814.1, read as the reverse complement.
CTAAACCCTCTAATTCAAATAATAGCTCAGACATGTCACAAGACATGGACTTGCACGAGTCTGTAAATCAGCTCCTCAAAGACTTTCTGAAATTAAAATCTGCACACCTATCTGTATCAGCCGAGAAGACCCAGCTGCAAGATGAGAATAGGCAGTTGAAAAATGATTTTGAAAAACTCAGCCTAGAATTGAATAAAACCAAATCTAATCTTGAAAAATAGGCTGCAGATAACTTGAAAAACCAGGCTGCAGATAACTTGAAAAACCAGGCTGATAATACTACAGATGAGATAAAATGATTAACTATTTTGAATAGTGAAAAATCAGTTGCACTTGCTCATGTCAAAGCCGAGTTTACTAAACTGACTCAGGTAAGTAAAACCCAAGCGAAGGAAATAACCTCCCTGAAGGCGTCTCTAACTCTGGACGAATTGTGTATGAATAAAAGGCCACTATATTCCAGATCAGGCCTTGGATATGACCCGAATACTCCCTCTAGTTCTAAAACCACTTTTATCAAAGGAGAAACAATTGTCTCGTCTGGTGAGCCTAATTACAAACCTGTGTTTCAAAATAGGCAACAACCAAGTCACAGGTCTAGGCTGCATCCAAGGTATACAAGGCAGCCACATAGACATGAGACTAGGCAATGGCCAAGGCAGAAGCAGCAGCCCAGACAACATGCCCATTATTATCAAAGACTCCCAAAAAACAGATTTCAAAATGGGAGGGGCAAATGGAAACCTCAAGGTTATCCTAATTTTCCAAACGAACAGGTGTGGAGACCTCAAAGATTTAATAAATGGTCTCATCCAAGATTTAGGCATGGCCCACACCATCAGTTTTATGAGGCATATCCGGTACACAATCCTAATAAAGGATATAGGCCCAGACCTTACACACCTTTTAGGGGTAATAACAGCAACTTTCATAATCCTAGGAGAAATCAGTTCTCCAGGAAACCATCTAACCCCCGAGGACCCACACAGATTTGGGTACCTAAATCTCTGCTTGTCTGATTGCAGAAAAGGTGGAAGGACTACTACCACATCTCCATAAATTCAAACATTAGAGGTGAATAATGGTTTGTAGATTTCGGATGCTCAAGGCACATGATCAGGAACAAGAAGGTGCTGACAAATTATACCAAAGAAAGAGGTCCAGCCGTAACCTTTTGGAGATATATCTAGAGGTCAAACTAAAGGTTTTGGAGAGCTGCACAGAGGAAACATTACTATATCAAAAGTTCATTATGTCAAAGGGCTCAAATACAACCTTTTAAGCATAAACCAATTTTGTGATGAGAAGAATCTAGTAGTCTTCACTGTTTGGAAATGCATGGTGATAGATATCGTATCTGGAGAAGTGAAGCTACAAGGATTCAGAATGAGAGATGTCTATATGATAGATTGGAACACAGGAACTCCTAATACCTGTTTTCTATCCAAGACAATAGCTGAGAATGGACGGCTATGGCACAAGAGAGTATGTCACCTAAATTTCAAAGCCATCAACAAGATTAGTTCTCAGAAGTTGGTCAAAGGACTTCCAGAAGAAGTATTCAAGAAGTAAGCTCTTTGTGATGCGTGTCAAAAAGGGAAGCAGACAAAAGCATCATTCAAGCCAGTCCAGCCTACCACTCTCACAACAAGAATCTTAGATCTACTTCACATGGATCTATTTGGTCCCATCAAGCCAAGGACCATAAGTGGTAGAAAGCATGCTCTAGTAGTAGTGGATGACTACTCAAGGTACACATGTGTTGTTTTTCTCTATAAAAAGAGTAAAACACTAACCAAGTTGCCTGAGCTGCTGAGAAGGGTCCACAATGAGAAATCCCTCTCAATTATCAAGATCAGATCAGATAGAGAAGGAGAATTTCTCAATAAGGCAATCACTGATTATAGTGATCAGAATGGGATCCATCATGAAGTCTCTGCAGCCAGGACTCCACAGCAGAATGGTGTTGCCGAAAGAAGAAACAGAACCTTGAAGGAAGCAGCCAGGTCTATGATTGCAGAAGCAGACCTGCCCAAGAGGTTCTGGGCTGAAGATGTCAACACAGCATGCCACACTCAAAACAGGAATATGATAGTAGGGAGACATGGCAAAACTCCCTATGAGGTTTGGAATGGCAGAACACCTACAGTTGCTTATTTTCATATTTTTGGTTGTAAGTGTTTCATCCACAACAATGGTAAAACCCAACTAAATGCCTTTGATGCTAAAACTGATGATGGTCTCTTTATGGGATATTCACAAAGAAGCAAGGCATATAGAGTTTTTAACAAAAGAATCTTAGTTGTGGAGGAAACACCTTATGTTGTATTTGATGAATCTTCTGTTGAGTACAGGAAAAAGGTGGAATTAATTGAGAACAAACTCAAATATGCCACCCTAGAAGAAGTTATCATCCATGATACAGGAATGGTGGACTCACCTGCAGATCATCCTGAAGACCCATCTGTAGCTGATAAAGACCCAACTGCAGATCAGATAGGACCTCAGAATCTACCTGATCCAGTTGTTGCTGATGAAGATCCATCGGTAGCTGATAAAGAACCATCTGCAGACCAGACAGGACTTCCACCTGCAGATGACAAGACCGTAGCTGATCCAGTTGCAGATCAAGGAAGCCAGAATCAAGCTGACGCTGAGAGAGAAGAAGTTCACCAAAGCAAATCTACAAGGGGAACAGACCCTAAAAAAGAAGACATTCCTAAGTGGCTTAAAGATCATCCCATACAACAAATCATTGGGAAGCTAACTGATGGAGTCAAGACCAGACAATCCACTCTACCTGCAGGAATGGCAATGTTCTCATGCTTTATGTCTCAAATTGAACCCAAGACTACAGAACAAGCTTTGGAAGACTATTCATGGATCAATGCAATGCAAGAAGAGCTTAACCAGATGGAAAGGAACAATGTTTGGGAACTAACAGACAAACCAGATCACAAGAAGGTTATTGGCACCAAATGGGTGTACAAGAACAAATGCGATGAAGATGGAGCTGTTGTTAGGAATAAGGCCTGACTTGTTGCTAAAGGCTATGCACAATGTGAAGGAATTGATTTTGATGAAACTTATGCACCTGTTGCAAGATTAGAAGCCATCAGACTATTCCTTGCATATGCAGCATTCAAAGATTTCATAGTCTACCAAATGGATGTGAAGAGTACCTTTCTTAATGGAATTCTAGAAGAAGAAGTCTATGTGGAGCAACCCCCTGGATTTGTCAAAGGAGACAAAGTCTACAAGCTTCTAAAAGCCCTATATGGACTCAAGCAGGCACCAAGAGCATGGTATGAAATATTATCTGTGTTTCTAGAGAAGATCGGTTTCAGCAAAGGAAAAATGGACAAGACCCTATTCAGAGTGGAGCATGAAGACCACATATTATTAGTTCAAGTATGTGTGGATGATATCATATTTGGCTCAACCAATCTAGAGCTGTGTGAGAAATTCTCAAATCTCATGCAAGGAAAGTTTGAGATGAGCATGATGGGAAAGCTAAATTTCTTCCTAGGATTGCAAGTTAAACAGATGTAAAATGGAATTTTCATCAATCAAGCCAAATATACCAAAGATTTAATCAAGAGATTTGGAATGGAATCGGCCAAATAAGCAAAAATTCCTATGAGCACAAGCACACATCTAGATTCAGATGAAGAAGGCATATCAGTGGATTCAACCCACTACCGAGGACTCATTTGATCACTTCTTTACCTGACTGCAAGCAGGCCAGACATTTCATATGCTGTAGGAGTATGTACACGATTTCAGTCCAAACCCAAGCAGTCACACCTGGAAGCAGCTAAGAGAATCATTAAATATCTCAAGTCTACCATTAATGTTGGATTATGGTTTCCCAAAGATGCAAACTTTCAGCTGTCAGGATATTCAGATGCAGATTTTGCAGGATGTAAGATTAATAGGAAAAGCACTAGTGGAACGTGCCAATTCCTAGGAACCAGACTGATATCCTAGTTTAGCAAGAAGCAGGTATCTAACTCTATCTCAACAACCGAGTCAGAATACCTAGCTGCAGGTAGCTGTTGTGCCCAGATTTTATGGATCAGACAACAGTTAAGAGACTACAACATCATTGCAAATGAAGTTCCAATATGGTGCGACAACAATAGTGTAATTGCAATCACAACAACCCAGTATTGCACTCAAGGACGAAGCACATTGATGTCAAACATCATTTCATAAGAGATCATGTGCTTAATAAGAGAGTCATAGTAGAAAGAGTCAGCACAGAATACCAGATTGCTGACATATTCACCAAACTTTTACCAGAAGAAAGGTTTTTGGAGCTGAGCAGGGAACTTGGATGACTAGATTGGGAATCTAGTACAGACGAGAAAGCTGACTGGCAGATCAGATGAAGGATGGACTAAGCTGACCACAGACATCAGAACCTACCTGAAGCAGACAAGAAGAGTTACCTGATGCAGAGCAGTCATACAGTCAAACAGTCAAACAATCAAACGGTCAACCAGCTAAGTTTTATAATCTTGACTGACTCCTGAATATTTTATTATTTATTTACAGGTGGCAATCTCACGTTCGCATGTTTACACAATGACACGCTCGCACGCTTACACGTTCACACGACCCCACTAATTCAAATTAAAAAATTCTAACCGCCATACATTTTTTAAAATTTGAACCGACTCAAAATTAAAATAATATTAACATCCAAATGTCGTTTCAATTTTCCTTTTAAAGACGGAAAAGTCATTTTCACTTTACCTTCTTCAAGCTTACAAACCTTAGTTTTCGAGAGCAAAAATCCTTTCGAACTTTCAAATACACTCAGAAATTTTTCTTGCACAGAAATGGAATCCTACTTCAACGACGTTAACCTGAAGGCGGTGAAGGACCAGATCATTTTCTCTCTGGTGGTTGATTTCGAGGGACTACTCGAAACCAACCTGGACAACGACGTGTGTCATCTTATCAGATCTATGAATTCGAATGGGATCTACCCATTTCTGGATACCAGCCCCAAATATCTCTTCAAAGAGGTTGTTATCGCTTTCTACAGAGAAGCCAGAGTTCTCGAATCAGGAATTAGGAGCTCGATTTTTGGAGTTCAAGTGGATATCACTCCGCAATTGGTCGGAAAAGTTTTCGGGATGAAATCTCATGGAATGGCTGTCGAAGCCCTGAAGCAAAACGCAGCTGACACGTGGCTGAAGATCAAGGCTTACGAGCAGCCGTCAAAGTTGAAGCTGACCGCCAAAAGAAGCGAGCTGAGGAAAGAGTATTGCTATGCGTTGGATATTACCAACAAAATAGTTATGGGGATGGCGGGCAGCTACGACCAGTTGTCATCAGCCAAGTTCATGGTGCTGGGAGCACTAGTTCAGGATGAACCAATTGACTGGGCTGATTACATTTTCCGGCAACTAGTGCACGAAGTCAACAAAGTCCAATGGCTAGATGACGAGAAGAGATTCAAATCGAAGCTAGCCTTTGGGACGCAAATAAGTTGGATTTTGGAGCAGTTGGGTGTGGCGAAGGAAAATCCTGATCCCTTCCACATCAACAAGAGACTTGGTCACTTGGACCAAGAAACTCTAAGAAGATTGGGCGGAGAAAGGAAAGCAGCTCAATTGTTAAGGGAAATGTCTGTAGAGCCCACTCCCTACAGATACCCATCGAGCTCAGGCGAGTCTGATGGAGATCAAACTGCAGCCCACGATCGACCTGCAGAGCAGTCTGATTCAGATTCAGACAACACCCCAATTGCCCTCCATTTCAAGAGAAGAGGACAACCCCTGGAGAGCCATCGGTAATTCATTCTTCACTAGAACCATCCCCCAAGAGGCCCAGGCGATTAGAATTTTAAGAGGAAGAGCAGCCAGATCACTACTCTACCCCTACACCAGATCACAAAGAGGATCAGGCTGCCCCCTTTAGCCTGGAAACTCAAATGGTTCCTATTCTAACCCGTCATTTCATGTCTGAAGAAGAGGAAGCAAGATTGATTATCCATATTGCTGAAGCAGACTACACTTTCAACCTACTCGAGAACAATTTCCTCAACCTGTCTATAGAACAACTTTTACTGGTAAAACAACACGCTCTCAAACATTCTTTTGTCGATATTTTTGAGGAATGGAAAACTTTGAAATATGTTCCATTTACTCAACTGCAAGCTTTTATTGAAATGAGTAGCTGGGAGTATCCCCAGGCTACGGAGGATCTACTCATGCATTTTTGCAATGAGTCAGACATAATTTTGATGCTCCAGAAGACTGGTTCATGTCCAATTTTAAAAGCAACATGGACCAAGTCATCCATATTATTATGGGAGGTGTTTTTAATGGTTCTCTCAATGAGGATGGAGAAGAAAAAGAAAAAGAAATTAGAATCGAAGAGATAGTGGAGGAAGAAGAAGTAGGAGTTGAAAAAGAAGAAGAAATTATAGTTGAAGAAAAAGAATAAGAAAAAGAAAAAGAAGATGGAGTTGAAAAACAATTTGGAGAATAAGAACAAGAAAAAACAGAGGAATTGGAAGAAGAAGAAGATGATGAAGGAGAGGAAGTCGAGCAGGAAGAAAAAAAATGATGATGATGATAATGATGATGATGAGGATAAGAAAGGTGATGAAAAGAAGGATGATGAAGAAGAGAATGAAGAAGAGAAGGAAGAAGAGAAAGAAGAAGAGGAAGAAGAAGAAAAGAAAGAGGAAGAAGAGAAGGAAAAGGAGGCAGAAGAAGAAAAAGAAGGCAAAGATGGAGCTAAAGCAGATGATGCCAGGGCTCCTGCCCGCTACATCAATCTAGATGAAGAAGAAGAAGAAGACAGATCGGGGACCCCAGAACAGACCCCATATGATCAGACGACGCCTACAGACAGGAGTCTGCAGACAGGTAGGTCAACTGCAAACCTACATGCAGGCACAGAAAGCACATGTGAGCACTCTCCTCAGACATCACCCATCTCCACTGTGATGACTGAGCTGATCCGCAGTATTGTCAAAGAATCCATTTAAGAGTTGCTTGTCACAAAAATCTCACCTGACCTGCAGACCATAAATGCCAAATTGATAACCTACTGCAGAGGAATGTTCCTCAACCTCCTCCTCCTACAAACTCCAGAATGCCCCTTGGCATGTCTGACTGGATGCACAGGGTTGAGCAGCAATTGACTATACTAGTTGATGCTGGCAAAAAGGGGGAAGGAAGTAAGCAGTGGGAAGTAAGAGAATAATTAGGTCAAGTACAGGTTCAGGAGCTCAGAACGAAGAAGATGCAAGATATCCCATTAATTGAAGCTGGGACATCAAGTCAAAAGAGGAAAGAAGTAGCTGATCCTGAGCAGACTGAAGATCAGCCTACAGAGAAGAAGAGGAGAACAAGGCAAGGAGACGAGCCATAGTTCGAATGGGACGGCAAACAAATGTGGTATGTTGAAGAAATTCTGCCTACAGAATTTATGACTAGATGGGCAGATGCCAAGAAGGAGTTCATAGAGAAGTATTATCTCTGGGAAATACTCCAGGACAGAGAATGCTCTCCTCAACAGTCATTCATCAACTACATGGAGACCAAATGGCCTACTCTTTGGAAGATCACGCTTAAATATGCAGCCAATGCAATGTTTATCCTATGATCCCTTCATTTAGAGTAGAAGAAGCGCCTACCCGTTTGGACAATGAATTGGATGAGATAACCCTGCAGAAAGAAATCAGAGCTCTCTGTGAGAAAAATAAATTCTCAACCACATACGAGCAAGAGTTCGCCTCCCAGATCATCAAAAGGAAATATGGTCTGGCACCTATCTGTAAGAGGTTATTGGAGCTAAGTTATTTAGGCCTCCTAAGCAACTGTCTGAAGAGGCAGAGGCAGATATGATTTTCTTTGTAATTTTTGTTTGTGAAGTACTTGTAATTTTTTCTGTATTTGTTTGTTCATTCGGAACTGATGTACTTGTAAAACAAACTCAGAAAAATTATATAAATAGTCACATGAATGACAACCTCTAGTTGTCTCAAAACAAGACTGATTTTAGTTTGTGTCTCGCACTTATGTGCAGACCTGTTATTCATTTGAATAATTGCTTAAGTTTTGCCATCATCAAAATAGGGAGAATTTATTAGGAATACTTGTTAGATTTTGATGATGTCATCATTGTATTTATTTATTCAAATGTATGTTTATTACTTGGCAAAATGTAAGGAAGAACCAGATGAGTATCTTCCATAGGCCAAACTGTATTAAGTAAGATACTTGGCAAAATGTAAAGAAGAACCAAATGAGTATCTTCTATAGGCCATATAAGTTAGGCTTAAAAAATCGGCTAAATACAAATAACAGATAAGTATCTATCAGTCGAGTCTTGGTCAACTAAATTGTTCAGATAAGGTTGACCACAGCCGAGCTATATCAGGCAACCGTTATCAGAGAAGTTCTGGTCAACAATTTAATCAGCGAAGTTGGACCAGACTGGAGTCAAAGAGAAAAGTCAAGTCATCTGAAGTTTGACCATAAGATCAGTCGAGTTCAATCAAGTCAGAAGACTTCAGACAAGACGGCACATCAGAGAAGTCGACATCAGATAAGGTTGACTGCACATCAGAAAGTTTGACCACAAAGAGGTCAGTTAAGTGATCAGCCAAGTACTCCAGTCCACGTCAGCATGCATTGAATAGTCAATATTTACCGAAAGTCACATGCGGACGATAAGGGACAGATTGGAGAGATTCCTGGAAAGGAAATGAATTAAGTAATTCATCCAGACCCACCACTGGAGACTTTAATCTTATTATATTCAAAAGATTTGGTGCCATCACATGGAAGTCTTCACAACGGTCGGAAATGGATTAAAATAATGGAATCCAGCCTTGCAACGTTCAGAAAGAAAAACAAAGAAGTCTATTTCTCCAACAGACAGATTTGTTACAGATTTGCAACGGCTATGAAGAAAAGCTCAAAGGATCGAAACCTATATATATCCGAAGATTTGAAGTTGAGCAACACGGTGCGAACTATACTTTCAAGCGAACAAAGCAATCTAAGCAATTAGAAATCTATAGCATCGTGAAGGGCAGTATTCTCATTCATATGCGAAGAAAGCTCTTAGTTGGAGAAGACAAAACACTCTTGTCTTAAAACCTGAGTAAGGGGTACTTCACTGGTTGAAGTTACGCGACTGATAGGCATCCAAGGATTTGAAGGATCGAGTGGTGCTAGGCAGTCAGAAAAGAGTTGCAACGACGGGATTTCCACTGTTGGAAGTTGTTGTAGCTAAGTTGTAGAATCAGTGTAATATTTATCACTGGTTGAAAATTATAGTGGATTCATCTCCAACTGGTTTGGAGAAAGTGGATTAGTAGATGATTACCCCACCTCTAAGACCACTATAAATTGCTAGCATACTTACTGTTTTTAGAATCATACTTAACTGCTGCATTCATACTTAAGTGTTCCATTGATTATTTCTGTATTCATCATCAGCTGACTTCCACACTTACATTGACTACGGACGACTCTAAGTCATCTGTGCCATCAGCTGAGAAACTCATCCTTTGTGGAAAATAGTTTCAATAAGTCTATTCACCCCCCTAGACTTATTCCTGGACGATTTGTGACCTACAGATTGTTCTTCCTTCAGGATCTGCTCCTGATGCTGTTGCAATTGGTTGAGTGCCTGTTTGAAGACGGTGGGCTTGATGCGGAAAGCTTCTTCCACTTTTGAGACTTCGTGCCTCATACCCGTCATTTCTTCAACGGCAGACTGATGTAACCAATCAATCTCCTTTTCAACAGCATGCAGGGCATTAACGGCATCCTGCAGGAAAATAGTTTGTCGGCCAAGAGCATGCAGTTGTTCTTTCTTCTTGATGGTTCGGGGAGAGTCAGGCTAGGCAAAATCTTCAGCTCCATTCAGCTGTCTCAAGTTCACATGGGGATGTGACTCAAGTTGGATATCCTCAGGTGTGATACCGTCGTCGGATTCTAATACAGTTTAATATGCGGGAGCATCCGATGTGGGCTCCGCAACAGGGGTGATTGTATCCTCCTGTTCTTGAATAGGTTTAGTAGACATAGATACAGGAGGGACTGAATCCTCCTGCTGTCTCTCAGCGTCCGCCTGCTCCGGCAGAGGGACTGATTCCTCGTGCGGGATGGTGCGGGTCTGGTCGTCGGTGGCGACAGGCTCGGGTGCCTGTTGAGTGGCTGGTTGTTCCTCCGCGACAGGAGGGACTGAATCCTCACTGTTGGGAACATTATTTTGGCTTGAGGTCCCTTGATCCTATTGGTGTTGAAGTTCCTCACGACTCATTCTCAGACCTGCCCGGAGGGCGTCGTCGTCCAAGTCATGATCAGATTTAGGACTTTGGGTAGCTAAGCCAGTAGATTTGGATTTCCCTTCTTGCGGGCGTCGGCTTTGTCCATGCGGTGGCTTGATATCAACTCTTTACAGTATAGGCTATCCCATTGGATTAGGGCTTCAACATCTTGAGAGTCCGTCATTTCCAAAACCAACCTTTCTTCCTCGCACCATTCGCTCCAGTTGTACAAAGTGTTGTATGGATCAAGCCTATAGGATTTCCACTGGACAAAAGCCTCCTCAATTTGCACAGAAAGAAATGTTTTGTTAATTATGGTGTCCGGGGAAGGGCTGCGTACAGCGCATGGATCCGCTGTATGCCCAGGTTCCGCTACAGGTGTAGGTTCCTGTATTGGAGAGGGATCCCGTACAGGGGTTGGTACCCTGAGGGGAGATGGATCCTACACGGGTGTGGAATCCCGTATAGGATATGTGGCTATTGGATCCAAAGAGGCAGCCGACTCGCCAGAGTCTTTTAAGTTGGCAGATGTCTGTGTATCCGTCGTAGCCGCCAAAGGCTCGGGATCTACTGTCTCGATAGTAGCAGGCATCACTTCCGCAGGGGTTGCGCCCTGGGGGCTCGATACAGAGGGTTGGGCCGTTGAAGGAGCATCCTCGGAGATTTCTGTAACTTTAACTTTTGTGAGCCTCCTCAGCTTCCTTTTCAGCTTCTCACCAGCAACGGGAGTTTTGCTGTGAGATATCTTCCTTTTCTTCGAGGTCTCCTCGCTCTGGGACTTCGAAGACACGTCCCTTGGATCAGCAGAAAGGGGCAAAGTTCGTACAAAAGGTCTATTCTCAACCAGGGTTTCTTTGTTAAAAACAGAGGGCCTGATGCTTCCAATGTATATCCGAGGGTTTATTTTCTTCACTTCTTTGGCTTGCGGAACACCGCATTTTGTCAGAATATAATTAAGAAATAAACTGAAGGACTTCTTTTGAGAGGCAGGTTTGGACACTTCTTCCTGCAGCCTCTTGAGAATAATTTGACACCAGCTGACCTTTTCACAGGTCATAATGGCTACCATCATCCTGAACCTCAAATTGGTGCACATCTCGAATGCACCTGTTCTATTTTCAATGACACGACAGCAAAAGTCGTGTAAATAAACAAAAGGTAGACAAAAATGTTTCTTGTGGCATGAAGTATGAACCGTTTCAACCGATGCTGAACCGGTGAATAAGCCATAGTATCTGGTTAGGATTTCTTGGGACCCAAAGGTCTCAAGTTCCTCCATGGAAAGGCCATCAGCAGGTAGCCTGTAAATATTCTGAAGCAGCTCTTGGTCAACGCGGATCTCCACTCCGTGAATGACAGCAGTGATGTCAGCAACGTTTCCTCCCTGAGCAAGAGAGAAGAAACGGACAGCAGCGTTGAGGTAAAATTCCTCAACCATTTGAGCATCGAAACGCTCAGCGGTGTGACTCCCAATGCGATAGAGGCCTTGTTGACGAATCCTCGAGATGACAAACTCCATCGATTCGACGTCGTCACCTTCAGAACGAACATGTTCAACCACTACAGATCTAGCAAAGATCCGTCCGTCGATGATGTTTGAGGTCTTCTTGAGATAGAGAGAGGAAGTCTGTGAAGATGCCATTGTTGTTTCTTGAAGAAACGTGAGGAAGATTCAAAGAAAACTGCAGTAAAAGCAATAAAACTTGTAGGATGTATGCTCAAATACTCGTTAAATATGCAGAAAGCGTAAAGAGTCTGAAGAGGCATTAACAGTCCTTTTATAGTGGGCAGCGGTGAAGGGTTTTCAGATAATGAACGGTCAGATTTAAGGGATGGGAACCGTTGTTTAAAATGAACGATCAGGATGGACTGAGTGTAACGGGTACAGCTTATCCATCTAATTTTAAAATGAGAGCGGGTCCCACATCTGACGTATCAATTTCCCTTATTGCCCGAATTGGCGGTGTAAAATTATAAAATAATTTGAAACATCACGGATTTTGAGATACTAATGTCTAGATGTCGTGTAAAGCATTTAATGCAAAAGACTTTTTAATTATAACAGGGCATGTGGACTAAAAATAGTTTTAAAAGAATTAACATATTAATTGATTTCCCATAATATGTGCTATATCCGCGAAAATACAGCGTTCCCCCTTAAAAGGTACATACGGGTTTCAGTTCCATACAGTAACTTTCGGATTACTGTTGTATTCGTGGGTCATATTGTATTCCCCCTTAATTATTGCACACATCACATGTCTCTTTGTTCCTACAGTGCCGTTCTAATAGTCTGAGGGTACAGATAACTAACGGTGGATACTGTATTATTGGGTCTTACAGCATTCTGTCGGCTAACTGGATATCTGTATGAACTTTTTCCAGCCGAACATCCTTGTTCTCAACATGATTCTTGATGAAGTGATGCTTCATGTTGATGTGCTTTGTGCGCGAGTGCAATACAGGGTTGTGCGTTATTGCAATTGCACTCGTGATATCGCACATTATCGGTGTTTTTTTGGCTTCAATTCCATAGTGTGACAGCTGTTGTTGCATCCAAAGGATCTGCATACAGCAACTACCAGCAACATAGTATTCTGATTCAGCTGCGGAAAGCGAGTTTGCCATTTGCTTCTTACTGAACCAAGATACTAGTCTAGGTCCAAGAAAGTGACAAGTACCGCTTGTACTCTTCTTATCTAGCTTGCAACCTCCGAGATCCGAGTCACTGTAGCCAACTAAATCGAATCCTCCTTCTTTAGGATACCACAGTCCTACATCGACTGTTCCTTTGACGTATTTCAGGATTCGTTTGGCTGTTGCGAAGTGTGATTCTTTAGGTGCTACTTGATATCGCGCACACACTCCTACATCAAACTGGATAACGGGCCTGCTAGCCGTTAGGTACAGGAGTGAGCCAATAAGCTTCCTGTATAGTGATTGACCAACCGGCTTTCCAGCTTCATCAGTACTAATTTGCACGGAAGTGCTCATGGGGGTTGACGATGATTTGGAAGTATTCATTCCAAACTTGTTGAGAAGCTCCTTGCTGTATTTTTCTTGGTTGATAAATATCCATGTAGGCAACTGCTTTACCTGCAATCTTAGGAAATAACTAAGTTCTCCCATCATACTCATTTCAAATTTACTTTGCATGAGATGAGAGAACCTTTGACACAAAACAAGGTTAGTTGAACCAAATATTATATCATCTACATATATTTGAACCATCAAGAGGTCATCACCTTCTTGTATTTTAAATAAGGCCTTGTCCACAACACCTATTTCGAATCCATTATCGGTTAGATACTGGGACAGAGTCTCATACCATGCTCTAGGGGCTTGCTTAAGCCCATACAACGCTTTCCTTAGCCTGTATACGAGTTCTCCGCCTTCTGGATTGACAAACCCTGGTGGTTGTTCAACATATACTTCTTCGGAAAGGTCTCCATTTAGGAATGCACTCTTGACATCCATTTGATATATAATGAATCTCTTATGGGCGACAAAGGCTAAAAATATCCTAATGGCTTCTAGTCTGGCTACAGGGGCAAATGTTTCATCATAGTCTATGCCTTATTCCTGTCTGTAGCCTTGGGCGACTAGTCGGGATTTGTTTCTGATAATGAGTCCATTTCTATCCTTCTTGTTTCTAAATACCCATTTGGTTCCAATTATGGATTAATGCGTAGGTCTGGGTACTAGATACCATACATTATTCCTTTCGAAACCGTTAAGCTCTTCTTCCATAGATGTAATCCAATGAGAGTTGTCTAGAGCTTTTTTGGTAGAAACAGGTTCGGATTGGGCTAAGAATACAGCAATAGTGCACATGTTGAGTCTTCTAAGCTCGGATTGAGATTTCCATATAGGAAATGGAGATTTCTCATATTCAGGTTCTTCTTGCGCACATAGTACATTTCCTTTTCAACTCTGTATTCTCCTACGAGTAGATACTTCAGCATCAATATTTCTTATGATCAACTCCTGTGGGTGATCTCTCAACCATCTTCTGATGGGTTCTAATTCGGGGTGTCGTACTGTATCTTGAGTTGCTGTAGTTTCGGCTTCAGCTTATACAGCATCGACTTCATCTACTTCAGTTCTTACAGCTGCGGAGTTGATTTCTAAGTCAACGACAGGATCTATAGGATTTGGTGGATCTATGATGGAAAGTTGTTGTATGTTTTGAGTAAGTTATTCTACTCCTGTAGGATCATGATGGGGTTCATCGAACACTACATGAACTAATTCCTCAATTGTTAGCTTCCTTTTATTAAAGATAATGTAAGCTTTGCTAACAAAGGAATATCCTACAAATATCCCTTTCATCCGATTTCTCATCGAAGGTTCTAAGTTGATCCTTCTCGTTGTTCAAAACGTAATACCTGCATCCAAATATGTGAAAGTATGAAACTAACGGAGTTTTGTTGTTCCATACCTCGTATGCTGTTTTGTTGTGGTGTTTGTTGATGATACAGTGGTTTTGTGTATAGCACGCTGTATTGGTGGCTTCGCCCCAGAAACGCTGTGGCAACTGTGGCAATCATTGTCCTTGTTGCTTTTTTCAGCGTCCTGTTCTTTCGCTCAGCAACACCATTTTGTTGAGGTGTACGGGCAGCTGAGTAGTCGTGTTGTATCCTATTTTCTGAATATTATTGCTCTATAAAGCGGTTAGTGAATTCTGTACCTCTATCGGAACGAATGGACACGATACTCAACCCTTTCTCATTCGGAAGCTTTCTCAGGTGCTCGGGCAGCTTTGATGTTGTTTCCTTCTTCTTCGTGCATTGCTGCAAGATGAGCCTCCATCCTAATTCTCCAATCATCAAACTCATTAATAGAAAATATGGGGACTTTATTGATCATTGATGTATCCATATGAGAATATAGGAAAGAAAAGGACTGTTTTACAAAAACAAGTGATTTAAGGATCTGATTCGATCAAAAATACGACTGATTCGTTTTAGAATCAACCACACCGATACCACTTGTTGGCCACTAAGTATACAGAATACAACTTGGAAAGTGTCTAAGCAACAAGCTGTACGTTTTTCAAGTTAGAGTGCGTAGCGGAAGTCTTGAATAGTAAGTTGCTGTAAATACATCAACTAGATATGAAGTGTATACTTAAAATAATCATAATTAATAAAACAGTAAATGTGGAAGGTAAATAACACAGTAATTAAAGTGGTTCGAGTTAAACCCCTCTTCGTCCACTGGTCTTCCACACAGGAGTTAAAATGTTTATTATAAATACTGCGTACACAACTACGTATTTATAATCAAACCTATCAATGTATCGTTCACACAGATTGATACAATGATCGAAGCTTTCAACCGTTCACACAGATTGGTTTAGGCTTTCACTTGACTAACTTCTTCACACACAGTTCCGAAGCTTTGTCTCTTCAATGCAGATCCGTCACATACAGTTCAGAAAAAGCAAGGCTTTCTCAGTCCACACAGGGCTGATGGTTTTGTTCAATGAAAGAACGTTTGTTGAACAACAACTTGACTTTCTTGAGCTTGAGCTGATGATGTATTGTTCAAGGTTGCGCACTTGTATATTTCTTCTCTTCAGAATATGCAATATGCTTGAAGAAATATGTTTGCTCAGATATATTCGTGTAAGCGCTGTTGTATTTGTACGTGTGTTTGATTTTCAAACTCTGGGGATATATATAGCTTTTGAATAGATCTGTTGAGAAAGATCCGTTGGGCAAAAGTCCGTAACAACTGGATGGTTGACTTGTATAGACCAAGATCCGGATTTTGCGTTGTTTGAAGATCTCTGTCGGTTTTAGTATTTAAATACTTTATCCTTTCAGTATTTAAATACTTCTTTTCAAACGGGACTTGACTTTAGCGAATAACAAAGATTCATTTTCAAACATTTTTCACTCCTGTTTCGATAGGTATTGAAGGTCTCAATACTTTACAGCTTGAATGCTATATCCATTTATGTTGTAGGCTATATTGGAGTAGTCGCTGTATGGAATGTTGCTGTATGAAGAGACAACTTCCATACTTGGCGCTCTGTTGCTGTATGATGGCATTATGAGAAGTCTTCGATATAGGATCAGCAACTTCGATCGACTTTAGATACAGCAGCTTGTTGTATGCTGGGTTGGGACTTTATCAAAACTTCACTTTATCAAAACCTTCGATACAGGGATTTTTTTATCCTAACAGATCTCTTCTAAGAATTTCACCTCGACGCATGTCGAAAAAACTTGCAGAAATGTTTATGGTATAACTGCCCCGTTGGCCACCCGGAAGTTCATCAGCCCTCGGCATCAATCTTCACCCACACATCTTGCATCAATGCCAACTCAATGCCCATGTGTAAATCTGTGAACCCACTAACAAAAGGACACATCCCTTTCCATGGTAACGGGCATACCATGGGGATGCCAACTTCTCAAAAGAATTCTTCATTGTCAGTGACGACGGAGACATTGTTAGCAGAATTGGAGCTTTTTGCCGAATCCGCTCCACCTGGACAATTTCTCTTGACATGCCCAGACTATCCACACTTCGAGCACGTTGGATACTTCGAAGAGTTTTTCTTCTTCTCGGTCCCACATATCAAAATCGCACCTTCTGATGAAGTATAGTTGCTACCTTTCAGTCTTTTCTCCTCGGACAGGAGTTTGCTAGTAACATCTTCATACTTCAGGGTCTCTTTCCCGTACATCAGTATAGGCTTCATATTTTCATAGAAAGATGGCAAAGATAATATGAGCCTCAACATTTTATCCTTATCTTCAACCTTCACTCCGATAGCCTCCAGTTCTGAGATACCATTAAGAACACTCAGATGATCTGAAATTTTTGTACCTCCGTCCATACGTAGATTATGAAACTGCTCCTTAAGATACAACCGATTCGAGATGCCCTTGACTTGGTACAACTGTTCAAGCT
The DNA here is from genome assembly GCA_033398695.1 of Orobanche coerulescens. Lineage (NCBI taxonomy): Eukaryota > Viridiplantae > Streptophyta > Magnoliopsida > Lamiales > Orobanchaceae > Orobanche > Orobanche coerulescens. The sequence continues at coordinate 136,469,566 of CM065814.1, read as the reverse complement.
TCTCCCAAAGCTCTTTTGCCGTTGAAAACCCATGTACATTAGCAAGCACATTCTTTGCCAGACACAAACGAATAGAACTTGCCGCTCTCAAACCCATATCATCCCACTCTTCATCATCGCCTTTACTGGTCCCGCTTTTATCATCGCTGGAAATAGGGGCTGGTTTCCCCCTCAATGCCTTGTGTATCCCGGACTGAATCAGCACATCCTTGACTTGAACTTGCCACAAGCCAAAATTGATCCTTCCGTCAAACTTTTCTACATCGAACCTCATGGGACTAAACCTTGACATCGTATCCGTATCTCAAACCCAACAGAATCCTCGTTTCTGATGTGGAAGATCAGACAAAGCTGCAACCACAGAGTATACTCCGAACCTCTGAAATACCAAGACACCCTCTAATATGACTAATAGAAATTTGTTTTTGTTGTGGAAGATCAGGCAAAGATGCAACCACAGAGCATACTCCAAACCTCTAAAACCGAGACCTCCCCCGAACCCAGTTCTCCGATACCAGTTGTTGGGAAAACGGTCTCAAAATTCCCAACAAGCCTCCCAAAGAACAATAATAGAGGAAAATAAATAACACAAGAATATACGTGGAAACTCCAAAATCGGAGAAAAAGCACGGGCCTCCAGAGAGAAGAAAATCCACTATGTGAAAAATTATTACAATCACACAGCTATGACTCTCAAGCCAACCCCCAATTACACCCACATTCTCCAAAGATTTAACTCACACCTTTCACACTTTAAGACAAGATAAAGAAAGAAAGAAGAATTAAATACTTAAAGTGTATTTAATTGGTACACTTAAAAACCGAAGCCTTGGACTCCTTTTATAGGCATGGAGACCACTCCACCTTTTCTTCTTTTACCGATGTGGGACAAGACTCCACCTTTTATTTTAGCCAAACCCAACATGGGTTTGTGATTCCGAGAAGAAAAACGTGTAAGATTGAACAGTGTTTTGTGTTTGCCGGACGACTGTGAGGCTGGAAGATGGTGTGTAATTTCTCGCGACTGTGGAAAAAAATGTAACATATAGGATTGGCTGCTTGTGGGTTTTATACCGGAAGAATTGTTGACTAATTCCCCATGATGTATAACCTCTTTCACACTCCCTTGAACTTCTTTTCTGCCAATTGTTGAAGATGTGAAAACACAAAAGAACGTGGAGTTCTCAATTCTGATCGTGGGGTTAAATTTCAGTTTGGACAGGGGATTTGGGCTAAACATTAAAATAGGGATTGAACTTAGATATTGGGTTTGAATATTTATTATGATAAATGGGGCTTGGTTAATATGATAGAAGTTGGGCTTTAATTATTTTTAGTTGGTTTGAGCCTAAAGTAAAATGATATGTAACGCATGATTTGGGCTTTGCTATTAAGTTGGACTAAGTGAACTTAAACTAGTATGAATAATATTTGAAATGAGGTGGACTTATAATGATTGGGCTTAATAAATAATTATAGGCTCAACGAATAATTAAATTTAAATTATTATTCAACATGTACCATAAAAAATAATTAATAAATTTAGAAATAATTTTCTAAATTTAGCGGGTATTACATCCTACCCCTATTGGAAAATTTTTTGTCTTCGAAAATAGTATACGTACTGTGAATGAGAAAGTCGGGGTAGCGAGCGCGAAGCTCCTTTTCACGCTCCCAAGTAGCTTCATCCTTGCTGTGATTCTACCACGGGATCTTGATAAGCACTCAATCTTTATTCCTTAATGCAGAACTAGTCCTTGATTAAAAAACAATCCAAGTATTCACAGAATCCGGACCATCCATCACATACAATCAGAGACCGAGATGTATTTTTATTTCTCAAATAAGTTTCATTCTCACCAAAGGGCCTTTGGCCCAGCGGTACCCATGTGTATTGGAGGTGCTCCTCAATCGAATGGTTATGGGTTCAAGTCCCGCTGTGAAGATAAGGTATAGATTTATGAGTATGATTTAGAGAGTATGTGTGTTCATCCGTTCTAAAAAAACACTCATTCTCATATGAAAAATGTAAGAACCGTGTTGCATGACAAAAAAATAAAACAATTGATTTTTGAAGATGTTTACTTCGTAGGTTTTAGCTTTTTATCTATAAACTGTTATGAATTGTGGACTTTAGCACAATTAATTGTCAAAGAAGAAAATTGTTGCCCACAACTTTTGACAAACCAAGAAGAAGGTTGATTCAAACTTTGAAGGTGGACAAATTGGAATTATAGTGCACCATTGTTGACAATTGATGTACACATTTGTTGAAATGGTAGTATAGTTTTACCTATAAATAGCTTGCTCCAAGATGTAATGTTACACCATTGAGAAAGGAAGAAATATACTACTACTACGAAAAAATGTTCTGCGGATTATCAATCTCCATATTTTTATTTATTTTGTGTATCTTATAATAATATAAATTATATCAGCACGAGTTATTGCTCGAAAAAGGTTAGTATTATTCGAGTTTGAATTTATTTATACTAACTCGTTTTTATTCTTGTAGAGAAAATGGCCGGAATTGAAAACAAAAAATTTCAGATCCTCGATGTCACTGGAAATAACTATCTATCATGGTGTCCTGATGTTAAATTGCAGCTCCAAGGTATGAGATTGGCTACTACCTTGGAATCTGTAGAACTTGCTAATGCCGATATTAAAAATGAGGCAAATGCAATGATATTCATGCGCCATCATTTATCCGAGGATCTAAAGAATGAATATATACAAATTGAAAGGCCTTTTGAGCTCTGGAAGATGCTCAAAGACAGATTTGATCACACCAGAACTGTAATATTGCCACAGACTCAATATGAATGGCAACTACTAAGATTGCAAGATTTTAAATCTGTTGCTGATTATAATTCAGCCTTATTCAAAATTGAGTCTCGACTGGCCTTGTGCGGTACACAGCTGTCTGAGACTGATAGGATGGAAAAAACATTCACCACGATGCATTCCTCAAATATGGTGCTTCAACAACAATACATGCAACGATAATTTCAAACATATTCTGAGCTAATTTCATTTATTCTCATGATTGAGAACACAAATGAGTTATTATTAAAAAATCATGAACTACGACCCTTTGGGTCCCGTGTCGAACCTGAAGCACATACCAGCTCTGGTAGAGCTGCCGGCCGGTTCAAGAGTCGTGAAAATAGACCCGGGCGTGGAACCTGGAAAAATGGTGGATGTGGTGGCTACTATCAAAATAATTACAGAAATGACCGCGGCGGACTTAACTATAATAATCATGATAATTATCATTATTCCCGTCAAAATAACTATTCCGTCATACCAAGGCAGTCAATTCACGGGCATCGTGATAAAGGAAAAATGTCTGGAAAATTCTCGTGATGATCCATGTCATAGATGTGGTATAAATGGACATTGGGCTAAATATTATCGTACTTCCCAACACCGTGTGGATTCATATCAGGCATCAATAAAAAATAAAGGCAAAGATGCCCAGTCTCATACCACTGAAACATTCGAGCCATCCAAAGTTATTGAGGCCAACACATTTGGAAACATATTTGATGAAAATCCTGACCAGGACTGGAAATCACTTGAGCTAGCAGATTTCCTTGAAGATCCTGGTTCAGTGGGACATGACGATGAATGACTGAAATAAATTACTTTCTGGCTTCTAATACCCAGTTGTTTTTGTGTGTATTTCATTATGTATAATATAAAAATCAATAAAATCATCTATATTTTTATATTAAATTTCTCTCACTTCCAACGGCTATAAACGGCTAGTAATAGTGATTTTTTATTCTATAAATATGCACACATTTTATTCAACAACTCACTCATATTCTCTACCCTCTTATAGAAATTCTTAAGTATCTTCATCCGACTTTCTTCGAAAATGATTAACGGATCTCTCGTCTTTATTTTCACAATGATCAACATGATCATAATATTGATGTTTAGCAAAGACTTCCCTCCGGAATTATTCTGGATTGGTGTTTTATTTATCATTTATATTGTTGGCTTTGTATCAGCACTAATGATACATACAAAAATGTATTATTGATATATATATATATATATATATGTATGTTTATATTTTCATTATCAATGAAAAAATGTTTCATGTCTTAAATATTTATTTATATGATGATTTGATTGAACATGAATACAAATGGAAAGTATCGAACAGATACACAATTGTCTTGTTGATAGTGCAACAACGCACTCAATATTTACAAATAAAGCATATTTCACGAGCATGAAATTATGCAAGACGCATGTTACAACTATATCTGGTCCCATAGAGATTATTGATAGCTCCGGGAATGCAACTGTGATGTTGCCTAATGGAACAATTTTACACATTGAAAATGCGTTATTATCTGGTAGATCAAAACAAAATATACTGAGTTTTAATGATGTACGCCTAAATGCTATCACTTGGAAACAGTGATTGAGAATAGTAAAGAATATATATGTATCACATCCTATAAAATGGACAAACGGCTTGTCCACGAGAAAATTGAATCAACGACTTCTGGACTGTACTGTGTCCCCATTCGAGCTTTTGAAATCTACGCCACCATGGCTTGGAAGCTGGTGAATCCTGATATAATTGGGTTATGGCATGGTCGCCTTGGGCACCCAGGAACTTCTATGTTACGTAAGATTATTGAAAATACTCATGGACATCCATTAAAGGGCATAAAAATGCTAATGTCCAAAGATTATTTCTGTGAATCATGTTCACGTAGAAAACTTCTTACTAAACCTTCTATGGAAAAGGTTGGTTATGAATCACCATCATTTTTACAACTCATTTATGGTGATATTTGTGGACCAATACATCCAGCACGTGGACCATTCCGATATTTTATGGTCTTAATAGATGCATCATCCAGATGGTCCCACATATGTTTATTATCTACCATAAATGTTGCTTTTGCACGACTCTTGTCCCAAATTATTAAACTCCGAGCACATTTTCCTGAATATCCTATAAAAAACATAAGAATGGATAATGCCGGAGAATTCACATCAAGGACTTTTGATGGTTATTGTGAAGCAATGGGAATTAATGTTGAGCACCCAGTAGCACATGTCCACACTCAAAATGTATTGGCGGAATCCATGATTAAATGAGTCCAAATCATTGCTCCTACATTATTAATGAGATCAAATCTAACTAGTGCAGTGTGGGGTCATGCAGTATTACATGCATCAGCACTCATCGGATTACGCAACACTCCTTATCATATGCACTCCCTAATGTAATTAACTCTAGGCTTTGAGCCGAATATTTTGCAGCTACGCACATTCGGATGTGCTGTTTATGTGCCAATTCCACCTCCTCAAAGGACAAAAATGGACCCTCAACGCCGGCTTGGCATATACATTGGATTTGATTCCCCATCAATAATTCGGTATTTAGACAACGAGTGATTTATTTACCGTTCGATTTGCCGATTGTCATTTTGATGAGACGGTGTTTCCATCAATTGGGAGGGATAAGACTGTTCTTAACAAAGATGAACAAAAACCAGTTGAGGATATCTCCTGGAATGTACAAAGCCTATCCCACCTATATCCACGTACTGCAGAATGTGAAAATGAGGTGAAGAGAATCATCCATTTACAAAATATTGCTAATAGACTTCCTGACGCATTTAACGATGCAAGTAAAGTGACAAAGTCTTATATTCCAGCTCTGAATGCTCCAGATAGGATCATTGTTCCTAATTAAGACACAAAAATGGATGATGATGCCCCACGACAAAAGCATGGTAGACCTGTTGGTTCGAAGGACACTATTCCTCGAAAAAGAAAGGGGAGAAGTAATGGGATCCCAAAACCAAGATCATCCTAGTGAGCATGTCGCAGATGAATCTGTAGAGCGTAATACTACAAATAATGAAGGGATCATAGATTCTAAAAACATCGAGAATGCCATAAATCATTACAATGAGATATGGGATCGAAAAAACATGATAATCGATAATTTATTTGCTTTCTCGGTTGCACAAGAAATTATGAATGATGATTACGATAATGAACCACATTCAATAATTGAATGCCTTCAAAGGTCGGATTGGCCTAAATGGGAGGAAGCAATAGATACCGAATTAGCTTCCCTAGAAAAACTAATGGTATTTGGGCAAATTACTCGAACACCGAATAATATAAAACAAATTGGTTATAAATGGGTGTTTGTTCGGAAAAGAAATGAGAAAAATGAGATTGCGAGATATAAAGCCCGACTTGTAGCCCAAGGATTCTCCCAACGGCCCAGGATTGACTATGACAAAACGTATTCACCAGTGATGGATATAATCACTTTCCGTTTTCTTATCAGTAAGGCTGTCCATGAGTGTTTGGACATGCGACTAATGGATGTAGTTACGGCATATCTATATGGTTCATTAGATTCTGATATCTATATGAAAATTCCTGATGGATATAAAATGCCAAAATCTTCCACTCCTCGTGAGCAACACTCGATCAAACTACATAAATCACTGTATGGATTAAAGCAATCCGGCCGCATGTGGTATCATAGATTGAATGAATATTTTTCTAAGGAAGGTTATAAAAATGATCTTAAATGGCCATGTGTTTTTATTAAAAGATCCAATACTGGATTTGCTATAATTGCAGTCTATGTGGATGACATAAATTTAATCGGAACTCCTAAAGAGTTATCCGATGCTGCTGAATATCTGAAGAAAGTATTTGAGGTTAAAGACCTTGGAATAACAAAACTTTATCTTGGTCTTAAGCTCGAGCATAAAGATAATGGAATACTTGTCCACCAATCTGCTTATACCAAGAGATTGCTCAAACGATTTAATATCGACAAGGCTCGTCTCTGAATACTCCTATGGTCGTACGGAATTTAGATCCTAAGAAAGATCCTTTCCGACCTAAGGAACCAAATGAGGAAATTTTGGGTCCTGAAGTGCCTTATCTCAATGCTATTGGAGCACTGATGTATTTAGCACAATGCACCAGACCCGATATTTCTTTTGCAGTAAATTTACTTGTAAGATACATTTCTGAACCAACTCGAAGACATTGGAATGGTATCAAACACATTTTTCTTTATCTCAATAGTACCATTGACCTGGGTTTATCCTATTTAAAAGAGGCTACTAACTATGGATTAGTTTGTTATGCTGATGCGGGATACAAATTCGATCCACATAAGGCTCGCTCACAGACCGATTATTTATTCTGCTATAATGGTACGGCTATATCATGGAGATCGACCAAACAAACATTAGTAGCTATATCCTCCAATCATTCTGAGATAATTGCGCTCTATGAAGCTGGCAGAGAAAGTGTTTGGCTAAGATCAGTTATAGATGTCGATTGAAGCTTGTGACAAACACTCCCACAATCATTTATGAAGACAATGCAGCATGCATAGCACAAGTCAAGGGTGGATATATAAAAGGTGATCGGACCAAGCATATTTCACCGAAGTTTTTCTACACACATGAACTACAGAAGAACGGAGAAATAAATATTCAACAAATTCGCTTCTGTCATAATATCGCAGATTTATTTACAAAATCATTGCTGACATCTACATTCGAGAAGATGGTATACTGTATAGGCATGAGAATAGCTAATCTTAACCAAGATTGATAAATCAGTTTGACGGCATATATTCTTTATTTTAGGGGGAGTGAATCAATATGTGCGCTGTACTCTTTTTCCCCTGTGACTGGTTTTTATCCAATTGGGTTTTTCCAGCTTAAGGTTTTTAACGAGGCAGCTTATGCACAAGGATTGGATTTAAGTTGTGCACTCTTTTTTCCTTCTGAACGTTTTTATTCCCATTGGGTTTTTCGGCTTAAGGCTTGTAACAAGGCACACTTATCCAACTCACATTGCTACGTCCAAGGGGAGTGTTATGAATTGTGGACTTTAGCACAATTAATTGTCAAAGAAGAAAATTATTGCCCACAACTTTTGACAAACCAAGAAGAATGTTGATTCAATCTTTGAAGGTGGACAAATTGGAATTGTAGTGTACCATTGTTGACAATTGATGTACACATTTGTTGAAATGATAATATAACTTTGCCTATAAATAACTTGCTCCAAGATGTAATGTTACGCCATTGAGAAAGGAAGAAATATACTACTACTACGAAAAAATGTTCTGCAAATTATCAATCTCCCTATTTTTATTTATTTTGTGTATGTTGCTACCCAAAATATTATCCGGAGATAGATATTGCTGGAATGGATGGGATAGCAAACAAATGCAAGAGCACTTCCGTGAGAAAGATAAATAACACAAGATTTGCCGGGGTTGTTAGTCCCGGGCTTGAATGCTCTCGCGAGATATTATTAATACTAATATTCGGGGATACAAGTACTAATGTAAGAATACAATTACAATGAGTGTAAAGATTCTTGTTATCTTAGCTAGTGAGCGTGTAGATTGCCGGAAGAACCAGATTTGATGCTCTGTGAGTTCTTGTAACAAAGGAGATGAACAGTCGCGGCGGTGAGAGATCGACAGTCTCTCACGGCGAGTATTTAGCTGGATGCTTGGGCTCCGGGGCTTATGAATCCCTTGGAATCTGTCTAGTGGAGACTTGCTGCTTCAGCCGATCGTGTTCTGGACGAGAGATTCGGAGAGAGAAGTCCTGAGATGGATTCCGGTGAGAAAGCCGGGAGCTTGATGATAAGTGTGTTCTTTTGTATTTCTGTTGTTGGTGGAATGAATTCCGAACCATAGGTCAAATGAATTGGGAACCTTTTTCCAGTAGGAGGAGGTTCTCTATTTATAGGACTTGGATACGTCGGGCGATCGCCTTTTCTGCATTATAATAATCGGGCGATCGTCTTTTAGCACATGGGCCTGTCTTCTCAAAGTCTGCAGGAGTTGCTGGCAGTCAACTGTGCGGTCCAATGAGACGCCTACACGCGTCCTGAGTTGCTGTCACGGGTGGTCCCACTGACAACTTTCGGCGCGCATGCCGGTAGGTGAGGTAGGTGACAGGCTGTGGTCAAAGGTCTTGTCACAAAAAGATCTTGTCATCGTGAAGATCTCGTATGTCAGCGCCTTTTGTGGATCTGCACGTGGGTGCTTTTCTGAGATCTAGTCCTCGATGACTTTGACGGGCGATCATCCCTGCTCGGGACGTAGGTCGACCGTCCTTAGCCGGATACTAAAATTGGTCGCCAGCTGCCAAATGGCGATCGCCTTGGGAGTCGATCGCTGGGTACCTGATGGTGGTCTGATATCTTCGATTAGGCGAGCTAGCCAAAGCTTGACTGGAGTTGACTTGGTCGCTCGGCCTTACAGTCGATCGCCTGTCGGGATGAATAAATCGTGACACAACAATTGCCCCCCAGCTCGCTCATACGTTGGAAACGTGGGGTGAGGTGGCTCTCTTGGCGATCGCTGAACTTTTGACGAGCGACTTTGCGTTTCATTGAACTGGCGATCGTCTTTGAGCTGATATATCCTGAGTTCGGACGACCTGGTTGGCCGCTAAACTGCGCGGGAAAAGGCAATGGGCGTTGAAAAGTCTCCGCGCACGTGTCGGGCTTCTATTGGAGGATGCCAACGGTCATTAATGACTCCTCGGCTGACGCGTCCTTGAAAAGACGCGTACACGGGTCTCGAGGGGGTCAATTAATGCGTCGTTTGAGATCCGACCCCTGAGGTTTTCCCTTATTGCAAACGAGTCCCTGCCTTCTCCTATAAAAGGGCGCGGTGCTGCAGTTTCACACTCACGCGTACTTATTGGAGAAAGAAGGACTTGCTGTCGAATTTTCTGAAGATCTTAGTGCCGATCGTCGTTCGATTTCACCTTCGGGTAAGAAAAAAATCTTTTTCTCCTTTTCTATCTTTGAGAATGGCCGGCACATCATCATCACGTGGAGCGGGTAGTAGTTCTACCGCCGGGACATCGACTGTCCGGGGAGAACCTTCTTCCGTCTTCCACCTGGAGATGGCGGCTGAAGCTATTCGGGCCGGAATCGACCCTGCTGAAGTCGAGGCTTTATTCAATGAGGCCGATGTTTCTAAGGAGACGGCTGCTGAAGAAAGACGATCGCAGATTGAGAGAGATCTGGCGATTAGGGCCTACTGGGAGCAGCATAGTGCTTTCGGCCGGGCCTATAAGGCTTTTGCTGAAATAATGGAGAAGTTGGCCGGTCCTACTTCGAGATTCGATTTCCGGGGATACTCGGTCGCCTACCCCTATGTGCTTCCCAAACGGTCGCAGTACCGGGTTGCGCAGCGATCGTTGTGGTCACTTGGCCAGATACGGAGTTCGACGACCAGGAAAGATCTGGCCGTCTGGAGGACAAGATTCCATGTTCCTTCAGATGTGGACATGTTCGCGCCGGCGGAGAATGAACGAGCCGACCAGCCTCCGATGGGTATGGTCGCCGTGAATGAGGCGATTATGGAGGCCGGGCTGCGCTTCCCTCTATCCTTTGCTGTCTCCCATCTGTTGGCCGCTTGGAATGTGGCGCCACTTCAGCTGACGCCGAACGCCTGGCTCCAAATTAACTGCACTCTCACCCTTTTCGGCGGTCACCGCCTGTACCGCCTCCCATCGTCGTTGGAGATGAACCATTTGTTCAAACTGACGGCTCATAAAGGGTTGGTCGGCGGTTACCATATTCAGGGCCGATCCGGTCGGGTGATTCACGGAGTCCCGAATAAGATGCGGGGTGATCAGACGAAGTGGTTCTGGGTCGCCGGCAAGTGGAGGGCTTCCGCGGCGACAATCCTTCGGGCGAGTGGAGATCCCCACGAGTTTCGGGAGAGGAATCCGTAAGGGTTTAGACTCTCCCTTCATTCGGATGCGTTTTGGGTGATCTAATTTGATTTCGGTTTTGCAGGTTTTCACATTCGGCGATCGAGGAGTTGCCTTTTGACTTTCTCGTTGTGCGGGAGCGGATAAGGAGCTTGTCGGACGACGACCTTGATGCCACTCGGATCAATAAGGAGAGTCGTTGGTTGTCGGCTCGACTATTCCGTTTCCCGAGACATCTCTCGGTGCAGTATGAGTTTCGCGACCTTCACTTTCTAGGCGATCGCCTTACTTGAGGACGATGTCGATTGTTGATCGATCGTCTTAGCTGCAGAGGTTCGCTTTCCTCGCTTTTTGGAGCCTCCGACGGAGATCGCCATGTCGAACCAGGAGTTCTAGCCGTCTTCGCCATAAGAGGTCGTCTCGGCCCCACCCATTGCGTTGCCTATAGTTCGGAGGTGGAGCCTCGCGTGGAGCCGTCGTGGCCGAGGAGGAAGTTCGGAGGAGGGGCTTCGAGCGACCGCAAGAGGCCGAGGCCGGAAGAAACCGCCCTGCCCGGCGATGAAGTGACGATCGCCGCACCTCCGATCACCATCGTTGCTCGAGAGTGAGCCGCCTCTGCGGCTTTTATGCGGGAGATGGCGATCGCGGATGCCGAGACCCTCGAGGGAAACCGTATTTCGGTCGGGATCCCGAGAAGGTGAGAGGTAGATAGCATTTTTGTGTTGAAAATTGCATCTGCGTAGGAGTTGTATTAACTTTGTTGTTTTGATGCGGGATCCGTCGCGCAGATCCGTCTTGCCGCCGATGGTCGTGGATTTCCTAGCGAGCCGATCTCCTCGCCATTCTGCGACATTCCTCCATACGTTAGCAAGGCATACGCTCTGCCGAAGGCATGGACGACCGTCTGGATGCGATCGCTCGCCGTGATCGGGAGTTCGATGCACGCTGTTCTCGCCCTTTCTCTTGAGACGGCGACCATGGCATCCCTGTGCTCGGGAGTTTGAGGCGGCCCTCCACTATTCGCTGCAGTGATCTCGAGGCGGCTCGGAAAGAGAACGCCGAGTTTGCCGATAAGATCGCGCGATGGAGAAGGACTCTGGAGGCGGCCAAGCGGGCGAGCCATGAGCTTGAGCCGAGAAGAAGGAAAGCGAGCAATATCGTCGCGGTTGACCGATTCGGGACGGATGCGAATGCCGTCCAGTGCGAAGGTTCTTGAAGAGGAGGCCGATCGCGAAGGTGACGATCGCTCGGTTGACCAAATGGCCGACGGAGGCGAGGGAAAAAGTTCTTTGCGAGGAGGCCGAGCTCCGGGGTCGCAACAGCGATGGCGGAGTGAAAGGAGAGGTTGAGGCGACCAAGGTGACCCCTTTCAAAACTTGGAGTTTGTCGTGAGTTCGCCTATTATTTGGCGTCGGCGACTCGTCCGAGTAGCCAGGAAGGGAGGTTTGGAGGTCGGGCCTCTAGCTGAGAACTTCAAGTCATATGCGTTGGAGCATCCTCTCCATCCAGCTTTCTCCTTGCCGATCTTGGATCTTGCGGACATCGGCGTGGATTTGAGCTGGTATCCGTCTCCGGCCAATCTTGCTCATCCCGACGTTCCGGAAGGTGAGGGGACCGCGCCGGATGCTGATGGCGAAGGCCAGGCAGGGGCCTGAGGCACTTCATTTTTGATGTTTTAGCTTATTTCCTTGTAGTTTTGTAGTTTTCTTTTGTAGCATTTAGGCCTTCGGGCGACCGTGTACTCTGAATTTACAAGTAATGAAATGAACGTTTGGATTTCTGACTTATCACTTGAATGAATGGTTATTTTTGAGTCTTTGTTTGACTTTGTACAAATGTGTGAGGAGAGATCGTTGCGAGGGTAGTTCCAAATGAATTGATAAACTCATAAAGATAACTTTTACAACAAATTCGATCGCTGCACAACTTGCTGAAAATGACGACCTCCGTATGTAGTTGAATAGCGACGATCGTCGTATTGGTAGTCCGCACTCTTATTGCCCCTTGTTTTTATTCACTTAGCTGAAGTAAGGGGATGAAAATAATTCGTTGAGTGAGCGGTCTTCAACTTTGTCGAATCCTCGAGGACGGTCGTCCGTCTTGAGGAACCGTGCACGATCGCGGAGTTCGATGGACCGACTCCTTGATCATGTCTTGATGCGCGAAGACATTGAGTGTCTCGTGACTCACTTTATTATGAGGGTCCTCTGTTAGGCTGCGCCTCGCCTCGTATTTAAACGAAGGGCGTGCGCTCTCGGTCTAGAGGAGTCCTTGCGCGGGGCAGCGTCGGATGATTCAACTCCACGCCCGCGGCTTGTTCAGCTCTGCTTCCACCTCGGCCCACCATGAAGATGGCGAACCTCGACGGTGTACGTTGAGACGGGGGTTGTGGCACGTCGCATTGTCCGGGTTCACCATGTTAGATGATGAACCTTTGAGGGCGAGCGATCGTGTCAAACTGATTAATTTTGGAGGGCCCTCAGGCTACGCCGGCCTTGTATTTAAACGAAGGGCGGGCGATCTTGGCCCAAAGGGACCTTGCATGGCCTAAGCAGTCGGTTCCATCGACCACCAGGACCATGGCTGCACTCTTCCACCTTGGATCGTCATGCGGATGCCGACCTTCGACGATGTACGTTGTGCGGGGGAGGCGATCTCGTGCCTTAGTCCATCATGTTAGATGGTGAACTGTAGATGGCGATCGAGTCCTCCCGTTTCTTAAATAAGGAGGGAGATCGGGGAGACTTCCGTGGTCTCCTTCTCTTGATTAAAACATGTAGAGACGGTCGCCGAGGTTGATCCAGGGGTCGGCTCTCCAGCCTGTTTTGTGTTCGACTCGGACGATCGTGTATAGAGATTGGTAAGGGCTTTGGCTAGGCCAATAAGCTGTCCAACTTGCCTTCCTCGAACAATCTCCAGAGCTGTTTGAGGAGGTCGCGACATTGGTTGGTGCTGTGGCCGGGACTCTTGTGGTAGGCACAATATTGATTGTTGTCCAGGTGACCATGGTCCCTTATTGCCTTTGGCTTTTTGAGCTCTTCGTGCCCCTTGATGGCATAGAAAATATGTGCCGGAGTTCGGTTGAACGTGTGGAGGAGATGGGCTTCCATGTCCTCGAAGGCCTTGAGATCTCCGGGTGGCTTGGCGATCGCCTTCTTTGCTTTGGCGATCGCTATCTTCTGGACAGGAGGTGGCGTTTCCTCGCCTAGGTGGAGGCTGAGTAGCCTTTGCCTGGCCAGAAAGTTGGCAGCTTTAGCGCGGAAGATCCCGTAAGTTGGGGGAATATCCTTGGAGAGATGTCTAAACATGGGAGAGTGTCCGTGGAATCCCCCCATGACCGAACAGAGAGCGAGCTCGTCACTGACGGGTTCGCCGGTGAGGATGATTTCGTCTACCCGGTCGATGTAATCTGTGTCTGACTCGTCCTTCCCCTGCTTGATTTTTATCATGCGGTGGGGGCCTTCTGGTCTGGCGACCTTGCTGGCGAAGTATGACGTGAAATCCTTCGCCAGTTTCTTAAAGGAGGTGATTGATCGTGGTGGTAGTGAGACGTACCACCTATGGGCCAGCTCGCCCAATGTTAACGGGAAGATCCGGCACTTGGTTGCATCAGATGCCCCACACCCAGTCATGTAGATTCGGAATTTACTCAGGTGGGTTTCGGGGTCCGATCTCCCCTCATATAGAGGTGTTTTGGGAGGAGCGATCGTTGGTTGTATGGGGGCAAGCTCGATGTGGACCGCGAGTGGCTCGGTCGGCCCGACGATCTTTTAGCTGGCGCTTGCCCCAGTGTCCAAGAGTGTTTTCATCTCGTCGAGCTGGCGTTGTATGGCGGCCATCGCCGTGGCCTGACTGCTAGCGGCTCGGCGCTCGGAGCGGGAGCCGAGGCGATTGAGTGCGATCCACAGCGATCGGGCGGAGCCGGGATGGGCGACTGCGTTCGGTGAGGTGGGTAGGCCGAACCACGGTGACGGATTCGGATTCCGTCTTTTCGTGGTTGGAAGCAGAATGCCCGGTCGCCGAGGATGGGTCGCGCCCAAGCGATTGAAAATGGATCCGTCCCGGTCGTGCGAGAGCCTTTCCTCGCGAATTGGGGGCTTTCGACGATCGCTCGTTCGAGCTCCGCCAATTTCCGTTTTCCCATGCGGCGGATGATCGAGGGAGTTATCGCGGGCGACGCGCATGCTCTCCGTCGCTCCTCTAGGATGGCCATAGCCTCCTCGATCTGTTCCTTGGTTTGGAACTGATCGAGTGAGAGGTCGGGGCCATCTCTCGGGCGTGGGATCGAGAGTCTTGCGTTGCTGCGGCTTCCCCCGGTCGTCGGCTGGGGTTCGGATTGAGCCGGGATACGGTGTCCGGCGGTTCGGAGAGCGGCTTTCTTCGATGTACCGGCGGATGTCATGATTCTGAAGGTTTTCTTTGAAGTGCAGTGAGTTTCACTTCAAGTATATGCCCCGAGAACAGTGAGTGTTCTTCGGGACGGTAGGAATAAAAGTTGGAGGGTTCCTTGCCCCTTCTTCTAGCGCCAATTGTTGCTACCCAAAATATTATCCGGAGATAGATATTGCTGGAATGGATGGGATAGCAAACAAATGCAAGAGCACTTCCGTGAGAAAGATAAATAACACAAGATTTGCCGGGGTTGTTAGTCCCGGGCTTGAATGCTCTCGCGAGATATTATTAATACTAATATTCGGGGATACAAGTACTAATGTAAGAATACAATTACAATGAGTGTAAAGATTCTTGTTATCTTAGCTAGTGAGCGTGTAGATTGCCTAAGAACCAGATTTGATGCTCTGAGTTCTTGTAACAAAGGAGATGAATAGTCGCGGCGGTGAGAGATCGGCAGTCTCTCACGGCAGTATTTAGTTGGATGCTTGGGCTCAGGGCTTATGAATCCCTTGGAATCTGTCTAGTGGAGACTTGCTGCTTCAGCCGATCGTGTTCTGGACGAGAGATTCGGAGAGAGAAGTCCTGAGATGGATTCCGGTGAGAAAGCCGGGAGCTTGATGATAAGTGTGTTCTTTTGTATTTCTGTTGGTGGTGGAATGAATTCCGAACCGTAGGTCAAATGAATTGGGAACCTTTTTCCAGTAGGAGAAGGTTCTCTATTTATAGGACTTGGATACGTCGGGCGATCGCCTTTTCTGCATTATAATAATCGGGCGATCGTCTTTTAGCACATGGGCCTGTCTCCTCAAAGTCTGCAGGAGTTCTTTGGCGATCAGTGTGCGGTCCAATGAGACGCTACACGCGTCTGAGTTGCCGCCACGGTGGTCCCACTGACAACTTTCGCACGCATGCCGTAGGTGAGGTAGGTGACAGTGTGGTGAAAGGTCTTGTCACAAGAAAAGATCTTGTCTGTCAGCGAAGATCTCGTATGTCAGCGCCTTTTGTGGATCTGCACGTGGGTGCTTTTCTGAGATCTAGTCCTCGATGACTTTGACGGGCGATCATCCCTGCTCGGGACGTAGGTCGACCGTCCTTAGCCGGATACTAAAGTTGGTCGCCAGCTTCCAAATGGCGATCGCCTTGGGAGTCGATCGCTGGGTACCTGATGGTGGTCTGATATCTTCGATTAGGCGAGCTAGCCAAAGCTTGACTGGAGTTGACTTGGTCGCTCGGCCTTACAGTCGATCGCCTGTCGGGATGAATAAATCGTGACACAACAGTGTATCTTATAATAATATAAATTATAAACTATTGCACAACATAAACTAATTTTTGGGTCAATTTTTTATTTTTATTTGTAAGTTTTTTTTTCTTTTTACCATTATGGGGCCATGATGTCATTCCCGTAAAAAGAGAATTGTGCGTCTGAAAATTACAAAAATGGACATTGAAGAAAAACACACGAGACGAGACGAGACGAGACGAGACGCTAGGGTGGGGGGCGTTTGATGTGATTGTAAGTTTAATGTATAGGGATTTTGAAAATTACAAAAATGGTCAAAGGCGTTTTTTGTAAGTTTAATGTATAGGGATTTTGATGTGATTGTATAAATGCTCCGCCAGCCTCACTTGTGCCTTTCTTTATTTGCCGTCTGTACCTCAGTGCCGCCGTCTATTACTGCACTTCAATCGGAGATTAATTGGGGCCTTAGAACCACCCGCCTGCAATCATGGGTAAACGATCACTTTGACACACTTTTCGATCTTCCTTTTCGTTCTGCTAACTCTTCTTTGAAGTTTTTTTTTTGTTGCTTATGTTGTGAAATAATGGTGCTTGTGCTTAGGTATTTCTCGGGATTCCATGCGCAAGAGGCGTGGAACTCGATGGAAGAAGAAGGTTTCGATGAAGAAGAGAAAGTAAAATTTCCGTCCTCTTTATATGACCTAATTCCTTTCTCGTGTCGCTTAATTTCGTTGTGTTATTATTATATCTAACTGAGTTTATTTTTGCTCGATTCTGCATCTGCTCTGTTTAATTTTTATCACTTCTGATTCATTTGTCAGATTCCTTTTCAAATTTGCGCGTCTCACTCAATGCTGACCGCTTATGACTTTGCATCTTTTGCTCTGCTGCATCACTCACACCTTCATAGATTTCATCTGTTGTACTGTTTTTGTTAATATTTTTTGGATACCAACGATTTAATGGTTATTTTTTGTTTGAATGGGACTAGAGGTGCCCAACCACGGGTCCGGGTCCGGGTCGGACCCGCCGGGTCGCCGGGTCGGCAGGACAGGACCCGGACCCCACCCGTACATATGAAATGTACGGGTTGGCGGGTCGACGGGTCGGCCACGGGTCCGGGTCCGGGTCCGACCCGCCGGGTCACGGGTCGACCCGTCTATTTTTTTTTTAAATGTATATAAAACTTTTATTTGTTATCATTTTATACACGAAAAATAACTATAAGTGAAAAAGGAAATCATTTGAAAAAATTAGCTTGTATTTAATTTTAAGTTTTTACTTAAAATTAAATTGTCTACGTATCCCCGTGAGGAATCAAAGCTCCACGTAGTTCTTTTACTTGAGAAGAGTTAAAAAAATGGGCTTGTATTTAATTTTAAGTTTTCACTTAAAATTAAATTGCCTACGTATCCTCGTGAGGAATCAAAGCCTACGTAGTTCTTTACTTACGACTTACCTTACTTACCTTTAGTCGAAGTCGATATCGTAAATCGTCTTGATCATCGGTTTGACTCATTTGACTAGACTCTCCTTCGGTAGTGCCTTCTTGATAGGCATCTTGGTCCGCTAATAGGTCATCCCATTTATTTTCTTGATCTCGTAACTCGGCTTTTGTTGCGTCTTTAAGTATCATTTGAGCCTCGAGATTTTTGGCGTCATTCGGGATCTCCGCTCGTCCAGCATATAGCCTCCTTCACTAAAAGCACTCTCAACGGGATCATGGATGCGGGCACGCAAGAATTTCTTGTGCCATAATGGAAAGTATGGGAAATTCGGTTCCCCTTCTTTTCCACCAATCCAACAGATCAAAGGTACCTGCATTGTCATCCTCCGGCACAAAACTAGTTGCATAATATCTACTAAGGTCATTTCTTTGACCGACGTTACTACCACCCCTATTTCTTGCTATATTATAGAGTTATTGTTGAAATGGGTTAGTGGGAGTTCTGTCGAATTCCATGTTAAATGTATTTGTAGTCTTAGTTCTTGTTTTTTGAGTTTGAATCTTATCACCATATTTAGAAGAATATTGAAAAAAGCAGTTTCTAAACTATTTTTCAAATCAATTTTTACTTGTTCAACGTCAGGAATATTTTCAAAGAAAGTTTGACTTTCAACACTATCCTCAATATTAGGAAAACCCAAATTTTTAAGAATATTATAATATATTTCAAGTAATTGTTCTACTTGAGCTAAATTCAAATCGGGAGATAAAAAAGCACTAATCAAGAAAACATCATGAATACGATTAAAGTATTTTAGCCATTTTAAACGCATATTGTAAATAGCATTCGATAATCTTTCGGATTTACTACAAGCATCCATTTCGAATCTGATAAAACAACAATGAAATAAAACTTTAGGAGACGTGGGATAATAACAACCACTTAAATCTTTAGTTGCATTTTCAAAAACCCTTAATAGTTTTATTAAATCTTTAGTTTCATCTCAATATGTTGGCAATAAATAAATCCTTCTACGTGAAAATACGTATCAAAAAATTCACACAATAATTCTTTATATTCATTAGTTGAATTTAACATCTCATAAGTTGAGTTCCATCTATGTTTGACGTCTGGAGTAAAAAATTTGGGTTGAATTTGTTTTGACTTTAAAAATTTTGCCCATTGTCTAGCTAACTTAGTGCGATTATGTAAAAACAAGACACATTTTCTAATTGGTTCTATTGCCTCATCTACAAATTTTAATGCATCTTGTACACATAAATTTAGAATATGACATATACATCTAGTATGAAATAATCGACCCGCTAAAACAGGATTGCAAGCTTGTATTAATGCTGGTACACTTGCAGTATTAGAACTAGCATTATCAAAACCAATTGTGGAAATTTTATCTTTTAAGCAATAAAAAGTTAAAATTTTAATAAAAGCTCTATCTATATTATATGCACAATGAGTAAAATAAAATATATTAAACGCAAGTAATCTTTTGTTTAAGTTCCAATTTTCATCAATCCAGTGTATAGTTATTCCCATATAATCATTTTTTTGTTTAAAATCTGCCCAAGTATCTGCAGCTAAAGAAACTCTATGATTTATAGATCTAAAATAAGCTCGTAGTGCAAGTTTATGTTGTTTGGCTAAGTATACTACTTGTTTAGTCATTGTGGTACGTGGAATTCTTTTAGTAGCAGGATTATAGGCATTTTGCATCCTGTATTCCCAACCCGTACTATCCGCAAAATTAAAAGGTAAAGATTCTTGTGCACATAATTTTGCCATTTGTTCTCTAGCAATTTTTTCATTATATTTATAAAGTTGAGATTCAGACATACCTTGATTGTCGTCTGGCCCGGCTCCAGTAGAAGGTTGGAAGTTGAGTTGACTTTGTGACTTTTGTTCTCCGTGGACCGAGGCATGGTTATTCTCAAAATGCCTTTTAAAATTTCCATATCCATCCTCGGCTTTATACGGATACTCTTTCGAGCAGTAGTTGCAAGATACCTTAATCGAACCATCCGGCATTTTTTCCTTCTTAAAGTGTTTTGAAAAAAGTACGGATACCGGTCTCCTTTCGCAGCGAGTGTGCTTGTTTCTTGCTTTAGTTTTCTTGCTTCCTCGCCTTTCACATTTTCTTCCTCCTCGGACGATAACTCCTCAACATAAGGAGGTTCTTCTTGACTTGCTTGCCGCAGACGCGACTTTGATTTTTGCGTGGAGTTGAGTACGCCATGAAGAGTGCGCTCGAATGTTGCATATGTTTGATTTAACATAGCTTCATCGATTTCATGGTCCATTTCTTCGTCGATGTTTTGCGTTGTTGACGATTCGGGACACGTCGAAATCCTGGAGATCAACTTCTTCTTCACTTTGGTAGTTGTTGTACTACCGTAATAGATATTTTCATGTGTAGCATCATATTCAGGTTCTTGACTTTCATTTTCAAAACCGGGTGGAGTTTGGTTTTGGGGCTCCCTAATAATTATTCCAGATGGTTTCTTCGATTTGCCCCAAAGACCCATTCGCTCGAACTTGGACATTTTGGATTTTTTGGGAGATGTAGCAATACCATTTCCCTTGTCAGAACTCGACATAATGATAAAATGCGAAAAAAAAGAGAGAGATTAAGTAGTATAGCAATTAACAATGAGAGTTTGAGAGATTGATAGTATTGAAGTTGTGGAAAAATTGTGTTGGGGAGGGGGGTATTTATAGATAGGAATTTTTTTTTTTTTTTAAAAACTGCACTAGCTGTTAGACCCGCCGGGTCCGGGTCCGACCCGCCGGGTCCAACGGCCATTTTTTGAATTTTTTTTTTTTTTTTTGTTTTTTTTTATTTCCGCCGGGTCGACGGGTTGGGAGAAGCTCGACCCGGACCCCACCCGTGTATACCATGGGTTCGGGTCGGCGGGTCGCACGGGTCGGCCGGGTCCGGGTCTTGCACGGGTCAGCCGGGTCTGGGTCGGCGGGTCGACCCGGCGGGTTGGTCGTTTTGGGCACCTCTAAATGGGACATTTCTTGAAATTACTATAAATCATTGGGGGCGAAATGGATGAGTCATATGATACATGTTTATTCTAACATTGTCTTAGCTATACATTTCAAGTTTTGGACTCTCTGCAACAATAAAATAAGAGAGATCAAGAGTACGAAGAAAAAAGTATCACCAAATCGAGTACTATAGATTATAGCGATTCAATTGAGCGTAGGAAAAGAAAGAATAAAAAAATGAAAAAATTGAAAGAAAAACTGAATCTGAAAAAACTTACTTTTATTTTTTATTATTTTTCTTAATCAAGTTCATTTGTTTCATCACCCTGTTTCATATTATCAGGCCGGATCATGGGCCGACTTGTTGCTTATTTCGGGTACCCGAAAATCCGATTATTTTTTAATAGTTATTTTTTTAATAAATTTAACTATCTAATTTTAAGTGTGTGAAATAAGAAATCGTTAAATAAGAAATAATATATTATATTTATAATTGAATATTGAATTAACCATAATATATAATAAAAAATTGAATGATATATATAAATTTTTTAGTTAGTTTTGAAATTTACTTATTGTGCGGAAAATATTTACAATGTATTTAGTACTTGTGAAATTAATTTATGTACTAAATTTTAAAATAAATTTATATTAAAATTACAAATTATTTCTATAAAACGTCAAATTAGGGGTATTAAATTTTGGGCCGGGTTCCCTATGACCCGACCCGAAAGAATCTTGTACCTGTTTTTTGGGTACCCGACTTTTTCGGGTCGGGTCACAGGCTGAATTTTCAACTACCCGCATAACCGGGTACCCGTAAATTCGGGTACCTGGTTATAAACACCCCTAACCTATTCTAATCACATCTCTAATTTAGCTGAACAATTAAACACTTCTGCTGCCTGTTTTCTTGAACATGTAGGTCTGGATCGGTTGTTAGCATGAATAGATTTCTTGAATTCATTTTTTTCTGGTTATTCAGTAATTATAATGAATGTCATTTTTTGTATCTTATTACTGTATTCAATGGTTGACGTTATTCTGTATACTTTTTAGGTATGAGCTCGGGAGACAACCTGCAAACACCAAGTTGTCGAGTAACAAGACTGTGCTCAGCGTGAGAGCCCGTGGAGGTAACGCGAAGTGGCATGCCCTGCGTTTGGACACAGGAAACTACTCTTGGGGTAGTGAAGCCGTGACTCGAAAGACTCGTATTCTGGATGTGGTTTATAATGCATCCAACAACGAGTTGGTCAGGACCCAGACTTTGGTGAATGTTGCTATTATTCAAGTTGATGCTGCACCGTTCCAGCAGTGGTACCTTCAGCACTATGGAGTTGAGATTGGTCGCTAGAAGAAGGCTGCTGTCAAGAAGGAAGGAGAGGTAGTAATTCATTCAACCTTGAATTCCAGTCGATATTTGGTGACATCACCCTTTAGTGTCCCTTTCTTTTAAATGCAATTTTTAAGTTATGGTAATGTGGTATCCAATTGACTTAAAGCTCATATTGATCTTCATTTTGGGGTATCAGAGAGTCAGTAGGCTGAAATATAAAACTAAATAGTGAAATGCTATTGTTCCTTCTTTTAGGGGGAAATGAAAATTAATCCTCAGTTAAATCCTTGATGCAGTCATTCTGTGGATCAAGTAGTCTGTGGATCAAGTAGTGGGAAATTGAATCATTTAGGTGGTTACAAACTCACCGATGTTGCAGTGCATTTCATTTTTCGGCTGTCTGGTAAGATATGAAAGTTATCTGTAAACTTTTTTTCGGATTATAGGAGACTGAGGCAGTTGCTGTTGAAGAGGTTAGGAAGAGCAATCACTTCCAAAGGAAATTAGGTAAGCGTCAGGGGGAGCGAAAGATTGAACCACATATCGAGGAACAACTCGGTGGTGGCCGTTTGTTAGCTGCTATCTCATCACGCCCAGGCCAATGTGGGCACGCTGACGGGTATGTATTTTCATTTTTTTGCTCTCTTGACCCTGAAATTCTAGAGATGAATGATAAATTCGAACTTATATTTCCATATGATGATAATCTTATATTCTTAATGGAATTTCGAAGATCTTTTGTTCATCTTGTTTTTTCTCCCCAATGAGGATGGTCTGGGCTATAGAAGTATAATATATCTCGTCTGTCTATCCGGCTTATGTCTTTGATTCTAGTTGTCTCTGACGTGCCTCGTAAATCGTTTTTGGTTGTAGTTATATTTTGGAAGGCAAGGAGTTGGAATTTTACATGAAGAAACTTAAGAGAAAGAAAGGAAAGGGTGCCGGAGGAGCCTAAATTGCCCTGAGATATCGAGAATGTTACATTGATCTGTTCTTTTTTTTTTTTTTCCCTTAATGCTTATTATTGCAGCCGACAAACATTAGTTATCCTGAACTTTTTCAAACTTTTTCAATGATGCGATGTTTCGAGCACAAATTATCCTTCAGATTTTATTTTTATTTTTTGTGGCTAATTTGATTCCTTGAAGATGCTTCTGAATTAGCTTTTAACTGCTGTTGTGCCTAAAAAAAACACACACAAAAATCTCATGGTCATCAAAATGGCTTCATTATTGCAATATGGTTTGTTTTTTAATACTGCAAAATCTTGAAAACATATCCAGGGTAAATCTCCTCATGTTTACTTATTTGCTTATGTGGGAAATTCCCCGCTTATTATTTTTTAAACTTCAACAACAAAGTATTTCACAAAGATCACTCAATAATGCTACAAAAATTATAATATATATATATATATACTCCAACTAAATTAAGAACATGATTAACTAAATAGTAAAATCATGAATTTACTCCACCAAATCATAATCATGCATAACAAAAAAAAACATCAAGTTTCCTAAATGAATTATTCTTTTGGAGACCTCTAGTTCGGAAGGTTCTCAAGAGAATGCATTTCCATCTCCATGTCGTCAATAAGTTTTAACAGACAATAGTTGCATGGCGGAAAGAATAATAGGATTCAACCAACAAATCCCAATACTGACCAACATGTGATTAGTATCATTTGTCTTCCATCATCCTTCGTACCGATCCCGTATTTCGTTCCTCAAGAACCTGCATGTACCTGAATGCAATACATACATCCACCCCCGATTACTCGGGGGTTAGCAATATTTCACTATTTTGCTAGTGTAAGTATAAAGTTAAAATACGAGCCATACACAATCGTATTCCAAGAATATAATGATCTGAACCAAACAATGGTAAATAACCGAGGGTCATCTGGAATCGATGATGAATGAATATAATCGTACAATTCAAGATCAGTATCCCGGAATAACTAAATCTCATAGCGTTACATTTCAATACATACATGATTAACCATGGAACCACACCAGAAGCAACGGAACCCTCCGAGGCCCCGTCGGACCCTCCCAGAGTGGTTAACTCAAATATATTCGTGGAACCGCACAAAAGGCAACGGAACCCTCCGAGGACCCGTCGATCCGTCCCAGAGTGAATATATACACAATTAATCGGATTCCAGACCAGTATTCCGGAGTAACAAAGCCTCATTGTACGTCACATTTCATTTATATACGTGATTAACCATGGAACCGCACCACAGGCAACGAAACCCTCTGAGGCCCCGTCGGACCCTCCCAGAGTGGTTAACCCAAAATATATTCGTGGAATCGCACCAAAGGCAACGGAACCCTCCGAGGCCCCGTCGGACCCTCCCAGAGTGAATATATGCATAAATTCCATAACCACGAGGAGATATGATTCCCAAACAACATCGAAAAGTACCACATCATCATAGGGGAGTCAACAAGCAATACAACACAACATTACACACCAACCAAATAAATACGCATTACAACATACCACCCTTAACGAGGACAGAGAGCTTTAATAGCCGCATGACAGAAGAAAATATACTTCGATTCGCAACCACAATACAACGTATTCGTAATGTTTATCTATTCACAAAGTACTCAAGCATTTTGAAAGAGAGCCGTTAACGAGATTATACCAATATTTTGAAAGTTCGTTCTGAGTACTCAAATAACACACATAGTCAATTACTAGTTATTGTATCTACGACACACGAAATGTATGGGCAAGATACTTACCTCGATAATCGATACTGAAAACTCCGACGAACGCAGCTCGATCGAAAAACCTCGAACACCTCGATCTGACGAAGAACAACGAATTGGATGATGTTATAATCACTTAGAACTCTCCAAAACACCTTTGAATAGAATAAAATCGGCCAAGGCCACGAACTTTAGTCGCCCTTGACTTACACCTGCGGAGAGAAGAGGAAGAAGTGAGGAAATTGGAAAAATGATCTGCTGTCCAGTTTATATACTAGACAGATTAGCGTGCGCTAATCACCCCAGATTAGCGTGCGCAATTGAGTCAACGTCTTCCCAAAAAGCACAGTTGGCGTGCGCTAATCACGAATATTAGCGTGCGCTAACGAGTCCCAATTTCAGTCCAGTAGCTTCTGGAATACCTCGTAACTACCAGTTAGCATGCGCTATGATTCCTGTAGCGTGCGCTAACTGCCGAACCTTAGCGCGCGCTATAGAGCCGCATAACATGCGCTGCCGAACTCCCTAGTCGAATGCAGTAGCCTATGGACTGTATCAGCCTATCCAGTTAGCGTGCGCTACCTGCCACAATAACGTGCGCTATCGCCAAGTATTAACGCGTGTTACATTACCACCAATAGCGTGCCTACTACAAAGGCAGCAGGACAGTCCCGAAAATTCAACGCAATACAGTACATAATATCGTACACACGTAGGGAGAATTCCAATTAATCATCAACGGAAGAAAATAACCAGCACAAACGACAATTAATTCAAAGTAACTGGAAATGAGAATCTCGGGTACTACATTCTACCCCACTAAAAAGAAGTTTCGTCCCGAAACTTAAAATGAAGGTGGCAACCAAACAAAATGAAACAAGCACTCTTCTCAGTTCCGAAAAGTCACGAAAAATCTGTAAACACGAAATTCCCCAAAATACGATGAACTGACTAATTAAGCATTTGATACAAGAATCGAGGCGATAAACATACATGCAAACACAACAATTTGAATAGGAAGCATATGAGTCCGAAAGTAAATGCCCCAATGTTTAGGAAAATCACCAAATGGCCCAATGTTTGAAAAAAATATTTTGCGTCCAAACGTTAACGCGCAAGTCCATAACACAATTGAACATGTTAAGATGAACTTGTGGAAACAACCAATCATTACAGACCAGATCAACGGAGTTCGATATTCACGCGACAACATTGTAGTATCTCCGGATTACTCGGGAACGACTATCGCATTTACCCCAAAATAGGAGGGTAGAAAGAAATATAGGTTCTCCTACGCAACTCCGATGAACATTCATTCGTGATACAAGGAAATGGCTCAACTGAGCAGAACATTAATTATTGAATCTGTACACCGAGCTCGATCCCGACCAACGACTCTCAGAATCTTCATTTACTACTGCTTGGCTCTCCTAGAGTGGAAATAGGAATTCGCTCTCCAGACACCTTAGTAGCGACTTCACGATATAATAACACCCCACGTATCCGCACAAGGCACAATATAAAACTCTGAAGTGGTACTCCCAACTTCAGAAAGCTTACGATCGTAAGTTATTGTAGGATGTTGCTTAATTACGAAGATCAGCTATCGTTTTTGAATGATCCAAAATAGTATTGTCAACCCCGATATAAAAATCCGTAGAGCATGCATACCATACACGAGTCTGAGTGCTCTCGCTTCACACGAAAACGAAACTATATGGGTCACGAAAACAATTAAAACTCGAAGAGCGTTAACTTCAATAACCACATTCTCATCTCTGAACAAGAACGAGAATATTATGCACATAAAAATATGACTGGGTATTCGTACCATCACACGAATTATGAAATTGGTATTATCGCCATAAGTAATAATATTGACACTGCGTACACTCCATGTAAGCAAAACTTTTGAAGAAGAAGACAAATCATATTTCGCTTAAACTCATCAACACTATTCCTTTTCTAGAAGAGAAAATTTTATATTCGCATCTCGGCTTTGAAAGTCAAATTTGAAAAAAATTAAAATTTTCGAAGACGCCATCTACAATTGGAAATATTACTTGGAATCTAAATATAAAAACTCAGATCATTCATCTTCTACCAAAATATTTGATTAGAAGTTTATTTTTCATAGAAGTACGTGGCTATTTGTCCACATGATGTCAAATCCTAGGTTTTCACAATATTTAAAAACTCCAACATCACAAAGAAAAAAAAATCTCACGGTCATATCCTTACCCACTCGTGGTCATTCACCTTGAGACCTCCTTATCGTATTTCATATCTCATATTCTCCAATGACCGAATGATATCGAACACCGTAGATAACTTGTATCCTTATCCTAGTATGCTCAGTTCCCAGTTATACCAATAACGAATGTAAATCATATACATTATGATTTAACTACGAGGCCGGAAAACATCATACAAACTATAAGGCACAACGAAACAAGGCATTGCAAAACAATATACTAAAATGCCAAACCAGCACAACACATCCACATAAGGCAACAAATAATAACACAATACAAATATTTACTCCGGGTAATTACACGAATACAAAAATTACAAATGTAACAATTGAAACTTACGGTCATAACTCACGGATCACATGACCGTATCAACAAATAATTAATGATCATTATTGTTATAATCACGACCATAATATACCACACATGGTAGCCACCAATTGTTAACATTCCTGTAAAAAAACTCCACGAGGTATCCATTTAAATAATATCATTTGAAAATCTTTGAATCTGTATGTCTATTCAAAATAAAACTTTGAAAGTACTCTTACAGTTCATAACTGTTTGTTTTGAAAATCTTCGCAAAACCATAACTTGGAACAACAAGTTTCTTCGAAATCGATATCATCAAGATGACCATGTCATCACTTATCATCGTCTAAAATAACAATACATAAGGTATCCACATGTTACCACGCAACATCATAGCATTCGGGTATACAACCATAATTCTCCAACGAGAATGGTAACACGACAATAAATTAAACCACTCGGCCTTATAAGCAATCGCTTAGTTTAATCTTTAGTCTCTAACTCTTAAGTGATAATTCCATGTTACGCACACATAGCATCTTAACATGCGCCAAGTAACTCAATTCAGTTCACAATTCAGTCTATGTTCATTAACGCGCGCTAACGATAAGATTAGCATGCGTTAACTGGTTCAATACAGAAAATTCTCCAATCCGAGTTTAAAGTTTAAACCGAGTAAGATTTTTCATCTTTCACTATTTATTTTGAAATATAAAAATTTTATGGTGCGAAATAATTTTAAAATTGTGCACTCGATTGGTTTTGAAAATAAGAACAATACGTTTAAATATCATTTTCGAAAATCTTTCCAACACGACAAAAAAATCAATGACGGTAACGATTTACAAAATATCCAAAATACTTCAAAACACATTTTTCGAACACCGTCGTAAGGTTTCATTTGAGAATACAAGACCGACTCACCAAATCCAAAAAATTTAAAAATCCACACGAAACCGCCGCTCGACCATGTCGTCAAAACTTTTTGAACTTTTGATTTCCCACAAACATATGCAAGTCTATGAAATTTTCAGAAAAACGTTTCCAAATACGCACGCAGTAGAAACGATTACCAACGAAAACACATTTGTAGTAAATAACAACAATTTGTCAAACACAACCGGTTCTCAAACAATTACATATACAGCATTCAAGATTATCAACTCATCAAACACAGTCGATGAGTACTAGATTCAAATACACGTCAACACCATCCATATGAGTTTCTCAACGAACTCCACCGTCGATACATATCCTGAAACACATCAATGTTCAAGGTTTCATATCATTCTACACCCCTTGGTGTCCAATCCATCAATATCCAGTTCATTACACACGTAATATGCCACAAGTATCCAAGACAAATTCCATATCCATGACACGCATGTAAACAGTCATGAAACAAAGATAATACACAGAAAATAGGAGACTTACATCCACAGGCCGCACGAAGATGATGGCTGCACATGATACTAATCACGGTCGAAAAAGCAAACGATGCGTCGCGGCACGATTCAGTCAGATAAAGTCCGAAAAGACAAGACTCAACAATACTCGACTTGACCCGAAAGCCTAGGTTTCCATAATCTAAGCTCTGATACCATATTTTGTAATACCCCCAATCCGTTTGGGAATATTACAATACCGCAAACCCTCTTAAAGAGGATCTGCTAGGCTAGATACCAAAACAAGACATCACAACAAATGCCAAAATGGCTAAATACGAATCAGTAGATCGATTTGGCCTTTCATCAATTACATACAATTTAAACTCCATATACATCTCTATTACAAAACTCTTACCCGCACAGGGGTCAAAGTATAACAACACTCCCTCAAGAGGGGAGAACACTACAGCGGAAAGAATAATAGGATTCAACCAAAAAATCCCAATACTGGCCCACATGTGATTAGCATCATTTGTCTTCCATCATCCTTCGTACTGATCCCGTGTTTCGTTCCTCAAGAACTTGCACGTACCTGAATGCAATACATACATCCACCCCCAGATTACGCGGGGGTTAGCAATATTTCACTATTTTGCTCGTGCAAGTATAAAGTGCAAACACGAGCCATACACAATCGTATTCCAAGAATATAATGATCTCAACCAAACAATGGTAAATAACCGAGGGTCATCTGGAATCGAAGATGAATAAATGTAATCGTGCAATTCAAGATCAATATCTCGGAATAACTAAATCTCATAGCATTACATTTTAATACATACGTGATTAACCATGGAACCGCACCAGAAGCAACGGAACCCTCCGAGGCCCCGTCGGACCCTCCCAGAATGGTTAACCCAAATATATTCGTGGAACAGCACAAAAGGCAACGGGACCCTCCGAGGACCCGTCGGTCCGTCCCAGAGTGAATATATACACAATTAATCAGATTCCAGACTAGTATTCCAGAGTAACAAAGCCTCATTGTACGTCACATTTCATTTATATATGTGATTAACCATGGAACCGCACCACAGGCAACGGAACCTTCTGAGGCCCCATTGGACCCTCCCATAATGGTTAACCCAAAATATATTCGTGAAACAACACCAAAGGCAACGGAACCCTCCGTGGCCCCGTCGGACCCTCCCAGAGTGAATATATGCATAAACTCCATAACCACGAGGAGATATGATTCCCAAACAACACCAAAAAGTGCCACCTCCTCATAAGGGAGTCAACAAGCAATACAACACAACATTACACACCAACCAAATAAATACGCATTCCAACATACCGCCCTTAACGAGGACAGAGAGCTTTAATAGCCGCATGACAGAAGAAAATATATTTTGATTCGCAACCACAATACAATGTATTCGTAAAGTTTATCTATTCACAAAGTACTCAAAACATTTTGAAAGAGAGCTGTTAACGACATTATACCAATCTTTTGAAAGTTCATTATGAGTACTCAAATAACACACATAGTCGATTACCAGTCATTGTATCTACGATATATGAAATGTATGGGCAAGATACTTGCCTCGATAATCGATACTAAAAACTCCGACAAACGCGGATCGACCAGAAAACCTCGAACACCTCGATCTGACGAAGAACAATGGATTAGATAATGTTATAATCACTTAGAACTCTCCAAAGTACCTTTTAATAGAATAAAATCGGCCAAGGTCACGAACCGTAGTCGCCCTTGACTCACACCCGCGGACAGAAGAGGAAGAAGTGAGAAAATGGAAAAAATGATCTGCTGTCCAGTATATAAACTAGACAGCTTAGCATGTGCTAATCATCCCAGATTAGCGTGTGCTATGGAGTCAACATCTTCCCAAAAATCACAGTTAGCGTACGCTAATCACGAATATTATCGTGCTCTAACGAGTCCCAATTTCAGTCCAGTAGCTTCTGGACTGCCTCGTAACTACCAGTTAGCGTGCGCTAGAATTCCCATAGCGTGCACTAACTGCCAAACCTTAGCGCGCGCTATAGAGCCGCATAGCGTGCACTGCCGAACTCCATAGTCGAATGCAGTAGCCTCTGGACTGTCTCAGCCTATCCAGTTAGCGTGCGCTACCTGCCACAATAACGTGCGATATCGTCAACTATTAGCGCGCGCTACATTACCACCAATAGCGTGCGCTACGCCTACTACAAAGATAGCAGGACAGTCCCGGAAATTCAACGCAACACAGTACATCATACCGTACACAACGTAGGGAATTAATTATCAACGGAACAAAATAACCGAAACAAACGACAATTAATTCAAAGTAATCGAAAAGAAGAATCTCGGGTATTATGACATGGACGAGTGATAGAACTTTCTTGATTCAATTCGCAGCCACTAGTAATTTCTTCATTTTCCAAGCCTTCAATGATCTGTGCAGCTTGGTGTTCTCGTAGACTATCTTTCCGTTTGCACGAACCTCCTACCACGTTGACTACATTGGTCATCAAAAGAAAGAGTTCACAAATACGAATGTGGTTTTTCACAACTGCTACCAAGGTGAGTTGAAGCTGGTGAGCAAAACAGTGGACAAAATATGCCGTTGGATTTTCTTTCAAGATAAGAGTCTTTAATCCATTAAATTCCCATTTCATTATATGGTTAAGCCATGTGCATTCAAAAGATCTTCAAGTTCTACTTTGAGTGAAATGGCACTTGTGCACTCGACATGTTTAAATCCCAAAATTCTTTCGAGAACCTGACCATTTTTATCTACAAACCTCAAGGCTACCGCCATCTGTTCCTTTATCGACACATCACAAGAATGATCAAGAGGAACACAAATAAACTCCATCGCCAAGTTCTTCAAGTATAGATTTGGTTGTTTCAGATGCGCAACTCTAACAATATCTTTTTGGATATGAGGAGCTATTAATTTAAGATTTGCAGGGGCATTGTCCAGAACAACTCTTCGTACATCTTCACTATGACTGGCAAGGAACTTTATAAGTTCTAATAAATTGCCCTGATTGCTTGACTTCTCAGATTCATCATGACCACGGAAAGCAAGACCTTGCTTCAAAAGTCACCTAACACAATCAATTGAAGCATTCAGTCGCGCTCTATAATTCATTTTCTATTCGTTCGTAGTCTTAAGCAATATCGGTTCAATGTGTTGTTTCTCATCCAATAGATCTTCACATTTACTAAAAGATTGTCTATGAGCACTATTAATGCATCCCTCGTGCTTTCGAAACTTATGCTTGTGTTTCCAATCCCTAAAACCCGTAAGTGTGAAAGCATCATCACCTCCCTGACCCAATTCATTCTTAAAAATGTAACAACAATGGCAGAATGCAACATCCTTGTCTATACTATATTCCAACCAACTAAATTCGTCGTACCATGAACGGTTAAACCGCCGCATTATCCCATCAGAATCTCGTTGAGGAAAGTTCTTGAGATTTGGTTGACAAGGAGCATCTTGATAGTATTTCCTCCGAACTTGTTCAACAATATTATGATGGTACTTTGTGATTTTTGATCGTTTTCCTGGATCTGAAGGAAGTTCAGGCAAGTCGGAATTTTCATCAATAATTTGTGGTTGCTCTTTCAAACTCTGAGACGGAGCTGAGTTAATAGCTAATTTGGGCAAACTTTGCACTGTTTCATTAGATTCCACATTAGACAAATTTTTATCTTTCTTCTGATAATACCTCAAGATAGACATAGTTTTGCATTAAAAACAATACAAAATTGATTAGTTGAGGATAAGTAAATCAGAAATTAAGCTGATCATATATCATATAACTCCAACAAGTTTCACACACAATGAAAATAAAATTGAAAAAGACTTGAGCTTGATTATTAAAAACATATACAGAAGGACAAAAGGTAAACTTATCTATAAAACTAGTTTGCAGCCTAACCAAAGCACTGAACTATCTATATGCTTATTTTATTCCACATTGTTAATCTAACCAATAAATATATTAAACAAGGTCTCTAGGCTCTAGTTTCTTCATTTACCATTAGTAAAGTTTGTATTGAGTTCACAACCAAACTTGCAGCAAACAAAATCCATAAATAGAAAAATATTTTAGCTAATTGAAATATGAAAAAGATTGAAATCCTGCAACTCTTAACAGTCTAAACAAATAAAATTTATATTACTGCAGCCTGCAGTAGCAAGACAAAAATATTGCAACAACTAATTGAAAACCACACAAAGGCACAAACTCAAAATCCCTCAAACTCAGGCGCACCCAACAAATTCGACAAACTCATTATTATTTTAAATAAGATTGACTACAGAAGCAAAGAAAAACGATGGGAAATTCCCAAAACCAACAGAAAAAAATAAAATATCTAGAGCAAATTTACCCATTGAGATTTAATGGAAGAAATTGAACTTGCTTGAGAATAAGTGAAACGTGTTGTCGAGTTACCTGTTTGTACGCTAGTTTTTGTGAATTTGTGATTCCTGGTGTGGACCGTGTGGTCGGTTGAAGAATCAGAGAACTCAGAGAAGAAGATTGAAAGAAGAAAAGCTCAAGCAATGACGCAGGAAAGAGAAGTTAATAATTGAAAAATATATTATTGTAATTATTAAAATTAACAAGGGTATAATAGGTAATTCATAAACAAAATCAAGGGTGTCAATTGACTCCCCTTGACCCAAGGTGAATCTGCCCCTGAGGATCGTAAATTTATACAATTGTGCAAATGTAGTTTGCTTTTCCATCAATTAATTTTGCTTTTCCATCCATATTGATTGGTGTGTACATATATATATATATATATATAAATGCAGCATTTTTGTTACTTTTGGTTTGCATTCACAAACACATGTTAAGGAAAACTTCATTTAGCTCAACTTTTCGTCAAATTTATTAATTTAATAGCATCATCATCGGAGGCTCATCTAAGAATCTTTATTTAGGGAAACCATATAAGCGAAGAGTTGGAGCAAAAGAGTTGATCAAGTAGGGTATGATTAG
This sequence comes from Orobanche coerulescens, assembly GCA_033398695.1. NCBI lineage: Eukaryota > Viridiplantae > Streptophyta > Magnoliopsida > Lamiales > Orobanchaceae > Orobanche > Orobanche coerulescens. The sequence goes on along the minus strand of CM065814.1, from coordinate 136,435,648 downwards.
GTTGGTCAAATTGAATGAGATATTGTGGTTGAGATATTTTTAATAAGTTATTGTGATTGAGATTTTTATTGATCACTCTATTTGAGAATTAAATCCAACTAGCAAGAACACTTTGAGGTCTCTACTGTTCTGTGGATGCTTGAGTATAAATGGACATCGAATTTGATGTGTTGTGTATTTATCTTTTTATTGAGATAATGTTTGAGTTATAACATTTGTATTCTCATACTTGCACTAGCGATTCCAAACTAATTCTTGTTGGGGTGCATGTCTTTTAGTCGTCCAGATGCAGGTACAGTTGGAGAGCCATCTCAAAAACGGTACGACAACAGTGGTAGTCGAGCATAATAATAGTCATTGAGTGGGTCATCTAAGTCTTCATGCATGCAACGTTTGTTGTACGTATGTATTGATACTTTGAGTATTTGGTTGTGTAATAATAAAATAGGTATAACTGTATTTTTATTTGTCGCTTGGACCGTTTCTTAAACCTGGTTGTTTTGGTTACGTGTTGTATTAGATTGGATATTTAGTTCGACGTTATGTAATATGTTTGTCATTAACCACTTCGATTAAGATTCTGTTGTATATTAGTTTGAAAAGAATCTTGCGGTAGGATTTACGACACTGAAAACAAAAAGACTTTCGATCACCAAAGAACGACCAGAAGTTCAAAAACAGACGGATCTTCTGGAGGTTCGCTAACGACCAACGGGTGGTGGTGGTGGTGTTGGAAATTGTTGTGTCGTGATTTATACACCTCAACAGGCGATCGGCACAAAGATCGGGCGACCGAACCAGAGTCAAATAGACCAAGGCAGACTTGCCGATCGAAGGACCTAGATCAGGACCCAGCACCGAGCGATCGACTGCCAAGGCGATCATCTCCCGGCAACTAGCGATCGTCCCAAGTGCCCGACCATGGACGAACGCCTCCTACCACGTGTAAAGCCAACATCCGTCAAGTCTGCGAAGGCCGAATCTCGGGATAGAGACCCACGTGCAGATTCGGAAAAGGCGCCGTAGGATAAGGCCCTTTGACCCCAGCCTGTCACCATCTTCTCACCTACCGATAGACCCGCCGAAAGGTACAAGGTGGGACCTCCTAAGACAGCGACAAGAGACGCGTGTTGTACTCTCATTAGTTCACATATCTGGCTGCCAGCAGCAGCCACGGACATTAAGGCAACCAGCCCATGTGCTACAGACGATCGCCCCCTTATTATAATACAGGAAAGGCGATCGCCCGTCAGGATGAATACATCCCAACTCCTCCTATAAATAGAAGGTTTCCTCCACTTGGAAATCTCTCTGCTTTTCTCTCGGCTTTCCTCTTGACTCTGTCTAGGATTTCTTTCTCAGAACCTCATAACCAAAAGACGGTCGGCAAAAACGAGAACTCCCTATAGTTCAAGAACTCACAGAGCAGCACTCAAGAGCTAGATAACTAGGGTCTTTTACACTCATTGTAATTATACTCTTACATTAATATTTGTACTCCAACGTATTCGTATTAATAATATCTCGCGAGAGCATTCAAGCCCGGGACTAACAAACCTGGCAAATCTTGTGTTATTTACATTCCCACGGACGTGCTCTCGCATTTTGTTTGTTACTCATCCATTCCAGCAATCCTTTCCGTATTTTTGGGTAACAACAATTGGCGCTAGAAGAAGGGCGCATCTACCTTAATTTTCGTTCCGACCATTTCGAAGAACACTCACTGTTCTCCGGAGCATATACTTGAAGAAACACTCACTGTTCTTCAAAGAAAAACCTTCTGAATCAAGACGTCTGCCACCACATCGAAGAGAGCCACTCTCCGATCCGCCGGATGCCTTATTCTGGCTCAATCCGAGCCCCAACCTACGGCGGAGGGTAGTCGCGGTGGCGCGAGACTCTCGATTCCGCCCCCGAGGGACGGCCCTAGCCTCTCGCTCGATCAGTTCCAAACCGCGGAATAGATCGAGGAGGCCATGACCATCCTACGGTAGCGACGGAGAGCATGCGAAGCACCCACAGAGGTAGACTTTTTGGCCAGACGGAGGTTGCTCGCCCTTCGCCAAGACGAGGGGGCAGAGACGGCGATCTCCAAGTCCAACAAGGCGTCTGCTAAACCACCCGGTGATTTCAGGTCCTTCGAGGATGTTGAAGCCCATCTCCGCCACAACCTCGATCTATCTCCGACCCATATTTTTCACGCCATCCAGGGGCGCGAGCGGCTAAGCCAGCCGAAGGCGATAAGGGACAACGGTCATCTGGACCGCAACAAACTTTGTGCTTACCACAATAGTCCCGGCCACAACACTGATCAATGCCGCGACCTCCTCAGACAACTCTGGATATTGTTCGAGGAGGGCAAGCTGGACAGTCTAGTAACTTAGCCGGAGCCTCGGGCGGAAAGGATCAAGTGCCATGATCGGCGTCAGAATGACGATCGCCAGTTTCCCAATCCGAATGCCAGAATCAAACACGGCGATCCAGAGGATTCATACGAGTCGATCCTCCCGATCAACCCTGGTGGCCAGATCTTTAGGCTTCAATCAAGAGGTGGAAACTTCGGAGGTCTTTCCCCAGTTTCCACCATGTCAAACGAAAGGCCACTGCCCAAAGCAACGTCTCTAAAAAATGGAGGACTCGATCGCCATCTAAAGTTCATCATCTAACATGATGGACCTAGGCACGAGATCGCCTCCCTCAGCACAACGTATACCGTCGAGGATTGCCATATAACATGACGATCTGAGGTAGAAGAGTGCAGCCATGGTCCTGGAGGTCGATGGAACTGACAGCTTCGTCCATGCAAGGTTTCTTTGGGCTGCGATCGCTCTCCCTTCATTTAAATACGAGGCGGGCGTAGCCGAAGGACCCTCCAAACAAATCCGTGGACACGCTCGCCTGCCCTCAAAGGTTCATCGTCTAACTTGGTGGACCCGGACAATGCGACGCGTCCCTACCCCCATCACAACGTAGACCGTCGAGGATCGCCATTTAACATGACGATCTGAGGTAGAAAAGTGCTAACAAGCCGCGGTCGTGGAGTCGATTAATCCGACGACGCCCCGTGCAAGGACTCCTCCAGATCAAGACCGCTCACCCTTCGTTTAAATACTAGACGGGCGCAGCCTAACAGAGGACCCTCACAATAAAGTGAGTCGCGAGACAAACCTACAGGTGGAATGTCGCTCGCGCACAAGACATGGTCATGGAGGTCGGTCCATCGAACTCCGCGACCGTGCACGGTTCCTCAAGACTGAGATGATCGGCCTTCTACGAGGGATCTGCAAAATTGAAGATCACAAGAACAAGACCGAAGATAGCTCGCCAAACGATCAGGTCGCCCAAATCCGAGACCAAAGTCCGCTCAACGGATCGCCAGTCATTATCTTAAACGATCGCCAGTGGAACCACCTCACCCCATGTCTTCAACATCAGAGCAAGCTGGGGGGCAATTGTTGTGTCGCGATTTATATACCTCAATAGGCGATCGGAACAAAGACTGGGCGACCGAACCAGATTCAAATAGACCAAGGAAGACTTGCCGATTGAAGGACCCAGATCAGGACCCAGCGCCGAGCGATCGACTGCCAAGGCGATCGTCTCCCGGCAACTAGCGATCGTCCCAAGTGCCCGACCATGGACGACCGCATCCTGCCACATGTAAAGCCAACATCCGTCAAGTCTGCGAAGGCCGAATCTCGGGATAGAGACTCACGTGCAGATCCGGAAAAGGCGCCGTAGGATAAGGCCCTTTGACCCCAGCCTGTCACCATCTTCTCACCTACCGACAGACCCGCCGAAAGGTCCAAGGTGGAACCTCCTGAGACAGCGACAAGAGACGTGTGTTGTACTCTGATTGGTTCGCAGCTGGCTGCCAGCAGCATCCGCAGACTTTAAGGCAACCAGCCCATGTGCTACAGACGATCGCCCCCTTATTATAATACAGGAAAAGCGATCGCCCGTCAGGATGAAGACATCCCAGCTCCTCCTATAAATAGAAGGTTTCATGCACTTGGAAATATCTCTGCTTTTCTCTCGGCTTTCCTCTTGACTCTGTCCAAGATTTCTCTCTCAGAACCTCTTAACCAAAAGACAGTCGGCAAAAACGAGAACTCCCTACAGTTCAAGAACTCACAGAGCAACACTCAAGAGCTAGATAACTAGGGTGTTTTACACTTATTGTAATTATACTCTTACATTAATATTTGTACTCCAACGTATTCGTATTAATAATATCTCGCGAGAGCATTCAAGCCCGGGACTAACAAACCCGACAAATCTTGTATTATTTACATTCCCACGGACGTGCTCTCGCATTTTTTTGTTAGTCATCCATTCCAGCAATCCCTTCCGTATTTTTGGGTAACAACAGAAATGGTGTCAAAAAAATAATTATCCCTTGAATTTGGAAATGGTGTTAAGAAGTCCTGTCCCTTTAATTTAATATTATAAAGTTATTTTTGGAAGTTTATTGTTTTAAATTTTAGATATTAAATTTAATACAAATTAAATACTAGGACATTGTTTTCAGAACAATAAGAATATTGAATCGTAACATTAAATTTTTTGACCGTCCCGATTGATAGTTCATAATCTAATGAACAAATAAAGCATACTTATACATACTAAAAACAACAATAAGTGTTCAATATTGTATTTTCTTTTTTTAGGACACAGAAGAGAGGAACATGAGAAGGGATATTTTCCTCCTCTACGGGTAGTGCCCCCATGGGTACCCCACCTGTTCGATCCACCCAACTGTATTGGTGTGTGCGTATGTGATCCAACATCGGAGATACCCCTACAAGCACTACCATAAGTAGGGTTGTGAACAAACCTGAAGGTTCGATCCGGTTCAAAGTATTCGACTCGAAAATTCTCGGCTCGAGGCTCGATTCGGGACACCAAACGTAGATCCGAACCCTATAAAATAGGGTTCGGTGTTCGGACCGAACCATTCGGATCGGTTCGGTGCTTTGGCCCAATAATGAAAGACATAACCTTCCTATCAATTCATTTATTTTGGGAATGTAATTTTATCTTGGATTCTGGACTTGTTAATTCTGGAATTATGAATTCATTTTGGGAATGTAATTTTACTTTAGATTCTGGACTTGTTAATTCTGAGACTATGTAATTTTATTCCAACGGTTCGAAAAATTGAGCCGAATCGAACTATATTCGAACGGTAATCGAGCCGAATCGAACTATACTCCAATGGTTCGAAAAATCGAGTCTAATCGAATCAAACAATATAAAAAAATTAGCCTTCGAGCCGAATCGAACCTCAAATTCTGATGTTCGATATTTTCGAGCCGAATCGAACCCCAGGTTCGAATAATTTCGTGCCGAACCGAACCCAGTAAAGGTTCGGTACAGTTCGGCTCGTTTACAGCCCTAACCATAAGAATATCGTCTACCCTCTCCCATTTCCTCTTGGTCGAGGCCAGTCGGTTACAACCAATTTCATGCGTTCTACTCCAAAACTCGGCAAAAATTGCAAAATCCACCAATTATTCTGTATGGGCGAAACCTTGGTACTCTGTAAGTGGCGCCAAACTCTTTATATTTTGCATCCGAGTTGCATGATACCCCTTAGTCCAATTCCAATCGTACGCGCATATCACGCTCCAAACTTTAGATCATGTTAAAGGGAAAATAAGTAAGACAGAAAGTAGGGCAAAACAGTGTATTATTCCATTGATGACATCCCTTTAAATAGGGAGAAATACATACAAGCAGGCCTAATCCTACCCTAACTAGGAAAGCCCGTAAACTAACAGACTTAGGCAACATTGGGTATTATTACTTTAACACTCCCCCTTGTGCCTAGTCCACAAGTGCATGTCATGTTGCCTCGTTAAAACCTCGTCAAACAAAAATCCAGTGGGAAAAATGTCTTGATCGTAGAAAAAAGAGTACAACATCTAGACACATCAAGTTTAGACTTCGTCTGTAAATCTATCCTTTCATACGATCGTTACATTAATCATAGCGCTACTAAGGTGGCCATTCCATCGATCCCTAAAATCGTACATCTTGTTACCTCATTAAAAACCTTTCCAAGTGATAAAAAAACTGTGGGAAAAATGATCCTTGGAAAGAAAAGAATATAACGTATGGTGTGGATGTAAAACTCCCCCCTCAAGTCTACGTCTCCCCCTGATTTGTACATCAATCAAGTAGTCGTTGCCTCATTAAAAACTTCGCCAAGTAACAAAACCCAATGGGAGAAAATGAACCTTGGTCAAAGAAAAGAGTACAACACATGTGATTAAGTTTCTTTATAATCATCATTTCCTTGTGATATTTACATCAATCTCGGAAGTTGGTCCCCCTAATGCTTACATTCATATATTGTTGCCTCGTTAAAAACCTTGCCAAGTAACAAAACCCGGTGGGAAAATAAACCTTGGTCTAAGGAAAAGAGTGCAACCTATGTGAGTATGTTCCCTTATATCTCACGTATTTCCCGTTATGATCATTCCATCAATCAAGGGGATTTACAAGTTACATCATGTTAATAAATGTAAGTATGCTCATTAGTGGTAGTACTTAACCACTAGTTTCTCACAAATGTAGAATGATAGTTCCTAATCATGTACAATCACAGACTGATTCATGCAAAGCAATAATCATGTCATGATTCGAGGAGGTAGCCAAATGGGGTTTGCATAGTCGATTTTCAAAACATAAGCAAGTCATACCAACACATACTTTGTGGTAGTTGCTTCAGCACCAGCATTTACTTTAGCATTTGCCTTTTCATAAGCAACTTCCTTTGCCTGCTTGTAGGGAAAGAATAGTCCTAAGTCAATGGTTTCTTTTAAGTATCAGAAGATATTCTCGATACCATCCCATTGATGTTGCGTTGATGCTGAACTAAATCTAGTCAGCGAATTAACTGAGGAGTGATAACAGGTCGTGTACATTGAGCTAAGTACAATAATATGCGATTACACTCAAGTAGGGAATCTCAGCTCCCAAAGCTCTTTGTCAATTTCCTTTAGACGAAATGGATCTTTCCTTTGCATCCAAATATTCGACCTATCATGGGGTGCTAGTCGGGTTTACCTTGTCCATGTTAAAGTGCCTGAGAATCTTCTGGACATAGCTAGACCGGTGGAATGAATTCTACAAACTCGATGTCTATGTTGATGCCTCGACAGAACTGAGTTTTCCAAAGATCTTTCATCTCAAACTCAATTTTCAAGTATCCGGTGGTTTCTCTTATTTCATCAAGATCGATTATGTTCATGCCATCGGCATATATTGTGATGATCGTGAATCCGGAACTTATTTTCGAAGACGTAGGAACACAGTTCATCGTTCTTATATCCCTTCCCAATCAAGTATTTACTTGGACGGTTATACCACATCCTTAAGGATTGCTTCAAAACCGTAAAGTTGAGCATTTCAATCTAATTGCAAACACACTCTGTGATCTAGAGTCACTTGATTTGGGTAATGAATGCCATTATGCACTTCCATATATATCTTCGTATCTAGATCCCCATAGAGATACGCAGTAACCACATCCATTTAGCTGCATTTTCAGTCCCTCGGAAATTACTACGCTAATCAAATAGCGGAACGTATACATAGGAGTACGTTTCGTCGTAATCCATTCCAGGGTATTGTGAAAAGCATTACTTCATGAACCTTGTACCTTAGGACTCTATTACTCTCACTAAGCTTTACGACAAAGGCTTGATTATGTCCTACACGCTTTACACTTGGTTAGGTTAGCACTACCTACACCAAATACCTGACTCTTTGTCAGAGAATCTAGTTCTACCTGGAATGTTTTCTTATAGGCCAATCAGTTCTATGTTGATTTCATCCAACTGAGCGAGGTTCGACATCATCGTACTTTATGATTCATGACGTGTCATCGAAGTGGGTGGTTGATCAGGCCACGCCCTCATAATTTCATCGAGATTCTTGATTTTATGAATCATATCTTCGGGGCGTCCCCCCGTCATGATTCATGGACATAATAAAACCAAGTATGATCTCATGAAACGAGTTCATTGATGGTTAACATGTAATTTTGTGCCATACTCTACCTCTTTCTTGGTTAAGTATTTAGTCGAACCATGAGGCTTCCACCCCCTTCCTTCGCAGGGAGTCACGGCCTCAACCACACCTCCATCAGGTGCAGTTGCATCACCCAGTTCATTGGTGATGTGCCCCTTACATGTAATATCCGTGTATTTTAGTATTCGTGTGTGTGTTGTTCGGACGTATTTAGTTGAGAATTTATTTGTAATTTCCATGTTGTATTGTGGTTATTTGGAACCGTGTGTTATGACGATCGGAATTGGAATGTTTATGGTTGGTAATCATCGAGTTTTGTGATTTCCGGAGTATGTTTGTTCTGGCCGGAATGTCGAATTGGTGACACGAGAGTTATGGCCGTAAGATATGATTGTATTACCAAAAGGGTGTTAATAGAATAAGAGTAGATATTTCCGAGTAGTGATATGCACAAGGGCTGACTTCGATCGATCACCATAAATTTCAGAAAAATACAAAAATTCTAATATTTTACAAAATTGTATATAATTGAGTTAGCTTTCCAATGGCTCAAACGGTGAGTCAATCGGAGTCCGTACGAAGGAGTTATGGTCAAAATAGTGGATCCTAGTGCAGTGACACGGCCGTGTCATTTGACGCGGGCCGTGTCAAGCTATTGCGGATAAGCAAAAGTCTCCTGGATGGGTGACATGCCCCCTGACTCGACCGTGTCATTTGACACGGCCGAGAAGTGCAGAAATGTTGAAAATCGACTTCGGGAGCTATATATAGCCTTTGGTCGATTTTTTGGGCATTCTAGCACCTTCCCTCAAGTCCCCTTCATCCTCCACCTAGAATCCTTCATCTTAAACTCCAAAATCAAGCCATAAACATGTTCCAAACACGATAGAATCAAGATATCAATTCCATTATTGAAGAATTGTCCACTTTTTTGTTGAATTAAGGTATGTGGTTTGAAGTTCTTCAAGTCCTTTCATAGAATTTTGGGGTTTGTTGGGAATTCTTGATTCAAGTTCGTTTTGCTTTGAATTATGTTATATTATGATGTTGTAATCATGTTCCTGTGTTTTCTCTCAAAGTTTATGGATTAAATTCTGAGTTTATAATCCGTTCTTGTGTTCGACCTTTGTCGCCTCCGTAGTGTTCGAATAAATGTCTTTAAGGGTAGAACTTAGGATAAATCCTTCCGTTTCCGTGGTGTTGTGTTTAATTCTGTATTTCGATGTGTTATGGTCGAATTGTTGAAAGTACTCGGACCATACGTTCACCATTCGTTGTTTCTCGTGTCGTTCGAATTGAGGCAAGTACTCTGATTACGTTTATTGTACTTCGCGTGAATATGTGAAAATGTGATTTTTATGAAAATGTGATTTGTGCCAAGTGCTTATTGAGTGTGTGTGAGCCGAGTAAAACCAGCGAGGGTCCCTGGGATTCGTTAGACTTCGAGTTCTGCGGATCACTCGGTTGGGCTATACACCAGGGAGGGCCTGACGAGGTGTCCCTGAGGTGTGTATCTTGCTCGAGAGGTACAGGGCCTGTATAGATCGGGAGGTTGTTTTGTGATAATGATTATGGTATGGTATTCCGGAATATATGTGATGCCACTGTGATTTTTGTTGTTTATTCACTTGTTGTACATATTCTGGAATCGTTGTACTTGCACCGACTTCTTGCTGACCCCTTCGGGGGTGAATATACTTGTTGTGTATTCAGGTACAGGTCTTAGTGGCGAGCCGGCGCAGGGAGGGCACGAGGATGACAAGCAACACTGATATCATGTACTATTTTGAGTTGGTGGCCGTCATGTCGGGGTTAAGTGTTGTGTTTTGGTTTTGTACTCACGCGGGTGCTATCACGTGATGTAATTTGTGTTTAATGCCAGTTGTTGATGTTGTGGTTGGATCAAGTTTGAGTTGTTGCATTTGTTATGATCCAACAGGACTGTGTAATATACTGTCTTGTAATGTATATCGTACTGAGGATGTTGTTTGTTTTATACGTGTGAATGTCTTAGTTCGTTTTTTGTTAATATGTTTTATGTTGGTCAAAACCTGGTAGGTTCCCCAAAAAGGATTCAACGACGCTGTAATATCTCCATAAATCATGGGGGTGTTACATTAGAGGGGACTTCTAACCTTACAGGCATATTTGCAGCTATAATGTGAGATCTTGTCACTTGAACGATATCAGTAAATGCATCAGACATCAAATCTGCTACATCCTAAAGATCGAGTGTTCTTTGTGCTTCACAGTAACATTGTGAAGTTCGGGGATCATAATGAGACAAAGTGGGGAGACACCATGACAATTCCTGTCGTTCCCCTAGAAATTACATTTTCTCTCCTCCCCCTAACGACGGGAAAGTTGTCTCATTAAAGTGACAATCCGCAAATCGAGCGGTAAAGAGATCACTGTGAATGTTCTAAATTAGCGGATAAACGTCTGGAGATTCTTATCCAATGTGAATACTTAATCGCTTCTAAAGACCAATGCACTGTGGGGCGCAGAAGGCACATATAATGTGTAACCAGATATGCGCAATTGGTATTCAAGTCCGTCTGGGTCCAAAATACAAAAATCAGGCTATCCAGTTACCAACTGGTACACATAAACTAATTAGTTAGGAGAGGGTCTAAGAATGAACGATTTAAGTAAAGTCGTATGCAATATTGCATAATTCCAGGCAAAAATATGTTAATTGGTACGCCTAACCAATGATATAATCACCATGCATATTCTTTCGACGATTGTTTATGTGAGACCGTTTGCATATGCACATGGGACGAGATACTATTCATTAATCTCTATCATGCAATAAGCATCAAGTACTTTTTTATGTGAACTCTCCAACATCATCAAGTCCTTTAGATGTGATAAGGGAGGTGAACCCTTGTAAATTATCTTGGAAGTTCTGCAGTATTTTGAGTGGACGACATGTGACCAACATGTCGGAGCATCCACCAAAACCATAAAGTACATAAATGGTCCGCATATTAGGTAGATGGATCCACAAATATCTCCTTATATTCAGCATAAGAATGGAATGCTTGCTTTTGTTTCTTTAGTGTAGGAAGGTCTTGCTCCCACATTGATTAAAGAGTAGGCTTTGCAAAAATAAGTGGTGCGCATTTGATATGCATCCGGTTCTTTGGATGATATAATACGATTAACATCAACATTATTCTTTATGTTGAGTTGTTGCTACATTTTCGCTCGAAAAGTAATGATGTTCGTACAAATTCTTTAGTATATGGATCATTATACTTTGACCAGGATGAACTAGTCATTGTGCCAAAGCCTATATGAGTCTATGTACAAAAGTACATTGTTGGTGACAACATAGGATTTTAAAAATCTAATACTAGTGAGGTACATCCACGAGATTGACTCATCAGTTATTCTAAAATGTGTTTACGTCCACATTCATTAGAATTAATAAAAGAAACTCTATTACATTCTCATAGTGGGATTTAATCTGGAAACCATTGCTACCTATATTATTGAAGCTAAGTAAGGTTCAAAGGGCTCTAGATATATACATAGCATTGGTAACTTGGAAGACTGCCGTTTAGGCATCAAGAATTGGGCATTACCTCTCCCTTTGATGAGTTGGGAGGACCCAATCATCGTAGTTATCGAGTTTTGGCAGACGACTTATTCGATGAATAGAAGCCTAATTCTAAGAACATTCAAGCTCTCCTCTATTCATTCCTTAGGAAAGAGTGTAATTTCGAACCATAAGCATTCAAGCATTATTCAGTACGTCAAAATAAAGCTAAGAATCTAACATAAGCAATATTAATATACTGTTCGTGAAATAACATTGCATCGCGCTACTATTGAAAAGAAAACACCAACGTAGTCGTCTTGAGGCAACTATACCAAATGTAAACGAGAAAGTAAACATAATACTAAGATTCAGTCTAAAGACTGCGGCTCGTATGACTCAATTCGACGATTGGTGACTGTGAAACTGACATAGGGGGGCTTGTCTAGATCATATTCTTCCATATAGTGAGTTCTCCTTTCTTTGGACTCTCTATATTTCTTGTAATGAGATGCGACTTGCTTGCTTGCATGGTAGTTCTTGTACCATGTCCAGCATCTCCATAATAATAGCACGGTTCATTGCCAACTCGAGCCTTAGAGGCGATAGAATAGGTAGGTACTTTTTGGTTCCCTTGGCTAGCAGAGCCGGAAGCACCAAGTCTTCGCAATACGTTGGAAAGACCCCCACGTCCTTGACCACGATGCCCTTTACCACGTTGTGGTTTGGGGTTGCCATGACCAGTCCCCTATACATTGGGGTTCTTTCCACGTTTTACTTTGCCAAAATTGGCCTCAGGAGTTTTCTTTGTCCCAACCGGCCTGACATTATTGCTCACTAGCACTTCATTATGCCTCTCAGCCACTTGCAGTAGGTTGATGAGTTTACTGAATGTATTGATGCGTTTATTATCATACTCCAGCCTATGCTGGTTTGATAGTATAAGAGCGAAAGTAGGGAAGGTGAAAAAAGTTTTTTGGATCATCTCATCTTTTGTGATGTCCTTCCTACAGAAATTTAGGCGTGTCTTGAGGCGGAGAATATCTTTGTTGAAGTCGTTGATTCGTTTATAATAAAGCAAGCGGATTTCATTCCACTGTACGGTCAACACTACAAAAAAAAACAGTTTTTACCGACGCCATTTGCCGACGCCAGCACCGCCGTTGTTAAACTTATAATTTACCGACGTCATTTACCGACGCCCGTACCGCCGTTGTTAAACTTATAATTTACCGACGCCATTTACCGACGCCCGTACCGCCGTTGTTAAACTTATAATTCTGACGCCATTTACTGACGCCGATTTACTGACGCCATTGCCGACAATAGGTTCGCAGACTTATTTTTTTACAATTAACGACGCTTCGACGCCATTACCGACGCCATTTTGGCGTTGGTAATTTTTTTTTTTTTAATTTACCGCGCCGTTACGCCATTACAGACGCCATTTCGGCGTCGGTAATTTTAACACAATCCCACATCGAAAAACATCAATGTTTTGGTGGTTTATAAACCAAAATCCTTCTCAACCATTTGAAATTGAATGGGCCCGAACCCGATCCGCCCGACCGCACCCGACCCGCCGGACCCCGACTGACCCGACCGAGCCCTCCCGCCCGAGCCGGACCTAACCCGCCCGAGCCCCTTTGAGTCGACTGACTTTTTTAATTTTTTTTAATTTAACGACGCCAAAAATGGCGTCGGTAAATGGCGGCGGCGGAAAATGGCGTCGGTAAAAAATTACCGTCGAGCGTTTTTCCAACGGCGGGTTGTCGTCGGTAATGGCGTCGGTAATTTTTTTACCAACGCCATTTTCTGTTTTACCAACGCCATTTTGGCGTCGATAAAAACTGTTTTTTTTTGTAGTGCAACTTTGGGAGCAAAGTGTGTGAATGTTCCCAAATTGGGACTTAAGGGCATCCCACAGTTCTTTAGGGAATTTCAACTGTAGATATTCATATCTCAGGTTGGGTTCGATGTGTCACCTAAGGAATATAAGTGCACTCGCTTTTATCTTATCAGACAGTACTGGGTATGTGGTGTTAAGGAGCGTACCACTATATTCTTTAGTGATAAACGTGGTCTCGACGTAGGAGACCCATCTATGGTACTCAAGCTCTTTTGAGTCCAAGATATCAAATTTGAAGCGAGTTGGATAAGCTGTCTTAATACAAGAAAAAGGAAAATGATTTTTCACAGTTTACCATGAGTACTTTCCATGATAAAATTTTTAATAATGGGAGCGTTATTATTTTTCAGAACCAAGATATCGTCAATTAATTACTTTCGATGCTATTGAGGGTTACCAATGAAATTACTTTATCATGGTTTGAGTTAATGTAGGTAGTAGAAATAAATTCTCTAAAAATCTACTAGTGATGAAGCCTAATTTACATGCCATATCTATATATGTATGCAAATATATGTATAATTTATCGATATAATCTAGGCCTGAGCAACTAATCCCGAAGGCTCGGGCCCGTCTCGGGCCCGTCTCATCCCGCATCAGGACGAGACGAGACCAAATTTTTAAAACTCAGGGCCCGTCCCGTCCCGTCCCATTTTAAAAACTTGGGACGGGCCGCGAGCCCAAATGTCAAATCCCGATGGGATCCCGTCCCGTCCCGTAATAATGCCTAGTTACTAAATTTATCCGACCACCAAGCCCAAAGTAGTCTTGTCATCTAACATTTCTAACTTATCTCATTTACTTCTTTCGGGGAACGAAACTTCCATAAACCATGAAGAACTTGTGTATAGAAGTAGAGATCAGTAAGTATCTGACTGTGTTGTAATGTTCTTTATTTATTACTTCGGGTAAAATAAGAAAGCATTCAGAGTTCTATGAACCATTTGTTCAAGAATTAACAAATGACTCACAACGATATTTGATAAATAGATTGGTTTAAAAAAAACTTAAATTTATTGTCATGTAACAAGTCCAAATATTGTATTTATTTGAGAGTCAACATTGGTCAACAGGACCATTTTTCGTCCCGTTCTTGTCCCGATCCCGTCTCGATCCCATTCGGGATCGAGACGGTCGGGATCAATTTTTTAAAAGTGCAATCCCGTCCCATCTCGTCCCATAATTTTTAAATGGGACGGGATCAGGATTACCTAAAAATGATCCCATCCCGTCCCATGCCCAGGCCTAATATAATCACATAACTCAATGAATATATCCATACACGGATATATGCACTCAAAGAGGTGTCTTATGGCGCAATCTACGTTTAGTTCGTGTGAATTAATTTTATCCCGAGCTGTTTAAAGCAAATTGCTTTAATTTAATTAAAGTTATTAAAGCATCATGCTTTAGTTGGTTTAATTAAGCATAAATAAATTACAGAGTATAATATGCAATTAAAAATATTTAAAAGGCATCTAAAATTGCACGTTGCAGATAGTAGGGTTCGTATTGTGTACTTTACTTCGTGAATATGGGCAGAAAAATGGACTAAAAAATGGGACTGCCGAGCGGGTCGGGCCGGTCGGCAACCGGGTCGGGTCTGGGTGCTCCAGAAACTGGGTCGGGTCTGGAAGACGCACTGGAACCTAGACGAGCGGGCCGAGCAGGTCGGGATCTGGACTGGGCGACGGGTCGGATCAGGAACCGGGTCGGGTCGGGCTGGAAAAACGCGAGCTCTGTGCGGGTCATGTCACGGGTAGCGGCTCGAAAGTGGCAGCGACGGGGTTCACAAGGAGATTGGCGGCCAACTGGCCGCCGTGCGGAGTCGGGTCATGAAAATAACTGAAATTTCTTGGGAAAAGTGAACTCTCCAGAAAATTTCCCGTCTTCCATACTTCCCTTTTTCCTCCCCTAGCGTGGAAAATCTCCAAAGCCTCTGATGCAACTTTTTTTTAGGGTGATTGAGGTGGGGTATTGCTTAATTCTATACAGCCACACACACTGACACCGTAATTACGGAGTACTGATGAGGGTGGTGGAGGGCGGATGTAGAGTGACACGGCGGCAGATCGTTGAGAACGGGCAGTGGTGTCAGACGCGGCGTCTGGAGCAGCGGATTACCTTAGAGTCGGAGACGGGCAATTGAATTCGAGATCGATCGCGTGTGAATTGCTTCGGGCCGGAATCACAGCGATTTGGGGGTCTGCAGCGGGTGGAATAGGCGACCGATCTAATCTACTTGGGGGGGTGGTGTCTGGCCGCGGTTCCTGTGCAGCAAGCAGCGGTGGCGGGTGGGGTGGGGGTGGGGGGGGGTTAGGGTTTGTAGTAAAATACGATTTTCGTGATTTTTTTTAGAATTTTTAGAATATTTTCAGAAAGTTTTTGGACGGGTTCTTTTTCTTGCTCAGTTTGTGAACTACGTACTGATAACGTATTGAAGGGAAAATAACTGAGACAGAAAGTAGGGCAAAACAGTGTATTATTCCATTGATGACATCCCTTTAAATAGGGAGAAATACATACAAGCAGGCCTAATCCTACCCTAACTAGGAAAAACCGTAAACTAACAGATTTAGGCGCACACATTGTGTATTATTACTTTAACAGATCAGGCCTTTCCTAACTGTTTTCAGGAAAGTTTTGCCACATCCCATGCAATGCTTCTATAGAGGCGTCAACTACAATATCCAGTATGTTCTCTAAATAACGTCAAACCCTCTCCAGTGCAAAATTACTTTTAATACAAATCTAGGAGTGTAATATTTGTTAGGACTGTCTAAATGGTTCTCAGTTCTCTATTAGAACCGGAATCGAATCGGAACCCCGCAGTTTTGGTTAACCGAGAACCGCAATTTCGGTTATTGTTCCGGTTTTCGGTTCCATTGTATATTATTTTTTCGGTTTTCGGTCTAACCGATAACCGTCGGTTCCGAAACAAAAACCGATTTTATAAAATATATTTACTAAATATTACTCCCTCCGTCCCATACTTAACTGCTACTTACTATAAAAGAAAATAAAGCAATCATTCCCTTTAAATATACACCCTCCAACGATCATCTATTTAACATAAAATGCCATTATGGGCCCACCCAATTATACACACAATACTAATAAATAATACTAATATGATTTCAGATTTCCATTATTACCCATATTAAAATATCACTTTATTATATACAATACTAATAAACAACTCTAACATTAATACCCGTGCCTAGAAAAAGGTAGCAATTAAGTCTGGGACAGAGAGAATATTTTTTATTTTATTATTATATTATATTATTTTATTTTATTTTTAAATTAAAATTTGAAATTAGAACCCTACCTACAACATACTGTTTTTGTGAAATTAAATTGTTATATTTTATAATTATATTATACTATTTCAATTTTTTTAAATTGAAATTAAAAAAACAATTCTTGTGGTTAACCGAACCGGAACCGCAAATAACCGGTCCGGTTCCGATTAACCAAAAATTTATATTGTCCGGTTTTGGTTCTGTTGGGATTCGGTCCAGCATCCTGTCTGCATGGGCTTAAAAATGCGCGAGGCGCGGCCTGTGATTCGACCTGTGAGATCTGCACTAGAAAGTGGTTAAATGAATTGATTTGGACTACTCATACCAACAAGATGCATCTTCTTTTCTGGTATCCATCTCATAGAAACTCCAAAGTTAAGCATGCTTGGCCTGAAGTAGTTATGGGATGGGTGAACCCCTGGGAAGTTTTCCAGGTGTGCGTGAGTGAGGACAAAGCGCAATAGAAAAGACTCGTGTTGGTACAGTGAGGATAGTCTTCATCATTCTTGGGGACCAACAATTGGTATCAGAGCAGGTCACGGGTGCGAATTCCCTCGAAGTATCCTTCAGTGGAGGCTGCCAGAGTGTTGGAACTAAGAGGCGGGCATGCAGCAAATGTTGCCAATTGGCCGAAACTAAGATGTTGGCGCTGTGGAGGTTGTCAGGTGCTGGAGGGCTATGTGATCAAATCTAGTATGCTGGAACTGAGATACTGGCGCAGCAGAAGTAAACGGAGCTCGAACAAATGCTTATGTCAAGTGTTGGAGGACTGTGTGAATGAATCTAGCCGCTAGAGGGCTATGTGATCAAATCTAGTTCGCGGAGGTTTTCAGACTATGAGGCTGAGATGCTGGCAGGTACTGGGAGGGGGATTGTTGGGATTCGGTCCAGCATCCTGCATGCATGGGCTTAAAAATGCGCGAGGCGCGGCCTGCGATTCGACCTGTGAGATCTGCACTAGAAAGTGGTTAAATGAATTGATTTGGACTACACATGTAACACCCCCAGATTTAACCGGAAATATTACAGCGCCGTGGGCCCCGAGATGGAACCCACAAGGCTAAAAGAAATTTTCGCAAACATGTACAAATGCCCAAGAGGCCAACGACGGTACTATCTTTAAAAAAGCACAAAGACTTATAAAATCCTTTTATCAAAAACCGTCGTAAAAACTCATTTAAAAATGCGAGGCCAAACAGCCGACACTCAAAAGTTTAGAAAACGATTTCCAAAGTAATCTCAGTTACCAGATACCAAAAGAGCATTTCAAAATACTCACGCAGCGGAAAAAGACCAACCATAAAGATACTCTAGCAGCGGAATACAAGAACCAATCAAGAAACTCAATGCACAAAACATGTCCTAGCTAGTATCCTTCGGGAAGCTCATCTCTTCATGACCGCTACAAGCTCGATACTCCAAGAACCTAAAAAGAAATCCCACGACGGGGTCAGCCATAATATCCAATAATGATAACCGTCACATCACATTAATAATTACATATCAATGAGAATACACAATAAGAATACGACCAATGTAATCTTATCGTAGTAACTTTACTTACTCAAGTAATTCTCATCAGAATAACCATTATCACATTTCACATGTCGTACTCGATTATCCAATAAACTCGAACATAATATCTGTATTGTTCCTCAAACAATACTCAAGATTCTCAAACTATCATAACCAACTCACGATACGGAAAAGTACCAGTTCTGACCAATACGATCCATCAGATAGCATCATCAAATCCCAAAATGATAACTGATTGTCCATCACAAGACGAATACCAAAGGAAATACGGAACATACCTCGAGATATGAAGTGCCACGAAAATCATATCAGTCTAATCTGAGATCAGATCAATGCAATACGGACACGTGTAACACCCCAAACTAGGCGGATATTATAATGCCATAGACCCCCGACTGGGACCCACCAGGCGAGTAAAAATGAATGAAATACAACGTAAATGTAGTACCGAACCACATCATATTACCAAGTACTCCGATGAGGAGTCTAAGTATAATACACCCAGGAAGAATAATGAATACATGTATTTTTTATGTGAAGATAAAATATACAACATTAAATGAAAATGAATATCCAAACGGAAATCTGCAGCGGAAATAAAGATGAAAAGACATGAATAACTGAAACAGAGTGGGGCCCCCTACTAGTATCACTGGGACTCCTCGCCGACAACGTTCTATTCCCGTGCTTTTGCCTTGCCATGACCTGAAAACAAAATCCCCCAACGGGGTCAGTTACACAGAACAACAATCCTCAAGAGTTGTATACACACAATCCTGTTGATAACATACGCAATCAAACATGCTATATGAATCAACTAGCAGTACGGCTCAAAGGAATGGCGCCACACTACGTCTAGGATGGAAATGTGTCCGTGCACAAGCCACCAACGAGTATCGATCGAATACATGCGTGGTCTTGTACCTAATCAGTCTCACGAAGCAATCGACTCGTGTGCACAGTCCAATGTGAGGCCAACAACCAACACACGACTTAAATGCGCCCGACATGAAAATCCTACACATACCAACCGGCACGCCAGTATGACCCAGAATGCCACGATATAACCAAAAGTGACATCGAAAATGAATAATGAGTCACCAAG
This sequence comes from Orobanche coerulescens, assembly GCA_033398695.1. NCBI lineage: Eukaryota > Viridiplantae > Streptophyta > Magnoliopsida > Lamiales > Orobanchaceae > Orobanche > Orobanche coerulescens. The sequence goes on along the minus strand of CM065814.1, from coordinate 136,416,206 downwards.
ATGAAATGATGGTGAAATGAATGACAGCTCAATGAAATGATTGGAACCGTCGTTCCTCGTGAATGAAGTAATTAAGTGACAATTACAAGTTTTGAAACGGTTAGTACCTTATGAATGAATTATGATTATGAATGAACAACAACGAAAGGAATGAATATCCTTTTAACTGAGTAAGAATTAACTTACACAACACCGATGAAGAATGTCCGTCCACGAACAACGTCCTAAATGAAATGTCGGTCGCTCGAACAACCTTGAATAACACAATTACCAATAATTCGATCAATACACACATCAAACACGATTATAACCAACTCAAACGTCGATACAACGATAATTAAACTCATCGGGGCATTCAAACGAATACGTAGCAAAAATCCTTCCCGTTGGTTACAACCAAACCCAAATTATCGAAACCAACTATCAAATGATTGATTCAAACCAGCAAAACAATATCAATGGCATCAATAATCCAATAGGAATCCACAATTCAAGATTACAACAACATCAATCGGAAGTCCCCAAATTAACCGAAGTCAACCCCAAGGGTTCTTGAAATAAATCCCCAAAATAGCCATTAAATCCATAGGAATATATTTATCCAAGGTAGATAATCCATATCTAACATATTCCAACAACAATCCAAGATTACACGAAGAAATCGGAAGGAAAACCCCAAAAATCCGAAATTCTAGATCCAAGAGATTAATACCTTTGATTTGATGTTTTGGAGATGATGAAGTGATGATTAATCCAACTCAAAGACTTGAAGATGATTATTGATGATTACACCTCGAAGAATACTCTCCAAATCGCTCCAAATCGCCCGGAAACGATGAGAGAATGAGAAGAAATGACAAATGACGAAATCTGGGCTGCACTGTCCAATTTATAGAGATTCCAGTTTAGCGCGCGCTAGCCCCAGTTCTTAGTGTGCGCTAACGGGTGTTTTGGTAAGTCTAGTACTCACTGTCCGACAACGGTAGCGCGCGCTACGTACCTTCTTGTAGCGTGCGCTACAGCTGAACACTTATCGTGCGCTAACCCCAAAATGTTAGCGTGCGCTAACGAATTATCGATGCCCGATCGGAGTCCGTAACCTTCGTCCTCTCGACCGTCGCGGTAGCGTGCGCTACAATCAATATTTAGCGTGCACTGCAATATCGATTGCGTACGTTAAAAACCACTCATAGCGTGCGCTATGAATTAATCCAATGCAGTCCAGTAGCCACTGGACTCAACCTGATCCGACCTTAGCGTGCGCTATACCGACTGCATAGCGTGCGCTACTCCGGCCTACTAGCGCGCGCTACTTACCATTCGTAGCGTGCGCTACTTACAACCCAACTGCAGTCCAGTGCCTTCTGGACTGCCTGCTTGAAACATACTAGCGTGCGCTAGTGTTGAGAGGTAGCGTGCGCTACCCGTACTCAATTAGCGCATGCTAAATAGAGTACGTAGCGTGCGCTACTCCTCACACACAGCACACTATGAAATGACAAGGATGGTAAACACCACACGATTCTTCAACTAGATTGATGATGAATGACGATTGATACACGATACAATTACTCTGAACGATGAATACAATGATTGAATATGAGTGACAAATGATCATTAATGAGTGAAAAATACTGAGTGACAATTACTGAATGATAAATACTGAATGATAATGACTGAATTACAACCGGGTATTACATACACCCCCCTTAAAAGAGTTTCGTCCCCGAAACTAAGGGTCAAACAACTCGGGATAACTCTCCCGCATACTATCCTCGGTTTCCCAAGTAGCCTCTTCGACTCCGTGTCTAGACCACTGAATTTTAACCAAAGGAATCATCTTGTTCCTCAACTTTTTGATTTGCCGCTCTAAAACTCGTATAGGACGCTCCTCGTATGAATGATCATCGGCGATCTCGATATCGTCGAACTGAAGTATGTGACTCGGGTCGGCAACATACTTCCGCAACTGAGAGACGTGAAACACATTATGAATTCGGCTCAACGCCGGAGGTAAGGCCAATCGATAAGCTAGCTCGCCTACTCGATCCAAAATCTCAAACGGTCCAATGAATCTCGGACTCAACTTTCCCCTCTTCCCAAAACGGAAGATACCACGACTCAGGGATACCTTGACCAAAACATGGTCACCCGTATCGAACTCTAATGGTCGACGACGATTATATGCATAAGATTTCTGTCGACTCTGAGCGGTCAACAAACGACTCCTGATCAAAGCTACCTTCTCACGGGCGGCTATAAGTATATCGGGCTCGGTGTCGATTGATTCTGATAAGTCATCCCAACACAAAGGAGATCGACAACGACGACCGTACAAGGCCTCATAAGGTGCCATTTTAATCGAAGAATGACAACTGTTATTGTACGTGAACTCGATCAACGGTAGTTGGGCTTCCCAATCATCTTTCCAATCGAGGACACATGCCATCAACATGTCCTCTAAGGTCTGAATAGTCCTCTCTGATTGTCCGTCGGACTGAGGATGAAAAGCTATACTGAAATTAAGCTGAGTTCCCATAGCACGATAAACTGATCTCCAAAAATGAGACACGAATCGTCCGTCACGATCGGAAACGATACTTTTAGGAGTACTGTGCAATCTCACTATCTCTTTGGTAAACAACTGGGCAAGTCTCTCGGGACCCCACGTATCCTTAATCTCAATGAAATGAGCTGATTTAGTTAAGTGGTCCACAATCACCCAGATTGTATTCATGCCACGACGACTCGTCGGCAAACTCGTGATGAAGTCCATAGAAATATCTTCCCACTTCCATTCTGGAATAGGGAGCGGTTTCAGCATACCCACCGGTCGCTGATGTTCAATCTTGACTTGTTGACAGGTTAAGCATCTCGAAACAAATTCCGCGACTTCTCGCTTCATATTACCCCACCAGTAATTTTGTTTCAAGTCTTTATACCTCTTGCTAGACCCCGGATGAACGGAGTAAGGGGTAGCATGAGCTTCTCTCAAAATCGAGTTTTTCAACTCGTCATTCGCCGATACGAACAACCGATTCTTAAAACGCAAAAGTCCATCCTCGTGAACCACAAACCCGGGGGCTTTCCCCTGAGTCACATCCTCTCAAATGCGTAACAGAAATGGGTCCGAACCCTGATTCTCCCTGATCGCCTCCTCAAGTGGCGATGAAATCTCTAACGTACAAAGTTGCCCTTGTACTCGCTGTAACCAGACCTCAATCTCGGGTCTCAGAAATTCCTGCTGAAGTTCCTTCTGAATTGATAATCGAGCAAGCATCTGCTCCTGAACGGACTTACGACTCAAGGCGTCGGCGACAACGCTCGCCTTGCCCTGGTGGTAAAGGATCTCGATATCATAATCTTTGATTAGTTCTAACCACCGTCTCTGTCGCATATATAACTCCTTCTGAGTAAATATATACTTTAGACTCTTATTATCGGTGAATATCTGACAGGTAACTCCATAAAGATAATGACGCCAAATCTTCAATGCAAAAACCACGGCTGCTAACTCCAGGTCGTGGGTCAGATAATTAATCTCGTAAGGTCTCAATTGCCGTGAGGCATAAGCAATAACTTTCCCGTTCTGCATTAGTACACATCCGAGACCCTGTCCGGATGCATCACTATAGACCACAAATCCTTCCGTCCCTTGCGGTAAAGAAAGGACAGGTGCTGAAATTAACCAGCTCTTGAGTTCCTTAAAACTCTGTTGACACGCGTCGGACCACGTGTATTTCTTGTCCTTCCATAAAAGGTTCGTCATGGGTTGAGCGATTTTAGAAAATCCCTCCACAAATCGCCGATAATAACCGGCTAATCCGAGAAAGCTTCGGATCTCCTTAACATTCTTCGGAGGTAGCCAATCTCAAATAGCCTCCGTCTTTTGAGGGTCGACACGAACTCCGTCTGATGAAATTACATGTCCGAGACACTTTGGACATCCAGAACTCACATTTGGAAAACATTCCAAAAAGTTGCTCTCGTCTCAACACGTCGAGCACTTGATGAAGGTGAAAATCGTGTTCCTCCCGGTCACGAGAATAAATCAAAATGTCATCAATGAATACAACCACGAACTGATCCAGATAGTCGATGAAAACCCGATTCATTAACTCCATGAATACCGCAGGTGCATTAGTCAACCCAAATGGCATAACCACAAACTCATAATGACCATAGCGTGTTCGGAACGCCGTCCTTGCGATATTCGACTCTCAAATTCGGAACTGATGATATCCAGATCTTAAGTCGATCTTGGAAAATACTGAAGCTCCCTGAAGTTGATCCAAAAGGTCATTGATACGGGGTAGAGGATATTTATTCTTGATCGTCACCCGGTTCAATTCCCGATAATCAATACACAAGCGGAACGAACCATCCTTCTACTTGACAAATAACATTGGTGCTCCCCACGGGGACGCACTCGGTCGAATATAACCTTTCTCGAACAACTCCTCGAGTTGGTTCTTTAATTCCTGCATTTCGGTCGGGGCCATCCGGTACGGTGCCTTCGATATCGGGGACGTACCAGGCTCCAACTCAATCGTTAATTCCACACCTTTGTGTGGAGGTAAACCAGGTAGCTCGTCTGGGAAAACACCGCCAATCGCTAACAATGATACTATGAATGATTGAACGACTCGATTGCCTTAGATTGGCCAATTGACGACAATGATACAATGAATGATTGAACAACCCGATTGCCTTAGAACGGCCAATCGATGACAATGATATCATGAATGATTGAACACCTCGATTGCCTTAGAACGGCCAATCGATGACAATGATATAATGAATGATTGAACAACTCGATTGAGTAATTTCACTACTTCCATCAAGTTGATGACTCTCCCGGAACAGCTGGGATTACCTCCCTGGAAAACACATTCGACTCCAACGACGGAAATGATAGTGACCATACGCTTACGAACATTGAGAATGGTATCATGACAATCCATCCCACTAATACCCAATATTACATCGTCCTTAGGTAAATCCACCACGATTAGGTCCACCAACCACTCGCAGTCATTAAGCTTAATTCGGTCAGTTCTTAACCTCATGATTTTCAGAAATTGTTCTACCGTCAGGTAGACCAATGATATAAGGCCCACAATTATTAGGACTGTCTAGGTGAAGTCTAATCAAACATGATTCGGAAATGAATGAATGCGGTGCACCAGTATCAAAAAGGGTACACACAGGTTTAGATAAAATTACGAGTATACCTGAGATCGTTCGGGCCTCTGGATCGTCAGTCCTCTTCATCTCGTGAATCCGGGGCTTGCTGGCCCCTGAACCGGATGCTCCCGTCTGATAAATATGAGCTCCGCCTTTATTCGCTTCCTTCGTCTTAAACGACACTGACAGAGCAATCTGATTCTGAATCACTGATTTCTTCGGGGCCTGAGACGCTGCCGGAGTCGACTTGGGGTCCCTTTGGCAAAAACGGGCCTTATGCCCAAAAATCTCACAATTATGGCACGTGATAGACGGTTTCAGACACTTAGTGCTGTAATGACCCGGTGCTCCACAGTTGAAACAGGTGATGGCCGAACTGGCCACTCGGGACTGAGATCCCGCACGATTATGCGCCGTAGGAGGTCGCTCAGAAACGTTAGGGCCCACACGAGGCTTCTTGAAGGTTGACTGTCCGCCTTCGGGCTGATTATGCCTTGTTGATTTCTTACTGACAGATGAAGGTTGTTGCTCAGCAATTTCCTTAGCAGCATGCTCATAAGGGAGAGTTCTCTCAATTAAATCGGCCAGAGTGGCGCAATGATGATTAAGCAATTGCATATGGGTCATCATGACCTGCATAAAAGTGAGTAGATCAACCCGAACATCTTCCGATCGAGCGGAGTCCTGGTTACGGTTTCCCGACAGTGAGCGATTATTCCCCGGGTTTCGGCCTGCACCGCGGCCTCTCCCCGTGCATCCCCTGATAGCTCTCTCCATACTGAAGTAGGAAGGTCGCATGATAATCATAGATCTCGTATGAGTACCGCATCATAATTTACGTCATGAAATGATGAAAATGAGCATACACGCTCTAACACATTGATTACATGAATGATAAACTGAGGTGACATGATTATCTGATGATATTCTTGATATGGTTATCTTGAACAAGTTAACAAGATTAATGATATGATCCTCAAGATTAATAACTGAGTGATGAAATGAATTGAGTGATTAATGAGTTAACATGATCAACATGATTAAAATGAAAATGATGTTTGAGGATTGTTAACTGATGACTTATGAATGAATGATTCTCATTGCCAGAAATTATACCATGGCGTTAGAAGTCTTACAGTTCTTTCGGTCTGATGGGTTCGGCATTTGCACAGGTCACACGTGACGCGAAAGTCCAATGATACTAGTCCGATGACGATGATTTCAAATAAGACATGACTCGGAAGGTAGTATTCAAAACCACGCTCTGATACCAACTCTGTAACACCCCAAACTAGGCGGATATTACAGTACCGTGGACCCCCGACTGGGACCCACCAGGCGAGTGAAAATGAATGAAATACAACGTAAATGTAGCACTGAACCACATCGTATTACCAAGTACTCCGATGAGGAGTCTAAGTATAATACACCCAGGAAGAATACTGAATACATGTATATTTTATGTGAAGATAAAATATACAACATTAAATGAAAATGAATATCCAAACGGAAATCTGCAGCGGAAATAAAGATGAAAAGACATGAATAACTGAAACGGACTGGGCCCCCCTACTAGTATCACTGGGACTCCTCGCCGACAACGTTCTATTCCCGTGCGTTTGCCTTGCCATGACCTAAAAACAAAATCCCCCAACGGGGTCAGTTACACAGAACAATAATCCTCAAGAGTTGTATACACACAATCCTGTTGATAACATACACAATCAAACATGCTATATGAATCAACTAACAGTACGGCTCAAAGGAATGGCGCCACACTACGTCCGGGATGGAAATGTGTCCGTGCACAAGCCACCAACGAGTATCGATCGAATACACACGTGGTCTTGTACCTAATCAGTCTCACGAAGCAATCGACTCGTGTGCACAGTCCAATGTGAGGCCAACAACTAGGGGTGAGCTCGGTTTGGTTTGGTACGGTTTCTAGCTAAAACCGATATCGAACCGTATCTTATCGGTATCTAGCATTTGAGTACCGAAATGATTCGGTTTTAAATCGGCTCGGTGTGATCGGTTTCGATGTCGGTTCGGTAGCGGTTCGGTGTCAATGGGCTGATTAAATGGGCCACTTAAGTTGGGCTTGCACCAGGCCCAAATTGAACTACTTGGGCTAAATCAGACAATTGTAAGTTCAAATAGAAGGATTTATACATAATTAATCCACTTCAAAGCTTGAATAAAAATAAAATCTACTTCAATAACATGATAATAACTAATGATTCAAAAAGTCCAATATCAGATTAAACAAAAGTCTTGAATTTCCTCCTCAGCACAGGTCCATCAATCCATAACAACATGCACAAAGAAAAAACAAAGTCCGCAGAATAGTCATCTATTTTATCGGTTCGGTTTTTAAAGTCGGGATCCATATCTAAAACCGAAACCGAACCGCATAATTCGGTTTTCAAAATTTTAAGAACCGTACCATACCAATATCTTATTGGTTCGGTTTTTCGTTTCGGTTTTTTTGGTATTTTCGGTATTATCGGTTTTTGTCGGTTTTTCTGCTCACCCTTACCAACAACCAACACACGACTTAAATGTGCCTGACATGAAAATCCTACACATATCAACCGGCACTCCAGTATGACCCGGAATGCCACGATATAACTAAAAGTGACATCGAAAATGAATAATGACTCACCAAGATGAAATGATGGTGAAATGAATGACAGCTCAATGAAATGATTGGAACCGTCGTTCCTCGTGAATGAAGTAATTAAGTGACAATTACAAGTTTTGAAACGGTTAGTACCTTATGAATAAATTATGATTATGAATGAACAACGAAAGGAATGAATATCCTTTTAACTGAGTAAGAATTAACTTACACAACACCGATGAAGAATGTCCGTCCACGAACAACGTCCTAAATGAAATGTCGGTCGCTCGAACAAATTTGAATAACACAATTACCAATAATTCGATCAATACACGCATCAAACACGATTATAACCAACTCAAACGTCGATACAACGATAATTAAACTCATCGGGGCATTCAAATGAATACGTAGCAAAAATCCTTCCCGTTGGTTACAACCAAACCCAAATTATCGAAACCAACTATCAAATGATTGATTCAAACCAGCAAAACAATATCAATGGCATCAATAATCTAATAGGAATCCACAATTCAAGATTACAACAACATCAATCGGAAGTCCCCAAATTAACCGAAGTCAACCCCAAGGGTTCTTGAAATAAATCCCCAAAATAGCCATTAAATCCGTAGGAATATATTTATCCAAGGTAGATAATCCATATCTAACATATTCCAACAACAATCCAAGTTTACACGAAGAAATCGGAAGGAAAACCCCAAAAATCCGAAATTCTAGATCCAAGAGATTAATACCTTTGATTTGATGTTTTGGAGATGATGAAGTGATGATTAATACAACTCAAAGAATTGAAGATGATGATTGATGATTACACCTCGAAGAATACTCTCCAAATCGCTCCAAATCGCCCGGAAACGATGAGAGAATGAGAAGAAATGACAAATGACGAAATCTGGGCTGCACTGTCCAATTTATAGAGATTCCAGTTTAGCGCACGCTAGCCCCAGTTCTTAGCGTGCGCTAACGGGTGTTTTGGTAAGTCCAGTACTCACTGTCCGACAATGGTAGCGCGCGCTACGTACCTTCTTGTAGCGTGCGCTACAGCTGAACACTTAGCGTGCGCTAACCCCAAAATGTTAGCGTGCGCTAACGAATATCGATGCCCGATCGAGTCCGTAACCTTCGTACTGACCGTCGCGGTAGCGCTACAATCAATATTTAGCGTGCGCTACAATATCGATGCGGACGTTAAAAACCACTCATAGCGTGCGCTATGAATTAATCAATGCGATCCGGTAGCCACCGGACTCAACTCGATCCGACCTTAGCGCGCTTATACCGATCGCATAGCGTTCGCTACTCCTGACTAATAGCGCGCACTACTTACCATTCGTAGAGTGCGCTACTTAACCTAACCGCAATCCGGTGTGCCTTACGATCGCTCGCTTGAAACATACTAGCGTGCGCTAGTGTTGAGAGGTAGCGTGCGCTACCCGTACTCAATTAACGCACGCTAAAGAGAGTACGTAGCGTGCGCTACTCCTCACACACAGCACACTATGAAATGACAACGATGGTAAACACCACACGATTCTCCAACTAGATTGATGATGAATGACGATTGATAAACGATACAATTACTCTGAACGATGAATACAATGATTGAATATGAGTGACAAATGATCATTAATGAGTGAAAAATACTGAGTGACAATTACTGAATAATAAATACTGAATGATAATGACTGAATTACAACCGGGTATTACAACACGGTCCTAACACAAGACCTACAAATGCATACTCATATGACCACGTCAATATGCTCAAAACAATAACAACAGTGTATACTCAATGGAAATCCCATGATCCAGCGCCCTCAGCATAGATCCCAAGATGATCCTACTAGATCAACACGAGGTGGATAACCAACAATATACATACAACAACACATATAAAACCAACGATGCGAATCCACATGATTCCATCAACACGACACTGGGTATTCCAATGATCCAGCGCCCTCAGCATAGATCCCAAGATGATCCCATCGGACCAAGACGAGGTGGAAAAACCCGTCCAATGATCCAGCGCCCTCAGCATAGATCCCAAGATGATCCCATCGGACCAACACGAGGTGGACATCTGATCCAGCGCCCTCAGCATAGATCCTCATAATCCCATCGGATTATTTACACAACATAAACAACACAATATGCATACACATATGCAAATCAACACATTCATCAACATGAACAACATAACATGCACGACAACATGACAATTTAGTAGGACGACTCCATGTTCAACAACATGAAAGAAAATGTACGAGACCAAAATAAATAACACTGAACCATAATCAATATGGAATACTTGCCCCGAGTCCTTTGGGAGAAATCTCGATATCAAACCATCACCGACGATTATCCGCAATTCTCGGCGATCCAAACGTACCATGGACAACAGATACTCATATCCTCGTCTTTATCATAATGTATCCTTGATACCCAAAATGCCCATAATCTAAATAAATCATATACCTTATGATTTAACTCCCATGATCGGAAAAACAACAGAAAATCCAAATCTATAGAATTTGCAGTAATAATCATTGCTATATGCATTATAAACGAAATGAAACTGAAACCATTCATTAAACATTATAACTGAGCAAGTAATAACTTGCCTCGATACCGATACGACGACGATGAAGCCGCTACCAATCTCATTGTTTTCGTCTACGAGCTCCTCGGCCCTGACCAATGCAATTCACGGACGTACTCGAACACGACCGCAACATACGGTTCTAATCACTGATCAATAATCTCAACCTATCGAAGTAATCAAATAACACATATCCGATAACAATTAACAACCGACACGACCAACCAAATCATCTCAACGATTCAACGATATCTACAATACAAACTACAACTCGATGATCATAATCAATCAATACAACCGATCAATAAACCCCAACGGTTCCACAATATCTCGATTAGACACAAGTCCGGACAATCCAACTCAAACAATTACGAACTCAAAACCACAACATGATTCATAATCCGATTAATTCAACATACGATCGTCTTGCTATGTTAAATTCATCAAAAGTTCCTCAAGAACACTAAGGGATTCGAACTCATGTTCATAACCATTAAAACAACATAACTCGATATCCTTTAACATGAAGATAATCTTCCAATTCGTAATCCAAGTCATGAATCATCGTATTCTTCAATATACACTCTACATAACCTCAAGGATTGTAACAACAACTCCCTAATCATCATCATACAGATCAAATACGGATAATAATACCAAGAACATCAAGAACTCTATGATTTCATAATCATAATCAACATATTCAAGGTATAAACCATCATATCACCATATTACTTCAACATATAATTCATATAACCTCAAGAATCGAAACAACAACATCTTAATCCTCTTCATACGAATCATTTATCAATAACAACATCAAAAATCCGAAATGAAAAGGAGGATTATCCAACATACCTCTTAGAAGATGAAAAACACTAGAAAACACTTCAAGAATCATCCATAGCTCCATATCCAAGCCTCAAGTCCAAGTCCTCAAGCTCAAAATCGACTTAGGAAGGCCAACATCTCTCTCTCAAATTTGGAGACGAAAAACGAAAAGGAAAGCTGAAGTGAAATGAAAGACGAACTTCATTATATTAAACTGCATAACTCATTACGTACGTCATCCTTCATCATTAACGTACGTAATGCACTTTAGCGTACGCTATTCGTCCCACATAGCGTACGTAATCATCATCCCAGAACTAACTAAACTGTTTTGTTAACATGCTTACGTACGTAATGTTTCCTTCATAACGTACGTAACATGTACGTTGACTTGATATAGTACCACCCACATTACGTACGTAATACGCCATGCATAACGTACGTAATGGCCGAGGTTGACTCGCTGTCCACATCCTCCGTCGAAAGCTGCCGACACAGGGTCCCACCTGCCGACCATGACTCAATCATCTGATTCCCATGTTACGTACGTAATGTCTCGGCCATAACGTACGTAACTCTTGTGATTTAGCATACGTAAGTCTTCAACATTAGCGTACGCTAAGTATTCTATACTTGGCCAATTTCAATTGTTACCGCCTGTCTCGACATACCGAAAACACATATACACTTACTGAATACATATACTGAATCCAATAATATTCTCATACGATATACCTCATATCAAAAGTGCGATGACCTGATACACGATATCCTCAATTGTAATTGTCTACCAAATACGAAAATTATACAAGTACAGTTGCCTCAGGCTTTCTATTATTTTATCCATACGGCACCATCCTGTACAATATAGCTCGGATAAAATAACATTAAACAATCGCAATAGAATTTCAGGATATTACATTCTACCCCACTTAAAATAAGTTTCGTCCTCGAAACTTGCAATCCGTTACAAAGACAAACAAAACCGTTCAACAAAATATCCCGAAATCAATACGACAACGATCAATCATCATTATTACTGAATAACCAAAACCGCATACTTACAACTGCGCAAAGTCGACGATCTCCTGAGATATTAGCAAGTGACTCACTGTAAAGCCTCAATACGCTTACAATCACAATTCCATGACTCTCAACAAAATTATATCATCGTCAGATGAAATAATCTATCCGAATCAAAATCCTGTCTGCCTGATTACACAATCAGTCCCAATTCCGATAAGACGAATAATACACAATACATCTGCGAAACAACCGCCCAAAAACAACGACACGAATCCCGAAACATCAACACAAAATCCGAACGCTCAGATGATCACCAAAAATGATCAACTAATAAAACAACTGAATTTATCATCAACATGATAAATTCCCATATGACCAACCAGAGATCAAAACACAATCGAGAATATCATCAACATGATAAATTCCAATATGACCAACCATAGGTCAAAACACAATCGAGAATATCATCAACATGATAAACTCCAATAAGACCAACGAACGGTTAACGATAATCGAGAATACCTTTAAACGGTAAGCTCCAACACGATGAACACCGAACCACATACAATGGGTCTCAATAAACATATCCGACTGGTGAACATACCCCTCGGCGTATGAACAATCAATCACAAATCGTCGAACATTCTAAATCATACATGAAGTGGGAATGACCAATCGGTACGGCTCAAAATTCAAAAGTAGTAAAGTCGCGCTACTACCACATCAATAAAGCCACATAGCACATATGCTCTAGTTTCACAAAATCTAAAATTCCAAAAATTACATCTGTACCGATTCTACAAAACGCAGTATAATTCCCTTGTCTGATCAATCCATTGATCACCCATGGATAGCCAATCTACCATACTACTTCGAATCTCTTTTCCTTGTACCATCGATATGATATGTCCGATGCACTAAATGCGTATGTACATCAATCACATTTCCAAGACCAGTTTGAAATCATATAATCTTGTCACGAAGACAAATTTTCGAAAGTTCTTTCAAAAATTTCAAAACTCAAAACATAAATTTTCGTAAGACCACGAAAATAATTTTCGAAAAATTAAACTGGCTCGCCGGTGCCAAGTATTCGATAACAGTTTCCTTCGAATCCGCACGATTTCGAAGTTTTAAAATGAAAACTATGCAAATGATTCACCACATGCATACTCATGTATATCAATTCGGTTCGTCACCAATATTTACTGATATTCCATCGGGAAAACCACGTGATAGAGTTCCAAAATCTCAATATATAGACTCTGATACAAACTCTTCCTCCACATACTACTCGCAACGTCACCAATTAATCCATCCTGGATCACCTCTAATATGCTATGACAAAACATTGAAAAATCGACAAATCAAATACAGCGAAAGACTTCCCGAGAAGTTTCATTTGAATGAGTAAACCAAAACCTCAAAAGGTAGGAACGAAATAAATAAACGATTGATAAAGAGTTTTACAAATCTCGGGCGTTTTATGAAAACTAAAAAGCCTTTTTGAAACACTAGGGTCTCAGCCCATATCTCGTTCCGCATTACAAGAAGTTTATACAGTAGAAAACTCTTTACGGACCCCAAGTCCTGAGTTATAAAACTATTTCAAAATCGATTGGGTCTCGACCCAAAATTCATTTTCCGTAAAATATCTGTAAAACATTCATTTTGAAAAGTATCATTTTCAAATGCTCAAAAACAGTTCCATATATCATAAAATGATCTATCATGACTACATGTTCTTCTCAACAATCCACAGTCGTTCTCCCGAATACACAATTCCGTTCCAAAACTTAACCGACATAATGATTTCCAAAATCATAGTTTCTCAAGATCATCAATCCTGTCTCACTCTGTCATCTCATACTGTGAAGCATAATATCTTTCTGAATCTCAAAACATATCAACTTAGAACGGCAATAAATCTCAATGAAATTCAAAAATCCAAATACTTACAGATCGTGAAGTCGATGATTCCCCGTGATACTGGCACATGTCTCGACTCTAGAAAATACTCGACACGGATATTTTCAAAACATACGTTTTGCAAACTCAGTTCAACTCAAGAAGACAATACATCTCATTCCAGAAAATCACGTTAACACCATTTGGAAAAGTTTAAAACAACCCCAGTACCACACTGGTAAATCACATAACGCTCGAGCCCGAGTGAACAACAAAAACTCAAGGCTCTAGAATTTGTCAATCGACAACTCGACTGATGCGACAAAACACGACCCGACTCGACCCAAATGCCTAGGTTTTCTCAACCTAAGCTCACACCCCCAGAACCTTACGGGAGTATTAGACGCCGTGGGCCCCGCGCCGGAACCCACCAGGCTGAAAACCATTTTCAAAAACGCCCAAAAAGCCGATGACGGTAGTATTTTCCAAAACTCACAAAATCATTTGAAAACACCAACTACCGTCAAGACAATCAAGGCCAAAAACTCGGTTAAGGGAATCAGTTTTCAAAATCAAACTCAGTTGGCATAAAGCCGAAAGCCATTTGAAAGAACTCACACAACGGATAAAAAACACAGTCCAAGATACATATACATCAATAATGATATACACAAACAAAATACACGATTACCCAATAATATGCCATAGCCAGTATCATTCGGAATCCTCGCCTCACGAACGCTACCATCAAAGTCCTCAATACCTGAAAAACAAGTCCCACAACGGGGTCAACAATAATGCCCAACAAATAACCGCAAGTACATAAACATAAATATTCACATGCCATGCATCATGAGAATAATAACCTCAACGATAACCTTACCACTTCCGGTAATCCAGCGATTCTCATCAAAATCCCAATATCACGATAATACCACATAATACCTCAATACCGAATACTTTCCCATACACCATCTTCTATGTACGATTGCCATAAAACATACCTCTATCCGGATATCCTTCCGAAATGCATACCACAGACCAAGAATATCAAAAATGATATCAACAATATTCGAATACTACAATCTTCCCAAGATTGTCCAAGTATATCAATAATCATCAACTGTGCATTCTAATCTTTTTAGAACATCACTGAACATTCGTCAATATGCAATACAACATAAAATACTTATGAAATGTAAATGGAATTACTCATCAAAACATTACAACCGGAAAAGTAAACACTTGCCTGGATACCAACATGACAAAACCAACACCGAACTCATCACCCTCTTCTACGAGCTCTTCAGCTCCGATTGGACGGAATCTACGGCCTTTCACCTGTAATATCCGCAATTTTGATTTCTGGTAATTTTCTATTTTTGGTGAAAGTTCGTTTTGACGACTTGCTTGGGACCGTTTCATCACCCTGAGAATGATTAATTCTACACTTTTTGACATCCGAGTTCGTTTCGGTGTCGTTTTGTTGAGTTCCGTGCTTTTCAGTGACTTTTCCGCACTTGAGTTCGATTCTTGCGAATCTCGTTCTAAACTGCTGTTTCGAATTTCCTGTAAGTCCGTTTAACTTTGTTAGACGTGTTGTGAACTTCGGTCTGGTTATTCGATCACGTATCGTGATTTTCGGGCATTTTGGGCCATTTTGTAAGTTACCCAAAGTTATGGGTATTCGTATCTGTATTCATTGTCTCGACTCTTTTCTTGGTCGCGTATGATTAATTATTGCATTACGCTTTCATTTCGGGTCGTTGATGTTGTCCGCGAACTTTTCGTCTTGTTCGTTCCGTACGTTTTCGGAAATCGAGTCCTCGAGCCCTGGTGGTCGGGCACCGCCGACGGCTATGGATCGGCCGGACGGTTATGGTTCTCGCCGGATGATGGCGGGCACGACCGAGCAGGTGCACGGAGAACCAGCCAGAGCGCACGCTACGGCCGGGAGGCTGCGCGCGCAAGCTCGGCAGGTGTAGCGCACGCTGTTGAGCAGCCCAGCGTACGCTATCGAGTCTGGGCAGAGAGGTTCTGAGGTTCTGGACTCGGGTAGGATCGGTAGGTAGTGCACGCTACTGTCGGTCGTGGCGCACGCTAACCGGCAGGGGTAGCACACGCTGTTGGCCGACTAGCGTACGTTACCTGGGCGAGCTGTTTAGTCCAGAGGTCACTAGACAGGTCGGCTAGCGCGCGCAGGCTGCCGGCCGTAGCGCACGCTAGCGGGGGTCGGGCGGACAGGTCATGGTTGGCAGTATTGGTCGGTGGTGCCGGGTCGTGTGGGCCCTGGCCGAGGGTGCTGGGCCGATATTGGCCGATAGCGTACGCTAGTCCGGGAAGGCTAGCGCACGCTAGTTCCGACCCAGTATATAAATGACAGAGCAGCCACTTTTTCATTCGTTTTTCATTTCCTTTCTCTTCGGTCAGCGGCTGGAGCTTCGGAGGAGGTGAAACCATGTTGTTCAACAACAAATCCATGAAGTTCCTGAGTTCATATCATTGATCAATCATCCTATAACATCCTTCGATCCAGCGAATCAAGGTTAGATCTTTAGAACCCTACTTTTGGGGAGATTTGGGGGTTTTCGCGTTTTTGTCCGATTCATTCCGTTTTGTTGATTAATTCATGATGAATATGATTAATCTTGTTGGTATTCTTAGTTTCCCTACAGATTCATGGTATATTTCTTGATTTTTACGGAATCGAGAGGGTTTGGTTGTGGTCCGCCCTCGTTGTCGTTTTTATACGAATATACATGAATCGTAGGCGGGTTTCTGGGTGTATTCCAATTCCGTATTCGTTTAGAATTGGTTGTGATTGTATTCTTCGAATCGTTAGGTTCGGTTTCGATGGTTCCTAGCATTCGTCGGTGATTTTCCTTTCCGTTCGTTGCGTCGTCAACTATTCAAGGCAAGTATATATTTATGAATGTGAATGTGCGTTCTCGACTTTGAAAGTATGAATTATTAATGGCATGATTATTTCTATCCACTCTGGGGCGGGCCGACGGGTCCCCTGAGGGTTTTGTAGCCTCTGGTGCGATTCCACGGATGATATGAACGAACCACTCTGGGGTGGGCCGATAGGTCCCCTGAGGGTTCCGTAGCCTCTGGTGCGGTTCCACGGTATTCATATATGTATTGATGCGATGCCATGAGATTTAGTTATTCCGGAATACTAGTCTTGAATTGATGAATTGACGGTTACATTTATCTTATTGTCGAGGAGTATTGTGTTTCATACTTGATATACTTGCACTAGCTATTCGACGGCTAACCCCTTTATGGGGGAAATACTTTTCATGTATTTCAGGTTCCAGGAGAGTGGACAGGCAGGTACCGGATCGTCATGAAGATGATGGGCAAGTGTGATACTGTGTCTTTCCTCTGGTTGTGTTTCGTGTTTCTCCATCCAGTGTTGTTGTACTAGAATGGTTATTGAATACTCGAGTATTGTTTTTCAGTTTTTCTTGATGTTCCGGCCCGTGTTGCCGAGGTATTGATTTGTGTGGTGATGTATATGGTTTCATTGGTTATGGTTTTGAATACCATTTGTATTGTCCTCCTTTTCATTGTATCTAGACCTTCTCGGTCAAGTTTTACAGTTCCGCGCCTGAATAGCCTTGTGGGTCCCACGGCGGGGCTCACGGCGCTGTAATATACCCTGAATAACTTGGGGGTGTTACAGAATATGGTATCAGAGCTTAGGTTTATGGATACCTAGGCTGTCGGTCTTTTGGGTCGATTGAGTCGTCATTTGCCCACAGTATCACTACTCTGCCATCATCACAGTGCGACCGGTACTTGTAAGTCCTCTCACTTTTCTTGTATTTTTCTTGATCGTTTCGTTTTTAGCTTGGTATTCTTGGGAATTGGTCACTTCGAGAAGGTGCGATTTGGATTATACTTACGCACGTGTGTGCCCTTCAGAATGTTGGATGTAAGGAGAAGGATTCGTGGCCGGGGTCACGAACGTGAACTCTTCCTTGAGATTTTGTCAAATTGCTAATTTCGATATTAGCGTGTATCGGTATTGTGTTGAGACTTTGTTTGGGAGTCGCATGCTAATATCACAGGAGATCATCGACTTCACGTACCTGTAAGTATACTGTTTTGGTTATTTTCGCTGGTGGCGGTGTTTGATTTCTTCCGTGATGAGTTTGGAAATTTTGGATTGATCTGTTGTTTGTGACAAGATTGCAAGTTTCGAGGATGAAACTTATTTTAAGGCGATATTCCGACTTTTAGTACGTAATATACGGATTTCAGTATAAATTCTTCGCGCTATTTTATCTGAGATATACTGGATAGATTGGTGTCTATAGAGTATGGATAAAATAATTGGAAGACTGAGACAGTTGTATTAGTATAATTGTCGTAGTTGGTCGACAATTACATTTGAAGATGTCGTGTATCATGTTATCATACTTTTGATATTGTGTATATCATATGATAATATTATCGGGTTGTATATATGTATTCAATATGTCGTGTATATACATCTAGTATAACAAGACGACGGATAAGAATAACGGGAAATGGCTAAGTACAGCCACGTTAGCGCACGCAATAAGTGTTTCATTAGCGCACGCTACTGGGTACAGGTAGCGCACGCTACGAAGTATTGATAGCGTACGCTAAGAGGTTCGGTTACGTACGCTAAGGAGGACCCCTAACGTACGTAACAACTTGCTGGGTTAGTTCCTAAGGTGGCCGGTGTAGGCCCATGTTGATTTTTATATTCAGTTAGCGCACGCTAACGCATGTTGGTTAGCGCACGCTAACATCAGATCGCCAATAATGGAATCTTAGCTTTCGGCGGGTGGACCCGGCCATGTTCGACGCGTGTCCAGATAAGGTCAGCGAGTGTTTGTCGTGTAGAGCTAGCGCACGCTAAAACCGTATGATTAGCGCACGCTAATTCCATATCGGTCAAAGGAATCCCGGTAATCGCGGGTGCTTTCGGCATGTGGGGGCACGATACTGTAGCAAGTCAATGATGATTAGCGCGCGCTAAGGTCGAGGAATAGCGCACGCTACTGAGCATTTCACTGTAGCAAGTCAATGCGTGTTTGCATACGCTAATGCATGGGCATTACATACGTTAGATGAATTTCGAAGCAATGCAGTAGCTTCTGGACTGCCCGATAGCGCACGCTATCAAGGAAGGATAGCTTACGCTAGATCTATAGTGCACGCTAAATATAAGGTCTAGCGCGCGCTAGTTATGTGTTTTATAAGAGGATAGACGAGTGCTGAGAGGCATTTTGTCCATTCTCCTTCCTTCAGTCAATAGAGAGAGCCTTGGGAAGTACTTGAAGTTCCTAAACATTGAGAGATAATCCTCTTAAACAAGATTAAGATGGAGAGCTCGGATTTAAGTATTGTTCTTGAAGTTTTGATGATTCTTGGAATGGAGTTCGATTATCCTTGTTCGTGGTTCGTCCATACAAGGTAATCCTCGTATCCCTTTGATAGTGGTTCGTTTTTTTTAAAGGATTACTACTTGGGAGGGAGCATATTGGGATCATCATGTGATAATGTTATATGAGATTTATTGGAATTGTAATAAGAGATTTCGGATGTTGATATGATTATTAACATTTTCTTCATATGATGATAATGGTTTTGTTGCGATTCTTGAGGTTATATGAATGGCATGATGAAGAAAGTGGTAACATGGAGATATATATACCTCGGATATGTTGTTCTGAACGTGATTTCAGATATTTCATGTTCTTGAAGAATTCTTGAATTATACGAGGTGATGAAAATTTATAAGAAAGTGTTGATGTTTTGAAAATGAATATGGAATATTCATATCTAGAGATAAATTATGTGTTTGAAATAATATTCGCATAGGAATACGAATGTGATTATGAGTTTGATGAGACTATTATTCATCTCTGAATTTGGGAGCCCATACGTCTGGAGCAAATATTCAAGTCGAATGATTGGATTGTTTGATAACCTTTTTAATATGATTATCTATTATTTTGAACCAATCGGATGGTTCGAATTAATGATAGTCATAGGTAAATTTTAACGATGGATTTACGAGAAGGGAACCTTGTCAATTCGTATTTAAGAGTTGAGTTTGGAATCGATAACATTTAGACCCTTATTATTGGTCCGAATTGGTTGCTGATATGATCATCGAATTTCGGCTCGTATAGTGGACATGGATTCGTGAGGGTCTGAGTTGGATAATTCAGACTGTGTTTAATCGAGATATTGTGGAACCGATGAGTTGTGGCCTTGTTGTATTGATATTGATCGTCATCGAACCCGTTGATTATTAATACTTCGTTTTACAATAAGATATGATGTTTGATCATGGATTATGACTGTTGTGTTGCGGTTGAGGTTGAAGAGTTCGTAATTAGCTTGGACGGGACTGAGGAACTCGTAGACGAAATTAACTGAATTGGTAACAGTTCGTTGTATTGATATCGAGGCAAGTTTTATACTTGTACTAATCAATGAGATTAATGTTATCATGTAGGTGTACGAATGTGTGTATCATTTCGAGACTTGGTCTCTTTATGAGTTTGTTGATATCAGGGGATTGTTTGATACGACACCCGTCGGTAAATTATGCCAAATGTTACTGTTGTTCGTAAATGGTCGGTTCAAGGCATTCGGATACTTGTTGGTAAAGTTGTTGTCGATAACCGGTTCATGGTATCGACGTATCGATTGTGATTGTGATGGATGTTCCATTGAGATATTGTGGTGATCGTCCTTATGGATATCGGTGTTTTTTTTTCTATTGATATTGTATTAACCGATTAAAGGCATTGATGTATTCGATTATCGTCTTCGTTATCGGTAACTGATTTAAATGTGCCGAGACATCCGTTGTATCGTTGTTATCGATTTGCCGTTCTAAGGTAATCGAAGTATTGAATTGGGACTGTCGAAGATAGTTCCCATCCGTTGAGTCGTTATCGATTGGTCGTTCTAAGACAATCGAGGTATTGAATTGGGATCGCCGAGGATAGTGCCCATCCGTGAGTTACTATTATCATGTTGGCCGACTCAAGGCAGCACACTATTATTCTTGTGAACTCGGCAATTTTGTGATCGTTGAAGGTTGAGGATTTCCCGGATGGTTGTGTTGTGATTGTTGTTCGTATTAATCGGTCCTTAGAGATTTTGATCCCAGGATGGTTGTTTTGAATATTGTTGGTCGTGTCGATCTTTCATTATTTGTGTGTCACCGTTCACTTGGTGAGTCGTATGATCCGTATTGGATGTGTTATCCTTTGAGTTTCACTGTCATGTTGTAGCGTGACATATCTGGAATCATATCTGCGTGCCGATCGGGTATGTGTAGGATTTTTAGCCAGGGACACGATGGCCATGCGTGGATGTTTCCGCATTAGACCGTGCACATGAGACGTAGTTCGTGAGGCTAATTAGGTACATTGTCACACGTATATTCTGGATTTCGTATACGGGGTGGACATGTGCACGGACACATTTCTGGATCGGGCATACTGTGATGTCCCTCTTGAGCTTTATTGTTTGGTCGTTCGTAGTCCATGTTGTATTGGATATGTCTGACGATTCGCGACTGGTTGTTCATACGCCGAGGGATATGTCCGACAGTCAGGTTTGTTTCTTTGAGATATGTATTGTGATGATTTACAGCTTCGGGCTGTTCGGATTTCAGGCCATCGTGATATACAGCTTCGGCTGAGGGGCTTTCAGGCCATTGTGATGTATCGGTATTTTCCGTTGGAGCCTTCGGGCATTGTGATTCGTATCTATTTCGGCATTTGTTTGGTTTACCTTCGGGTAATGTATTGTTGTGTTCTATATGGATGATTCGCCGTTTGGGCGTAAGTTTTCGGTTCTTGTGTATCTCGTTGAGTTTTTCCTGACGGGATATTTCTTCTCCCTACTTGTTTTAAGTTTCGGGACGAAACTTCTTTTAAGGAGGGTAGAATGTAATACCCGCAATTTTGATTTCCGGTAATTTTCTATTTTTGGCGGAAGTCCGTTTTGACGAATCGCTTGGGACCGTTTCGTCACCCTGAGAATGATTAATTCTACACTTTTTGACATCCGAGTTCGTTTCGGTGTCATTTTGTTGAGTTTCGTGCTTTTCAGCGACTTTTCCGCACTTGAGTTCGATTCTTGTGAATCTCGTTCTAAACTGTTGTTTCGAGTTTCCCGTAAGTCCGTTTAACTTTGTTAGACGTGTTGTGAACTTCGGTTTGGTTATTCGATCACGTATCGTGATTTTCGGGCGTTTTGGGCCATTTTGTAATTTACCCAAAGTTATGGGTATTCGTATCTGTATTCGTTATCTCGACTCTTTTCTTGGTCGCGTATGATTAATTATTACATTACGCTTTCATTTCGGGTCGTTGATGTTGTCCGCGAACTTTTCGTCGTGTTCGTTCCGTACGTTTTTGGAAATCGAGTCGTCGAGCCCTGGTGGTGGGGCACTGGCCGGACGATTGCAGGTTCTGGCCGGACGATGGAGGGCACTGACCGAGCAGGCACGGCAGGAACCGGCGTAGCGCACGCTACGGTCGGGAGGCTGCGCGCGCTAGCTCGGCAGGTGTAGCGCACGCTGTTGAGCAGCCCAGCGTACGCTATCGAGTCTGGGCAGAGAGGTTCTGAGGTTCTGGACTCGGGTAGGATCGGCAGATAGCGCATGCTACTGTCGGTCGTGGCGCACGCTAACCGGCAGGGGTAGCGCACGCTGTCGGTCGACTAGCGTACGTTACCTGGGCGAGCTGTTTAGTCCAGAGGTCATCGATGGGCCGCTGGCGCGCAAGCAGCCGCGGCCGTAGCGCACGCTAGCGGGGTCGGGCGATGTGTCATGGTCGGCAGATTGGTCGCTGGTGCCGGGTCGGGGCTCCGCCGAGGGTGCCGGGCCGAGCATCGGGCCGATGGCGCACGCTAGTCCGGGAAGGCTAGCGCACGCTAGTTCCGGCCCAGTATATAAATGACAGAGCAACCACTTTTTCATTCGTTTTTCATTTCCTTTCTCTCCGGTCAGCGGCTGGAGGTTCGGAGGAGGTGAAACCATGTTGTTCAACAACAAATCCATGAAGTTCCTGAGTTCATATCATTGATCAATCATCCTATAACATCCTTCGATCCAACGAATCAAGGTTAGATCTTTAGAACCCTACTTTTGGGGAGATTTGGGGGTTTTCGCGTTTTTGTCCGATTCATTCCGTTTTGTTGATTAATTCATGATGAATATGATTAATCTTGTTGGTATTCTTAGTTTCCCTACGGATTCATGGTATATTTCGTGATTTTGACGGAATCAAGAGGGTTTGGTTGTGGTCTGCCCTCGTTGTCGTTTTTATACGAATATACATGAATCGTAGGCGGGTTTCCGGGTGTATTCCAATTCCGTATTCGTTTAGAATTGGTTGTGATTGTATTCTTCGAATCGTTAGGTTCGGTTTCGATGGTTCCTAGCATTCGTCGGTGATTTTCCTTTCCGTCTGCTAAGGCGTCAACTATACAAGGCAAGACTATATTTATGAAAGTGCGTTCTCGACTTTGAAAGAATGAAATATTAATGGCATGAATATATCTATCCACTATGGGGCGAGCCGACGGGTCCCCTGAGGGTTTCGTAGCCTCTGGTGCGATTCCACGGATGATATGAACGAACCACTCTGGGGCGGGCCGATAGGTCCCCTGAGGGTTCCGTAGCCTCTGGTGCGGTTCCACGGTATTCATATATGTATTGATGTGATGCCATGAGATTTAGTTATTCCGAAATACTAGTCTTGAATTGATGAATTGACGGTTACATTTACTTTATTGTCGAGGAGTATTGTGTTTCATACTTGATATACTTGCACTAGCTATTCGACGGCTAACCCCTTTATGGGGGAAATACTTTTCATGTATTTCAGGTTCCAGGAGAGTAGACAGGCAGGTACCGGATCGGCATGAAGATGATGGGCAAGTGTGATACTGTGTCTTTCCTCTGGTTGTGTTTCGTGTTTCTCCATTCACTGTTGTTGTACTGGAATGGTTATTGAATACTCGAATATTGTTTTTCAGTTTTCCTTGATGTTCCGGCCCGTGTTGTCGAGGTATTGATTTGTGTGGTGATGTATATGGTTTCATTGGTTATTGTTTTGAATACCATTTGTATTGTCCTCCTTTTCATTGTATCTAGACCTTCTCGGTCAAGTTTTACAGTTCCGCGCATGAATAGCCTTGTGGGTCCCACGGCGGGGCTCACGGCGTTGTAATATACCCTGAATAAGTTGGGGGTGTTACATCACCACGGCAAAACGATTATACCTATTGGTTAATCAACCTAGAACAATAATCATATCAATAATCGAACCAACTTGGTAACAATGATCATAACATATTCAATCCGGAATTCAACCTCATATCAAGATTCATCTCATCTAAATTAACCACTATCATCACTATGATTTAGAATACCATCTTAAATCGGTTAAACGAATTATCAAATCATCATAGTCATCATATGGCCTCAAGAACATCAAGAGCTCTATGATTCCATAATCATAATCAACATATTCAAAGCATATCATCATCTTCCTTCAACATAAACCTCATATATCCTCAAGAATCGCAATAACAACATCATAATCATCTTCATACGGATCATTCATCAACTTATAACATCAAAGTTCCAAAATGAAAAGGAGAAATATCCAACATACCTCATAGAATATGGATAACACAAGAAATCACTTAAAAAATCAATAATAGTTCCATAACCAAGCTCTAATTCCATGATTCCAAGCTCACAATCATGTTAGAAGTGTTTAGAACACTCTTAGAAGTGAAGAGGGACGAGTTTTGGAGAGAAATACCTCAAAGGATCGTGAGAGAAATGAAAGGCAACACTTCAATATATAAATTGCACTCTCATTACGTACGTAAGTGTCCTTGCTTAACGTACGTAACAACTTTAACGTACGTAATCCAAAATCCATAGCGTACGTAACAAACTCACTGTCTCATTCCGTGAAGTCCATTACGTACGTATGTAACACCCCCAAATCCCATTGGGTCATTACAGTGCCGTGGACCCCACACCAGGAGATCCACCAGGCGAACATGAGTAAAATACAACAAACTGACCAAAAAGGCGAATCACAATTCCTACACTGACATCCAACATAATATTCCGATATGGAATTTCAATGACAACAGTGGGCCTACATAGCCTAAATAAAATACAGCGACATCCACGAGCCTAGCTCGGATGATACAAAATGACAACGACTGAACAAAACTGGAGTACTCCAATTGTCTGACTGACATGAACACCAAAACATCTCGGACTAGTATCGCTTGAATGCCTCGTCGCCACCGTCATGCCCCTGTGTCTCAACTCTCTCCTCGCAAACACCTAAAAAATGAAAACATGTTCCGCCCCCATGGGGTCAGTCATCCAGATAATGATTATCAAATACATGTACAACATGATATGCATCCAAAGGGCAGAATGAATAGTATAGTAATGGTAATACGAGATGCCCACAAACCAAAGTAAGAATCGAGCATTCGTGGAATACTATGCCCACGGCATACGATCAATACCTGCTCAACAGGTTAGAAACACAAGTTCCCAACGGTGAATCATCAATACAGAACACAACAATACATCACCCGAAGGTAACCCAAGACAAACACTGAAATAGATACGAATCACAATGCCCGAAGGCTCCAACAGGAATACCGATACATCACAATGGCCTAATGTACCAAGCTGCCGTTTATCATCATAATACTGAATGTCACTCACCAAGCCGCTAATCACCACAATGGCCCAAGCCAAAACAGCCCAAGTCAGATCAATGAGGGCCGGCCACGCACGGCCGTATCACAATGAGGGCCGGCCACGCACGGCCGTATCACAATGAGGGACGGCCACGGCACGAAGCCGTATCACAATGAGATCATCCAATGACCGTGACTGACCGAATTGCAGGCCGGGAAACCAACCGTGAGGGTTCAATCCCGACTTACCCATAATGAGATCACCTAGTGACCGTGACTCCGAATCAGAGGTGTTTGGAAACCAACCGCGAAGGTTCAAGCCCCAAGCTTACCCATAATGAGATCATTAACATGACCGTGACTCATCGAATCGTAGGTGTTGGGAAACCAACCGCGAAGGTTCAAGCCCCAAGCTTACCCATAATGAGATCATTAACATGACCGTGACCTACTGAACTGTAGGTGTTGGGAAACCAACCGCGAAGGTTCAATCCCCAAGCTTACCAATAATGAGATCATTAACATGACCGTGACCTACTGAAATGTAGGTGTTGGGAAACCAACCGCGAAGGTTCAAGCCCCAAGCTTACCCATAATGAGATCATTAACATGACCGTGACTCATCGAATCGTAGGTGTTGGGAAACCAACCGCGAAGGTTCAAGCCCCAAGCTTACCCATCGAGCACTAGCCGAGACTAGCCTCCAAAACATAATTAATCACAACAGTAACAATCCCAAGATTACCAAATTGACAAGAATAATAGCGTGCTTCCTTGAGTTGGCCAACACGACAACAACAACTCATGGATGGGCACCGTCCACGGCGGTCCCAATTCAAATACCTCGACTGCCTTGGAATGGCCAATCGATCACAACAACTTAACGGATGGAAACTATCCTTGACAGTCCCATTTCAATACATCGATTACCTTAGAACGGTCAATCGATAACGATGACACAATGGATGGGAATTATCTTCGATAATCCCAATTAAATACATCGATTACCTTAGAACAGTTAATCGATAACCAATGATGCAACGGATGGGAATTATCTTCGATAACCCCAATTCAATACATCGATTACCTTAGAACGGTTAATCGATAACCAATGATACAACGGATGGGAATTATCTTCGATAATCCCAATTCAATACATCGATTACCTTAGAATGGTTAATCGATAACCAATGATACAACGGATGGGAATTATCTTCGATAATCCCAATTCAATACATCGATTACCTTAGAACGGTTAATCGATAACCAATGATACAACGGATGGGAATTATCTTCGATAATCCCAATTAAATACATCGATTACCTTAGAACAGTCAATCGATAACCAATGATACGGTAGAATAGATGTCCCGGCGTCTTAAACCGACCACCGAAACATATATGATAAACGAATATATCAAATGCCTTCAATCGGCCAATGCAACATCATAGCAACAGTTCCAATTCGATAATAACGATTCAACGATGCCTCAGAACGACATTAACATCAACAATAATAATCGATACATCGATGCCGCGAACCGGCTATCGACAACAAGAATCTCAATGCCTTAATCCGGCCGTTAACGAATAACAATCACATCTGGCATAATCACCGAAGGGTATTACATCAAAAAATTCCCGAATATCAACAAATCACGAAGAGACTAAGTCTCGAAATGATACAATACATTCATACACATATATGATAACATTAATCTCATTGGCCAGTACAAGTATAAAACTTGCCTCAAACCGAAGGCGAGAAAGTCCTTCCACGATCAACGTCCTGGCACGAAACGACGAACGGCGCCTCCCGACGATCACAACACTCGAACAACCTTGAATGAAAACGATTCATTCAAAAACACAAAATCAATAGAAAACAACGACAAGGACAAAGCCCGATTCAAACACGAATCGATCACACCGCACGAACGAATATCATAGTTCTCAACTATGAATTCCAACATCCTCCAACACCTCGATGATCAATTAACATGATCATTACGTTCTTAACACTTGTGAAATCCATTCAACAAGATTCACTTAAGAACAATTATCAAAACAAACATCTCAAAATGATAATATCACTAATATCATCAAATTGATCCTCCTACAATGATAATATTATCAATATTATCATTATCACCCCAAGAACATCATCAACTCAATAATCATGATGTCTGAAACAAAAATCCTTCATCAATACATCATGAATTCGGATTAAACAACAAGATTCACTCAACCATTTTCAAATTATGATAATCACCCCTTAAATTATGATAAATCCTTGCTAAAATGGTTAAAATCTTTCAAGAACACCACCAACAACAAAAATCATCTCAAGGCTATGTTAATCATATGACAATCTTAACATAATCCTTCCTAGACATGATTAAAAACCTCCAACAATCTAAAACATCAAGAACATAATCCAACTCAAGTAATACTATCATGTTCTTCATCAAAAGTTTATCAAAATCATGAAGAATCATGATATACTCCATTAATCAAACAATACCCGAAGAAAACAACAACAAAAGCTTGAAAATCACTTGAAGAACAAGAGATTGAGGGAACTTACCAAAGAAGAACAAGAAGAAGCCTCCAAACACCAAAGGAGCACCAACAAGCTTCCAACTTCAAGCTTCAATCCAAGCTAGGATGATCAAGATCGAGTTGGAAGGTGCTAAACATCAATAACAAGTCCAAGCGGACGATTCTAGGGAGAGAATTTGTGTTTTGGTTCGTGAGGAAATGAAATACGAAGCTAACATAAATAGACTGACAAACTCATTATGTACGTTATACACTATGGTTAACATGACATTAACGTACGTAATGAAAAATCCAGAACTAACTGGACTAAAATACGGAGGCTTTAACGTACGTAAACAAGAACTTATTACGTACATTAACAAGACCTGCATTACGTACGTAGAGCTCACCTCTTAACGTACGTAAGGGCCCGTTGACTGCAATAGTGAGATCCGATCGGAAGATGCTCGGTACCCACCGGCCGAAAGTGACTACGAGGAAGGTTCCTGCCACCTACCAAGCATTACGTACGTAACCTTACAGGCATAACGTATGTAATAGCAACACGCTAGCGTACGTAATGCTACATCCGTAGCGTACGCTAAGGCTATGAACTTAGCAAAAAAAAATCCAAACTCTCCAACCAACATTCAAACGACGAAACCAACCCGACGACAAGTATAATATTTCGATCCTGAAATATTCCAATACAATATACATTGTATCAGTCCAAAACAACAACACTTGTACAATTCCAAATGAATATGTACAACTCAACAGTAACACGAAAAAAAAATTATCCCCGGATATTACATACTCCACCCCTTAAAAAGAGTTTCGTCTCGAAACTCGTGGTGCAAAAACACGGTACGAACTATCCATCAAGATCCAAAACAACATATCCAGAATACCCTCAATATGAGCAACTCCGTCGAGTAATCGCCAACCTCACGGTCCCGCGTCTCCTCCGCCCGAGCACGTCGAAAAAACAAGTGATAAAAATACTCAACCAAGTGCGAGATCAATCGAATCATGACTCCTCCGTGAGACCACCAGGAAGTCGCACCACCCGCAAGACTCGTAACACCGGCGTACACAACCCGAGGGAGCCGCTCATTGTACATGCCTACGACCATCGGTGTACACTTCCCCGTTCTCATCAGCATCGAACGTCCATGCAAACACTGACTCACGCCACGCAAAAATAATGACAACACAAACATAGTCCTCAGGACCATATAAACCGCACGCCCAAGTCCTCACGACTCGGCATCCCGAATTGAGATGAACAATTACCCAGATTATTACAAAATCTCGGGTACAACACCAAAAGGAAGGAAAAACACATCACACGACCTCAAATCTCAAGATTCTCAGATACAATCATTACAAGATAGATCAACCATAAATGGTTCGCAACCACAATACTAAAGTACAGACCGAGTCAAACATCAATCCGAAAAATAAAGAAGAAAGAAAAAAAAATTAAGGTTACATCTCAAATGTATCCAAAATAAACATCCTCCCGGTCATCGAACTCCTCGATCTGATCGACTCGAGGAAGATCCAAATCTGAGCTCACCGCTCCTCCTCGAGTGTCCATACCTCTGGCTACCGAAGCCCGATAGGACCCCTTGGATGAAGTACGGACTGGAGTAACAAAATCTCTCGAGGCCCGTGAGCCCTCTCGAGACCTACTGGTACTAGAACTCCTGCAGTATTTCTGAAGGTGTCCCTGCCTCCCACACAGAAAACAAGCAATAGACCGCATCGAGCACTGCGATGTCCTATTGTATCACAGTTAAAGCAAACAACGGTCGAACCCGTCGCCTGAGAAGAAGATGCTTTCCCAGCACGAAGACGACTAGAAGATGACCTCTTGGACGTCGGAGCCCGATGTCCCTCTGAACAAACCGGCATCCTAGTCCTCTCACCGGAAGAAACTGAAGGGTTCTTCCGAGCAAGCTCCTTGGTCAAAAGCTCTACTCCAAGAGCCTTCTCGATGAATTCGCCAAGCGAGTTACAATTATGGTTGAACAACTGCATCCTCAACTGCGGGTTTAGCCTCTTGCTAAAATACTTAATCTTATCCGCCTCAGTACGGATAACAGAAGAAGCAAACTGAAGAAGTCCTTGAAACTTCTCCGCAATAACAATAACACCCTCGTCCTCGACGGATTCGGGGTTCAAAACCTCTGACAACTTGGCTTCACGAAGTGGAGCCGGATAATACCTCTCTAACATGAGAGTCTTAAACTCACTCCAAGCACAATCACGATCGGTGGGTTTTACAGAAAGCCACCAAGAATAAGCGCCTTTACTCAAATAGTAAGCCGCTACTACCACCTTACTCTCTTCCGGACACTGAACCATGTCGAAGAGTTTATCAAAATGTTCAAGCCAATGAACAATATCAGCTGGTTCCGACGAACCCTCAAAAATAGGTGGCCTCTGACGAGAGATGTCGCCGATAATCTGACTCACTCTCCTGGACTGTCCAAAAAACGGCACCTGGGATCCCTGCGGCGGACCACGAACCACTGAGGTCTGCATGGCCTCCACCATCTACGTCATTTGAGTCATCTAGGCCATCATGCGCCTCATAAGCAAGAAAGGGTCGATGTCAGTGTGATCGACTCCTCGAGTATGACGTTCCGAAGGGGAACCGGTCGCATAAGTCACATCTCCGGTAGAATTCTGATCTATATCGGCATCCGTACGCGTATAAACATGAGGTTCTGGGTGTCGGCCTGTTCTGCAGCCTTTACCCCCTCTGCCATGTCCTCGGTTTCCTCTTTCCATACTGAAAGAATAACGCTCGATCATGAACAAAGCTCAATTATGCCTCAACGGCCAATCCACAATGCTAAGTCAATAGCCAAACACGAGTATACATACTCAACAAATAAACAATCACTTCAAACATGCTAATTATAGTCAATACTGAGCCAACACGCCCCATAGCAAATAATCATGAATGGGTCGTAACACAATGTTACATACAGGTTTCAACAAAACATGTATAATCAATGGCATAATGAATGTATGAGCATACAAGAGAATTGAGTCCTTACACAGGTCATACGAAGCTTCGAGGTCTTGCGATACTAGTCTTCACTGACGACGACTCGATGAAAAACGACTCATACAGTCATCCAACTACCACGACTCCCAAAGCATGACTGTCCAGATTGTCATAACCTGACAGTCCACTACTACCGCGTCGGTAGAACCACATAACTCACATATCAGGGTATCTCACAATCCAATTCTCTGATACCATCTTCTGAAACACCCCCAAATCCCATTGGGTCATTACAGTGCCGTGGACCCCACACCAGGAGATCCACCATGCGAACATTACTAAAATACAACAAACTGACCAAAAAGGGGAATCACAATTCCTACACTGACATCCAACATAATATTCCGATATGGAATTTCAATGACAACAGTGGGCCTACATGGCCTAAATAAAATACAGCGACATCCACGAGCCTAGCTCGGATGATACAAAATGACAACGACTGAACAAAACTGGAGTACTCCAATTGTCTGACTGACATGAACACCAAAACATCTCGGACTAGTATCGCTCGAATGCCTCGTCGCCACCGTCATGCCCCTGTGTCTCAACTCTCTCCTCGCAAACACCTAAAACATGAAAACATGTTCCCCCCCCCCCCACGGGGTCAGTCATCCAGATAATGATTATCAAATACATGTACAACATGATATGCATCCAAAGGGCAGAATGAATAGTATAGTAATGGTAATACGAGACGCCCATAAACCAAAGTAAGAATCGAGCATTCATGGAATACTATGCCCACGGCATACGATCAATACCTGCTCAACAGGTTAGAAACACAAGTTCCCAACGGCGAATCATCAATACATAACACAACAATACATCACCCGAAGGTAACCCAAGCCAAACACTGAAATAGATACGAATCACAATGCCCGAAGGCTCCAACAGGAATACCGATACATCACAATGGCCTAATAACACCAATGTAAGCTGTTTATCATCATAATACCCTGAATGTCACTCAGCCGAAGCTGTCAATCACCACAATGGCCCGAAGCCAAAACAGCCCGAAGCTCTATCAATGAGGGCCGAAGCCATGGCACGAAGCCGTATCACAATGAGGGCCGAAGCCACGGCACGAAGCCGTATCACAATGAGGGCCGAAGACACGGCACGAAGCCGTATCACAATGAGATCATCCAATGACCGTGACCGGCTGAATTGCAGGTGCTGGGATACCAACCGCGAGGGTTCAAGCCCCAGACTTACCCATAATGAGATCACCCAGTGACCGTGACCTACTGAACTGTAGGTGTTGGGAAACCAACCGCGAAGGTTCAAGCCCCAAGCTTACCCATAATGAGATCATTAACATAATCGTGACCTACTGAACTGTAGGTGTTGGGAAACCAACCGCGAAGGTTCAAGCCCCAAGCTTACCCATAATGAGATCATTAACATGACCGTGACTCATCGAATCGTAGGTGTTGGGAAACCAACCGCGAAGGTTCAAGCCCCAAGCTTACCCATAATGAGATCATTAACATGATCATGACCTACTGAACTGTAGGTGTTGGGAAACCAACCGCGAAGGTTCAAGCCCCAAGCTTACCCACAATGAGATCATTAACATGACCGTGACTCATCGAATCGTAGGTGTTGGGAAACCAACCGCGAAGGTTCAAGCCCCAAGCTTACCCATCGAGCACTAGCCGAGACTAGCCTCCAAAACATAATTAATCACAACAGTAACAATCCCAAGATTACCAAATTCACAACAATAATAGCGTGCTGCCTTGAGTCGGCCAACACGACAACAACAACTCATGGATGGGCTCCGTCCACGGCGCTCCCAATTCAAATACCTCGACTGCCTTGGAATGGCCAATCGATCACAACAACTTAACGGATGGAAACTATCCTTGACAGTCCCATTTCAATACATCGATTACCTTAGAACGGTCAATCGATAACGATGACACAACGGATGGGAATTATCTTCGATAATCCCAATTAAATACATCGATTACCTTAGAACGGTTAATCGATAACCAATGATGCAACGGATGGGAATTATCTTCGATAACCCCAATTCAATACATCGATTACCTTAGAACGGTTAATCGATAACCAATGATACAATGAATGGGAATTATCTTCGCTAATCCCAATTCAATACATCGATTACTTTAGAACGGTTAATCGATAACCAATGATACAACAGATGGGAGTTATCTTCGATAATCCCAATTCAATACATCGATTACCTTAGAACGGTTAATCGATAACCAATGATACAACGAATGGGAATTATCTTTGATAATCCCAATTCAATACATCGATTACCTTAGAATGCTCAATCGATAACCAATGATACGGTAGAATAGATGTCCCGGCGTCTTAAACCGACCACCGAAACAGATATGATAAACGAATATATCAAATGCCTTCAATCGGCCAATGCAACATCATAGCAACAGTTCTAATTCGATAATAACGATTCAACGATGCCTCAGAACGACATTAACGTCAACAATAATAATCGATACATCGATGCCGCGAACCGGCTATCGACAACAAGAATCTGAATGCCTTAATCCGGCCGTTAACGAATAACAATCACATCTGGCATAATCACCGAAGGGTATTGCATCAAACAATTCTCGAATATCAACAAATCACGAAGAGACTAAGTCTCGAAATGATACAATACATTCATACACATATATGATAACATTAATCTCATTGACCAGTACAAGTATAAAACTTGCCTCAAACCGAAGGCGAGAAAGTCCTTCCACGATCAACGTCCTGGCACGAAACGACGAACGGCGCCTCCCGACGATCACAACACTCGAACAACCTTGAATGAAAATGATTCATTCAAAAACACAAAATCAATAGAAAACAACGACAAGGACAAAGCCCGATTCAAACACGAATCGATCACATCACGATTTAACGAATATCATAGTTCTCAACTATGAATTCCAACATCCTCCAAAACCTCGATGATCAATTAACATGATCATTACGTTCTTAACACTTGTGAAATCCATTCAACAAGATTCACTTAAGAACAATTATCAAAACCAACATCTCAAAATGATAATATCACCAATATCATCAAATTGATCCTCCTCCAATGATAATATTATCAATATTATCATTATCACCCCAAGAACATCATCAACTCAATAATCATGATGTCTAAAACAAAAATCCTTCATCAATACATCATGAATTCGGATTAAACAACAAGATTCACTCAACCATTTTCAAATTATGATAATCACCCCTTAAATTATCATAAATCCTTACTAAAATGGTTAAAATCTTTCAAGAACACCACCAACAACAAAAATCATCTCAAGGCTATGTTAATCATATGACAATCTTAACATAATCCTTCCTAGACATGATTAAAAACCTCCAACAATCTAAAACATCAAGAACATAATCCAACTCAAGTAATACTATCATGTTCTTCATCAAAAGTTTATCAAAACCATGAAGAATCATGATATACTCCATTAATCAAATAATACCCGAAGAAAACAACAACAAAAGCTTGAAAATCACTTGAAGAACAAGAGATTGAGGGAACTTACCAAAGAAGAACAAGAAGAAGCCTCCAAACACCAAAGGAGCACCAACAAGCTTCCAACTTCAAGCTTCAATCCAAGCTAGGATGATCAAGATCGAGTTGGAAGGTGTTAAACATCAATAACAAGTCCAAGCGGATGATTCTAGGGAGAGAATTTGTGTTTTGGTTCGTGAGGAAATGAAATACGAAGCTAACATAAATAGACTGACAAACTCATTACGTACGTTATACACTATGGTTAACGTACGTAAGAGACATTACGTACGCTATGCCATGACATTAACGTACGTAATGAAAATCCGTAACTAATCGACTAAAATACGGAGGCCTTAACGTACGTAAACAAGAACTTATTACGTACGTTAACAAGACCTGCATTACGTACGTAGAGCTCACCTCTTAACGTACGTAAGGGCCCGTTGACTGCAATAGTGAGATCCGATCGGAAGATGCTCGGGACCCACCAGCCGAAAGTGACTACGAGGAAAGTTCCTGCCACCTACCAAGCATTACGTACGTAACCTTATAGGCATAACGTACGTAATAGCAACACGCTAGCGTACGTAATGCTACATCCGTAGCGTACGCTAAGGCTATGAACTTAGCAAAAAAAAATCCAAACTCTCCAACCAACATTCAAACGACGAAACCAACCCGACGACAAGTATAATATTTCGATCCTGAAATATTCCAATACAATATACATTGTATCAGTCCAAAACAACAGACTTGTACAATTCCAAATGAATATGTACAACTCAACAGTAACACGAAAAAAAAAATTATCCCCGGATATTACAACGTAACCCATACCATATAACGTACGTAATATACCAGTTGACTTACTACAGTACAATGGTCGTGTTACGTACGTAACACGTCCTGTATAACATACGTAACACGTACGTTGACTCACCTGTCAATATCCTCCGCTGAAAGTTGCCGACACAGGGTCCCACCTACCGACCATGACTCAATCGTCTGATTCCCATGTTACGTACGTAATGTCTCGGCCATAACGTACGTAACTCTTGTGATTTAGGATACGTAAGTCTTCAACATTAGCATACGCTAAGTATCCTATACTTATCCAATTTCAGCAATTCCTGTCCAATGTCACGACATACCAAATACAAACATATGGCAAAATCAATACATATACTCAATTAAATAACATTATCAAACGTTCACAATGTCCTCAAGCATAATTAACCATCCACGATATCAAAAATATATCCGAAAAAATCGGGGTATTACACTCTACCCCCTTAAAAATAAGTTTCATCCTCGAAACTTGCAATCACTCGCACAAACAACATTTCAACGGAAAATCCAAAATCACCAAGATAACCAAGAATTATCGAATAATCCGAACAATATACTTACAGGTCAGTGAAGACGAAGATCTCCCGTGATACTAGCATATGACACCATTTCAAAAATCTCGACACAACAAGAATGCCAAAACAGGAATAATCACAATTTGAAAACGATTGGTCTCCGTCAAGACCACAACAAGTTTAGAGCACTGTCGAGTTTTGTGGGATCTGTGACGCTGTGTCTCCTCACCTAAAGAGCATGAGCCGCTCCTTGTCACATGCACGTATCACCGGCGTTCCACTCCACATCAAAAGTCGCACATTGCACATGCCTCGCACCGGCGTTCACTTCCCGATTGGAGCCGCACATTGCACATGACCACGGCACCGGCGTTCACTCCTGCCTCGTTGGTCTCGGGAACACCAACAATCCCCAAACCCACACATCACCACGACAGTACTCAAAAATCACACACAACCAAAACAACACAGTCCAAAATAGCCATAAATCCAGATACACAAAAATCACGCAACTACCACACTGGTAGAGCCACATAACACACATGCCCGGTTATCACAAAACCATGGGCTCCGATACCATATTCTGTAACACCCCCAGATTTAACCGGAAATATTACTGCGCCGTGGGCCCCGAGATGGAACCCACAAGGCTAAAAGAAATTTTTGCAAACATTTACAAATGCCCAAGAGGCCAACGACGGTACTATCTTTAAAAAAAAACACAAAGACTTATAAAATCCATTTATCAAAAACCGTCGTAAAAACTCATTTAAAAACGCGAGGCCAAACAGCCGACACTCAAAAGTTTAGAAAACGATTTCCGAAGTAATCTCAGTTACCAGATACCAAAAGAGCATTTCAAAATACTCACGCAGCGGAAAAAGACCAACCATAAAGATACTCTAGCAGCGGAATACAAGAACCAATCAAAAAACTCAATGCACAAAACATGTCCTAGCCAGTATCCTCCGGGAAGCTCATCTCTTCACGACCACTACAAGCTCGATACTCCAAGAACCTAAAAAGAAATCCCACGACGGGGTCAGCCATAATATCCAATAATGATAACCGTCACATCACATTAATAATTACATATCAATGAGAATACAAAATAAGAATACGACCAATGTAATCTTATCATAGTAACTTTACTTACTCAAGTAATTCTCATCAGAATAACCATTATCACATTTCACATGTTGTACTCAATTAACCAATAAACTCGAACATAATATCTGTATTATTCCACAAACAATACTCAAGATTCTCAAACTATCATAACCAACTCACGATACGGAAAAGTACCAGTTCTGACCAATACGATCCATCAGATAGCATCATCAAATCCTAAAACGATAACCGATTGTCCATCACAAGACGAATACCAAAGGAAATACGGAACATACCTCGAGATATGAAGTGCCACGACAATCATATCAGTCTAATCCGAGATCAGATCAATGCAATACGGACACGGTCCTAACACAAGACCTACAAATACATATTCATATGACCACGTCAATATGCTCAAAACAATAACAACAGTGTATACTCAATGGAAATTCCATGATCCAGCGCCCTCAGCATAGATCCCAAGATGATCCTACTAGATCAACACGAGGTGGATAACCAACAATATACATACAAGAACACATATAAAACCAACGATGCGAATCCACATGATTCCATCAACACGACACTAGGTATTCCAATGATTCCAACACGACATTGGGTATTCCTTCACCTCCCGATTTGGATCACTAATTACGCGAGCTATGAGTGGCCTCATGATGGAGGCACTGCTCGAGACACTTACACAGCCCGGCTCCGTCTGGGAGATGCGCGCTCCGGGTTCGTCGGCTTTCTACTTTAAGAGTTCGCGCCTCTATCGGCTCGGGCGAGCCTGGTTGTATTTCATCTGCGCTCGTGTTGATCCCACCTCGCAGATCCGATCTGTTTTACTCTCTTGAGCCCGTACATTATATGCTATCACTTCCGGGCTGCGATTCGATGTGGCTCCTCTCCTGGTCTGATCTATTCTTCTATGCATTCAGGGAGGGGCCAAGACGGGGCTGAAGCATCTCTCACTCATCTGCGCTCTATGCCGGTAGTCGGGGATGACGTGGTTGGATGACGAGCCGATGTTAGCCCCCCATGGTCCGATCGATCATCGCATCATTTTGCACTTCGACCAGTGGGGAGGAGCACCGGCACACGCTCGAGGGTGAGGATTTATTCTTGAT
The DNA here is from genome assembly GCA_033398695.1 of Orobanche coerulescens. Taxonomy (NCBI): domain Eukaryota; kingdom Viridiplantae; phylum Streptophyta; class Magnoliopsida; order Lamiales; family Orobanchaceae; genus Orobanche; species Orobanche coerulescens. Next base: position 136,377,483 of record CM065814.1, on the reverse strand, counting down.
GAGGCACACGAGCAGTCCCCCGAGCCTCTTCTTCTGACTCATGGGCAGGCAGAGTCCAGCCCGTCGCCCGATAGAGAGCACTTGCAGGCGATGTTAGATGGCCTGCGGGATGAGGTGAGGAGAGAGAGAGCCATCTGGCTGCTTGGAGAGAGGAGATGTGGACGGAGAGAGAGAGCATTCTCGCAGCCGTCCGAGATGAGATGAGAGAGCAGGCCCGCCGGGCCAACCGATGTGAGGCGAGGCGCCTGGCAGCGAGAGATGCTTACCACCAGGAGCACCTTGCTGCATGGACGGCCCACATTATGCACCCGGACGGGCCATTCATTCCACCGGTTCGACCAGCCACGCCACCCTCCTCGCCGGACGACGCCGGCACCAGTTCGTGAGCAGACTGTAGGGGAGTACTTGACCTTCTTCCTTTATTGCATATTACATTTTGTCCATTGAGGTCAATATACGTCCTAAGTTTGGGGAGGGGGTTTACTTTTTGTTGCTGTACTTATTCGTTTGCACTTTTCATTATTTTATTTTTCATTATCTTTTGGTTACTAACCTTGCTTGTCGTGATATTATTTGCAGTCGTGAATTTTTGTGCTTCTTTTTTGTGCAAAACTGATGTTACGATACTGATTTCTCTCTGAAGAAACGGTTGAGTTTTAGTTGAGTTGTAGTCAGCGATATCTGTTTCTGTTAAGTCTTCATTTGGTCCGAATTTTTTTCGTTTTTGTAGAAATCTTAGCAGATAAGAAATGAGACATACGTGTTTTCAAATCGCCGTCTATACGTTAGGTTACACTTTTCGCGTAGCAAGTCGTCCAGTAACATAAGTCGTGTTGGCACTTGCTTTGAGTTTAGAGTCGGACAGTTTCTTCCAAAAGTCGAGATATTATTTGTTCTATGACGGGAAGTCTAGTAACCGGGGGTATTCACGTGACCCGTTGTTTACTCTCGCGTAAAACGACAACCCTGATTAGACTAGTGGTTTAGAGATTTTGCATGTGCCGATGATGGGAAACTTAGTAACCGGGGGTATTCGCGTGACCCGTTGTTTACTCTCGCGTAAAACAGCGACCTTGAATCGGACATGCGGGAATAGCTATTCGAGTTGTTTCTCCGCTGTGGAGGGGAACTTAGTAACTAGAAGCATCCATGTGCCCCATGAGTGTCTTTTACGTCAAACGGTTCCCCTATACATGAGAATGGAATTCCACCCTAGGATTATCCCGATGAAACATCCCGAGATCCGAACCTAGTGGTCAACTCGAATCATCTTATTGACCGTATATACGGGAATACTGTCCGAGGGTTATTTTTGATGATGAAACTCTTGAAATTTTTGCCACTAGACTGTGGGATTGGGCGACTTAGCTTGTTTATTTTAACCCTTCATATTGGCGGTCGATTAAATTCATGCTTGTTAATCTTTGAGCTCGATTTTCTTCATGAACGATTGATTAGGACTGAAATTGGTTACTTTGTGGAATCAGTGTCCTGGACATGACTCACTATTACGATACTTGTATTATTCTTTGGAATTTTCAGGATAGTATTGATTAGGTTGAGCACTATGAGTTGAACTATCATTCACGATATTCTTTTGTTGAAATTGATTATTTTTGCTTGAGGACAAGCAAAGGCTCAAGTTTGGGGGTATTTGTTAGGCGTATTTTTATACGCTTATTTATCATTATTTTGTATTCTTTTCATGATTAAATCTTCATAAATGAGCTTTTAATGCACTATTATTATATGTTTTGCAGGAAATTGGAGTCCGGAAGCCGAAATGATGAAAAATGGGCGAAAACAGCAAATTTTGGCCTAGGGCCGCGGCACAAGGCAAGCGGGCCGCGGCACACGCAGGTGACCAGCGAGCCCCGAGTAAACTATACCCTGAGCCGCGGCACAAGTATAGTGAGCCGTCGGTTTTGGTGTGTTTTTGTGCGGTTTTCGGCTCACTATACTTGTGCCGCGGCTCATGGTACAGTTTACTCGGGGCATGCTGGTCACCTACGTGTGCCGCGGCCCGCTTGCCTTGTGCCGCGGCCCCAGGCCAAAATTTGCCGTTTTCGCCCGTTTTTCATCGTTTCGGCTTCCGGACTCCAATTTCCTGCAAAACATATAATAATAGTGCATTAAAAGCTCATTTATGCAGATTTAATCATGAAAAGAATACAAAATAATAATAAATAAGTGTATAAAAATACGTCTAACAAATACCGCCAAACTTGAGCCTTTCTCAAGCAAAAATAATCAATTTCAAACGAAAGAATACCGTGAATGATAGTTCAACTCATAGTGCTCAACCTAATCAATACTATCCTGAAAATCCCAAAGAATAATACAAGTATCGTAATACTGAGTCACGTCGAGGACACTGATTCCACAAAGTAACCAATTTCAGTCCTAATCAATCGTGAATGAAGAAAATCAAGCTCAAAGATTAACAAGCGTGAATTTAATCGACCGCCAATATGAAGGGTTAAAATAAACAAGCTAAGTCGCCCAATCCCACAGTCTAGTGGCAAAAATTTCAAGAGTTTCATCATCAAAAATATCCCTCGAACAGTATTCCCTTATATACGGTCAATAAGATGATTCGAGTTAACCACTAGGTTCGGATCTCGGGATGTTTCATCGGGATAATCCTAGGGTGGAATTCCATTCTCATGTATTGGGGAACCGTTTGACGTAAAAGACACTCATGGGGCACATGGATGCTTCTAGTTACTAAGTTCCCTTCCACAGCGGAGAAACAACTCGAATAGCTATTTCTGCATGTCCGATTCAAGGTCACTGTTTTACGCGAGAGTAAACAACGGGTCACGCGAATACCCCCAGTTACTAGGCTCCCCATCGTCGGCACATGCGGTATTTCTAAATCATTAGTCTAATCAGGGTTGTCGTTTTACGCGAGAGTAGACAACGGGTCACGTGAATACCCCCGGTTATTAGACTTCCCATCATAGAACAAATAGTATCTCGACTTTTTGGGAAAAATTGTCCGATTCTAAACTCAATTTAAATGCCCACATGACTTATGTTACTGGACGACTAGCTAACCGAAAAATTTAACCAAATGTATAGACGGCGATTTGAAAACACGTATGTCTCCTTTCTTATCTGCTAAGATTTCTACAAAAACGAAAAAATTTCGGACCTAAATGAATACTCAACGGAAACAGATATCGCTGACTGCAAACTCGACCAAAAGTCAACCGTTTCTTCAAAAAGAAAATCAGTATCGTAACATCAGTTTAACATACGGAAGCACGAAAAATTCACGAAAAAATTCACGTGTTGTTTTGGCAAAAACCATCAACAGCATGCGAGGACAATAAAGCAATGATGAAGTCGCAATTTATAACCAAGAAAAATTAAGAAAATATCGCATGCTTCGATTTATTCCACTACACATAAAATCATCAATAATCAAATACATGTGAAAATAAAAGAGATAAGGAAAAGTGAATCTTATTCCAAATGTCTTCTTGAACATCAGCACATGTCTGAGTGGAATCGTCTGTCAATCCATACTTCAAATAATGCTCAACATCACGAGGGACCCCCAAACTTAGTCTCTAATCATGAAATAACAATAGACATTAAGTCAAGAAAGACTAGAATATGAAGAATAATAATTCGTTGGGGTTATATAAATATATTAGAGAAATAAGAGCCAACAAGAATACACGAATCTAAACGAAATAACAAAACAAATAAAAAAAAATATTATTAATGAAAAATCAAATAAAAACAACTAACTAGAAAGCAAGTAAAAATGATGGATTGCCTCCCATCAAGCGCTCTATTTTACGTCTTGAGCACGACGTGGCAAACAAAAATTTAACGTGGCTTCTTTCTAGGGAGATTGCCAAATACCCCGTTCTTGCAATCTATAAGCCTCTTATTCCACAAGGGAGGCTTTGGTTCATGCCCGGTTGCCAAAAATAATAAGTAAGAATAATTATACGGACAACCAAAAAATAATGGAAGAATATAATAATTGTAAGGCACGAAAAAATAAGCAGAGTTCGAATGGGTAAATAATAAAGGCTTATCATGAATAACCTCATTAGAACTCAAAGAATCAGCCTCAACAAAATCAAGAGTAATGGAATCAATCTCTCCCATTATGGATTTAGGAAAAATTATGCGTGGCACCATTAATAAAATTTTTGGCACATAAGTGTTCACCTTATTAGTCGAAGTTTGATGATAAATTAATGGAATTTCTTTGGCAACATCATCAATGGTAACTTCTTCTACAAGCTCATCACACTTTATGTAATTATCAGGTGTTGGGGGATCGACCCTAAAACTCAGCATGTCTTTCTTCTCAACCTCCCCCTCAACTTTACTACTAAATCGATGAGTTGGAAAATACCCATAGTGAATCTCAAGACCACGACTTGCACATTTTCGCTCAAGAGGGGTACTATAAGGATTTTCGAGAGCGTCTACACAATGTTCAAACATGGTCTTTTGTTTCGGGGAAGGGGGCAGACTGACCCTATTAGGCAAATTATTTAGATCATCGAAATTTATGAAATGCCAAGGGTCACGATAATTAAAGGAAAACATAATGAAAAAGAAAATAAAAATATAGAGACTAAAGAAAAAAAATTTCAAATTAAAATTAGAGTCGCTTGGTAATGATATTAGCGAAAAATCAGTCCCCAACGGCGCCAAAAACTTGTTGTGATATTTCGTTAACGCAAGTGCACGTTATCGTAGACAAGTAATAAAATGATGAGTGAGTTATCGTTACCACGAGGACTGGATAACTAATTACCGATTTTTATGTATTCTAATTTTATTTGGTCACCTGATTTGTTAGGCGTATTTTTATGCGCTTATTTATCATTATTTTATATCCATCTTGAGCCTAAATCTGCATAAATGAGCTTTTAATGCAATATTCTTATATGTTTTGCAGGAAATTGGAGTCCGGAAGCTCGAACGACGAAAAACGGGCAAAAACGATAGTTTTTGGCCTGGGGCCGCGACACAAGGGAAGCGGGCCGCGGCACACGCAGGTGACCAGCAAGCGCCGAACCCACTGTACCGTGAGCCGCGGCACAGCCTAAGTGAGCCGCGACCCAGGAGGAAAATATGCGCCCAGGCATCCGGCGCTGAGCAGTAGGGGCCGCGGCACAGATTAAGTGAGTCGCGGCCCACCGGGCAGTTTTGCTGAATATTCCGCGTTCCTGGGCCGTTTTTGGAGCCTGTTCTCGACCTTTGGAGGCTTAGGACTGCTATAAATAAGCATTGAAGGGCAGAAAAGAAGGGGGATCTAGAGAGAGAAGATCGATAGATAGAGCGAAGAACACAAGGAGGAGATTTGTGGGCGACAATAAGACCACGGATCCCTACGATTTTTCTTAATTTTTCCGCATCTTAGTTTCTAGATCTATTCGAGTAGGATTTTGATTGTAGCTGATTACATGACAGTTTGATTTATTTATTATTATTTCAATTCATTCGTTATTCTATTGAATTGGATTCTTCTTACTGTTCTTAATGCTTTTTAATTGTCTGGCCAACAGTTGAATTGTTTTGAATGTCTTTATGAATTCGGGAGATGAAATTTAGGCATAGTTTTTGTGAGACGAATCATAATTTTCGTGAGATAGGAATATACTCATGGGAATTGTGAAGCCTATTTATTGTGGGAATTCTTGAACTATTTTAGCTATTAATTATCTAATTCGAATAGGGATATATCGAGTTAATAATTCGTAGTATTTTCTATCGACCTTGGGAAAGGCTTTAGAATAATTTAGGAATTCCTGGCTTACAATCAATTGAATAAAAGTGAATTGAATTGAATAAAAATCACTCCTGATTGTTTGAGGTGAAAATCATAATCGTACACCCTTATTATTATTATTAGTTTTAGTATTATTATTATTAATTTTCTATTAGATTAGGAATAATTCCATACAATTGTTCTTCAAATAAAATTATGAGTCAACTGTATTTTGGTACTTAGTGAAATCAGTCCTCGAGGGAATGATATCTTACTTATCACTTTATTACTTGTTGACACCGTGCACTTGCGGCATAGTGTGAGGGATTTCCTCACAACACCAGCGCCCTCAGCATAGATCCCAAGATGATCCTACAAGATCAACACGAGGTGGATAACCAACAATATACATATAAGAACACATATAAAACCAACTATGCGAATCCACATGATTCCATCAACACGACACTGGGTATTCCAATGATCCAGCGCCCTCAGCATAGATCCCAAGATGATCCCGTCGGACCAACACGAGGTGGAAAAACCCGTCCAATGATCCAGCGCCCTCAGCATAGATCCCAAGATGATCCCGTCGGACCAACACGAGGTGGACATCTGATCCAGCGCCCTCAGCATAGATCCTCATAATCCCATCAGATTATTTACACAACATAAACAACATAATATGCATACACATATGCAAATCAACACGTTCATCAACATGAACAACATAACATGCACGACAACATGACAATTTACTAGGACGACTCCATGTTCAACAACATGAAAGAAAATGTACGAGACCAAAATAAATAACACTGAACCATAATCAATATGGAATACTTGCCCCGAGTCCTTCGGGAGAAATCTCGATATCAAACCATCACCGACGATTATCCGCAATGCTCAGCGATCCAAACGTATCATGGACTACAGATACTCATATCCTCGTCTTTATCATAATGTATCCTTGATACCCAAAATGCCCATAATCGAAATAAACCATATACCTTATGATTTAACTCCCATGATCGGAAAAACAACAGAAAATCCAAATCTCTAGAATTTGCAGTAATAATCATTGCTATATGCATTATAAACGAAATGAAACTGAAACCATTCATTAAATATTATAACTGAGCAAGTAATAACTTGCCTCGATACCGATACGACGACGATGAAGACGCTACCAATCTCATTGTCTTCATCTACGAGCTCCTCAGCCCTGACCAACGCAATTCACGGACGTACTCGAACACGACCGCAACATACGGTTCTAATCACCGATCAATAATCTCAACCTATCGAAGTAATCAAATAACACATATCCGATAACAATTAACAACCGACACGACCAACCAAATCATCTCAACGATTCAACGATATCTACAATACAAACTACAACTCGATGATCATAATCAATCAATACAACCGATCAATAAACCCCAACGGTTCCACAATATCTCGATTAGACACAAGTCCGGACAATCTAACTCAAACAATTACGAACTCAAAACCACAACATGATTCATAATCCGATTAATTCAACATACGATCGTCTTGCTATGTTAAATTCATCAAAAGTTCCTCAAGAACACTAAGGGATTCGAACTCATGTTCATAACCATTAAAACAACATAACTCGATATCCTTTAACATGAAGATAATCTTCCAATTCGTAATCCAAGTCATGAATCATCGTATTCTTCAATATACACTCTACATAACCTCAAGGATTGTAACAACTCCCTAATCATCATCATACGGATCAAATACGGATAATAATACCAAGAACACCAAGAACTCTATGATTTCATAATCATAATCAACATATTCAAGGTATAAACCATCATATCACCATATTCCTTCAACATATAATTCATATAACCTCAAGAATCGAAACAACAACATCTTAATCCTCTTCATACGAATCATTGATCAATAACAACATCAAAAATCCAAAATGAAAAGGAGGATTATCCAACATACCTCTTAGAAGATGAAAAACACTAGAAAACACTTCAAGAATCATCCATAGCTCCATATCCAAGCCTCAAGTCCAAGTCCTCAAGCTCAAAATCGACTTAGGAAGGCCAACATCTCTCTCTCTCTCAAAGTTTGGAGACGAAATACGAAAAGGAAAGCTGAAGTGAAATGAAAGACGAACTTCATTATATTAAACTGCATAACTCATTACGTACGTTATCCTTCATCATTAACGTACGTAATGCACTTTAGCGTACGCTATTCGTCCCACATAGCGTACGTAATCATCATCCCAAAACTAACTGAACTGTTTTGTTAACATGCTTACGTACGTAATGTTTCCTTCATAACGTACGTAACATGTACGTTGACTTGCTACAGTACCACCCACATTACATACGTAATACGCCATGTATAACGTACGTAATGGCCGAGGTTGACTCGCTGTCCACATCCTCCGCCGAAAGCTGCCGACACAGGGTCCCACCTGCCGATCATGACTCAATCGTCTGATTCCCATGTTACGTACGTAATGTCTCGGCCATAACGTACGTAAATCTTGTGATTTATCGTACGTAAGTCTTCAACATTAGCATACGCTAAGTATTCTATACTTAGCCAATTTCAATTGTTACCGCTTGTCTCGACATACCGAAAACACATATACACTTACTGAATACATATACTGAATCCAATAGTATTCTCATACGATATACCTCATATCAAAAGTGCGATGACCTGATACACGATATCCTCAATTGTAATTGTCTACCAAATACGACAATTATACAAGTACAGTTGCCTCAATCTTTCTATTATTTTATCCATACGGCACAGATTCCATCCTGTACAATATAGCTCGGATAAAATGACATTAAACAATCGCAGTAGAATTTCAGGATATTACAACACATACCAACAAGATGCATCTTCTTTTCTGGTATCTATCTCATAGAAACTCTAAAGTTAAGCGTGCTTGGCCTGGAGTAGTTATGGGATGGGTGACCCCTTGGGAAGTTTCTCAGGTGCGCGTGAGTGAGGACAAAGCGCGCTAGAAAAGAATCGTGTTGGTACAGTGAGGATAGTCTTCATCGTTCTTGGGGACCAACAGGTTCTTATTTTAGGACATTTATGGTTTCGGTTAACCGGAACCGTACCATTCGACAGCCCTATTTTTGTAAATTTTTATGATTATCTTTGATGAGATAATCTATGATCAAAATTTAACTTGAACAAAAAAAAAAGAAAAACGACATGTAATATGAAATAAAAAGAGTATTTAATTTAGTTGTAAGTCTTACAATAGTACGATTCAAAGATCTAGCCAATATTGTATATATTTTTTATTATATTTTTCAGACTTTACAAAAAGATTGAGATTGCAATAGCATTTTTCCAAGAAAAAAAAATAAAAAGATTATTTGATGATATTTTAATTCATCTAAAAATTACCATATTTTAATTACAATTTATAGATTTATTTAACTATACTTAAGATTCTACCCAGAATATTCTTTTTTATTGATGAAGCGGAATCTCCTCCTTTTTTTTGAATATTCACATTAGATACAAGAATAATAGTATTACATTTTTGGGAGAAAGCATTTCCAAAACATGATTATGAAAAAATCGGACACATATTCAAAATGGATATTGTTTTTTAAGATAATTGGGAGCACTTAAGTCAACTTACCATTAAAATTAATACAATGTTTAGTATGATGTAATTAACTAAATAAAATTATATACCGATTTATATTATAATTTAATCCATATTTAGTAAAGGCTATAAAATTTCGGGCCATTAGGGGTTTATATGCTTGGCCCCCATATAACCCTCTAATGTAAATCAGGACACCTGGAGATATGTTTCCCGATACTTAGAGAGGTGGTTACCCTCGTGCCGTAGAACTGATGCCATAAGGAAAAAGTACTGCCACGTCAGCAAAACCCTCCATGGCACCAGAAATGGTATGGCACCACATTCTGTGTCGTTACCCTTGACACCAGAAAATGTGGTGTCGTAGGACTTTTTTTTTCATTTACATAAAAAAAACATACACAATATTAACTAAAATAAACTTCATTGAATTAAAAAAAGACATTACATAGAAAAAAATACGAAAAAAGACATTAAAAAAAGAGCATTTTGATTGTTGTTGTTGAGAAAATTGAGTATATTGTTGTTGTTGTAGCATTTTCCATTGACTAAATAGCATTTGTTCCTCGGGATTCATATATGGGTTTGGGAAGTAAGGCATTTGAGGGTACGAGCCCGGATTGTTGGTCGGATTCGAAAACGAGCCCGAAATTTGGTTCGAAGGGTCGTTTAGCATACCGGTAATCCATTATTGGTTGGGATTCATTTTTTTTGGAAAAATGAGAGAAGTAGAGAATAATATGTTATAAAATATATTGGAAGTGTGTGTGAAGTATGAAATAATAAGGAGGTATTTATAGGATTTTCAAGGGGTAAAAATTGAGTTTTTGGGGCATTAAATGGAAAAAAAGAAAAAAAAGAAAAGGTAACAAAACTGTTGGGTAACGTTCGGATTTAAAAAAGAAAAAAAAAATCCACCGCATGGGCTGGTCGCTACGGTGCGAGGGCCGACGGCGCCACCCACGGTACCGTGCGCCATCGTGTTTTTTGGGCTGTTGGGTCGGCACGAGGCTATGGCGCCTGCGTACCCTTTGCTCTTAGCATTATGTGTTTGTACAAATCCTAATATCTACCAAATATATTTTGATATGTGTTTATATAATTAACAATATGTATTTGTACAAATCCTAATGTCTACCAAACATATTTTAATATGTGTGTATATAATTAGTAATATGGATTTATATATCTATTTTCTATGATTCCTGTCATGCTACTGAACGTCTCTTAAGTCTAATTTGGAGGAAATAACTACATGAAACGATGTGCAATTCTGATGTAAAATGTAGCAGGTTTTACAATATTTAGAAAATATGAGGAATTTTCTACACGCAGAAAAATTGAAGAATCTAGTACAATTTTAATCCCTTTTAAACGAGAACAGCCACAGGTGGCGGTATGCTATTTATATATAAAAAATATGGCTATGTTTAGATAATATAAGAATTTGATGTATATGTGAAAAAAAAAAAATTGGAGGTAGTTTGGTAGCCCAAAACTCTCCAAGAAAAGATGAGAAAGAAGGGTTCCCACCGTAGGAGTGTCTAAATGGTTCTCCGTTCTTGGTTAGAATCTGAATCAAATCGGAATCGAAATGGTTCCCGATTCTCGGTTAGAACCGGAATCGAACCAAAATCGAGCCGGTTCTGGTTAACCGGAATCGTATTTTCGGTTAACGGTCCGGTTTCGGTACCGTAGTTTTAAATATTTCGGTTTTCGGTTAGAACCGGAATCGAACGGTTTAGAACCGAAAACCAATTTTATAATAATATACTTTATTAAATAATATTTTTATATTTTATACTTATATATTTTATTATTTTAATTTTTGTAAATTAAAAATTTTAAACCCTAATTTTGAATCTACCTAACCTGAGTAACCTCACTGTCTCTCACACTCACCTGACGCAGGGCCTCTCTCCCTCACTCTTGTCGTCGCCGGACACCCTTCGTCGGCGCCAACCTTGCACGCGCGGCGCCGCCGCCCAGGCGAGACAAAGAGGTGGAGCGGGACGGAGAGAGCAGGGGAATAGGGTTTTGTGGAAGAGGATAGGAGGCGACGGGAGGGAGAGATGGGGACGACGAAGGGCAGCGCTCGCCGGCGCTGCATGCGTGGCGCCTAGGTGAGAGCCAGAGAGATAGAAGGCGAGAGAAAGCGAGACGAGATAGATAGGGATAATAAGAGGGAGAGAGAAGGGCGGCGACACCCGTGCTTGTGTGCACGGCGACGACAACGTCGCCGGGAGGAAGGCGCGGCTGCGCGAGGAGAAGGAAGAAGAAGAAGAAGAAGAAGAAGAAGGGTGGCGCGCCGCCGCTGTTTGCAAGAGAGAGAGACGTTGAGGTAGGTGTTGCTACCCAAAATATTATCCGGAGATCGATATTGCTGGAATGAATGGATAGCAAACAAAGTGCGAGAACACTTCCGTGGGAAAGTAAATAACACAAGATTTGCCGGGGTTGTTAGTCATGGGCTTGAATGCTCTCGCGAGATGTTATTAATACAAATATTCTGGGGTACAAGTATTAATGTTAGAGTACGATTACAATAAGTGTAAAGACCCTAGTTATCTTAACTATTGAGCGTGAAGATTGCCGGAAGAACCAGATATGATGCTCTGTGGGTTCTTGTAACAACGTTGATGAGCCGTGACGACCGTGAGAAATCAACAGTCTCTCACGGTGTGTTTTAGCTGTATGTTTGAGCTCCTGGACTTATGAGTCTCGTTGAATCTGTACTGCAAGGAGTTCTTGCCTCTGCCGACCGTCTTCTGGATGAGAGGTGCTGAGAGAGAAATCCTGAGGTAGATTCAAGAGAGGAACCCGAGAGCCTGGAAGTGTGTATGTATTTGAGCATTTTCTCTGAACTGAGAGGAGAACCTTTTTCCAGTTTCCAGAAGTTCTCTATTTATAGGACTGGGAGATGTCGAGCAATCGTCTCTGCTGTATCTGGTCTCCTTAAAGTCCGCAGGAGTTGTTGGCAGCCAGCTGTGCGGTCCAATGAGAAGTTTGCACGCGTCTGAGTCGCTGTCACGGGCGGTCCCACCTTGTACCTTTCGGCGGATCTGTCGGTAGGTGAGAAGGTGGTGACAGGTTGTGGTCAACGATCCATGTTCTGCGGCGGCTTTCGCGGATCTGCACATGGGCGCTGCTTTGAGATCCGGTTTTCGTGGACTTTGACGGACGAAGGTCTTGCTTGATGGTACAGGAAGGTCGTCCTAGGTCGGGCACCAGAGTCGATCGCTAGGTGCCGGAAGGCGATCGCCTTGGGAGTCGATCGCTAGATACTCGAAGGCGAACTGTTATCTCCGTTTAGGCAAGTTTGCCGTATCTTATTCGGTCGTGGACTCGGTCGCTCGGCACTTATTCCAATCTCCGCCGAGGCGTATAAATCGCCGCACAACAATTGCCCCCCAGCTCGCTCCGATGTTGGAAACGTGGGGTGAGGTGGTTCTACTGGTGATCGCTTTACTTTGACAAGTGACTCAGCATTTTATGGAATTGGCGATCGTCTTTGAGCGGATTGGTTTTGAACTTGGACGACCTGGTCGGTCGCTGGAATGAGCGGGAAACGATAGTGGTTGTGGAAAAGTCTCCGGGCACGTGTCGGGTTCCTATTGGGGGAGACCGACGGTTAGTTATGACCCCTCGTCTGGCGTGCCCTCGAAACGACGCGTCGCGGGTTTCAAGGGAGTCATTAATTGCTACGGTTGCACTCTGACCCCTGAGATTCTCCTTAATTGCATAGAAGTCCCTGTCATCTCCTATAAAAAGGCGCCGGGTTGCAGTGTTAAGACCCTTATGCACTTTTATCGGAGAAGAAGACTTTTGCTGAAGATTTTTTCTGGAGATCTGACTGCCGATCGTCGATCGATTCAATCCTTGATAAGAAAACACTCCTTTTCTCCTCTTCTTGTTTCGAGAATGTCTGGAACATCTTCTTCGCACGGAATGGGCACCACCTCCGCCGTTGGGGCTTCGACTGCCCGGGGAGGACCCTCTGCAGAATTCCATTTGGAGATGGCCGCCGAGGCTATCCGGGACGGTATTGACCCCGCGAAAGTCGAGGCACTGCTCAATGAAGCCGACGTTGCCAGGGAGGCGGCGGTTGAGCAAAGACGCTCGCAAATGGAGAGGGACTTGGCGGTGAAGGCCTACTGGGAGCAGCATAGTGCCTTTGGCCAGGCCTATCTGGCCTTCGCTGAAATCATGGAGAGGTTGGCCGATCCGTCTCCTAAATTCAATTACCGGGTGTACTCGATCGCTCATCCTTATCAACATGCTAAGCGATCGCTGTTTCGGGCTGGGCAGCGATCTCTATGGTCCCTTGGCCAGATAAGGAGCTCGGCGACCAGGAAGTACCTAGCCGTCTGGAGGACGAGGTTTCATGTCCCTTCAGATGTGGATCTTTTTGTGCCGGCCGAGAATGAACGAGTTGATCAGCCTCTGGAGGGCATGGTCGCCGTGAACGAAGCAATCATGGAGGCTGGGCTGCGGTTTCCTTTGTCGTTCTCCGTCTCCCATCTGCTGGCTGCTTGAACGTGGCGCCGCTCCAGTTGACGCCAAATGCCTGGCTCCAGATCATTTGTGCTCTCACCTTGTTCGGAGGTCACTGACTGTACCGCCTTCCTTCGTCGTTGGAGATGAACCACCTGTTCAAGTTAACGGCTCAGAAAGGGTCGGTCGGAGGCTATCACATTCAAGGCCGATCTGTTCGGGTGATCCTTGGAGTCCCGAACAAGGTGCGGGGCGACCCGGCGAAGTGGTTCTGGGTCGGCGGATCATGGAAGGGATTAGTGAGCAACAATTCCACCGACGAGCTGAATATTCCCACTAGCTTTCAGGAGAGGAATCCGGGTAAGGGTTCAGACTCTCCCGATCAGTTCGGATATGTTTTGAACTGATCTAATTTGGTTTTCTTTTTACAGGTTTCCATATTCCGATGATCGACGAGCTTCCTTTCGACTTTATGGTCGTTTGGGAGCGGATACGAAGTCTTCCGGACGACGACTTAGACGCTCGCCGGATCAATAAGGAGAGCCGTTGGTTGTCAGCTCGGCTATTTAGTTTTCCACGTCATCTCTCGGTCTCAGGTATGAGTTTCTGCGATCTCCAATTGCTTGGTGATCGTCCTGTTTGGATAGTGTGTCTGACCGTTGTTTGATTGTTCTTTATTGCAGAAGTCCGCTTTCCTCGTTTCTTGGAGCCTCCAGCGGAGATAGCCATGTCTAACCCTGGAGTTCTGAGCCACCTTCGCCAGAAGAAGTCATCTCGAGCTCCTCCTGTGGCGTTACCTCTTATTCCGGAGGTGAGGCCCGTCGTGGAGCCGATCATAGCTGAGGAGGAAACTCGGGAGGAGGGGCTCCGATTGAACCGCAAGCGGCAAAGGTCGGAGGAATCTACAGTTTCTGCCCCTGCCGGTGAGGTGCCGATCGCCGCGCCTCCGATCACCGCGGTACCCATGGTAGATGAGCCTACGCCCTCTGCGGATTTCTTATGAGAGATGGCGATCTCCGAGGCTGAGACCCCTCGCGGGAAACCATACTTTGGTCGTGACCCCGAGAGAGTCGAGAGGTAGACTTTGTTCGTTTGTTGAATTTCATCATTTGCGTGGGAGATGACCTAATTTTTTGCTGTTTGATGCAGGATCCGTAGTACTAATCCATCTTGACCGCCGATGGTGCTGGATTTCCTAGCGAGCCGATCTCCTCGCGCGGCCTGCGATGTCCCACTGTATGTCAACCGGGCTGTTTCTGCTTTGCCGAAGGCCTGGACGACGGATTTGGATGCGATCGCTCGCCAGCGATCCGGGAATACAATGCAAGCTGCTTTCGCTCTCTCCCTTCAGGCGGCGACGGTGGCTGCCCAGGCTGTGCATGAGTTCGAGCGGCGTCCTTCTACTACTCGTCTGCAGGCGGACCTCGAGGCCGCTCGGAAAGAGAACGCCGAGTTCGCCGATAGGATTGTGGCTATGGAGAAGGACTCCCTAGATGCAGCTAAGCGGGCGAGTCATGACCTTGAGCTGATGAGAGAGAATTATGAGCGAGCCCGGGCGACGGTCGACCGATATCGGGACCAGATGACAGATGCCAGATGGATGCACGCGGCCGCTGAGAAGGAGGCCGAGCAAACAGGTGATCAAGTCGCCGACCGACTAGCGAACCGGGCGCTGGCCGAGGGGAGAGACGGTCGCTAAGGAGGCCGAGCTTCAAGGTGCGCAACAGGCGATGGCGGAGCTGAAAGGGAAGCTAGAGGCGACCGAGACCGATCCCTTTCTTAACGTGGAGTTCGTCAGTGAGTTTGCCTATTATATGGTGTTCGCTGACTCGCTCTGAGCTGCTAAGAAGGGAGGGTTGGAGGTCGGCCCTCTTGCTGAAAACTTCAAGGCGTATGCGTTGGAGCATCCTCTCCATCCTGCTTTCTCCATGCCGATCTTGGATCTCTCGGAAATCGGCGTGGACTTGAGCTGGTATTCGACTCCGGCGAACCTTGTTCATCCTGACGCTCCGGAGGACGGGGAGGTCACTCTGGAAGATGGCGAAGGGTCGTGGGCCGATCCGGAGGTTGAAGGCGAAGGCCAGACAGGGGCCTGAGGCTCTTCGTTCTTATTGTTTTAGTTCTTTTGCCTTGTAATTTTGTAGCTTTCTATTGTAATACTTAGGCCTTCGGGCGACCGCGTATGTACTCCGATATTTCAAGTAATGAAATGAATGTTTGTTTCTTCGATTTATTACTTGAATGATTGCTTTTCCGAGTCTTTTGCATGACTTTGTACAAATGTGTGAGGAGAGATTGTTGCGTGTATAGCTTCAAGTGGATTGATAAACTCATATAGATAACTTTTACAACAAATTCGATCGCTGCACAAACATTTGAAAAATGCCGATCTTCGTATGTAATTGAATAGGAACGATCGTCGTATAAATAGCTCTGCACTCTTCCCCCTTGTTTTGGTTCACTTAGTGAAAGTAAGGGGACGAAAATAAATCGTTGAGTGAGCGGTCTTCAATTTTGTCGAATCCTCGAAAGGCCGTCCATCTCGGTCTTGAGGAGCCGTGCACGATCGCAGAGTTCGATGAACCGACCTCCACGACCGTGTCTTATGCGCGAGCAACATTCCGTCTGATGTCTAAGTTCTCGCGACTCAGTTAATTAGTAGGGTCCTCCGAAGGCTGCGCCTCGCCTCGTATTTAAACGAAGGGCGTGCGGTCTCGGTCTAGAGGATTCCTTGCGCGGGGCGTCGTCGGATTAATCAACTCCACGTTCGCGGCTTGTTAGCTCTTCTTCTACCTCGGGCCGCCATTAAGATGGTGACCCTCTATGGTATACGTTGAGACGGGGGGAGGGACGCGTCGCATTATCCGAGAAGGACCCACCACATTAAGTGATGGACCTTTGAGGGCGGGCGAACGTGTCCACAGATTAGTTTTGGAGGGCCCTCAGACTACGACGGCCTCGTATTCAAATGAAGGGCGGGCAATCGTGGCCCAAATGGACCTTGCATAGGCACAGAGAACGGTTCCATCGTCCTCCATGACCATGGCGACACTCTTCTACCTCGGACCATCAGGTCGGATGAAGATCCTCGACGGTATACGTTGTGTAAGGGGAGGAGATCGCCTGCCTAGGTTCTTCATTGTTGATGACGAACTTTAGAGGGCGAGCGAGTAATCCTATGATTTGTTTTGGAGATTCCTTTGGCTACGCCCGCCTCGTATTTAAACGAAGGGCGAGCGATCGGAGCCCAAAGGAACATTGCATGGACGGATCGTCGGTTTAATCGATTTTCGCGACCATGGCGGAACTCTTCTACCTCGAACCATCATGTCAGATGACGATCCTCGACGGTATACGTTGTACTAGGGGAGGCGATCGCTGCCTAGGTCCATCATGTTGATGACGAACTTTAGAGGGCGAGCGAGTCATCCTCTTTTTTGAAGCGTTTGCTGAGGCAGTAGCCTTTGATTTGATGAGGCGGGAAATTGGGAAGAGACTTCTGAAGTTCCCTTCTCTTGATTGAAGCATGTAGATACGGTCGCCGAGGTTGATCGAGGGGTCGGCTCATATGAGCTTTCTGGCCTGTTCGCGTTCGACTCGGGCGACCGTGTTGGGAGATTGGTGGGGCTCCGGCTAAGCCAATAAGCTGTCCAACTTGCCTTCTTCGAATAATCTCCAGAGTTGTCTGAGGAGGTCGCGGCATTGGTTGGTGTTGTGGCCGGGACTCTTGTGGTAGGCACAATATTGATTGTGGTCCAGATGACTGTGGTCCCTTATCGCCTTTGGCTTGTTTAGCGGTTCGCGCCCCTTGATGGCGTAGAAAATATGGGCCGGAGTTCGGTTGAACTTGTGGAGGAGATGGGTTTCCACATCCTCGAAGTCCTTGTGGTCGCCAGATGGCTTGGCGACCGTCTTTTTGGTTTTGGCGATCGCCTTCTTTCGGACAGGAGGTGGCGTTTTCTCGCCTAGGCGGAAGGTGAGTAGCCTTTGCCTGGCCAGAAAGTCGGCAGCCTTAGCGCGGAAGATCACGTAGGTTGGGGGGATGTCCTTCCTGAGATGTCTAAACATGGGTGAATGACCGTAGAATCCCCCAGGACCGAGTAGAGAGCAAGCTCGTCGCTGATGGGCTCACCGGTGAGGACTATTTCATCCACCCAGTCGATGTAATCCGCGTCGGATTCGTCTTCCCCCTGCCTGATTTTCATCATGCGGTGGGGGCCTTCTGGTCTGGCGACCTTGGCGGCGAAGTATGACGTGAAGTCACTCGCCAGTTTCTCAAAGGAGATGATCGATCGCGGTGGTAGTGAGATGTACCACCTATGGGCCAGCTCGCCCAATGATAACGGGAAGATTCGGCATTTGGTTGCATCTGATGCCCCACACCCGGTCATGTAAATCCGGTTAGGTGGGTTTCGGGGTCCGATCTCCCTTCGTAAAGAGGCGTTTTGGGAGGAGCGGTCCTTGGTTGCACGGGGGCAAGCTCAATGTGGACCGCGAGTGGCTCGGTCGGTCCGATGATCTTTCTACTGGTGCTTGCCCCAGTATCTAAGAGTGCTTTCATCTCGTCGAGCTGGCGTTGCATAGCGGCCATCGCCGTGGCCTGGCTGCTCGTGGCTAGGCATTCAGAGTGAGAGCCGAGACGAACAAGTACTGGCCCCCTGGCGTTCGGAGCGGGAGTCAGACGGCTGACCTGTATTCGGCTGGGAGTCTGGTAGGCCGAACTCCTGGTGACGGACTCGAATTCCGTCATCTCGTGGTTGGGGCCAGAATGCCCCGGTCGCCATGATGGGTCGTTTCCCAAGCGACTGAATATGGAACCGTCCGGTTTGGCGAGAGCCTTTCCTCTCGAATTGGGGCTTTCTGACGATCGCTCGCCCAGTAGCCCCTTAAACTTCCGTTTGCCCACGCGGCGGATGGCCGAGGGAGTTATTGCGGGTGCCGCACATGCTCTTCGTCGCTCCTTTAGGATGGCCATAGCCTCTTCGATCTGTTCCGCGGTTTGGAACTGGTCAAGAGAGAGGCTGGGGCCACCCCTCAGGTGCACGATCGAGAGTCTCGTGTCGTCGCGGCTTCCCTCTGTCGTCGGCTGGGGCTCGAATCGAGCCGGGATATGGTGTCCGGCGGTTCGGAGAGCGGTTCTCTTCGATGTAGTGGCGGACGTCATGGTTCTGAAGGCTTTCTTTGAAGAGCAGTAAGTGTCACTTCAAGTATATGCCCCGAGAACAGCGAGTGTTCTTCGGGACGGTAGGGAAAAAAATGAAGGTTTAGACCCCCCTTCTTCTAGCGCCAATTGTTGCTACCCAAAATATTATCCGGAGATAGATATTGCTGGAATGAATGGATAGCAAACAAAGTACGAGAACACTTCCGTGGGAAAGTAAATAACACAAGATTTTCCGGGGTTGTTAGTCCTGGGCTTGAATGCTCTCGCGAGATGTTATTAATACAAATATTCTGGGGTACAAGTATTAATGTTAGAGTACGATTACAATGAGTGTAAAGACCCTAGTTATCTTAGCTATTGAGCGTGAAGATTGCCGGAAGAACCAGATATGATGCTCTGTGAGTTCTTGTAACAACGTTGATGAGCTGTGACGACCGTGAGAAATCGACAGTCTCTCACGGTGTGTTTTAGCTGTATGTTTGAGCTCCTGGGCTTATGAGTCTCGTTGAATCTGTACTACAAGGAGTTCTTGCCTCTGCCGACCGTCTTCTGGATGAGAGGTGCTGAGAGAGAAATCCTGAGGTAGATTCAAGAGAGGAAGCCGAGAGCCTCGAAGTGTGTATGTATTTGAGCGTTTTCTCTGAACTGATAGGAGAACCTTTTTCCAGTTGCTGGAAGTTCTCTAGTTATAGGACTGGGAGATGCCAAGCGATCGCCTCTACTGTATTATAATAAGCGGGCGATCGTCTTTTAGCACATGGGCTGGTCTCCTTAAAGTCCGCAGGAGTTTTTGGCAGCTAGCTGTGCGGTCCAATGAGAAGTCTGCACGCGTCTGAGTCGCTGTCAAGGGCGGTCCCACCTTGTACCTTTCAGCGGATCTGTCGGTAGGTGAGAAGGTGGTGACAGGTTGTGGTCAACGATCCATGTTCTGCGGCGCCTTTCGCGGATCTGCAAATGGGCGCTGCTTTGAGATCCGGTTTTCGTGGACTTTGATGGATGAAGCACCAGAGTCGATCGCTAGGTGCCGGAAGGCGATCGCCTTGGGAGTCGATCGCTAGATACTCGAAGGCGGACTGTTATCTCCGTTTAGGCAAGTTTGCCGTAGCTTATTCGATCGTGGACTCGGTCACTCGGCACTTATTCCGATCGCCGCCGAGGCGTATAAATCGCCGCACAACAGTAGGGATTTGGGGTTAAATCCCTTTTGACAAAACATTTATACACTGTAATATCCACATATTATTATTAATATTATTATTAGTATTAATATTATTATTAGTTTTAATATATTATTAACAATATTATTAACAATATTATTAACATTATTATAAATGTTATTACTAAATTATTTATACATTTAATTTTAATTGAAGAACCCACTTATTAGGCCAACCCATTTATAATAATAGCACACATTTCAGCTTCTCATAATTTCTGTCTTTTTCTCTCACCATAATATTATTCTTAATTCTAATTAACTCCTAAGCATTACTAACTCAATTAAACACATTCAATATCGGCCTTTCCACTGTCTTCCCCTCAACACAATTATGAGTACCTCTTCAGATCCTTTTCAGTGCAATATAAATTAGGAATCAGATAAAATTTGGCATACAACTAACGTAACCTTCTGCAGATCAATTCTTCTCCAACTAGAGGTAAGAATTTTTCTTCTCATATATTTTCTTGTTCTTTTATTCATTATTTCACTCCGATTTTCCGATCATACTCAGAAGACCAAGAACAGATCCGCCTCAAACGAACTCAGTCCCAATTCAAAAAAAAAAAAAGGATAAACAGCAGCGGCGATTCACTGTCGCCGCCACGTCGCCGCATCGCCGCAAATCCGCGGCCAACAACCCATCTCCAGCCCAGAAAAAAAAAATCAGCCACCACCCGCCTTGTCGTCGCTCCACTCGCGACCACCATCCATCGCCCTTACCGCCACCACCGCCGCCAGAGGTGCAGGACCGAAATTTTTTGGTCCACCTCGAGTCCGATCGCGCAGCCCTTCGGTGGATGTGGTTGTGGTTGTGCGCATCTGTATGTGTGTAAATGTGTATGCGTGAGTTTTTGGGGGGAAAAAAAAGAAGAAGAAGAAGAAGAAAAGAGCTGAAGAAGGAGAGAGAGAGAGAGGGTCAGGAAGAGAGTTGAGAGGGGGCGGCTGGTGAAAATGAAATGGGAAAAAAAAAGAAACCTAGTATTGGATTTTATATCCAATCATTTTCATCTAAATTTCAATTCAACCTCTTAATTCTTTTATTCTTTAATTTTACCCCTATTTAATTTCTAATATCTCAAAATACATCTTTTTAAATCACATTCAAATATCTTAATTTAGTTTATATTATTATATTTTCGTACTTTAATAATAATATTAAATTATTTTATTTTAGATAACGACGAGAACTTTCGGGCCTAAGATTTCCGAGTCGAGCATTCATACTTAGTCAAGCGCTGTATTTGAGGTGGGGCTTTTATTTTCACTTATTTTCTACAAAATTACATGTCTCGTATGTATATTACATGTTATTTGGTATATATTATTTATGATGTGATTTATCATGTCATACAGACATAACAGAAAAATTGTACTTCCAGTACACAGAACATTTAGCCTTCGGGCTCAGTTAGCCTTCGGGCTCAGATCGCCTCCGGGCTCCGAGTACTCCGTGTAGAAATACACGTAAAAACAGAACAGAAATATTTATGTGTTCAATTTTCGTGATATATTCATATGTGACATGTATAGCCTCTCTAAGCTCAAGCTTATCCAAAATTTTTAAAATGTTTTCAGGTTAATGAAGCGTGCGTGGTACTGGTGGAGGATGGTATCATAATTATCGAACTCTTAATATTATTAATTATATTTTAATTTACGAAGAATATTTCAAATTGTAATTTGAATATTTTGCGAACATTAGAAATTGCCTTATTTTCTATAGATGATGAGTGTTGGTATAATCTTACGTAATTAGACGTAGTATAAATTCCGTACTTAATATTTTGATTGCATTTTAAATTGGAGTTCCCGTTAATTCCTTAAACTTATTTAATCACTAAAAGTTGACTTTGAATTTTTGTAAAAAAGAAAATATATAGTCCATCTTCTAAATGATATTTATGTAATATTATATATAGCTTCCGCATATTATTATTTTATTTAAAGTAAAATTTTAATTTAAGATAATTAAACTAAAAAAAATGGATGTTTTCAAGATTTAAATATTAAATAAAATTAGGATGTTACATTGTGGTATCAGAGAAGTTTATGATTCTGCATACTCTTTTATATGAAAATATTACTCAGTAATACCATTCCACGGTACTTCGCCAGCTTCAACAGGTACATATTTTAATTCAGAAATTCAGATATGCATATATCTTGAATTATTCTCATTTTTGTAAATTGTGGATATGCTTGATTACTCAATTAGTATTATTATTCGATATTATTTGTATATTGGTCAATGCATTTACACATTAGAGAATAATTCATGTGAGTAGATGGCTCGCACGAGATTAACAGCTAGGAAATCAACTTCATGTTCATTGGTGTTGAGAAGCACGAGAGTTCGGAATTTTCGAGAATACCAAAGGCCAGACCATCACGACGTAGGCGATCATATTAACACTATGGCGAGAAAGTTCGTACGTGTTAGGCGGGATGGAGTTTCCAACTACCTTGCCGTTGTAAAGCTTATGGAGACTCTTCCCCCTGCTTGGAGCCTCCGAGCTAGGACGCTACTCCTAAATTTGGTGGACTTTACCTCGACCTCAGATACACCAGTGATCGATTTTGTGGAGTTCTCGGCCGAGCTACATCGAATGTGGCTCCGAGAACGCTGTGGTCTGGATGATATTTCCGACAGTGATGAAGAGGAAGAAGAAGATCCAAGTGAAGATGCTAGTGTGGCTTCGGCATCTTCGGCATGAATTCAAACTAAGTTATAATTTATATTGGAGAATAAAATACGACTATTTAGTATTAATTGTCATATATTAGGCATCCCGGTATTTTTTTTAAAAATCTTATTTATGAGTACAACATTGTACTTTATTTTCCATTTAAAATAATTATACAAATAATAGTGGGGTTATATTTCACATGTATTTATTTTATTTTTTCTTTTCAGTCACGAATATGGCCTATGTTCACAAAAAATTTTGCAATAATATATAGACGTAGAATCTTACCAGTAATCACAATTTTGAACATTAGAAAAATGTTTCCAAGGAGGCCACGCACTGGGAGAGGAGGAAACGAAGGTGCTATGAATAGAGGGCATAGAGAACGAGAAAACAACACTGAGATACCTGCCGTAAATCAATACCAAGTGGTGGAACAATTCCGTCGCTTTGGACCCCCAGCATTCACTGGAAATGAAGAACCTACTTTCGTGGAAGAATGGATTCGATCGTTAGAACGAACTTTTAGGCTGATCCGATGCACAGATGCACAACGAGTAATCTGTGCTGAATATCAGCTTACGGAAGGATCCGACCGTTGGTATGAGAGCTACTGGAGGACTAGGCCAGAAGAGGAGCGTGCAGCCCTAACTTGGAACGAGTTCAAGGTTATAATCAGAGAACAGTATTACCCGAGGCATTATCGTGAACAAAAACAGCGGGAATTTTGGGATCTCAAGCAAGAAGGAATGTCTGTGACTGAATACGAACGAAAATTTACTGACATGAGCCAATTTGCGACACGTTTTGTATCCACTGACATGGAAAAATCTCGCAAGTTCCTGGATGGTCTCCGACCAGGAATAAGGCATATTCTCAAGAGCCACGGTGATCTATCTTATGCAGAAACTGTCAAGAGAGCTCAAGAGATTTCCTCGAGTCAGGATATGGACCGTAAACAGGTTGAGAGCTCTAGTAAGAGGAAGTGGCAAGGCCATAACCAAGGTAAGACTGGAAGTCAGAATGCCAGTCAAGGCCAGAGTAAGCAAGGCAGAATTGAAGGAAAAGCAAAGCCCAACGTCAAGACCGAGAAACCTTCATGTACAAATTGTGGAAAGAACCATGAAGGAGTATGCCTGGCGGGTCAGGGAAAATGCTATCTATGCAAGCAATCAGGACATACATCTTATGATTGCCCAGTCGGAAAAGAAGGTCAGACTTTCGGGGGTAGGGCACGAGTGTTTGCCATGAGTCTGAAAGATGCTGAAGAAAACCAGATACAATGACAGGTATGTTGACAGTATTTAATATACCTGCATTAGTACTTTTTGATACTGGCGCTACCCATTCATTCATGTCTAAAAAGTTTCATGCTGTAACTGTAAGTAAAGACATTAGAGTAAAAGAACCATTAGAGGTTACCGTACCATCCGGTAAAATAATATGTGCTGATTCTATGGTTAGAAATACACCTATAGATATGAATGAGAATAACTTGGATGCGGATCTATACGTGATTAATATGAAAGACTTCGACATAATCCTAGGGATGGACTGGTTGAAGAATTACCGAGCTATCATTAAATGTTATGAGAGAGAAATAACCCTAGTCTTGCCTGGGGATAAAGAGACTACATTTTTCGGAGCAAAGACTTGTACCTCACATAGGTTTATATCTGCCATGAAAGCAATTAAGTTGTTAAAAAGAGACAAATGTCAAGGATACCTGGTGAACATAGTTGGTACAGAAAGACAAGAATTGTCAGTCTCAAATGTATCAATTGTGAAGGAATTTCCAGACGTGTTTCCTGAGGATTTGCCAGGAATTCCACCTGATAGACAAGTAGAGTTCACAAATGACTTGATACCTGGAGCAGCACCGGTATCAAAGGCTCCCTATCGGATGACGCCAAAAGAATTACAGGAATTGAAGGTTCAACTGCAAGAGTTGCTGGACTTAAATTTCATTCGTCCAAGTGTTTCCCCATGGGGAGCACCAGTTCTTTTTGTCAAGAAGAAAGACGGTACATTAAGGATGTGTATCGATTATCATGAGTTAAATCGACTCACAATTAAAAATAAGTATCCGTTGCCAAGGATCGAGGATTTATTTGACCAACTTAGAGGAGCAGGAATTTTCTCTAAGATCGACCTGAGATCGGGATATCATCAATTGAAAATAAAGGAGGATGATATTTACTACGAATTTGTAGTAATGCCCTTTGGACTAAGTAATGCCCCAACCGTATTTATGGATTTGATGAATCGAGTATTTCACCAATACTTGGATAAATTCGTTATTGTATTCATTGATGATATTTTGGTGTATTCTAAAGATGAGAAACAACATGAGGAACATTTAAGAATAGTATAGGAGACTCTTCGCAATGAGAAATTATACGCGAAGTTTAAGAAATGTGAGTTTTGGATTGATCGAGTAGTATTTCTCGGTCATGTGGTGACCGCTCAGGGGATTGAAGTCGACCCAGTCAAGATCGAAGCAATAAACAGTTGGGAAGCACCTACGAATGCGAATGAAGTTCGAAGTTTCCTAGGTTTAGCCGGTTACTATCGGAGATTTATCGAGGGCTTCTCAAAGATAGCAGCACCTATGACGAAGTTGACTCGAAAAGGGGAGAAATTTTTATGGAATGATAAGTGTGAAGCGAGTTTCTAATAATTAAAGAAAAGGTTGACGACAGCACCTGTGTTAACGATTCCAGACCCTACCAAGGATTTTATAATATACAGTGATGCGTCGAAGCAAGGTCTTGGCTGTGTTCTGATGCAGCATGGAAAGGTGGTTGCATACGCCTCCAGACAGCTTAAACAACATGAGTTAAACTACCCTACTCATGATCTAGAATTAGCCATTGTAGTTCATGCGCTAAAGATTTGGAGGCATTACTTGTACGGAGGAAGGTGTGAAATTTTTATCGATCATAAAAGTTTGAAGTATTTGTTTACTCAAAATGAGCTAAACATGAGGCAAAGAATGTGGCTTGAGGTGGTGAAAGATTATGATTGCACGATCCAGTATCATCTAGGCAAGGCCAACGTAGTTGCAGATGCCTTAAGTCGCAAGATAAGAGGAGAATTGTGCAATATGCTCACTACTCAAGAGCAACTCATTCAAGATTTTTCGAAATTGAATATTGAAGTTGTTAGACCAAAGGGAACAACATCAATTTTATCAGCTCTAGTGGTTCAACCAACCTTACGGGAAAGAATTAAAAGAGCTCAATCCCAGGATGAGATATTAAGTATAATGAAAGAGTTGGCCATATCTGCAGACAATAAGGGTTTTGGAATAACAAGTGATGGTACCTTGATGTACGAAGGGAGAATTTGTGTACCCAGAGATGAGAGTATGATAAAGGAGATTTTAATCGAGGCTCACGGTACGCCATATACTGCCCACCCAGGCAGTACGAAAATGTACCAAGATCTCAAGAAAATGTTTTGGTGGAAAGGAATGAAGAATGATATAAGGAAATTTGTGGAGAGTTGTTTGACTTGTCTACAAGTCAAGGCCGGACATCAACGACCATCAGGATTACTCAAACCACTTGAAATTCCAGAATGGAAGTGGGAACATATAGCCATGGATTTCGTAGTTGGTCTACCCATAACTGTTAAAGGAAATACTGCAGTTTGGGTGATTATTGACAGAATGACAAAATCTGCTCATTTTCTGCCAGTCAAGATGACGTTTAAGATGAATCAGTTCGCACAAATGTATATCAAGGATATAGTGAGATTACATGGAATTCCAGTATCAATAGTATCAGATAAAGACCCTCGTTTCACTTCAAGATTTTGGAAAAGTTTGCATGAAGCTATGAGAACAAAGTTAAATTTCAGCACTGCTTACCATCCTCAAACAGATGGTCAAACGGAGCGAACGAATCAAATCCTTGAAGATATGCTGAGAGCATGCATACTGGATGCAAATGGTGATTGGGAATCACTGCTATCTTTGGTTGAATTTGCCTACAATAATAGTTATCAAGCCACAATTGGGATGGCACCATACGAAGCTCTATATGGAAGAAAATGTAGACCTCCATTGTATTGGGATGAAGTTGGAGAAAGAAAAGTATTGGGACCTGAGTTAGTTGAGGAAACAGTCAGAAAAATCAAGATGATCCGAGAGAGAATTAAAATTGCTCAGGACCGACAGAATTCATATGCTGATAAGCGTAGAAAGTAGTTACATTTTGATGTTGGAGATAAAGTATTTTTAAAGGTGGCTCCAATAAAAGGAATTTTTCGTTTTGGAAAGAGAGGAAAACTTCGACCAAGATTTGTCGGACCATTTGAAATTCTTGAACGAATTGGAGATTTAGCATATCGTCTCGCTTTACCACCCGAATTTGCTTCAGTACACAATGTATTTCATGTCTCTATGCTCAGAAAATATGCGCACGATCCAAGTCATGTAATCAGCTACGCGAATCTGAACGTTAACAGAGATTTAACGTATGAGGAGCTACCGAGTGCAATACTCGAGAAGAAAATTCACAAATTGAGAAACAAAGATATCACATTGATTAAAGTGCAGTGGAATCGTCATGGTAAAGACGAAGCTACTTGGGAGCGCGAGAAAGAATTTCGAGCTCGTTATCCTGATTTCTATAATCAAGGTATGATACTAATTTTCGAGGACGAAAATTTTTCAACGAGGGTAGAATGTAATATCCACATATTATTATTAATATTATTATTAGTATTAATATTATTATTAGTTTTAATATATTATTAACAATATTATTAACATTATTATAAATGTTATTACTAAATTATTTATACATTTAATTTTAATTGAAGAACCCACTTATTAGGCCAACCCATTTATAATAATAGCACACATTTCAGCTTCTCATAATTTCTATCCATTTCTCTCACCATAATATTATTCTTAATTCTAATTAACTCCTAAGCATTACTAACTCAATTAAACACATTCAATATCGGCCTTTCCACTGTCTTCCCCTCAACACAATTATGAGTACCTCTTCAGATCCTTTTCAGTGCAATATAAATTAGGAAACAGATAAAATTTGGCATACAACTAACGTAACCTTCTTCAGATCAATTCTTCTCCAACTAGAGGTAAGAATTTTTCTTCTCATATATTTTCTTGTTCTTTTATATTATTTCACTCCTATTTTCCGATCATACTCAGAACACCAAGAACAGATCCGCCTCAAACGAACTCAGTCCCACTTCAAAAAAAAAAGATAAACAGCAGTGGCGATTCACTGTCGCCGCCGCGTCGCCGCATCGCCGCAAATCCGCGGCCAACAACCCATCTCCAGCCCAGAAAAAAAAAATCAGCCACCACCCGCCTTGTCGTCGCTCCACTCGCGACCACCATCCATCGCCCTTACCGCCACCGCCGCCGCCAGAGGTGCAGGACCGAAATTTTTTGGTCCACCTCGAGTCCGATCGCGCAGCCCTTCGGTGGATGTGGTTGTGGTTGTGCACATTTGTATGTGTGTAAATGTGTATGCGTGAGTTTTTGGAAAAAAAAAAGAAGAAGAAAAAGAAGAAAATGGCTGAAGAAGGAGAGGGGGAGAGAGGGTCAGGAAGAGAGTTGAGAGGGGGCGGCTGGTGAAAATGAAATGGGAAAAAAAAAACTAGTATTGGATTTTATATCCAATCATTTTCATCTAAATTTCAATTCAACCTCTTAATTCTTTTATTCTTTAATTTTATCCCTATTTAATTTCTAATATCTCAAAATACATCTTTTTAAATCACATTCAAATATCTTAATTTAGTTTATATTATTATATTTTCGTACTTTAATAATAATATTAAATTATTTTATTGTAGATAACGACGAGAACTTTTGGGCCTAAGATTTCTGAGTCGAGCATTCATACTTAGTCAAGCGCTGTATTTGAGGTGGGTTTTTATTTTCACTTATTTTCTACAAAATTACATGTCTCGTATGTATATTACATGTTATTTGGCATATATTATTTATGATGTGATTTATCATGTCATACAGACAGAACAGAAAAATTGTACTTCCAGTACACAGAACATTTAGCCTTCGGGCTCAGTTAGCCTTCGGGCTCAGATCGCCTCTAGGCTCCGAGTACTCCGTGTAGAAATACACGTAAAAACAGAACAGAAATATTTATTTGTTCAATTTTCGTGATATATTCATATGTGACATGTATAGTCTCACTAAGCTCAAGCTTATCCCGAATTTTTAAAATGTTTTCAGGTTAATGAAGTGGGCGTGGTACTGGTGGAGGATGGTATCATAATTATCGAACTCTTAATATTATTAATTATATTTTAATTTACGAAGAATATTTCAAATTGTAATTTGAATATTTTGCGAACATTAGAAATTGCCTTATTTTCTATAGATGATGAGTGTTGGTATAATCTTACGTAATTAGACGTAGTATAAATTCCGTACTTAATATTTTGATTGCATTTTAAATTGGAGTTCCCGTTAATTCCTTAAACTTATTTAATCACTAAAAGTTGACTTTGAATTTTTGTAAAAAAGAAAATATATGGTCCATATTCTAAATGATATTTATGTAATATTATATATAGCTTCCGCATATTATTATTTTATTTAAAGTAAAATTTTAATTTAAGATAATTAAACTAAAAAAAATATGGATGTTTTCAAGATTTAAATATTAAATAAAATTAGGATGTTACATACACAAAACTTATATGTATATTATTTTCGGTAAAAAATGATTTTTTATGGGTTAACGGAATCGGAACCGAAAATAATCGGTCCGGTTCTGGTTAACCAAAATTTTATATGGTCCGTTTTTCGGTTCTTAATTTTGGGCGTTTATGGTGTTAGGAATACTTGTTAGATTGTGATGATGTCATTAATATAATTCAAATGTTTATTACTTGGCAAAAATGTAAGGAAGAACCAAATGAGTATCTTCCATAGGCCAAATTATGTTAAGTATAAAACTTGGCAAAATGTAAAGAAGAACCAAATGAGTATCTTCTATAGGCCAAAATAAGTTAGGCTAAAAATCGGCTAAAGATCAGCTGAGTTCATCAGAGAGGTACAGCCGAGAAAAGTCAGAGAAGTTCTGGTCAACAAAAATTATCAGAGATGTTTGACCAGACTGCAGTCAAGTAACCTTAGACAAGTCATCTGATCAGGCGAGTCCTAAACAGTGAACATCAGAGAGGTCCATACTGCAGAGAATTTAACTTCACATCAGCCTACTCGAGATCAGCCAAGTACTCCAAGTCCACGTCAGCATGCATTGAAAAGTCAAATATTATGGAAAGTCACATGCAACGTGAAGAGACAAATTGGAGAGATTCCCGCAAAGGATATGAATTAAATAATTCGTCCAAACCCCCCTTGAAGACTTTAATCGTATTATATTCAAAAGATTCGGCGCCTCTCATGCAAAGTCTTCACAATGGTCGAAAGATGGATTAAATTATGGGAATCCAGCCTTGCAATGTTCAGAAAGAAAACAATGAAGTCTAACTCTCCAACGGACGAATTTGTTGAAAAGATTTGCAACGGCTATGAAGGAAAAGCTCAGAGATCATGACCTAAATATATCCGAAGATTTGAAGCTGAGCAAAAATACAACAATTACAAATGGTGTGAACATATTCTCAAGCGATCAAAACATTCAAGCAATCTAAAGCAGAATACAGCATCGTGAAAAGAGCGGATCTCAAAAGTTCATACTTGAAGAAGCTCTTAGTTGGAGAAGACAAAAACTCGTGTCTTAAATCTTGAGTTCAGGGTACTTTACTGGTTGAAGTTAGAGACTGTAGAGGCATCCAAGGATCGCGGATCAAGAGGTGCAAGGCAGTCAAGTGTGTTACAACGGCACGGATTTCCACTGGTTGGAAGCTGTTGTAGTTTGGTTGAATCACTGTAATATTTATCACTCGTTGAAAATTATAGTGAATTCATCTCCAACTGGTTTGGAGAAAAGTGGATTAGTAGAGGATTACCCCACCTCTGAGACCACTATAATTGCCTGCGTATTTTACTGTTTTATTGCATCATACTTTAACTGTTGCATTCATTGTTAAGTGTTTCATTAGCTATTTTGTATTCGTCATCAGCTGATTTCCGCACGTATTGAGAACAAATGACTCTAAGTCATTTGTATATCTATCAGCTGAAGAAACTAACTCTTTGAGAGGAAGAGTTTACGAGTTTCAATAAGTCTATTCACCCCCCCCTCTAGACTTATTCCTGGACGACTTATGACCTACAAGTGGTATCAGAGACGTTGGTTCATTTATTACGAACCAGATCTATATCAGAGATATATCTTTACTCTCATTTTAAAATGGAACACATGCATTCTAGACTACCTATGTTTTCAGTTGACGAGTATGATCTTTGGAAGATAAGGATGCATACACACTTATCTTCAATCATGATGACATGTGGTGCATCATAGAGGACGGTCCATACACCTTCGAAAAGGACAACACTCCAGAGGAGATCGCAGCAGGGAAGCCAGAGAAGATCCCAAAGAAGAGGACAGAGCTGACTCCCGAAGAAAGAAAGCTGGCCAACCTTGACAACTGGGCCAGAGACGTGCTGTATCAAACTCTTGACAAATCCACCATGGTCAAGATCAAGAATTGCAAAAATGCAAAAGAAATCTGGGACACATTAGCCTTAATGTGTGAAGGAACGGAGCTAATCAAAGAGAATAAGTTGTCAATAGCAATTCAAAAATTTGACAACTTCAAAATGAAGAATGGCGAATCTATAGACCAAGTGGACACAAGGTTCACTGAGATTATTAATGAGATCAACTCCCTCGGCAAATCTTATGGCAATAGGGAGATGGCGCTTAAGGTTCTAAGATCTCTCAATCCTGAATAGAGCATGAAGGTAGTGGCCATGAGACAATCCAAGGATCTTAATAAGATAAAGATCCAAGAGCTGTTCTCCGATCTAAAGGCTTATGAGTTCGAGCTCCCAAGTTCATCCTCAACCGAGCCTGCAGAGAAGGGAATAGCCTTTGCAGCCGAGTCCCCCGCCAAGAGCTTATCTGATGTAAAGCCTCCAAATCCATTAGATTTTGAGGAAGAAATGGCGTTCATAATGCAGAGGTTCAGCAACTTCCGGAAAAACTACTCCAAATACAAAAAGAATTATAAGGAGAATCCTAAGGAACCGAAAGCCTAAGTCGGAAGGTGGAGTGCTACAACTGTCATAAGACAGGACATATTCAGATCGATTGTCCTGATCTTAAGAAGGACGAGAGCAAGAAGGAGGTGGGCAGAAAAGAAGATAGAAGGAAGGCCCTCATCGGAGAAGATCAAGAGCGTGTAGAATCAAGCAGCGGATTCTTCTCAGATGATGATGAAGAGTATGATTTTCTGATGGCCAACCTAGCTGATGAAGAGGTAATATCAAAGCCCTCTGGTTCAAATAATAGTTCAGCCATGTCACAAGATATGGATCTGCACGAATCTGTAAATCATCTATTTAAAGATTTTGAAACACTAAAATCTGCACACCTATCTGTATCAGCAGAGAAGACTCAGCTGCAAGATGAGAATAGGCAGCTGAAAAATGATTTTGAAAAACTCAGCCTAGAACTGAATACAGTTGAGATAACTGCGGCTAACTTGCAAAACCAGGCTGATGACACTACAGCTGAGATAAATCGACTAACTGTTTTACTTAAAAAAAATCAGCTGCACTTGCTCATGTCAAAGCCGAATTTACTAAGCTGACTCAGGTAAATAAGACTCAGGCGCAGGAAATAACCTCCCTGAAGGCGTCTTCAACTCTGGACGAACTGTGTACTAATAAAAGGCCACTATATTCCAGATCAGGCCTTGGATATGATCCTCACACTTCCTCTAGTTCCAAAACCACTTTCGTCAAGGGAGAAACAATTGTCTCGACTGCTGAGCCTACATACAAACCGATATTTAAAAATAGGCAACAGCCAAGTCACAAGTCTAGGCTGTAGCCAGGGTTCACAAGGCAGCCACCTAGACAAGCGACTAGGCAATGGCCCAGTGTAAGCAATTCTGCATAACATGCCCACTATTATCAACAACTCCCTAAAAATAGATTTCAAAATGGGAGGGGCAGATGGAAACCTCAAGGTTATCCTAATTTCCAAAATAAACAAGTGTGGAGACCTTAAAGATTTAATAAATGGTCTCAGCCAAGATTTAGAAATGGCCCATACTACCAGTATTTTGAGGAATATCCGGTATACATTCCCAACAGAAGATACAGAGCTAGACCTTACACACCTTACAAGGGTAATAATAATAACAATTTTTACAATCCCAGGAGAAATCAATTCTCCAGGAAACCAGCTAACCCTAGAGGACCCACAAAGATTTGGGTACCTAAATCTCTACTTGTCTGATTGCAGAAAAGGTGGAAGGACTACAACCACATCTCCACAAATTCAAACTTTGGAGGTGAAGAATGGTTTGTAGATTCTGGATGCTCGAGGCACATGACCGAGAACAAGAAGATGCTGTCTAAATACACCAAAGAAAGAGGTCCTGATGTAACCTTTGGAGATAGCTCTAGAGGACAAACAAAGGGCTTTGGAGAGCTGCACCGAGGAAATATTGTGATATCCAAAGTTCACTATGTCAAAGGGCTCAAGTATAATCTCCTGAGCATAAGCCAGTTTTGCGATGAGAAGAATCTAGTAGTCTTCACCATTTGGAAATGTATGGTGATAGATATCCTATCTGGAGAGGTGAAGCTACAAGGATTCAGAAGGAGAGATGTCTACATGATAGATTGGAACACAGTAACACCTAACTCCTGTTTTCTATCTAAGATAGTAGCTGAGAACGGATGGCTATGGCACAAAAGACTGTCACCTGAACTTCAAAGCCATCAACAAAATTAGTTCTCAGAAACTGGTCAGAGGACTCCCAGAGGAAGCATTCAAGAAGGAAGCTCTTTGTGATGCATGTCAGAAAGGGAAGCAGACCAGAGCATCATTCAAGCCAGTCCAGCCTACAACCCTCACAACAAGGATCTTAGATCTACTCCATATGGATCTATTTGGTCCTATCAAGCCAAGGACTCTAAGCGGCCGAAAGCATGCACTTGTTGTAGTAGATGATTATTCAAGGTACACTTGGATTATCTTCCTGTATAAGAAGAGTGAAACCTTGACCAAGCTACCTGAGCTGCTGAGAAGGATCCAGAATGAGAAATCCCTCTCAATCATCAAGATCAGATCAGATAGGGGAGGAGAGTTTCTCAACAAGGCGATCAATGATTACAGCGATCAGAATGGGATCCAGCATGAGCCCTCTGCAGCCAGGACCCCCCAACAGAATGGTGTTGCTGAAAGAAGAAACAGAACCCTGAAGGAAGCAGCCAGGTCCATGATTGCAGAAGCGGACCTGCCCAAGAGGTTCTGGGCTGAAGCTGTCAACACAGCTTGTCATAATTATCGGTTCCTTATATAGTAATAATTAGTTCACAACCTATATAACATTAGACCGTTATGTGAGAGGTTGTAATACATGTTTGAGATTGGTTGGTTTTGACCATTAGCATATACGTTGAACAGGATCAAGGTGAGATAAATTCTTCTGTACTGACTATAAGAAGAACGTACATCTCGGACAATTATTATTTCTTAATTCTAGTGATTAATATTTAATCATATATATTTAATATTTATTACTTTGATTTATCATGGGTCAGAGCCACAATGATTGAATCAATATGCTCGATATTTTGGGCAATATTATTATTTATATAATAATTAATATTATAGCTAGAAATCGTGTCCCGACCAGTCGGGTTGATCATGTCCCTTGAGGCACTAGAAAGGGATTATTATATTAAACCCTGAAGGTGGAATTACTTTTCCGATATAATAATAAAAGTCAAGTGGTATACTCATGTATAATACATTGGTTAATTAATTAATTAAAAGTTGTCAGTAGCTTAAATTAATTAATGGGCATGGAATATCTTAAACACGGGAAATAATTAATTCAAAAGGTAATTTGGGATTTTGGTAGGAAGTGCAGTATCAACCTTTTAGTGGACTAAGTTGATATTAATAGAGTCGTCATATTAGGAATAGTCCTAATATTGGAAAGATGATCTCTATTAAGAGTCCTTACCTTATCCTCCTCCCAAAACACCTATAAAAGGAGCTAATGAGGTGGCCGATTTTCATAAGTCTTTGAACAAAAATTTCGATTTTGTGTGTGTTTTAATTGTGGATATTGACTTGTGTCTTTGATTCCATAATTTGGTAAACACAAAATTTTTCTAAAATATCATCAAGAAAAATAGAGAAAAAAAAACCCGAGGTATCCTTGAGAAAGAAAAGTGCTTCGGCCGATTCCCATAAGCTGTCCAAGTTTTATCCGGTAGATTATTGCCCACACGATATCTGGATCTTAGGCGGGATATACTCTAGAAGATTTTGAAGTAGAAATACAAGAAGATCAAGGAGGAGTACTAAGGGGAGTTCAATCGACCCAGAAAGAATTTTTCCACCACTTCGCTTCAAAGGTATGAATTACCAATTTATACTGCGTAAATACATATATTTAAATTATTAATTAATCTGTTTAATTATCCGCTATTTACGTTGGTTAGTTTATGAAACCATATATATTCAAACCAAGAATATCGCTTCCGCTGTATTTTATATTCCAACACTGAGCCTATCTATAAACCCGTATTTCAAATAGGCAGCAGTCAAGTCAAAGGTTTAGCCAGCAGCCAAGGTATACAAGGCAGCCACCTAGACCAGAGACTAGGCAATGGCCAAGGCATAAGCAGCAGCCAAGACACTATGCCAATTATTATCAGAGACTCCCTAAAAATAGATTTCAAAATGGGAGAGGCAAATGGAAACCTCAAGGTTATCCAAGTTTTCAAAATGAATAGGTGTGGAGACCCCAACGATTTAATAAATGGTCTCAGCCAAGATTTATAAATGGCCCACACCATAGATTCTATGAGGCATATCCAGTATACAATCCTAATCAGGGATATAGGCCTAGATCACACACACCTTTTAGGGGCAATCAACATAACTTTCATAATCCAAGGAGAAATCAATTCTCCAGGAAACCTACTAACCCCCGAGGACCCACAAAGATTTGGGTACCTAAATCTCTGCTTGTTTGATTGCAGAAAAGGTGGAAGGACTACTACCACATCTCATCAAACTCAAACATGGGAGGAGAAGAATGGTTTGTAGATTCTGGATGCTCAAGGCACATGACTGGGAATAAGAAAGTGCTATCAAATTATATCAAAGAAAGAGGCCCAGATGTAACCTTTGGAGATAGCTCTAGAGGTCAGACAAAAGAATTTGGGGAGCTGCACAGAGGAAATATAACAATATCCAAAGTCCATTATATCAAAGGGCTCAAATACAACCTTTTGAGCATAAGTCAGTTTTGTGATGAGAAGAACCTAGTAGTCTTCACCATTTGGAAATGCATGGTGATAGATATCCTATCAGGAGAAGTGAAGCTACAAGGATTCAGAAGGAGAGATGTCTACATGATAGATTGGAATACAAGCACTCCCAACACCTGTTTTATATCCAAGACAATTGTTGTAAATGGATGGCTGTGGCACAAAAGACTATGTCACCTGAACTTCAAAGCCATCAACAAGATTAGCTCTCAAAATCTGGTCAGAGGACTTCCTGAAAAAGTTTTCAAGAAGGAAGCTCTCTGTGATGCATGTCAGAAAGGGAAGCAGACCAGAGCATCATTCAAACTAGTTCAACCTACCACTCTCACCACAATAGTTCTAGATCTACTTCATATAGATCTCTTTGGCCCCATCAAGCCAAGGACATTGAGTGGAAGAAAACATGCTCTAGTAGTAGTAGATGACTATTCAAGATATACATGGATTGTTTTTATATATAAAAAGAGTGATACACTGACAAAGTTACCTAAGCTGCTAAGGAAGATCCAGAATGAGAAATCCCTCGCAATCATCAAGATCAGATTAGATATAGGAGGAGAATTTCTCAACAAGGCAATCACTAAGTACAGTGATCAGAATGGGATCCAGCAAGAAGTCTCTGCAGCCAGAACTCCTCAGCAGAATGGTGTTGCTGAAAGAAGGAACAGAACCTTGAAAGAAGCTTCCAGGTCGATGATTGCTGAAGCTGACCTGCCCAAGAGGTTCTGGGCTGAAGCTGTCAACACAGCATCCCACACTCAGAACAGGAGTATGATAGTAGGGAGACATGGCAAAACTCCCTATAAGGTTTGGAATGGCAGAACACCAACTGTTGTATATTTTCATATTTTTGGTTGTAAGTGTTTCATCCACAACAATGGTAAAACCCAACTGAATGCCTTTGATGCTAAAACTGATGATGGTCTCTTTATGGGATACTCACAAAGAAGAAAGGCATATAGAGTATTTAACAAAAGAACCCTAGTTGTGGAAGAAACACCCCATGTTGTATTTGACGAATCTACTGTTGAGTACAAAAAGAAAGTTGAGCTAATTGAGAATAAGCTCAAATCAGCAACCCTCGAAGAAGTTATTGTACATGACACTGGAATGGTAGACTCACCTGCAGACCAGCCTGATGACCCAACTGTAGCTGCTGAAGACCCAACTGCAGATTATATAGGAACACCAAACCTACCTGATCCAGTTTCTGCTGATAAAGACCCAGCTGTAGCTGATAAAGACTCATCTGAAGATCAGACCCAACCTGCAGATGACAAAACGGTAGCTGATCCAGCTACAGACCAAGGAGACCAGACCCCAGCTGATGCAGAAATCCACCAGAGCAATTCAACAGGGGGAACAGACCCAGAAAAAGACGATATCCCCAAGTGGCTCAAAGACCATCCAATCCAGCAAATCATCGGGAAGCTGACTGATGGAGTTAAGACAAGACAGTCAACTCTACCCGCAGGAATGGCAATGTTCTCTTGCTTCATGTCTCAGATAGAACCCAAGACCACAGAACAAGCCTTGGAAGATTATTCTTGGATAAATGCCATGCAAGAAGAACTGGAGCAGATGGAAAGGAACAAAGTTTGGGAACTAACAGACAGACCAGATCACAAGAAGGTTATTGGCACCAAATGGGTGTACAAAAACAAGAGTGACGAAGATGGAATTGTTGTTAGGAATAAAGCCAGACTTGTTGCTAAAGGATATGCACAGTGTGAAGGAATAGATTTTGATGAAACCTATGCACCTGTTGCAAGATTAGAGGCCATCAGACTATTCCTCGCATATGCTGCATTCAAGGATTTTGAAGTCTATCAGATGGATGTAAAAAGTGCATTTTTAAATGGCATCCTAGAAGAATAAGTCTATGTAGAGCAACCCCCAGGTTTTGTCAAAGGAGACAAAGTCTACAAGCTGTTGAAGGCTCTCTATGGACTTAAGCAAGCACCAAGAGCATGGTATGAAACACTGTCTGTGTTTCTTGAGAAGAATGGTTTTTGCAAAGGAAGGGCGGACAAGACCCTATTCAGAGTGGAGCACGAAGGCCACATATTGATTGTCCAGATATATGTGGATGACATCATATTTGGCTCAACCAACCCAGAGCTGTGTGAGAAATTCTAAAACCTCATGCAAGGAGAATTTGAGATGAGTATGATGGGAAAGCTTAACTTCTTTCTCGGATTACAAGTTAAGCAGATGGAAAATGGAATTTTCATCAACCAAGCTAAGTATACCAGAGATCTAATCAAGAGATTTGGAATGGAATCAGCCAAACCAGCAAGAATTCCTATGAGCACAAGTACTCACCTAGATGTAGATGAGGGAGGCATATCAGTGGATTCAACCCACTAAAGAGGACTCATTGGATCATTGTTATACCTCACTACAAGCAGGCCAGACATATCCTATGCCGTAGGAGTTTGTGCGCGATTTCAATCTAAGCCTAAGCAGTCGCACCAAGATGCAGCCAAGAGAATAATTAAATACCTTAAGTCTATAGTCAATGTTGGACTATGGTATCCTAAGGACGATCATTTTGAGCTGTTAGGATATTCAGATGCAGATTTCGCAGGATGCAAAATTAATAGGAAAAGCACTAGTGGAACGTGCCAATTCCTAGGAACCAGACTGATATCCTAGTTTAGCAAGAAGCGGGTTTCTAACTCTATCTCCACCACAGAGTCAGAATACCTAGCTGCAGGTAGTTGCTGTGCCCAGATCTTGTGGATCAGACAGCAGCTGAGGGATTATAATATCATTGCCAATGAAGTCCCTATCTGGTGTGACAACAATAGTGCTATTGCAATAACCAACAATCCGGTTTTGCATTCGAGGACCAAGCACATTGATGTTAAGCACCACTTCATTAGAGATCACATGCTTAACAAGAGAGTTAGAGTTGAAAAAGTCAGCACAGACTACCAAATAGCTGACATCTTTACCAAACCTTTGCCCGAAGAAAGATTCTTGGAGCTGAGCAGAGAACTTGGTCTACTAGATTGGGAATCTAGTACAGAAGAAAAAGCAAGCTGAAGCATTTCAGAGGAAGGACGGACCGAGCTGATTAAAGGAATCAGATCCTAGCTGATGCTGACAAAAAGGACGAAGGACAGACAAAGGAACCTAGCTGATGAAAATCTCAGGCGAGAAGTCCAAGGAGTCAACTCACCTGATGCAGAGCAGTCAACAGTCAACAGTCAACCAGCTAAGTCTTCTAAACTTGATCGACTTCTGAATATTTTATTATTATCTTCTATTAATATAATAATATTATATTAATTTTTTGGTTTACAAGTGGTTTACAAGTGGCATAAAAATACACGTGGCAATCATAGGCTAAATCGACCTCCACGGTGACTAATTAAAATCCAACCGTCCAATTTTAAAATCAAAACCTGGACCACCGATTAGAATTTGAAATTTAAAAAGAATCTCAAAAGGCTAACCACCGATTCAAAATAAATTATAATTTAATTCCAACGTCGTTTCATCTTCCTTATAAGGATGGAAAACCCTTCACTTTACATTTACGCTTACCAGTCTTTCAAACCCTAAATTTACAGAGCAAAAATCCTTTGAACTCCAAATACACTAAGAAAATCTCTTATTTGCAGAAATGGAATCTTATTTTGAAGGCGTTAACATGAAGGCGGTCAAAGACCAGATCATCTTTTCTTTGGTCGTTGATTTCGAAGGTCTTTTGGAAGCAAATCTGGATAACAATGATGTACTCTTTCTTATCCACTCGATGAAGAAGAATGGGATCTACCCATTTCTGGATATCAGTCCCAAGCATCTATACAAGGAGGACGTCATCGCTTTCTACCGCGAAGCCCATGTAATTCAAGAAGGAATCAGGAGCACGGTCACCGAAATTCTAGTCGACATCTCGCTGGAGTCGATTCGTAAAGTTTTTGGTATGAAACACCGTGGCATAGCCGTCGAAGCTCTCAAGCAGACAGCAGCAGACACTTGGCTAAAAATTAAGGCGATTGACCAGCCGACGAAACTAAAACTCACTGCCAAAAGGAGCGAGATTAAAAAGGAGTATCGGTATATGTTGGATATTACCAACAAAATTATTATGTGTATGGCCGGCAGTTACGACCAACTGTCGTCGGCGAAATTCACAGTGCTGGGAGCACTGATTCAGGACGACCCGATTGATTGGGCTGACTACATCTTCAGACAACTTGTTCGCGAGGTCAACAAAGCCGAATGGCTTGCTGATGAGAAGAAATTCAGATCCAAGCTGGCGTTTGGAACGCAGCTGAGTTGGATCCTTGAAAAGATGGGTGTGGCGAAGGGAAGTACTGACCCCTTTCATCTCAACAAGAGACTTGGTCATCTGGACCAAGAGACTTTAAGGAAGTTGGGAGGCAACAGAAGAGCAGCTCGGATGCTCAAAGAATTGTCTGATAAGTCCTACAGACCCTCACCAAACGAGTCCGATCAACCTACAGGTGACAACCGATCTGCAGCCAAGTCAGACTTGGAATCAGACAACACACCGATTGCTGTCCGGTTCAAGAGAAGGGGGCCAGCCCCTGGAGAGCCATCCATCATGCAGTCATCACCAGAACCCTCACCTAAGAGGCCCAAGCGATCATAGTCACCAGAGGAGCGGCGAACATTATACGATCCTGCAGCCTGTGTCGCCTACCCACTGAAGACCACTGCTCAGCACTGAAACTCAGATCGTCGCTGTCCTCACCCCAGCATTCATCACAGAAGAGGAAGAAGCAGGTTTAATTATCTCAATCCCTGAAGCAAACTACACCTTTAACCTGCTGGACAACAATCTTTTCAACCTGTCCATAGAGCAATCACAATTAGTCAAACCTCAAGCTCTAAAACACTCTTTTGTTAATATTTTTGAAGAGTGGAAATTTTTCAAATCACTGTCATTTGCTAAACTTCAAACCTATATTGAAACTAGTGGTTGGGAATATCCCCAAGCCACAGAGGATGTACTGATACACTTTTGCAAAGTATCAGACATAGTTTTGATCCTCCAGGAGAATTGGTTCATGTCAAATTTCAAAACCAACATGGACCAATACATCCATTCTATAATGTACAGTATCTTTGATGGATCCTTTGGGAAAGAAGATGAGGAGGAAGAAGAAAAAGAAATAAGAATTGAAGAAGTGAATGGAGGAGAAGAAGAGGAGGTCATTATTATAGATGATGAAGAAGAGGAGCAGGAAGAAAGAAAAGGAGAAAATATTTTAGTTGAAAAACAAACAGAAGAAGTTGAAAAAACAGAAGAATTAGTTGATGAAGAAACAGAAGAAGGGGAAGAGGTAGATCAGGAGGATGATGAAGGAAAGGAGGCTGATGAGAATGATGGAAAAGATGATGAGAATGATGGAGAAATTGATAAAGATGATAAGAATGATGATGATGATGATGATGATGATAAGGATGAAGGAGGAGAACAAGTGGCTGAAAAAGAAAAGGAGAATGTTGATGAATAAGAAAAGGAGGAAGAACAAGAGAAGGAATTAGAAAAGGAAGAAGAAGAGAAAGAAAAGGAGCCGGAGAAAGAGCCAGAATTAGAGGCTGCAGCCAAGGCTAGGGCGCCTGCCCGGTATACCAGCCTGGACGCAGAGTTGGCTGAGGACTCCAGGTCAGGGACACCTGAAAAGACCCCATCTGGAGTGCCAGCTGCAGATAGGAGCCTGCAGTCTAGTGGATCATTCGCAGAAGGCTCAGGCGAGCACTCTCCACCATCGCAGATCTCACCTGCGATGATCGAGCTGATAAGGCAAATAGTGAAGGATACTATTGGAGAGTTGCTTGCATCTCAGGTCACCCTTGATCTCCAATCCATCAATGCCAAGATTGATACTTTGCTGCAATGGGAAGTCCCTCAACCTCCTC
Organism: Orobanche coerulescens; assembly: GCA_033398695.1. Taxonomy (NCBI): domain Eukaryota; kingdom Viridiplantae; phylum Streptophyta; class Magnoliopsida; order Lamiales; family Orobanchaceae; genus Orobanche; species Orobanche coerulescens. The sequence continues at coordinate 136,335,164 of CM065814.1, read as the reverse complement.
CTCCTACAAATAACAGAATGCCTTTTGGCATGTCTGACTGGATGCACAGAATGGAGCAGCAGTTGACCACTTTGGTTGATGCTGGCAAAAAGGGGGAAGATAGGATACAGGGGGAAGGCAGCATTCAAGGAGAAATAAGGGAGGAGCTTAGAACAAAGAAGAGGCAGGATGTCCAGTTGATCACTGCTGGGACATCCTCAGCTAAAAGGAAGGGAGTAGCAGAACCAGAAGAACAGGCTGATGATCAGCCTGCAGGCAAGAAGAGGAGTACAAGAGGAGGATTTGAGCCTACTCTAGAGTGGGAAGGCAAGGAGTTGTGGTACGTTGAAGATTTTGTACCTTACGAAGCTCTACCCATGTGGGGATCTGCAAGGAAAAAATTCATCAGAGACTACTACATGTTGGGAATACTCCAGGATGATAATTGCTCCCCACAGCAGATCTTCATCAACTTCATGGAAAAAGCTCACCCACAACTCTGGACTATTCTTGTAAAACATGCTGAGGCACGAAATGCATATCCCATGATTCCTCCGTTCAGTGCCAAAGAACCTCCCACCTTGGAGAAAGGAAATACTTTGGATGAGATTGCACTCCAAAGAAAAATCAAGAAGCTCTGTGTTGAGAATAAGTTCTCATCTCAAGAAGAGCAAGATTTTGCAGCTCTTGTTGTAAAGAGGAAGTATGGTCTTGCCCCTGTCAAGACAAGACCAATCGGAGCTAAACCCTTCAGGCCTGCCAAGTAGCCTATCCGAAGAGGCAGAGGCAGAGGCAGATAATCTTTTATTTACTTTTGTACTTGTAAAATTTTCTTGTAAATTTCAGACATGTATTTGTAATCAATTCAGAAAATTTTATAACAGTCTCTTGAATGACAATTTCCAGTTGTCTCAATACTAGACTGATTTTAGTTTGTGTCTTGCACTCAAGTGCAGACTTGTCTATTTGAATATTTTCTTAAGTTTTGCCATCATCAAAATAGGGAGAATTTGTTAGGAATACTTGTTAGATTTTGATGATGTCATTAATATAATTCAAATGTTTATTACTTGGCAAAAATGTAAGGAAGAACCAAATGAGTATCTTCCATAGGCCAAATTATGTTAAGTATAAAACTTGGCAAAATGTAAAGAAGAACCAAATGAGTATCTTCTATAGGCCAAAATAAGTTAGGCTAAAAATCGGCTAAAGATCAGCTGAGTTCATCAGAGTGGTACAGCCGAGAAAAGTCAGAGAAGTTCTGGTCAACAAAAATTATCAGAGATGTTTGCCCAGACTGCAGTCAAGTAACCTCAGACAAGTCATCTGATCAGGCGAGTCCTAAACAGTGAACATCATAGAGGTCCAGACTGCAGAGAAGTTAACTTCACATCAGCCTACTCGAGATCAGCTAAGTACTCCAAGTCCACGTCAGCATGCGTTGAAAAGTCAAATATTACAGAAAGTCACATGCAACGTGAAGAGACAAATTGGAGAGATTCCCGCAAAGGATATGAATTAAATAATTCATCCAGACCCACCTTGAGGACTTTAATCGTATTATATGTAAAAGATTCGGCGCCTCTCATGCAAAGTCTTCACAACGGTCGAAAGATGGATTAAATTATGGGAATCCAGCCTTGCAACGTTCAGAAAGAAAACAATGAAGTCTAACTCTCCAACGGATGGATTTGTTGAAAAGATTTGCAACGGCTATGAAGGAAAAGCTCAGAGATCATGACCTATATATATCCGAAGATTTGAAGCTGAGCAAAAATACAAAAATTACAAACGGTGCGAACATATTCTCAAGCGATCAAAACATTCAAGCAATCTAAAGCAAAATACAGCATCGTGAAAAGAGCGGTTCTCAAAAGTTCATACTTGAAGAAGCTCTTAGTTGGAGAAGACAAAAACTCGTTTCTTAAATCTTTAGTTCGGGGTACTTCACTGGTTGAAGTTAGAGACTGTAAAGGCATCCAAGGATCGCGGATCAAGAGGTGCAAGGCAGTCAAGTGTGTTACAATGGCACGGATTTCCACTGGTTGGAAGCTGTTGTAGTTTGGTTGAATCACTGTAATATTTATCACTGGTTGAAAATTATAGTGAATTCATCTCCAACTGGTTTGGAGAAAAGTGGATTAGTAGAGGATTACCCCACCTATGACACCACTATAATTGCGTATTTTACTATTTTATTGCATCATACTTTAACTGTTGCATTCATTGTTAAGTGTTTCATTAGCTGTTTTGTATTCGTCATCAGCTGATTTCCGTACGTATTGAGAACAAACGACTCTAAGTCATTTGTATATCTATCAGCTGAAGAAACTAACTCTTTGAGAAAAAGAGTTTAAGAGTTTCAATAAGTCTATTCACCCCCCCTCTAGACTTATTCCTGGACGACCTGTGACCTACATATGGTTCCGGTTAACCGAAAATTTCGATCTGGTTAACCGAAACCGAACCGTTCGGCACCCCGATCCTACTGTTAGGTCAGAAAATTTTGGTCTGCCGTTAGGTCGATACTAAAACTATTATTTGTTCATATTTATTTATTTCAATTCGTATATTCGTCTTATTACGGTAGAATTGTGCGATTTCAATAATACTAAATTACAATTATATTAATATAATTAAGATGAACTTTCCACCGTCAGGCGAAGAAGACTTGATTTAATATTAAGTCGATATTTTTAAATATTTGTTCATATTTTTTTATTGTAAAATGAATATACGAATTGAAATCAACAAATATAAACAAATAAGTAATTCTAATATTGATCTAACGTTATGTCAAATTTTCCTGACCTGACGGTAGAAAAATCGCAACCTCCAAAAGCAACTCCGAACCATAGTGGATCAGCACATCCTTGACTTGAATTTGCCACAAACCAAAATTGATCCTTCCGTCAAACTTCTCTACATCGAACCTCATGGGACTAAACCTTGACATCGTATCTGCATCTCAAACCCAACAGAATCTTCGTTTCCGATGTGGAAGATCAGACAAAGCTGCAACCACAGAGCATACTCAGAACCTCTGAAATACCAAGACACCCTCTAATACGACCAATAGAAATCTATTTCTGTCGTGGAAGATCAGGCAAAGCTGCAACCACAGAGCATACTCCAAACCTCTAAAACCGAGACCTCCCCCGAACCCAGTTCTCCGATACCAGTTGTTGGGAAAAAGGTCTCAAAATTCCCAACAAGCCTCCCAAAGAACAATAATAGAGAAAAATAAATAACACAAGAATATACGTGGAAACTCCAAAACCGGAGAAAAACCACGGGCCTCCAGAGAGAAAAAAATCCACTATGTGAAAAATTATTACAATCACACAGCTATAATCTCTCAAGCCAACCCCCAATTACACCCACACTCTCCAAATATTTAACTCACACCTTTCACACTCTAAGACACGAGAAAGAAAGAAAGAAGAATTAAATACTTAAAGTGTATTTAATTGGTACACTTAAAAACCAAAGCCTTGGACTCCTTTTATAGGCATGGAGACCACTCCACCTTTTCTTCTTTTACCGATGTGGGACAAGACTCCACCTTTTATTTTAGCCAAACCCAACATGGGTTTGTGATTCCGAGAAGAAAAACGTGTAAGATTGAACAGTGTTTTGTGTTTGCCGGATGACTGTGAGGCTGGAAGATGGTGTGTAATTTCTCGCGACTGTGGAAAAAAAGTAACATATAGGATTGGCTGCTTGTGGGTTTTATACCGGAAGAATTGTTGACTAATTCTCCATGATGTATAACCTCTTCCACACTCCCTTGAACTTCTTTTCTGCCAATCGTTGACGACGTGAGAACACAAAACAACGTGGAGTTCTCAATTCTGATCGTGGGGTTAAATTTCAGTTTGGACGGGGGATTTGGGCTAAACATTAAAATAGGGATTGAACTTAGATATTGGGTTTGAATATTTATTATGATAAATGGGGCTTGGTTAATATGATAGAAGTTGGGCTTTAATTATTTTTAGTTGGTTTGAGCCTAAAGTAAAATGATATGTAATGCATGATTTGGGCTTTGCTATTAAGTTGGACTAAGTGAACTTAAACTAGTATGAATAATATTTGAAATGGGGTGGACTAATAATGATTGGGCTTAATAAATAATTATAGGCTCAACGAACAATTAAATTTAAATTATTATTCAACATGTACCATAAAAAATAATTAATAAATTTAGAAATAATTTTCTAAATTTAGAGGGTATTACATCCTACCCCTATTGGAAAAATTTTTGTTTTCAAAAATAGTATACGTATCGTGAATGAGGAAGTCGGGGTAGCGAGCGCGAAGCTCCTTTTCACGCTCCCAAGTAGCTTCATCCTTGCTGTAATTCCGCCACGGGATCTTGATGAGCACTCAATCTTTATTCCTTAATGCAGAACTAGTCCTTGATTAAGAAACAATCCAAATATTCACACAAACCGGACCATCCATCACATACAATCAGAGACTGAGATGTATTTTTATTTCTCAAATAAGTTTCATTCTCACCAAAGGGCCTTTGGCCCAGCGGCACCAAGTTGTATTGGAGGTGCTCCCCAATCGAATGGTTATGGGTTCAAGTCCCGTTGTGAAGATAAGGTATAGATTTATGAGTATGATTTGGAGAGTATGTGTGTTCAGCCGTTCTAAAAAAAGTACTCATTCTCATATGAAATATGTAAGAACCGTGTTGCATGACAAAAAATTAAAACAATTAAATTTTGAAGATGTTTACTTCGAAGGTTTTAGCTTTATCTATAAACTGTTATGAATTGTGGACTTTAGCACAATTAATTGTCAAAGAAGAAAATTGTTGCCCACAACTTTTGGCAAACCAAGAAGAAGGTTGATTCAAACTCTAAAGGTGGACAAATTGGAATTATAGTGCACTATTGTTGACAATTGATGTACACATTTATTGAAATGGTAGTATAATTTTGCCTATAAATAGCTTGCTCCAAGATGTAATGTTACACCATTGAGAAAGGAAGAAATATACTACTACTACGAAAAAATGTTCTGCAGATTATCAATCTCCATATTTTTATATATTTTGTCTATCTTATAATAATATAAATTATAAACTATTTCACAACACGTTATCATCATGAGTTATTGCTCGAAAAAAGTTAGTATTATTCGAGTTTGAATTTATTTATACTAACTCGTTTTTATTCTTGTAGAGAAAATGGCCGGAATTGAGAACAAAAAATTTCAGATCCTCGATGTCATTGGAAATAACTATCGATCATGGTGTCTTGATGTTAAATTGCACCTTCAAAGTATGAGATTGGCTACTACCTTGGAATCTGTGGAACTTGCTAATGCCGATATTAAAAATGAGGCAAATGCAATGATATTCAGGCGCCATCATTTATCCGAGGATCTGAAGAATAAATATATACAAATTGAAAGGCCTTCTGAGCTCTGGAAGATGCTCAAAGACAGATTTGATCACACCAGAACTGTAATATTGCCACATGCTCAATATGAATGGCAACTACTAAGATTGCAAGATTTTAAATCTGTTGCTGATTATAATTCAGCCTTATTCAAAATTGAGTCTCGACTGGCCTTGTGCGGTACACAGCTGTCTGAGACTGATAAGATGGAAAAAACATTCACCACGATGCATTCCTCAAATATGGTGCTTCAACAACGATACAAACAACGACAATTTCAAACATATTCTGAGCTAATTTCAGTTATTCTCACGGATGAGAAGACAAATGCGTTATTATTAAAAAAATCATGAACTACGACCCTTTGGGTCCCGTGTCGAACCTGAAGCACATACCAGCTCTGGTAGAGCTGCCGGACGGTTCAAGATCCATGAAAATAGACCCGGGCGTGGAACCCAGAAAAGTGGTGGATGTGGTGGATATCATCAAAATAATTACAGAAATGACTGCGACAGACTTAACTATAATAATCGTGATAATTATCATTATTCCCGTCAAAATAACTATTCCGTCAGACCAAGGCAGTCAATTCACGGGCATCGTGATAAAGAAAAAATGCCTATGGAAAATTTTGGTGATGATCCATATCGTAGATGTGGTATAAATGGACTTTGGGCTAAATATTGTCATACTTCCCAATACCCTGTGGATTCATATCAGGCATCAATAAAAAATAAAGGCAAAGATGCCCAGGCTCATATCACCGAAACATTCGAGCCATCCAAAGTTATTGAGGCCAACACATCTGGGTACATATTTGATGAAAATCCTGACCAGGACTGGAAATCACTTGAGCTAGCAGATTTTCTTGAAGATCCTGGTTCAGTGGGACATGAAGATGAATGGCTGAAATAAATTACTTTCTGGCTTCTAATACCGAGTTGTTTTTGTGTGTATTTCTTTTTGTATAATATAAACATCAATAAAATCATCTATATTTTTATATTAAATTTCTCTCACTTCCGACGGCTATAAATGGCTAGTAATAGTGATTTTTTATTCTATAAATATGCACACATTTTATTCAACAACTCACTCATATTCTCTACCCTCTTATAGAAATTCTTAAGTATCTTCATCCGACTTTATTCGAAAATGATTAATGGATCTCTCGTCTTTAGTTTCACAATGATCAGCATGATCATAATACTGATGTTTAGCAAAGACTTCCCTCCCAAATTATTCTGGATTGGTGTTTTATTTAACATTTATATTGTTGGCCTTGTATCGACACTAATGATACATACAAAAATGTATTATTGCAATATATATATATATATATATATATATATATGTTTACATTTCCATTATCAATAAAAAAATATTTCATGTCTTAAATATTTATTATATGATGATTTGACAAATGGAAAGTATCGAACAGATACACAATTGTCTTGTTGATAGTGCAACAACGCACTCAATATTTATAAATAAAGTATATTTCACGAGCATGAAATTATGCAAGACGCACATTACAACTATATCTGGTCCCGTAGAGATTATTGATGGCTCCGGGAATGCAACTGTAATGTTGCCTAATGGAACAATTTTACACATTGAAAATGCGTTATTATCTGGTAGATCAAAACGAAATCTACTGAGCTTTAAGGATGTACGCCTAAATGGCTATCACTTGGAAATAGTGATTGAGAATAGTAAAGAATATCTATGTATCACATCCTATAAAATGGACAAACGGCTTGTCCACGAGAAAATTGAATCAACGACTTCTGGACGGTGCAATGTCCCAATTCGAGCTTTCGAAACCTACGCCAACATGGCTTGGAAGCCGGTGAATCCTGATATTGTTGGGTTATGGCATGATCGCCTTGGGCACCCAGGAACTTCTATGTTACGTTGAAAATACTCATGGACATCCATTAAAGGGCACAAAAATGCTAATGTGCAAAGATTATTTCTGTGAATCATGTTCACGTGGAAAACTTATTACTAAACCTTGTGTATAAAAGGTTGGTTATGAATCACCATCATTTTTACAACTCATTCATGGTGATATTTGTGGACCAATACATCCAGCACGTGGACTATTCCGATATTTTATGGTCTTAATAGATGCATCATCCAGATGGTCCCACATATGTTTATTATCTACCAGAAATGTTGCTTTTGCACGACTCTTGTCCCAAATTATTAAACTCCGAGCATATTTTCCTGAATATCCTATAAAAAAACATAAGAATGGATAATGCCGGAGAATTCACATCAAGGACTTTTGATGATTATTGTGAAGCACTGGGAATTAATGTTGAGCACCCAGTAGCACATGTCCACACTCAAAATAGATTGGCAGAATCCATGATTAAACGAGTCCAAATCATTGCTCGTACATTATTAATGAGATCAAATCTCACTAGTGCAATTTGGGGTCATGCAGTATTACATGCATCAGAACTCATCAGATTACGCCCCACTCCTTATCATATGCACTCCCCAATGTAATTAACTCTAGGCTTTGAGCCGAATATTTTGCACTTACGCACATTCGGATGTGCTGTTTATGTGCCAATTCCACCTTCTCAAAGGACAAAAATGGATCCTCAATGCCGGCTTGGCATATACATTAGATTTGATTCCCCATCAATAATTCGGTATTTAGAACCAACAACGGGTGATTTATTTACTGCTCGGTTTGTCGATTGTCATTTTGATGAGACGGTGTTTCCATCAATTGGGAGGGATAAGACTGTTCTTAACAAAGATGAACAAAAACCAGTTGAGGATATCTCTTAGAATGTACAAAGCCTATCCCACCTAGATCCACATACTGCAGAATATGAAAATGAGGTGAAGAAAATCATCCATTTACAAAATATTGCTAATAGACTTCCCGACGCATTTAACGATGCAAGTAAAGTGACAAAGTCTTATATTCCAGTTGTGAATGCTCCAGCTAGTATCGTTGTTCCTAATTAAGACACAAAAATGGATTATGATGCACCACGACAAAAGCGTGGTAGACCTATTGGTTCGAAGGACACTATTCCTCGAAAAAGAAAGGGGAGAAGTAATGGGATCCCAAAACCAAGATCATCCTAGTGAGCATGTTGCAGATGCATCTGTAGAGTGTAATACTACAAATAATGAAGGGATCATGGATTCTGAAAACACCGAGAATGCCATAAATCATTACAATGAGATATGGGATCGAAAAAACATGATAATCGATAATTTATTTGCTTTCTCGGTTGCACAAGAAATTATGAGCGATGATTACGATAATGAACCACATTCAATAATTGAATGCCGTCAAAGGTCGGATTGGCCTAAATGGGAGGAAGCAATAGATACTGAATTAGCTTCCCTAGAAAAACGGATGGTATTTGGGCAAATTACTCGAACACCGAATAATATAAAACAAATTGGTTACAAATGGGTGTTTGTTCGAAAAAGAAATGAGAAAAATTAGATTGCGAGATATAAAGCCCAACTTGTAGCCCAAGGATTCTCCCAACGGCCCAGGATTGACTATGACAAAACGTATTCACCAGTGATGGATATAATCATTTTCCGTTTTCTTATCAGTATGGCTGTCCATGAGTGTTTGGACATGTGACTAATGGGTGTAGTTACGTCATATCTATATGGTTCATTAGATTATGATATCTGTATGAAAATTCCTGATGGATATAAAATGCCAAAATCTGCCACTCCTTGTGAGCTATACTCGATCAAACTACATAAATCACTGTATGGATTAAAGCAATCCGGCCGCATGTGGTATCATAATTTGAATGAATACCTTTCTAAGGAAGGTTATAAAAATGATCTTAAATGCCCATGTGTTTTTATTAAAAGATCCAATACTGGATTTACTATAATTGCAGTCTATGTGGATGACATAAATTTAATCGGAACTCCTAAAGAGTTATCCGATGTTGCTGAATATCTGAAGAAAGAATTTGAGGCTAAAGACCTTGGAATAACAAAACTCTGTCTTGGTCTTTGAGCTCGAGCATAAAGATAATGGAATACTTGTCCACCAATCTGCTTATACCAAGAGATTGATCAAACGATTTAATATCGACAAGGCTCATCCTCTGAGTACTCCTATGGTCGTACGGAATTTAGATCCTAAGAAAGATCCTTTCCAACCTAAGGAACCAAATAAGGAAATTTTGGGTCTTGGAGTGCCTTATCTCAATGCTATTGGAACACTGATGTATTTAGCACAATGCACCAGACCCAATATTTCTTTTGCAGTAAATTTACTTGCAAGATACAGTTCTGAACCAACTCGAAGACATTGGAATGGTATCAAACACATTTTTCGTTATCTCAATGGTACCATTGACCTGGGTTTATCCTATTCAAAAGAGGCTACTAACTATGAATTAGTTGGTTATGCTGATGCGGGACACAAATTCGATCCACATAAGGCTCGCTCACAGACCGGTTATTTATTCTGCTATAATGGTACGACTATATCATGGAGATCGACCAAACAAACATTAGTAGCTACATCTTCCAATCATTCTGAGATAATTGCTCTCTATGAAGCTGGCAGAGAAAGTGTTTGGCTAAGATCAGTTATAGCTCATATACTAAATGAATGTCGATTGAAGCTTGTGACAGACATTCCCACAATCATTTATGAAGACAATGCAGCATGCATAGCACAAGTCAAGGGTGGATATATAAAAGGTGATTGGACCAAGCATATTTCACCGAAGTTTTTCTACACACATGAACTACAGAAGAACGGAGAAATAAATGTTCAACAAATTCGCTCCTGTCATAATCTCGCTGATTTATTTACAAAATCATTGCCGACATCTACATTCGAGAAGATGGTTTACGGTATAGGCATGAGAAGATCTAATCTTAACCAAGATTGATAAATCAGTTTGATGGCATATATTCTTTATTTCAGGGGGAGCGAATCAATATGTGCGTTGTACTCTTTTTCCCCTATGACTGGTTTTTATCCCATTGGGTTTTTCCAGCTTAAGGTTTTTAACGAGGCAGCTTATGCAAAATGATTGGATTTAAGTTGTGTACTCTTTTTTCCTTCTGAACGCTTTTATTCCCATTGGGTTTTTCGGCTTAAGGTTTGTAACGAGGCACACTTATCCAACTCACATTGCTACGTCCAAGGGGAGTGTTTAGAAAACAAGAACCCTGTATCGAAACAGCCAGGATAATCAATCCATGTATCGAATTGTGTTGATAAGAGGTTTTGACATATATGCCAATCCTCAATACAGTAAGGAAACTGTATCGAAGAGTTGGAGTGTCAGCCTGTATCGAAAGCCTATCTCGAATCCACCATATAGTGGAATCTTTCAGTACAGCAAAGAAGTCTTATAAAGACCAAGTATGGAAACTGTCTCGAATCACCTATACAGTGATCTTCCATACAGCTCTCAACAGGACAAAGAAGGAATCTTCAGAAGTCAAGTCCCGTTGATAAAGAAGTATTTAAATACTCAAGGATAAAGTATTTAAATACTGTCAGTCAACAGATCTTCAAATCCCGCTAAATCCGGATCGTGCTTTTCATCCCGTTGGAAGGGAATCTTGCTCAACGGATTTATCTCAACGGATATATTTTCCAGAAGACTATATATATCTCATCAAGGCGTTGAAGATCAGTTACCCAAGCTACGAAATTATCAAACTATCAAAGTTATTATCAGAGCAAAACATATCTCCAAGAAGCTTACTGCAATTCAGATCTAAGAGATATACAGTGCTCATCCTCTTCAACAACACTTCATCAGCTAGAAGCTCATAAAGTCAACGTTGTTGTTCATACCCTGTTCTATCCTTTGAACAAACCCAGATCAGCCCTGTGTGGACTGAGTAATCATTGCTTCTCCAGAACTGTGTGTGAAGGAATTGCATCGAAGAAGACGAAGCTTCAGAACTGTGTGTGAAGCAGCAGGTCAAAGCATTAGCTCAAAACCAATATGTGTGAACGGTTTAAGCTAAGATCTTTATATCAATCTGTGTGAACGATATATTGATTGTGTGTTGTTATAATTACGTAGTTGTGTACGTAGTAATTATAATAAACTTTTTACTCCTGTGTGGAGGACCAGTGGACGTAGAAGGGTTTACCTCGAACCACTTTAAATATTGTGTTATTTACCTTCTGCCTTACCTCTTTTAATTACTGTGATTATTTAAGTATACACTTCACATCGAGTTGCTGTATCCACAACAACTTACTGTATCTAAGACTTCCGCTACGCACTCAGATTTAAAATCAGTACAGTTTGTTGTTTAATCTACTTCCCAAACTGTATCCAGTATACTTAGTGGCCAACAAGTGGTATCAGAGCGGTTGATTCTAAACAGAATCAGTCGTATTTTTAACTGAATCAGATCCAAAATCACTTACTCTTTAAAACAGTCTCTTTCATTTCTTTATTTTCACATGGATACATCTATGATCAACAAAGTGCCTATATTCTCTATTAACGAATTTGATGATTGGAGAATTAGGATGGAGGCTCATCTTGCCGCAATGCACGAAGAGATGATTTTTGTGATACAGGATGGCCCGATCAAGATCATGAAGGTAAACATGGCCGCAAGGATTGAAGGACAAGCCCATGCTGAGATGCTCGAGAAGGAACGCGAGCAATGGACCACAGATGAAAGAAAGCGAGCCAACCTCGACAATGTGGCTAAGAACGCGTTATTTGTCACTCTTGACAAAGGCACGTTCTAGAAGGTAAAGAGCAGTAAATCAGCCAAGGAAATCTGGGATAAACTCAAGATGATTTGTGAGGGAACTGATCTCTCAAAAGAAAACAAAATTTCAAAACTGACTCAGCAATTTGAATCTTTTGAAATGAAACCAACTGAGACACTTGAGGAACTTGACCTCAGATTCACTAGTATTGTTTGTGAACTTGCAGCTTTGGGCAAAATTTATACCCAAAAGGAGAAGAATTTAAAAAATTTCAGATCTCTCCTTCCCGATGGGACATTAAAACCACAGCTATGCATGTATATTGCAATCTTAATGAAATATCTACATTTGATCTCTTCTCTGACCTCAAATCTTTTGAGTATGATATTGACAGAAGAGAGAAAGCTGAAGAATCTCCTTCAAAGGTCACAACATTAGCCGCTGTATCGAATCATCAACACAGCATGCCCAGCTCGTCGAAGCCTAGTCACAAGAATGCTGACAGTGACGACGACATCCTGTCTCAAGATGAAATGGCGCTTCTCATGCACAAATTAAAAAAGTTCATCAAGCAGTCTGGAAAGACTCCTTACAGGCCCAAACCTGTCCACAAGGTAAGCACCGAAACATCATCTGGTGATGCTAACCTATGCTATAACTGCAGGAAACCAGGGCATTATGCAAATAAATGTCCTCATCCCAAAGTCCAAAGGTTGCCAGAGGCCGAGCAATAAGAGAGAGATGAAAGAAGACGTGCTTGGAAAAACAAGCTCAAGGCCCTGATTGGAGAATCAGAAGCCTCCCCCACACCATCCAAACCAGAAGAATGTCTTCAGGTGGTCACTGAAAGTGATTCATCTGACGATGAGTTCGATGATAAAGCATATATGTGCTTTATGGCCAAGGACATTCAGGAAGGTGAAGATAGCGATGATGAGGTAAGTTAAACCTCAGCTATTCCATCAAATGCATCTCATACTTTTGAAAACATGATGAATGAATTTAAAAACATTCAAAGGCCCATGAGACATTGAAAAATGAGAATATACAGCTCCAACTGTCTAACCTAGAGCTGAAAGATGAAAATGACTTGCTGAAGATAAATTACGAAAATATGTCTCTTGACTGTGAAACCAGCAAAGTCGATTTTGAAAAACTCATAGAGAGAAATCCTCAACTTGCTCATGAACTAAGTGAGGTTAAAACTCACAACGAGAGCAAGACAAATGATTTGGTTCTACTTCAAGCCAAAGTCACAACTCTCGAAAAACGAGAAATTGAACTTGAGACCACTCTGAAATCATTCGAGAAATCATCCAAAAGAATGGAAGAAATTCTAAGCACTGGGAAACATGCTCATGATAAAAGTGGCTTAGGATACAACTCATGTTCAAACAAAGAGAAAACTAGTACAGTGTTCGTCAAGAGTGTGGAACACATTCCTGTTTCGAAAGAAATTTCAAGTCCCGTGAAGGAACCTGTTGCACAGCGAAAACCAAAGGCTGTCATTCCGCCACCACAATCCTATTCCAGACAGCAGAATCATAAGCCATTCAGACCTGAAAGGCGCACTCAACAGCATGCTCCCCGAGCATATCAACAGCGCCAACAGTCGTTCGGAAGGAAGGCTGTATCCAAATATCAAAGGCCCGCACGACAATACTATCAGTACAGCTCGCCGAGGTATTGGATACAGGAGCCCCGTTATTCCTCGAGATAGCAGCTGTCCGCTCAGTATCAACAACAGCATTGGGAATCCAACTGGAGACCCAGAAGGCAAGCTGTTAGGCCAAAGAAAATGGCTCCACCTCCAAGACGGCACTCGTACTGGATTAATAATAATAACCCTGAATTTTACATGCATAATAATTATCATGGTTATAGCGACTACGGATATACCCCACGTAGATATCACAACACTGTACCAAGTGTGACCTACAGTAAACCAATTGCTGCCAGGAAAACTTGGGTACCTAGAGGAACTAACATATATGGACCCAAAAATCAAAGGGGACCTAAATCTACTTAATTTCTTTGCTACAGGACATCCTAGAGGAGGATACCTGGTACTTTGATAGTGGATGCTCTCGGCACATGACTGGAGATAGAAGCAAGCTATCAGATTTTGTAGAAGGTCGCGGTCCAAAAGTTCATTTCGGTGATAAATCTAAAGGAAGAACAAGAGGGAAAGGAAACCTACTTGTCGGAAAATTCAAAGTCACCGATGTTACATATGTTGAAGGCTTACAGTACAATCTACATAGTATTAGCCAGTTATGTGATAAACAGTTCTCGGTGAAATTCTATATAGATCGCTGTAGGGTCAAGAACATCCAGACCAAAGAAGTTGTGCTTACAGGAAGCAGATCAGGTAACATGTATATTGCTGACTGGAAGCCTATGAGCTCCTCAATTCCATGCTTTGTTGCCAAAGGCACTGCAGATCTTAGCTGGTTATGGCACAAGAGGATGTCTCACATCAACTTCAAGACGATCAACAAGCTCTCAAGATAGGGAATGGTAAGAGGATTGCCAAACGTGTCATTCAAGAAGGACAGCGTCTGCGAACCGTGTCAGAAAGGCAAGCAAATCAAGTCAACCCTGAAGAGCAAATCCTACCTTTCAACCCAAAGAGTGTTGGAAATGCTACATATGGATCTCTACGGTCCTGTAGACTCAGTAAGTTTGGGAGGTAAGAAATATTGTATTGTTGTTGTTGATGATTACTCCAGGTATGCTTGGACAATTTTCCTAAGTAAGAAGAAGGAAACAACATCAAAGCTGCCCGAGCTCCTGAGAAAGTTGCAAAATGAAAAGGCATTGAGTATAGTGTCCATTCGTTCCGACAGAGGTACAGAATTTACTAACCACCTTATAGAGCAATACTGTTCGGAAAATGGGATTCAACACGAATACTCAGCTGCCCGTACACCTCAACAAAATGGTGTTGCCGAGCGAAAGAATAGGACGCTGAAAGAAGCAACAAGGACAATGA
The DNA here is from genome assembly GCA_033398695.1 of Orobanche coerulescens. Taxonomy (NCBI): domain Eukaryota; kingdom Viridiplantae; phylum Streptophyta; class Magnoliopsida; order Lamiales; family Orobanchaceae; genus Orobanche; species Orobanche coerulescens. The sequence continues at coordinate 136,320,052 of CM065814.1, read as the reverse complement.
TCGCCGCAAGCAAGTTGCCACAGCGTTTCTGGGATGAAGCAACCAATACAGCATGCTACACTCAAAACCTCTGTATCATCAACAAGCACCACAACAAAACAGCATATGAGGTATGGAACAACAAAACTCCGTTAGTTTCCTATTTTCACATTTTTGGGTGCAGGTGTTATGTGTTGAATAATGGGAAGGACCAACTTATAACCTTTGATGAGAAATCAGATGAAGTAATATTTGTAGGATACTCCTCCATCAGCAAAGCTTACAGAATCTTTAATAAAAGGAAGCTGACGATCGAGGAATCAGTTCATGTAGTGTTCGACGAACCTCACCATGACCCTACAGGAGTAGATGATATTACTCAGAACATTCAACATCTCTCTATCTTGGATCCTCCAACTCCCATAGAACCTGTCGTTGATCTAGAAATCAACCCCGCATCTGTAAGAATCGACGTGGATGAAGCCAACGCTGTACAAGCTGAAGTTGTATCTACATAAACTCTCGATACAGTTCGGAACCCTGAATTAGAACCCGACCGAAGATGGTTGATAGATCACCCGCAAGAGCTGATCATTGGAAATATAAATGCTGGTGTTTCTACTCGTAGAAGAATACAGAGTACACAAGGAAATGTACTTTGTGCACAAGAAGAACTAGATACTGAGATATCACCGTTCCCTGAATGGAAATCTCAATCCGAGCTTATAAGACTCAATATGTGCACTATCGCTATATTTTTAGCCGAGTCCAAACCTGTTTCGACCATAGACGCTCTTAATAATTCTCACTGGATAACCTCTATGGAAGAAGAGCTTAACGGTTTCGAAAGAAACAATGTATGGTATCTTGTACCCAGACCTACACACCAATCGATTATAGGAACCAAATGGGTGTTTCGAAACAAAAAGGATCGAAATGGAATTATTATAAGGAACAAATCTAGACTAGTCGCACAAGGCTATAGTCAGGAAGAAGGCATAGACTATGATGAAACCTTCGCCCTTGTATCCAGACTAGAAGCCATTAGGATATTTTTAGCCTTTGCCGCCCATAAGAGCTTTATTGTATACCAAATGGACGTCAAGAGTGCATTCCTGAATGGAGACCTTGCCGAAGAAGTTTATGTTGAACAACCACCAGGGTTTGCCAACACAGACGGTATCGACCTAGTATACATGCTAAGGAAAGCACTGTATGGACTTAAACAAGCCCCTAGAGCCTGATATGAGACCTTATCCCAATATCTAACTGACAATGGATTTGAAAAAGGTGTTGTAGACAAGACCTTGTTCAAAATACAGGAAGGTGATGACCTTCTTATGGTGCAAATCTATGTAGATGATATAATCTTTGGTTCAACTAACCTTGCTTTGTGTCAAAGGTTCTCTCATCTCATGCAAAGTAAATTTGAAATGAGTATGATGGGAGAACTTAGTTATTTCCTAGGTTTGTAGGTAAAGCAGTTGCCTACAGGTATATTCATCAACCAGGAAAAATACAGCAAGGAGATTCTCAACAAATTTGGAATGAACACTTCCAAATCATCGTCAACCCCCATGAGCACTTCCGTGCAAATTAGTGCTGATGAAGCTGGAAATTCGTTTGACCAATTACTCTACAGGAAGCTCATTGGTTCGCTCCTGTACCTAACGGCTAGCAGACCTGATATCCAGTTTGCTGTTGGAGTGTATGCGAGATATCAAGTAGCACCTAAGGAATCACACTTCAATACAGCTAAACGAATCCTGAAGTACATTAAATGAACAGTCGATGTAGGACTATGGTATCCTAAAGAAGGCGGATTCGATTTAGTTGGATACAGCGACTCGGATCTCAGAGGCTGTAAGCTAGATAGGAAGAGTACAAGCGGAACTTGTCACTTTCTTGGACCTAGACTCGTTTCTTGGTTCAGTAAGAAGCAATTGGCTAACTCTCTTTCCACGGCTGAATCAGAATACTATGCTGCTGGTAGTTGTTGTATGCAGATCCTTTGGATGCAGCAACAGTTGTCATATTATGGAATTGAAGCCAAAGAGACTCCAATCATGTGTGATAGCACGAGTGCAATTGCAATAACGCACAATCCTGTCCTGCACTCGCACACTAAGCATATCAACATGAAGCATCATTTTATAAGGAATCATGTCGAGAACAAGGATGTTCGCCTTGAAAAGGTTCATACAGACATTCAGTTGGCCGACATCTTCACCAAGCCGCTCGACACAGCCAGATTCAGCATGCTTAGACAAGAATTGGGAATGCTACAGCCCGACTCCCTGTAAGTAATTTACTGTTTTTACTCAACAATTGAGGGGGAATGCTGTAAGACCCAAAAATACAGTATCCACCGTTAATTATTTGTACATTCAGAGCCTTCAATACAGCACTGTAGGGAACAAAGACATATGAATTATCCTACAGCTGACATGTGCAATAATTAAGGGGGAATACAGTAGGACCCATGAATACAGCATTAATCTAAAAGTTGTTGTATGGAATTTGAAACCTATATGCACCTTTTAAGGGGGAACGCTGTATCATTGCGAATACAGCACATACTATAGGATTTCGATTTAGTATATATATTATATTATATTGTTTCATTTTAAAATGATTTTTGTCCACGTGCCTTGTTTTTATGTCAAACGTCATTTACGTTAAATGCCTTACACGACATCTGGACAACTGAATCTCAAAAGCCGCGAAGTTTCAAATTGTTTAATGTTTTAAAACTGCCGTTTCAGGCATTTAGGGTGACAACAAATGTCAGAAGTGGGACCCGTTCATATTTTAACATTTTAATGGATAAGTGTACGAGTTACACTCACTCCATCCTGATCGTTGATTTCAAAAACCGGTTCCCATCCCTTAAAATCTGACCATTCGTACTCTGCAAAACCCTACTTCGCCGCCCACTATAAAAGGACTGATACTGCCATTAGAGACTCTTTACGCTTTCTGCAAAATTTAAGAGTTCTCAAGCAAATACAGCCTACATAGTTCTCTGCATTTTACTGCAAATTTCGTGTATTCTCTTTCACATTTTCTTGAACAAATAACAATGGCTGGTCAGACATCTTCTCCCGCACTCAAGAAAACCGCAAACATCATCGATGGACGGATCTTCTCACGATCTGTCATCATCGAATGCATTCTCGCTGAAACCAATCATGTCGAACCCATGGAGTACATCATCACTCGTCTCCGTCAACAAGGCCTCTACCACCTTGGAAGTCAAACCGCTGACAAATACGATTTCATCTGGTTGAGGAATTTTACCTCAACGCCGCCATACGCTTTTTGTCGCTGGCCCAGGGAGGTCACGTTGCTGACATAATTGCTACCATTCAAGGAGTGGAGATCTGTATTGATAGCGATCTTCTCCAGAATATTTACAGGCTACCTGCTGATGGCCTGACAATGGAACAACTTGAGACGTTTGGGTCTCAAGAGCTGATAACAAAATATTATGGGCTGTTCACCGGCTCAACTGTTGTTGACATGGTTCAAACCACATGTCACAAGAAGAATTTTTGCCTGCCTTATGTGTATTTACATGATTTTTGCTGTAGGATCATCGAGAATCGAACTGGCGCATTCGAAATGTGTACTAATTTGAGATTTAGGATGATGGTTGCAATTCTGACCTGTGAAAAGGTCAACTGGTGCCAGATAATTTTGAAACGCTTGCAGGAGGGCCTGCCACCCAGAAGAAGTCATTTGGTTTAATGTTAAACCATATTTTGACGAAATGCGGACTGTCGCAATCCACTGATGCAAAGAAAAACAGCTCCAGGATATACCTAGGAGGAGTCAAGCCTACAGCGTATAACCAGAGCACTATGGTCTGCAACCACCCTAAAACCAAAAGTATGCCAGTTTCTGCAGACCCAAGGGATGTGTCTTTGAAGTCCCAGGATGTGGAGTCTTCAAAGAAGAGGAAAATATCTCACAGCAAGACACCCATTGCTGGTGAGAAGCCAAAAAGGAAGCTAAGGAGGCTTTCTAAAGCTAAATCCACCAAGACCTCCGAAGAAGTTTCCACCGTGGCACAACCCACTGAAGAACTAACCCAGGGCCGAACCCCTGTGGAAGAGGTGCCCGCTACTGTATCGATAGTAGATCCTGAGCCTTTGGCGGCTAAGATGGATGAACGGACATCTGCCAATGTAGAAGACTCTAGCGAGTCGGCTGCCCCTTCGGAGCCAACAGCTACCTCTCCTATGCGGGATTTCACACCCGTACAGGATCAATCTTCCTTCGGGGCACCATCCCCTATAAGGAATCCCACTTCCCTACAGGATCCCACACCTGTAGAGGAATCCCTCGCTACAGCAGATCCAGACGTTGTACACAGTCCCTCCCCGGACACAATTATCCACAAAACCCTTCTCTCTGTGCAGATTGACCATGCGTATGAAAGATTCCTTAAATGGAAAAGCTACAGGCTAGCTCCGTATGACACATTATACAACTGGAGTGAATGGAGCCATGAAGAGAAATTTGTATTGGAAGTGACGGACTCGACACAAGTTGAAGCCCTGATCCAATGGGACAATCTCTACTACAAGGAACTGATTGAAAGCCACTTACTGCAAAAATATGACGCAAGAAGAAAAGGAAAAGATATGTCCGAGGACTCTCCCCAAAATCCAAAAGACGATGATGACTCAGACGACGATGACGATGCTTTTCAAGCTGGTCTAAGAATGAGTCAAGAGGAGGCTCAAGACAGAGATACCTCTCAACCCAAAGATGACGAAGGGTCGTCAACACGCAGTGACCCCCCTTCGCCCCAGCAAGAGAACACTCCTGACGATGAGGAATCAGTCCCTCAAGTCGAGGAAGAAGAAATAGTTTTGGAAACAGCACCCGAGCCTGTCACCGCTCAAGAAGAAGAAGTTGTCACTGAGAGACAACAGGAGGAATCAATCCCTCCTATATCCATGTCTACCGACGCACCTTCACAATAGGAGGACACATCACCCCCTGCCGCCGAACCTGAAATTGTTGTTCCCGCCCCATCAATTGTGGAACCCGAGGACGGTAATGTACCTGAGGATGTCCAACTCAATTCACGCCCAACCATGAATCTGAGGAGGTTGAATGGATCCGAAGATTTTGCCAGACCAGAATTCTCCAAGCACAGCCACTAGGAAAGAGCGTCTGTGTGCTCTTGGTTTTCAAACTGTATTCATTCAGGATGCAATCAATGCCCTGTACTCAGTCGAAAAAGCTCTTAACTGGATGCACACCTCTGCTGTCGAAGAGATGACTACATTATAGCATGAAGTCTCTCGAGTAGTAGAAGCCTTCGCTGTATTGCCAGAAGTCTTCAAGCAAGCCCTGAAGATCATGCAAGAAAAACAAGAGCAACTCCTAAGGGAAGAGGCAACCAAAACGCGCATTTCTGAAGCCAAGACCGCAGCTGCTATGATTGAAAACACTTCTCACTTGAGAGCCGACAACAAAAGTATCAAAGATATGTCGGAGGTGCTTTCCACCCTTGTAGAAAGAATGTCTAACATTGAGACGAAACAGGATGCCGCACTGGAAATCCTAGGACGTCTTGATGACGCCAAAAAGGGGGAAGAAGCGAGAGAAGCTGCTAGGAGAATAAGGTTACAGCACGAAAGGGAATTTAATGCTGCTCAAGACAGCATTACTGCTGAATTGAACAAGCTAGCCCCTCCCTCTCAGAGCTTTAAAATTTTAGGCTCCCGACCTGAATTTCATGATCCAAATGTCTCGTGGCATAACTTAATCCAAAGACCTTCTGAAATCCGTCTGCCAACCAACCACCATCCAACTGCCGAAGAGGTGAAGCAATGGGGGAAGAATGAACTGATGAGATACTTTGTTAAACTCGTCAGGGAATCCGACATCTTCAAAAGCTATAAGACATTAGCGGAGGCTGCAGACAAATTCACGAAGATGTTAGAAGAAGGAAAACTCCCTCTCCAGCTAGATATGAAATCCAAACACAGAAGAGGAGATCGGATCACCCATCCAGAAGACTGGATTCTTGCCTTTGACAGATCCTATGAAGGAAGAGCTATATACCAAGATCGAGGCAACAATTTCCTACAGAATTGGTGGCGTGGAACCGAGAATGACCCAGGGAAGAAGCCATGGAGACATGCGGACTATAGGAGCTGAAACCCTTGTAAAATTTTTTTTGTAATTTTTCCTTCAAAACAGCAAACCATGCACTCAATTTCTTTTGATATCAATAAAAATGGTTGTTTGTCTTGAAAGATTACAACTCGTAATCTACTGTGTTGATGTATGATTACATATTTTATATTGAGATAACAATCACAAGTATAGAAACTTGTTTGAAAAATAAGTTGTACGAACTTGTCTACGAACAGTTCATAATTTCAGTTGTATACTTAGAATACATTGTAAGATTGTGCCTGCGCGCCAATCATAAGCTTAAGTTGTAAAAAATTCTTAGCTGTATCGAACTCGCCTACGAGCAGTTCATGAATTAGACTAAGTTGCTGAAAGACAGACCATTTTATAGAAGACCAAGAAATCTGACAGAAGTCATCAAAGAAGATTATTTCATGAAGAAGGTTTTGGCATCATCAAGAAGAATTGAAAGTTAGTCTTGGCAAATTGTCAAAAAGGGGGAAATTGTTGGGAAAACAAGAACCCTGTATCGAAACAGCCGGGATAATCAATCCATGTATCGAATTGTGTTGATAAGAGGTTTTGACATATATGCCAATCCTCAATACAGTAAGGAAACTGTATCGAAGAGTTGGAGTGTCAGCCTGTATCGAAAGCCTATCTCGAATCTAGCATATAGTGAAATCTTTCAGTAGAGCAAAGAAGTTTTATAAAGACCAAGTATGGAAACTGTCTCGAATCACCTATACAGTGATCTTCCATACAGCTCTCAATAGGACAAATAAGGAATCTTCAGAAGTCAAGTCCCGTTGATAAAGAAGTATTTAAATACTCAAGGATAAAGTATTTAAATACTGTCAGTCAACAGATCTTCAAATCCCGCTAAATCCGGATCGTGCTTTTCATCCCGTTGGAAGGGAATCTTGCTCAACGGATTTATCTAAACAGATATATTTTCCAGAAGACTATATATATCTCATCAAGGCGTTGAAGATTAGTTACCCAAGCTACGAAATTATCAAGCTATCAAAGTTATTATCAGAGCAAAACATATCTCCAAGAAGCTTACTGCAATTCAGATCTAAGAGATATACAGTGCTTATCCTCTTGAACAACACTTCATCAGCTAGAAGCTCATAAAGTCAACGTTGTTGTTCATACCCTGTTCTATCCTTTGAACAAACCCAAATCAGCCCTGTGTGGACTGAGTAATTGTTGCTTCTCCAGAACTATGTGTGAAGAAATTGCATCGAAGAAGACAAAGCTTCAGAACTGTGTGTGAAGAAGCAAGTCGAAGCATTAGCTCAAAACCAATCTGTGTTAACGGTTTAAGCTAAGATCTTTATATCAATCTGTGTGAACGATATATTGATTGTGTGTTGTTATAATTACGTAGTTGTGTACGTAGTAATTATAATAAACTTTTTACTCCTGTATGGAGGACCAGTGGAGGTAGAGGGGTTTATCTCGAACCACTTCAAATATTGTGTTATTTACCTTCTGCCTTACCTGTTTTAATTACTGTGATTATTTAAGTATACACTTCACATCGAGTTGCTGTGTCCACATCAACTTACTGTATTTAAGACTTCCGCTACGCACTCAGATTTAAAATCAGTACAGTTTGTAGTTTAATCTACTTCCCAAACTGTATCCAGTATACTTAGTGGCCAACAGGGAGTGTTATGAATTGTGGACTTTAGCACAATTAATTGTCAAAGAAGAAAATTGTTGCCCACAACTTTTGACAAACCAAGAAGAAGGTTAATTGAAACTTTGAAGGTGGACAAATTGGAATTGTAGTGCACCATTGTTGACAATTGATGTACACATTTGTTGAAATGGTAATATAACTTTGCCTATAAATAGTTTGCTCCAAGATGTAATGTTACGCCATTGAGAAAGGAAGAAATATACTATTACTACGAAAAAATATTCTGCAAATTATCAATCTCCTTATTTTTATTTATTTTGTGTATCTTATAATAATATAAATTATAAACTATTGCACAACATAAACTAATTTTTGGGTCAATTTTTTATTTTTATCTGTAAGTTTTTTTTCTTTTTAGTATTATGGGGCCATGATGTCATCCCCGTAAAAAGAGAATTGTGCGTCTGAAAATTACAAAAATGGACATTGAAGAAAAACACACGAGATGAGACGAGACGCTAGGGTGGCGGGCGAAACTAGAGGGGGACCCTTTTGTAAGCTTAATGTATATGGATTTTGATCTGATTGTATAAATGCTCCGCCAGCCTCAGTTGTGCCTTTCTTTATTGGATGTTGAGTTTCCTACACCCAAAATGGGTGTTATACACCATAATTAATGTTCATATCACATCAGAAGGGGACCCACTTGCTTTTTTTTTCCTCAATTGTTTAAAGGGGTTGAGTAATGTTCATATCACATCACAAGAGGGACCCACTTGCTCTTTTTTTCCCATCGATTGTTTAAATCTCTTTTGGATGTATGTCACATGCATCTTTAGTCACAATCACAATATTATATACATATATTGTCTTGTATGCTCTTTAGTCATAAACATGTAATATATTGACAGAATCCATGTGATACTAATATCATTCACCTATTTAGTCATAGTTTTTAAATTTATCTTGCCTTGGTACAAACAATATCATTCACCTATTTAAGTTATGAGACTTCATTGGATAGTTCTGCAGAAGGCCACACAGCTCTTGGTGCAAACAAGATTTTATCTCAAGGTGTAAACAATGTCATCATTTTACAATAATCAGGTATTCGAGACTCGTGGGGAGCTGATGAATTGGGTGCAAACTACAGCACGCAATCTTGGATACGTTATTGTCACACAAAGAACAAAGAAGAGTATTCTCGGCTTCGTCAATAAGGCTTATCTTATGTGTGATCGTGGTGGTGAATAAAAGTCAACATCACAATCGACAACACATTCAGGTACGAAGAAATTTAGATGTTCGTTTCAATTTTAATTTTATATCTTTCAAAAACATCTAGAACAAATTTTATTAGTGTTTTACACACCAATTTTTTTTATTATTATTTTTGCTGTTTGTGAAGTTCCAACCCAAAAAATATGATTTTTTTTACAACATATACTGTGTAAATACAACAAATACATATACGCGGTTAACAAATGACCATACTGAACGAAGAAATAAAACAAAATAATGTAGAATCAAAGCCAACCATAAAATATAATAATAAAATTATAATAATAATAACAATAACTTTATCACGTATAGCTAGTTTCGTAGACACACAGACATATGTAAGTCAAAGTAAATATATTCCTTTGTTTTCTTGATGGCTAGTTTCATGATACGTATACATGATTTTATTTTCATTCTACACGTATACATGACTAGGATGCATTTTAGTTTTAATTAGATTTTAGGGTATTTTATACTACTAGTTTAACTGATATTTCCAATGTAAATAAACTATTTTAAGGAAATGTTAATTTTAGCTTTACTCTCATAAAAATATAATAACATTTAATAAAATATCATATTTTTTTTATCTTTTAAAAATTAGGACATTACACTGTTGTTGTTATCAATTTCCAGGTACAATAAAATGTGGATGTCCGTTACAACTTATAGCAAAATACAATCATGACGGTTGGAAAATTAATGTTATATGTGACGAACATAATCATGATCCAGCTCTGTTTTTAGAGGGGCATGCTTCTGCAAAGAGGTTGTCCAAAAAAGAGTTTGAAATAGTGGAGGACATGACCAAAAAGAATATGGATCCACGAGATATTCTTTCTCAATTAAAGAAAAATGACGATCAAAATGTCTCCACAAGACAAAACATATACGATGCACGAAAAAAAATACATAAAGCCGAAAGAGTTGGACAGACCCCTATGCAATTAATGGTGAAATATTTACACACGGGTAGGTACGTCTATCATATTCGTCAAGAACCTGATTCCAATCAAGTGCAGGATTTATTCTTCATAAATCCAATTTCAATGATGATGTGGTGCGCATTCCCCCATGTGCTCATTTTAGATCCCACGTAAAAGACCAACATGTATCCCCATAAGCACTTCAAATTAAATATTTTGACATAATATTCTTATGGTAGACGAATTAAATGTGATGTCTTATATTGATTACAACAGGTATCACCTACCTTTTCTTGAGATTGTTGGATTAACTTCCACAAACAAGACCTTTTGTATAGCTTTTGCGTTCATACGAAATGAGAAGATCGACAATTTCAAGTGGGTGTTACACTGTCTTAGATAGACACTAGACGGCTATATGTTGCCACGTGTCATAGTCACATATAGGGATTCTGCTCTAATGGAGGCATGCCGATATGTCTTTCCAGAGTCAAGACGGTTCCTTTGCAGATATCACATTTATGAGAATATTAGAAAGCACCACAGACCATCCTTTGATTCCCAAACTGACTGGGATAAATTCACTTCTTGGTGGAATCGCGTAATTAATTCTCCAACCATTGACGAGTATGTCCAAAATCGAACGTGGTTACACTCAAAGTTGATAGACAAGCAAAGTATTATTCTTATCTCTTAAATTCATTCTTAATTTTATCAAAATGTACATCTATTCAAACTAACCTGTTTTTATCAACATTTCAGATGTATTTAACTACGTGGATGCAAACTGGTTACAAAAGTATAAAGAGAAGTTTGTGTCTGCCTGGATTGATAAACATCTAAATTTCGGAGAACGGACAACGAATAGGGTAGAGAGCCAACATTCTTTATTGAAAAAACATTTGGAGAATGAAAAGTCACATTTAGACAAATTTGTAGGAATTATAGATGACATAGTTCGAATACAATACACAGAAATAAAGGCAAGCTTCGGGGAAAGCATGAATAAGATAAAGCATTTACACAGGAATAGAACATTTAGTTTATTACTAACAAAAGTTTCTATAGAAGCGTTAGATGTATTAACAGTGGAGATGAAGCGGGTTAAATCTTTAATGGAAAAAGCGGGATCATGTGGCTGTCTTATTCGTACAAGCTGCGGTTTACCATGTGCATGTGAAATCTCTCAATATGTCGATGCAGATGTATCGATTCCACTGCATATGATAAATGTCTTTTGGAAGAAGCTTGATTTCAAACCAGAATTGTCGAAACAAGAGGGACCAACTGAACCTGATGATCCAGAACCCGACGTTCGTAAACACCTACATGACTTTGAAGGTGCTTACATCAATGAGAAAAGAGCAGTTGTGAAAAAGAGTTGGCTTCAAAAGATGAGAGCTATATGGGATCCTAGCAGCACGAGTTATGATAAGCCCGCGGTGCAAACAAAAACTCGTGGAAGGCCAAGTACAAAACCAAAGCACCTGAACAAACCAGACCTTGCAACTGCTAAACCTCCCCTTCAGCGAAGCTACTCCCATAAGCCTTCGAGGCATAGTTCATATGCGTCACACGTAGAACATGATTATTCCCAAGAGCATACAAGGCACAGTTCGTTCAGATACTACCAAGACCAAGAGCATCCAACACCATCTTCATTAAGGGACTATGACGATTCTCCCGGTTACAACAATGCCTACGTGAATTACGAAACACCTGGTTTTTATGGGAACTATGATTATTATCCTGGTTACAATAGTGCATACGTGAACTACCAGGTGCCTAGTGAACTGAGCCCTTTCATGAATCAAGATGCCGGCGGGCAAAGTTATTTTTCCAACTATTCAACCGCAATAGATGATTTCTTCGGGTTTAACGAGAATACTGCTGAAAAAACGTATTTCACCAACACTTCAAGTGTAACTGAATATGATTTCATGGGGTTGAGCCAGCATAATGTTACATATCAAAAATCACAAGACTATCACAATTATATTGATCAAATTCCAAAAATCTTTCAACCGTATCTGGAGGATATAAAAAACGTCAAAGGTGATGGAAATTGTGGGTTTCGGGCGACAGCTTTTGCTCTCGGGCACGGTGAAGATGAATGGCTATTAATCTGAAGGTTACTAATTGATGAGATGGTGAAGTTTGAAACACATTATAAAAGGCTTTCAAGGACAAAACCAATAACGTGGACGATTACAATCTCGTGTTTTCATCCTTAGACTGGTCGGGGTCTGGTTTTGCGCCACAAGCACATTGGATGATTATGCCAGAGACGGGGTTTTTGATTTCGAACAAGCTTAACGTAATTTTTCATTTCATATCTAAAGAAAATAATAGTAGTTCGACAATGTTTCCGCTTTGCAGAGGACCTGACCAGTTCCCGGATAAAAAGATAATCACAATTGCACTGGTGAATTCAGATCATTATGTAATGGTGAAAATGCAAGACGAGTTTTCAATGGATTTCACACAAAACTTATGGAAACTAAGGAGAGAAAGAGGCGCAGCTGAGTGGGAAAACATATTTCAATCACGTCAAAAAGTCTATAAAGATTGGATAGCAAAACCTCCCGAATATGAAGTTATAGATTAAATTTTTTTAATAGTGTAATTTCAAAAAGATAGTAATGTATTTGTTATCTCGCTCCTGTCATAATCTCGCTGATTTATTTACAAAATCATTGCCGACATCTACATTCGAGAAGATGGTATACGGTATAGGCATGAGAAGAGCTAATCTTAACCAAGATTGATAAATCAGTTTGACGGCATATATTCTTTATTTCAGGGGGAGCGAATTAATATGTGTGCTGTACTCTTTTTCCCCTATGACTGGTTTTTATCCAATTGGGTTTTTCTAGCTTAAGGTTTTTAACGAGGCAGTTTATGCACAATGATTGGATTTAAGTTGTGTACTCTTTTTTTCCTTCTGAATGCTTTTATTCCCATTGGATTTTTCGGCTTAAGGTTTGTAACGAGTCACACTTATCCAACTCACATTGCTACGTCCAAGGGGAGTGTTATGAATTGTGGACTTTAGCACAATTAATTGTCAAAGAAGAAAATTGTTGCCCACAACTTTTGACAAACCAAGAAGAAGGTTGATTCAAACTTTGAAGGTGGACAAATTGGAATTGTAGTGCACCATTGTTGACAATTGATGTATATATTTGTTGAAATGGTAATATAACTTTGGCTATAAATAGTTTGCTCCAAGATGTAATGTTATGCCATTGAGAAAGGAAGAAATATACTACTACTACGAAAAAATGTTCTGCAAATTATCAATCTCCCTATTTTTATTTATTTTGTGTATCTTATAATAATATAAATTATAAACTATTGCACAACATAAACTAATTTTTGGGTCAATTTTTTATTTTTATTTGTAAGTTTTTTTTCTTTTTACCATTATGGGCCATGATGTCATTCCCATAAAAAGAGAATTGTGCATCTGAAAATTACAAAAATGGACATTGAAGAAAAACACACGAGACGAGACGAGACGAGACGCTAGGGTGGCGGGCGAAATTAGAGGGGGCCTTTTTGTAAGTTTAATGTATAGGGATTTTGATGTGATTGTATAAATGCTCCGCCAGCCTCACTTGTGCCTTTCTTTATTTGCCGTCTGTACCTCAGTGCCGCCGTCTATTACTGCACTTCAATCGGAGATTAATCGGGGCCTTAGAACCACCCGCCTGCAATCATGGGTAAACGATCACTTTGACACACTTTTCGATCTTCCTTTTCGTTCTGCTAACTCTTCTTTGAAGTTTTTTTTTTGTTGCTTATGTTGTGAAATAATGGTGCTTGTGCTTAGGTATTTCTCGGGATTCCATGCGCAAGAGGCGTGGAACTCGGTGGAAGAAGAAGGTTTCGATGAAGAAGAGAAAGTAAAATTTCCGTCCTCTTTATATGACCTAATTCCTTTCTCGTGTCGCTTAATTTCGTTGTGTTATTATTATATCTAACTGAGTTTATTTTTGCTCAATTCTGCATCTGCTCTGTTTAATTTTTATCACTTCTGATTCATTTGTCAGATTCCTTTTCAAATTTGCGCGTCTCACTCAATGCTGACCGCTTATGACTTTGCATCTTTTGCTCTGCTGCATCACTCACACCTTCATCTGTTGTTTGAATTTGTTTTAGGTTGCGTTAGTTCACTATTCATAGATTTCATCTGTTGTACTGTTTTTGTTAATATTTTTTGGATACCAACGATTTAATGGTTATTTTTTGTTTGAATGGGACATTTCTTGAAATTACTATAAATCATTGGGGGCGAAATGGATGAGTAATATGATACATGTTTATTCTAACATTGTCTTAGCTATACATTTCAAGTTTTCGACTCTCTGCAACAATAAAATAAGAGAGATCAAGAGTACGAAGAAAAAAGTATCACCAAATCGAGTACTATAGCTTATAGCGATTCAATTGAGCGTAGGAAAAGAAAGAATAAAAAAATGAAAAAATTGAAAGAAAAACTGAATCTGAAAAAACTTACTTTTATTTTTTATTATTTTTCTTAATCAAGTTCATTTGTTTCATCACCCTGTTGGAGGTATTGATTCTAGGGGTGGTCAAAAATACCCGACCCGAACTACCTGGCCCAACATCTCGATGACCGAACTAAAAATTCCGGGTATTCTTTTTTCCTGGCTGGGGACCTGATCCGAAAAAGTCATATAATCAGGCCGGATCATGGGCCGACTTGTTGCTTATTTTGGGTACCCGAAAACCCAATTATTTTTTAATAGTTATTTTTTTAATAAATTTAACTATCTAATTTTAAGTGTGTGAAATTTTATCTTTCAGATAATATCAATGATATTTAATATGAAAGTTCATGGTAATGTGTTTTAATAATGATGTTTCTTCTCACTAGTTTGGAAATTTACAAGATAAAATCGTTAAATAAGAAATAATATATTATATTTATAATTGAATATTGAATTAACCATAATATATAATAAAAAAATGAATGATATATATAAATTTTTTAGTTAGTTTTGAAATTTACTTATTGTGCGGAAAATATTTACAATGTATTTAGTACTTGTGAAATTAATTTATGTACTAAATTTTAAAATATATTTATATTAAAATTACAAATTATTTCTTTAAAATGTCAAATTAGGGGTATTAAATTTTGGGCCGGGTTCCCTATGACCCGACCCGAAAGAATCTTGTACCTGTTTTTTGGGTACCCGACTTTTTCGGGTCGGGTCACGGGCTGAATTTTCAACTACCCGCATAACTGGGTACCCGTAAATTCGGGTACCCGGTTATAAACACCCCTAACCTATTCTAATCACATCTCTAATTTAGCTGAACAATTAAACACTTCTGCTGCCTGTTTTCTTGAACATGTAGGTCTGGATCGGTTGTTAGCATGAATAGATTTCTTGAATTCATTTTTTTCTGGTTATTCAGTAATTATAATGAATGTCATTTTTTGTATCTTATTACTGTATTCAATGGTTGACGTTATTCTGTATACTTTTTAGGTATGAGCTCGGGAGACAACCTGCAAACACCAAGTTGTCGAGTAACAAGACTGTGCTCAGCGTGAGAGCCCGTGGAGGTAACGCGAAGTGGCATGCCCTGCGTTTGGACACAGGAAACTACTCTTGGGGTAGTGAAGCCGTGACTCGAAAGACTCGTATTCTGGATGTCGTTTATAATGCATCCAACAACGAGTTGGTCAGGACCCAGACTTTGGTGAATGTTGCTATTATTCAAGTTGATGCTGCACCGTTCCAGCACTGGTACCTTCAGCACTATGGAGTTATGGTAATGTGGTATCCAATTCACTTAAAGCTCATATTGATCTTCATTTTGGGGTATCAGAGAGTCAGTAGGCTGAAATATAAAACTAAATAGTGAAATGCTATTGTTCCTTCTTTTAGGGGGAAATGAAAATTAATCCTCAGTTAAATCCTTGATGCAGTCATTCTGTGGATCAAGTAGTCTGTGGATCAAGTAGTGGGAAATTGAATCATTTAGGTGGTTACAAACTCACCGATGTTGCAGTGCATTTCATTTTTCGGCTGTCTGGTAAGATATGAAAGTTATCTGTAAACTTTTTTTCGGATTATAGGAGACTGAGGCAGTTGCTGTTGAAGAGGTTAGGAAGAGCAATCACTTCCAAAGGAAATTAGGTAAGCGTCAGGGGGAGCGAAAGATTGACCCACATATCGAGGAACAACTCGGTGGTGGCCGTTTGTTAGCTGCTATCTCATCACGCCCAGGCCAATGTGGGCACGCTGACGGGTATGTATTTTCATTTTTTTGCTCTCTTGACCCTGAAATTCTAGAGATGAATGATAAATTCGAACTTATATTTCCATATGATGATAATCTTATATTCTTAATGGAATTTCGAATATCTTTTTGTTCATCTTGTTTTTTCTCCCCAATGAGGATGGTCTGGGCTATAGAAGTATAATATATCTCGTCTGTCTATCCGGCTTATGTCTTTGATTCTAGTTGTCTCTGACGTGCCTCGTAAATCGTTTTTGGTTGTAGTTATATTTTGGAGGGCAAGGAGTTGGAATTTTACATGAAGAAACTTCAGAGAAAGAAAGGAAAGGGTGCCGGAGGAGCCTAAATTGCCTGAGATATCGAGAATGTTACATTGATCTGTTCTTTTTTTTTATTTCCCTTAATGCTTATTATTGCAGCCGACAAACATTAGTTATCCTGAACTTTTTCAAACTTTTTCAATGATGCGATGTTTCGAGCACAAATTATCCTTCAGATTTTATTTTTATTTTTCGTGGCTAATTTGATTCCTTGAAGATGCTTCTGAATTAGCTTTTAACTGCTGTTGTGCTGTATTATGTCCTGAGGTTGGTTGGATGGAATCCTGAGATACCAGGTTTTGGTCATTCCTTGAGAAATTATATTGATTTATGTTTCCCATAATGTTTCTGCAATTCCATGTCTCTTGGAAAACCTTATTAGGAACAAAAAAAATTGCGGAAAGATCGCATCATCCATGTTGAGAGCATCCACACGAATAATCACCTCCACGTAGGGGTGGCAATGGAGTGTGACGATGAGGGTATTCATGGGGTAAAAGTGATACCTAGATCCGCCCCTCGCCCTTGTTTGTTGTAGAGTGGGGCAACCCATATTTCACGGGTCAGGGCGGGGCAATATGCGGTCTTGCTGAAATTGCCATTCTTGGAAGTAGAAATTTCAAAATAATTACAAGTGAACTCTCAAAACATCTAGAATAACCCATCTTTCACATTCATGCTCCAAAGAAAAAATAGTCGCCCCCTAAAAAAAACACACAAAAATCTCATGGTCATCAAAATGGCTTCATTATTGCAATATGGTTTGTTTTTTAATACTGCAAAATCTTGAAAACATATGCAAGGTAAATCTCCTCATGTTTACTTATTTGCTTATATGGGAAATTCCCCACTTATTATTTTTTAAACTTCAACAACAAAGTATTTCACAAAGATCACTCAATAATGCTACAAAAATTATAATATATATATACTCCAACTAAATCAAGAACATGATTAACTAAATAGTAAAATCATGAATTTACTCCACCAAATCATAATCATGCATAACAAAAAAAAATCATCAAGTTTCCTAAATGAATTATTCTTTTGGAGACCTCTAGTTCGGAAGGTTGTCAAGAGAATGCATTTCCATCTCCATGTCGTCAATAAATTTTAACAGACAATAGTTGCATTGGCGGAAAGAATAATAGGATTCAACCAACAAATCCCAATACTGACCCACATGTGATGTGATTAGTATCACTTGTCTTCCATCATCCTTCGTACTTATCCCATATTTCGTTCCTCAAGAACCTGCACGTACCTGAATGCAATACATACATCCACCCCCCGATTACTCGGGGGTTAGCAATATTTCACTATTTTAGTGCAAGTATAAAGTGCAAATACGAGCCATACACAATCGTATTCCAAGAATATAATGATCTGAACCAAACAATGGTAAATAACCGAGGGTCATCTGGAATCGATGATGAATAAATGTAATCGTACAATTCAAGATCAGTATCCCGGAATAACTAAATCACATAGCATTACATTTCAATACATACGTGAGTAACCATGGAACCGCACTAGAAGTAACGGAACCCTCCGAGGCCCCGTCGGACCCTCCCAGAGTGGTTAACCCAAATATATTCGTGGAAACGCACAAAAGGCAACGGAACCCTCCGAGGACACGTCGGTCCGTCCGAGAGTGAATATATACACAATTAATCGGATTCCATACTAGTATTCCAGAGTAACAAAGCCTCATTATACGTCACATTTCATTTATATACGTGATTAACCATGGAACCGCACCACAAGCAACGGAACCCTCTGAGGCCCCGTCGGACCTTCCCAGAGTGGTTAACCCAAAATATATTCGTGGAACCGCACCAAAGGCAACGGAACCCTCCGAGGCCCCGTCGGACCCTCCCAGAGTGAATATATGCATAAATTCCATAACCACGAGGAGATATGATTCCCAAACAACATCGAAAAGTACCACATCCTCATAGGGGAGTCAACAAGCAATACAACACAACATTACACACCAACCAAATAAATACGCATTACAACATGCCACCCTTAATGAGGACAGAGAGCTTTAATAGCCGCATGACAGAAGAAAATATACTTCGATTCGCAACCACAATACAACGTATTCGTAATGTTTATCTATTCACAAAGTACTCAAGCATTTTGAAAGAGAGTCGTTAACGAGATTATACCAATCTTTTGAAAGTTCGTTCTGAGTACTCAAATAACACACATAGTCGATTACCAGTTATTGTATCTACGACACACGAAATGTATGGGCAAGATACTTACCTCGATAATCGATACTGAAAACTCCGACGAACGCGGCTCGGTCGAAAACCCTCGAACACCTCGATCCGACGAAGAACAACGAATTGGATGATGTTATAATCACTTAGAACACTCCAAAACACCTTTGAATAGAATAAAATCGGCCAAGGTCACGAACCGTAGTCGCCCTTGACTTACACCTGCGGAGAGAAGAGGAAGAAGTGAGGAAATTGGAAAAACGATCTGCTGTCCAGTTTATATACCGGACAGATTAGCGTGCGCTAATCACCCCAGATTAGCGTGCGCAATTGAGTCAACGTCTTCCCCAAAAGCACAGTTAGCGTGTGCTAATCACGAATATTAGTGTGCGCTAATGAGTCCCAATTTCAGTCCAGTAGCTTCTGGAATACCTCGTAACTACCAGTTAGCGTGCGCTACGATTCCCTAAAAAAAACACACACAAAAATCTCATGGTCATCAAAATGGCTTCATTATTGCAATATGGTTTGTTTTTTAATACTGCAAAATCTTGAAAACATATCCAGGGTAAATCTCCTCATGTTTACTTATTTGCTTATGTGGGAAATTCCCCGCTTATTATTTTTTAAACTTCAACAACAAAGTATTTCACAAAGATCACTCAATAATGCTACAAAAATTATAATATATATATATATATATATATATACTCCAACTAAATCAAGAACATGATTAACTAAATAGTAAAATCATGAATTTACTCCACCAAATCATAATCATGCATAACAGAAAAAAATTCATCAAGTTTCCTAAATGAATTATTCTTTTGGAGACCTCTAGTTCGGAAGGTTCTTAAGAGAATGCATTTCCATCTCTATGTCAACAATAAGTTTTAATATGCTTCTCCATGACTACGAGTTATTCATGATGAAGGGTGACGAGTCCATCACCAACATGCTCGACCGATTTTCGGTCATCACAAATGGACTAGCTTCGTTCGGTAAACCATTATCAAGTAGTGAGAAAGTCAAGAAAATCTTAAGATCACTACCTGCTGAATGGGACGGCACGGTGACGGCGATAATGGAATCAAAAGATTTAAACAATCTTGATTTTAGTGCTCTCGTTGGTTCACTTATAAACTACGAGATTGTTCTAAAATCTCGGAATGCCAAACCAAAGTCGAAGGAAAAATCGATAGCCATGAAGGCTAAGATGTCAATAAATAAAGAACAAATCCCGGTGGACGAAAGAGACGAAGAATTGACATATTATGCCAAAAATATTAATAAGTTCCAAAACTTATTAAACCGGAGAAAGAAAGACATCAAATCGGGCGAATCTAAGAAATTCGACAATAATTGTCGAATCTGTGGTAAACCAGGCCACTTCGCAAAGAATTGCCGAGCAAATCCGAAGAAGGAGGTTTTAATAGCAACATGGAGCGATGAAGATGAAGATGATGATTTTATCAATCAAAATAATCTTGAACAAATGCTCTCGGTTCAAAAATTCACTTTGAATAAACAGGGGTTGGGATTCAAACCGCACACTAAAAACGAATCCTTAAATTTCAAAATACCCCATTGTGAAAAATATTTAAAAATTGGGCATCATTTTACGAGTTGCAAAAGCCCATGACGGACGATAAAAACCAAAAAGATTTGGATTCCAAAAGGAACCTTTATTCCGAATATCATCTATGTCTCGAAAAAACCCAACTATCGGTTGGATTCCCAAAAACAAAAATTAATTTTTCATCAATTAGTATTTTTTTTTATATTTTCAAAATTAGTATTTTACTCAGGGGGAGTATTATATTTTTAAAAGGAGAGATTTTTCTCAGTGGAGTTTACCTTTTTTTTTGTTATGCATATTTTATCATACTATATTTTATCATTACTTGATAATTGGTATCCTTTATTTACACTTTTTGCTGATAACAAAAAGGGGGAGAGAGTAGTTGAATGAGATAAAAAACGTCATGGAAGAATGACGAGAAAAATAAAAAGTAAAAAGGGGGAGAGAAAAATAAAAAGGAGAAAAGTCGAAAAAGACAACGAAGAAGTTGAAAAATGAAAAGAAGAGGTCGAAAAGGAGAAAAAGAAAAGATGGGAGAAACTAACGAAACGATCAAAACCGAAAACTTTGATTCATATATATATATATATATATATATATATTATTTTGCAGGTTTATCCAATTCAAGGTGTTGTTTTGTAATCATAAAAAAAGGGGAGATTGTTGGAATATTTTATTCCAAATATTCATTAATCGAGTTTTGATGATTAGCTGTTGAACAAAGAAAAATAACAAAGAAGCGAAACAAAACAACGAAGAAGTCGAAGACGCAAAAAGCTGGACAGAACACTATTAACGTATGCTATATTGATAGCATAATGTACGTAATATAGCAAGCGTAACGTACATAACACATGGTGCTTAACGTACGTAATGAAGTGTTTCAGAATTCAAACAACGAGACGTTGGAGATGACGTCATGGCATAGGCCAGCATGCAACGGATACAAAGACTAAGTTAACGTACGTAACATGAGTTTACATAACGTACGTAATGATCAAGGCAGAAGCTACTGGACTATTTTGTGAAGAGCTTAACGTACGTAACATTGTGATGTTAACGTACGTAATGATGATAACGTATGTAAGGTGGAGGACTTAACATACGTAATGCAGAATGCTGAGCTAACGGCTAGTTGGAGGAAAATACCTATAAATACCAAACCATTTGGTATTAAACCTTACAACAACCTTGAGCACATCATTCATACTTGAGATATCATTGTAATCATTCTAGTTGTTGTACTTGAGCTTATATTTTCAAGAGTTTGAGTGTGATACACAAAAACTCAATACACGAGAGGAAAAAGAAAGGATACGATTGGATTCAGTGTTATTAGGATCAAGTATCCGACATTGTTAGAATCGCAACCGATATCTACGTGAGGTTTATCTAGTACCCATAGAGCGCTAAATTGGTTGATTCCTTGTCCAATAGAAAAGGAAAACGATTTAACTTGGACCGACAAAAAGACAAGTGATTGAACGGTTTACTCGGACCGATATAAGACGAGTTTGTAACGGTTATCCCTCGACCAATAGAAGAGAGGTGCAGAGGTTTATCTTTAGCCTATAGAAAAAGATACCGAAGAGAGGATGTAGGCACGTTTGGCTGAACCTCTATAAATCATGTGTCTATTTATTTTCCATACCTTTATTTAAATCGCTTCCGCAACGCGAAAGAGTTTTATAACTCTATCTCCAAACGGCGATACCGACCAATATCGCACTAACAATTGGTATCAGAGAGGTTCCTCTTAGAAGCGGCTTAACATCCTAGGAGAAAAACCAAATGGCGTTTCAATTTGCCCCGGTCGAAGGTCTTTCCTTGAACCGACCACCATTCTTCGATGGATCAAATTATATGACTTGGAAAAAAAAGATGTCAATCTTCGTGCCTATGACATAAAAATCTGGAAGATCATTTGTCTTGGCCCGAAAGTTCCAATCAAATCCGACGGATCTCTTAAGAGTTTCGAAGAATATAATGACGAGGATTAGAAGAACGACCATCTAAATTGTAAGGCTACTAAACTTTTATATTGTGCTTTAAATCCAGAAGAGGTCAACCGTATCTCATCGTGTGAAAGTGTTAAAGAAATATAGAAAATTCTTGAAATCACACACGAGGGAACAACTCAAGTCAAGGAGACGAAGATTAATATGCTTCTCCACGACTATGAGTTATTCATTATGAAGGGTGACGATTCCATCACCAACATGCTCGACCGATTTTCGGTCATCACAAATGGACTAGCTTCGTTCGGTAACCATTGTCAAGTAGTGAGAAAGTCAAGAAAATCTTTAGATCACTACCTGCTGAATGGGACGGCACGGTGACGGCGATAATGGAATCAAAAGATTTAAACAATCTTGATTTTAGTGCTCTCGTTGGTTCACTTATAAACCACGAGATTGTTCTAAAATCTCGGAATGCCAAACCAAATACGAAGGAAAAATCGATAGCCATGAAGGCTAATATGTCAAGAAATAAAGAAGAAATCGATTCCATCACCAACATGCTCGACCGATTTTCGGTCATCACAAATGGACTAGCTTCGTTCGGTAACCATTGTCAAGTAGTGAGAAAGTCAAGAAAATCTTTAGATCACTACCTGCTGAATGGGACGGCACGGTGACGGCGATAATGGAATCAAAAGATTTAAACAATCTTGATTTTAGTGCTCTCGTTGGTTCACTTATAAACCACGAGATTGTTCTAAAATCTCGGAATGCCAAACCAAATACGAAGGAAAAATCGATAGCCATGAAGGCTAATATGTCAAGAAATAAAGAAGAAATCCCGGTGGACGGAAGCGATGAAGAATCGGCATATTATGCCAAAAATATTAATAAGTTCCAAAACTTATTAAACCGGAGAAAGAAAGACATCAAATCGGGCGAATCTAAGAAATTCGACAATAATTGTCGAATCTATGGTAAACCAGGTCACTTCGCAAAGAATTGCTGAGCAAATCCCAAGATGGAGGTTCTAATCGCAACATGGAGCGATGAAGATGAAGATGATGATTTTATCAATCAAAATAATCTCGCTCTTATGGCCCGAAGCTCATTCGACGATAGCAACGTCGAAAGTCAGGTAAGTACATCTTCTCAAGATGAGTTATTTGAAGCATTTGAGTTATTGCATATCGATTTCCAAAATGCTTTATCCGAAATTAAATCTCTCCAAGCTAAAAAAAAAATTATTGAAAACCAAGATTTCCAAAATTCTTGAAAAAGGGAAAAGTATCGAAACCGATCATTCTAAATGCATTGAAAACAAAAATATTTTAAAGAATGATTTTTTGAAAGTTCAAACCGAGCTTAAAAATTTAACGAAGAAATTTTCGTGTGGAAATGAAAAATTTGAACAAATGCTCTCGGTTCAAAAATTCACTTTGAATAAACAGGGGTTGGGATTCAAACCGCATACTAAAAACGAATCTTTAAATTTCAAAATACCCATTGTGAAAAATGTTTAAAAATTGGGCATCATTTTACGAGTTGCAAAAGCTCAGGACGGACGATAAAAACCAAAAAGATTTGGATTCCAAAAGGAACCTTTATTCCGAATATCATCTATGCCTCAAAAGAAAAACCAACTTTCGGTTGGATCCCCAAAAACAAAAATTAATTTTTCATCAATTAGTATTTTTTTGATATTTTCAAAATTGGTATTTTACTCAGGGGGAGTATTATATTTTTAAAGGGAGAGATTTTTGTCAGGGGGAGTTTATCTTTTTTTGTTATGCATATTTTATCATACTATATTTTATCATTACTTGGTATCTTTTATTTACACTTTTTGCTGATAACAAAGAGCTGGAGAGAATAGTTGAATGTGATAAAAAGTGTCATGGAAGAATGACGAGAAAAATAAAAAGTAAAAAGGGAGAGAGAAAAATAAAAGGAGAAAAGTCGAAAAAGACAATGAAGAAGTTGAAAAATAAAAAGAAGTCGAAAATGAGAAAAAGAAAAGATGGGAGAAACTAACGAAACGATCAAAGCTGAAAACTTTGATTCATACATATATATATATATATATATATATATATATATATATTATTTTGCAGGTTTTTTCAATTCAAGGTGTTGTTTCGTAATCATCAAAAAGGGGGATATTGTTGGAATATTTTATTCCAAATATTCATTAATCGAGTTTTGATGATTAATTGTTGAACGAAGGAAAACAAGAAAGAAGCGAAACAAAACAACGAAGAAGTCGAAGACGCAAAAAGTTGGAAAAAACACTATTAATGTGTGCTATATTGATTGCATAATATAGCAAGCGTAACGTACGTAACACATGGTGCTTAACGTACGTAATGAATGTTGGGATTCGGTGCCTAAAATCGAAGGCCCATCGGAAGCGGTAAAATAAAAATTAATTCGATCCGAATCCCTACGAGGATCGATCAAGCTACATATATACGAATATTAAAACGAAGCATAAGAAGATACGAGAAACATACCCTCGTACTCCATTGATTAAATGGTGATTTCCGAGAAAGCAATTCCCAAAGCTTTAGGTGATATCCCTACCTACGATTACAATCCACTCCAAGTTCTTGAATGATCCAACGCCGAAAGCACCGCGTCTCTACTTGCCACGCACTGGAGAAACGAACGGAACAACAATCACCCAATTAACCTCTAAGGTTACGTCTAGAATCGGATGATGAAGCTATCAAATGTGATTATAACACTCTAAGTGTATAAGTCACAATCTCTCAATAATCTCTCAATTTTTCTCGAAGAATAATCAAGAACAAATGAAGAAGAAGAACACTTGGAAAAACTATTTTTCCTCTCTCACTTTGATAGTCACGTATGAATGCAAGTTCTATGGAAGTGGGAGTCTTCTCATCATATACTTATTCTTTTCATCACAAGAGAAAAAGACACTTACACAAAGTAATATCAAATGATATCATGTCCCCCAAAGTCTTGGTCTTCCACCTATCACGATGTAGACAAAACAAGACTCACATGGAGGTAAGTGGTGTAATATCCGTGTTTTTCCTTTTTCCAGTATTTTCATTTTTGGTGTATTTTTCGTTCTTAGTGACTTGCTTGTAACCGTATGAGTATTTTGAGTATATGTAATACTAGACTTCTCATCATCCGAGCTTGTTCGAATTTGTTTTACTCAATTCCGGGTTGGATGTCACTTTTGTCGCCGTTGGGTTCAATTCTCGTAATCATTGTTTGGAACCGCCGTTTTGCGGTTCCTGCAAATCCATTTCATGTTATTATGGATGTTGTGAACTTTTATTGGTGTTTCGATCGAGTATCGTGTTGGGTCATTCCGTAATATTCCAAAGTTTTGGGTTTCCATTGCGTTTGTTCTCTTTTCGGATCATTTGATGATACCGTCGTGTTGGGACCGACTGTGTTTGACGTGAAGCCACCATACGAGGGTTCGTGATAGTTCATTCCAACCTTTAAATGGTTGGGACTATGCATCGATCGATTATATCATGTTTGGGGGTCGTTTTTCATCAATTTTGGGCTCAAAGAGTGTGTGCCACGGCACAGGGGACTGTGCGCCGCGGCACAGCCTTGGCAAGGATGGTACCTGGGGCGGTTGTACTGCGTGCTGCAGCACGCAACAGTCCGGTCCACAGCATAGGCCAAAATCCTGCTCTCAATTTCCAACCGCGGGCCGCGGCACACTCAACTTGCGCCGCGGCACGCGGGTCAGTCTGCACTATTTCAGCGGGGTTCTGGGAGAGGGTTTCATTTCCTCTCCCTTCTTTTTCTTCCTCTCGATTTGGGTGACTTAGGGGCGATTTTTTGTCGATTTGAGCACCTTCAATCTTGGAGAGATCATCTACCTCGAGTTCTTGTTGTAGATTATCGACTTCTACTTGAATTCTTCATCCTAATCCAAGGTAATATCTTAGAACCCTACTTTTGGGTAATTTGGGGATTTTCGATTTTATTGTTCGATTCGTTCCGTGTTGTTGATTAATTCATGATATATATGATTAATATCAGTGGTATTCATGGTTTCCCTACGGATTCATGGTATATTTCGTGATATTTGCGTAATCGAGAGGGTTTGGTTGTGGTCCGCCCTCGTCGTTATTTTTGTACGAATATACATGAATCGTAGGTGGATTTTCGGGTGTATTCTGTTTCATACTCGTATAGAGTTGGTTGTGATTATGTTCTTCGAATCATCAGGTTCGTGGTTGTCGGTTCCCAGCGTTCGTCGGTGATTTTTCCTTTCCGTTCGTTGTATCGTCAATTATTCAAGGTAAGTACTTTTGGAAACCTTTATGCTTAACATAAAAATGGTGATGTATATTGTGTGTGCTTTGCTCACCTCGGGAGGGTCCAACAGGGCCTCGAGGGAATCCAATGGTATAGCCCTGGATTCACGAGTTTGATTCGCTAGCCAGCTCCGGAGGGTCCTTAGAGGCCTCGAGTGGGATCAGTGGTATAGTCCCGGTCCTAAGGCGATGCCTTTGCGTGATTTGTTTTATGCTATAGCCAGCTCGGGAGGGTCCTTAGAGGCCGCGAGTGGGACCAATGGTATAGCCCCGGTCCTAAGGCAAATTGTTATTGACTGTTTGTTTCCGGAAAAGACATGTCTGGTTTTGGTTTTCAAATGAATTGGTGCATGTTCTATGAAATGTGTAAGCGAATGGTTTGCCTTGATTACTTGTACTAGCGTAATTGCTAACCCCTTTGGGGACCCGTTTTGAGGAAATTCTTGTTATGGATTTCAGGTTATGTTCATCCGGACGAGCGGGCGCTGGGACAGTACGAGGATGCTGGCCATGGTCGTTGACATGTGCATTTGAGTCCCTTTATTTCTGTTATTCCTTTCGATATGGTTGTTGTCTACTTTATAAACTTATACATTGTACTCGCGAGTACTTAGGCTTTTCCCTTCGCATTGTGGTTTGTATTCATTGAAGTTATTTACATTTGTCGGTGTTGCTTATTTTGCCGGTTGTACCGGGTGTGTTATTTGATTTTCATCTTGATGATGTGTGTTTTTTCCGTGGTAATTTGTGTCTAGCCTGGTGGGTCCCATGTAGGGGTCCACGACACTGTAATATACCTCGAATATCTCGGAAGTGTTACAGAAAAAGGTATCGGAGAACTAGGTTTATGGATACCTAGGCTTGTCGGTTATTTGGGTCTGGTTATGTTTTGTTTTGCACATCGTCACACCGCTGCCAGCATCTCGGTACTTCCAGTGCTCGTAAGTTTTCCTTACTCGATCCCTGGTTTTCTCGTACCGTATTTCCATTTCTTGAACCGTGGATGTGTTTCCTCTCTTACTTATCATCAAGTTGCTTTTGCTACCTTTTAACACCAGTATGGATGCTGGAAGAGGCCGTGGTCGTGGTCGTGGACTCGGCCGGGGACGTGGGGCAGCCGGTGGGGAGGATCGAGAGTCGGCAGCACCGGTGACCGTCATAACCATGCTACTTCTCAGGTTGGAGCCGATCTTGGTGTTGCAGCGGTGATGCAACAAGTGGTGAACCAAATGGCAGCGATAGCTCTGTAGGTCACAAGTCGTCCAGGAATAAGTCTAAGGGGGGGGGGGGTGAATAGACTTATTGAAACTCTTAAACTCTTTTTCTCAAAGAGTAAGTTTCTTCAGCTGATAGATATACAAATGGCTTAGAGTCTTTTGTTCTCAATACGTGCGGAAGTCAGCTGATGACGAATACAAAACAACTAATGAAACACTTAACAATGAATGCAGCAGTTAAAGTATGATGCTATAAAACAGTAAAGTACGCAGGCAATTATAGTGGTCTTAGAGCTGGGGTAATCCTCTACTAATCCACTTTTCTCCAAACCAGTTGGAGATGAATTCACTATAATTTTCAACCAGTGATAAATATTACAGTGATTCAACCAAATTACAACAGCTTCCAACCAGTAGAAATCCTTGCCGTTGTAACACACTGGACTGTCTTGCACCTCTTGATCCGCAATCCTTGGATGCCTTTACAGTCTCGAACTTCAAC
Source organism: Orobanche coerulescens (assembly GCA_033398695.1). Lineage (NCBI taxonomy): Eukaryota > Viridiplantae > Streptophyta > Magnoliopsida > Lamiales > Orobanchaceae > Orobanche > Orobanche coerulescens. The sequence goes on along the minus strand of CM065814.1, from coordinate 136,291,639 downwards.
CAGTGAAGTACCCCGAACTCAGGATTAAAGACACGAGTTTTTGTCTTCTCCAACTAAGAGCTTCTTCAAGTATGAATTTTTGAGAACCGCTCTTTTCACGATGCTATGGTTTGCTTTTAGATTGATTTGAATGCTTTGATCGCTTGAAAGTATATTCGCACCAGGTGGTTGCTAAAGTTCAAATCTTCGGATATATATAGGTGTAGATCTTTGAGCATTCTTCATAGTCATTGCAAATCTGTAACAAATCAGTCCGTTGGAGAGAGACTTCTTTGTTTATTCCTTTCTGAACGTTGCAAGACTGGATTCCCATATTTTAATCCATCTTTCGACCGTTGTGAAGACTTTGCATGTGAGGCGCCAAATCTTTTGAATATAATACGATTAAAGTCTTAAGTGGTAGGCCTGGATGAATTATTCAATTCATATCTTTAGCGGGAATCTCTCCAATTTGTCTCTTCACGTTGCATGTGACTTTCCGTAATAATTGACTTTTCAATTCATGCTGACGTGGACTTGGAGTACTTGGCTGATCTCAAGTAGGCTGATGTAAGTTAACTTCTCTGCAGTCTGGACTTCTCTGATGGTGACTGCTTGGGACTCGCCTGATCAGATGACTTGTCTAGGGTCACTTGACTGCAGTCTGGTCAAACATCCCTGATGATTTTTGTTGACCAGAGCTTCTCTGACTTGACTCAGCTGTACCTCTCTGATGAACTTAGCTGATCTTTAGTACTTAGCCGATTTTAGCCTAACTTATTTTGCCCTATAGAAGATACTCATTTGGTTCTTCTTTATATTTTGCCAAGTATTAAACTTAACATAATTTGGCCTATGGAAGATACTCATTTGGTTCTTCCTTACATTTTTGCCAAGTAATAAACATTTGAATTATATTAATGACATCATCAAAATCTAACAAGTATTCCTAACAAATTCCCCCTATTTTGATGATGACAAAACTTAAGCAAATATTCAAATGAGCAAGTCTGCACTTGAGTGCAAGACACAAACTAAAATCAGTCTAGTTTTTGTGACAACTGGAAATTGTCATTCAAAAGACTGTTATAAAATTTTGTGAATTGATTACAAATACATGTCTTAAATTTACAAGAAAATTTTACAAAGTACAAAAATAAATGTAAGTCATCTGCCTCTGCCTCTGCCTCTTCGGATAGGCTGCTTGGCAGGTCTGAAGGGTTTAGCTACAATTGGTCTTGTCTTGACAGGGGAAAGACCATACTTTCTCCTTACAACAAGAGCTGCAAAATATTGCTCTTCTTGAGATGAGAACTTATTCTCAACACAGACTTTCTTAATCTTTCTTTGGAGTGAAAGTTCATCCAAAGCATTACCTTTCTCCAAAGTGGGAGGTTCTTTGGGCCTGAAAAAGAGGGATCATGGGATATGCATTGCGTGCCTCAGCATGTTTTAGAAGAATAGTCCAGAGTTGTGTATGAGCTTCTTCCATGAAATTGATGAAGATCTGGTGTGGGGAGCAATTATTATCCTGGAGCATTTCCCAGATATAATAGTCTCTGATGAACTTTTTCTTTGCAGATCCCCACATGGGTAGAGCTTCGTATGGTACAAAATATTCAACGTACCACAACTCTTTGCCTTTCCACTCTAGAGTAGGCTCAAATCCTCCTCTGGTCCTCCTCTTTTTGCCTGCAGGCTGATCATCAGCCTGTTCTTCTGGTTCTGTAGCTTCTCCCTTCCTTTTAGCTGAGGATATCCCGGCAGTGATCAACTGGACATCCTGCCTCTTCTTAGTTCTTAGCTCTTCCCTTATTTCTCCTTGAATGCTGCCTTCCCCCTGAATCCTATCTTCCCCCTTTTTGCCAGCATCAACCAAAGTGGTCAACTGCTGCTCCATTCTGTGCATCCAGTCAGACATGCCAAAAGGCATTATGTTGTTCGTAGGAGGAGGAGGTTGATGTACTTTCCGTTGCAGCAAGGTATCGATCTTAGCATTGATAGATTGGAGATCAGGGGTGACCTGAGATGCAAGCAACTCTCCATAAGTATCCTTCACTATTTGTCTTATCAGCTCAGTCATCGCAGGTGAGATCTGCGATGTTGGAGAGTGCTCGCCTGAGCCTTCAGCGAACGATCCACTAGACCGCAGGCTCCTATCTGCAGCTGGTACTCTAGATGGTGTTTTTTCAGGTGTCCCCGATCTGGAGTCCTCAGCCAACTCTGCGTCTAGGCTGGTATACCGCGCAGGCGCCCCAGCCTTGTCTGCAGCCTCTAATTTTGGCTCTTTCTCCAGCTCCTTTTCTTTCTCTTCTTCTTCCTTTTCTAATTCCTTCTCTTGTTCTTTCTTCTTTTCTTCTTCGTCAACATTCTCTTTTTGTTTTTCAGCTAGTTGTTCTCCTCTATCATCATCATCATCATCATCATCATCATCATCATTCTTATCATCCTTTTCATTATCTTTTCCATCATTCTCATCATCATCCTTTTCCTCTTCATCATCCTCCTGATCGAACTCTTCCCCTTCTTCTTCTTCTTCATCTACTAATTTCTCTGTTTTTTCAACTTCTTCCTCTGTTTCTTTTTCAACTAAAATATTTTCTCCTCCTTCTCTTTCTTCCTGCCCCTCTTCTTCATCATCTATGATAATGAATTCCTCTTCTACTTCTTCCCCATTTACTTCTTCAATCCTTATTTCCTTTTCTTCTTCCTCCTCATCTTCTTTCCCAAAAGAACCATCAAAAATACTGTACATTATAGAGTGGATGAATTGGTCCATGTTGGTTTTGAAATTTGTCATGAACCAATTCTCCTGAAGGATCAAAACTGTGCCTGATACTTTGCAAAAGTGTATCAGCACATCTTCTGTGGCTTGGGGATATTCCCAACCACTGGTTTCAACATAGGTTTGAAGTTTAGCAACCGATAGTGATTTAAAAAATTTCCACTCTTCAAAAATATTAACAAAATAATGTTTTAGAGCTTGTGGTTTAACTAACTGTAATTGCTCTAAGGACAAGTTGAAAAGATTGTTGTCCAGCAGGTGAAAGGTGTAGTTTGCTTCAGGGATGGAGATAATTAAACCTGCTTCTTCCTCTTCTGAAATGAATGCTGGAGTGAGGACAGGGACGATCTGAGTTTCCAGGCTGCCCGGAGCAGGCTGGTCCTCCAGGTGGGTAGGCGACCTAGCTGAAGGACTGGAATAATGTTCTGGCTGCTCTTCCTGGCTGAACTGCAGTCGCCTAGGCCTTTTCGGTGAAGGTTCCGGTGAGGAATGTATGAATGATGGCTCACGAGGGGCTGGTCCCCTTATTTTGAACCGGACAGCAATCGGCGTGTTGTCTGACTCCGAGTCTGACTTAGCTGCAGTTGGATTGTCGTCTGCAGGTTGGTCCGACTCGTCTGGTGAGGGTCTATAGTAAGTCCTTGAGTCAGACAACTCCTTTATCATTTGGGCTGCTCTTCTGTTGCCTCCTAACTTCCTCAACGTCTCTTGGTCTAGGTGACCAAGTCTCTTGTTGATGTGAAAGGGATCAATATTACCCTTAACCACACCCATCTTCTCCAAGATCCAACTTAGCTACGTTCCAAACGCCAGCTTGGATCTGAATTTCTTCTCATCAGCAAGCCATTCGTCTTTGTTGACCTCGCGAACAAACTACCTAAAGATATAGTCAGACGAATCAATCGGGTCGTCCTGAATCAGTGCACCCAGCACCGTGAATTTTGCTGACGACAGTTGGTCTTAACTGCCAGTCATACCCATAATAATTTTGTTGGTGATATCCAACATGTATCGATACGCCCTTTTTGATTTCGCTCCTTTTGGCGGTGAGCTTCAGCTTCACCGGCTGATCGTCCGCCTTAATCTTCATCCAGGTGTCGGCTGCTGTCTGCTTGAGGGCTTCGACGGCTATGCCATGATGCTTCATACCAAAAATTTTCCGAATCGATTCCGGCGATATGTCAACTTGAATTCCGCCGACAGTGCTTCTAATTCCTTCTTCAATCACATGAGCTTCGCGGTAGAATGCGATGACGTCCTCCTTGTATAGGTGTTTGGGTCTGATGTCCAGAAATGGGTAGATCCCATTTAGCTTCATCGATCGAATGAGGTCAAGGACATCGTAGTTCTCCAGATTTGCTTCCAAAAGACCTTCAAAGTCAACGCCAGAGAAAATATGATCTGGACCTTGACTGCCTTCATGTTTACGTCTGGAAAATAAGATTCCATTTCTGCAAATAAGAGATTTTCTTAGTGTATTTGGAGTTCAAAGGATTTTTGCTCTGTAAATTTAGGGTTTGAAAGACTGGTAAAGGTAAAGGTAAAGTGAAGGGTTTTTCCGTCCTTATAAAGAAGATGAAACGACGTTGGGATTAAATTATTATTTATTTTAAATCGGTGGTCCGCCTCTTGAGATTCCATTTTAAATTTCAAATTTTAATCGGCGGTCCAGGTTTTGATTTTAAAATTAGACGATTGGATTTTAATTGGTTACAGTGGAGGTCGATTTATCAGGTGATTGCCATGTGTATTTAAGACATATAGTATTACGCCACTTGTGAACCAAAAAATAATATGATATTATTATACATATAGCAGATAATAATAAAATATTCAGAAGTCGGTTAAGATTAGAGAACTTAGCTGGTTGACCGTTGACTGGTCTGCATCAGGTGAGTTGACTCCTCTAACTTCTCGCTTGAGATTTTATCAACTAGGTTTCTTCGTCTGTCCTTCGTCTTCAGGTAGGTTATGATTCCTTCGATCAGCTAAGTCCGTCCTTCGTCTGATCTGCTTCAGCTGGCTTTTTCTTCTGTATTAGATTCCCAATCTAGTAGACCAAGTTCTCTGCTCAGCTCCAAAAACCTTTCTTCTGGCAAATGTTTGGTAAAGATATCAGCAATTTGATAGTCTGTGCTGACTCTTTCAACTCTGACTCTCTTGTTAAGCATGTGATCTCTAATGAAGTGATGCTTAACATCAATGTGCTTGGTCCTTGAATGCAAAACCGGATTGTTGGTTATTGCAATAGCACTATTGTTGTCACACCAGATAGGGACTTCATTGGCAATGATGTTGTAGTCCCTTAGCTGCTGTCTGATCCACAAGATCTGGGCACAACAACTACCTGCAGCTAGGTATTCTGACTCTGTTGTGGAGATAGAGTTAGAAACCTGCTTCTTACTAAACCAGGATATCAGTCTGGTTCCTAGGAATTGGCACGTTCCACTAGTGCTTTTCCTATTAATTTTGCATCCTGTGAAATCTACATCTGAATATACCGACAGCTCAAAGTTATCGTCCTTAGGATACCATAGTCCAACGTTGACTGTAGACTTTCGGTATTTAATTATTCTCTTTGCTGCATCTAGGTGCGACTGCTTAGGCTTAGATTGAAATCGCGCACAAACTCCTACGGCATAAGATATGTACGGCACCTTGCGGTGAGGTATATGATGATCGATAAGTCTTCTGTAGTGGGTTGAATCCACTGATATGCCTCCCTCATCTGTATCTAGGTGGGTACTTGTGCTCATAGGAATTCTTGCTGATTTGGCTGATTCCATTCCAAATCTTTTGATTAGATATCTGGTATATTTGGCTTGGTTGATGAAAATTCCATTTTCCATCTGCTTAACTTGTAATCCAAGAAAGAAGTTAAGCTTTCCCATCATGCTCATCTCAAACTCTCCTTGCATGAGGTTAGAGAATTTCTCACACAGCTCTGGGTTGGTTGAGCCAAATGTAATATCATCTACATATATTTGAACTATCAATATGTGGCCTTCGTGCTCCACTCTGAATAGGGTTTTGTCCACCTTTCCTTTGCAAAAACCATTCTTCTCAAGAAACACGGATAGTGTTTCATACCATGCTCTTGGTGCTTGCTTAAGTCCATATAGGGCTTTTAACAACTTGTAGACTTTGTCTCCTTTTACAAATCCTGGGGGCTGCTCCACATAGACTTCTTCTTCTAGGATGCCATTTAGAAATGCACTCTTTACATCCATCTAGTAGACATCAAAATCCTTGAATGCAGCATATGCGAGGAATAGTCTGATGGACTCTAATCTTGCAACAGGTGCATAGGTTTCATCAAAATCTATTCCTTCACACTGTGCATAACCTTTAGCAACAAGTCTGGCTTTATTCCTAACAATAGCTCCGTCTTCGTCACTCTTGTTTTTGTACACCCATTTGGTGCCAATAACCTTCTTGTGATCTGTTCTGTCTGTTAGTACCCAAACATTGTTCCTTTCCATCTGTTCCAGTTCTTCTTGCATGGCATTTATTAAAGAATAATCCTCCAAGACTTGTTCTGTTGTCTTGGATTCTATCTGTGACATGAAACAAGAGAACATAGTCATTCCTGCGGGTAGAGTAGACTGTATTGTCTTAACTCCATCAGTCAGCTTCCCGATGATTTGATGGATTGGATGGTCTTTGAGCCACTTGGGGATATTATCTTCTTCTGGGTCTGTTCCCCCTATAGAATTACTCTGGTGAATTTCTGCATCAGCTTGGATCTGGTCTCCCTGGTCTGCAACTGAATCAGCTACCGTCTTGTCATCTGCAAGTTGGATCTGATCTGCAGATGAGTCTTTATCAGCTACAGTTGGGTCTTCATCTGCGGCAACTGGATCAGATAGGTTTGGTGATCCTGTCTGATCTGCAGTTGGGTCTTCAGCAGCTACAGTTGCGTCTTCAGGCTGGTCTGCAGATGAGTCTACCATTCTAGTGTCATGTACAATGACTTCTTCGAGGGTTGCTGATTTGAGCTTATTCTCAATTAGCTCAACTTGCTTTCTGTACTCAACAGTAGATTCGCCAAATACAACATGAGGTGTTTCTTCCACAACTAAGGTTCTTTTATTAAAAACTCTATATGCCTTGCTCCTTTGTGAGTATCCCATAAAGAGACCATCATCAGTTTTAGCATCGAAGGCATTTAGTTGTGTTTTACCGTTGTTGTGGATGAAACACTTACAACAAAAAACATGAAAGTAAGCAACAGTAGGAGTTCTATTATTCCAAACCTCATAGGGAGTTTTGCCATGTCTCCCTACTATCATACTCCTGTTCTGAGTATGAAAAGATGTGTTGACAGCTTCAGCCCAGAACCTCTTGGGCAGGTCCGCTTCTGCAATCATGGACCTGGCTGCTTCCTTCAGGGTTCTGTTCCTTCTTTCAGCAACGCCATTCTGCTGGGGGATCCTGGCTGCAGAAAGCTCATGCTAGATTCCATTCTGATCGCTGTAATCAGTGATCGCCTTGTTGAGAAACTCTCCTCCTCTATCTGATCTGATCTTGATGATGGATAGGGATTTCTCATTCTGGATCCTTCTCAGCAGCTCAGGTAGCTTGGTCAAGGTTTCACTCTTCTTATACAAGAAGATAATCTAAGTGTACCTTGAATAGTCATCTACTACAACCAGTGCATGCTTTCTGCCGCTAAGAGTCCTTGGCTTGATAGGACCAAATAGATCCATATGGAGTAGATCTAAGATCCTTGTTGTGAGGGTTGTAGGATGGACTAGCTTGAATGATTCTCTGGTCTGCTTCCCTTTCTGACACGCATCACAAATAGCTTCCTTCCTGAATGCTTCCTCTGGGAGTCCTCTGACCAGCTTCTGAGAACTAATCTTGTTGATGGCTTTGAAGTTCAGGTGACATAATCTTTTGTGCCACAACCATCCGTTCTCAGCTATTGTCTTAGATAGAAAGCAGGTGTTGGGAGTTCTTGTGTTCCAATCTATCATATAGACATCTCTCCTTATGAATTCTAGTAGTTTCACTTCTCCAGATAGGATATCTATCACCATACACTTCCAAATGGTGAAGACTACTAGATTCTTCTCATCGCAAAACTGGCTTATGCTCAGGAGATTATATTTGAGCCCTTTAACATAGTGAACTTTGGATATCACAATATTTCCTCGGTGCAACTCTCCAAAGCCCTTTGTTTGTCCTCTAGAGCTATCTCCAAATGTTACATCAGGACCTCTTTCTTTAGTGTATTTAGACAGCATCTTCTTGTTCCCGATCATGTGCCTCGAGCATGCAGAATCTACAAACCATTCTTCACCTCCAAAGTTTGAATTTGTGGAGATGTGGTTGTAGTCCTTCCACCTTTTCTGCATTCAAACAAGCAGAGATTTAGGTACCCAAGTCTGTGTGGGTCCTCTAGGGTTAACTGGTTTCCTGGAGAATTGATTTCTCCTTGGATTGTGAATTTTTTTATTAATATTACCCTTATACGGTGTGTAAGGTCTAGGTCTGTATCTCCTGTTGGGATTGTATACCGGATATTTCTAAAAATACTGATAGTGTGGGGTATTTCTAAACCTTGGCTGAGACCATTTATTAAATCTTTGAGGTCTCCACACTTGTTCATTTTGGAAATTAGGATAACCTTGAGGTTTCCATCCGCCCCTCCCATTTTGAAATCTGTTTTTGGGGAGTTGTTGATAATAGTGGGCATGATGTCTGGGCTGCTGCTTCTACCTCGGCCAATGCCTAGTCGCTTGTCTAGGTGGCTGCCTTGTGAACCCTGGCTGCAACCTAGACTTGTGACTTGGCTGTTGCCTATTTTTAAATATCGGTTTGTATGTAGGCTCAACAGTCGAGACAATTTTTTCTCCCTTGATGAAAGTGGTTTTGGAACTAGAGGGAGTGTGAGGATCATATCCAAGGCCTGATCTGGAATATAGCGGCCTTTTATTAGTACACAATTCGTCCAGAGTTGAAGACGCCTTCAGGGAGGTTATTTCCTGCGCCTGAGTCTTATTTACCTGAGTGAGCTTAGTGAATTCGGCTTTGACATGAGCAAGTGCAGCTGATTTTTCTTTAATTAAAACAGTTAGTCGATTTATCCCAGCTGTAGCGACATCAGCCTGGTTTTTCAAATCAACTGCAGCCTTGTTTTCAAAATCAGTTTTGGCTTTATTTAATTCTAGGCTGAGTTTTTTAACATCATTTTTCAGCTGCCTATTCTCATCTTGCAGCTGAGTCTTCTCGGCTGATATAGATAGGTGTGCAGATTTAAGTGTCTCAAAATCTTTAAGTAGCTGATTTACAGATTCGTGCAGATCCATATCTTGTGACATGGCTGAACTATTATTTGAGCCAGAGGGTTTTGATGTTACCTCTCTATCAGCTAGGTTGGCCATCAGACAATCATATTCTTCGTCATCATTTGAGAAGAATCCGCTGCTGGACTCTACATGCTCTTGATCTTCTCCGATGAGGGCCTTCCTTCTGTCTTCTTTTCAGCTCACCTCTTTCTTGCTCTCGTCCTTCTTAAGATCAGGACAGTCGATTTGAATGTGTCCTGTCTTATGACAGTTGTAGCACTCCACCTTCTAGCTTCCGGCTTTCTAGTTCCTTCTGGGGTTCTCCTTATAATTCTTTTTGTATTTGAAGTAGTTCTTCCGGAAGTTGCTGAACCTCTGCATTATGAACGCCATTTCTTCCTCAAAATCTAATGGATTTGGAGGCTTTACATCAGATAAGCTCTTGGCGGGGGACTCGACTGCAAAGGCTATTCCCTTCTCTGCAGGCTCGGTTGAGGATGAACTTGGGAGTTCGAACTCATAAGCCTTTAGGTCGGAGAACGGCTCTTGGATCTTTATCTTATTGAGATCCTTGGATTCTCTCATGGCCACTGCCTTCATGCTCCATTCAGGATTGAGGGATCTTAGGACCTTTAGCGCCATTTCCCTGTTGCCATAAGATTTGCCGAGAGAGTTGATCTCATTGATAATCTCAATGAACCTTGTGTCTACTTGATCTATAGATTCACCATTCTTCATTTTGAAGTTGTCAAATTTTTGAATAGCAATTGACAACTTGTTCTCTTTGATCAGCTCTGTTCCTTCACACATTAGGGCTAATGTGTCCCAGATTTCTTTTGCATTCTTGCAATTCTTGATCTTGACCATGGTGGATTTGTCAAGAGTTTGATACAGCACGTCTCTGGCCCGGTTTTCAAGGTTGGCCAGCTTTCTTTCTTCGGGAGTCAGCTCTTTCCTCTTCTTTGGGATCTTCTCTGGCTTCCCTGCAGCGATCTCCTCTGGAGTGTTGTCCTTCTCGAAGGTGAATGGCCCGTCCTCTATGATGCACAACATGTCATCATGGATTGAAGATAAGTGTGCCTGCATCCTTATCTTCCAAAGATCATACTCATCAACTTAAAACACAGGTAGTCTAGAATGCATGTGTCCATTATATAATGAGAGTAAAAGTATATCTCTGATATAGATCTGGTTCGTGGAATAAATGAACCAACCTCTCTGATACCACTTGTAGGTCAAAAGTCGACCAGGAATAAGTCTAGAGGGGGGGGTGAATAGACTTATTAAAACTCTTAAACTCTTTTTCTCAAAGAGTAAGTTTCTTCAGCTGATAGATATACAAATGACTTAGAGTCGTTTGTTCTCAATACGTGCGGAAGTCAGCTGATGATGAATACAAAACAACTAGTGAAACACTTAACAATGAATGCAGCAGTTAAAGTATGATGTTATAAAACAGTAAAGTACGCAGGCAATTATAGTGGTCTCAGAGGTGGGGTAATCCTCTACTAATCCACTTTTATTCAAACCAATTGGAGATGAATTCACTATAATTTTCAACCAGTGATAAATATTACAGTGATTCAACCAAATTACAACAGCTTCCAACCAGTGGAAATCCTTTCCGTTGTAACACACTTGACTGCCTTGCACCTCTTGATCCGTGATCCTTGGATGCCTTTACAGTCTCGAATTTCAACTAGTGAAGTACCCCGAACTCAGGATTAAAGACACGAGTTTTTGTCTTCTCCAACTAAGAGCTTCTTCAAGTATGAATTTTTGAGAACCGCTCTTTTCACGATGCTATGGTTTGCTTTTAGATTGCTTTGAATGCTTTGATCGCTTGAAAGTATGTTCGCACCGGGTGGTTGCTCAAGTTCAAATCTTCGGATATATATAGGTGTAGATCTTTGAGAATTCCTTCATAGTCGTTGCAAATCTGTAACAAATCAGTCCGTTGGAGAGAGACTTCTTTGTTTATTCCTTTCTGAACGTTGCAAGACTGGATTCCCATATTTTAATCCATCTTTCGACCGTTGTGAAGGCTTTACATGTGAGGCGCCAAATCTTTTGAATATAATATGATTAAAGTCTTCAGTGGTAGGCCTGAATGAATTATTCAATTCATATCTTTAGCGGGAATCTCTCCAATTTGTCTCTTCACGTTGCATGTGACTTTCCGTAATAATTGACTTTTCAACGCATGCTGACGTGGACTTGGAGTACTTGACTGATCTCAAGTAGGCTGATGTAAGTTAACTTCTATGCAGTCTGGACTTCTCTGATGGTGACTGCTTGGGACTACTTTGATCGGATGACTTGTGCAGGGTCACTTGATCGATCTGGTCAAACATCCCTGATGATTTTTGTTGACCAGAGCTTCTCTGACTTGACTCAGCTGTACCTCTCTGATGAACTCAGCTGATCTTTAGTACTTAGCCGATTTTAGCCTAACTTATTATGGCCTATAGAAGATACTCATTTGGTTCTTCTTTACATTTTGCCAAGTATTAAACTTAACATAATTTGGCCTATGGAAGATACTCATTTGGTTCTTCCTTACATTTTTGCCAAGTAATAAACATTTGAATTATATTAATGACATCATCAAATTCTAACAAGTATTCCTAACAAGCTCAGGCGGTTCAAAACCCGACTCCAGCCCACACTACTCGGGGCGGAGCAGATCGTTGGCTTCAGGATGTCATCAAGATGCATCCTCCTCAGTTTTTGGAGGCTTCAGTCCCGATCGGCTGGGAGGGGTGGATCAAGGATATATCCAAAGTCTTTATCGCCACCAACTGTCCCGAGGACCGAAAGGTCCCTATTGCCCAGTACTTTCTCACTAGGGACGCTACTGATTGGTGGGAGGCTGTTGAGCCCAAGGACCATGCTGCTTCGTGGGCGGAATTCAAGGACCTGATGGAGACCGAATATTGCCCGTGGCCAGTTAGACAAGCCCGAGCCATACCTTTTATGATGCTCAACCATGAGATATTCCTGTTTCTCAAGCTATTACCGATTTCAACCGAGAGTTGGGATTTGTGAAGGCCCAAGGTATAGAGGTGAGCGACAAAATTTTCCACTTTTCCAGACTGATGAATTTGTCGATTCGGGATTACATGTCTGGGATCGTCTGCACCACTTTGAAGGATTATCAAAGTAGACCTATTGCCTATGATATGTTTGTGACGGCCAGTGAGGCGGCTCGTGAGAGCAAGAAGCAAAAATCCGTCATAAATTTTTTGGGTCACAAGGGTGGAGGTCAACAGAAGTCTCAGTCTGCAAACATTCCTACAGGCGGTTTGGCTTCTTTCTCTGGGAGTTTTCGAGGTACTTCCAGAGCCTCCGTTCTTGATATCACATGCTTTAACTGTGGCAAGTCGGGCCATAAGAACCGGGAGTGTCTTCGTCCGCAGCTTACTTGTCATACTTGTGGTCAGTCGGGCCACAAGGCTTTCTTTTGTGAGCGGGTAGGACAGATTCTCAGTACCCAGACTTATTTTCCAGCGCCTAGGGAGCCAAGTGTGAACGAGGGCTCGTTTGCTCCGCAGCCTCAACCGAGTACCATCCGAGGGAGACGTCGGGGTCAGCCCGCTAGAGGGGGAGCTTCCAGTGTCGGCTCCGCCCATCCGCGTGTCTATGAGATGAGGAAGGCCGATGATCCAGCAGCTACCGTGGCTACATGTACCGTTCATATTCAGTCCCATCCTATCAGTGTGCTTTTTGATTCGGGTGCAATGCATTCATTCATCTCTCTGGAGTGTGTACATCATTTGAGTCTTGACTGCTTGTCACCTTGCGAGCCTTTCATCGTTAAACTCCCTAGCGGTGATAGAATCGTTGGTGATCAAGAGGTCCAAGACTATTCCGTGTTTATTTGTGAGAGGGCTTGGCTCTCTAATCTTATTGTTGTGAATATCGAGGGTGAGGATTTTATTCTCGGGAATGATTGGCTCGAGTGGCATGGTGCGATCATGAACTACCACACGAGGATCATCACCATGTTAGCCGAGGACTACACCAAGCACTCTTTCGTGGGGCGAAAGAGGAGAAACCAGAAATTCTTAATTAACGCCTTTAAGGCGATGAGACTCCTGCGGAATGGGTGTACTGGTTATTGGTGTTACGCCTTGGAGGCGGAGAGTAGTGGAGTCGAGCTTTCATCGAACCCAGTCGTTGGTGAGTTTCCTGATGTTTTCCCTGACGCGTTACCAAGGTTGCCACCGGACCATGAGGTGGACTTCGCTATAGAGTTAGAGCCGGGTGCGGCTCCGATTTCGAAGGCACTGTATCGCATGGAACCTTCAGAGATGGCTTAGTTGAAGAAGCAATTGAGTTAGCTTCTTGAGTCGGGATATATTTAACCAAGCGCTTCGCCTTGGGGCGCACCCGTCCTATTTGTGTGGAAGAAGGATGCTTCGCTGCGTTTAAGTATCGACTATCGCGAGCTAAACAAGGTAACCATCAAGAACAAGTATCCTTTGCCGAGGATTGATGACTTGTTCGATTAGTTGCAGGGAGCTGCGGTATTCTCAAAGATCGACTTGAGATCGGGGTACTATCAGCTTCGGGTGAAAGTGTCCGATATTTCGAAAACAGCTTTTCAGACGAGATACGGACATTATAAGTTTGTGGTTATGCCCTTAGGGTTAACTAACCTGCCGGTAGTGTTCATGCAGTTGATGAACAAGGTTTTTATCGAGTATTTGAATAAGTGTGTCGTCATCTTCATTGACGATATCCTCATCTATTCGAAGGACAGGGAGTAGCATGCCCATCATCTGCGTGTGGTGTTAGACATTTTGAGGACCGAACGACTCTATGCGAAGTTCTCGAAATGTGAGTTCTGGCTGAAGGAAGTCATGTTTCTGGGTCACGTGATTACCGCATAGGGGGTCCGTGTAGATCCACAGAAGATTGATGCAGTGTTGGATTGGGCACCACCTAAGAACGTGAAGGAGGTCCGTAGTTTCTTGGGTTTGGCTGGCTACTACCGTAGGTTCGTCGAGGGGTTTTCGAAACTAGCTCGGCCACTTACACAGTTACTCCAGAAATCAGAGAAGTTCGTCTGGAATGATAAGAGGCAATCGAGTTTTGAGGAGCTGAAGAGGCGTTTGACTTCAGCCCGATTTTAGCGTTGCCGTGTGGCAATGAGGGTTTTGCCGTCTATAGCGATGCTTCGGGCCAGGGTATTGGGTGCGTGTTGATGCAGCATGACAAGACTATCGCGTTTGCGTCGAGATAGTTGAGGTCATATGAACTTAACTACCCTACTCACGATTTGGAGTCAGCGGCGGTTGTTTTTGCGCTCAAGATTTGGCGTCACTATCTTTTTGGCCCTACGTGTCAGATTTTTACCGATCATATAAGTCTGAAATACATATTTACTCAGCGGGAGTTGAATATGAGGCAGAGAAGGTGGTTCGAGTTGATTAAGGATTATGATCTTGAAATCCTGTACCATCCGGGCAAGGCGAACGTCGTGGCCGATGCCTTGAGTTGGAAACCAGTCGCATTGCGGACGCTTGAGATCCTTAAGTCTCAGTCTGAGCTTCAGCGGGTTTTGATCAGGGTTAGGTGTTGAGATTTTGTTGCCGGGAGCTGTCGGGCAACTTTTCACTTTAGAGATTTCGTCGTCACTGATCAATGAAATTAAACTTAAGAAATTGGAGGATCTGATGATTTCTCAAATCCGAGATAATGTTCTTAAGGGAAAGTCTTCTCGGTTTGTGATTCATGAAGATGGGGTAATGAGATTCCAGAGTCGGCTTTGTGTACCGAACGACTCGGAACTAAGGCAGGGTATTTTGCGGGAGGCCCATGCTACGCCTTACTCTGTTCATCCTGGTTCGAGTAAGCTGTACAAGGACCTGAGGAGGAACTTCGGGTGGAATGATATGAAGGAGGAGGTCGCACGGTTTGTAGCGAGATGTTTGACTTGTCAGCAGGTCAAAATCGAGCATCTGCGACCGACTGGGTTATTGCAGTCGCTTCCCGTTCCGGAATGAAAATAGGAAGATATTTCGATGGACTTCATCACGAGCTTGCTGAGATCGATATCGGGCATGAATATGGTTTGGGTGATTGTAGACCGTCTGACCAAGTCAGCACATTTTCTGGGCATCAAGGATACTTGGGGTCCGAAGAAATTAGCTCGTGTGTTTATTGCGCAGATTGTGAGGCTTCACGGTACTCCAAAGTCTATTGTTTCGGATCGGGATGGCCGTTTTGTATTGCACTTTTGGCAGGCGGTGCATGAGGCGTTGGGTACTTGTCTGCGTCTGAGTACCTCTTTTCATCCTCAGTCAGATGGACAATTGGAGCGCACTATCCAGACGCTCGAGGATATGTTGTGTGCTTGTGCTCTTGACTGGAGCAGTGACTGGGAGGAGCATTTGCCATTGATCAAATTCACGCACAACAATAGTTGGCACGCGTTGATTCGAATGGCACCGTATGAGGCACTTTATGGGCGGCGTTGTCGATCACCGATTTGTTGGAATGAGGCGTCCGATTTGATTGGGACCGAACCGAATATCACCTTAGAGACGAGGCGGAAGGTGGAATTGATTCAGGAAAGGATGTTGACTGCTCAGAGCCGATAGAGTCATATGCCAACGCCCATCGTCGACCTATGGAATTCGAGGTGGGAGACCACGTTTTGCTGAAAGTGTCGTCGATGAGGGGAGTTTTCCGCTTCGGGAAGAAAAGAAAGTTGAGTCCGAGATTTATTGGGCCTTTCGAGATTCTCGAGAGAATAGGCGAGTTGGCTTACCGTTTGGCATTGTCCTAGGCTTTGAGCCATGTTCATAGCGTTTTTCATGTTTCCCAACTGAGAAAATATGTCCTGGATCCTAGTCATGTCATCGACTATGGTGAGATCAATATTGCCAAGGATATCACTTTCGAGGAGCGCCCCTTGAAGATTTTGGAGCACCGTGAGAAGCGACTGAGGCATAAGACCATACCTTTGGTCAAAGTGCAGTGGTCGAGGCATGGTGTCTAGGAGGCAACTTGGGAAACCGAGGATAGCATGCGTGCTAGGTACCCCAAGTTGTTTGTTTCTTAAGTTTCGGGACGAAACTTGTTTTTAGAGGGGAGAATGTAATATCTGCGTTTTTCCTTTTTCTAATATTTTCATTAATTTGGTGTATTTTTCATTCTTAGTGACTCGTTTGTAACCGTATGAGTATTTTGAGTATAGTAATACTAGACTTCTCATCATCCGAGCTTGTTCGAATTTGTTTTACTCAATTCCGGGTTGGATGTCACTTTTGTCATCGTTGGGTTCAATTCTCGTAATCATTATTTGGAACCGCCGTTTTAGGGTTTCCACAAATCCATTTCATGTTATTATCGATGTTGTGAACTTTTATTGGTGTTTCGATCGAGTATCGTGCTGGGTCATTACGTAATATTCCAAAGTTTTGGGTTTCCATTGCGTTTGTTCTCTTTTCGGATCATTTAATGTTACCGTCTTGTTGGGACCGACTGTGTTTGACGTGAAGGCACCATACGAGGGTTTGTGATAGTTCATTCTGACCTTTAAATGGTTGGGACTATGCGTCGATCGATTATATCATGTTTGGGGGTCGTTTTTCATCAATTTTGGGATCAAACAGTGTGTGCCACGGCACAGCCTTGGCAAGAATAGTACTGGGCGGTCAGATCGCGTGCCGCGGCACGCAATCGCCCAGCCATGACAGCCAAAATCCCGCTCTCAATTTCACCGCAGAGCGGCACACTCAACCTGCGCCGCGGCACGCGGGTCAGTCTGCAATATTTCAGTGGGTTTCTGGGAGAGGATTTCATTTCCTCTCCCTTCTTCTTCTTCCTCTCGATTTGGGCGACTTAGGGGCGATTTTTGGGCGATTTGAGCACCTTCAATCTTGGAGAGATCATCCACCTCGAGCTCTTGTTGTAGATTATCGACTTCTACTTGAATTCTTCATCCTAATCCAAGGTAATCTCTTAGAACTCTACTTTTGGGTAATTTGGGGGTTTTCGATTTTATTGTTGGATTCTTTCCGTGTTGTTGATTAATTCATGATATATATGATTAATATCAGTGGTATTCATGGTTTCCCTACGGATTCATGGTATATTTCGTGGTATTTGCGTAATCGAGAGGGTTTGGTTGTGGTTCGCCCTCGTCGTTGTTTTTGTATGAATATACATGAATCGTAGGTGGGTTTTTGGGTGTATTCCGTTTCATACTCGTATAGAGTTGTTTGGATTACGTTCTTAAAATTTTTAGGTTTGTGGTTGTCGGTTCCTAGCGTTCGTCGGTGATTTTTCCTTTCCGTTCGTTGCGTCGTCAATTATTCAAGGCAAGTATTTTTGGAAACCTTTATGCTTAACATGAAATGGTGATGTATATTGTGTGTGCTTTGCTCACCTCGGGAGGGTCCGATGGGGCCTCGAGGGAATCCAATGGTATAGCCCTAGATTCAGGAGTTTGATTCACTAGCCACCTCCGGAGGGTCCTTAGAGGCCTCGAGTGGGATCAGTGGTATAGCCCCGGTCCTAAGGCGATGCCTGTGCGTGATATGTTTAAGGATATAGCCAGCTCGGGAGGGTCCTTAGAGGCCTCGAGTGGGACGAATGGTATAGCCCCGATCCTAAGGCAAATTGTTATTGACTGTTTTTTTCCGGAAAAGACATGTCTGGTTTTGGTTTTGAAATGAAGTGGTGCATGTACTATGAAATGTGTAAGCGAATGGTCTGCCTTGATTACTTGTACTAGCGTAATTGCTAAACTTACCCCTTTGGGGACCCATTTTGGGGAAATTCTTGTTATGGATTTCAGGTTATGTTCAGCCGGACGAGCGGGCGCTAGGACAGTACGAGGATGCTGGCTAGGGTCGTTGACATGTACATTTGAGTCCCTTTATTTCCGTTGTTCCTTTTGATATGGTTGTTGTCTACTTTATAAACTTATAGATTGTACTCGCGAGTACTTAGGCTTTTCCCGTCGGATTGTGGTTTGTATTCGTTGAAGTTATTTATGTTTGTCAGTGTTGCTTATTTCGCCGGTTGTACCGGGCGTGTTATTTGATTTTCATCTTGATGATGTGTGTTTTTTCCGTGGTAATTTATGTCTAGCCTAGAGGGTCCCATGTAGGGTCCACGGCACTGTAATATACCTTGAATATCTCGGGGGTGTTACAAGTGGGGGCATCTAGAAGGAAATTGATGAGTTCAGTTCGTTCCGGACTCCCGTGAGTCCAAACAGATAAACTCCAATTCCGTTCTGATGTATTTATATGAATTAATTAATCATATCAGATACATTATAATATAATTAATTTCTCCAAGAAATAATTATATTCATGAATTAAATTAATCATCCAGCAATATATTTAATTCATTAGGCGGAAAATTAATTTATCCAATAAATCAATTTAGACATCCAATGTCCCAATAAATTAGATATCCAATATCTAATATTCATAGTGAGAGAATAAGCTCGATTCATTCCGTCGCAATCCTATTGCGCGACTCGGTAGGTCCATCCCAATTAGCAATGGGAGAAACCAAAGAGTAGTAGCACCACCTAGCCAGTCTGGCGGCCTACACTGTACCCCAACTGAGAAAGAATGATTGGGATCATTCAAGAACCATTCTGTCGTGAATACCAGTATACGTATAAACCCTTCTTTCAAATGTCCCGATCAAGTTATAGGGTCACGGTCAGTCAAACCCTATCTGTACGTGACGTTATGCATGAGTTAATGCAAATCAAGATCATCGATATCTCGTGTATCCAATACATCTAGATCCAATGCTTTGGCCAAAGACTTATGATCTCATCTGCCAATTGTAATATCTGGAATTTCTACTACTATTGTTTAATGTTATTTTATCCGAGTTATGTTGTACAGCGTGGAATCTGTACAGTATGGATAAAATAAATGAAGGACTAAGACATCTGTATTAGTATTATTACCGCACTTGGTTGATAGTTGTATTGGAAGACATTGTTTGTCGGGCTTATTGTATGAGAATGTTGTTGGAAGATGTATATGTATTCAGTATGCCGTATGTTCGTATTCTGCATATCGAGACGTTGGACAAGAGTAGCTGAAAATGGCTAAATATAGCCTTGTTAGCGCATGCTAATACTCATGTATAGCGCACGCTATCGTGCAGGTATACCGCACGCTACAGGCATATGTTAGCGTACGCTAGTGCAGAACAACTCAGAGGGAATCTACGTGTGGACCCGGCCACTTTCGGCGCATATGCCGACGAGTCAACGGATGTTGTAATGTAGTACTAATGCACGCTAAAATCTAAGGACTAGCGCACGCTAATTGCAGATCGGACAAAAAGGAATCTTATCCTCGTTAGTGCTTTCGTCATGTGGGGACACGGGGGTAGGTGCGGACTGTAGCAAGTCAACTACGATTAGCGCACGCTAAGGTCTAAGAAATTGCTTGCGCTAGACAGTGTAATTTACGTACGCTATTGCATGGGCATTACGTATGTAAGCTGATGTGCGAAGCAAAACAGTTGCCTCTGGACAACGATAGCGCACGCTACTAAGGAAAAGTAGCGCACGCTAATAACAGTCAGTATATATATTTGATTGCAGATGTGAATTATGTTCATTCGGCCATTCCTTCCTTTATTTTGAGAGAGAGAGTTTTTAGAGAGAAGTTTGAGGTTCCAAATAGTGAGAGATGATGATCTTTAACAAGATTAAGCTGAGGAACATGGATTAAAGTCTTGTTCTTGAAGTTATTGATAATTCTTGGAATGAAGTTGATTGTTCTCCTTCATGGTTCGTCTATACAAGGTAATCACTATTCACCTTTGGATTTCGTTTTGGAATGAAGATTGATGTTCTTGAGTTAATGATTATCATATAAACAAGTTGACAAGCATGATTATGAGATGGATTACCGGAGTATGATGATATTAATATGATTCGTGTGATTTGAATCGTGTAGTTCGTTTTCTTGAGATAAGTTGGTTAATCCTTCTTCTCCTTTGCGGATGTTGATGTCATTGTTGATGATTAATCTCTATAATGATAGATTATGGAAGTGTTGTTACGTTCTTAATGTTTCATGATGTTGATATTGAGGAAGATGACATATGGATATAGGACTTGGATTATAAGCTGAATGATTTTTTGTATGTTAAAGGATATCAGATTTCGTTGTTTTGATAGCTTTGAACATGGTTCAGAATCACTTAGTGTTCTCGATAATCGCCATATGTTGATCGGTATCCGAAATACATGAAACTGCATGTCATTAGCACACGCTAAGCCTATTGGCTAGCACACGCTAACGGGAGCAACTTAGAGCACGCTATGTTAAGTAATTAACGTGCCCTAAGTCAACAGGCAGGGTAGTATATTCTGTTTCAGTTATGAATTCGTGATCGTTTAAGTTGGTTTGATCATACTAGTGGTTAACCGAGATATTGTTGAGCCGTTGTTTATCGATTACTGTAATAGGTTGAGAATATTGATCGGTAATTATAACCGTGTGTTGCGGTCGAGTTCGAGGATGTTTGTGAATTGCTTTGGTCGGGACCGAGGAACTTGTAGATAACGGCAATGGATTTGGTAACAGCTTCCTCGTCGTTGCATCTGTATCGAGGTAAGTTATTACTTGCTCAGTTTATAGTATTTAATGAATGGTTTCTGTTTCATTCGTTTATAATTCGTATTACAATGTTTATAATCGTAATCACAGGAGATTTGGGATTATAAATCATATTCGAGTTTTTGGAATCTAAATCATAATGTATATGATTTACTTTTTTTATTGGTATACTTGTATACCGAGGATATATTGTGATAAAGACGAAGATATGAATTATATGCAATTCGTAATACTTTGGACCGTCGACTATTGAGGATAATGGTTCGTGATGGTTTAGACATTGAGATAGTTCTCGAAGGACTCGGGGCAAGTACTCTAATCATTTTTATCATTTGTGTCGATCATGTCGTGATACATTCATGTATCATTGTTGTCATGCATTTGTGCATTGTTGTTGTCGTGTATTGTGTACTGTTGTTTTGTGCAGTTGTGCATTGTTGTCATATGTCCACCTCGTGTTGGTCCGACGGGATCATCGGGAGATCTATGTTAGCTGCGCTGGATCATCGGATGGTTTTTCCACCTCGGGTTGGTCTGACAGGATCATCGGGGGATCTAGGCAATGAACGCTGGATCATAGGATTGCCATGTATTGTTGTTGTGCATATGTATATTATGGGTTTTCCATAAGTATACATTGTCGTTATTGTTGTGATCATACTGACGTTGTCATATGAGTATGCATTTGTAGGTCTTGTGTTAGGACCATGTCCGTATGTTGTGTTGATCTGATCTCTGATTAGACTGACGTTATTGTCATGGTATTCCGTATCTTGAGGTATGTTCCGTATTTCCTTGGTACTTGTCTTTGATGGAGAATCGATTATCGTATTGGAAATGTCGATGTTATCCGATAGATTGAATTGGCCAGAGTTGGTATAATTTCCGTATCGCGAGTTATGATAATGTTTTGAGAACCTTGGGTATTGTTGAGATACCGTACAGATATTTCGGTATTATCTTAATGTGTTGTTAAGGATACGAATCGTGGATTTTTGTAAAGTTACGACGGTAAGATTACATTGGTCGTATTCTTACTTAGTATTTCCATTGATATGTAATTATTGACGTGATGTGATGGTTATCATTGTTGGATATTATGGCTGACCCCGTCGTGGGCTTCCTTTTTAGGTTCTTCGATTATCAAGCTTGTAGCGGTCGTGAAGAGATGAGCTTCCCGGAGGATACTGACTAGGGCATGTATTTGTGTATTGAGTTTCTGATCAGATGTTTTATTCCGCTGCTAGAGTATTTTAATTGTTTGTATTTATCCGCTGCGTGAGTATTTTTAAATGGCCTTTTGGGTATATGGTAACTTAGGTTACTTTGGCAATCGTTCTCTAAATCTATTCTGTCGGTACGTGTAAGCGATAGCTTAATGTATGTTTTTTTTAACTGTTGAGCTTTGGCATTTCGGGCCTTGTGGTTTCAAATGAGATTTTACGACCGGTTTTGTTAAACGAGTTTTAAGTCTTTGAATGTTTTAAATAAATAATACCGTCGTTAGCCTCTTGGGCGTTTGTAAATGTTTGCGAAAATTTCCTTCAGCCTTGTGGGTTCCATCTCGGGGCCCACGACGCTGTAATATTCCTGGATGGCTCTGGGGGTGTTACAGAATATGGTATCGGAGCTTAGGTTGAGAAAACCTAGGCAGTCGGGTCGAGTTGGGTCGTGCTTTTATCGTGTCATTCGAGTTGTCGGGTAACAAGTGTTTGAGCTCTGAGTTTTTGTTGTTCACTCGGGCTTGTGCATTATGTGATTTACCAGTGCGGTACTGGAGTTGTTGCAAACTTTTCCAAATGGTATTAACGTGTTTCTTCGGATAGAAATGTGTCGTGTTCTCGAGTTGAACTGATTTTTCAAAACGTGTGTTTTGAAAATATTTGTGTCGAGTAATTTCTTGAGTCGAGACATGTGCCAGTATCACGGGGAATCGTCGGCTTCACGATCGGTAAGTTTTTGGATTTTTGAATTTCATTGAGATTTATTGTCGTTCTAAGTTGATACGTTTTGAGATTCAGCAGATATCATGCGTTACAGTATGAGATGACATAATTGGGACATGATTGATGATCTTGAGAAGTTATGATTTTGGAAATCAATATGTTGGTTAGATTTCGGAAAAGAGTTGTGCATTTGGGAGAAATACTGTGGATTGTTGAGAAGAACATGTAGTCATGTTAGTTCATTTTGTGATATATGGGATTGTTTTCGAGCATTTGAAAATGATACTTTTCAAAATGAATATTTCACAGATGTTTTACGGAAATTGATTTTTGGGCCGAGACCCAATCAATTTTGAAATAGTTTTATAACTCAGGACTTGGGGTCCGAAAGAGAGTTTCCTACTTTTTAAACTTCTTGTAATTCGGAACGAGATATGGGCTGAGACCCTAATATTTCAAAAGGCTTTTCTGTTTTCCTTAAAACTCCCGAGATTTGTAAAACACTTTATCAATCGTTTATCTACTTTATCACTACCTTTTGGGGTTTTGATTTATTGGTTTAAATGAAACCTCTCGGGAAGTCTTTCGCTGTGTTGATTTGTTTCAATGTATTGTCATAACATAATTGAGGTGATCCAAGATAGAAAATGGCCGACGTTGCGAGTCATATGTGGAAAAGGAGTTTTTAGTCGGAATTTATATATTGAAATTTTGGAACTCTATCGTGTGGTTTTCCGATGGAATATCAGTGGATATTGGTGACGAACCGAATTGGTATATAGGAGTATAGATGTGGTCAATCATTTGCATAGTTTTCATTTTAAAACTTCGAAATCGTGTGGATTTGGAGGAAACTGTTATCAAATACTTGGCACCAGCGAGCCAATTTAATTTTTCTGAAAATTGATTTCGTGATCTTATGAAAATTTATGTTTTTGAGTTTGGGAATTTTTGAAAGAACTTTCAAAAATTTATCTTCGTGACAAGATTACATGATTTCAAACTGGTTTGAAAATATGACTGATATACATACGCATTTAGTGCATAGTGCATATCATGGTGAAGTTATGAGTGTGACTCACGAACTGGATAAGACATCAGTATGGAACGATGAATAGAGATTCGAACTTCAGTATGGTAGCTTGGTTATCCAGGGATGATCGGTTGATCGATCGGATAAGAAGAATATGTTGTGTATTGTATATTCGGGTACAGAATATGATTTTGGAACTTATTTTGTGAAACCAGTACATATTTACTATGTGATTTCATTGGTATGGTAGTAGTACGATTTTACCATAGTGATTTTTGAATGATTCCTTAGTAAGTGTAGAATTGAGGGTGGTGACCCCAGGATGATTGTTTTGGATATTGATTGGTCATTCCCACTCCATGTATGATTTGGTATGTTCGCCGATTTGCGATTGGTTGTTCGTATGCCGAGGGGTATGTTCACCAATCGGTTGTGTTTCATTGATATCCACTGTATGTGATTTGTTTAACGTTTTGAGAATTTTGTTCTTTCATATATCAGTTTCTGTGGTTCTGTATTGATCGTGTTGGAGCTTACCATGCGTTGGTATTCTCAGTTCTTGTTGATCCTTCATTGGTAGTATTGATGTTTATCATGTTGATGATATTCTCGATTGTGTTTTGACCTCTGGCTGGTCATATTGGAGTTTATCACGTTGATGATATTCTCGGTTAATTTGTTGGTTGATCATTGTTAATGATCGTATGAGCGTTCGAATTTCGTGTCGATGTTTCAGAATTTGTGTCGTTGTGTTGGGCAGATGTTTCTCAGATGTATCGTGCATTATTGATTGTATCAGAATTGGGACTTGATTGTGCGATCAGGCAGACAGGATTTGACACGAATAGATTATTTCATCCAAAGATGACATATTTTGTTAAGACTCATGGAATTGTGATTGTAAGCGTGTTGAGGCTTTACAGTGAAGTCACTTGCTAGTATCTCAGGAGATCGTCGACTTGGCGCATATGTAAGTCTACTATTTTGGTTATTCATTAATGATGATGATTGATCGTTGTCATGATGGTTTCGGAATATTTTGGTTGAACGGTTCGTTTGTTTTGTCTATGATGGATTACAAGTTTCGAGGACGAAACTTATTTTAAGTGGTGTAGTATGTAATATCCGGAATTTCTACTACTATTGTTTAATGTTATTTTATCCGAGTTATGTTGTACAGCATGGAATCTATAGAGTATGGATAAAATAATTGAAGGACTAAGACATCTGTATTAGTATTATTACCGCACTTGGTTGACAGTTATATTGGAAGACATTGTGTGTCAGGCTTATCGTATGAGAATGTTGTTGGAAGATGTATATGTATTCAAAATGCCGTATGTTCGTATTCTGCATTTCGAGACATTGGACAAGAGTAGCTGAAAATGGCTAAATATAGCCTTGTTAGCGCACGCTAATACTCATGTATAGCGCACGCTATCGTACAGGTATAGCGCACGCTACGGGTATATGTTAGTGTACGCTAGTGCAGAACATCTCAGAGGGAATCTACGTCTGGACCCGGCCACTTTCGGTGCATATGCCGACGAGTCAATGGATGTTGTAATGTAGAACTAGCGCACGCTAAAAACTAAGGACTAGCGCACGCTAATTGCAGATCGGACAAAAAGGAATCTTATCCTCATCAGTGCTTTCGGCATGTGGGGACACAGGGGTAGGTGTGGACTGTAGCAAGTCAACTACGATTAGCGCACACTAAGGTCTAAGAAATTGCGTGTGCTAGACAGTATAATTTACGTACGTTATTGCATGGGCATTACATACGTAAGCTGATGTGCTAAGCAAAACAGTCGCCTCTGGACAACGATAGCACACGCTACTAAGGAAAAGTAGCGCACGCTAATAACAGTCAGTATATATATTTGATTGCAGATGTGAATTATGTTCATTCGGCCATTCCTTCCTTTATTTCGAGAGAGAGAGTTTTTAGAGAGAAGTTTGAGGTTCCAAACATTGAGAGATGATGATCTTTGACAAGATTAAGCTCAGGAACATGGATTAAAGTCTTGTTCTTGAAGTTATTGATGATTCTTGGAATGAAGTTGATTGTTCTCTTTCATGGTTCGTCTATACAAGGTAATCACTCTTCACCTTTGGATTTCGCTTTGGAATGAAGATTGATGTTCTTGAGTTAATGATTATCATATAAACAAGTTGACAAGCATGATTATGAGATGGATTACCGGAGTATGATGATATTAATATGATTCGTGTGATTTGAATCGTGTAGTTCGTTTTCTTGAGATAAGTTGGTTAATCCTTCTTCTCCTTTGCGGATGTTGATGTCATTGTTGATGATTAATCTCTGTAATGATAGATTATGGAAGTGTTGTTACGTTCTTAATGTTTCATGATGTTGATATTGAGGAAGATGACATATGGATATAGGACTTGGATTATAAGTTGAATGATTTTTTGTATCTTAAAGGATATCAGATTTCGTTATTTTGATAGCTTTGAACATGGTTCAGAATCACTTAGTGTTCTCGATAATCGCCATATGTTGATCGGTATCTGAAATACATGCAACTTCATGTCATTAGCGCACGCTAAGCCTACTGGCTAGCGCACGCTAACAGGAGCAACTTAGCGCACGCTACGTTAAGTAATTAACGTGCGCTAAGTCAACAGGCAGGGTAGTATATTCTGTATCGGTTATGAATTCGTGATCATTTAAGTTGGTTTGATCAGGCTAGTGGTTAACCGAGATATTGTTGAGCCGTTGGGTTTGTGAAATGGTTTTATCGATTGTTGATTGTTGTCGAAGTTGTTGTTTATCGATTACTGTAATAGGTTGAGAATATTGATCGGTGATTATAACCTTGTGTTGCGGTCGAGTTCGAGGATGTTCGTGAATTGCTTTGGTCGGGACCGAGGAACTTGTAGATGACGGCAATGGATTTGCAATGCCTTCCTGCCGTTGTATCGGTATCGAGGTAAGTTATTACTTGCTCAGTTTATAGTTTTTAATGAATGGTTTCCGTTTCATTCGTTTATAATTCGTATAACAATGTTTATAATCGTAATCATAGGATATTTGGGATTATAAATCATATTCGAGTTTTGGGAATATAAATCATAATGTATATGATTTACTTTTGTTATTGGTATACTTGTATACCGAGGATATATTGTGATAAAGACGGAGATATGAATTATCTGCAATTCGTAATACTTTGGACCGTCGAGTATTGAGGATAATGGTTCGTGATGGTTTAGACATTGAGATAGTTCTCGAAGGACTCAGGGCAAGTACTCTAATCATTTTTATCATTTGTGTCGATCATGTCGTGATACATTCGTGTCATTGTTGTCATGCATTTGTGCATTGTTGTTGTCGTGTATTGTGTACTGTTGTTTTGTGCAGTTGTACATTGTTGTCATATGTCCACCTCGTGTTGGTCCGACGGGATCATCGGGGGATCTATGTTAGCGTGCGCTGGATCATCGGACGGGTTTTCCACCTCGGGTTGGTCTGACGGGATCATCGGGGGATCTAGGCAGTGAACGCTGGATCATCGGATTGCCATGTATTGTTGTTGTGCATATGTATATTATGGGTTTTCCATAAGTATACATTGTCGTTATTGTTGTGATCATATTGACGTTGTCATATGAGTATGCATTTGTAGGTCTTGTGTTAGGACCATGTCCGTATGCTGTGTTGATCTGATCTCTGATTAGACTGATGTGATTGTCATGGTATTCCGTATCTTGAGGTATGTTCCGTATTTCCTTGGTACTTGTCTTTGATGGAGAATCGATTATCATATTGGAAATGTCGACGTTATCCGATAGATTGAATTGGCCAGAGTTGGTATAATTTCCGTATCGCGAGTTATGATAATGTTTTGAGAACCTTGGGTATTGTTGAGATACCGTACAGATATTTCGGTATTATATTAATGTGTTGTTAAGGATACGAATCGTGGATTTTTGTAAAGTTACGACGGTAACATTACATTGGTCGTATTCTTACTTAGTATTTCCATTGATATGTAATTATTGACTTGATGTGATGGTTATCATTGTTGGATATTATGGCTGACCCCGTCGTGGGCTTCCTTTTTAGGTTCTTCGATTATCAAGCTTGTAGCGGTCGTGAAGAGATGAGCTTCCCGGAGGATACTGACTAGGGCATGTATTTGTGTATTGAGTTTCTGATCAGATGTTTTATTCCGCTGCTAGAGTATTTTAATTGTTTGTATTTATCCGCTGCGTGAGTATTTTTAAATGTCCTTTTGGGTATCTGGTAACTTAGGTTACTTTGGCAATCGTTCTCTAAATCTATTCTCAGACGTGTGTTTATAGCTTAATGTATGTTTTTTTTAACTGTTGAGCTTTGGCATTTCGGGCCTTGTGGTTTCAAAAGAGATTTTACGACCGGTTTTGTTAAACGAGTTTTAAGTCTTCGAATGTTTTAAATAAATAATACCGTCGTTAGCCTCTTGGGCGTTTGTAAATGTTTGCGAAAATTTCCTTCAGCCTTGTGGGTTCCATCTCGGGGCCCACGGCGCTGTAATATTCCTGGATGGCTCTGGGGGTGTTACAGAATATGGTATCGGAGCTTAGGTTGAGAAAACCTAGGCAGTCGGGTCGAGTTGGGTCGTGCTTTTATCGTGTCATTCGAGTTGTCGGGTAATAAGTGTTTGAGCTCTGAGTTTTTGTTGTTCACTCGGGCTTGTGCATTATGTGATTTACCAGTGCGGTACTGGAGTTGTTGCAAACTTTTCCAAATGGTATTAACGTGTTTCTTCGGATAGAAATGTGTCGTGTTCTCGAGTTGAACTGATTTTTCAAAACGTGTGTTTTGAAAATATTTGTGTCGAGTATTTTCTTGAGTCGAGACATGTGCCAGTATCACGGGGAATCGTCGGCTTCACGATCGGTAAGTTTTTGGATTTTTGAATTTCATTGAGATTTATTGCTGTTCTAAGTTGATACGTTTTGAGATTCAGCAGATATCATGCGTTATGATATGAGATGACAGAATTGGGACATGATTGATGATCTTGATAAGTTATGATTTTGGAAATCAATATGTCGGTTAGATTTCGGAACACAGTTGTGTATTTGGGAGAAATACTGTGGATTGTTGAGAAGAACATGTAGTCATGTTATGGGATTGTTTTCGAGCATTTAAAAATGATACTTTTCAAAATGAATATTTCACAGATGTTTTACGGAAATTGATTTTTGGGCCGAGACCCAATCGATTTTGAAATAGTTTTATAACTCAGGACTTGGGGTCCGAAAGAGAGTTTCCTACTTTATAAACTTCTTGTAATTCGGAACGAGATATGGGTTGAGACCCTAATATTTCAAAAGGCTTTTCTGTTTTCCTTAAAACTCCCGAGATTTGTAAAACACTTTATCAATCGTTTATCTACTTTATCACTACCTTTTGGGGTTTTGATTTATTGGTTTAAATGAAACCTCTCGGGAAGTCTTTCGCTGTGTTGATTTGTTTCAATGTATTGTCATAGCATAATTGAGGTGATCCAGGATAGAAAATGGCCGACGTTGCGAGTCATATGTGGAAAAGGAGTTTTAGTCGGAATTTATATATTGAAATTTTGGAACTCTATCGTGTGGTTTTTCGATGGAATATTAGTGGACATTGGTGACGAACCAAATTGGTATACAGGAGTATAGATGTGGTCAATCATTTGCATAGTTTTCATTTTAAAACTTCGAAATCGTCTGGATTTGAAGGAAACTGTTATCAAATACTTGGCACCAGCGAGCCAATTTAATTTTTATGAAAATTGATTTCGTGATCTTACGAAAATTTATGTTTTTGAGCTTTGGAATTTTTGAAAGAACTTCCAAAAATTTATCTTCGTGACAAGATTACATGATTTCAAACTGGTTTGAAAATATGACTGATATACATACGCATTTAGTGCATAGTGCATATCATGGTGAAGTTATGAGTGTGACTCACGAACTGGATAAGACATCAGTATGGAACGATGAATAGAGATTCGAACTTCAGTATGGTAGTTTGGTTATCCAGGGATAATCGGTTGATCGATCGGATAAGAAGAATATGTTGTGTATTGTATATTCGGGTACAGAATATGATTTTGGAACTTTGGATTTTGTGAAACCAGTACATATTTACTATGTGATTTCATTGGTATGGTAGTAGTACGATTTTACCATAGTGATTTTTGAATGATTCCTTAGTAAGTGTAGAATTGAGGGTGGTGACCCCAGGATGATTGTTTTGGATATTGATTGGTCATTCCCACTCCATGTATGATTTGGTATGTTCGCCGATTTGCGATTGGTTGTTCGTATGTCGAGGGGTATGTTCACCAATCGGTTGTGTTTCGTTGATATCCACTATATGTGATTTGTTTAACATTTTGAGAATTTTGTTCTTTCATATATCAGTTTCTGTGGTTCTGTATTGATCGTGTTGGAGCTTACCATGCGTTGGTATTCTCGGTTCTTGTTGATCCTTCGTTGGTAGTATTGAAGTTTATCATGTTGATGATATTCTCGATTGTGTTTTGACCTCTGTCTGGTCATATTGGAGTTTATCACGTTGATGATATTCTCGGTTAATTTGTTGGTTGATCATTGTTAATGATCGTATGAGCATTCGAATTTCGTGTCGATGTTTCGGAATTTGTGTCGTTGTGTTGGGCAGATGTTTCTCAGATGTATCGTGCATTATTGGTTGTATCAGAATTGGGACTTGATTGTGCGAT
This sequence comes from Orobanche coerulescens, assembly GCA_033398695.1. Taxonomy (NCBI): domain Eukaryota; kingdom Viridiplantae; phylum Streptophyta; class Magnoliopsida; order Lamiales; family Orobanchaceae; genus Orobanche; species Orobanche coerulescens. The sequence continues at coordinate 136,261,236 of CM065814.1, read as the reverse complement.
CAGGCAGACAAGATTTGACACGAATAGATTATTTCATCCAAAGATGATATATTTTGTTAAGACTCATGGAATTGTGATTGTAAGCGTGTTGAGGCTTTACAGTGAAGTCACTTGCTAGTATCTCAGGAGATCGTCGACTTGGCGCATATGTAAGTCTACTATTTTGGTTATTCATTAATGATGATGATTGATCGTTGTCATGATGGTTTCGGAATATTTTGGTTGAACGGTTCGTTTGTTTTGTCTATGATGGATTACAAGTTTTGAGGACGAAACTTATTTTAAGTGGTGTAGTATGTAATATCCGGAATTTCTACTACTATTATTTAATGTTATTTTATCCGAGTTATGTTGTACAGCATGAAATCTATACAGTATGGATAAAATAATGAAGGACTAAGACATCTGTATTAGTATCATTACCGCACTTGGCTGACAGTTGTATTGGAAGACATTGTGTGTCGGGCTTATCGTATGAGAATATTGTTGGAAGATGTATATGTATTCAGTATGCCGTATGTTCGTATTCTGCATGTCGAGACATTGGACAAGAGTAGCTGAAAATGGCTAAATATAGCCTTGTTAGCGCACGCTAATACTCATGTATAGCGCACGCTATCGTACAGGTATAGCACACGCTACGGGTATATGTTAGCGTACGCTAGTGCAGAACAGCTCAGAGGGAATCTACGTGTGGACCCGGCCACTTTCGGCGCATATGCCAACGAGTCAATGGATGTTGTAATGTAGAACTAGCGCACGCTAAAAACTAAGGACTAGCGCACGCCAATTGCAGATCGGACAAAAATGAATCTTATCCTCGTCAGTGCTTTCGGCATGTGGGGACACAGGGGTAGGTGCGGATTGTAGCAAGTCAAGTACGATTAGCGCACGCTAAGGTCTAAGAAATTGCGTGTGCTAGACAGTGTAATTTACGTAGGTTATTGCATGGGCATTACATACGTAAGCTGATGTGCGAAGCAAAACAGTCGCTTCTGGACAACGATAGCGCACGCTACTAAGGAAAAGTAGCGCACGCTAATAACAGTCAGTATATATATTTGATTGCAGATGTGAATTATGTTCATTCGGCCATTCCTTCCTTTATTTCAAGAGAGAGAGTTTTTAGAGAGAAGTTTGAGGTTCCAAACACTGAGAGATGATGATCTTTAACAAGATTAAGCTGAGGAACATGGATTAAAGTCTTGTTCTTGAAGTTATTGATGATTCTTGGAATGAAGTTGATTGTTCTCCTTCATGGTTCGTCTATACAAGGTAATCACTCTTCACCTTTGGATTTCGTTTTGGAATGAAGATTGATGTTCTTGAGTTAATGATTATCATATAAACAAGTTGACAAGCATGATTATGAGATGGATTACCGGAGTATGATGATATTAATATGATTCGTGTGATTTGAATCGTGTAGTTCGTTTTCTTGAGATCAGTTGGTTAATCCTTCTTCTCCTTTGCGGATGTTGATGTCATTGTTGATGATTAATCTCTGTAATGATAGATTATGGAAGTGTTGTTACGTTCTTAATGTTTCATGATGTTGACATTGAGGAAGATGACATATGGATATAGGACTTGGATTATAAGTTGAATGATTTTTTGTATGTTAAAGGATATCAGATTTCATTGTTTTGATAGCTTTGAACATGGTTCAGAATCACTTAGTGTTCTTTATAATCGCCATATGTTGATCGGTATCCGAAATACATGCAACTTCATGTCATTAGCGCACGCTAAGCCTACTGCCTAGCGCACGCTAACGGGAGCAACTTAGCGCACGCTACGTTAAGTAATTAACGTGCGCTAAGTCAACAGGCAGGGTAGTATATTCTGTATCGGTTATGAATTCGTGATCGTTTAAGTTGGTTTGATCAGGCTAGTGGTTAACCGAGATATTGTTGAGCCGTTGGGTTTGTGAATTGGTTTTATCGATTGTTGATTGTTGTCGAACTTGTTGTTTATCGATTACTGTAATAGGTTGAGAATATTGATCGGTGATTATAACCGTGTGTTGCGGTCGAGTTCGAGGATATTTGTGAATTGCTTTGGTCGGGACCGAGGAACTTGTAGATGACGGCAATGGATTTGGTAACAGCTTCCTCGTCGTTGTATCGGTATCGAGGTAAGTTATTACTTGCTTAGTTTATAGTTTTTAATGAATGGTTTCCGTTTCATTCGTTTATAATTCGTATAACAATGTTTATAATCATAATCACAGGATATTTGGGATTATAAATCATATTCGAGTTTTGGGAATATAAATCATAATGTATATGATTTACTTTTGTTATTGGTATACTTGTATACCGAGGATATATTGTGATAAAGACGAAGATATGAATTATCTTCAATCCGTAATACTTTGGACCGTCGAGTATTGAGGATAATGGTTCGTGATGGTTTAGACATTGAGATCGTTCTCGAAGGACTCGGGGCAAGTACTCTAATTATTTTTATCAATTGTGTCGATCATGTCGTGATACATTCGTGTATCGTTGTTGTCATGCATTTGTGCATTGTTGTTGTCGTGTATTGTGTACTGTTGTTTTGTGCAGTTGTGCATTGTTGTCATATGTCCACCTCGTGTTGGTCCGACGGGATCATCGGGGGATCTATGCTAGCATGTGCTGGATCATCGGACGGGTTTTCCACCTCGGGTTGGTCTGATGGGATCATAGGGGGATCTAGGCAGTGAACGCTGGATCATCGGATTGCCATGTATTGTTGTTGTGCATATGTATATTATGGGTTTTCCATAAGTATACATTGTCGTTATTGTTGTGATCATATTGACGTTGTCATATGAGTATGCATTTGTAGGTCTTGTGTTAGGACCATGTTCGTATGATGTGTTGATCTGATCTCGGATTTGACTGACGTGATTGTCATGGTATTTCGTATCTTGAGGTATGTTCCGTATTTCCTTGGTACTTGTCTTTGATGGACAATCGATTATCGTATTGGAAATGTCGACGTTATCCGATGGATTGAATTGGCCAGAGTTGGTATAATTTCCATATCGCGAGTTATGATAATGTTTTGAGAACCTTGGGTATTGTTGAGATACCGTACAGATATTTCGGTATTATCCTAATGTGTTGTTAAGGATACGAATCGTGGATTTTCGTAAAGTTACGACGGTAAGATTACATTGGTCGTATTCTTACTTAGTATTTCCATTGATATGTAATTATTGACGTGATGTGATGGTTATCATTGTTGGATATTATGGCTGACCCCGTCATGGGCTTTCTTTTTAGGTTCTTGGATTATCAAGCTTGTAGCGGTTGTGAAGAGATGAGCTTCCCTGAGGATACTGACTAGGGCATGTATTTGTGTATTGAGTTTCTGATCAGATGTTTTATTCCGCTGCTAGAGTATTTTAATTGTTTGTCTTTATCCGCTGCGTGAGTATTTTTAAATGGCCTTTTGGGTATCTGGTAACTTAGGTTACTTTGGCAATCGTTCTCTAAATCTATTCTGTTGGTACGTATAAGCGATAGCTTAACGTATGTTTTTTTTAACTGTTGAGCTTTGGCATTTCGGGCCTTGTGGTTTTAAATGAGATTTTACGACCGGTTTTGTTAAACGAGTTTTAAGTCTTCGAATGTTTTAAATAGATAATACCGTCGTTAGCCTCTTGGGCGTTTGTAAATGTTTGCGAAAATTTCCTTCAGCCTTGTGGGTTCCATCTCGGGACCCACGGTGCTGTAATATTCCTAGATGGCTATGGGGGTGTTACACCAATAACTGCATAAGACATATAACCCGTTCACTAACAGGGGAAAGAATTCTCTCTTGGTATTCAGTAGGACCTACTACTTGCCCGTCAAGACGCACGTCGAGGTTGACCCCCGCCTTCCGGTTTTTTGGGTTGAACTACTCTAATGAAAATCTTAACGTCACAAGCACATCCCTACCAAATCCTCAAGTCGAAGGTTCACGAATACCTATCACAACCTTTGATTCCATCATTGACTGTCCGAGAGTGAAATCCGTGTGACGAATCGAGGGTGAGTCGGTTCGAGTACACTAATCCAATTAGCATACCTATAACATGTGCTCCCACTAACCATTAGTGTTCTACAGGCAATCTCCATGTTAAAGAACATGTCATACAAGTCTTCACATAAACTTAACGTCCAGTCAAGTTTCATTAACTTGCGAACGATTAAGTATTTGAGCTATAAACCTTTTCCAGTGTCAACTCTCTTATCCAATAAGGAGTGGAATGTTTTGCTCTCAAATACACAGACTAGTTTCTATATATATTTGCGAGTTAGGAATGCCAGTAACTACCAGTAAATAAAGAAACATCCATTTGCCTTATGATAATGAACTACATATAACAAGTACAATGCCCTCACTCATACATCCCCTGAGTAGCATTCGAGAGAATACTCCTAACAATCTCCCACTTGCACTCAATGCCACACACTATGGTATCTAATACCTATGTTCTATAGATGATGCTCCAAGCTAATCTGAGGAAGTGGCTTGGTCAGTGGATCAGCGACGTTGTCGGCTGAATCTACTCTATGCAGCACAATGTATCCTTTGCAAACAAATTCTCTTACGAGATGATACTTCCTCTCAATATGTTTGGTGTTGTTGTGAAACCTCGACTCCTTGGCCTGTGCTACAGCTCAGTCGTTGTCGTAGTACAATGGAACAGGCAGCTCAGCACATGGCATCACTTGAATTTCTCCCAAAAACTTCTTAATCCAGAACACTTCCTTAGAAGCCTCCGAGCCTGCTTGATACTGAGCCTGGCAGGTGGAATCAGCAGTCGCGCTTTGCTTGGCGCTACGCCAAGATACTGCTCCCTCATTAAGAGTAAATATATAGCCAGAAGTAGATATCGAATCGTCTTTTTGTCCTTGGAAGTCTGAATCAGTGAAGCCCATCACATTCTGTTATCCACCGCCATACATAAGAACCATATCTCTAGTCCTTCTCAAGTACTTGAGAACGTTCTTTACGACAGTCCAATGTTCCCTACCTGAGTTTGCCTGAAACCTACTTACCATGCTCACAGCATGCGCAATGTCAGGTCTCGTACACAACATAGCATACATAAGGCTACCCATGGCCGAAGCATATGGTATATTACTCGTTTCCTTTCGTTGTTCCTCACTTTGAGGATACATCTTCAAGGAGAGTTTTATTCCATGTCGCATCGGTAGGAACCCTCTTTTAGAATCATCCACCTTAAATCGCTTTAAGATTTTGTCTATATAGAGGGATTGGGAAAGACATATCGTTCTCTTCGCTCTATCCCGGTAGAGCCGAAGACCAAGAATATTTGTTGCTTCTCCCAAGTCTTTCATGGAGAAATTACTCGAAAGCCAAGCTTTCACAGAACTGAGCATTCCCACATCATTCCCTATTAGTAGAATGTCATCTATATATAGTACTAAGAATGTGATCTTGCTCCCACTAACCCTCTTGTATACACAAGGTCCCTCTTCATTTTGCACAAAGTCAAACTCTTTGATTGTCTCGTCAAAACGAAGGTTCCAACTATGTGAAGCTTGCTTCAGTCCATAAATGGAACGCTGAAGCTTGCACACTTTCTGAATATCGACCTCGGACACAAAGCATATAGGCTACTTCATATAGATTTCCTCCTCTAGGAATCCATTAAAGAAAGCCGTCTTTACGTCTATTTGCCATATCTCATAATCATGGTAGGCATCTATAGCAAGCATCATGCGAATGGACTTGATCATAGCTACGGGCGAGAAGGTATCATGGTAATCAATCCCTTCCTTTTGGGTATAACCCTTTGCCACAAGCCTGGCCTTATAGGCGTCAACCTTGCCATCCCCATCAGTCTTTCTCTTGTAGATCCACTTGTTCCCAATAGGCACTATGCCTTCCGGACGGTCTACTAGAGTCCAGACCTGATTGACATGCATCGAGTCTATCTCAGCTTCCATATCTTCACTCCATTTCGCGGAGTCTACATCTACCATCGCTTGGTCATAGGTCGGTGGGTCGGTCTCTTGGCTATCACTTGGAACCTCATGGAGACCCACCTCCTCCAAGTGTACAAGGACATACCTCTCAGGTAAATGAGACACCCTACTAGACCTACGAGGTGGTTGTACTTGTGTTTCAGAGGTTCAGTTCCAATTTCTTGCACAGGTGTCTTCTGAGGAGTTTCATTGTATTCTTCCAAAGAAATACTTCTACCTGCTCCGCCTTCCTGAATGAACTCATCTTCTAGGAAGTGTGCTTGCAAAGCAACAACGATCTTTTGATCTTCGGGCATGTAGAATAGATAACTCATCGTGCCAGATGGAATCCAATGAAACGTCCCTTCAAGGACCTCGCTTCCAACTTTTACACCTTAGTCTTCTTGACATAGGCGGGACATCCCCAAATCCTAATGTGATTAAGACTTGGTTTCCTTTCCTCCCACATCTCATGTGGAATTTTAGGAATGGATTTGGAAGGACATTTGTTCAAGATATACACAGCAGTCAGGAGTGCATACCCTCACAGGTAAATAGGTAAGTCAGTATATCCTAGCATAGAACAGACCATGTTCAACAAGGTCCGGTTCCTTATTTATGACACACCATTTAATTGAGGAGTACCTGGAGTTGTTAGTTGTGATACTATTCCATGTTCCTTAAGGAACTCGTCAAAATCCGTACTCATATACTCGCCACCTCGGTCCGACCGAAGTGCTTTGATATGATTTCCAGTTTGTTTCTCGACTAGGGCTTTAAATTCCTGGAATTTCTCAAAAGCCTCGGATTTATGTTTCATTAAGTATACATAACCATCCCTAGTATGATCATCTCTAAACGTAATGAAATATTGATATCCATCACGTGCTGCTTCCAAAGCACCACATACATTGGTATGGATTAATCCTAGTTTATCAGCGGCTCTTTCAAATGTCCTTGTGAAGGGGGACTTAGTCATTTTTCCTTTAAGGCAAGATTCACAAGTAGGAAAAGAATCTGATCCCAATGGACCCATAAGTCCATCCCTTTCCATTTTGTAAACCTTGGTCTGACCAACATGACCAAGTCTAAGATGCCATTTCAAAAATTGATTAGTTTCATCCCTACCATGCTTCCTAGTCATAGTATTCACAACGACTTTGTTACTGAGGTTTAGATGATACAAGCCATTTAACAATGTAGCAGTGCCCACTAGTTTATTTCTAAAATAAATTTTGCAGGAATCATCACCAATGAAAAATAAAAAGCCTTTCCGATCTATGACCGGAATGGATGCAATGATTTTATGCCCCTTGGGCAGAACAAGTACATCTTCTAAAGTCAGAACAAAACTGGATTTTAAACCCAAAAGAAGTGATCCTATGTCGGTTGCCTCGACACTATGCCTGCTTCCGACAGTGATCATCACTTCCCTATCTCCAAGCTTCCTACTTTGTTCCAGATCCTGATTCACGGTACAAATATGAGAACTAGCACCAGAATCCAGTATCCAAGAAGTAGAAAATACTATAGCAGAACAATTTGTTTCCAAAACTAAAAGTTCTGTACCTAAAGCGCCATGAAGAATTGGACAGTCTCTAGCCCAGTGGCCCAGCTCACCGCATTTGATACAAGCATCCTTCTTCTTGCTTTTGTAATATCCGGATTTATTATGGTGTATTTCATCTGTATTCAAACCCTGTATTATTCGGATTTGTGGTTTTGATTATTGGAGTATGATATTTCTTGCATTGATATCATTGTACATAAGTATAGAAACATGCAAAATTTCTCATGCAAACTCGTGATAGCGCACGCTAAGAATGTAGCTTAATGCGCGCTATCGGGCTACTACTAGCGCACGCTATGCATGTAGGAGTTGCGTGCGCTAAGAACTCAATTATTGAGCGACGGCTAAGACATGCGCCACCGTGACATGGGTCGGATAAGATTCCGCGGATGAACACGGACGATTCAAGTCAACTCTTATTAGCGCGCGCTAAGGAAGCTTAGTAGCGTGCGCTAACTTGTTAAAATGCAGAATATTATAAATGGGACAACAACCCGTTTTGGCTTACATTTCATTCGTCCATTCTTAATTCTTGAGAGGCCAGAGAGCTGTAATAATCCTTCTACACACTTAGAACACATCTTGTTGGTCTTTGTATATTGGTTATCACTTGGGAGTAATCAGTGAAGTGGAATAGCACCTTGGAGTGGCATACAACCAACCGGAGTCGGATTCTACCTTACGGTTCAGTGATTTTCATCATATTAAGGTATGTTCAACCTATCTCCAGACTTAGAGTTAGATTCTAAAGAATTGGATGATCATATTAACGAGATATTGATTTTCATAAGCGAATTATCCAAAGTACATCATGTTTGGAATATTGAGATGAATAAGCCTCAAGTACCTTGATTATGACCATCATGATTCGAATCTTATTACATTGAACAAGTAAAGGAAGCTTCTATCATTGGTAATCCGAATCTAGTAGATGACTTCATAACAATCATGGACTTGACTTTAACATCATTATTGTTAGATGAATCTAAGGGATTGATCATGGAAGGATTTATCTAGTATAGATGGAATGTTAAACAACTACAGCATGATAATTTCGATGGATATAAGGTGTTGATATCAACCGTTAAGCCTTTCGAATCGTCATATGTAGAATTGTAGTCGAAATGGAATATGGTTTTATAATGGTATGCATATCCTTGAATCCGAAGTTGTTGTTATCCGTAAGATCATTCATAATCGTATATACATGATATTCATGGAGGTAACATGAATTATCACGGAAGATTTCATTGTTTTGATCATGATGAGAACAGTTTACTGCCCAGCAGTAAACTGCCATGCACAGATAACGCACGCTAAGCTATAAAGATTAACGTGCGCTATCGAGCACGAGTTAGCGTACGCTACGTTTAGTACGTAATGTACGCTAGGCCATCAGACGAGTCAGTCGACTGATCAGTGAAGTACTGACCATGCATAGTTAGCGTACGCTAGGCTTTGTTGTTTGCGTGCGCTATCGAGCAGAGTTAATGCACGCTACACAGAGTACTTAGCGTGCGCTAAGCAGTTCAGGCAGATTACATTTTATGAACTTTTGGCCGTAAATCGAATTGTTAAACATTCATACGACGTGAGATAAATCCTATATCATTTCGTTTGTTAAGGTTTGATCTTGTTACGTGATTGATTGAGGAGGACGACCTTCGAGTGTTCGTTTTCGTGGAAGTATTGTTCTTGTCTTCAAAACGAGGCAAGTACTTTATTTGTTTTATGTATTGATGTTATACATATTGTCGTGCATGTATGTCGTTGTTGTATGTCCACCTCGTGTTGGTCCGACGGGATCATCGGGGGATCTATGCTAGCGTGCGCTGGATCATCGGACGGGTTTTTCCACCACGGGTTGGTCTGACGGGATCATCGTGGGTTCTAGGCAGTGAACGCTGGATCGACGGAATTACCATGTGTATGTTATGATATCAGGTTGTGATTGTCAATTGTGTATGTTATGTTTGAGTTTCTCGCAGGAGAAGACTCGTTTGACATTTTATCATTTACGTTATTATTATTATTCTGCGTGTGACGTTGAATAATATATTGTGGTACTTGTACTAGCATCGTTGTGCTAACCCCTTCGGGGGTGAACATTTTGTTTATGTTCAGGATCCAGGAGAGCGGGAAAACAACCACTGGAGCTGCATGACGACGAGGGTGCAGAGTGATGTCCCGACCGGGTTTATTTGTCTGTTGTTTATTGGTTATTTCAATAAGTACTCGAGTACGAAGTCATTTATGCTGAATTTGAATTTGGTGATGTATTATTAAGTTCCTATTGAACAATTGTACTTTCAGTATTTGGTCAGGACTGTTGTATCTTAATTCCGTTATTTCCATTCGTTAGTACCTTTTAATGTCTGTTCAATTCTTCAGCCTTGTAAATCCTTATGTAAAGGATTTACGGCGCTGTAATATTCCTGAATATATCGGGGGTGTTACAGAATATGGTATCGGAGCTAAGATTATGGATATCTTGGTCGTTGGGTTAAAATAGGGGTCATTTATGTCTTTTTAGGTAACCGGCTGTGAATGACATCACTGCACTGCCTACGTCTTCATGCGAACGGTGGTTGTAAGTTCCTAAACTCAGTATTTGGTCAGGACTGTTGTATCTTAATTCCGTTATTTCCATTCGTTAGTACCTTTTAATGTCTGTTCAATTCTTCAGCCTTGTAAATCCTTATGTAAAGGATTTACGACGCTGTAATATTCCTGAATATATCGGGGGTGTTACAGAATATGGTATCGGAGCTAAGATTATGGATATCTTGGCCGTTGGGTTAAAATAGGGGTCATTTATGTCTTTTTAGGTAACCGGCCGTGAATGACATCACTGCACTGCCTACATCTTCATGCGAACGGTGGTTTTAAGTTCCTAAACTCTATCTCGTTCTTTACATGTTGTGTCTCTTTATACTCGAATATTAGAATGATGTTGTTTCATGTATATTGAGTATTTATGCTTACAGTATGTTGAGAGGCGGACGTGGACGTGGTCGCGGTCTTGGACGCGGACGAAGAAATGCTGAAAGGGAAGCGTCGCCTTCTAACCAGGCCAGTCATAGCTCAGGCGAGCCGCAACAATCTATTAATAACGAACCAGATCTTGCTGTACCAGAGATCCTTCGTCAAGTGGTGAACCAGATGACTCAGTTCGCCCAAGTCGTGGACCGAATGCAAGTGGCGGTGGGACTACAAAGCAGGAGAGAGATGAAGGGATCCCGGACATGGGAAATCGAGGTGGCCGTGGTCGCAAGAGGTGGCGAAGATGCAACCACCCAAATTCGACGTATTTCGAGACTCCCACAGGACCATTGGTTGAAGGAACTGGAGAAAATCTTTGCCGAATTAATCGCCTGTGACGACCGGAGAGCCTCTATCGCTCAATATTTTCTGATAGGGGAAGCGTCCGAATGGTGGGAAGCCATCCGGCCTGTAGACCATGATGCCGATTGGACAGAGTTTAGATTGATGATGGAAGCTCAGTATTGCCCTCGTCCTATGAGGGAAGCCAAAATTCGGGAGTTTTTCTCCGCTCAGCCTTATGATGTGCCAGTATCCCAGGCAATTAAGACGTTTAACCAGCAACTGGCGTTTGTTCGACATCTGGTCAGAACAGATGCAGAAATGATGATCTATTTCGATATGAGGATAAAACCAGAAATCCAGAGGTACATGTCCGGATTTGAATGTACCACACTCCGTCAATACCAGGATAAGTCGTTGGCGTATGAGATCAAGGAAGCAGCTATGGAGAAATTTTCGGAATCCAAGAAACAGAAAGTCTCTGGTACTTTTACAGAGCACAAGAACAGCGGGCCCCGTAAGGCCCAGTCATCCTTTCACTCTTTCAAGAAACCTCCGCACCCAGTGAGGAGTGGAAGGAACTTCGGAGCGACATCAACTATTACTGATGTTACCAGGAAATGCTTTAACTGCGCCAAGACGGGGCACTATCGACGGAATTGCCCCCTTCCTGCCGTGACTTGTTTTGATTGTGGACGAGAGGGACATCGGGCAGTGTTTTGTGAAGAGGCTGCAAAGTATTTTAGAGCCCGTACACCACAGCCAGTCCATAAGGAAGCCAGTATCCAACAGACGCAGCAAAGTGTTCAGATGCCTCAGAATTTTGGCCGCGGACGAGGCCGAGGACAATGGGACCGAAAGGGGACATCGAGTGCCGGATCTGCTCCCCCACGTCTGTACGATATGAGGAGGACAGACGATCGTGATGTCTTTGCGCATCGCATCCGTCCGATCCTTTCCCAGCCAGTTAGCGTTTTATTCGATACAGGAGCTACGCATTCTTTTATATCTTTGTCTTGTGTAAATCGTTTGAATATTTCCGATTTTCATACTTGTGAACCTTATGTTGTTGGTTTACCGAGTGGAGAGAGGAATGTCGGAAACTTAGAAACTAGAAATTTCCCTATATCATTTGGAGGCAGAGAGTGGCTCTCAAATCTGATCGTGATAGAAATGCAAGGAGACGACCTGATACTCGGAGACGATTGGCTAAATCGATATGGAGCAATTGTAAACTACCGAAGGAGGAATATCTCGCTGATCGCTGACGATGGTTCCGAAATATAGTTCGAGGGGTGGAAACCGGGAAGCTCAGGAAAATTGATCAAGGAGATGAAAGCTGTCAAATTGTTGAAACAGGGATGTATCGGGTACTGGTGTTATGCAATGAAGAAAGAAGACGAAATTGTGAAACTTTCATCCATTCCTGTTGTGAACGAATTTCCAGATGTATTTGCTGAGGAGTTACCTGGACTACCTCCACGAAGGGATGTAGAATTTACCATTGAGCTGGAACCCGGAGCTACACCAATTTCTAAGGCGCCGTATCGTATGGCACCTACTGAGATGTACGAACTGAAGAAGCAGCTGGAGGAGTTACTGGACAAGGGCTATATTCAGCCAAGCGTTTCACCCTGGGGAGCGCCAGTTCTTTTTGTCCGAAAGAAGGATGGATCGCTCCGACTGTGTATTGACTATCGAGAGTTGAACAAGATGATGATTAAGAACAAGTATCCGTTGCCACGGATTGATGATCTGTTTGACCAGTTGCAAGGGGCAACAATATTTTCTAAAATCGATCTGAGATCAGGGTATCATCAGCTGAGGATTAAGGAATCTGATGTTCTGAAATCAGCGTTCAGAACTCGCTACGGACATTATGAGTTTGTAGTGATGCCGTTTGGTCTCACTAACGCACCTGCTGTATTTATGCAATTGATGAACAGAGTGTTCATTGAATTTTTGGAAAAATTTGGGGTCGTGTTCATTGATGACATTCTAGTGTATTCTAAGAGCCCGGAAGAACATGCGCAACATTTGCGGATTGTATTGGAACTTTTGAGAAGCGAACAATTGTACGCCAAACTTTCTAAGTGTGAATTCTGGCTAAAAGAAGTAATGTTCCTCGGCCATGTGGTGTCAGCTGAAGGAGTCCGAGTAGATCCTCAGAAGATCGAAGCAATTATGGATTGGAAGCCTCCAAAGAACGTGAAAGAAGTTCGAAGCTTCTTAGGACTTGCTGGATATTATCGTCGATTCGTGGAAGGGTTTTCTAAAATCTCCCGCCCACTTACTCGACTCCTGCAGAAAACTCAAAAGTTTGAGTGGAATGAGTTGTGTCAGATTAGCTTTGATGAATTGAAGAAGAGATTGATGACGGCACCGATTCTATCACTTCCACAGGGAACTGGAGGATTTGTAGTTTAAAGTGATGCTTCGAACCAAGGACTTGGGTGCGTATTGATGCAGAATGATAAGGTGATCGCTTATGCATCACGACAGCTGAAACCTTAAGAAGTGAATTACCCAACACATGATTTGGAGCTAGCAGCAGTAGTTTTTGCTTTGAAGATCTGGAGGCATTATCTGTACGGGACTCACTGTCAGATCTTTAAGGATCATAAGAGTCTCAAGTACATATTCAGTCAGAAAGAGTTGAACATGCGGCAAAGAAGATGGTTAGAGCTGATCAAAGACTATGACTTGGAGATTTTGTATCATACAGGCAAAGCAAATGTAGTGGCCGATGCACTTAGCCGCAAGCCTGTTTCTATTCAGATGCTGGAGATGCTAACCTCCCAACTTAGCCTTCAACGAGAGATGATTCGTGAAGGAATTGAAGTGTGGTTACAAAGAGTCGAGGACAATCTGCGTGATGGAGATAACTTCATCATTAACAGAAGGAATCAAATCTAGGCAGTGAGATGATCCTCCGATGATGATTCGTTACGTGATGAAGTGATCAAAGGAAAGGCCCCCGGATTCATAATTCATGATGATGGAGTTTTGAGATTTCAGAACCGACTCTGTGTTCCCGATGATGATGTTCTGAAACAGACAATTATGAAGGAAGCTCACAGTTCGCCCTATTCTATCCACCCGGGCACCAGTAAAATGTATAAGGACTTGAAGAAGAATTTCTGGTGGGGCAACATGAAGAAAGATGTAGCGGACTATGTTTCGAAATGCTTGACTTGTCAGCAGGTTAAGATCGAGCATCAACGGCTGTAGAATGTTGAAGCCGTTCCCAATTCCTGAATGGAAGTGGGAGGACATATCGATGGACTTTATCACTAATATGCCGAGAACCAGGACAGGAATGAACATGATTTGGGTGATAGTTGATCGTTTAACCAAATCAGCTCATTTCCTAGGCATTAAGGATACGTGGGGACCAGAGAGGTTGGCACGAGTATTTATTTCGGAAATAGTTCGATTACATGGTACGCCGAAGACCATTGTTTCTGATCGAGACGGTCGTTTTGTGTCTCACTTCTGGAAAGCAGTTCATAAGCCCTTAGGGACCGAATTGAACTTCAGCACAGATTATCACCCGCAGACTGACGGACAATCCGAGAGGACTATACAAACGGTGGAAGACATGCTAAGGGCCTGCACCTTAGATTGGTCAAACGATTGGGAAGTTCATCTACCATTGATTGAATTTACCTACAACAATAGTTGGCATGCTTTCATTAAGATGGCACCGTTTGAGGCATTATACGGGAGGAGATGTAGATCGCCCCTATGTTGGGATGATTCGTCAGACTTGATCGGAACAGAACCAGAGTTGATCATGCAGACTCGAGAAAAAAATAGCCTTGATACGTGAAAGGTTGTTGACCGCCCAGAGTCGCCAGAAATCTTACGCGGACGTACGCCGTCGCCCATTGGAGTTCAATACTGGAGACCATGTACTTTTGAAGGTTTCTCCTACTCGGGGAATCTTTCGTTTCGGAAGGAAAGGAAAGCTGAGTCCGAGATATATCGGACCATTTGAGATCCTCGAGAGAGTTGGGGAGTTGGCATACAGATTGGCATTGCCGCCGTCATTGTGCCATGTTCATAACGTGTTCCACGTATCCCAGTTACGGAGGTATATACCAGATCCCAGTCATATCATTGATTTCGGCGAGATCGAAGTTGCGCAGGATGGGACGTTTGAAGAAAGACCGGTCAAGATACTCGAGAGTCAAGTTAAGCAGCTGAGGAACAAACCAATCGTTTTGGTCAAAGTTCAATGGTCACGTCACGGAATGGAAGAAGCCACCTGGGAAACGGAAGCTGATATGAAGTCTAGATATCCCGAGTTATTTTCGTCTTGAGTTTCGGGACGAAACTCCTTTTTAGTAGGAGAGTATGTAATATCCGGATTTATTACGGTGTATTTCATCTGTATTCAAACCCTGTATTATTTGGATTTGTGGTTTTGATTATTGGAGTATGATATTTCTTGCATTGATATCATTGTACATAAGTATAGAAACATGCAAAATTTCTCATGCAAACTCGTGATAGCGCACGCTAAGAATGTAGCTTAACGCGCGCTATCGGGCTACTACTAGCGCACGCTATGCATGTAGGAGTTGCGTGCGCTAAGAACTCAATTATTGAGCGGTACGGCTAGCACATACGCCAGCCGGGACATGGGTCCGGATAAGATTCCCGCGGATGAACCTAGACAGTTCTGAAGTCAACTCTTATTAGCGCGCGCTAAGGAAGCTTAGTAGTGTGCGCTAACTTGTTAAAATGCAGAATATTATAAATGGGACAACAACCCATTTTGGCTTACATTTCATTCGTCCATTCTTCATTCTTGAGAGGCCAGAGAGCTGTAATAATCCTTCTACACACTTAGAACACATCTTGTTGGTCTTTGTATATTGGTTATCACTTGGGAGTAATCATTGAAGTGGAATAGCACCTTGGAGTGGCATACAACCAACCGGAGTCGGATTCTACCTTACGGTTCAGTGATTTTCATCATATTAAGGTATGTTCAACCTATCTCCAGACTTAGAGTTGGATTCTAAAGAATTGGATGATCATATTAACGAGATATTGATTTTCATAAGCGAATTATCCAAAGTACATCATGTTTGGAATATTGAGATGAATAAGCCTTAAGTACCTTGATTATGACCATCATGATTCGAATCTTATTACATTGAACAAGTAAAGGAAGCTTCTATCATTGGTAATCCGAATCTAGTAGATGACTTCATAACAATCATGGACTTGACTTTAACATCGTTATTGTTAGATGAATCTAAGGGATTGATCATGGAAGGATTTATCTAGTATAGATGGAATGTTAAACAACTACATCATGATAATTTCGATGGATATAAGGTGTTGATATCAACCGTTAAGCCTTTCGAATCGTCATATGTAGAATTGTAGTCGAAATGGAATATGGTTTTATAATGGTATGCATATCCTTGAATCCGAAGTTGTTGTTATCCGTAAGATCATTCATAATCGTATGTACATTATATTCATGGAGGTAACATGAATTATCACTGAATATTTCATTGTTTTGATCATGATGAGAACAGTTTACTGCCCAGCAGTAAACTGCCATGCACAGATAACGCACGCTAAGCTATAAAGATTAACGTGCACTATCGAGCACGAGTTAGCGTACGCTACGTTTAGTACGTAACGTACGCTAGGCCGTCGAGCAGTCGATCGGCCCGATCGGTGAAATCGACCATGCATAGTTAGCGTACGCTAGGCTTTGTTGTTTGCGTGCGCTATCGAGCAGACTTAACGCACGCTACACAGAGTACTTAGCGTGCGCTAAGCAGTTCAGTCAGATTACATTTTATGAACTTTTGGCCGTAAATCGAATTGTTAAATATTCGTACGACGTGAGATAAATCCTATATCATTTCTTTTGTTAAGGTTTGATCTTGTTACGTGATTGATTGAGGAGGATGACCTTCGAGTGTTCGTTTCGTGGAAGTATTGTTCTTGTCTTCAAAACGAGGCAAGTACTTTATTTGTTTTATGTATTGATGTTATACATATTGTCGTGCATGTATGTCGTTGTTGTATGTCCACCTCGTGTTGGTCCGATGGGATCATCGGGGGATCTATGCTAGCGTGCGCTGGATCATCGGATGGGTTTTCCACCACGGGTTGGTCTGACGGGATCATCGTGGGTTCTAGGCAGTGAACGCTGGATCGACGGAATTACCATGTGTATGTTATGATATCATGTTGTGATTATCAATTGTGTATGTTATGTTTGAGTTTCTCGCAGGAGAAGACTCGTTTGACATTTTATCATTTACGTTATTATTATTATTCTGCGTGTGACGTTGAATAATATATTGTGGTACTTGTACTAGCATCGTTGTGCTAACCCCTTCGGGGGTGAACATTTTGTTTATGTTCAGGATCCAGGAGAGCGGGAAAACAACCACTGGAGCTGCATGACGACGAGGGTGCAGAGTGATGTCCCGACCGGGTTTATTTGTCTGTTGTTTATTGGTTATTTCAATAAGTACTCGAGTACGAAGTCATTTATGCTGAATTTGAATTTGGTGATGTATTATTAAGTTCCTATTGAACAATTGTACTTTCAGTATTTGGTCAGGACTGTTGTATCTTAATTCCGTTATTTCCATTCGTTAGTACCTTTTAATGTCTGTTCAATTCTTCAGCCTTGTAAATCCTTATGTAAAGGATTTACGGCGCTGTAATATTCCTGAATATATTGGGGGTGTTACAGCTTTTTGGAACCATCGGGGCCTTGCACTTACCCTTAAAGTCCTTACCTTGTGGTCCCGTCTGCTTCTTGGTCTTTTTCTTTTTATTCTTAGACTTAGACCTCCGAGGTCCAGAAGAAATCACATGGGCAGACTCCTTCATCTGCAGAGTCTTCATCTTAGACTGAGCGATCACCATTTTGTTCATTAGCCCTGCTAAGTTGCATGCAATCTCATTGATGTTGAAATTCATAACAAACTGTGAGAAGGAATCAGGGAGATACTATTGTTAGAGCACTATTGGTCGGTATCGCCGTTTAGAGATAGAGTTGTAAAACTCTTTTGCGTTGCGGAAGCAATTTAAATAAATGTGCGGAAATTAAACGATGTAGGGATTTATAGAGGTTCGGCCAAACGTGCCTACGTCCTCTCTTCGGTATCTTTTTCAATAGGATGAAGATCAATCTCTACACCTCTCTTCTATCGGTCAAGGGATAACCATTACAAACTTGTCCTCTATCGGTCCAAGTTAAACCGTACAATCTCTCTTCTATCGGTCAATATATTACCGTGTGTACTTGTCTTTATGTCGGTCCAAGTTAAACCGTTTTCCTTTTCTATCGGACAAGGAATAAATCGATCTAGCTTTTTATGGGTACTAAATGAACCTCACTTAGATACCGATTGCGATTCTAACAATGTCGGATCCTTGATCCTAATAACACCGAATCCAATTGTATCTATTCTTTTTCCTCTCATGTATGTTGAATGTATAAACACTCAAACTATCAAAATAAGCACAATTACAACAACAAGAATGTGTATATGAAATATCTGATCACTGAATCGTTTGCTTTGCATTATTTTTTTGGATGAATACCATTAGAGGTGGTATTTATAGGCATTTGCCTTCCAACTAGCCGTTAGCTCACTGCTGCCTCATTACGTACGTTATAATCTATTCATTACATACGTTAGCTTCATTGCATACGTTAACATCAATATGTTACGTACGTTATACTCCATGCAAATCAGTCCAGTAGCTCCTGTCTTCACCATTACATACGTTATACATTCTCCCATTACGTACGTTATATGTAGTCAAAATATCCTTGGTGTGATGATGTAAGCCATGACGTCACAACGGTCACATTGTTTGAATTCTGATACACTTCATTACGTACGTTATGCACATCGTGTTACATACGTTAAGCTTGCTTTGTTACGTACGTTATGCTTTGTTCGTTACGTACGTTAAGTACGAGCAGGTAACTTCCTCCTTGTCTGATCAGGTAGGTTCGATCTCGTCTGATCTGCAGGTAGGGTAGTCTCATCTGATATGCAGATAGGTTGGTCATCTTGACTGATCTTGAACATTTCGCTTTTCTGGATTGCGCGACTTTTTGCATCTTCGACTCCTTCGTTGTTTTGTATCGCTTCATTGTTTTTTTACTTTGTTTAACAACTTTAATCATCAAAACTCTATTAATGAATCTTTGAAATAAAATATTCCAACAATCTTCCCCTTTTTGATAATTACTAAACAATGTCTTGAATGGATAAATCCTGCAAAAATAAAATATATGTATATTTCTACGAATCAAAGTTTTCGGCTTTGATCGTTTCGTTAGTTCTCACATCTTTTCTTTTTTTGTCCTTTCCGACTTCTTCGTGTTTTCTTTTTTCCCATTTTTGCATTTTATTTTTCTCGTCATTCTTCCATGATGCTTTTTATCTCATTCATATTTTCTCTCCCCCTTTTTGTCATCAGCAAAAAGTGTAATAAAGATGAATAATAAATACCAAATGATGTATAAAATATGCATGATAGGTGTTGTTACCCAAAATATTATCCGGAGATGATATTGCTGGAATGGTCGAGTAACAAACAAATGCGAGAGCACATCTGTGGGAAAAATAAATAACGCAAGATTTGCCGGGGTTGTTAGTCCCGGGCTTGAATGCTCTCGCGAGATATTATTAATACAAATACTTTAGAGTACAAATATTAATGTTAGAGTACAATTACAATGAGTGTAAAGACCCTAGTTATCTCAGCTATTGAGCGCGAAGATTGCCGGAAGAACCAGATGTGATGCTCTGTGAGTTCTTGTAACAACGATGGGGTGCTGTGACAACTGTGAGAAATCGACGGTCTCTCACAGTGTGTATTAGATGGAAATATGAGCTCCTGGGCTTGCAAGTCTCTTCCGATCTGTGCTGCAGGGAGTTTTTGCCTCTGCCGACCGTCTTCTAATGGAGAGGTGCTGAGAGAGAAATCTTGAGATAGATTCAAGAGAGGAAGTCGAGAGTCTGAAAGTGTGTATGCTTTCCTGAACGGATTTCGGAACCTTTTTCCAGTCGCTGGAGGTTCTCTATTTATAGCACTGGTGGTTGCTGGGCGATCGCCTCTGCTGTATTATAATAAGCGGGCGATCGCCTTTAGCACATGGGCTGGTCTCCTAAAGTCCGCAGGAGTTGCTGGCTGCCAGAAGTGTGGACCAATGAGAGGTCTGCACGCATATTGAGTCGCTGTCATGGGAGGCCCCACTTAGGACCTTTCGGCGGGTCTGTCGATAGGTGAGGCCGTCCCTGTCACTGACAGCTGTTGATGGTCAACGATCCATTTTCTGCGGCGCCTTTGGTGGATCTGCACATGGGTGTTTGTTTCGAGATCCAATATTCGTAGACTTTGACGGACGATGGCCTCATTCGTGGCACAGGGCGGTCGTCCTCGGTCTGGCACCAGAGTTGATCGCTGGGTGCCGAAAGGCGATCGCCTTGGGAGTCAATCGCTAGAAGCTTGAAGGTGGACAATTATCTTCGGTTAGACAAGTTCGTCGTAGCTTGTTTGGTTGTGGACTCGGTCGCTCCGTCTTGTTACCGATCGCCGTCGAGGCGTATAAATCGCCGCACAACAATTGCCCCCTAGCTCGCTCCGATGTTGGAAACGTGGGGTGGGGTAATTCTACTGGCGATCCCTTAACTTTGACGAGTGACTCTGCATTTTACGGAACTGGCGATCGTCTTTGAGCGGAATGACTTTGAATTTGGACGACCTGGTCGGTCGCTGAAATGAGCGGGAAATGACAGCGGCCGTGGAAAAGTCTCCGGGGCACGTGTCGGGTTTCTGTTGGGGGAGACCGATGGTTAGATATGACTCCTCATCTGGCGTGTCCTTGAAACGACGTGTAC
The DNA here is from genome assembly GCA_033398695.1 of Orobanche coerulescens. Taxonomy (NCBI): domain Eukaryota; kingdom Viridiplantae; phylum Streptophyta; class Magnoliopsida; order Lamiales; family Orobanchaceae; genus Orobanche; species Orobanche coerulescens. The sequence continues at coordinate 136,240,456 of CM065814.1, read as the reverse complement.
ACGAGTTTCAAGGGAGCATTAATTGCGACGGTTGCACTTCGGCCCCTGAGATTCTCCTTAATTGCATGAAAGCCCCTGCCTTCTCCTATAAAAAGGGCTGGACTGCAGTGTTAAGAACCTTATGCGATTCCACCGTAGAAGAAGAATTTTTCCGAAGGATTTTCTGAAGTTTTGACTGCCGATCGTCGATCGACTCAACCCTCGGTAAGAAAACACTCCTTTTCTCCTCCTCTTTTCGAAAATGTCTGGAGTACCTTCATCGTCTGGAATGGACACTGCCTCTGCCGCCGAAACTTCGACTGTCCGGAGAGGATCCTCTGCAAAATTCCATTTAGAGACAGCCGCCGAGGCTATCCACCCCCGTATTGATCCCGCAGAAGTCAAGGCACTATTCAATGAAGCTGACGCCGCCAGGGAGGCGGCGGTCGAGCAAAGACGCTCGCAGATGGAGAAGGATCTGGTGGTGAGGGCATACTGGGAGCAGCATAGTGCTTTTGGCCAGGCCTATTTGGCCTTTGCTGAAATCATGGAGAGGTTAGCCGGTCTGTCTCCTAAATTCGATTACCGGGAGTACTCCATCGCTCATCCCTACCAATCTGCCAAGCGGTCGCTATTTCGGGCTGCGCAGCGCTCTCTATGGTCCCTCGGCTAGATAAGGAGTTCGGTGACCAGGAAGGACCTGGCTGTCTGGAGGGCGAGGTATCATGTCCCCTCAGATGTGGATCTCTTTGCGCCGGCCGAGAACGAACGAGCCGACCAACCTTCGAAGGGTATGGTCGCCGTGAAGGAGGCAATCATGGAGGGTGGGCTGCGGTTCCCTCTGTCTTCCGCCGTCTCCCATCTGCTGGTCGCTTGGAATGTGGCGCCGCTTCATCTCACGCCGAACGCCTGGCTCTAGATTGTCTGTGCCCTTACCTTGTTCGGCGGTTACCGACTTTACCGCCTTTCTTCCCTATTGGAGATGAACCACCTGTTCAAGCCGATGGTTCAGAAGGGGTCGGTCAGAGGCTATCATATCCATGGCCGCTCCGGCCAGGTGATCCTTGGAGTCCCAAACAAGGTACGAGGCAATCCGGCGAAGTGCTTTTGGGTCGCCGGTGCTTGGAAGGCATCTGCCAGTGACAATCCTACAGGCGATCTGTATATTCCCTCAAGCTTTCGGGAGAGAAATCCGAGTAAGGGTTTTGACTCTCCCTTTGTTCGGATATGTTCTGAACTGATCTAATTTGGTTTTCCTTTTGCAGGTTTCCATATTCCGACTGTCGACGAGCTACCTTTCGATTTTCTGGTCATCTGGGAGCAGATACGAAGTCTTCCGGACGATGACTTAGATGCTTGCCAGATTAACAAAGAGAGCCGTTGGCTGTATGCTCGGTTATTCCGTTTTCCGCGACATCTTTCGGTCCCAGGTATGACTTTCTACGATTTCCTTTTCTTGGTGATCGTCCTGTTTGGAGAATATGTCTAACCATTGTTTGATCGTTTCTTATTGCAGAGGTCTGCTTCCCTCGCTTCGTGGAGCATCCGCCGGAGATTGCTATGTCGGACCCCGGAGTTTTGGGTCGCCTGCGCCAGAAGAAGTCGTCTCGAGTTCCTCCGGTGGCGCTACCTCTTATTCCGGAGGTAGGGCCTCGCGTAGAGCCGATCGTGGCGGAGGAGGAGGTTCGGGAGGAAGGACTCTGATCGAACCGCAAGCGGCAAAGATCGGGGGAACCTCCAGTTTCTGCGCCTGCCGGTGAGGTGCCGATCGTCGCGCCTCCGATCACCGTAGTCCCACCGGTGGATGAGCCTACGCCCTCTACGTATTTCTTGCGAGCGATGGCGATCACCGAGGCTGAGACCCCTCGCGGGAAACCATACTTTGGTCGCGACCCCGAGAAAGCCGAGAGGTAAACTTTGTTTGTTTGCTGAGTTTCGTCACTTGCGTGGGAGATGCGCTAACTCTTTGTTGTTTGATGCAGGATCCGCAGCACTAACCCAGCTTGCCCGCCGATGGTGCTGGATTTCCTCGCGATCTGATCTCCTCGCGCGGCCTGCGATGTCCCACTGTACGTCAACCAGGCGGTTTCTGCTTTGCCGAAGGCCTGGACGATCGACTTGGATGCGATCGCCCGTCAGCGATCCGGGAACACGATGCAGGCTGTTTTCGCTCTCTCCCTCCAGGCGGTGACGATGGCTGCCGAGGCTGTGAAGGAATTCGAGGGGCGTCCTTCCACTACTCGTCTGCAGGCGGACCTCGAGGCCGCTCGGAAAGAGAATGCCAAGTTTGCTGACAGGATTGTGGCTATGGAGAATGACTCCTTGGATGCATCTAAACGGGCGAGTCAGGATCTTGAGATGATGAGAGAGAATTATGAGCGAGCCCGGGCGATGGTCGACCGGCTTCGGGATCAGATGACAGATGCTCGTCGGTCGCACGCGGCCGCTCAGAAGGAGGCCGATCAGCTGAAGGTGACTGTCGCTCGGCTTACTAGTGAGCTGGCGTCGTCGAAGGGAGAGACGGCTGCTAAGGAGACCGAGCTTCAAGGTGCGCAACAGGCGGTTGCGGAGTTGAAAGGGAAGCTGGAGGCGACCGAGGCCGATCCTTTTCTCAATGTGGAGTTCGTCAGTGAGTTTGCCTATTACATGGCGTTTGCTGACTCACTCCGTGCAGCTAAGAAGGGAGGGCTGGAGGTCGCCCTCTTGCTGAAAACTTCAAGGCGTATGCGCTGGAGCATCCTCTTCATCCTGCCTTCTCTGTGCCGATATTGGAACTCTCGGAAATCGGCATGGACCTGAACTGGTACCCAAATCCCGGAAATGTTGTTCATCCAAATGCCCCAGTGGACAGGGAGGCAGCTCCGGAAACTGGCGAAGGGTCGCGGGCCGATCCAGTGATTGAAGGCGAAGGCCAGGCTGGGACATCCTGAGGGTCTACATCTTTTTTGTTTTAGCTTTGTAATTTTGTAGCTTTGCTTGTAGTACTTAGGCCTTCGGGCGATCGTGTATGTACTCTGATACTCCAAGTAATGAAAAGAATATTTGTTTCTTCGATTTATTACTTAAATGATTGCTATTCTGAGTCTTTGCATGAATTTGTTTGTACAAATGTGTGAGGAGAGATTGTTGCGTGTATAGCTCCAAGTGAATGGATAAACTCATATAGATAACTTTTACAACAAATTCGATCGCTGCACATACATCTGAAAAATGCCGATCTCCATATGTAATTGAATAGGGACGACCGTCGTATACATAGCTCCGCCCTTCCCCCTTGTTTTTGTTCACTTAGTGAAAGTAAGGGGACGAAAATAAATTGTTGAGTGAGCGGTCTTCAATTTTGCAGATTCCTCGAGGAAGGCCGTCCATCTCGGTCTTGAGGAACCATGCACGATCGCGGAGTTCGATGGACCGACCTCCACGACCGTGTCTTGTGCGCGAGTGACATTCCGTCTGATGGCTAAGTTCTCGCAACTCACTTAATTGTTAGGGTCCTCCGTAGGCTGCGCCTCGCCTCGTATTTAAACGAAGGGCATGCGGTCTTGGTCTGGAGGATTCCTTGCACGGGGCATCGTCGGATTAATCGACTCCACGACCGCGGATTGTTAGCACTTTTCTACCTCGGGCCGCCATTAAGATGGCGACCCTCGATGGGATACATTGTGACGGGGGGAGGGACGCATCGCATTGTCCGGGAAGGACCCACCACGTTAAGTGATGGACCTTTGAGGGCGGGCGAATGTGTCCACAGATCTGTTTTGGAGGGCCCTCAGACTACGCCGTCCTCGTACTTAAACGAAGGGCGGGCAATTGTGGTCCAAAGGGACCTTGCACGGGCACAGAGAATGGTTCCATCATCCTCCACGACCATGTCGACACTCTTCTACCTCGACGGTATACGTTGTGTAAGGGAAGGCGATCGCAGACCTAGGTTCTTCATGTTGATGACGAACTTTAGAGGGCGAGCGAATCATCTTCTGATTTGTCTTTGGAGAGTCCTCAGGCTACGCCCGTCTCGTATTTAAACAAAGGGTGAGTGATCGAAGCCCAAAGGAACCTTGCATGAATGGATCGTCGGTTTCATCGATTTTCGCGACCATGGCAGCACTTTTCTACCTCGAACCATCATGTTAGATGACGATCCTCGACAGTATACATTGTGCTAGGGGAGGCGATCGTTGCCTAGGTCCATCATGTTGATGACGAACTTTAGAGGGCGAGCGAGTCATCCTCTTTTTCGAAGCGTTTGCTCAGGCAGTAGCCTTTGGTTTGATGAGGCGGGAATCGGGGAGAGACTTCCGAAGTTTCCTCCTCTTGATTGAAGTATATGGATTCAGTCGCCGAGGTTGATCGAGGGGTCGACTCGTATGAGCTTTCCGGCTTGTTCGCGTTCGACTCTGGCGACCGTATCGAGAGATTGATGGGGCTCCGACTAAGCCAATAAGCTGTCTAACTTGCCCTCTTCGAACAATCTCCAGAGTTGTCTGAGGAGGTCGCGGCATTGGTTGGTGCTGTGGCCGGGACTCTTATGGTAGGCACAATATTGATTGTGGTCCAGATGACCGTGGTCCCTTATAGCCTTCGGCTTGTTTAGCGGTTCGCGCCCCTTGATGGCGTAAAAAATGTGGGCCGGAGTTCGGTTGAACTTGTGGAGGAGATGGACTTCCACATCCTCGAAGGCCTTGAGATCGCCGGGTGGCTTGGCGACCGCCTTCTTGGTTTTGGCGATCGTCGTCTTTCGGACAGGAGGTGGCATTTCCTTGCCTAGGCGAAGGGTGAACAGCTTCTGCCTGGCCAGAAAGTCGGCAGCTAGCGCGGAAGATCGCGTAGGTTGGGGGGATGTCCTTCGTGAGATGTCTAAACATGGGAGAATGACCGTAGAATCCCCCCAAGACTGAGTGGAGAGCGAGCTCGTCACTGATGGGCTCGCCGGTGAGGACTATTTCATCCACCCAGTCGATGTAATCTGCATCGGATTCGTCTTCCACCTGCCTGATTTTCATCATGCGGTGGGGGCCTTCTGGTCTGACGACCTTGGCGGCGAAGTATGATGTGAAGTCACTCGCCAGTTTCTCAAAGGAGATGATCGATCTCGGTGGTAGTGAGACGTACCACCTATGGGCCAGCTCGCCCAATGTTAACGGGAAGATTCGGCACTTGGTCGCATCTGATGCCCCACACCCAGTCATGTAGATCCGGAATTTGCTTAGGTGGGTCTCGGGGTCCGATCTCCCTTCATATAGAGGTGTCTTGGGAGGAGCGATTCTTGGTTGTACGGGGGCAAACTCGATGTGGACCGCGAGTGGCTCAGTCGGTCCGATGATCTTTCTACTGGCGCTTGCCCCAGTATCCAGGAGCGCTTTCATCTCGTCGAGCTGGCGTTGCATAGCGTCCATCACCGCGGACTGGATGCTCGCGGCTAGGCGCTCGGATCGGGAGCCGAGGCGATCAAGTACTGACCCCCTGGCATTCGGAGCAGGAGCCAGACGACTGACCTATATTCGGTTGGGAGTTGGGTAGGCCGAACTCCTGGTGACAGACTCGGATTCCGTCGTCTCGTGGTTGGTGCTAGAATGCCCCGGTCGCCATGAAGTATCGCTCCCTAGGCGACTGAATACGGAGCCGTCCAGCCTTGTGAGAGCCTTTTTTCACGAATCGGGGCTTTCTGACGATCGTTCGCCCAGTAACCCCTTGAACTTCCGTTTGCCCACGCGGCGGATGGCCGAGGGAGTTATAGCAGGCGTCGCGCATGCTCCCCTTCGCTTCTTTAGGATGTCCATAGCCTCCTCGATCTGTCTCGCGGTTTGGAACTGGTCGAGCGAAAGGCTGGGGCTGCCCCTCAGGTGCGGGATCGAGAGTCTCGCATCGCCATGGCTTCCCTTTGCCGTCGGCTGGGGCTCAGATCGAGCCGGGATATGTTGTCAGGAGGTTTGAAGAGTGGCTCTCTTCGATGTAGTGGCGGACGTCATGATTCTGAAGGCTTTCTTTGAAGAGCAGTGAGTGTCACTTCACGTATATGCCCCAAGAACAGTGAGTGTTCTTCGGGACGGTAGGAATAAAAATAAAGGTTACGATCCCCTCCTTCTAGCGCCAATTGTTGTTACCCAAAATATTATCCGGAGATGATATTGCTAGAATGGTCGAGTAAGAAACAAATGTGAGAGCACATCCGTGGGAAAAATAAATAACGCAATATTTGCCGGGGTTGTTAGTCCCGGGCTTGATTGCTCTCATGAGATATTATTAATACAAATACTTTAGAGTACAAATATTAATGTTAGAGTACAATTACAATGAGTGTAAAGACCCTAGTTATCTTAGCTATTGAGCGCAAAGATTACCGGAAGAACCAGATGTGATGCTCTGTGAGTTCTTGTAACAACGATAGGGTGCTGTGACAACTGTGAGAAATCGACGGTCTCTCACAGTGTGTATTAGCTGGAAATCTGAGCTCCTGGGCTTGCAAGTCTCTTCAGATCTGTGCTGCAGGGAGTTCTTGCCTCTACCGACCGTATTTCAATGGAGAGGTGCTGAGAGAGAAATCCTGAGATAGATTCAAGAGAGGAAGCCGAGAGTCTGAAAGTGTGTATGCTTTCCTGAACAGATTTTGGAACCTTTTTCCAGTTGCTGGAGGTTCTCTATTTATAGCATTGGGGGTTGATGGGCGATCGCCTCTGCTGTATTATACTACCTCCGTTCTCTTATAACTGCAACATCTCGACTTTTACGTTTGCCAATGCACAACTTTGATTATTAATATCTTCAATTCTTTACTTTTAAAAATTATAAAAAGTTGATATTTTGAAAGTATATTTCGAGATGAATCTAACAAGATCCCACATGACTATATTTTTTCATATGTATAAATCACAAAACATGGTCAAAAGAGAGTATGTGAATAGTATAATAGTCAACACGTTGCAATAATAAAAGAACGGAGGAAGTAATAAGCGGGCGATCGTCTTTAGCACATGGGCTGGTCTCCTTAAAGTCCGCAGGAGTTGCTGGCTGCCAGAAGTGCGGACCAATGAGAGGTCTGCACGCGTCTTGAGTCGCTGTCATGGGAGGCCCCACTTAGGACCTTTCGGCGGGTCTGTCGGTAGGTGAGGACGTCCCTGTCACTGACAGCTGTCGATGGTCAACGATCCATGTTCTGCGGCGCCTTTGGTGGATCTGCACATGGGTGTTTGTTTCGAGATCCAGTCTTCGTAGACTTTAACGGACGATGGCCTCATTCGTGGCATAGGTCGGTCATCCTCGGTCTGGCACCAGAGTCGATCGCTGGGTGCCGAAAGGCGATCGCCTTGGGAGTTGATCGCTAGAAGCTTGAAGGTGGACAATTATCTTCGTTTAGACAAGTTCGTCGTAGCTTGTTTGGTTGTGGACTCGGTCACTCAGCCTTGTTACTGATCGCCGTCGAGGTGTATAAATCGCCGCACAACAATAGGGTATAACTCCCCCTCACAAAAATATCCGTTTTAAAAAAATTACTCCCCCTGAGTAAAATATTAATTTGATAAAAATTATTTTTTGGAGATCCAACCGAGAGTTGGTTTTTGTTTTGAAATATGGACGATGTTAGGAATAACGGTTCCTTTTGGAATCCAAATCTTTTTTATTTTAACAATTAGTAAAAAGATGCCCAATTTTCAAACATTTTTCACATCGGGGTATTTTCAAATTTAAGGATTCGTTTTTCAAATTTGGTTTGAATCCCAACCTCTGTTTATTCAACGTAAATTTTTGAACACAAATCATTTGTTCAAATTTATCATTACCGCATGAAAATTTCTTTGTCAAAGTTTTAAGTTCATCTTGAACTTTTAAAAGATCATTCTTTAAAATATTTTCATTTTCAACACATTTTGAATAATCGGATTCGACAATTTTTCCCTTTTCAAGTATTTTGGAATTTTCAATTTCCAATGATTTATTTTTAGATTTAAGGGATTTGAACTCGGATAAAGTATTTTGATAGTCCGTATGCAATAGTGCAAATCAAAAAGTTCATCGTAAGAATTACTTACTTGACTTTCGACGTCGCTATCGTTGAATGAACTTCGGGCCATAAGAACGAGATTATTTTGATTGATGAAATCATCATCCTCTTCGTCACTCCATGTTGCAATCAAGACTTCCTTCTTTTGATTTGCTCGGCAATTCTTCGCAAAGTGGCATGGTTTACCACAGACTCGACAATTGTTGTCGAATTTCTTCGATTCGCCCATCTTGATGTCCTTCTTTCTCCGGTTTAATAAGGTTTGGAACTTATTAATATTTTTGGCATAATATGCCGATTCTTCGTCGCTTTCGTCCACTGGGATTTCCTCTCTTTTTGACATCTTAGCCTTCATGGCTATCGTTCTTTCCTTCGGCTTTAGTTTGGCATTTCGAGATTTAAGAACAATCTCATAATTTATTAGCGATCTGACGAGGGCGCTAAAATGAAGATTATTGAGATCTTTAGATTCCATTATTGACGTCACCTTACCGTCCCATTCAACAGGTAGTGATCTTAAGATTTTCTTTACTTTCTCACTACTTGATAATAGTTTACCGAACGAAGCTAGTCCATTGGTGATGACCGCAAATCGGTCGATCATGTTGGTGATGGACTTGTCACCCTTCATCATGAATAACTCGTAGTCATGGAGAAGCATATTAATCTTCATCTCCTTAACTTGAGTTGTCCCTTCGTGTGTGATTTCAAGAATTTTCCATATCTCTTTAGCACTTTCACACGATGAGATACGATTGACCTCTTCTAGATTTAAGGCACAATATAGAAGTTGGGTAGCCTTATAATTTATATGATCTTCCAATCCTCGTCATTATATTCTTCGAAACTCTTAAGAGATCCGTCGGATTTGATTGTAACTTTCAGGCCAAGACAAATGATCTTCCAAATTTCTATATCATAGGCATGAATGAAGATCGACATCTTTTTCTTTCACGTCATATAATTTGATCCATCAAAGAATGGTGGTAGATTTAGAGCAAGACCTATGGAGGTCTAAGTTAGAATCCCAGGACTTGCGTGTGAGTCGGTCTAAGACCGAGTATCTCTGGTGTAACTTTAGTGGTGAGGCCAACGAGGAAGAAGTAGAGGTAATGATTGCGGATCAGATCGTACCCCGTGTAGGTCACAAGTCGTCCAGGAACAAGTCTAGAGGGGGGTGAATAGACTTGTTGAAACTCTTTAAACTCTTTTTCACGAAGAGTGAGTTTCTTCAGCTGATAAGTAAACAAATGACTTGGAGTCGTTTGTTCTTTAATATATGCGGAAGTCAGCTGATGACGAATATAAAGCAACTAATGAAACACTTAACAATGAATGCAGCAGTTAAAGTATGATGCAATAAAACAGTAAATAACGCAGGCAATTATAGTGGTCTCAGAGGTGGGGTAATCCTCTACTAATCCACTTTTCTCCAAACCAGTTGGAGATGAATTCACTATAATTCTCAACCAGTGATAAATATTACAGTGATTCAAACAAAACTACAACAACTTCCAACCAGTGGAAATCCGTGCCGTTGTACCACACTTGACTGCCTTGCACCTCTTGATCCTCGATCCTTGGATGCCTTTACAGTCTCTAACTTCAACCAGTGAAGTACCCCGAACTCAGGATTATAGACAAGAGTTTTTGTCTTCTCCAACTTAAGAGCTTCTTCAAGTATGAACTTTTAGAACCGCTCTTTTCTCGATGCTGTATTTCGCTTTTTGATAGCTTGAATGCTTTGATCGCTTGAAAGTATGTTAGCACCGGTAGTTGTTATCGTAAGGTATTCTCAGCTTTCAAATCTTCGGATATATATAGGTCACGATCTCTGAGTTTTTCCTTATAGCCGTTGCAAATCTTTTGAACAAATCCGTCCGTTGGAGAGGTAGACTTCATTGTTTTCTTTCTAAACGTTGCAAGGCTGGATTCCCATATTTTAATCTATCTTCCGACCGTTGTGAAGACTCTGCATGTGATGCGCCGAATCTTTTGAATATAAAACGATTAAAGTCTTCAAGGTGGGTCTGGATGATTTATTTAAATCATATCTCTTGCGGGAATCACTCCAATTTGTCTCTTCATGTTGCATGTGACTTTCCGTAATACTTGACTTTTCAACGCATGCTGACGTGGACTTGGAGTACTTGGCTGATCTCGACTAGGCTGATGAGCAGTTAACATCTCTGCAGTCTGGACCTCTCTGATGTTCACTGTATATGACTTGACTGATCAGGTGACTTGTCTGAGGTACCTTGGCTGCAGTCTGGTCAAACATCCTTGATAATTTTTGTTGACCAGGACTACTCTGATTTGACTCGGCTGGTCCTCTCTGATGGACTTAGCTGTACTTAGTACTTAGCTAATTTTTAGCCTAACTTATTTTTGGCCTATAAAAGATACTCATTTGGTTCTTCTTTACATTTTGCCAAGTTTTATACTTAACATGTTTGGCCTATGGAAGATACTCATTTGGTTCTTCCTTACATTTTTGCCAAGTAATAAACATTTGAATTTATACTGATGACATCATCAAAATCTAACAAGTGTTCCTAACAAATTCCCCCTATTTTGATGATGGCAAAACTTTAAACAAGTAATCAAATGATCAAGTCTGCACTTAAGTGCAAGACACAAACTAAAGTCAGTCTAATTTTTGAGACAACTAGGAATTGTCATTCAAAAAGACTGTTATCAAATTAATTTTCTGTTGATTACAAGTACATGGCTGATTTTTACAAGAAAATTGTAAAGTACATAAATCATTACAAGTTCAAAATAAGTGAGATTCATCTGCCTCTTCCTTTGCCTCTTCGAATAGGCTGTTTGGCAGGTCTGAAGGGTTTAGCTCCTATTGGTCTTGTCTTGACTGGGGCAAGACCATACTTCCTTTTCACGACAAGAGCTGCGAAGGCTTGCTCTTATTGGGATGAAAATTTGTTCTCAAGACATAGTTTCTTGATTTTCCTTTGTAGCGCAAGTTCATCCAACGCACCTCCTCTTTCCAAAGTAGGAGGATCTTTGGCAGTGAATGAAGGAATCATGGGATAGGCATTTAGTTTCTCAGCATGTTTCTTCAGAATAGCCCAGAGTTGCGGATGAGCTTCTTCCATGAAATTTATGAAGATCTGCTGTGGGGAGAGATTATCATCCTGGAGTATTTCCCAGATGTAGTAGTCTCTGATAAACTTCTTTCTTGCAGATCCCCACATTTCCAGGGCTTCATATGGAACAAAATCCTCCACAAACCACAACTCCTTTCCTTCCCACTCTAGGGTAGGCTCAAAACCTCCTCTAGTCCTCCTCTTCTTGCCTTCAGGCTGGTCAGCCTGTTCTTCTAATCCTCCCTTCCTCTTGGCTGAGGATGTCCCAGCAGTGATCATCTGGACATCCTGCCTTTTCTTCGATCTAAACTCCTTCCTTATCTCTTCTTGATCATTTTCTTCCCCTGCATTCTCTCTTCCCCCTTTTTTCCAGCATCAACTAGGGTAGTCAATTGCTGCTCCATTCTGCTCATCCAATCAGACATGCCAAATGGCATTCTGTTGTTGGTAGGGGGAGGAGGCTGAGGAACTTCTCTCTGCAGCAAAGTGTCAATCTTTGCATTGATGGTTTGGAGGTCAGGAGTGACCTGAGATGCCAGCAGCTCTCCAATCGTATCTTTCACTATCTGCCTGATCAGCTCAGTCACGGCAGGTGATATCTGAGCTGGTGGAGAGTGCTCGCCTGAGCCTTCTGCAATTGAAGCATTGGTCTGCAAGCTTCTATCTGCAGCTGGTACTCCAGATGGGGTCTTCTCTGGGGTCCCTGATCTGGAGTCCTCAGCTAACTCCGCGTCTAGGCTGGTGTACCGGGCAGGTGTCACAGTCCTATCTGCATCCTCTTGTGTCGGCTCTGGCTCCGGCTCCTTTTCTCCTTCTTCCTTCTCCTGCTCTTCCTCCTTTTCTTCTTCAATATTTTCTTTTTCTTTTTCTTTTTCAGCTCTTTTATCTCCTCCTTCATCACCATCCTCATAATCATCATTATCATCATCATTATTGTCATCATCTTTCCCATCTTTTTCTCCTTCATCCTCATCATCCTTTTCTTTTTCATCATTATCCTCCTCTCCTTCATCCTGTTCTACTTCTTCTCCTTCTTCTTCTTCTTCTTCTTCATTCAACTCTTCTGTTTTCTCAGCTTCCTCAGGTTGATTTTCAACTAAAATCTTTTCTTCTTTTCCTCTCTCTTCCTGCTCTTCTTCTTCATTGTCCAAAACAACAACTTCTTCATTTTCTTCTCCATCTACCTCCTCAATCCTTATTTCCTTTTCAACTTCCTCCTCAACAGCTTTCTCATAGGATCCATCAAAAATACTAAGCATAATGGAATGGATGAACTGGTCCATGTTGGTTTTAAAATTTGACATGAACCAGTCCTCCTGAAGGATCAAAATTGTGTCTGATGTTTTACAAAAATCTATCAGCACATCCTCCGTGGCTTGGGGATAGTCCCAACCACAAGTGTCAATGAAAGTTTGAAGTTTGACAAAAGATAGGGATTTCAAAAATTTCCATGCTTCAAAAACTTCAAGGAACGATTGTTTTAAGGCTAGAGGTTTAACAAGTTGTAATTGTTCGATGGATAGATTGAAAACATTATTTTCAAGTAGGTTAAAGATATAATTGGCTTCAGGGATTGAAATAATTAGACCTGCTTCTTCTTCCTCAGAGATGTAGGCTGGGGTGAAGACAGCCACAATTTGAGTCTCGAGGGTGCCTGGGGTAGGCTGGTCTTCCAGGGTAGGTGACCTGGCTGCAGGGCTAGCATGATGATCTGAATGCTCTTCCTCACTAAACTGCAGTCTTCTGGGCCTCTTGGGATAGGGTTCTGGTGATGACTGCATGATAGAAGGTCCTTCAGGGGCTGGTCCCCTTCTCTTAAATCGAACTGCTATGGGAGTGTTGTCGGACTCGGAGTTTGACTCTACTGCAGTTGGGTTGTCGGCTGCAGGTCGGTCCGACTCGCCTGACGAATAGTATCTCGGGTATGTCCTTGTGTCAGGTAACTCCTTCAACATCTGGGTTGCTCTCCTTGTGCCTCCCAATTTTCTCAGCGTCTCTTGGTCTAGATGACCAAGTCTTTTGTTGGGGTGGAAGGGGTCTGTACTTCCCTTCGCCATGCCTGTCTTTTCCAACAACCAACTTAGCTGCGTTCCAAACGCCAGCTTTGTTTTAAATCTCTTCTCATCAACAAGCCATTCGGCTTTGTTGACTTCTCGAACGAGTTGCCTAAATATGTAATCTGCCCAATCAATTTCTTCATCCTGAATTAGTGCTCCCAGCACCATGAACTTCGCCGACGACAGTTGATCATAACTGCCGGCCATCCCCATGATGATTTTGTTGGTTATGTCCAACGCAAAACGATACACCTTTTTAATCTCACTCCTTTTGGCAGTGAGTTTCAGCTTTTCGGGCAAATTCTCCACCTTGATCTTCTTCCAGGTTTCGGCGGCGGACTGCTTGAGAGCTTCGACAGCTATACCGCGGTGCTTCATACCAAACACTGTGCGAATCGAATCACACGATATGTCGACTTGATTTCCTCCAACTGTGCTCCGAATTCCATCTTGAATCAAACAGGCTTCGCGATAGAACGCGATAACATCCTCCTTGTACAGATGTTGAGGGTTGATGTCCAGGAATGGGTAGATCCCAATGAGCTTCATCGAGCGGATTAGGTTAAGCACGTCGTAATCCTCCAGATTTGCTTCCAATAATCCTTCGAAATCGACGACCAGCGAGAAAATAATTTGATCCTTGACCGCCTTCAGGTTGACGCCTTCGAAGTATGATTCCATTTCTGCAAACACAAGATTTCTTAGTGTATTTGGAGTTCAGTAATTTTTGCTCTGTAAATTTCTGCTCTGTAGATCTAGGGTAAGCGTAAAAGGTAAAGTGAAGGGGTTTCTTTCCTTATAAAGAAGATGAAAAGACGTATGGATTAATTTCTTATATATTTGAAATGGTGGTACGTCTTTTGAGATTCTTTTGAATTTCAAATTTGAATCGGTGGTCCATTTTAAAATTTGACGGTTGGTTTTGATTGGCCACCGTGGAGGTTGATTTAATAAACGATTGACACGTGTATTTAAATTGCCACTTGTGAATTGACCATTAATATATTTAAATGCCATTTGTGAACCAAAATTAATATGATAATATTATAAATATGGCAGATAATAATTAAATATTCAGAGGTCGGTTGAGTTTAGAAAACTTAGCTGGTCTGACTTGTTGACTGTTGACCGCTCTGCATCAGGTGAGTTGACTCCATGGTCTTCTCGCCTGATATTCTGATCAGCTAGGTTCCTTTGTCCGTCCTTTGTCTTCTTGTCTGCATCAGCTAGGATCTGATTCTTCAGCTTGTTTCAGTACTAGATTCCCAATCTAGTAATCCAAGATCTCTGCTCAGCTCCAAAAACCTTTCTTCTGGCAAAGGTTTGGTAAATATGTCAGCTATTTGGTAGTCTGTGCTGACTCTTTCAACTCTAACCCTTTTGTTAAGCACATGGTCTCTGATGAAGTGATGCTTAACATCAATGTGCTTCGTCTTTGAATGCAAAATCGGATTGTTGGTTATTGAAATAGCACTATTGTTGTCACACCAGATAGGAACTTCATTGGCAATAATATTATAATCCCTTACCTGTTGTCTGATCCATAAAATCTGAGCACAACAGCTACCTGCAGCTAGGTATTCTGACTCTGTGGTGGAGATAGAGTTAGAAACCTGCTTCTTGCTAAACCAGGATATCAGTCTGGTTCCTAGGAATTGGCACGTTCCACTAGTGCTTTTCCTATTGATTTTGCAACCTGTGAAATCTGCATCTGAATATCCTGACAGCTCGAAGTTGTCATCCTTGGGGTACCATAGTCCAACATTGATTGTAGACTTAAGATATTTTATTATCCTCTTGGCTGCATCTAGGTGTGATTGCTTTGGCTTGGACTGGAATCGCGCACAAACTCCTACGGCATAGGATATGTCTGGCCTGCTTGCAGTGAGGTACAGAAGAGATCCAATGAGTCCTCTGTAGTGAGTTGAGTCCACTGATATGCCTGCCTCCTCTGCATCCAGGTGAGTACTTGTGCTCATAGGAATTCTTGCTGGCTTGGCTGATTCCATTCCATATCTCTTGATTAGGTCTTTGGTATACTTAGCTTGGTTGATGAAAATTCCTTTTTCCATCTGCTTAACTTGTAGTCCGAGAAAGAAGTTAAGCTTTCCCATCATACTCATCTCAAATTCTCCTTGCATGAGGTTGGAGAATTTCTCGCATAACTCTGGATTGGTTGAGCCGAATATGATGTCATCCACATATATCTGGACTATTAATATGTGGCCTTCGTGCTCCACTCTGAATAGGGTCTTGTCCAACTTCCCTTTGCAAAAACCATTCTTCTCAAGAAACACAGACAATGTTTCATACCACGCTCTAGATGCTTGCTTAAGTCCATAGAGAGCTTTCAACAGCTTATAGACTTTGTCTCCTTTGACAAAACCTGGGGGTTGCTCTACATAGACTTCTTCTTCTAGGATTCCATTTAGAAAAGCACTCTTAACATCCATCTGATAGACTTCAAAATCTTTAAATGCAGCATATGCAAGGAATAGTCTGATGGCCTCTAATCTTGCAACAGGTGCATAGGTTTCATCAAAATCTATTCCTTCACACTGTGCGTAACCTTTTGCTACAAGTCTGGCCTTATTCCTAACCACAGCTCCGTCTTCATCACTCTTATTTTTGTACACCCATTTGGTGCCAATAACCTTCTTGTGATCAGGTCTGTCTGTTAGTTCCCAAACTTTGTTTCTTTCCATCTGCTCCAATTCCTCTTGCATGGCATTTATCCATGAATAATCTTCCAGGGCTTGTTCTGTTGTTTTAGGTTCTATTTATGACATAAAGCATGAGAACATAGCCATTCCTGCTGGTAGGGTTGACTGTCTCGTCTTAACTCCATCAGTCAGCTTCCCGATAATTTGCTGGATTGGGTGATCTTTGAGCCACTTGGGGATATCATCTTCATCTGGGTATGTTCCCCCTGTTGAATTGCTCTGGTGGATTTCTGCATCAGCTGAGTTCTGGTCTGCAACTGGATCAGCTATCGTCTTGTCATCTGCAGGTTGGGTCTGATCTGCAGGTGAGTCTTTATCAGCTACGGCTGGGTCTTCATCAGCAGCAACTGGATCAGATAGGTTTGGTGATCCTGTCTGATCTGCAGTTGGGTCTTCAGCAGCTACAGTTGGATCTTCAGGCTGGTCTGCAGGTGAGTCCACCATTCCAGTGTCATGTATAATGACTTCTTCAAGGGTCGCTGATTTGAGCTTGTTCTCAATTAGCTCAACTTGCTTCCTATACTCAACAGTAGATTCATCAAAAACAACATGGGGTGTTTCCTCCACAACTAAGGTTCTTTTGTTAAATACTCTATATGCCTTGATTCTTTGTGAGTATCCCATAAAGAGACCGTCATCAGTTTTAGCATCAAAGGCATTTAGTTGTGTTTTACCATTGTTGTGGATGAAACACTTACAACCAAAAACATGAAAGTAAGCAACAGTAGGAGTTCTTTATTCCAAACCTCATAGGGAGTTTTGCCATGTCTCCCTACTATCATACTTACATTGCAGGTGTGACAAGTGTCTTGTGCCTTGACCCAGAACCTCTTGGGTAGGTCCGCTTCTGCAATCATGGACCTTGCTGCTTCCTTCAGGGTTTTGTTCCTTCTTTCAGCAACGCCATTCTGCTGGGGAGTCCTGGCTGCAGAGAGCTCATGCTGGATCCCATTCGGATCGCTGTAATCAGTTATCGCCTTGTTGAGAAACTCTCCTCCTCTATCTGATATGATCTTGATGATGGATAGGGATTTCTCATTCTGGATCCTTCTCAGCAGCTCAGGTAGCTTGGTCAAGGTTTCACTCTTCTTATACAAGAAGATAATCCAAGTGTACCTTGAATAATCATCTACTATAACAAGTGCATGCTTCCGGCCGCTCAAAGTCCTTGGCTTGATAGGACCAAATAGATCCATGTGGAGTAGATCTAAGATCCTTGTTGTGAGAGTTGTAGGCTGGACTGGTTTGAATGATGCTGCAGTGCCTTTCCTTTCTGACATGCATCACAAAGCGCTTCCTTCTTGAATGCTTCATTTGGAAGTCCTCTGACCAGCTTCTGAGAACTAATCTTGTTGATGGCTTTGAAGTTCAGGTGACATAATCTTTTGTGCCACAGTCATCCATTCTCAGCTACTGTCTTGGATAGAAAACAGGAGTTAGGTGTTCCTGTGTTCCAATCAATCATGTAGACATCTCTTCTTCTGAAACCTTGGAGCTTCACTTCTCCAGACAGGATATCTATCACCATACATTTCCAGATGGTGAAGACTACTAGGTTCTTCTCGCTGCAGAACTGGCTTATGCTCAGGAGGTTGTATTTGAGCCCTTTGACATAATGAACTTTGGATATCACAATATTTCCTCGGTGCAGCTCTCCAAAGCCCTTTGTTTGTCCTCTAGAGCTATCTCCAAAAGTTACATCAGGACCTCTTTCTTTGGTGTATTTGGACAGCATCTTCTTGTTCCCGGTCATGTGCCTCGAGCATCCATAATCTACAAACCATTCTTCACCTCCAAAATTTGAGCTTGTGGAGATGTGGTTGTAGTCCTTCCACCTTTTCTGCAATTAGACAAGCAGAGATTTAGGTACCCAAATCTGTGTGGGTCCTTTGGGGTTAGCTGGTTTCCTGGAGAATTGATTTCTCCTTAGATTGTGAAAGTTGTTATTATTATAACCCTCATAAAGTGTGTAAGGTCGAGGTCTGAATCTCCTGTTGGGATTGTGTACCGGATATTCCTCAAAATATTGATAGTGTGGGCCATTTCTAAATCTTGGCTGAGACCATTTATTAAATCTTTGAGGTCTCCACACTTGTTCATTTTGGAAATTGGGATAACCTTGAGGTTTCCATCTGCCCCTCCCATTTTGAAATCTGTTTTTAGGGAGTTGTTGATAATAGTGGGCATGTTGTCTGGGCTGCTGCTTTTGCCTGGGCCCATTGCCTAGTCGCCTGTCTAGGTGGCTGCCTTGTGTAACCTGAATGCAGCCTAGACATGTGACTTGGCTGTTGCCTGTTTTTAAATGTTGGTTTATATGTAGGCTCAGCAGTCGAGACAATTGTTTCTCCCTTGATAAATTTTCTTTGAGAACTAGAGGGAGTGTGAGGATCATATCCAAGGCCTTATTTGGAATATAGTGGCCTTTTATAGGTACACAATTCTTCCAGGGTTGAAGACGCCTTCAGGGAGGTTATTTCCTGCGCCTGAGTCTTATTTATCTGAGTCAGCTTAGTAAACTCGGCTTTGGCATGAGCAAGTGCAATTGATTTTTCTTTAAGTAAAACAGTTAATCGATTTATCTCAGCTGTATTAACATCAGCCTGGTTTTTAAAGTCATGCAGTTATCTCAACCTTGTTCAGTTCTAGGCTGAGTTTTTCGAAATCATTTTTCAGCTGCCTATTCTCATCTTGCAGCTGAGTCTTCTCTACCGATCTGATTTGGTGTGCAGATTTGAGTGTTTCAAAATCTTTAAATAACTGATTTACCGATTCGTGCAGATCCATATCTTGTGACATGGCTGAACTGTTATTTGAACCAGAGGGTTTAGAAGTTACCTCTTCATCAGCTAGGTTGGCCATCAGGCAGTCATACTCTTCATCATCATCAGAAAAGAATCCGCTGCTTGATTCTACATGCTCCTGGTCTTCTCCGATGAGGGCCTTTCTTCTGTCTTCTTTTCTGCCCGACTCCTTCTTGCTCTCGTCCTTCTTGAGATCAGCGCAGTCTATTTGGATGTGTCCTGTCTTGTGACAATTGTAGTACTCCACCTTCCAGCTCCCAGCTTTCTGATTTCTCCTGGGATTCTCCTTATAATTTTTCTTGTATTTGGAGTAGTTCTTTCTAAAGTTGTTGAACCTTTGCATTATATACGCCATTTCTTCCTCAAAATCTAATGGATTTGGAGGCTTTACATCAGATAGGCTCTTGGCGGGGGACTCGGCTGCAAATGCTATTCCCTTCTCTGCAGGCTCAGTTGAGGATGAACTTGGAAGCTCGAACTCATAGGCCTTCAGATCAGAGAACAGCTCTTGAATTTTTATCTTATTCAGGTCCTTGGACTCTCTCATGGCCACGGCCTTCATGCTCCATTCAGGGTTGAGAGATCTGAGAACCTTCAGTGCCATTTCCCTGTTCCCATAGGTTTGGCCGAGGGAGTTGATTTCATTAATAATCTCAGTGAACCTTGTGTCCACTTGATCTATGGATTCGCCATTCTTCATTTTAAAATTGTCAAACTTTTGAATAGCGATTGACAATTTATTTTCTTTGATTAGCTCCGTTCCCTCACACATTAAGGCTAATGTGTCCCATATTTCCTTGGCATTCTTGTAGTTCTTTATCTTGACCATGGTGGATTTGCCAAGAGTTTGATATAACACATCTCTGGCCCGGTTATCAAGATTGGCCAGCTTTCTTTCTTCGGGAGTCAGCTCTGTCCTCTTCTTTGGAATCTTCTCTGGCTTCCCTGCTGCAATCTCCTCTGCTGTGTTGTCCTTCTCAAAGATGAATGGACCGTCCTCGATGATGCACCACATGTCATCATGGATCAAAGATAAGTGTGCCTGCATCCTTATCTTCCAAAGATCATACTCGTCAACTGAAAACACAGGGAGTCTAGAATGCATGTGTTCCATTATAAAGTGAGAGTAAAGATATATCTCTGATATAGATCTGGTTCGTGAGATAAATGAACCAACCGCTCTGATACCACTTGTAGGTCACAAGTCGTCCAGGAACAAGTCTAGAGGGGGGGTGAATAGACTTGTTGAAACTCTTTAAACTCTTTTTCACGAAGAGTGAGTTTCTTCAGCTGATAAGTAAACAAATGACTTGGAGTCGTTTGTTCTTTAATATATGCGGAAGTCAGCTGATGATGAATATAAAGCAACTAATGAAACATTTAACAATGAATGCAGCAGTTAAAGTATGATGCAATAAAACAGTAAAGAACGCAGGCAATTATAGTGGTCTCAGAGGTGGGGTAATCCTCTACTAATCCACTTTTCTCTAAACCAGTTGGAGATGAATTCACTATAATTCTCAACCAGTGATAAATATTACATTGATTCAAACAAAACTACAACAGCTTCCAACCAGTGGAAATCCGTGCTGTTGTACCACACTTGACTGCCTTGCACCTCTTGATCCGTGATCCTTGGATGCCTTTACAGTCTCTAACTTCAACCAGTGAAGTACCCCGAACTCAGGATTATAGACAAGAGTTTTTGTCTTATCCAACGTAAGAGCTTCTTCAAGTATGAACTTTTAGAACCGCTCTTTTCTCGATGCTGTATTTTGCTTTTTGATAGCTTGAATGCTTTGATCGCCTGAAAGTATGTTAGCACCGGTAGTTGTTATCGTAAGGTATTCTCAGCTTTCAAATCTTCGGATATATATAGGTCACGATCTCTGAGTTTTTCCTTATAGCCGTTGCAAATCTTTTGAACAAATCCGTCCGTTGGAGAGGTAGACTTCATTGTTTTCTTTCTGAACGTTGCAAGGCTGGATTCCCATATTTTAATCCATCTTCCGACCGTTGTGAAGACTCTGCATGTGATGCGCCAAATCTTTTGAATATAAAATGATTAAAGTCTTCAAGGTGGGTCTGGATGATTTATTTAAATCATATCTCTTACAGGAATCACTCCAATTTGTCTCTTCACGTTGCATGTGACTTTCCGTAATACTTGACTTTTCAACGCATGCTGACGTGGACTTGGAGTACTTGGCTGATCTCGACTAGGCTGATGAGCAGTTAACATCTCTGCAGTCTGGACCTCTCTGATGTTCACTGTATGTGACTTGACTGATCAGGTGACTTGTCTGAGGTACCTTGGCTGCAGTCTGGTCAAACATCCTTGATAATTTTTGTTGACCAGGACTACTCTGACTTGACTTGGCTGGTCCTCTCTGATGGACTTAGCTGTACTTAGTACTTAGCCGATTTTTAGCCTAACTTATTTTTGGCCTATAGAAGATACTCATTTGGTTCTTCTTTACATTTTGCCAAGTTTTATACTTAACATGCTTGGCCTATGGAAGATACTCATTTGGTTCTTCCTTACATTTTTGCCAAGTAATAAACATTTGAATTTATACTGATGACATCATCAAAATCTAACAAGTGTTCCTAACACCCCGTACGGATAAGTTCAAGTATTTGGGCTCGATCATTCAGAAGGAAGAAAAGTGTGAAGATGATGTCACTCATCGTGTCAAGGCGGGGTGGCTAAGGTGGAGAGCAACGACTGGGGTCCTGTGCGACAAGAAAGTCCCACTTAAGTTGAAGGGTAAATTCTATAGAACGGCAATCAGACCTGCTATGTTGTATGGATCAGAATGTTGGGCGATGAAGAAGTCTCTTGAGAGCAAGTTGGAAGCGGCTGAAATGAGAATGTTACGTTGGTCGTGTGGTCACACATTGTTGGATAGAATCTCAAACGGGGTTTTCAGGAACGCACTTGAAGTGGCGCCTATTTCAGCGAAAGTTAGGGAAGGGAGATTGAGATGGTTTGGTCACATCCGCAGGAGGCAGGCTTCTGCTCCAGTGAGGAGGGTAGAGAGTTTATTGGTTGCCGGGGAGAGGAGGAGAGGTAGACCAAGGAGGACGTGGGAGGAGCAGCTGAGATTAGATTTGAAGGCCTTAAACTTTTCTGAGACCATGACAGTTGATAGGTGCTCTTGGAGGCGCCAAATCAGAGTTGTGGATGCTTTTGTAGGGAGCGGTGCTGTAGTTGAGAGCGTCAGGGTTGGGTTGTCTCGGTTAGCTTTGACCTAGAGCATTACAATTTTTACATTTACTATATATTTGATCCTCTTGCCTTTTGCGTCCGATGTATTTTTTACAAGGAGTTGTGCGCAGAGTCAACCTCTCTTCGGTTAGAACAGCGTTCATCGAGAATGCAGTTGCCAAGGTCCCCTTAGGTAAGTCTCATATGAATGCAACCATGGGCTCAGGTATGGTCGTGAGCTTTTTCGTACCATATGTTTTTTTGTATACACAACTCTTTACTGTGTTGTGCACTAAGCTGGGGGTCTTTACGGAAACAGCCTCCCTACCGTAAAAAATAGGGGCATGGTCTGCGTACATCTTACCCTCCCCAGACCCTACTTTAAGCGGGATATACTGGGTATGTTTGGTTTGGTTTGGTTTGGTTTTCCTACTATCAGGGCAATTGGAACGC
Source organism: Orobanche coerulescens (assembly GCA_033398695.1). NCBI lineage: Eukaryota > Viridiplantae > Streptophyta > Magnoliopsida > Lamiales > Orobanchaceae > Orobanche > Orobanche coerulescens. The sequence goes on along the minus strand of CM065814.1, from coordinate 136,218,126 downwards.
CATTTGGTTATTCTCCTCGGATGTTAAGCCGCTTCTTGGAGGTACCACTCCAATACCAATTGTTGGAGCACTATTGGTCGGTATCGCCGTTTGGAGCTAGAGTTGTAAAACTCTTTCGCATTGCGGAAAAGATTTAAATAAATGTGCGGAAATTAAACGACGCAGGGATTTATAGAGGTTCGGCCTAACGAGCCTACGTCCTCTCTTCAATATCTTTTTCAATAGGATGAAGATCAACCTCTACACCTCTTTTCTATCAGTCGAGGGATAACCGTTACAAACTTGTCTTCTATCGGTCCAAGTTAAACTGTACAATCTCTCTTCTATCGGTCGAGATATTGCCGTGTGTACTTGTCTTTATGTCGGTCCAAGTTAAACTATTTTCCTTTTCTATCGGACAAGGAATCAACCGATCTAGCTTTATATGGGTACTAGATGAACCTCACTTAGATATCGATTGCGATTCTAACAATACCGGATCCTTGATCCTAATAACACCGAATCCAATCATATCTATTCTTTTTCCTCTCGTGTATGTTGAATGTTAAACACTCAAGCTATCAATATAAGTACAATTACAACAACAAAAATATGTATATGAAATATCTGATCACTGAATCGTTTGCTTTGCGTTTTTTTTTATGAATACCATTAGAAGTGGTATTTATAGGCATTTCTCTTCCAACTAGCCGTTAGCTCACTGCTGCCTCATTACGTACGTTATAAGCCATACTTTACCTATATTAGCTTCATTACTTACATTAACATCAATATGTTACGTACGTTATACTCCATGCAAATCAGTCCAGTATCTCCTGTCTTCACCATTACGTACGTTATACATTCTCCCATTACGTACGTTATATGTAGTCAAAATATCTATTGGTGTGATGATGTAAGCCATGACGTCACAACGGTCACATTGTTTGAATTCTGATACACTTCATTACATACGTTATGCACATCGTGTTATGTACGTTAAGCTTGCTTTGTTACGTACGTTATGCTTTGTTCGTTACGTACGTTAAGCACGGTCAGGTAACTTCCTCCTTGTCTGATCTGGTAGGTTTGGTCTCGTCTGATTTGCAGATAGGTTAGTCTCGTCTGATCTGCAGGTAGGTTGGTCATCTTGACTGATCTTGAACATTTGGCTTTTCCGAATTGCGCGACTTTTTGCGTCTTCGACTCCTTCGTTGTTTTGTATCGCTTCATTTTTGTTTTACTTTGTTTAACAACTTTAATCATCAAAACTCTATTAATAAATCTTTGGAATAAAATATTCCAACAACTGTAGGATAAGGTTGGTCTCAAGAGAAGTATCCATCTTAAAATCAAGAGCTTCCAATCTCTCGATCATAGATATCATTTTGAGGACGTGGTTCCCAACCTTCTCACCTTCCTTCATCCTTGCACCGAACAGTTGCTTCGATGTCTCATATCTAGAAGTTCGACTGTGCTCACCATAAAGCTCGGTTAAGTGAGATAGAATCTACCTAGCATAAGTCATATTCCTTTGAGCACTCTGAAGCTCATTAGACATAGAAGACATCATGTATGCGCGGACTTTTACGTCATCCTTAACCCACTTTTTGTGGTTTTAAATCTCTTCCTGATTGGCTTTTGTCCGCACTGGAGGCGCCGGAATGTCCGTCGTATACTGAGGACTATCATCAGATTGCGGAGCCAATCCACAAAGTTAGGTCCGATAAAGGTGTTCTTTTCGAGTAGAATTGCGAGTGGGTTCGTTGTCATATAGAGAGTTATGTCTGCATTAAGTACGACATATTAATTAGTGACTCATTCAATTATGATCTGAGTATAGAATTAAGGTCTTTTCTATTCTTTAACCCAGCTCCCACTATTTCTATCGGAATAACACACTCCCATGTGAAAACCGGAAGTATCGTTCGCTCTACTTCATAGTGGTGATCGAGTTCTTTATAAATCTTAATAGAGGGCAACCGAACAGGTTTCTAGTCTATTAATTTTCACAAAGTGGTGTCCAACACCAACCCATCTAATGGATGATTCAATCTTCTTTTTCTCCTTGTTCACTCCCCTCAACCTATACGGTTTCTATGGTTCGTGAACAAGTTAAGTTTATACCATCGACGCAACTCAGTTTCACAAATGGAATCTTATCCGGCAACCGAACAGGTTTCTAGGTATAAAATTTGCTCCAACCGAATGCATCTAATGCGCTCCCGGTAATTTACCCATCCTCCCCGAACCACTACCCCGATAACTTTGAAGCATAGCACATCTGGTTTGGATTTCAATTTTCCGAAAGCTCGATGGAGGGAAGGAAAACCTTAAAACCTTATAAACTTAATAATTTGTTGTGGGAGAATTTTCGTGATTAATGTTACACTTTGCACATTAATTCATTTAAGCGCGTTTGTAGCATTCATACCATATGAATAAACATTCACAACCTAGTTGCTACCAACATGTAGTTCATGGACCGTTCCTAGAATCAAAAACTCCGTAATCTAATTACAAGTCTTCGGTCTTGAATATTCGTCTTCTCGAACGGATCTTCCTCCGGTCTTCGTCATTACATATAAATTTTACATTAAAAATTTCATCCTAGATACAAATATTTCTAGTAAAATAAATTCGCCCAAAACGGCCTTTACAACCCAATTGAATAAAACCGAACGATTCAAAACTAGGTCCATGAACCACATCACCATTCAAAAATAATGCATCAAATACATTAAATAAACGGCATTCATAATTAATCTAAATATTGATCCAATCAATATAAATTAATCCATCCAAATGAATTAATCCAATTAATTCAAACAACCGTTAATTTTAACTTGTTGCAGACGAGAAAACATTTCATTAAATTAATTCCCCTAAGAATAAAATTACCATAATTAAATCTTAGTCAAACTAAATCTAATTTAATTTGTGGGAAATTAATTATCGAATGAAATATAAAAAACGGAGTCGAAAAACACGACCGGGTCAAGCCCGGGGCACTGCCCAACAAGCTACCGAGCAAGGCCGGGCTGGATCGGGACCACCGCTCGGCAATGCCGGCGCTGAGCATGGCCAGACAGGCTGCATCGCATGGCGGTGCCTGACGGCTCAAGTCGGGTTCGTTTACGTTTTCAGCTCGTTTTTCCGCCCCGATTCCAAAAATAATATTTTTCTAATATTTATATTACACATTTAAATCAATTTTCAAAAGAAAAAATAGATTTATATTGTAACATAAAATCATGAGAAATCCTACGCAAGACCATCCAATCATATTGTAACATAAAATCATGAAAAATACGATTATAATTCCAAATCATACACCATCCAATCAAGCATTCCAAATGCTAAATATCATATATACGATCGCAAGACCTACGTTCCGATACCCCTGTTGGGATTCGGTGCCTAAAATAGAAGGCCCAGCGAAAGCGGTAAAACGAAAATTATTTCGATCTGAATCCCACGAGGATCGATCAAGCTACGTATATACGAATATTAAAATGAAGCATAAGAAGATACGAGAAACATACCCTCGTAGTCCGTTGATTAAATGGTTATTTTCGAGAAAGCAATTCCCAAAGCTTTAGGTGATATCCCTACGATTCCAATCCGCTCCAAGCTCTTGGATGATCCAACGCCGAAAGCACCGCATGTCTACTTGCCACGCGCCGGAGAAACGAACGGAACAACAATCACCCAATTAACCTCTAAGGTTACGGCTAGAATCGGATGATGAAGCTATCAAATGTGATTATAACACTCTAAGTGTATAACTCACAATCTCTCAATAATCTCTCATTTTTTCTCCAAGACAAATTAAGAACAAATAAAGAAGAAGAACACTTGGAAAAACTATTTTCCCTCTCTCACTTTGATACTCACGTATGAATGCAAGTTCTATGGAACTGGGAGTCTTCTCATCATATACTTATTCTTTTCATCACAAGACAAAAAGACACCTACACAAAATGATATCAAATGATATCATGTCCCCCAAAGTCTTGGTCTTCCACCTATCATGATGTAGACAAAACAAGACTTACATAGAGGTAAGTGGGGGGCGGGGCAGCCATCTATAAGGAAATTGATGAGTTCGGTTTCTTCTGGACTCCCGTGAGTCCAAACAGATAAACTCCAATTCCGTTCCGATGAATTTATATCAATTAATTAATCATATCAGATACGTAATAATATAATTAATTTCTCCAAAATAATTATATTCATGAATTAAATTAATCACTCAGTAATATATTTAATTCATTAGGCCGTAAATTAATTTATCCAATAAATCAATTTAGACATCCAATGTCCCAATAAATTAGATATCCAATATCTAATATTCATAATGAGAGAATAAGCTCGATTCATTCCGTCGTCAATCCTATTGCGCGACTCGGTGGGTCAGTGTCAATTAGCAATGGGAGAAACCAAAGAGTAGTAGCACCACCTAGCCAGCCTGGCGGCCTACACTGTACCCCAACTGAGAACGAATGAATGGGATCATTCAAGAACCATTCTGTCGTGAATACCAGTATACGTATAAACCCTTCTTTCAAATGTCCCGATCAAGTTATAGGGTCACGGTCAGGTAAACCCTATTTGTACTTGACGCTATGCATGAGTTAATGCAAATCAAGATCATCGAGCTCTCGTGTATCCAATACATCTAGCTCCAATGCTTTTGGCCAAAGACTTATGATCTCATCTGCCAATAACCGCATAAGACATATAACCTGTTCACTAACAGGAGAAAGAATTCTATCTTGGTATTTAGTAGGACCTACTACTTGCCCGTCAAGACGCACGTCGTGGTTGACCCCAGCCTTCCGGTTTTCTGGGTCAAACTACTCTAATGAAAATATTAACGTCACGAGCACATCCCTACCAAATCCTCAAGTCGAAGGTTCACGAATACCTATCACAACCTTTCGATTCCGTCATTGACTGTCCTGGAGTGAAATCCGTGTGACGAATCGAGGGTGAGTCGGTTCGAGTACACTAATCCAATTAACATACCTATAACGTGTGATTCCCACTAACCATTAGTGTTCGACAGGCACTCTCCATGTTAAAGAACATGTCATACAAGTCTTTACATAAACTTAACGCCCAGTCAAGTTTCATCGAGTTGCGAACGATTAAGTATTTGAGCTATAAACCTTTACAGTGTCGACTCTCGTATCCAATAAGGAGTGGATTTTTTGCTCTCAAATACACGGACTAGTTTCTATATATATATTTACTAGTTAGGAATGCCAGTAACTACCAGTAAATAAAGAAACATACATTTGCCTTATGATAATGAATTACATAATAACAAGTACAATGCCCTCACTCATACATCCCTTGAGTGGCATTCGAGGGCATACTCCTAACAATCTCCCACTTGCACTCAATGCCACATACTATGGTATCTAATACCTATGTTCTACAGATGACGCTCCAAGCTAATCTGAGGAAGTGGCTTGGTCAGTGGATCAGCGACGTTGTCGGCTGAGTCTACTCTATGCAGCACAATGTATCATTTGCGAATAAATTTTCTTATGAGATGATACTTCCTCTCAATATGTTTGATGTTGTTGTAAAACCTCGGCTCCTTGGCCTGTGCTACAACTTCGTCGTTGTCGTAGTACAACGGAACAGGAAGCTCAGCATATGGTATCACTTGAAGTTCTCCCAGAAACTTCTTAATCCAGAACCCTTGCTTAGAAGCCTCCGGGGCTGCTTGATACTCAGCCTGACAGGTGGAATCAGCAGTCGCGCTTTGCTTGGTGCTGCGCCAAGATACTGCTCCTCCATTAAGAGTAAATATATAGCTGAGTGTTTTATAAATTGGTTAAGTCCCCTGTGTGGGCAATAGATTCATGTGGAGTTACACTCTTCGATACTTGATTAAAATGTTTTGGCCGAGGCCATGGCCCTATTTTACTATGATGATTGTGTCTTTTGGGATTTCATATTCGGATTGTGTGTTATGTGTTAGCCTGGTAGACCTCATGAAGGTTCTACAGCATGTAATGTCCCATTTGTGATTTGGGGTGTTACATCGGCCCCCAGAGGCCCCGTCGAACCATCCCCGTGTAGAAGAACATCAACACACGCACCCAAGTCCACTTCCGTGGCCATACCCATTAGTATCGGCTCCCAGAGGCCACATATGCCATCCCCGGGTGGAAGAGCAACGATCACATTCATTCAATAACACAATTTACATCATTCGCATCAAACCGTACACACACAATGAAATGTAATACATGTACTTGCCTCGGATAACATGACGTGAAGGAAAACGGTGAAAGGAAAGGTTCCGGCCCAAATAATCTTCACAAATCCGATCCTAACACAATAACTATACACAACTAATCTCAATATTGTGAAACCGTAGGAATCCATCCTAGTTCTACCCAATGGAACAATTCGTCGGACAATACAAGGTCATAATCGGTTCCCCTCTATCAACGGAGAAAAATATCGAATTCAATCTGCAAAACTGCAAGAGAAGTAAAGGATAGAGATTATACTATCGAAATCTAACAATCGTAAGGGCCAATCGGACTAGAAGGGTGAAAATAAAAACAAAACCCCAAAATCCCCAAAAGCTAGGGTTCTAACGAAATATACCTCGATTAAACGATGAACAATGGAAGATTTGATGCTAGAGTGATGATATGATGCCCTAAAATCGCTTCTCAACTGAGGTTGGATGAAAATCGGACGAACCCTAGGCCAGGAAATCGCTCCCGTCGCGAAGGAAGTGAAGGAAATGAAAAAAATGAGAAGAAAACCCGCTGCCCAGTTTATTATACTGTGCAGCATTACGGCCGTAAGACCAACGCCATTACGGCCGTAATGGTGTTCACGACCTCATTGCCCAGTTTTCACACATCTGTTACGGCCGCTACACAAAGGGTATTATGGCCGTAATGTATGAAGACTTACGGCCGTAATGCACATCAACTTACGACCGTAATGCATGTCTGGCAGCAGGCCTGCCTGATCCGAAATGCCAACAACCGGAATGAAAAACATGAGAAACGAAACCACAGATATACGAGGATTTAACAGACGAGATAGGCACAAAAACTATCACAAGTCTCCGGTCGTCCGAAGGTTAGTATAGGACGAGTATTAACAACGGCACCCAACTTAATAAGAATGACCCAAACGTCCGAATTTCACGATACGACGTCGGATTAACAATCCGAGACTCATGACATGATCAACTCAACCATATGGACTCAAGGGAATAGAGAAATAATGAAATCGAATGAGTTTTACGATAATCGAACGTACATGCGACAAAACATGACTTAAAATGAAATTACGTAAAAACATATCCGAAACTCGTCCAAATGGAAAAACTCAAAGAACAAACTAGATTCAGAATCCCAAAAAAGTAACAAGCAAGTTGTCCGAAATGAACATACACCAAAAATAGAAATTACCAAAAATAGAAAGTACGGATATTACAATGCTCGTAGTGATCACGTTGCTATTATGTCTTTCGTGGAGGATATAAGTTTGGGGACTTTTGGTCGAGCTACGTTCTTCGGAGTTACTCGTGTGTTAACTATCGAGGCAAGTATTCTTGTCTATACGATTTATATTTTGTGAATTGAGGTTGCACATGAAATTGTGTTGGTTTGTGCATTTTTGTTGATTGTGCCTTATGTGAATTATCGTAGTTGTTATGTGGTTATGTTAGGTTAGTGTTGGTTCATTGCTTTTCATAGGGATATGTCAGTAGAGACGTAGTGCCGGGTAGATAGTACGCTTAGACATGTGCTACAATGTTTTAGTGATCACCGGGTTGTGTGGGTTAAGTTGTGTGTTATGAGTTGGGTTAGTCGTATTGGTTTGATCGGTTGTTATGCCCGTTGATGTGTGAAGATGCGTTTAGGATTGTTAGGTTGTCGTATAGCTATGTCGGTCGTGGTTATGTGTCAGAATAATGGCCATTCTAGCAAGTGCCTGGATTTTATATATATATATATATATATATATATATATATATATATATATATAGTGACTAACAATCGAGACATGCAGTTTTGTAACGTGTGTGTGTTGTTCCACCCGGGGATGATCAGACGGGCCCTCTGGGGGCCGATACTAAGGGGTATGGCCGCGGAAGTGGTTTCCCACTCGGAACGTTCGACGGGGCGTCTGGGGGCTGATACTAAGGGGTACGATTGCGGGTTACCAGGTGTGGTTTTCATCTTAAGGTTGATGTTGATGTTTTCGATAATTGTGATATATCCAGAATATCACAACATTTTTCTCGATGTTGAGTTACATTATATATAGGGTCTTGGTACTTGGCTAGAACGGCACTAAGATATGTGTCGTAAATATTTAGCTCTTTGATTGTGAGGTTTTGGTGTTGGAAAACAAACCTTGATATTGTTCCCGTGTATTATAGTTTGAAAAGATTTTGGACTGAAATCCCTATGGTTGTGTAAATGTTATTTGTGGGAAATGACTTTGGGCCGAGACCCAAATGTTTTGAAATGATTTCATAATTAAGGACGTGAGGTCCAGAAGGATTTTCTATTAATGTAAATATTTATTACATAAAAGAGATTTGGGCCGAGACCCTATTATTTTTGGAAAGGTTTTATAATCTCGGACTTGAAGTCCTAAAAGACTTTCTCTCGTTTTCTAAAACTCCCGAGTTGATATATATTATTTTCATAGACTTGAGTTGTACCTTAAATATTGAAAACCTCTCGGGAATTTCTTTCACGACTGTTGTTGTTTTAATGTAACTGATATTGGCGTGATATATTTTGTATAGACTGGATACTTGTACTAGCCATTCAAATGCCAACCCCTTAAATAGGGGAAATACGTATCATGCATTTCAGGTGTGCTTAGTTCGTTGGAGCAACCACAAGGACGACATGGAAGAAGACGAGCCGCGATACTAATCAAGAGTTCAGAGTCCACTTCAATGTTGTTGTATTGTTGAGTTATTTTCAGTCTTCCACTGTATTGTATTTTGACACGTGAGTGGGTATGTACAATAATAAGTTTATTTTTGGATTGATTTAATTATGAGACCTCATTGGTCAATGTAATTAATATTTGACCTTATCGGTCTGTGTTAGTAGATCGTTTGACCTCGTCCGGTCAAACGTTGTTTGTGTCATGGTTGTTAGCCTGGTAGATTCTTATGGGATAAGGGTCTATGGCATGTAATATTCCCGGTAGTTTCTGGGGGTGTTACATTTAGATTATGATATCCCACATCGACTAGCGGAGAGGGGGCGAAGTGCCTTATATGTGCATGCCCGCCTCCAAATAGCATGAGGCCTTTTGGGAGCCCAGTGGCTTCGGGGAGATGGGAACTCCGAAGTTAAGCATGCTTGGGCGAGAGTAGTCTCAGGATGGGTGACCTCCTAGGAAGCTGCTCGTGGGCTCCCAGAAACAAAACCGTGCGGGCTAGCTCAGATGAGAGTGCCCAGAGCGGATAATATCATGCTACGACGGAGCGGTCTTGGGATGTGACAATTTGGTATAGGAGCCACTCTGCTGTGTAGTGCGAGTGTGTCGACGAGGACGTCGGGTCCCTTGAAAAGGGGTGGATTGTGATATCCCACATCGACTAGCGGAGAGGGGGCGAAGTGCCTTATATATGCATGCCCGTCTCCAAATAGCATGAGGCCTTTTGGGAGCCCAGTGGCTTTGGGGAGTTGGAAAATCCGAAGTTAAGCGTGCTTGGGTGAGAGTAGTCTCAAGATGGGTGACCTCCTAGGAAGCTGCTCGTGGGCTCCCAGAAACAAAACCGTGAGGGATAGCTGAGAGGAGAGTGCCCAGAGCGGTGGGCTCCCAGAAACAAAACCGTGCGGGCTAGCTCAGATGAGAGTGCCCAGAGCGGATAATATCATGCTACGACGGAGCGGTCTTGGGATGTGACAATTTGGTATAGGAGCCACTCTGCTGTGTAGTGCGAGTGTGTCGACGAGGACGTCGGGTCCCTTGAAAAGGGGTGGATTGTGATATCCCACATCGACTAGCGGAGAGGGGGCGAAGTGCCTTATATATGCATGCCCGTCTCCAAATAGCATGAGGCCTTTTGGGAGCCCAGTGGCTTTGGGGAGTTGGAAAATCCGAAGTTAAGCGTGCTTGGGTGAGAGTAGTCTCAAGATGGGTGACCTCCTAGGAAGCTGCTCGTGGGCTCCCAGAAACAAAACCGTGAGGGATAGCTGAGAGGAGAGTGCCCAGAGCGGACAATATCATGTTACGGCGGAGCGGTCTTGGGATGTGACATCTTCGTCGCTTTCATGGTTGATATCACCGGAGGGGATTTGCTACGCTTAACCCCTTGGAAAACGTCCTATACTCCGACTACTGGATGCAAGACCACATTCCTCCTTACGCAACCGCATCATACTTATCCAACCAATCCATACCCAAGACTACGTGAAAGTTATTCATCTCTAATATGTATAGATTAGCTAGATATAAATGTTCATTTATCTCTGCGGTTATACCGTTAGCTATATCGTCAAGAAAAATTATTTCTCCCGCTGGTATACTAACTTCAAGGCTTTCTGAAGTTTTTCTATTTCTAAATCCAGTCATGCTAAATAACTTTTTAGAGATAAATGAATGGGATGCGTCAGTATCAAATAACACCAAAGCAAGAATTTCAGCGATAGATAACATATCTGACATCGTCCCGGGCTTCTCCTTGTCAATCTCAAATAGACTGTAAATATGAGCCTTTTCCCCGGAACTTTGATTCTGGACCCTCCTGTCTGGGCCATTATTCTTCTGTGGGCACTAGCAGATCATATGTTCCTCTTTATGGCACCGATAACATCGATTATGTCCTTGCATGCAAACTCCCTAGTGCCTTTTCCACACTTCGAGCAGGTTGGGTAGTCGTACTGTGCCTTTGGCCCGAATGGTCCTTGCTTACCACCGTTCTTATTGTTATTATTATTACTCTGTCCTTGTCACTTTCTCTTGTTTGAATTCATGATTGGTAAAGCCCTAACCTTTTCCATATCCAAGCTAGCTGAGATATTCTCGGCTTTGGAAACAACTTCTTTATATGTCATCTTCCCATGACTAGCCAAATGATGTCGAATTCTATCTTGAAGCCCAATCAAGAAATTTTTGTGCCTTCATGTCCTCAGTCTCAACCATGAATAGTGCAAATCGACACATGTGATTAAACTTCCTTTCATACTCGGTGACTGTCATGCCTCCTTGAGTTGAGTCTAAAAACTCTTTTTGTATTTTGGCTTTATACGCCCTTGGGTAATACTTCTCCATCACCGTTTCCTTGGATCTCCCCCAAGACAACATCCTACGTCCTTCTTCGGTTCGGAGTCTCCAGGATCCGTTCCACCAAGTCCAGGTGTCCTCTTTGAGTTGGGAGACTGCACATGAAACCTTCTGAGCATCTGTACATGATATGTAATCAAAGATGCTTTTCAAGTTCAGTAGCCTTTCCTTGATGGCGGGTGGTCCTTCCCTCCCGAGGAAGGTTGGAGGTTTAAACTTATTGAACTGGTTTATTACCCTGGCCTGTACTTGTCCTTGAGTGGCTAGAGGCACTATAGTCGCTCATTGGATAAGAGTGGTTAAGCCTGAGAGCAACTACTGCTGATTAGGGGCGTCATTCTCACTTGAAAGCGTATTAAGTGCGCTTTGAGCTTGGTTTCGAGAATCGGTATTGGAGGTAGCTTCGCGTGGGCCAAGTCCTGCTAATGAATCGTTGTTCTTGTGAGTTCTTGAGTGCGAGAAATAATGTAGAGATTAAGATATTTATATGCGTAACATAAAATAAAATAATCCATTCCATATTGGAATTAATTACTGCGAGAAATTAACTAATTATAACTTTGATAGCCAACATAGATGCCTGAATAATACTTATAGGAAAGTTGAAACTAAGAAGTACTACTGAAATAATAAAATCATGACATCCCAAACAATACATCTATTGTTGGGAAAAATAATGTTGTTTTGATAATTGCCAAACAAACAAAGCTTGATACAGCAAGCCCTGTATCGAAAGCCGGTTGAAGTTGCAATCCTGTATCGAAGACCTTCTGATAGCGCCAGCATATAGCAAGCTCTCGCACTACCAAGATACAACAACAAAGTCTAAATAAGCGCCAAGTATGGAAGCTGTCTCGAAACCTCAATACAGCACCCTTCCATACAGCGCCTGACTATTCCAATATGGATACAGCACTAGTGGATACAGCATTCACATCGAAACAAGACTGAAGACCGTTTGGAAAGGAATCTTTGGAATTCACTAAAGTCAAGTCCCGTTTGATAAAGAAGTATTTAAATACTGAAAGGATAAAGTATTTAAATACTGAAGCTGTCAGAGATCTTCAAAAACCCGCAATATCCGGATCGTGGTCTATTCAAGTCAACTATCAAATCTTTCTCAAACGGATCTATCTCAACGGATATATCCAAGAAGGCTATCTATATCCCCAGAGTTTGAAAGATCCATATACGCATCCAAAACCAACAAGAACATTTACAAGCTTACAAGCGATATTCAAAAGATCGAAAGACTGAATATTCATTATCATCAGATCAAGCTTATAAGAGCAAGTATATTTATTTCTAGCATCAATCCATATCTGGGAAAGAAGAAATATACTCAGTCATCAAGAACAGTCATCATCAGCTCAAGAACTTCATATTCAAAGCTGCTGTTCTTACCTGGTTACCTACCTTTTACCTTTGTGTAAAAACTGAGCTCTGTGTGAACTCAACAAGTTATTCTGACCTGTGTGGGACGAATAAGGATGAAGCTTTGGAACTGTGTGTGAAGAAGCTAGTCGAGAAGGAAGCTTTAACCAATCTGTGTGAACGGTTGAAAGCGACATTCTTTGTATCAATCTGTGTGAACGATACAAGGATAGGTTTGATTATAAATACATAGTTGTGTACACAGTATTTATAATAAACGTTTTACTCCTGTGTGGAGGACCAGTGGACGTAGAGGGGTTTACCTCGAACCACTTAAATACTGTGTTATTTACCTTTCGACGTTACTGTTTTCATAACTGTGATTTATACAAGTATACACTGCAAAACCCTGTACGCACCAAGCTAACAGGAGATTAGACCGAGTTGCTGTATCGACAACAACTTACTGTTTTAAAGACTTCCGCTACGCACTCCAAACTAGAAAACCATACAGCCTGTTGCTTAAACATTTCCCAAGCTGTATCCTGTATACTTCAGAAAAGGGACCAACAATTGGTATCGGAGCGGTTGATTCTAAAAAGAATCAGTCGTATTTTTAACTGAATTAGATCCTTAAAAACACTTATTTTCGAAAACAGTCTTTGTAATTCCCATCTTCTAATATGGATACCTTTATGTCTAATAAGATATCTATGTTTCACATTAACGAGTTTGATGACTGGAGAAACAGGATGAAGAACAAACTCAAAGCCTTCATTGGAGAATCAAAAGCTCCACCTGCATCAACAAAGACCGAAGAGTGTCTTCAGGCGGTCACTGACAGTGACTCGTCAGATGATGAGCTAGAAGATAGAGCCTATGTGTGCTCTATGGCCGAAGTTAAAGAAGAAAATGAAGACGGCGATGATGATGAGGTAAGCTCTACCTCAACTATTCCTATAAATGCATCTCATACCTTTGAAAATATGCTGAATGAATTTAATAACATTCAAACGGCCCATGAGATATTGAAAAGAGAAAACACCCAGCTTGAAATTTCTAACTTAGAGCTGAAGGAAGAAAACGACTTGCTGAAGAATAATTACGAAAATATGTCAGTTGATTGCGAAAACAGCAAAATCAATTTAGAAAAACTCATGGAGAGCAATCATCAACTTGCTCATAATCTAAATGAGACTAAGTCTCATCTTGAAAGCAAGACAAATGATTTGGCTCTACTCGAAGCCAAAGTAAAATCTCTCGAGAAACGTGAAGGAGAATTATAGACAATCTTGAAATCTTTCGAAAAATCCTCTAAAAGAATGGAAGAGATCCTAAGCACTGGGCAACATGCTCATGATAAACGTGGCTTAGGGTACAACTCGTTCTCCAACAAAGAAAAATCTAGTACGGTATTCGTCAGGAGTGAGGAATCCATTCCTGTATCGAAAGAAGTCCCGAGTCCTGTGAAGGAACCTGTTGCACCGCGAACAGCAAAAGCTGCCATTCCGCCCCCGCAACTCTACTATTCGAGACAGTGGAACCAACAGCCACTCAGAAGGCGTACTCAACAGCATGCTCCACAAACATATCATAAACGCCAGCAGTCATTCAGGAAGAAGGCTGTATCCAACCACCAAAGGCCCGTACAGCAGCACTCTCGGTACAGCGTATCTAGACATTGGATACAAGAGCCCCGCTATTCCTCGAGATAGCAGGTGTCCGCACAGTATCAACAACAGAATTGGGAATCCAACTGGAGACCCAGGAGGCAATATGCAAGATCTATGAAAATGGCTCCACCTCCGAGACGACAATCGTACTGGAATAACAACTATAATTCTCGATTTTTCATACATCATAATTATCATGATTACAACGACTACGTGCCTGCCCCACGTAGATATCAATATAATGGACCAAAAGTAGCCTACAACAAACAAATTGTTGCCCGGTAAATTTGGGTACCGAAAGGCACTATCACACCAGGACCCAAATTTACTTGATTTCTATGCCTCAACAAGAATTGGGATCGCTACAGTCTGAAATCCCTGTAAGTTTTTATGCTTTTATTCATTAAGTGAGGGGGAATACAGTACGACCCATGAATACAGTGTTAATCCGAACATGCATGTAAGAACTGAATCCTGTATGTACCTTTTAAGGGGGAACACTATATTATTCGCTGATACAGTACTTTCACCACATGACATCAATTATGATTAATAAATTTTAGCTTATTACTGCTGTAAGAACTCGTCTACGAACAGTTCATAGGTTCAGTTGTACTCAACTAGATCACAATGTAAGATTGTGCCTGCGCGCCAATCATAAGTTTAAAATGTAATAAACTTCCCTATTAGATGTTATCATTTTAGAAATTGCCTGCGAGCAGTTCACATTTCTTTTAGACTAAGTGCTGAAGACCAGATCATTTGACAGAAGATCAAGAAGCCTGCTCAAGAAATTATCAAAAAGAGGGAAACTGTTAGGATAAACATCTCCTGTAACGAAGCCCTCTCAAATTGCCAAGAAGTGGTTATCGAAAAAGGAGAAATTGTTTTATCTTAAAAAGGTTTTGGCATCATCAAGAAAGTTTTGGAAATTATCAAAAAGGGGGAAATTGTTGGGAAAAATAATGTTGTTTTGATAATTGCCAAACAAACAAAGCTTGATACAGCAAGCCCTGTATCGAAAGCCGGTTGAAGTTGCAATCCTGTATCGAAGACCTTCTGATAGCGCGCCAAAGATACAAAGAATCTCTCGCTACCAAGATACAAAGAATAAAGTCTAAATAAGCGCCAAGTATGGAAGCTGTCTCGAAACCTCAATACAGCACCCTTCCATACAGCGCCTGACTATTCCAATATGGATACAGCACTAGTGGATACAGCATTCACATCGAAACAGGACTGAAGACTGTTTGGAAAGGAATCTTTGGAATTCACTAAAGTCAAGTCCCGTTTGATAAAGAAGTATTTAAATACTGAAAGGATAAAGTATTTAAATACTGAAGCTGTCAGAGATCTTCAAAAACCCGCAATATCCGGATCGTGGTCTATTCAAGTCAACTATCAAATATTGCTCAAACGGATCTATCTCAACGGATATATCCAAGAAGGCTATCTATATCCCCAGAGTTTGAAAGATCCATATACGCATCCAAAACCAACAAGAACATTTACAAGCTTACAAGCGATATTCAAAAGATCGAAAGACTGAATATTCATTATCATCAGATCAAGCTTATAAGAGCAAGTATATTTCTTTCTAGCATCAATCCATATCTGAGAAAGAAGAAATATACTCAGTCATCAAGAACAGTCATCATCAGCTCAAGAACTTCATATTCAAAGCTGCTGTTCTTACCTGGTTACCTACCTTTTACCTTTGTGTAAAACCGAGCTCTGTGAACTCAACAAGTTATTCTGACCTGTGTGGGACGAATAAGGACGAAGCTTTGGAACTGTGTGTGAAGAAGCTAGTCGAGAAGGAAGCTTTAACCAATCTGTGTGAACGGTTGAAAGCGACATTCTTTGTATCAATCTGTGTGAACGATACAAGGATAGGTTTGATTATAAATACATAGTTGTGTACGCAGTATTTATAATAAACGTTTTACTCCTGTGTGGACGACCAGTGGACGTAGAGGGGTTTACCTCGAACCACTTAAATACTGTGTTATTTACCTTTCGCCATTACTGTTTTTATAACTGTGATTTATACAGGTATACACTGCAAAACCCTGTACGCACCAAGCTAACAGGAGATTAGACCGAGTTGCTGTATCGACAACAACTTACTGTTTTAAAGACTTCCGCTACGCACTCCGAACTAGAAAACCATACAGCCTGTTGCTTAAACATTTCCCAAGCTGTATCCTGTATACTTCAGAAAAGGGACCAACATCTATTCCTCATCATCACTCTTAAGGATCTTTATGACAGATACACGGGATGGGGGATCAGTCTAAGAGATGATATCCTCGTCATCCGAGTCAACCATCTCCCCGAGCTCTATCCTCCTCATCTGGATGTTAGGAATATGCTCTCGAATGCCACTCAGGGGATGAGAGAGTAGGGGCATTGCACTTGTAATTATGGAATAATTAATAAAAAGGCAATACGATTCATTCACTGTTTATTGTATTTCAAATGCATTCTTGATTTGGTAAACATTGAAATGAAGTCTATGTAAATAAATCGAACATTCCATTCTCGTTATCGGATAAGAGAAAATGCACTGGAAGTGTTTAAAGATTATTTACGTAAATCGTTCGCAAGTCAATAAACTTAAATGGGCATTAAGTTTTAAGTAAGACTTGTATAAATAATTCTAGGACGTGTGCATGTCTTGATAGCATAAGTTATAAGTATATTGGTGGGACCAGTATACTCGAACACGACTCATACTTGATTCAGTCACACGGTATTCACTCTCTGAGAGTCGATGACGAATCGAAAGGTTATGATAGTATACGTGGACCTTTGACTTGAGGGTTCAGTAGAAGATGTGCCTGTGAGTAGTTAGACTCATTTGCTTAATTGCTGAGTCAACCTCGAAGTGCGGACTATACGGGCAGGTAGCAGTCTTTACTGTACGCCAAGAAAGGATTATATCTACTGTTAGTGAGCAGTCGAATGTCCTATACGGTTAATGGCAAATAAGATCATAAGTCTTTGGCCAAAGCATTCTGATATAGTTGTATTAGATACACTATTAATCAGTCGGTCTTGATTTGCATTAACACATGTATATAGTCTAGTCAACAGTAGGTTTTGACTTTACTGTGACCCGAAGACTTGACCGGGACATCTGATGAAGGGTCTATACATATATGGTATTCACGAAATAATAGTTCTGGAATGATCCCTTCATTCGTTCTCAATCGGGGTTTACAGTGCGGCCCGCTAGGCTGGCTAAGTGCTGCCTGCACTCATTGGTTCCTCCCAATGCCGTCTGAGACGGACCTACGGAGTCGCGCATCAGGAGCGTTGACGGATAAATGTGAATTTATTATCTCTCTATTTATATTGAATATTGGATATCTAATTAAAATTTATTAGATAAATTAAATAGCGGTATTATGAATTGAAATTAAGTTACTAGGTAATTAATTTAATTCATAATTATATTTCTTAGAGAAATATTTTTGTATTTGATATAATTAATTAATTGGATTAATTAATTTATATAAATACATTGAAGGTTAAATGGAGTGTATTTAACGAAGTCGTTTGACGAATGTCCTGTACAGGAGCCGAGGTATTCGGCCCGTTTCTTGGAAGCTTTCTCCTAGCCGTCCCATTTCACATGCATGGTGTTTTATTTTGTTTTTTAAAACACCATGCATGTTATCTTGTAATGATTATTCATTAAGTGATAATAGTTGATATATTATATATCACATTATTCTCACTTGGTGAAATAATTGAAAGACAAGACAGCTCTTAATAAGACCTCTCTCCATCTTCCATTCCAACAAGGCTGCCGAGAGAGTTTGAGTGAAAGGGAAAAAGATTTTTCTTCAAAATTTCCATCTTTGAGGTGATACAAAATTAAGAAAAAGAGAGATATAAAATTCCTACGATAACTTCCTATCCGTGTTCTTGGAGAACGGAGTTACGTTGAATTTTTTCGGGCAACTTCCGACACGTGTGAAGTAGAGGCATCGTATTTTCGGTGTTTGGGATGAAGGATTTTTCGTGCTCGAGCTCGGGTTCGTGATCATCATCTTACGAAGATTTATTTCAAAGGCTTCAAGGGTATGATCATTTTATCTTCGTACTTATTTTTCATATATACGATACTTGATCGATCCTGTTTGGGATTCGTTTTTATTATTCCGCTGCATATTTCGTTTTATTTTCGGAATCCCAACAGTGGTATCGGAGCGAGGTCAATGATACCGTATATACTATTATTTGTGCATTTTGAATGCTTTTGGATGATGTTTATGATTTAGATTCATTTTTGGTATAATCGTAGATTTTTAAATTGTTCGTTGTAGCATCACGTTTTTGGAAACGAGCCGAAAAACAAAGAAACGGGACTGACGGTAGTGGTGCCGGCAGCACTGCCTGAGCTGCCTGCCCAGGGTGCCGAGAGGGCTCGGCCAGGCTGCCGAGAGGACTCGGCCATGGCACCCCTCGAATTTTTGGCCCAATTTTGAATCGGGCCGCGGGCTGGGCCTAAGACCGGATTGTCCGGGACTCCGTTTTTATATTTCATTATAATTATTTCTCGAAATTTAAGTTGTATTTTAATTTGACTAAATTAATATTTGGAATATTTTTGAGTTAAGGAAAATAAATTAAACGAGAATATTATTTTTGGCCGGATTACTTCGAACGAGTTAAAATAACAATTATTAGTATTAACTGGATTAATGCCATTAAAATTGAATAGATTAATTTTATATTGATTGGATTAATATATTAATTGATTATTTAATTTTAATGCCACTTTATATTAATTGGATTAATATAGTAGAAATTGAATAGATTAATTGGATTAATTTATATTAAAATTATTTGTTTAATTTCATTGCCGTTACATGTTGTATCGAATCCTTATGTGACGGTGATATAGCTCGTGGACTTAGTTTTGATTTGTTCGATTCAATTGGGTTATAAAGGTCGTTATTGAGCCTATTTATTTTTACTAGAAAAATTTGTATAGGATGCATTTTTTTCAATAATGTAATTATTTTAGCTATGACGAAGACCGAAGACAACCGATTGAGAAGATGAAGAATCGAAGACTGTAATTTTTGTTTATTTATTGGGTCATTCGCTTGGCCCAGTACTTAGGAATAGGTCCATGAGCTATATGTTGGTACTAACTAGGTTACTATTTTCTGTTTTTCATTTTGAATGATTGACAAACAAACAAACGTGCGTATAAATGAATTAATGTGCAAAGTGTAACATTAATTACGAAATTCTCCCGACAACAAACAGACTAAGTTTGAAAAAGGTTACGAGGTTTCCTACCTTCCATCAAACTCGTAGAAAATTGATACCCGAGCTGGTGTGCTATGCTTCCGAGTTATCGGGGTAGTACATTTGGTAGAGGTTGAAAAATTCTTGAGTGCATTAGATGCCTTCGGTTAGTGATAAATTTCGCCCCTAGAAACCTGATAGGTTGCCGGGTGAGATTCAATAGTCAAACTGATAGACATTGATGGTCAACAACTTAGATAGTCTGGATTGCCAAGAAACCTGATAGGTTGATGGCATGAAGACTAGGGGTAAAAGAAGATCAAATCATCCGTTAAACTGGTTGGTGTTAGACACCACTTTACATAAATTAATTGGCAAGAAACCTGATAGGTTGCGTCTGTTAAAATTTGTAAAGAACTTGATCACCACTAAGAAGTCGATCTTATCATGACTTCCGGATTATAACATGGGAGTGTATAATTCCGACAAAATTAGTGGGAGCCGAGACAAGAATTATAAAAGTCCTAAAATTCTATAATCGGTCATAATAAAACAAGTCCGTAATTTAATCTTGTCTAATTCTATGCAGAAAAACAAAACTGTATCTCTCTAAAATGACTAAAAACCCACTTGCAATACTACTTGAAAAGAATCTCCTAACTGGCCCCAACTTTGTTGAATGGTTGCCGAATCTGATGATTGTACTCAGTATGGAGTCTCTGGGAAATGTCTTGGAGGCGGACCTTCCACCGACTCCAATCCGGACTAGGGGTAATCAGGAAGATATTGACGTCCATGAAAAATGGGTCAAGGATGATGTGCTAGTCCGTGGCTTTATGATGGACTCAATGACTAATCAGCTGCAGAGAGCGCACGAGAAAATGACTTCTGCTAGGCAGATTCTCGCACACTTGACCGAACTTTATGGAGAGCACAGTAGGACTGCTAGATATGAGATATCGAAGCAGTTGTTCAGTGCTAGGATGAAAGAAGGAGAGACAGTGGGAGACAACGTCCTCAAGATGATCTCTATGATTGAGAGGCTCATGGTGCTCAACTTTAATATGGATTTATCCCTCTAAATTGATCTCATCTTTCAATCTCTCCATGACTGCTTCATGCAGTTTGTAATGAATTTCAACTGTAATGAAATTTCATGCACATTAGCTGGGCTAATGAATAAACTGGTGACGGCGCAGTCTAACATGAAGACTAAACCGAGGGAGGCTGCTCTTGTGATTTCTTCTGGGCCTCAGAGGTCCAAGAATAAAAAGAAAAAGACTTACGAGCAGTACAAACCCAAGAAAGGGGTGCAGAAAGGAAAGGGCAAGGCCCGAAAGGTTCAAAAGGTAGGCGGTCGAAAACCTACGGACAAATGCCTTGAATGCGGTGAGCTGGGCCACTTGCGTAGGACTTGTCCTAAGATTAATGGTGCATCAAGTACGGAACTTTTTGCTTTTGAAACCAATTGTTCCGCTACTGTATATTCTGCTTCATGGATTCTGAATTCAGGTACCACTTTTCATATTTGTACTATGAATCAGGATCTGGAATGAAGTAGGAAACTTGAAGCTGGGGAAGTAATGATCACTGTCGGAAGCGGACAAAGTGTCGAGGCAACCGATATTGGATTAATCCTACTGGGTTTAGAATCCGATTTTATTTTGACGTTAGATGAAGTACTTGTTTTGCCCAAGGGGCATAAAAACATTGTATCCATTCCAGTCTTGGACCGGAAATGATTTTGTTTCTTCATTGGAAATGGTAGTTGTAAAATTTATTTTCGAAATAAATTGGTTGGCACAGCTACATTGTTGAATGGTTTATATCATCTGAACTTACAAAATAAAACAGCAGTGAACATTATAACTAGAAAACGTGGTAGGCAAGATACTAATCAAGCTCTTAAGTGGCACCTTAGACTTGGTCATGTTAGTCAGGCCAAGGTTCAGAAAATGGAGAAAGATGGACTTTTAAGTCCATTGAGTGTAGAACCCTATCCAACTTGTGAATCTTGCCTTAGAGGCAAAATGACTAAGTCCACCTTCACATGGACATTTGAAAGGGCTGCTGATAAACTTGGGTTAGTACATACCGACGTTTTTGTGGTGCTTTAGAAGCAGCCCGAGACAGATATCAATATTTCATAACGTTCACAGATGATCATACTAGGTATGGTATTGTGTACTTAAGGAAACATAAATCCGAAGCCTTTACTAAATCCAAAGAATTTAAGGCCCTAGTTGAAAAACAGACTGGATGTCATATCAAAGCACTTCGGTCGGATCGAGATGGCGAATATATGGGCACATAGTTTGATGAGTTCCTTAAGGAACATGGAATAGTTTCACAATTCACGCCACCAGGAACCCCACAGTTAAATGGTGTTTCAGAAAGGAGAAATCGGACTCTGTTGGACATGGTTCGCTCCATGTTAAATTACACTGATTTACCAATTTATCTATGGGGGTATGCCTTACTAATTGCTGCCTATATCCTTAATAGATGTCCTTCCAAATCCGTTCCTATCACTCCGCATGAGATGTGGAAGGGTAAGAAACCAAGCCTTAATCACATAAGGATTTGGGGATGTCCAGCCTATGTTAAGAAGGCTAAGGTGGACAAACTGGAAGCGAGGTCCATCAAAGGACATTTCATTGGATACCCAGAGGAATCGATGGGTTATCTATTCTACATGCTAGAAGACCATAGGGTCGTCGTGGCATTACAAGCGCACTTCTTTGAGGATGAGTTCATTCAGGAAGGTGGCTCAGGTAGAAATCTCTTTGGAAGAGCATAATGAAAGTCCTAAGGAGACATATGATCAGGGATCAGGAACCGAACCTATTGTAACACAACCTCCACTTCGAAGGTCTGATAGGGTGTCTCACTTACCTGAGAGATATGGTTATACACATGTCGAGGAATTGGGTCTCCACGATGCACCTAATAGCAGTGAAAACGACCCTATCACCTATGACCAAGTGATAGTGGATGTAGACTCCAATAAATGGCAAGAATCAATGGAAGCTGAGATAGACTCGATGCATACCAATCAGGTCTGGACTCTAGTAGATCTTCCAACTGGCATGAGGACTATTGTAAATAAATGTATCTATAAGAGAAAGGCCAGGCTTGTGGCAAAGGGTTATACCCAAAGGGAAGGGATCTATTATCATGATACCTTCTCGCTCGTAGCTATGATCAAGTCGATTCGCATGATGCTTGCCATTGCTGCCCATTACGATTATGAAATATGGCAAATGGACGTCAAAACGGCTTTTCTAAATGGATACCTCGAGGAGGAAATCTATATGGAACAGCCTAAGGGTTTTGTGTCCAAAGCTAATATTTATAAGGTGTGTAAGCTGCAACGGTCCATTTATGGGCTGAAGCAAGCTTCTCGGAGTTGGAACCTTCGATTTGATGAAGCAGTCAAGGATTTTGACTTCGTACGAAATGAAGAAGAACCATGTGCAAAAAGGTCAGTGGGAGCAACATTGCATTCTTAGTACTATATCTAGATGATATTCTACTTATAGGAAATAACGTAGCAATGTTCAGCACTGTGAAAGCTTGGCTTTCTAAAACGTTCTCCATGAAATATTTGGGAGAAGCTTCTTATATTCTAGGGATCCGTCTTTAAAGAGATAGACCGCGAAGAATGATAGGACTCTCGCAAGCCCTCTATATAGATAAAATCCTGAGAAGATTCAAGATGGATGAATCTAAAAGAGGTTTCCTTCCCATGCGACATGGAATTCATCTCACCACGAAAATGTGTCCTCAAAGTGAGGAAGACAAGAGAGAGATGAGTAAGGTACCCTATGCCTCGGTAGTGGGTAGTCTCATGTACGCTATGTTGTATACGAGACCAGACTTAGCCTACACTGTGAGTATGGTAAGTCGATTTCAAGCAAACCCAGGAAGGGAACATTGGACTGCCGTAAAGAACATTCTTAAGTACTTGAGAAGAACTAGAGATTTGGTTCTTACTTACGGTGGTGGAGAACTGAGGGTGATTGGATTCACCGATTCTAATTTTCAAGGAGATAATGACGACTCTAAGTCTACATATGGGTATTTGTTTACTCTTAATGGAGGAGCAATATCTTGGAGAAGCTCCAAGCAAACTGCTACTGCAGATTCCACCTACCAAGCAGAGTACCAAGCTGCCTCAGAGGCTAGCAAAGAAGCATTTTGGATGCAGAAGTTTACACAAAAACTTCAAGTGGTGCCTAATACGGAGTTGCCTATATCACTATTCTGTGATAATGATGGAGCTGTCGCCCAAGCCAAGGAGCTGAGGGCTCACCACAACACCAATCATATAGAAAGAAAGTACCACATCGTTCGAGAGATGGTGGAAAAATGATATGTTTTGTTGTAAAGAGTAGACTCAGAAGACAATGTCTCTGACCCGCTGACTAAGCCATTATCTCAGGCCGTCCTAGAAAGACATCTGAAGAACATGGGTATTGGATACCATGATGTGTGGCATTGAGTGCAAGTGGGAGATTGTTAGGAATATGCCCTCGAATGCCACTCAGGGGATGAGAGAGTAGGGGCATTGTACTTGTAATTATGGAATAATTAATAAAAAGGCAATACGATTCATTCACTGTTTATTGTATTTCAAATCCATTCTTGATTTAGTAAACATTGAAATGAAGTCCATGTAAATAAATCGAACATTCCATTCTCGTTATCAGATAAGAGAAAATGCACTGGAAGTGTTTAAAGATTATTTACGTAAATCATTCTCAAGTCAATAAACTTAAATGGGCATTAAGTTTTAAGTAAGACTTGTATAACTAATGCTAGGACGTGTGCATGTCCTGATAGCATAAGTTGTAAGTATATTGGTGGGACCAGTATACTCGAACACGACTCATACTTGATTCAGTCATGCGGTATTCACTCTCTGAGAGTCGATGACGAATCGAAAGGTTGTGATAGCATACGTGGACCTTTGACTTGAGGGTTCAGTAGAAGATGTGCCTGTGACGTTTAGTTTGTCATTAGAGTAGTTAGACTCATTTGCTTAATTGCTGAGTCAACCTCGAAGTGCGGACTATACGGGCAGGTAGCAGTCTTTACTGTACGCCAAGAAAGGATTCTATCTCCTGTTAGTGAGCAGGCGAATGTCCTATACGGTTAATGGCAAATAAGATCATAAGTCTTTTGCCAAAGCATTCTGATATAGTTGCATTAGATACACTATTAATCAATCGGTCTTGATTTGCATTAACACATGTATAGAGTCTAGTCAACAGTAGGGTTTGACTTTACCGTGACCCGAAGACTTGACCGGGACATCTGATGAAGGGTCTATACGTATATGGTATTCACAACATAATGGTTCTGGAATGATCCCTTCATTCGTTCTCAATCGGGGTTTACAGTGCGGCCCGCTAGGCTGGCTAAGTGTTGCCCGCACTCATTGGTTCCTCCCAATGCCGGTTGAGACGGACCTACGGAGTCACACATCAGGAGCGTTGACGGATAAATGTGAATTTATCATCTCTCTATTTATTTTGGATATTGAATATCTAATTATAATTTATTGGATAAATTAAATAGCGGTATTATGAATTGAAATTAAGTTACTAGGTAATTAATTTAATTCATAATTATATTTCTTAGAGAAATGTTTTTATATTTGATATAATTAATTACTTGGATTAATTAATTTATATAAATACATTGGAGGTTAAACGGAGTGTATTTAACGGAGTCGTTTGACGAACGTCCTGTACACGAGCCGAGTGACTCGGCCAGTTTCTTGGAAGCTTCCTCCCAGCCGCCCCCTTTCACATGCATGGTGTTTTATTTTGTTTTTTAAAACACCATGCATGTTATCTTGTAATGATTATTCATTAGGTGATAATAGTTGATATATTATATATGACATTATTCTCACTTGGTGAAATAAATGAAAGACAAGACAACTCTTAATAAGACTTCTCTCCATCTTCCATTCTAACAAGGCTGTCGAGAGAGTTTTGAGTGAAAGGGAAAAAGATTTTTCTTCAAATTTTCCATCTTTGAGGTGATACAAAATTAAGAAAAAGAGAGATATAAAATTCCTACGATAACTTCCTAGCCGTGTTCTTGGAGAACGGAGTTACGTTGAATTTTTTCGGGCAACTTTCGACGCGTGTGAAGTAGAGGCATCGTATTTTCGGTGTTTGGGACGAAGGATTTTTCGTGCTCGAGCTCGGGTTCGTGATCATCATCTTACTAAGATTTGTTTCAAAGGCTTCAAGGATCCTTTTATCTTCGTATTTATTTTTCGTATATACGTTACTTGATCGATCCTATTTGAGATTCATTTTTATTATTCCGCTGCGTATTTTGTTTTATTTTCGGAATCCCAACACTGGATCCTCCTCGGGATCCTCCTTAAACTCCTCCATAAGCTTAGATGGGGTATCGAGTATCTCGAAAATCCTGGGAATCTCGACTCTCGAGTACAAGTCGAGAATCCTTCCAGCAGTGTACTGAAAAGCATATAAATATCCTTCCAGAGACGACATATGGAGTAACTCCAATCATTAGGCAGAGTTATGATCAGTTGTTTGACTTCATAAACCGGGTCTCCAGTCTTCCCAGAAATGATCTATTTCTGTATCCTCTCGATCACGTAATATGGGGCATTCTGGGGTAGCCCTTGATTATCCCAAGAATCTCTATGTGTCAAAGGGCGCGAGCTGAACCCTGCCTCAACCCTCTTACGTGGAGTCACTGTAAATCCGGCCATACTAATAAGATACATGTATAATTACATAAAATCATTAAATTTTATGATGTTATGCTAAATGTATGTATGATATAAACATGAATTCAAAATGAGTACCTTGGAATGGAGTAACAAAGAAGTGGCAGTCGAACATATGATATTCTCTTGAATTTTTTTATAAATTTTAAAAATTCTTCAGGCGTACTAGGAAAGTAGACCGGATAAATTTCTGATAGCATACTATAACGATCGGATTTTCTAAGGTATTTTATTAATATTTTTAACAATAAGAAATTTGTAGAAATTTCAAGCCGTCACGAGAACTAAAATTTTCTAAAGAAAAATATTCGCGGAAATAAAATAGTTTTTAATCTTCAATACTACTATAACAATCTAGCAGCGGAAAATAATTACCAAAAACAAAGTTAAGTGTTTCATAGTAACTTGAGCGGAGTTAAAGAAATAAATAACATTAAGTATATCATAAGTCGGTCTACCCTGCAATTCGTTGATCGACATTCTGAATTAACCTGAAAATTGTACATCGAAAATGGGATGAGATTTATATTGCTCGTGGGAACATAACAAGTCAACAATAATCACAATACATAACGGAGGCATAGCATGAATATTTGTTATATCAACATATAACTTGCGCATGTAAACATGTGACTGCATATAAACATATACTGTACTTGGTATAAAAAACATGTGACTGCATGTTAATCATAAATATAAACATATCACCTATACCGTTCAAATAAAGAAATTAAAATAGACAAGTAATAATTCTCACCTCAAATTGAGATGACATAAATGATTATGCTCGAATGCTTATGAATCGTCCTAATTGTGCTCTTGATTCTCGTATCCTACAATCAGAATATAAATATACGGAAATATTTAATTTGATTGGAGAATGTGATTTTATGAATATAAAATGATAAAGACTTGGTTTAATTTGAAGGTTAAAGTTTATGGGACCAAATCTGAAAGATTTTAGAATTGATTGGGGCCAAATTTAAAGGATTAGAAACTTGGGGGCTAAAATGGAATTCTGGGGATATGAAATCCTTATCTCCTGATGAGAAGTCACTCCTCTCTCTCTCTCTCTCTCTCTCTCTCTCTCTCTCTCTCTCTCTCTCTCTCATGTCGTTTCACCGCCCCCTTTTTCCCATAATTCATCTCGGCCGACCCGACTCTCCCTCTGATTCACGAGCAGCCCCGGTCGGAGGAAAGAAGGAGACTCCTATCGGCTACTTTCTACTTCAACCGAGGGACTGGCGAGGATAGATCTGACCGGACGAACGGGGTGGTGCGGCGAAATTCAACGGTTGCGGAAAAAATGGCCGCGGCGGTGATAGGTTTTGCTAGCGGACGGAGAGTTCGGCTGACGGCGGCAGAATGGTGCAGGTGCGGCTCAGTTTTGATGTTTTGCCCAGCCTTGCCGTGAACTGGGCGGCGGAGACTCTCTGTAGATGCGACTGAAGGTGTCGGCGCGATGGAGGGCTGAGTTTGTTGCGACTGAAAGAAAATTTTCAGGTTCGTTTTCTTACTGCTCTATTTTTGCTTCTAAAAAAATGGTGTTTCATGTGTTAATGTGATTTTGGAAATGGTTGGTTTAATGAAATGTAAATGTATGTGTGTGTGTGTGTGTGTGTGAAATTTTCTGAACCAGTGAAGGAAATCTCGGCGGCCAGATCGGCGAAGGCCGTGTTTCAGACTAATGGAGATGGTCCAGAATTGGGTTGTCTGGGTTGTTGGAAAAACGGTCTCAAAATTCCCAACAAGCCTCCCAAGAACAATAATAGAGAAAAATAAATAACACAAGAATGTACGTGGAAACTCCAAAACCGGAGAAAAACCACGGGCCTCCAGAGAGAAGAAAATCCACTATGAGAAAAATTATTACAATCACATAACTATAATTTCTCAAGCCAA
Organism: Orobanche coerulescens; assembly: GCA_033398695.1. Classification (NCBI taxonomy): domain Eukaryota; kingdom Viridiplantae; phylum Streptophyta; class Magnoliopsida; order Lamiales; family Orobanchaceae; genus Orobanche; species Orobanche coerulescens. The sequence continues at coordinate 136,189,833 of CM065814.1, read as the reverse complement.
CCCCCAATTACACCCACACTCTCCAAAGATTTAACTCACACCTTTCACACTCTAATACAATAGAAAGAAAGAAAGAAGAATTAAATACTTAAAGTGTATTTAATTCGTACACTTAAAAACCAAAGCCTTTGACTCCTTTTATAGGCATGGAGACCACTCTACCTTTTCTTCTTTTACCGATGCGGGACAAGACTCCACCTTTTATTTTATCCAAACCCAACAATCTCCACCTTGGGTAAAATAAAGTAAAATGCAACCACATCAAAAAGAACAATTGTCTTCACCCGACAATCATACTCCACCATAAAAGAGTATCACCACTTAGAAAGATCTTGTTGGCCACTAAGTATACAGAATACAGCTTGGAAAGTGTTTAAGCAACAAGCTGTATGTTTTTCAAGTTAGAGTGCGTAGCGAAAGTCTTGAATAGTAAGTTGCTGTAACTACAGCAACTAGATATGAAGTGTATACTTAAAATAATCATAATTAATAAAATAGTAAATGCGGAAGGTAAATAATACAGTAATTAAAGTGGTTCGAGGTAAACCCCTCTACGTCTACTGGTCCTCCACACAGGAGTTAAAATGTTTATTATAAATACTGCGTACACAACTATGTATTTATAATCAAAGCTATCAATGTATCGTTCACACACTTGATACAATGATCGAAGCTTTCAACCGTTCACACATATTGGTTTAGGCTTTCACTTAACTAACTTCTTCACACACAGTTCCTAAGCTTTGTCTCTTCAATGCAGATCTGTCACACACAGTTCAGGAAAAGCAAGGCTTTCTTAGTCCATACAGGGCTGATGGGTTTGTTCAATGAAAGAACGTTTGTTGAACAACATCTTGACTTTCTTGAGCTTGTGCTGATGATGTGTTGTTCAAGGTTGAGCACTTGTATATTTCTTCTCTTCAGAATATGCAGTATGCTTGAAGAAATATGTTTGCTCAGATATATTCGTGTAAGCGCTGTTTTATTTGTACGTGTGTTTGATCTTCAAACTCTGGGGATATATATAGCCTTTGAATAGATCCGTTGAGAAAGATCCATTGGGCAAAAGTCCGTAATAACTGGATGGTTGACTTGTATAGACCAAGATCCGAATTTTGCGTTGTTTGAAGATCTCTGTCAGTTTTAGTATTTAAATACTTTATCCTTTCAGTATTTAAATACTTCTTTTCAAACGGGACTTGACTTTAGCGAATAACAAAGATACCTTTTCAAATGGTTTTCAGTCCTGTTTCGATAGGTATTGAAGGTCTCAATACTTTACAGCTTGAATGATGTATCTATTTATGCTATAGGCTATATTGGAGTAGTTGTTGTATGGAATGTTACTGTATGAAGAGACAGCTTCCATACTTGGCGCTTTTAGACTCTGTTGCTGTATGATGGTATTGTGAGAAGTTTTCGATACAGGATCAGCAACTTCGATCGACTTTCGATACAACATCTTGCTGTATGCTGGGTTGGCACTTTATCAAAACTTCACTTTAGCAAAACCTTCGATACATGGATTGTTTTCTCCAAACAATTTCCCCTTTTTTGATAATTTGCCAAGTCTCCTTAAATCCTTTTGATGTTTTCCAAAAATCCTTGATGATGCCAAAATCTTGAAACCTAACATCTTCCAGGAGGGCAGACTTCTTGGTCTTCTTTCGAATGTTCTGGCCTTCAACAATTAGACTAACACTATGAACTGCTCGCGGGCGAGTTCAACGTTAAAAGAAAAGAGTATTACATCTTTAAGCTTATGATTGGCGCGCAAGCACAATCTTACATTGTTATCTAGATACATACAACTGAATCTATGAACCGTTCGTAGACAAGTTCGTACAGCTTAACAAGTTTTTATTCTTGTATTAATTCAGTAAATGGATTGAATATCGTAATCATGCAAGAACACAGTAGATTACGATTTATAATCTTTCAAGAGAATTTTTTTTTTATTGATATTGAACAAGGATTACAATAGGCCTGGGACTTTTCGGTTCCTGGGAGAAAAATTCAGGAACCGGAACCGAACCGCATAGTTTTTTCGCGGTTCGGTTTTTCCAGTTTTTTTTGTCCGAACCACACAGGAACCGAACTGCACAGGAACCGAACCGAACCGGAACCGAACCAGAACCGATTTTGTATGGTTTGGACGAAATATATTATATTATATTTTATTTTATTAAGAATATATTATATTATTTTATATTATATTAATTATGTTTAATAAGAATATATTATATTATATTATATTCAGATGATGATGGTTTGCTTCAAGTGCGGTTCGACAGCTTCCTTGTTGCTCAGACGGTTCCTCTTTAAAATGACAGAACCGCGAACCGAACTGAACCGAATACTAACAGTACGAACCGAACCGAAAAAAAAATTTGTTGCTAGGAACCGAACCGAACCGTCGGTTCCGATGCGGTTCGGATCGGTTCTGCGGTTCCCGGTTCCAAAAGTCCCAGCCCTAGATTACAATGTTTTTGCTAGATAAGAATACAGGAATACATGAAGGAATCTAGCTCCTATAATCAGAATGCCTCCAAGGCCTTTTAGGGTCATTCTTGGTACCCTTCCACCAATTTTGATTAGCGTCCCTGTTTCAATTTAGGTAAATAGCTTGACCTTCATAGGATTTATCGAACACCAGGATCCAATCTTCTGGGTGGGTAACCAAGTCACCTTGCCTATGCTTGGATTTCATCTTCTGCTGAAGCGGGAGCGTTCCTTCATCCAACCTCTTCTTATACTCCTCTGCGGCTTCATGCACCGTCCTGCAACTGTTGAATATTGAAGATTCCCTGATAAGAACTATGAAGTATCTTAGCCGTTCATTCTTTCTCAAGTTCTTGATCTCGTCTGTAGTAGGCTGTCGGTTGGCCAGGAGGTTTATTGCTTGCGGCTTTTGAACGAGGTTTTTCCATGGAAACTTAGGGTCCTGGAATTCTGGACGATCTCCCTGTATCCTGACGTTGTGAGTCGGTGATGCTAATCGAGAAATTTCAGCAGTGATGCTGACTCCAAATGTAGCTTCCATCTCCTTCTCTTGCTCGAGCCTCTCCTTGCAGCTTCCCTAGCTTCTTCCCCCTTTTGGCGTCATCAAGATATGAGACCTTTTCATCCAAGCGTTCCAGGATTTGCATAGCAGCATCCTGTTTGGTCTCAAAACTTGTCATTTTATTCATTAGGGAGTTGAGCACCTACGACATATCTTGAATCTTTTTGTCGTGGGCTCGAAGCTGGGGACCTGATTCAATAAGAGCGGATGCTGTCTTGGTCTCAGAAACACGAATCTTTGATTGTGTTAGGAATACTTGTTAGATTTTTATGATGTCATCATTGTATTTGTTCATTCAAATGTATGTTTATTACTTGGCAAAATGTAAGGAAGAACCAGATGAGTATCTTCCATAGGCCAAACTATGTTAAGTAAGAAACTTGGCAAAATGTAAAGAAGGACCAAATAAGTATCTTCTATAGGCAATTATAAGTTAGGCTAAAAAATCGGCTAAATACAAATAACAGATAAGTATCTATCAGCCGAGTCTTGGTTAACTCAACTGTTCAGATAAGGTTGACCACATCCGAGCTATATCAGGCAACCGTTATCAGAGAAGTTCTGGTCAACAATTTAATCAGCGAAGTTGGACCAGACTGCAGTCAAGGAAAGTCAGAAGTTTGACCATCATATCAGTCAAGTTCAATCAGGTCAGAAGACTTCAGACAAGACGGCACATCATAGAAGTCGACATCAGGGAAGGTTGATTGCACATCAGAAAGTTTGACCACAAAGAGGTCAGTTAAGTGATCATCCAAGTACTCCAGTACATGTCAGCATACATTGAATAGTCAATATTTACGGAAAGTCACATGCGGACGATAAGGGACAGATTGGAGAGATTCCCGGAAAGGAAATGAATTAAGTAATTCATCCAGACCCACCACTGGAGACTTTAATCTTATATATTCAAAAGATTTGGCGACATCACATGGAAGTCTTCACAACGGTCAGAAATGGATTAAAATAATGGAATCCAGCCTTGCAACGTTCAGAAAGAAAAACAAAGAAGTCTATTTCTCCAACGGACGGATTTATTACAGATTTGCAACGGCTATGAAGAAAAACTCAAAGGATCGACACCTATATATATATCTGAAGATTTGAAGTTGAGCAACACGGTGCGAACTATACTTTCAAGCGAACAAAGCAATCAGAAATCTATAGCATCGTGAAGAGCAGTATTCTCATTCATATACGAAGAAAGCTCTTAGTTGGAGAAGACAAAACACTCTTGTCTTAAAACCTGAGTAAGGGGTACTTCTGTTAGGTATGGGATCGGATATTTACGCCGTTTGCGGAAGCGTAAATATAAGTGCAAAAAATAAGAGCACACACAGATTTATAGAGGTTCGACTATAAACGAGCCTACGTCCTCTCTCGGTATCTTTTTCTATAGGATCAAGATAAAACCTCTACGCCTCTCTTCTATCGGTCGAGGTATAACCGTTACAATCACTTCTTCTATTGGTCCGTGATAAACCACTCGTACTTGTCTTTGTATCGGTCCAATTTAAACTGTTTTCCTTTTCGTAGGACAAGGAATCAACCTCTCTAGCTTTCTATGGGTACTAGATAGACCTCACGAAGATAGCGATTGTGATTCTAACAATGCCGGATCCTTGATCCTAATAACACTGAATCCAATCGTATCTTTTCTTTTACCACTCGTGTATGATTTTGTGTATAACACTCAATCACTCAATGTAAGCTCAATATTACAACAACAATAGTATCAATATGATTCTCAGATGTATGTCTCGTTTGCTTGAGTTATTGTCCTCAATCAATACCATAGACATGGTATTTATAGGCTTCTTGATCAAACTAGCCGTTAGCTGCCAGACTGCTCATTACGTACGCTATAATCTCCTCATTACGTACGAAAGCCTCGTTACGTACGTTAACCACCACGGGTTACGTACGTAAGCCTCTTCCAGTTTCAGTCCAGGGAGTTTCGTCATTTTGGGTTACGTACGTTATCATTTCCTTCGTTACGTACGTTAACATTACGTTACTGCTGACGTCATATATCCGTTGCATGCTTTTCTGACTTTTGACTCCTCCAACGTTCACTTGTTTGAACTGAGTTACGTACGTTATCTCTCATCCATTACGTACGTAAGTTTCATCATATTATGTACGTTAACATTGTCTTGTTACGTACGTTAGCTTTGTTTTTCTCCAGCATTGCGCACTTCGTTTTCCTTCGATGCTTGCTTCGTCTCTTCGTTGTTTTGTTTTGTTTAGCAACTTTAATCATAAAAACATTATTAATTTATGTATGGAACAAAATGTTCCAACAATCTCCCCCTTTTTTGATGATTACAAAACAACAATACGCCAATGGGATTTACCTGCAAAAATACAAATATATGTACAGACCAAAGTTTTCGACTTTGTCCGTTTCGTTAGAATCTTCTCCCATTTCTTTTTCGACTCCTTTTTTTTATAATTTTTCATCATCTTTTTCGACGTCTCCTCATTTTTATTTTCCTTCATTTTCGACTTCTCCTTATTTTTGTTTTCTTCGATTTTTCTCCCCCTTTCACGGTTAATCACATTTTCGACTTATTTCTCCATTCTCCTATCTCTCCCCATTTTTGTATTCATCAAAAAAATGCAATAAAATACCAAAAAAATTCAATAAATAATGAAATATGCAAATATAAATACAAGGGTATTAACTCCCCCTGAAAATGTTATCCGTTTTTAAAAAAAAATTACTCCCCCTGAGTAAAATACCAAAAATCAATGTTTGGGGATCCAACCTATAGTTGGTTTTTGTTTAGAAACGTAGACGATATTTGAAACGATTGTTCCTTTAGGAACCCAAATTTTCTTAATTTTTATCGTCCGCCTCGAGCTTTTGCAACTTGAAATATGATGCCCGATTTTTAAACATTTATCGCAGTGGGGTATTTTAAAATTAACGGATTCGTTTTTCGAATGAGTTTTGAATCCTAACCCCTCTTTATTCAAAGTAAACTTTTGAACACCAAACATTTGTTCAAATTTCTCGTTTCCGCACGAGAATTTCTTTGTCAAAGATTTAAGCTCGGTTTGAATTTTGGCGAGATCATCCTTCAAAATATTTTCATTTTCAATACACTTTGAATGATCGGTTTCAACAAATTTTCCCTTCTCGATAATTTTGGAATTTTCAATTTCCAAAGATTTAATTTTAGACTTAAGGGATTTGATTTCCGATAATGCATTTTGAAAATCCGTATGAAGTAATTCAAATGCATCAAAAAGTTCATCACGGGAGGATGTACTAACCTGACTTTCAACGTCGCTGTCGTCGAACGAATTCCGGGCCATGAGAGCGAGATTATTTTGTTCGATAAATTTGTCGTCATCGTCTTCATCGCTCCAAGTTGCCACGAGGACCTCCTTCTTGGGTTTGGCACGGCAACGCTTAGCGAAGTGGCCTGGTTTTCCACATAGTCGACAAGAGTTGTCGAATTACTTCGTTTCGCTCGAGATATCCTTCTTCCTCCGGTTTAATAAAGTTTGGAATTTATTAATATTCTTGGCATAATATGCCGCTTCTTCGTCGCTTTCCTCCACCGGGGTTTCTTCTTTATTTCTCGATATCTTAGCCTTCATGGCTAATGATCGTTCCTTCGGCTTTGGCTTGACACTTCGTGATTTTAATACAATCTCATAATTGATTAGTGAACCAACAAGGGCACTAAAATCGAGCGTGTTGAGATATTTGGATTCCATAATCGCGGTCACGGTGCCGTCCCATTCGCTAGGTAGTGATCGTAAAATTTTCTTAACTTTTTCACTACTAGATAATGGTTTTCCGAACGAAGCAAGTCCATTGGTGATGACCGAAAATCGGTCGAGCATATTGGTGATGGACTCGTCACCCTTCATCATAAATAACTCGTATTCATGGAGAAGCGTATTGATCTTCGTCTCCTTGACTTGAGGTGTCCCTTCGTGTGTGATTTCAAGAATTTTCCATATTTCTTTCGCACTTTCACACGACGAGATTCGATTGACCTCTTCGGGATTTAAGGCACAAAATAAAAGTTGGGTGGCCTTACAATTAAGATGGTCATTTTTCCAATCGGCATCGTCGTATTCTTCAAAAGATTTGAGCGTACCGTCGGTTTTGATAGGAACTTTTGGGCCGAGACAAATAATCTTCCAATCTCTATATCGTAGGCACGAATAAAGATTGACATCTTTTTCTTCCATGTTAAATAATTTGAGCCATCGAAGAATGGTGGTCGGTTGAGAGCAAGGCCTTCGAATGGATAGAATTGAAACACCATTTTTGGATCTTTTCTCCTCGGATGTTAAGCCACGTATTGGAGTACTGCTCCGATACCAATTGTTGGGTATGGGATCGGATATTTGCGCCATTTGCGGAAGCGTAAATATAAGTGCGGAAAATAAGAGCTCACACAGATTTATAGAGGTTCGGCTATAAACGAGCCTACGTCCTCTCTCGCTATCTTTTTCTATAGGATCAAGATAAAAACCTCTACGCCTCTCTTCTATCGGTCGAGGTATAACCATTACAATCACGTCTTCTATTGGTCTGTGATAAACCACTCGTACTTGTCTTTGTGTCGGTCCAAGTTAAACCGTTTTCCTTTTCGTAGGACAAGGAATCAACCTCTCTAGCTTTCTATGGGTACTAGATAGACCTCACGAAGATAGAGATTACGATTCTAACAATGTCGGATCCTTGATCCTAATAACACTGAATCCAATCGTATCTTTTCTTTTACCACTCATGTATGATTTTGTGTATAACACTACAACAACAATAGTATCGGTATGATTCTCAGATGTATGTCTCGTTTGCTTGAGTTGTTGTCCTCAATCAATACCATAGACATGGTATTTATAGGCTTCTTGATCAAACTAGCCGTTAGCTGCCAGACTGCTCATTACGTACGCTATAATCTCCTTATTACGTACGAAAGCCTCGTTACGTACGTTAACCACCATGGGTTACGTACGTAAGCCTCTTCCAGTTTCAGTCCAGGGAGTTTCGTCATTTTGGGTTACGTACGTTATCTTTTCCTTCATTACGTACGTTAACATTATGTTACTGCTGACGTCATATATCCGTTGCATGCTTTTCTGACTTTGACTCCTCCAACGTTTACTTGTTTGAACTGAGTTACGTACGTTATCTCTCATCCATTACATACGTAAGTTTCATCATATTACATATGTTAACATTGTCTTGTTACGTACGTTAGCTTTGTTTTTCTCCAGCATTTTGCACTTCGTTTTCCTTCGATCCTTGCTTTGTCTCTTCGTTGTTTTGTTTTGTTTAGCAAATTTAATCATCAAAACATTATTAATTTATATATGGAACAAAATGTTCCAACAACTTCACTGGTTGAAGTTACGCGACTGATAGGCATCCAAGGATTTGAAGGATCGAGTGGTGCTAGGCAGTCAGAAAAAAGATGCAATGGCGGGATTTCCACTGGTTGGAAGTTGTTGTAGCTAAGTTGTAGAATCACTGTAATATTTGTCACTGGTTGAAAATTATAGTGGATTCATCTCCAACTGGTTTAGAGAAAGTGGATTAGTAGAGGATTACCCCACCTCTGAGACCACTATAAATTGCCTGCGTACTTTACTATTTTTAGCATCATACTTAACTGCTGCATTCATACTTAAGTGTTCCATTGATTATTTCTGTATTCGTCATCAGCTGACTTTCGCACTTACATTGACTACAGACGACTCTAAGTCATCTGTACCATCAGCTGAGAAACTCATCCTTTGTGGAAAAGAGTTTCAATAAGTCTATTCACCCCCCCTCTAAACTTATTCCTGGACGACTTGTGACCTACAAGTGGTATCGGAGCGCTTGGTTCAATATTTCAAGAACCAGATCCATATATCGAGGATATAATTTTAATCTCTCATTTTAGAAATGGAACACATGTATTCTAGATTACCTGTCTTTTCAGTTGACGAGTATGATCTTTGGAAGATAAGGATGCAGGCACACTTATCTTCAATCCATGACGACTTGTGGTGCATCATAGAGGACAGTCCCTTCATCTTCGAGAAGGACAACACACCTGAGGAGATTGCAGCCGAAAAGCCAGAGAAGATCCCAAAGAAGAGGATGGAGCTGACCATTGAAGAAAGAAAGCTGGCCAACCTTGACAATCGGGCCAGAGACGTGCTGTATCAAACTCTTGATAAATCAACAATGGTCAAGATCAAGAACTACAAAAATGCCAAGAAAATCTGGGACACCCTTGCGGTGATGTGTGAAGGTACAGAGCTGATCAAAGAAAACAAGTTGTCAATTGCTACCCAAAAATTTGACAACTTCAAAATGAAGTCCGGAGAATCCATAGACCAGGTAGACACAAGGTTCACAGAGATCATCAACGAAATCAACTCCTTGGAAAATCATATGGCAATAGGGAGATGGCCTTGAAAGTGTTAAGATCTCTTAGCCCCGAATGGAGCATGAAGGCGGTGGCCATGAGGGAATCCAAAGACCTCAATAAAATAAAGATCCAGGAGCTGTTCTCCGATCTAAAGGCTTATGAATTCGAACTCCCAAGTTCATCATCAACCGAGCCTGTAGAGAAGGGAATAGCCTTTGCAGTCGAGTCCCTCGCCAAGAACCTATCTGATGTCAAACCTCCAAATCCACTCGATTTCGAGGAAGAAATAGCGTTCATAATGCAAAGGTTCAGCAACTTCAGAAAGAATTACTCCAAATATAAAAAGAACTATAAGGAGAATCCAAGAAGAAATCAAAAAGATGGAAGCTGGAAGGTGGAGTGTTATAATTGTCATAAAATAGGACACATTCAAATCGACTGTCCTGATCTTAAGAAGGATGAGAGCAAGAAGAAGGTGAGCAGAAAAGAAGACCGAAGAAAAGCCCTCATTAGAGAAGACCAAGAGAAAGTAGAATCAAGCAGCGGATTCTTCTCTGATGACGATGAGGAATATGACTGTCTGATGGCCAACCTAGCTGATGAAGAGGTAACATCTAAACCCTATAATTCAAATAATAGCTCAGACATGTCACAAGACATGGACTTGCACGAGTTTGTAAATTAGCTCCTCAAAGACTTTGAGAAATTAAAATCTGCACACCTATCTGTATCAGCCGAGAAGACCCAGCTGCAAGATGAGAATAGGCAGCTGAAAAATGATTTTGAAAAACTCAGCCTAGAATTGAATAAAACCAAATCTGATCTTGAAAAACAGGCTACAGATAACTTGAAAAACCATCTGATAATACTACGGATGAGATAAAACGATTAACTGTTTTGAATTGTGAAAAATCAGCTGCACTTGCTCATGTCAAAGCCGAGTTTACTAAACTGACTCAGGTAAGTAAAACCCAGGCGAAGGAAATAACCTCCCTGAAGGCGTCTCTAACTCTGGACGAATTGTGTATGAATAAAAGGCCACTATATTCCAGATCAGGCCTTGGATATGACCCGAATACTCCCTCTAGTTCTAAAACCACTTTCATCAAGGGAGAAACAATTATCTCGTCTGCTGAGCCTAATTACAAACTTGTGTTTCAAAATAGGCAACAGCCAAGTCACAGCTCTAGGCTGCAGCCAAGGTATACAAAGCAACCACATAGACATGAGACTAGGCAATGGCCAAGGCAGAAGCAGCAGCCTAGACAACATGCCCATTATTATCAAAGACTCCCAAAAAAACAGATTTCAAAATGAGAGGGGCAAATGGAAACCTCAAGGTTATCCTAATTTTCAAAACGAACAGATGTGGAGACCTCAAAGATTTAATAAATGGTCTTAGCCCAGATTTAGGCGTGGCCCACACCATCAGTTTTATGAGGCATATCCGGTACAAAATCCTAACAGAGGATATAGGCCCAGACCTTACACACCTTTTAGGGGTAATAACAGCAACTTTCATAATCCTAGGAGAAATCAGTTCTCCAGGAAACCATCTAACCCCCGAGGACCCACACAAATTTGGGTACCTAAATCTCTGCTTGTCTGATTGCAGAAAAGGTGGAAGGACTACTACCACATCTCCACAAATTCAAACATTGGAGGTGGAGAATGGTTTGTAGATTCCGGATGCTCAAGGCACATGACCGGGAACAAGAAGGTGCTGACAAATTTTACCAAAGAAAGAGGTACAGACGTAACCTTTGGAGATAGCTCTAGAGGTCAAACTAAAGGTTTTGGAGAGCTGCACAGAGGAAACATCACTATATCAAAAGTTCATTATGTCAAAGGGCTCAAATACAACCTTTTGAGCATAAACCAATTTTGTGATGAGAAGAATCTAGTAGTCTTCACTGTTTGGAAAAGCATGGTGATAGATATCCTATCTGGAGAAGTAAAGCTACAAGGATTCAGAAGGAGAGATGTCTATATGATAGATTGGAACACAGGAACTCCTAATACCTGTTTTCTATCCAAGACAATAGCTGAGAATGGATGGCTATGGCATAAGAGAGTATGTTACCTAAATTTCAAAGCCATCAACAAGATTAATTCTCAGAAGCTGGTCAGAGGACTTCCAGAAGAAGTATTCAAGAAGGAAGCTCTCTGTGATGCGTGTCAGAAAGGGAAGCAGACAAAAGCATCATTCAAGCCAGTCCAGCCTACCACTCTCACCACAAGAATCTTAGATCTACTTCACATGGATCTATTTGGTCCCATCAAGCCAAGGACCATAAGTGGTAGAAAGCATGCTCTAGTAGTAGTGGATGACTACTCAAGGTACACATGGGTTGTTTTTCTCTATAAAAAGAGTGAAACACTAACCAAGTTGCCTGAGCTGCTGAGAAGGATCCAGAATGAGAAATCCCTCTCAATTATCAAGATCAGATCAGATAGAGGAGGAGAATTCCTTAACAAGGCAATCACTAATTATAGTGATCAGAATGGGATCTATCATGAAGTCTCTGCAGCTAGGACTCCACAGCAGAATGGTGTTGCCGAAAGAAGAAACAGAACCTTGAAGGAAGCAGCCAGGTCTATGATTGCAGAAGCAGACCTGCCCAAGAGGTACTGGGCTGAAGCTGTCAACACAGCATGCCACACTCAAAACAGGAGTATTATAGTAGGGAGACATGGCAAAACTCCTTATGAGGTTTGGAATGGCAGAACACCTACAGTTGCTTATTTTCATATTTTTGGTTGTAACTTGTAAGTGTTTCATCCACAACAATGGTAAAACCCAACTAAATGCCTTTGATGCTAAAACTGATGATGGTCTATTTATGGGATATTCACAAAGAAGCAAGGCATATAGAGGGTTTAACAAAAGAACCTTAGTTGTGGAGGAAACACCTTATGTTGTATTTGATGAATATTCTGTTGAGTACAGGAAAAAGGTGAAATTAATTGAGAACAAACTCAAATATGCCACCCTAGAAGAAGTTATCATCTATGATATAGGAATGGTAGACTCACCTGCAGATCAGCCTGAAGACCCATCTGTAGCTGATAAAGACCCAACTGCAGATCAGATAGGACCTCAGAATCTACCTGATCCAGTTGTTGCTGATGAAGATCCATCGGTAGCTGATAAAGACCCATATGCAGACCAGACAGGACTTCCACCTGCAGATGACAAGACCGTAGCTGATCCAGTTGCAGATCAAGGAAGCCAGAATCAAGCTGATGCTGAGAGAGAAGAAGTTCACCAAAGAAAATCTACAAGGGGAACAGACCCTGAAGAAGAAGACATTCCTAAGTGGCTTAAAGATCATCCCATACAACAAATCATTGGGAAGCTAACTGATGGAGTCAAGACCAGACAATCCACTCTACCCGCAGGAATGGCAATGTTCTCATGCTTTATGTCTCAAATTGAACCCAAGACTACAGAACAAGCTTTGGAAGACTATTCATGGATCAATGCAATGCAAGAAGAGCTTAACCAGATGGAAAGGAACAATGTTTGGGAACTAACAGACAGACCAGATCACAAGAAGGTTATTGGCACCAAATGGGTGTACAAGAACAAATGCGATGAAGATGGATCTGTTGTTAGGAATAAGGCCAGACTTGTTGCTAAAGGCTATACACAATGTGAAGGAATAGATTTTGATGAAACTTATGCACCTGTTGCAAGATTAGAAGCCATCAGACTATTCCTTGCATATGCAGCATTCAAAGATTTCATAGTCTACCAAATGGATGTGAAGAGTGCCTTTCTTAATGGAATTCTAGAAGAAGAAGTCTATGTGGAGCAACTCCCTGGATTTGTCAATGGAGACAAAGTCTACAAGCTTCTAAAATCCCTATATGGACTCAAGCAGGCACCAAGAGCATGGTATGAAACATTATCTGTGTTTCTAGAGAAGAACGGTTTCAGCAAAGGAAAAGTGGACAAGACCCTATTCAGAGTGGAGCATGAAGACCACATACTATTAGTTCAAATATATGTGGATGATATCATATTTGGCTCAACCAATCCAGAGTTGTGTGAGAAATTCTCAAATCTCATGCAAGGAGAGTTTGAGATGAGCATGATGGGAAAGCTAAATTTCTTCCTAGGATTGCAAGTTAAACAGATGGAAAATGGAATTTTCATCAATCAAGCCAAATATACCAGAGATTTAATCAAGAGATTTGGAATGGAATCGGCCAAATCAGCAAAAATTCTTATGAGCACAAGCACACATCTAGATTCAGATGAAGAAGGCATATCAGTGGATTCAACCCACTACAGAGGACTCATTGGATCACTTCTTTACCTGACTGCAAGCAGGCCAGACATTTCATATGCTGTAGGAGTATGTGCACGATTTCAGTCCAAACCCAAACAGTCACACCTGGAAGCAGCTAAGAGAATCATTAAATATCTCAAATCTACCATTAATGTTGGATTATGGTATCCTAAAGATGCAAACTTTTAGCTGTCATGATATTCAGATGCAGATTTTGCAGGATGTAAGATTAATAGGAAAAGCACTAGTGGAACGTGCCAATTCCTAGGAACCAGACTGATATCCTGGTTTAGCAAGAAGCAGGTATCTAACTCTATCTCAAAAACCGAGTCAGAATACCTAGCTGCAGGTAGTTGTTGTGCCCAGATTTTATGGATCAGACAACAGTTAAGAGACTACAACATCATTGCAAATGAAGTTCCAATATGGTGCGACACAACAACCCAGTATTGCACTCAAGGACGAAGCACATTGATGTCAAACATCATTTCATAAGAGATCATGTGCTTAATAAAAGAGTCAGAGTAGAAAGAGTCAGCACAGAGTACCAGATTGCTGACATATTCACCAAACCTTTACCATAAGAAAGGTTTTTGGAGCTGAGCAGGGAACTTGGATTACTAGATTGGGAATCTAGTACAGACGAGAAAGCTGACTGAAGCAGATCAGACGAAGGACGGACTAAGCTGACCACAGGCATCAGAACCTACCTGAAGCAGACAAGAAGAGTTACCTGATGCAGAGCAGTCAAACAATCAAACGGTCAACCAGCTAAGTTTTATAATCTTGATTGACTCCTAAATATTTTATTATTTATTTACACGTGGAAATCTCACGTTCGCATGTTTACACGATGACACGCTCGCACACTTACACATTCACACGACCCCACTAATTCAAATTAAAAAATTCTAACCGCCATACATTTTTGAACCGACTCAAAATTAAAATAATATTAACGTCCAAATGTCGTTTCAATTTTCCTTTTAAAGACCGAAAAGTCATTTACACTTTACCTTCTTCAAGCTTACAAACCCTAGTTTTCGAGAGCAAAAATCCTTTCGAACTTTCAAATACACTCAGAAATTTTTCTTGCGCGGAAATGGAATCCTACTTCAACGGCGTTAACCTGAAGGCAGTGAAAGACCAGATCATTTTCTCTCTGGTGGTTGATTTCGAGGGACTACTCGAAACCAACCTGGACAACGACGTGCGTCATCTTATCAGATCTATGAAGTCGAATGGGATCTACATATTTCTGGATATCAGCCCCAAATATCTCTTCAAATAGGCTGTTATCGCTTTCTACAGAGAAGCCAGAGTTCTTGAATCAGGAATTAGGAGCTCAATTTTTGGAGTTCAAGTGGATATCACTCCGCAATCGGTCGGAAAAGTTTTCGGGATGAAATCTCATGGAATGGCCGTCGAAGCCCTGAAGCAAAACGCAGCCGACATGTGGCTGAAGATTAAGGCTCACGAGCAGCCGTCAAAGTTGAAGCTGACCGCCAAGAGAAGAGAGCTGAAGAAAGAGTATCGTTATGCGTTGGATATTACCAACAAAATAGTTATGGGGATGGCGGGCAGCTATGACCAGTTGTCATCAGCCAAGTTCATGGTGCTGGGAGCACTAGTTCAGGATGAACCAAATGACTGGGCTGATTACATTTTCCGGCAACTGGTGCGCGAAGTCAACAAAGTCCAATGGCTAGATGACGAGAAGAGACTCAAATCGAAGCTGGCCTTTGGGACGCAAATAAGTTGGATTTTGGAGCAGTTGGGTGTGGCGAAGGGAAATCCTGATCCCTTCCACATCAACAAGAGACTTGGTCACTTGGACCAAGAAACTCTAAGAAGATTGGGCGGAGAAAGGAAAGCAGCTCAATTGTTAAGGGAAATGTCTGTAGAGCCCACTCCCTACAGATACCCATCGAGCTCAGGCGAGTCTGATGGAGATCAAACTGCAGCCCACGACCAACCTGTAGAGCAGTCTGATTCAAATTCAGACAAAACCCCAATTGCCCTCCATTTCAAGAGAAGAGGACCAGCCCCTGGAGAGCCATGGGTGATTCATTCTTCACCAGAACCATCCCCCAAGAGGCCCAGGCGATTAGAATTTGAAGAGGAAGAGCAGCCAGATCACTACTCTACCCCTACACCAGATCACAAAGAGGATCAGGCTGCTCCCTCCAGCCTGGAAACTCAAATGGTTCCTATTCTAACCCGTAATTTCATGTCTGAAGAAGAGGAAGCAAGATTGATTATCCATATTGCTGAAGCATACTACACTTTCAACCTACTCGAGAACAACTTCCTCAACCTGTCTATAGAACAGCTTTTACTGGTAAAACAACACGCTCTCAAACATTCTTTTGTCGATATTTTTGAGGAATGGAAAACTTTGAAATCTGTTCCATTTACTCAACTGCAAGCTTTTATTGAAATGAGTAGCTGGGAGTATCCCCAGGCTATGGAGGATTTACTCATGCATTTTTCCAATGAGTTGGACATAATTTTGATGCTCCGGAAGACTGGTTCATGTCCAATTTTAAAAGCAACATGGACCAAGTCATCCATATTATTATGGGAAGTGTTTTTAATGGTTCTCTCAATGAGGATGGAGAAGTAAAAGAAAAAGAAATTAGAATCGAAGAGATAGTGGAGGAAGAAGAAGTAGGAGTTGAAAAAGAAGAAAAAATTATAGTTGAAGAAAAAGAAGAAGAAAAAGAAAAAGAAGATGGAGTTGAAAAACAATTTGGAGAAGAAAAACAAGAAAAAACAGAGGAATTGGAAGAAGAAGAAGATGATGATGATAAAGGAGAAGAAGTCGAGCAGGAAGAAAAAGAAAATGATGATGATGATGATAATGATGATGAGGATAAGAAAGGTGATGAAAAGAAGGATGATGAAGAAGAGAAGGAAGAAGAGAAAGAAGAAGAAAATAAAGAGGAAGAAGAGAAGGAAAAGGAGGCAGAAGAAGAAAAAGAAGGCAAGGATGGAGCCAAAGCAGATGAGGCTGGGGATCCTGCCCACTACACCAATCTAGAGGAAGAAGAAGAAGAAGACAGGTCGGGGACCCCAGAACAGACCCCATCTGATCAGACGCCTACAGACAGGAGTCTGCAGATAGGTAGGTCAACTGCAAACCTACCTGCAGGCGCAGAAAGCACAGGTGAGCACTCTCCTCAGACATCACCCATCTCCCCTGTGATGACTGAGCTGATCCACAGTATTGTCAAAGAATCCATTGAAGAGTTGCTTGTCACAAAAATCTCACCTGACCTGCAGACCATAAATGCCAAAATTGATACCCTACTGCAGAGGAATGTTCATCAACCTCCTCCTATAAATTCCAAAATGCCCCTTGGCATGTCTGACTGGATGCACAGGGTTGAGCAGCAATTAACTATACTGGTTGATGCTGGCAAAAAGGGGGAAGGAAGTAAGCAGTGGGAAGTAAGAGAAGTATCATGTCAAGTACAGGTTCAGGAGCTCAGAATGAAGAAGATGCAAGATATCCCATTAATTGAAGCTGGGACATCAAGTTAAAAGAGGAAGGAAGTAGCTGATCCTGAGCAGACTAAAGATTAGTCTACAGAGTAGAAGAGGAGAACAAGACAAGGAGACGAGCCAAGGTTCGAATGGGACGGCAAACAAATGTGGTATGTTGAAGAAATTCTGCCTATAGAATTTATGACTAGATGGGCAGATGCCAAGAAGGAGTTCATAGAGAAGTATTATCTCTGTGAAATACTCCAGGACAGAGAATGCTCTCCTCAACAGTCATTCATCAACTACATGGAGACCAAATGGCCTACTCTTTGGAAGATCACGCTTAAATATGCAGCCAATGGAATGTTTATCCTATGATCCCTTCATTTAGAGCAGAAGAAGCGCCTACCCGTTTGGACAATGAATTGGATGAGCTAACCCTGCAGAAAGAAATCAGAGCTCTCTGTGAGAAAAATAAATTCTCAACCACATACGAGCAAGAGTTCACCTCCCAGATCATCAAAAGGAAATATGGTCTGGCACCTGTCTGTAAGAGGCCTATTGGAGCTAAGTTATTTAGGCCTCCTAAGCAACTGTCCGAAGAGGCAGAGGCAGATATGATTTTCTTTGTAATTTTTGTTTTTGAAGTACTTGTAATTTTTTCTGTATTTGTTTGTTCATTCAAAACTGATGTACTTGTAAAACAAACTCAGAAAAATTATATAAATAGTCACATGAATGACAACCTCTAGTTGTCTCAAAACAAGACTGATTTTAGTGTGTGTCTCGCACTTATGTGCAGACCTGTTATTCATTTGAATAATTGCTTAAGTTTTGCCATCATCAAAATAGGGGCAATTTGTTAGGAATACTTGTTAGATTTTGATGATGTCATCATTGTATTTGTTTATTCAAATGTATGTTTATTACTTGGCAAAATGTAAGTAAGAACCAGATGAGTATCTTCCATAGGCCAAACTGTGTTAAGCAAGATACTTGGCAAAATGTAAAGAAGAACCAAATGCGTATCTTCTATAGGCCATATAAGTTAGGCTCAAAAAATCGGCTAAATACAAATAACAGATAAGTATCTATCAGTCGAGTCTTGGTCAACTCAACTGTTCAGATAAGATTGACCACAGTCGAGCTATATCAGGCAACCGTTATCAGAGAAGTTCTGGTCAACAATTTAATCAGCGAAGTTGGACCAGACTGCAGTCAAGTCATCTGAAGTTTGACCATCAGATCAGTCGAGTTCAATTAGGTCAGAAGACTTCAGACAAGACGGCAGATCAGAGAAGTCGACATCAGAGAAGGTTGACTGCACATCAGAAAGTTTGACCACAAAGAGGTCAGTTAAGTGATCAGCCAAGTACTCCAGTCCACGCCAGCATGCATTGAATAGTCAATATTTACCGAAAGTCACATGCGGACGATAAGGGATAGATTAGAGAGATTCCTGGAAAGGAAATGAATTAAGTAATTCATCCAGACCCACCACTGGAGACTTTAATCTTATTATATTCAAAAGATTCGGTGCCATCACATGGAAGTCTTCACAACGGTCGGAAATGGATTAAAATAATGAAATCCAGCCTTGCAACGTTCAGAAAGAAAAACAAAGAAGTCCATTTCTCCAACGGACGGATTTGTTACATATTTGCAATGGCTATGAAGAAAAGCTCAAAGGATCGACACCTATATATCCGAAGATTTAAAGTTGAGCAACACGGTGCGAACTATACTTTCAAGCGAACAAAGAAATCTAAGCAATCAGAAATCTATAGCATCGTGAAGAGTAGTATTCTCATTCATATACGAAGAAAGCTCTTAGTTGGAGAAGACAAAACACTCTTGTCTTAAAACCTGAGTAAGGGGTACTTCACTGGTTGAAGTTACGCGCATGATAGGCATCCAAGGATTTGAAGGATCGAGTGGTGCTAGGCAGTCAGAAAAGAGTTGCAACGACGGAATTTCCACTGGTTGGAAGTTGTTGTAGCTAAGTTGTAGAATCACTGTAATATTTGTCACTGGTTGAAAATTATAGTGTATTAATCTCCAACTGGTTTGGAGAAAGTGTATTAGTATAGGATTACCCCACCTCTGAGACCACTATAAATTGCCTGCGTACTTTACTATTTTTATAATCTTACTTAACTGCTGCATTCATACTTAAGTGTTCCATTAATTATTTTTGTATTCGTCATCAGCTGAATTCCGCACTTACATTGACTACGGATGACTCTAGGTCATCTGTACCATTATCTTAGAAACTCATCCTTTGTGGAAAAGAGTTTCAATAAGTCTATTCACCCCCCTAGACTTATTCCTGGACGATTTGTGACCTACAGATTGTTCTTCCTTCAGGATCTGCTCCTGATGCTGTTGCAATTAGTTGAGTGCCTGTTTGAAGACGGTAGGCAGGATGCGGAAGGCTTCTTCCACTTTTGAGACTTCGTGCCTCATACCAGTCATTTCTTCAATGGTGGACTCATGTAACCAATCAATCTCCTTTTCAACAGCATGCAGGGCATTAACGGCATCCTGCAGGAAAATAGTTTGTCGGCCAAGAGCATGCAGTTGCTCTTTCTTCTTGATGGTTCGGGGAGAGTCAGGGTGGGCAAAATATTCAACTCCGTTCAGCTGTCTCGAGTTCACATGGGGACGTGACTCGAGTTGGATGTCCTCAGGTGTGATACCGTCGTCGGATTTCAATATAGTTTAAAGTGCGGGCGCATCCGATGTGGGCTCGGCAACAGGGGTGGCTGTATCCTCCTGTTCTTGAATAGGTTCGGTAGACATAGATACAGGAGGGACTGAATCCTCCTGCTGTCTCTCAGCGTCCGCCTGCTCCGGCAGAGGGACTGATTCCTCGTGCGGGATGGCGCGGGTCTGGTCGTCGGTGGCGACAGGCTCGGGTGCCTGTTGAGTGGCTGGTTGTTCCTCCGTGACAGGAGGGACTGAATCCTCGCTGTTGGGAACATTATTTTGGCTTGAGGTCCCTTGATCCTGTTGGTGTAGAAGTTCCTCACGACTCATTCTCAGACCTGCCTGGAGGGTGTCGTCGTCATCGTTCGAGTCATGATCAGATTTAGGACTTTGGGGAGCTGAGCCAGTGGATTTGGATTTCCCTTCTTGCGGGCGTCGGCTTTGTCCATGCGGTGGCTTGATATCAACTCTTTACAGTATAGGCTGTCCCATTGGATTAGGGCTTCAACATCTTGAGAGTCCATCACTTCCAAAACAAACCTTTCTTCCTCGCACCATTCGCACCAGTTGTACAAAGTGTTGTATGGAGAAAGCCTATCGGCTTTCCATTGGACAAAACGTTCATAAGCCTGCTCAATTTGCACAGAAATAAATGTTTTGTTAATTATGGTGTCCGGGGAGGGGCTACGTACAGCGCATGGATCCGATGTATGCACAGGTTCCGCTACAAGTGTAGGTTCCTGTATTGGAGAGGGATCCCATACAGGGGTTGGTACCCTGAGGGGAGATGGATCCTGCATGGGTGTGGAATCCCGTATAGGAGATGTGGCTATTAGATCCAAAGAAGCAGCCGACTCGCCAGAGTCTTTTAAGTTGGCAGATGTCTGTGTATCCGTCGTAGCCGCCAAAGGCTCGGGATCTACTGTCTCGACAGTAGCAGGCATCTCTTCCACAGGGGTTGTGCCCTGGGGGCTCGATACAGAGGGTTGAGCCGTTGAAGGAGCATCCTCGGAGATTTCTGTAACTTTAACTTTTGTGAGCCTCCTCAGATTCCTTTTCAGCTTCTCACCAGCAACGGGAGTTTTTCTGTGAGATCTCTTCATTTTCTTCGAGGTCTCCTCGCTCTGGGACTTCGAAGACACGTCCCTTGGATCAGCAGAAAGGGGCAAAGTTTGGACAAAAGGTCTATTCTCAATCAGGGTTTCTTTGTTAAAAACAGAGGGCCAGATGCTTCCAATGTATATCCGAGGGTTTATTTTCTTCGCTTCTTTGGCTTGCGGAACACTGCATTTTGTCAGAATATAATTAATAAATAAACCGAAGGACTTCTTTTGAGAGGCAGGTTTGGACACTTCTTCCTGCAGCCTCTTGAAAATAATTTGACACCAGTTGACCTTTTCACAGGTCATAATGGCTATCATCATCCTGAACCTGAAATTGGTGCACATCTCGAATGCACCTATTCTATTTTCAATGACACGACAGCAAAAGTCGTGTAAATAAACAAAAGGTAGACAAAAATGTTTCTTGTGGCATGAAGTATGAACCGTTTCAACCGATGCTGAACCGGTGAATAAGCCATAGTATCTGGTTAGGATTTCTTGGGACCCAAAGGTCTCAAGTTCCTCCATGGAAAGGCCATCAGCAGGTAGCCTGTAAATATTCTGAAGCAGCTCTTGGTCAACGCGGATCTCCACTCCGCGAATGACAGCAGTGATGTCAGCAACATTTCCTCCCTGAGCAAGAGAGAAGAAACAGACAGCAGCATTGTGGTAAAATTCCTCAACCATTTGAGCATCGAAACGCTTAGCGGTGTGACTCCCAAGGCGATAGAGGCCTTGTTGACGAATCCTCGAGATGACAAACTCCATCAATTCGACATCGTCACCTTTAGAATGAACACGTTCAACCACTACAGATCTAGCAAAGATCCGTCCGTCGATGATGTTTGAGGTCTTCTTGAGATAGAGAGAGGAAGTCTGTGAAGATGCCATTGTTGTTTCTTGAAGAAACGTGAGGAAGATTCAAAGAAAATTGCAGTAAAAGCAATAAAACTTGTAGGTTATATGCTCAAAGACTGGTTCAATATGCAGAAAGCGTAAAGAGTCTGAAGAGGCATTAACAGTCCTTTTATAGTGGGCGGCGGTGAAGGGTTTTTAGATAATGAACGGTCAGATTTAAGGGATGGGAACCGTTGTTTAAAATGAACGATCAGGATGGACTGAGTGTAATCCATCTAATTTTAAAATGAGAGCGGGTCCCACATCTGACGTATCAATTTCCCTTATTACCCGAATTGGCGGTGTAAAATTATAAAATTATTTGAAACATCGCGGATTTTGAGATACTAATGTCCAGATATCGTGTAAAGCATTTAATGCAAAAGACTTTTTAATTATAACAGGGCACGTGGACTAAAAATAGTTTTAAAAGAATTAACATATTAATTGATTTCCCATAGTATGTGTTGTATCCGCGAAAATACAACGTTCCCCCTTAAAAGGTACATACGGGTTTCAATTCCATACAGTAACTTTTAGATTACTGCTGTATTCGTGGGTCATATTGTATTCCCCCTTAATTATTGCACACATCACATGTCTCTTTGTTCCTACAGTTCCATTCTGATAGTCTGAGTGTACAGATAACTAACGGTGGATGCTGTATTCTTGGGTCTTACAGCATTTTCCCTCAATTGTTGAGTAAAAGCATTAAAAACTTACAGGGAGTTAGGCTGTAGCAATCCCAATTCTTGTTGAAACATGCAGAATCTTGCTGTGTTGATAGGTTTGGTATAGATGTCGGCTAACTGGATATCTGTATGAACTTTTTCCAGCTGAACATCCTTGTTCTCAACATGATTCCTGATGAAGTGATGCTTCATGTTGATGTTCTTTGTGCACGAGTGCAATACAGGGTTGTGCGTTATTGCAATTACACTCGTGCTATCGCACATTATCGGCATTTCTTTGGCTTCAATTCCATAGTCTGACAGCTGTTGTTGCATCCAAAGGATCTGCATACAGCAACTACTAGCAGCATAGTATTCTGATTCAGCTGCGGAAAGCGAGTTTGCCAATTGCTTCTTACTGAACCAAGATACTAGTCTAGGTCCAAGAAAGTGACAAGTACCGTTTGTACTCTTCTTATCTAGCTTGCAACCTCTGAGATCCGAGTCGCTGTAGCCAACTAAATCGAATCCGCCTTCTTTAGGATACCACAGTCCTACATCGACTGTTCCTTTGACGTATTTCAGGATTCGTTTGGCTGTTGCGAAGTGTGATTCTTTAGGTGCTACTTGATATCGCGCACACACTCCTACATCAAACTGGATATCGGGCCTGTTAGCCGTTAGGTATAGGAGTGAGCCAATAAGCTTCTTGTAGAGTGATTGATCAACTGGCTTTCCAGATTCATCAGTACTAATTTGCACGGAAGTGCTCATGGAGGTTGATGATGATTTGGAGGTATTCATTCCAAACTTGTTGAGAAGCTCCTTGCTGTATATTTCTTAGTTGATAAATATCCATGTAGGCAACTAATTTACCTGCAATCCTAGGAAATAACTAAGTTCTCCCATCATACTCATTTCAAATTTACTTTGCATGAGATGAGAGAACCTTTGACACAAAGCAAGGTTAGTTGAACCAAATATTATATCATCTACATATATTTGAACCATCAAGAGGTCATCACCTTCCTGTATTCTAAATAAGGTCTTGTCCACAGCACCTTTTTCGAATCCATTATCAGTTAGATACTGGGACAGAGTCTCATACCATGCTCTAGGGGCTTGCTTAAGTCCATACAGCGCTTTCCTTAGCCTGTATACGAGGTCTCCGCCTTATGGATTGACAAACCCTGGTGGTTGTTCAACATATACTTCTTCGGCAAGGTCTCCATTTAGGAATGCACTCTTGACGTCCATTTGATATACAATGAAGCTCTTATGGGCGGCAAAGGCTAAAAATCTCCTAATGGCTTCTAGTCTGGCTACAGGGGCAAATGTTTCATCATAGTCTATGCCTTCTTCCTGTCTGTAGCCTTGGGCGACTAGTCGGGATTTGTTTCTGATAATGAGTCCATTTCTATACTTCTTGTTTCTAAATACCCATTTGGTTCCAATTACGGATTGATGCGTAGGTCTTGGTACTAGATACCATACGTTATTCCTTTCAAAACCGTTAAGCTCTTCTTCCATAGATGTAATCCAATGAGAGTTGTCTAGAGCTTTTTTGGTAGAAACAGGTTCAGATTGGGCTAAGAATACAGCAATAGTGCACATGTTGAGTCTTCTAAGCTCGGATTGAGATTTCCATACAGGAAATGGAGATTTCTCATATTCAGGTTCTTCTTGCGCACATAGTACATTTCCTTCTGTAGTCTATATTCTCCTACGAGTATATACTCCAGCATCAATATTTCTTATGATCAACTCCTGTGGGTGATCTCTCAACCATCTTCTGACGGGTTCTAATTCGGGGTCCCGTACTATATCTTGAGTTGCTGTAGTTTTGGCTTCAGCTTGTACAACATCGACTTCATCTACTTCAGTTCTTACAGCTGCGGAGTTGATTTCTAAGTCAACGACAGGCTCTATTGTATTTGGTGGATCTATGATGGAAAGTTGTTGGATGTTTTGAGTAAGTTATTCTACTCATGTAGATCATGATGGGGTTCATCGAACACTACATGAACTAATTCCTCAATTGTTAGCTTCCTTTTATTGAAGATCCTGTAAGCTTTGCTAACATAGGAATATCCTACAAATATCCCTTCATCCAATTTCTCATCGAAAGTTCTAAGTTGATCCTTCCCGTTGTTCAAAACATAACATCTGCATCCAAATATATGAAAGTACGAAACTAACGGAGTTTTGTTGTTCCATACCTCGTATGTTGTTTTGTTGTGGTGTTTGTTGATGATACAGCGGTTTTGTGTATAGCACGTTGTATTGGTGGCTTCGCCCCAGAAACGCTGTGGCAACTGCGGCAATCATTGTCCTTGTTGCTTCCTTCAGCGTCCTATTTTTTTGCTCAGCAACACCATTTTGTTGAGGTATACGGGCAGCTGAGTATTCGTGTTGTATCCTATTTTCCAGACAGTATTACTCTATAAAGTGGTTAGTGAATTCTGTACCTCTATCGGAACGAATGGACACAATACTCAACCTTTTTCTCATTCTGAAGCTTTCTCAGGTGCTCGGGCAGCTTTGATGTTGTTTCCTTCTTCTTGCTTGGGAAGATTGTCCAAGCATACCTGGAAAAGTCATCAACAATAACGAGACAGTATTTATTACCTCCCAAACTTACCGGGTCTACAGAACCATAGAGATCCATGTGTAGCATTTCCAAAACTCAGTGTGAGGAAAAGTGGGATTTGCTCTTCAGGGTGGTCTTGATTTGCTTGCCTTTCTGACAGGGTCCACAAACACTGTCTTTTTGGAATGACACATTGGGCAATCCTCTAACCATTCTCTGTCTGGAGAGCTTGTTGATTGTCTTGAAGTTGACGTGAGATATCCTTTTGTGCCATAGCCAGCTTAAATCTGTAGTGCCTTTGGCAACAAAACAAGAAATTGTGGAGCTCGTAGGCGTCCAGTCAGTAATATATATATATTACCTGATCTGCTTCCTGTGAGCACAACTTTTTTGGTCAGGATGTTCTTGACTCTACAGTGATCTATATAGAACTTCATCGAGAACTGTTTGTCACAGAACTGGCTAATACGCATAGCTGTGGTCTTAATGTCCCATCGGGCAGGGAGAGATCTGAAAAGTTTTAGGTTCTTCTCCTTTTGGGTATAAATCTTGCCTAATGCTTCAAGTTCACCAACAATGCCAGTGAATTTGAGGTCAAGTTCCTCAAGTGTTTCAGTTGGTTTTATTTCAAAAGATTCAAATTGCTGAGTCAATTTTGAAATTTTGTTTTCTTTTGAGAGCTCAGTTCCCTCACAAATTAACTTGAGTTTATCCCAAATATCCTTGGCTATTTTGCAGCTCTTTACCTTAGAGAACGTGCCTTTGTCAAGAGTGACAAATAGCGCATTCTTCGCAACATTGTCTAGGTTGGCGTGCTTTCTATCATCAGAAGTCCATTGTTCGCGCTCTTTCTCGAGCATCTCGGCATGAGCTTGGCCTTAAATCCTTGGGGCCGGATTTACCTTCATGATCTTTATGGGGCCATCCTGTATAACAAAAATTATCTCTTCGTGCATTGCTGCAAGATGAGCCTCCATCCTAATTCTCCAATCATCAAACTCATTAATAGAAAACATGGGGATTTTATTGATCATTGATGTATTCATATGAGAATATATGAAAGAAAAGGACTGCTTTACAAAAACAAGTGATTTAAGGATCTGATTCGATCAAAAATACGACTGATTCTTTTTAGAATCAACCACTCCGATACCACTTGTTGGCCACTAAGTATACAGGATACAGCTTGGAAAGTGTTTAAGCAACAAGCTGTACGTTTTTCAAGTTAGAGTGCGTAGCGGAAGTCTTGAATAGTAAGTTATTGTAAATACAACAACTAGATATGAAGTGTATACTTGAAATAATCATAATTAATAAAACAGTAAATGGGGAAGGTAAATAACGCAGTAATTAAAGTAGTTCGAGGTAAACCCCTCTACGTCCGCTGGTCTTCCACACAGGAGTTAAAATGTTTATTATAAATACTGCGTACACAACTACGTATTTATAATCAAACCTATCAATGTATCGTTCACACAGATTGATACAATGATCGAAGGTTTCAATCGTTCACACAGATTAGTTTAGGCTTTCACTTGACTAACTTCTTCACACACAGTTTCGAAGCTTTGTCTCTTCAATGCAGATCCGTCACACACAGTTCAGGAAAAGCAAGGCTTTCTCAGTCCACACAGGGCTGATGGGTTTGTTCAATGAAAGAACATTTGTTGAACAACAGCTTGACTTTCTTGAGCTTGAGCTGATGATGTGTTGTTCAAGGTTGCGCACTTGTATATTTCTTCTCTTCAGAATATGCAGTATGCTTGAAGAAATATGTTTGCTCAGATATATTCGTGTAAGCGCTGTTGTATTTGTACGTGTGTTTGATCTTCAAACTCTAGGGATATATATAGCCTTTGAATAGATCCATTGAGAAAGATCCGTTGGGCAAAAGTCCGTAACAACTAGATGGTTGACTTGTATAGACCAAGATCCGGATTTTGCGTTGTTTGAAGATCTCTGTCGGTTTTAGTATTTAAATACTTTATCCTTTCAATATTTAAATACTTCTTTTCAAACGGGACTTGACTTTAGCGAATAACAAAGATTCCTTTTCAAACGTTTTTCAGTCCTGTTTCGATAGGTATTGAAGGTCTCAATACTTTACAGCTTGAATGCTGTATCCATTTATGTTGTAGGCTATATTGGAGTAATCGCTGTTTGGAATGTTGCTGTATGAAGAGACAGCTTCCATACTTGGCGCTCTGTTGCTGTATGATGGCATTATGAGAAGTCTTCGATATAGGATCAGCAACTTCAATCGACTTTCGATACAGTAGCTTGTTGTATGCTGGGTTGGCACTTTATCAAAACTTCACTTTATTAAAACCTTCGATACAAGGATTGTTTTATCCTAACAGAGCTCTTCTAAGAATTTCACCTCGACCCATGTTGAAAAAACTTGCTGAAATGTTTATGGTATAACTTCCCCGTTGGCCACCCGGAAGTTCATCAGCCCTCGACATTAATCTTCACCCACACATATTGCATCAATGCCAACTCAATGCCCATGTGTAAATCCATGAACCCTCTAACAAAAGGACACATCCCTTTCCGTGGTAACGGGCATACCATGGGGATGCCAACTTCTCAAAAGAATTCTTCATTGTCAGTGACGACGGAGACATTATTAGCAGAATTGGAGCCTTTTGCCGAATCTGCTCCACCTGGACAATTTCTCTTGACATGCCCAAACTATCCACACTTCCAGCACGTTGGATACTTCGAAGAGTTTTTCTTCTTCTCAGTCCCACATATCAAAATCGCACCTTCTGATGAAGTATAGTTGCTACCTTTCAGTCTTTTCTCCTCGGACAGGAGTTTGCTAGTAACATCTTCATACTTCAGGGTCTCTTTCCCGTACATCAGAATAGGCTTCATATGTTCATAGAAAGATGGCAAAGATAATATGAGCCTCAAAGTTTTATCCTCATCTTCAACCTTCACTCCGATATCCTCCAGTTCCGAGACGATACCATTAAGAACACTCAGATGATCTGAAATTTTTGTATCTCCGTCCATACGTAGATTATGAACCGCTCCTTGAGATACAACCGATTCGAGATGCCCTTGCCTTGGTACAACTGTTCAAGCTTTTCCCAAAGCTCCTTTGCCGTTGACAACCCATGCACATTAGCAAGCACATTCTTTACCAGACACAAACGAATAGAGCTTGCTGCTCTCAAACCCATATCATCACATTCTTCATCATCGCCTTTACTGGTCCCGCTTTTATCATCGCTGGAAACAGGGGCTGGTTTCCCCCTCAACGCCTTGTGTAACCCAGACTGAATCAGCACATCCTTGACTTGAACTTGCCACAAGCCAAAATTGATCCTTCCGTCAAACTTCTCTACATCGAACCTCATGGGACTAAACCATGACATCGTATCCGTATCTCAAACCCAACAGAATCCTCGTTTCTGATGTGGAAGATCAGACAAAGCTGCAACCACGGAGCATACTCCGAACCTCTGAATACCAAGACACCCTCTAATACGACCAATAGAAATCTGTTTCTGTTGTGGAAGATCAGGCAAAGCTGCAACCACAGAGCATACTCCAAACCTCTAAAACCGAGACCTCCCCCGAACCCAGTTCTCCGATACCAGTTGCTGGGAAAACGGTCTCAAAATTCCCAACAAGCCTCCCAAAGAACAATAATAGAGGAAAATAAATAACACAAGAATATACGTGGAAACTCCAAAATCGGAGAAAAACCACGGGCCTCCAGAGAGAAGAAAATCCACTATGTGAAAAATTATTACAATCACACAGCTATAATCTATCAAGCCAACCCCCAATTACACCCACACTCTCCAAAGATTTAACTCACACCTTTCACACTTTAAGACAAGATAAAGAAAGAAACCAGAATTAAATACTTAAAGTGTATTTAATTGGTACACTTAAAAACCAAAGCCTTGGACTCCTTTTATAGGCATGGAGACCACTCCACTTTTTCTTCTTTTACCGATGTGGGACAAGACTCCACCTTTTATTTTAGCCAAACCCAACATGGGTTTTTGATTCCGAGAAGAAAAACGTGTAAGATTGAACAGTGTTTTGTGTTTGCCGGATGACTGTGAGGCTCGAAGATGGAGTGTAATTTCTCGCGACTGTGGAAAAAATGTAACATATAGGATTGGCTGCTTGTGGGTTTTATACCGGAAGAATTATTGACTAATTCCCCATGATGTATAACCTCTTCCACACTCCCTTGAACTTCTTTTCTGCCAATCATTGAAGACGTGAGAACACAAAACAACGTGGAGTTCTCAATTCTGATCGTGGGGTTAAATTTCAATTTGGACGGGGGATTTGGGCTAAACATTAAAATAGGGATTGAACTTAGATATTGGGTTTGAATATTTATTATGATAAATGGGGCTTGGTTAATATGATAGAAGTTGGGCTTTAATTATTTTTAGTTGGTTTGAGCCTAAAGTAAAATGATATGTAACGCATGATTTGGGCTTTGCTATTAAGTTGGACTAAGTGAATTAAACTAGTATGAATAATATTTGAAATGGGGTGGACTAATAATGATTGGGCTTAATAAATAATTATAGGCTCAACGAATAATTAAATTTAAATTATTATTCAACATGTACCATAAAAAATAATTAATAAATTTAGAAATAATTTTCTAAATTTAGCGGGTATTACATCCTATCCCTATTGGAAAAATTTTCGTTTTCAAAAATAGTATACGTACCGTGAATGAGGAAGTCGGGGTAGCGAGCGCAAAGCTCCTTTTCACGCTTCCAAGTAGCTTCATCCTTACTGTGATTCCGCCACGGGATCTTGATGAGCACTCAATCTTTATTCCTTAATGCAGAACTAGTCATTGATTAAGAAACAATTCAAGTATTCACACAAACCGGACCATCCATCACATACAATCAGAGACTGAGATGTATTTTTATTTCTCAAATAAGTATCATTCTCACCAAAGGGCCTTTGGCCCAGCGGTATCCAGTTGTATTGGAGGTGCTCCCCAATCGAATGGTTATGGGTTCAAGTCCCGTTGTGAAGATAAGGTATAGATTTATGAGTATGATTTAGAGAGTATGTGTGTTCAGCCGTTCTAAAAAAAACACTCATTCTCATATGAAATATGTAAGAACCGTGTTGCATGACAAAAAATTAAAACAATTGAATTTTGAAGATGTTTACTTCGAAGGTTTTAGCTTTTTATCTATAAACTGTTATGAATTGTGGACTTTAGCACAATTAATTGTCAAAGAAGAAAATTGTTGCCCACAACTTTTGACAAACCAAGAAGAAGGTTGATTCAAACTTTGAAGGTGGACAAATTGGAATTATAGTGCACCATTGTTGACAATTGATGTACACATTTGTTGAAATGGTAGTATAATTTTACCTATAAATAGCTTGCTCCAAGATGTAATGTTACACCATTGTGAAAGGAAGAAATATACTACTACTACGAAAAAATGTTCTGCAGATTATCAATCTCCATATTTTTATTTATTTTGTGTATCTTATAATAATATAAATTATATCATCACGAGTTATTACTCAAAAAAGGTTAGTATTATTCGAGTTTGAATTTATTTATACTAACTCGTTTTTATTCTTGTAGAGAAAATGGCCGGAATTGAAAACAAAAAATTTCAGATCCTCGATGTCACTGAAAATAACTATCTATCATGGTGTCCTGATGTTAAATTGCACCTCCAAGGTATGAGATTGGCTACTACATTGGAATCTGTGGAACTTGCTAATGCCGATATTAAAAATGAGGCAAATGCAATGATATTCATGCGCCATCATTTATCCGAGAATCTAAAGAATGAATATATACAAATTGAAAGGCCTTTTGAGCTCTGGAAGATGCTCAAAGACAGATTTGATCACACCAGAACTGTAATATTGCCATAGGCTCAATATGAATGGCAACTACTAAGATTGCAAGATTTTAAATCTGTTGCTGATTATAATTCAGCCTTATTCAGAATTGAGTCTCGACTGGCCTTGTGCGGTACACAGTTGTCTGAGATTGATAAGATGGAAAAAACATTCACCACGATGCATTCCTCAAATATGGTGCTTCAACAACAATACAGGCAACGATAATTTCAAACATATTCTGAGCTAATTTCAGTTATTCTCACGATTGAGAAGACAAATGAGTTATTATTAAAAAATC
Organism: Orobanche coerulescens; assembly: GCA_033398695.1. Classification (NCBI taxonomy): domain Eukaryota; kingdom Viridiplantae; phylum Streptophyta; class Magnoliopsida; order Lamiales; family Orobanchaceae; genus Orobanche; species Orobanche coerulescens. The sequence goes on along the minus strand of CM065814.1, from coordinate 136,158,442 downwards.
ATGAACTACGACCCTTTGGGTCCCGTGTCGAACCTGAAGCACATACCAGCTCTGGTAGAGCTGCCGGCCGGTTCAAGAGCCGTGAAAATAGACCCGGGCGTGGAACCCGAAAAAATGGTGGATGTGGTGGCTACTATCAAAATAATTACAGAAATGACCGCGGCGGACTTAACTATAATAATCGTGATAATTATCATTATTCCCGTCAAAATAACTATTCCGTCATACCAAGGCAGTCAATTCACGGGCATCGTGATAAAGGAAAAATGTCTATGGAAAATTCTGGTGATGATCCATGTCGTAGATGTGGTATAAATGGACATTGGGCTAAATATTGTCGTACTTCCCAACACCGTGTGGATTCATATCAGGCATCAATAAAAAATAAAGGCAAAGATGCCCAGGCTCATACCACTGAAATATTCGAGCCATCCAAAGTTATTGAGGCCAACACATCTGGGAACATATTTGATGAAAATCCTGACGAGGACTGGAAATCACTTGGCTAGCAGATTTCCTTGAAGATCCTGGTTCAGTGGGACATGACGATGTATGACTGAAATAAATTACTTTCTGGCTTCTAATACCCAGTTGTTTTTGTGTGTATTTCATTATGTATAATATAAACATCAATAAAATCATCTATATTTTTATATTAGATTTCTCCCACTTCCAACGGCTATAAACGACTAGTAATAGTGATTTTTTATTCTATAAATATGCACACATTTTATTCAACAACTCACTCATATTCTCTACACTCTTATAGAAATTCTTAAGTATCTTCATCCGACTTTCTTCGAAAATGATTAACGGATCTCTCGTCTTTATTTTCACAATGATCAACATGATCATAATACTGATGTTTAGCAAAGACTTCCCTCCGGAATTATTCGGGATTGGTGTTTTATTTATCATTTATATTGTTGGCCTTGTATCAGCACTAATGATACATACAAAAATGTATTACTGAAAATATATATATATATATATATGTGTGTGTGTTTACATTTCCATTATCAATAAAAAAATGTTTCGTGTCTTAAATATTTATTATATGATGATTTGATTGAACATGAATATAAATGGAAAGTATCGAACAGATACACAATTGTCTTGTTGATAATGCAACAACGCACTCAATATTTACAAATAAATCATATTTCACGAGCATGAAATTATGCAAGACGCATGTTACAACCATATCTGGTCCCATAGAGATTATTGATGGCTCCGGGAATGCAACTGTGATGTTGCCTAATGGAACGATTTTACACACTGAAAATGCGTTATTATCTGGTAGATCAAAACCAAATCTACTGAGTTTTAATGATGTACGCCTAAATGCTATAACTTGGAAACAGTGATTGAGAATAGTAAAGAATATCTATGTATCACATCCTATAAAATGGACAAACGGCTTGTCCACGAGAAAATTGAATCAACGACTTCTGGACTGTACTGTGTCCCAATTCGAGCTTTCGAAACCTACGCTACCATGGCTTGGAAGCTGGTGAATCCTGATATAATTGGGTTATGGCATGATCGCCTTGGGCACCCAGGAACTTCTATGTTACGTAAGATTATTGAAAATACTCATGGACATCCATTAAAGGGCACAAAAATGCTAATGTCCAAAGATTATTTCTGTGAATCATGTTCACGTGGAAAACTTATTACTAAACCTTCTATGGAAAAAGTTGGTTATAAATCACCATCATTTTCACAACTCATTCATGGTGATATTTGTGGACCAATACATCCAGCACGTGGACCATTCCGATATTTTATGGTCTTAATAGATGCATCATCCAGATGGTCCCACATATGTTTATTATCTACCAGAAATATTGCTTTTGCACGACTCTTGTCCCAAATTATTAAACTCCGAGCACATTTTCCTGAATATCCTATCAAAAACATAAGAATGGATAATGCCGGAGAATTCACATCAAGGACTTTGGATGGTTATTGTGAAGCAATAGGAATTAATGTTGAGCACCCAGTAGCACATGTCCACATTCAAAATGTATTGGCGGAATCCATGATTAAACGAGTCCAAATCATTGCTCGTACATTATTAATGAGATCAAATCTAACTAGTGCAGTGTGGGGTCATGCAGTATTACATGCATCAGCACTCATCAGATTACGCCCCACTCATTATCATATGCACTCCCCAATGTAATTAACTCTAGGCTTTGAGCCGAATATTTTGCACCTACGCACATTCAAATGTGTTGTTTATGTGCCAATTCCACCTCCCCAAAGGACAAAAATGGATCCTAAACGCCGGCTTGGCATATACATTGAATTTTATTCCCCATCAATAATTCGGTATTTAGACAACGAGTGATTTATTTACCGCTTGGTTTGCCGATTGTCATTTTGATGAGACGGTGTTTCCATCAATTGGGAGGGATAAGACTGTTCTTAACAAAGATGAACAAAAACCAGTTGAGGATATCTCCTGGAATGTACAAAGCCTATCCCACCTGGATCCACGTACTGCAGAATGTGAAAATGAGGTGTAGAGAATCATCCATTTACAAAATATTGCTAATAGACTTCCTGACGCATTTAACGATGCAAGTAAAGTGACAAAGTCTTATATTCCAGCTCTGAATGCTCCAACTAGGATCGTTGTTCCTAATTAAGACACAAAAATGGATGATGATGCCCCACGACAAAAGCATGGTAGACCTGTTGGTTCGAAGGACACTATTCCTCAAAAAAGAAAGGGGAGAAGTAATGGGATCCCAAAACCAAGATCATCCTAGTGAGCATGCCGCAGATGAATCTGTAGAGCGTAATACTACAAATAATGAAGGGATCGTAGATTCTGAAAACACCGAGAATGCCATAAATCATTACAATGAGATATGGGATTGGAAAAACATGATAATCGATAATTTATTTGCTTTCTCGATTGCACAAGAAATTATGAACGATGATTACGATAATGAACCACATTCAATAATTGAATGCCTTCAAAGGTCGGATTGGCCTAAATGGGAGGAAGCAATAGATACTGAATTAGCTTCCCTAGAAAAACTGATGGTATTTGGGCAACTTACTCGAACACCGAATAATATAAAACAAATTGGTTACAAATGGGTGTTTGTTCGGAAAAGAAATGAGAAAAATGAGATTTCGAGATATAAAGCCCGAATTGTAGCCCAAGGATTCTCCCAACGGCCCAGGATTGACTATGACGAAACGTATTCACCAGTGATGGATATAATCACTTTCCATTTTCTTATCAGTATGACTGTCCATGAGTGTTTGGACATGGGACTAATGGATGTAGTTACGGCATATCTATATGGTTCATTAGATTCTGATATCTATATGAAAATTCCTGATGGATATAAAATGCCAAAATCTGCCACTCCTCGTGAGCTATACTCGATCAAACTACATAAATCACTGTATGGATTAAAGCAATCCGGCCGCACGTGGTATCATAGATTGAATGAATACCTTTCTAAGGAAGGTTATAAAAATGATCTTAAATGCCCATGTGTTTTTCTTAAAAGATCTAATACTGGATTTTGGGACTAAGGCTTAGATGTTGTTGTTGTTGTTGTTGTATCTAATACTGGATTTGCTATAATTGCAGTCTATGTGGATGACATAAATTTAATCGGAACTCCTAAAGAGTTATCCAATGCTGCTGAATATCTGAAGAAAGTATTTGATGTTAAAGACCTTGGAATAACAAAACTCTGTCTTGGTCTTAAGCTCGAGCATAAAGACAATGGAATACTTGTCCACCAATCTGCTTATACCAAGAGATTGCTCAAACAATTTAATATCGACAAGGCTCATCCTCTGAGTACTCCTATGGTCGTACGGAATTTAGATCCTAAGAAAGATCATTTCCGACCTAAGGAACCAAATGAGGAAATTTTGGGCCCTGAAGTGCCTTATCTCAATGCTATTGGAGCACTGATGTATTTAGCACAAGGCACCAGACCCGATATTTCTTTTGCAGTAAATTTACTTGCAAGATACAGTTCTGAACCAACTCGAAGACATTGGAACGGTATCAAACACATTTTTCGTTATCTCAATGGTACCATTGACCTGGGTTTATCCTATTCAAAAGAGGCTACTAACTATGGATTAGTTTGTTATGCTGATGCGGGATACAAATTCGATCCACATAAGGCTCGCTCACAGACCGGTTATTTTATTCTGCTATAATGGTACGGCTATATCATGGAGATCGACCAAACAAACATTAGTAGCTACATCCTCCAATCATTCTGAGATAATTGCTCTCTATGAAGCTGGCAGAGAAAGTGTTTGGCTAAGATCAGTTATAGCTCATATACTAAATGAATGTCGATTGAAGCTTGTGACAAACACTCCCACAATCATTTATGAAGACAATGCAGCATGCATAGCACAAGTCAAGGGTGGATATATAAAAGGTGATCGGACCAAGCATATTTCACCGAAGTTTTCCTACACACATGAACTACAGAAGAACGGAGAAATAAATGTTCAACAAATTCGCTCCTGTCATAATCTCGCTGATTTATTTACAAAATCATTGCCGACATCTACATTCGAGAAGATGGTATACAGTATAGGCATGAGAAGAGCTAATCTTAACCAAGATTGATAAATCAGTTTGACGACATATATTCTTTATTTCAGGGGGAGCGAATCAATATGTGCGTTGTACTCTTTTTCCCCTATGACTGGTTTTTATCCAATTGGGTTTTTCCAGCTTAAGGTTTTTAACGAGGCAGCTTATGCACAAAGATTGGATTTAAGTTGTGTACTTTTTTTTCCTTCTGGACGCTTTTACTCCCATTGGATTTTCCGGCTTAAGGTTTGTAACGAGGCACACTTATCCAACTCACATTGCTACCTCCAAGGGGAGTGTTATGAATTGTGGACTTTAGCACAATTAATTGTCAAAGAAGAAAATTGTTGCCCACAACTTTTGACAAACCAAGAAGAATGTTGATTCAAACTTTGAAGGTGGACAAATTGGAATTGTAGTGCACCATTGTTGACAATTGATGTACACATTTGTTGAAATGGTAATATAACTTTGCCTATAAATAGCTTGCTCCAAGATGTAATGTTACGCCATTGAGAAAGGAAGAAATATACTACTACGACGAAAAAATGTTCTGCAAATTATCAATCTCCCTATTTTTATTTATTTTGTGTATCTTATAATAATATAAATTATAAACTATTGCACAACATAAACTAATTTTTGGGTCAATTTTTTATTTTTATTTGTAAGTTTTTTTTCTTTTTACCATTATGGGGCCATGATGTCATTCCCGTAAAAGGAGAATTGTGCGTCTGAAAATTACAAAAATGGACATTGAAGAAAAACACACGAGACGAGACGAGACGAGACGAGACGCTAGGGTGGCGGGCGAAATTAGAGGGGGGCCTTTTTGTAAGTTTAATGTATAGGGATTTTGATGTGATTGTATAAATGCTCCGCCAGCCTCACTTGTGCCTTTCTTTATTTGCCGTCTGTACCTCAGTGCCGCCGTCTATTACTGCACTTCAATCGGAGATTAATCGGGGCCTTAGAACCACCCGCCTGCAATCATGGGTAAACGATCACTTCGACACACTTTTCCATCTTCCTTTTCGTTCTGCTAACTCTTCTTTGAAGTTTTTTTTTGTTGCTTATGTTGTGAAATAATGGTGCTTTTGCTTAGGTTTTCTCGGGATTCCATGCGCAAGAGGCGTGGAACTCGATGGAAGAAGAAGGTTTCGATGAAGAAGAGAAAGTAAAATTTCCGTCCTCTTTATATGACCTAATTCCTTTCTCGTGTCGCTTAATTTCGTTGTGTTATTATTATATCTAACTGAGTTTATTTTTGCTCAATCATGCATCTGCTCTGTTTAATTTTTATCACTTCTGATTCATTTGTCAGATTCCTTTTCAAATTTGCGCGTCTCACTCAATGCTGACCGCTTATGACTTTGCATCTTTTGCTCTGCTGCATCACTCACACCTTCATCTGCTGTTTGAATTCGTTTTAGGTTGCGTTAGTTCACTATTCATATATTTCATCTGTTGTAATGTTTTTGTTAATATTTTTTGGATACCAACGATTTAATGGTTATTTTTTGTTTGAATGGGACATTTCTTGAAATTACTATAAATCATTGGGGGCGAAATGGATGAGTAATATGATACATGTTTATTCTAACATTGTCTTAGCTATACATTTCAAGTTTTTGACTCTCTGCAACAATAAAATAAGAGAGATCAAGAGTACGAAGAAAAAAGTATCACCAAATCGAGTACTATAGCTTATAGCGATTCAATTGAGCGTAGGAAAAGAAAGAATAAAAAAATGAAAAAATTGAAAGAAAAACTGAATCTGAAAAAACTTACTTTTATTTTTTATTATTTTTCTTAATCAAGTTCATTTGTTTCATCACCTGTTGGAGGTATTGATTCTAGGGGTGGTCAAAATACCCGACCGAACTACGGCCCAACATCTCGATGACCGAACTAAAATTCCGGGTATTCTTTTTTCCTGGCTGGGGACCCGATCCGAAAAAGTCATATAATCAGGCTGGATCATGGGCCGACTTGTTGCTTATTTCGGGTACCCGAAAACCCGATTATTTTTTAATAGTTATTTTTTTAATAAATTTAACTATCTAATTTTAAGTGTGAAATTTTATCTTTCAGATAATATCAATGATATTTAATATGAAAGTTCATGGTAATGTGTTTTAATAATGATGTTTCTTCTCACTAGTTTGGAAATTTACAAGATAAAATCGTTAAATAAGAAATAATATATTATATTTATAATTGAATATTGAATTAACCATAATATATAATAAAAAAATAAATGATATATATAAATTTTTTAGTTAGTTTTGAAATTTACTTATTGTGCGGAAAATATTTACAATGTATTTAGTACTTGTGAAATTAATTTATGTACTAAATTTTAAAATAAATTTATATTAAAATTACAAATTATCTATAATACTATAAGATTGAGTCCCAAAATTTAATATGGAGTAATGAAGATAGAGGTTTTAGAGTTAAAAACAAGTTGGAGGCCTTTATTATTCGTCCATACCTTACCTGCGTATAAATGCTTGCATCTCAAGAGTCTTTCGGTTTTATTTAGCGGAATTAAACATGACCATGGAAGATGAATAGAAGATACAAAAAAGAATATAAACAGTTTGGCAGTTATAACAAAGAAGGATTATAAATAGAAGATACAAACCCTCACAGTTTTTTGGGCACCAATCTTCACCATCATGCCCACATCATTTTCTCTTTAGCGATGGAAGTATTACCGTGCTATTAATTTTTTTTTAATCTGTCATTTTCGTGTTTTGGTTGATGTGTGCACGGAATGACTTCAAGTTCCACATACAAAAATATGAAAGGTTAGTTACTTTACATGCAGATTAGTTGGTAAAAGGTTGTTTGATTGACCGATTTTTATACATAATGTTGTGATTCGTTCAAATCTATCGATCTATCACTGAATGAAAAAAATAAGATTTGAACTTAAAAGGAAAAAAAATGATCTCAGTTTGTTCTTTAGATGTTTCAAATCTTTAAAAAATATCATGTTTGAAATGAAAGGCTCGAAAAGAAATATCGGATCTCAGTTTGTTCACTTTTGGTTAAGATTTTAAAATATCTTTTAAGTGTGAACATAAGCATCATAGATTCGTGAGAAGCACAAGCTTCTTTGTATTATCCGAGTTTAACAAAGAAAGAACAAAGACAATCATGTTTCATTCTTTCTCTCTTTCGGGTCAATGTAAACAAGAACAAATAGTAAACCTACCCGAGACCTTAAAGATCTTAAGCCGTCATTCTTCTTCTTCTTTGTGATGCGGTTACATAGCAGAAAGCTAAAAGATGTTGGTGACTTGGTGGGTTCGTGTGTTTGAGCTAAGAATAGCAGAAAAGGGATATGGTTTTGCTTAGCTTCGGTCACATAAAGATAGATAGATACTTTGATTGTTTATTTCTTTTGTTGTTGTGTTTGGGGAGTGTGAACATAAGGGTTTTGTTAAGTGATGATGTATGTGATTTTGAGATGTAGATGGTGACTGCAAGTGAGGCGTGTTATAGTGTGTAGGGTTAGGCTAAAAGAGAGTGTTATATGATTAGGGTTAAATTTGAGTGGGTTGTGTAGCATATTTTTGGTAGTGTTTATGAGCTTAAGGGTAGTATGGGCTGGAACGGTTTGCAAAGCAGGTTAAGATTGACAACAAAATAACACTTGAGGTGCATACGTTGTGCACAAGATTTTATATTTATTTATTTTTTTCCTGACATAAGTAATGATTTTTTTTTTCATGTGACCAAATTTTCAGGTCTTTATAGGTACAAAGTTGGTGATGTGCTATGAGTTACCGTTTCAAGGTGCCACACTTCAGTTTCATATGTCGAAAATATGTCGCATTAAGTATTGATTCCGACTTTGGTTTCATTGTTTTTAGTTTCTAGCTTGAACAAAAATATAACGTCAGTTATGTATCTTTGGGTTTTTTAATATTCCCTCATTTTCAAATGTAATGCAATGTTTGACTTGCCATACTGCATGATTATAAATATTCCTACATGATGAAAGTAAAGATCTTTAATAATAAAATAGTATCAAGATGTTAAGCCACAAAAGATTGTTAGTGCCATATAACTTTCACATAAAGGCTACTGAATTGGCCACCTTGGACAATACAGATTCCATGTCCACATATAGGAAACTAACCCATCAATTAAGTGTCTAAAAAAAATAATAATAACAATAAAATTAAGGCATGGTGAAGATAACCAAATTTCCCTACTAACTGGATCGATAAAAAGCATCACCGTATGTGCATATATATGTTTCATGGTAAGTTGAGAAACCAAAGCATCACAGGTATGTACATATATTAACAAAATCATTTTGAGTATTTGTGATAATAAAATTACAACTGATGAACCTGTCGACAAACAAAATGATAAAAATTATTGCTGAGCAATACGCTACAAATAATTAGAACGAGCCCGAGTGCATCGCACGGGTCGGAAGCATAATTTAATGTGAAGTATATACACCATCGAGATGGAAGTGCAAGGGTTGCCGGAATTGATCACGTATTTAGTATAGAATTAAAAGTCGGTTATGGATTGAAATGAAGTTGAAAAGATTGTAAGAATAATTAATGATTTATTCTAATTTATGCCTATATAAACCGGCCAAAATCACATTTAGTATATACATGTTTGTTGAAGTGTATTACTAAGATGATTCACACATCTTTTAGATCTTTGATTGTTGGTAGCGGTCTGTAAATTCTCTTTTGCAACATTTAGTACGTACATGTTTGTTGAAGTTTGTTAATGAGAAATATTTTGGAGATAATTCACACATCTTTTAGATCTTTGTAATTAACTTGGTCTTCTTTTTTTTCTTCTTAATTTAGTTATCATACGCAGGTACCATGAAAATCACGCAAGATCATGCATGCAGGGGCGGAGGGGGAGGGGTCCAAAGGGGTCCACGGACCCCCCGACGGATGAATATTCCCTTATAAAATAGGGGAAACTATATATATAGTTGTCCGATCTCCGTAATTTTTATAGCTCCGGACCCTCTTGAGTAAATGCTCTACTTCCGCCACTGCATGCATGCTCAGATAAATGGAACCAAAGATTAGGTTACCAACAATTTTCTTTGTTTCTTACATATTTAGGTGATTGTTATAGATAAGCATATAGAGATATATGTATTATGTGAATGCATTTTCATATACAAGTAAATTATGTCTGTTTTCTATTGATGTAGCTCACATGTGCGAATTCATTCAAGAAAATATGCACGAGCATGTATATAAAGCAACATTTAAATGGTTAAATGATAATTTTTTCTTGATTTAATGTGGAGTAATCAAAAACCCATTTATAAAACACATCACAACTTAATAACAAAAACCCATTTATAAAATACAAAACGACAAAACCAAAACAACATCAAACATTTTTAAATTTTTATACAACAAAGTGAAAACGTTTCATACAACATACTAAAGTACTAAACAAAAAATAAGCATACACTAGCCAATATGCAGAATTAATACAGAATTAACAATTAGATTAAAAGCCCGTGCGTAGCACGGGTTCTGCATGCCTCGTTTCTATAAAATGTCAAATTAGGGGTATTAAATTTTGGGCCGGGTTCCGTATGACCCGACCCGAAAGAATCTTGTCCCTGTTTTTTGGGTACCCGACTTTTTCGGGTCGGGTCACGGGCTGAATTTTCAACTACCCGCATAACCGGGTACCCGTAAATTCGGGTACCCGTAAATTCGGGTACCCGGTTATAAACACCCCTAAACTATTCTAATCACATCTCTAATTTAGCTGAACAATTAAACACTTATGCTGCCTGTTTTCTTGAACATGTAGGTCTGGATCGGTTGTTAGCATTAATAGATTTATTGAATTCATTTTTTTCTGGTTATTCAGTAATTATAATGAATGTCATTTTTTGTATCTTATTACTGTATTCAATGGTTGACGTTATTCTGTATACTTTTTAGGTATGAGCTCGGGAGACAACCTGCAAACACCAAGTTGTCGAGTAACAAGACTGTGCTCAGCGTGAGAGCCCGTGGAGGTAACGCGAAGTGGCATGCCTTGCGTTTGGACACAGGAAACTACTCTTGGGGTAGTGAAGCCGTGACTCGAAAGACTCGTATTCTGGATGTCGTTTATAATGCATCCAACAACGAGTTGGTCAGGACCCAGACTTTGGTGAATGTTGCTATTATTCAAGTTGATGCTGCACCGTTCCAGCAGTGGTACCTTCAGCACTATGGAGTTGAGATTGGTCGCTAGAAGAAGGCTGCTGTCAAGAAGGAAGGAGATGTAGTAATTCATTCAACCTTCAATTCCAGTCGATATTTAGTGACATCACCCTTTAGTGTCCCTTTCTTTTAAATGCAATTTTTAAGTTATGGTAATGTGGTATCCAATTGACTTAAAGCTCATATTGATCTTCATTTTGGGGTATCAGAGAGTCAGTAGGCTGAAATATAAAACTAAATAGTGAAATGCTATTGTTCCTTCTTTTAGGCGGAAATGAAAATTAATCCTTAGTTAAATCCTTGATGCAGTCATTCTGTGGATCAAGTAGTGGGAAATTGAATCATTTAGGTGGTTACAAACTCACCGATGTTGCAGTGCATTTCATTTTTCGGCTGTCTGGTAAGATATGAAAGTTATCTGTATAACTTTTTTTTCTGATTATAGTAGACTGAGGAACAACTCGGTGGTGGCCGTTGCTGTTGCTGTTGAAGAGGTTAGGAAGAGCAATCACTTCCAAAGGAAATTAGGTAAGCGTCAGGGGGAGCGAAAGATTGACCCACATATCGAGGAACAACTCGGTGGTGGCCGTTTATTAGCTGCTATCTCATCACGCCCAGGCCAATGTGGGCACGCTGACGGGTATGTATTTTCATTTTTTTGCTCTCTTGACCCTGAAATTCTAGAGATGAATGATAAATTCGAACTTATATTTCCATATGATGATAATCTTATATTCTTAATGGAATTTCGAAGATCTTTTTGTTCATCTTGTTTTTTCTCCCCAATGAGGATGGTCTGGGCTATAGAAGTATAATATATCTCGTCTGTCTATCCGGCTTATGTCTTTGATTCTAGTTGTCTCTGACGTGCCTCGTAAATCGTTTTTGGTTGTAGTTATATTTTGGAAGGCAATGGGTTGGAATTTTACATTAAGAAACTTCTGAGAAAGAAAGGAAATGGTGCCGGAGGAGCCGAAATTGCCCTGAGATATCGAGAATGTTACATTGATCTGTTCCTTTTTTTCCCTTAAAGCTTATTATTACAGCCGACAAACATTAGTTATCCTGAACTTTTTCGAACTTTTTCAATGATGCGATGTTTCGAGCACAAATTATCCTTCAGATTTTATTTTTATTTTTCTTGGCTAATTTGATTCCTTGAAGATGCTTCTGAATTAGCTTTTAACTGCTGTTGTGCTGTATTATGTCCTGAGGTCTGGTTGGATGGAATCCTGAGTTACCAGGTTTTGGTCATTCCTTGAGAAATTATAGGGATTTATATTTCCCATAATGTTTCTGCAATTCCATGTCTCTTGGAAAACCTTATTAGGAACAAAAAAAAACATGCGGAAAGATTGCATCATCCATGTTGAGAGCATCCACACGAATAATCACCTACATGTAGGGATGGCAATGGAGTGTGACGATGAGGGTATCCATGGGGCAAAAGTGATACTCAGATCCGCCCCTCGCCCTTGTTTGTTGTGGAGTGGGGCAACCCGTATTTCACGGGTCAGGGCGGGGCAATACGCGGTGTTGCCGAAATTGCCATTCTTGGAAGTAGAAATTTCAAAATAATTACAAGTGAACTCTCAGAAGATCTAGAATAACCCATCTTTCACATTCATGCTCCAAAGAAAAAATAGTCGCCCCAAGAAAAAAAAAAAAAAAAAAAAAAAAATCTCATGGTCATCAAAATGGCTTCATTATTGCAATATGGTTTGTTTTTTAATACAACATATCTAGGGTAAATCTCCTCATGTTTACTTATTTGCTTCTCTGAGAAATTCCCCACTTATTATTTTTTAAACTTCAACAACAAAGTATTTCAAAAAGATCACTCAATAATGCTACAAAAATTATAATATGTATATACTCCAACTAAATTAAGAACATGATTAACTAAATAGTAAAATCATGAATTTACTCCACCAAATCATAATCATGCATAACAAAAAAAAAATTCATCAAGTTTCCTAAATGAATTATTCTTTTGGAGACCTCTAGTTCGGAAGGTTCTCAAGAGAATGCATTTCCATCTCCATGTCGTCAATAAGTTTTAACAGACAATAGTTGCATTGGCGTAGACTTTTCCAAATTCTAAATGTGCTTCTTACCTAGCATACTACTTTTGTCAAACCATAATTTGCCTATAATTTGCCTCGACAATCTGTCATATTCTGAAACTTATGCACAATAGCATCATTAGGAACATAATTAAACATGTCTTTTTCAATACACAATATTAAATTGTCATTCATCCATTCATCACTCATCCAGTTGCGAAGTCGATTCTTCACAATCTTCATAGCTGAGAATGCTCTTTCGATGGATGCCGTTGCAACTGGTAGAATTAATGCTAAAGTTATAAGCTTGTAAACCAACGGATATACAAAGTTTCTTCCAGTTTCAATCAAATTTTTTGCTAGATCAAATCTTGGACGAATATCCAACACAAAATTCTCGAGTTGATCTGACAATGTCAAAAGCTCAATGCCTTGAAAATCCTTTGGATAATATACAGCTAGTCGAACTAACCTTTCTTTGCCAAAAGCTTTGAAAGAGTTAGATGGACCCAAACAAGCAACACAAAGTAATAAATCAGTATTCAACTCATTGAATCGACCATTTAACTCAAGTAATTGCATATCTATGATAGTATTAAACACATGCACACGGTAGCGGTGAGAGTTTGTCATCTCTTCATCTTCCCGTTTCCGTTTCAACCTTTTTCCACTCACGTATAGAGCGTCCATATCAGGCACCTCAATCTTGTATTTTACACAAAAAGTTGATACATCATTCATCAAAGAGCTCAATCCATCGACTTTCATTGCTTGAAGTCTTTTCTTGGAAATTTCTACTAAATCATGGCATTTACAATGTCTTGATCTTTTATTTGCAATGCCTTGCACAATTCATTCGTTATTCCCAATACACATCTCATCTAGTGCAAATCAAAGACGAATTCAAAAGATAACATGTCTCTTATCAAACGTGATGCTTCACCCCTTTGACTAAATAGACTCTCTTCTTTCACAATAATACGAAGCACATCAATTATCGAACCAAATAAATTAATCATGCTAAGAATAGTAGCATAGTGAGAGCTCCAACGTGTGTAACATGTGTAACACCCCCAATCTGTTTGGGAATATTACAGCGCCGCAGACTTTCTTAAAGAGGATCTGCTAGGCTAGATACCAAAACAAGACATCACAACAAATGCTAAAATGGCTAAATACGAATCAGTAGATTGATTTGGCCTTTCATCAATTACATACAACTTAAACTCCATATACATGTCTATTAAAAAACTCTTACCCACACAGAGGTCAAAGTATAACAACACTCCCTCAAGATAGGAGAACACTACAGCGGAAAGAATAATACGATTCAACCAACAAATCCCAATACAGCCTCATGTGATTAGTATCATTTGTCTTCCATCATCCTTCGTATCGATCCCGTGTTTCGCTCCTCAAGAACATGCACGTACTTGAATGCAATACATACATCCACCCCCGATTATTCGGGGGTAGCAAAATTCCACTATTTTGCTAGTGCAAGTATAAAGTGCAAATACGAGCCATACACAATTGTAGTCCAAGAATATAATGATCTAAACTAAACGATGGTAAATAACTGAGGGTCATCTGGAATCGATGATGAATAAATGTAATCGTACAATTCAAGATCAGTATCCCTGAATAACTAAATCTCATAGCATTACATTTCAATACATACGTGATTAATCGTGGAACCCTCCGAGTCCCCGTCGGACCTTCCCAGAGTGGTTAACCCAAATATATTTGTGGAACCGCACCAAAGACAACGGAACCCTCCGAGGACCCGTCCGTCCGTCCCAGAGTGAATATATACACAATTAATCGGATTCGAGACTAGTATTTCGGAGTAATAAAGCCTCATTGTATGTCACATTTCATTTATATACTTGATTAACCATGGAACCACACCAGAGGCAACGGAACCCTGTGAGGCCCCGTCAGACCCTCCCAGAGTGGTTAACCCAAAGATATTTGTGGAACTGCACCAAATGCAACAAAACCTTCTGAGGACCCATTGGTCCGTCCCAGAGTGAATATATACATAATTAATCGGATTCGAGACTAGTATTTCGGAGTAACAAAGCCTCATTGTATGTCACATTTCATTTATATACGTGATTAACCATGGAACCGCACAAGAGGCAACGGAACCCTGTGAGGCCCCTTCGGACCCTCCCAGAGTGGTAAATATATTCGTGGAACCACACCAAAGGCAACGGAACCCTACGAGGCCCCATCGGACCCTCCCAGAGTGAATATATGCATAAATTCCATAACCACGAGGAGATATGATTCCCAAAAAACACCGAAAAGTGTCACCTCCTCATAAGGGAGTCAACAAGCAATACAACACAACATTACACACCAACCAAATAAATAAGCATTCCAACATACCACCCTTAACGAGGACAGAGAGATTTAATATCCGCATGACAGAAGAAAATATACTTCGATTCGCAACCACAGTACAACGTATTCGTAAAGTTTATCTATTCACAAAGTACTCAAGCATTTTGAAAGAGAGCCGTTAACGAGATTATACCAATCTTTTGAAAGTTCGTTATGATTAATCAAATAACACACATAGTCGACTACCAGTTATTGTATCTACGACACATGAAATGCATGGGCAAGGTACTTGCCTCGATAATCGATACCGAAAACTCCGAAAAACGCGGCTCGATCGGAAAATCTCAAACACCTCGATCCGATGAAGAACAATAAATTAGGTGATGTTATAATCACTTAGAACTCTCCAAAACACCTTTGAATGGAATAAAATCGGCCAAGGTCACGAACCGTAGTCGCCCTTGACTCACACCCGCGGAGAGAAGAGGAAGAAGTGAGAAAATGGGGAAAATGATTTGCTGTCCAGTTTATATACTGGACGGCTTGCGGTGCGCTAATCACCCCAGATTAGCGTGCGCTATCGAGTCAACATCTTCCCAAAAATCACAGTTAGGGTACGCTAATCACGAAGATTAGCGTGCACTAACGAATCGCAATTTCAGTCCAGTAGCTTCTGGACTGCCCCGTAAGTACCAGTTAGCGTGCGCTAACTGCCGAACCTTAGCGCACGTTATATAGCCGCATAGCATGCGCTGCCGAACTCCCTAGTCGAATGCAGTAGCCTCTGGACTGTCTCAGCCTATCCAGTTGGCGTGCGCTACCTGCCACAATAACGTATGATATTGACAAGTATTAGCGCGTGCTACACTACCACCAATAGCGTGCGCTACGCCTACTACAAAGATAGCAAGACAGTCCCGGAAATTCAACGCAATACAGTACATCATACCATATACAACGTAGGGAATTAATCATCAACGGAACAAAATAACCGGCACAAACGACAATTAATTCAAAGTAACCAGAAATGAGAATCTCGGGTATTACAACATGGATGAGCGATAGAACTTTCTTGATTCAATCCGCGACCACTAGTAATTTCTTCATTTTCAAAGCCTTCAATGATCTGTGCAGCTTGGTGTTCTCGTAGACTTTCTTTCCGTTTGCACGAACCTCCTACCACGTTGACTACATTGGTCATCAAAACAAAGAGTTCACAAATACGAATGTGGTTTTTCGCAACTGCTACCAAGGTGAGTTGAAGCTGGTGAGCAAAACAGTTAACAAAATATGTCGTTGGATTTTGTTTCAAGATAAGAGTCTTTAATCCATTAAATTACCCTTTCATATTGCTCGCTCCGTCATAGCCCTGTCCACGTAACATGGATATGGTTAAGCCATGTGCATTCAAATGATCTTCAAGTTCTACTTTTTTTTTTAGAGTGAAATGGCACTTGTGCACTCGACATGTTTAAATCCCAAAATTCTTTCGAGAACCTGACCATTTTTATCTACAAACCTCAAGGATACCGCCATCCGTTCCTTTATCGACACATCACGAGAATCATCAAGAAGAACACAAAAAAAATTCCATCGCCAAGTTCTTCAAGTATATATTTGGTTGTTTCAGATGCGCAGCTCTAACAATATTTTTTGGATACGAGGAGCTATTAATTTGAGATTTGCAGGGGAATTGTCCAGAACAACTCTTCGTACATCTTCATTATGACTGGCAAGGAACTTTAGAAGTTCTAAGAAATTGCCTTGATTGCTTGACTCCTCAGATTCGTCATGACCACGGAAAGCAAGACCTTGCTTCAAAAGCCACCTAACACAATCATTGAAGCATTCAGTCGCGCTCTATAACTCATTTTCTCTTCGTTCGTAGTCTTATGCAATATCGGTTCAATGTGTTGTTTCTCATTCAATAGATCTTCACATTTAATAAAAGCTTGCCTATGAGCACTATTAATGCATCCCTCGTGCTTTCGAAGCTTATGCTTGTGTTCCAATTCCTAAAACCCGTAAGTGTGAAAGCATCATCACCTCCCTGACCCAATTCATTCTTAAAAATGTAACAACAAAGGCAGAATGCTTGTCTATACTATATTCCAACCAACTAAATTCGTCAACGGTTAAACCGCCGCATTATCCCATCAGAATCTCGTTGAGGAAAGTTCTTGAGATTTGGTTGACAAGGACCATCTTGATAGTATTTCCTCCGAACTCGTTCAACAATATTAGGATGGTACTTTGTGATTTTTGATCGTTTTCCTGGATCAGAAGGAAGTTCAGGCAAGTCGGAATTTTCATCAATAATTTGTGGTTGCTCTTTCAAACTCTGAGACGGAGCTAAGTTAATAGCTAATTTGGGCAAACTTTGCACTGTTTCATTAGATTCCACATTATGCAAATTTTTATCTTTCTTCTAATAATACCTCAAGATAGACATAGTTTTACATTAAAAACAAATACAAAATTGATTAGTGGAGGATAAGTAAATCAGAAATTAAGATGATCATATATCATATAACTCCAACAAGTTTCACACACATTGAAAATAAAATTGAAAAAGACTTGAGCTTGATTATTAAAACATATACAGAAGGACAAAAGGTAAACTTATCTATAAAACTTGTTTGCAGCCTAACTAAAGCACTGAACTATCTATATGCTTATTTTATTCCACATTTCTTCATTTACCATTAGTAAAGTTTGTATTGAGTTCACAACCAAACAACATGTTAATCAATTTTATATCATTGCAATTTGCAGGCTTGCAGCAAATAAAATCCATAAATAGAAAAGTATTGTAGCTAATTGAAATCTGAAAAAGATTGAAATCCTGAAACTCTCAACAGTCTAAACAAATCAAATTTATATTACTGCATCCTACAGCAGCAAGAAAAATATTGCAACAACTGATTGAAAACCCCACAAAGGCACAAACTCAAAATCCCTCAAACTCAGGCGCACCCAACAAATTCGACAAACTCAATATTTTTTTAAATAAGATTGACAACAAAAGCAAAGAAAAACGATGGTATATTCCCAAAACCAACAGAAAAAAAAATAAAATTTCTATAGCAAATTTACCCATTGAGATTTAATGGAAGAAATTAAACTTGCTTGAGAATAAGTGAAATATATTGTCGAGTTACCTGTTTGTACACTAGTTTTTGTGAATTTGTGATTCCTGGTGTGGACCGTGTGGTCGGTTGAAGAATTAGAGAACTCAGAGAAGAAGATTGAAAGAAGAAAAGCTGAAGCAATGACGCAGGAAAGAGAAGTTAATAATTGAAAAATATATTATTGTAATTATTAAAATTAAAAAGGGTATAATAGGTAATTCATAATAAAAACCAAGGGGTGTCAATTGACTCCCCTTGATCCAAGGTGAATCCGCCCCTGAGGATCGTAAATTTATACACTTGTGCAAATGTAGTTTGTTTTTCCATCAATTAATTTTGCTTTTCCATCCATATTGATTAGTGTGTACATAAATATATATATGTAAATGCAGCATTTTTGTTACTATTGGTTTGCATTCGCAAGAACATGTTAAGGAAAACTTCATTTAGCTCAACTTTTCGTGAAATTTATTAATTTAATAGCATCATCGTCGGAGGCTCACCTAAGAATCTTTATTTAGGTAAACTATATAAGCGGAGAGTTGGAGCAAAAGAGTTGATCAAGTAGGGTATGATTAGGTTGGTCAAATTGAATGAGATATTGTGGTTGAGATATTTTTAACGAGTTATTGTGATTAAGATTTTTATTGATTTTTGAGAATTAAATCCAACTAGCGAGAACACTTTGAGGTCTCTACTGTTCCGTGGATGCTTGAGTATAAATGGATATCGAATTTTTGATGTGTTGTGTATTTATCTCTTTATTGAGATAATATTTGAGTTATAGCATTTGTATTTTCATACTTGCACTAGCGATTCCAAGCTAATTCTTGTTGGGGTGCACGACTTTTAGTCGTCCAGATGTAGGTACAGTTGGAGAGCCGTCTCAGAAACGGTACGACAACAGTGGTAGTCGAGCATAATAATAGTCATTGAGTGGGTCATCTAAGTCTTCATGCATGCAGCGTTTGTTGTACGTATGTATTGATACTTTGAGTATTTGGTTGTGTAATAATAAAATAGGTATAATTGTATTTTTATTTGTCGCTTGGACCGTTTCTTAAACCTGGTTGTTTTGGTTACGTGTTGTATTAGATTGGATATTTAGTTCAACGTTATGTAATATGTTTGTCATTAACCGCTTCGATTAAGATTGTGTTGTATATTAGTTTGAAAAGAATCTTGCGGTAGGATTTACAACACTGAAAACAAAAAGACTTTCGATCACCAAAGAACGACCAGGAGTTCAAAAACAGACGGATATTTCGGAGGTTCGCTAACGACCAGCGGGTGGTGGCGGTGGTGTTGGAAATGGTGTCAAAAAGAATAATTGTCCCTTGAATTTGGAAATGGTGTTAAGAAGTCGTGTCCCTTTAATTTAATATTATAAAGTTATTTTTAGAAGTTTATTGTTTTAAATGTTAGATATTAAAAATAATACAAATTAAATACTAGGACATTGTTTTCATAACAATAAGAATATTGAATCGTAACATTAAATTTTTTGACCGTCCCGATTGATAGTTCATAATTGTAACACCCCCAAAACCATATGGGAATATTACACGCCGTAGACCCTTTCCACAAGGATCTACCAGGCTAAACATCCATAAACAACCAAATGCTTTCCCGACCAGGGTCAAACAATAAAATAATATAGATCGTTATGGTCACTTACACGTGAATACACAGACCGATGAGGTCACACAACCCAATCAACAAAACTGACTTAAACAACATTACCCACACAGGGGTCGAAATACAATACAGCGGAAGACTGAAATCAACTCTGACAACACAACAAAAATCAAACAACTCTCGACTCATGATTAGTATCGCAGCTCGTCATCCTCTTGTGCCAATCCTGTGACTGCTCCCCTAAATCTGCATGTACCTGGACGCAAAACAGACATCCACCTCCCGATTACTCGGGGGTTAGTAAAACTCCACTGTTTTACTAGTGCAAGTATCAAATCATACGAAATATAACAAGCAAGTAATAATCGTGAATCAAATATAAAAATCAAGTATCAAGATATTCCCGGGAGGTTTTCGCAAGGGAAGATAGGCTATGAAGCATTCAAAAATAAGATTATCATCTCGGGAATTCTTAGAATTTCAAAACCTTTCGAAAATCTTAGAGTCTCACCCAAATCTCAAATTGTATTTCAACAATTTACACTACGAAAATTATTTCCATAAATCTCGTGGGGCTCGGCCCAACATTCTTTTCTTAAAACTTTCTTACAAAAAGTTTGATTTACAAAACATGATTCGTGACACCGTGATCCCCTGTCACGTGTCTCCGTAGGTTCAACAACCCGCACGGACTAAACCAATCACAACAATCACAACAATCAATCATGCTCATGACACCGTGATCGCTTGCCACGAGTCTCCGTAGGTTCAACAACCCACACGGATTGAGCCAACACAACAATCACAACAATCAATCATGCTCATGACTCCGTGATCGCTTGCCACGAGTCTCCATAGGTTCAACAACCCACACGGATTGAGCCAACACAACAATCACAACAACCAATCCCGACCCCGTGAACCTGTGTCACGTGTCACCGTAGGTTCCGTCGAACCCGCACGGTTGGACGTACTGTGTCCTGATTCAATGGACCTGTGCCATGAATCATCGTAGGCCTCGTCAGACCCGAACGATTGGACCTCAGCACCACACACTAAGTCCTGATCCCATGTTCCTGTGCCATGAATCCTCGTAGGCCCCGTCGAACCCACACGAGTGAACTTAGCGTTCCAGCACACCACATTCACATTCACATTACATACAACAATGAGCACAGTTGATCAATCACGTTGATCACCACAAAATCGTACGTCACGCGCACATAACATAATCTCAACATTCTCAACAACTATCATCAATCAACGACACACAACCAACATAACACACGTTCGGTACGCAATACATTGCACAACAGCTAACACGTATACCAACATAACACTATTATCACGAAGCCTTCGAATTGCGGAATACACATCCAATTCAAACGGAACATATTTACGAAGGCAAGCAAAATCATTATAAATCTCATACGTGATTATTAGTCGCAAGATACAAGTCGTATAATAAGATACTTGCCTTAATAATCGATACCGAATACCCCGAAGAACACGGTTCGACCGGGAAGCTTGTACCACGACGAAGACAACGAACGGAAGGGTTCCGACTCACGTTCTTCACAAGGAATCTGACCCTAACATCATAACATCAATAAATTAACAAACGAACAAGGAAGAATAAGCATAGAACGCTCGAATTCTCTTTGTGACATTTTATCGAACACCTTCAAGGCGTCGATAAGATACTCAATAAAACGACAAATCCGTGGAAATACAACCGAGGAATAACAAGGATTTTGATATAATATAGCTTAACAATCATCAATACATCACTATTCTGAGTTAAAACGGATTAAACGGACAAATCGAACAAAATCCCCAAAACTAGATTTTAAGAAAACTTGCCTTGATTCGGCCGATCGGAGCAAGTTATGGAATGATTAATCGATGTTATGGACTTAGGAACTTCATGGATTTAACACCTAACAACATCCCTCCATGATCATCAAAGCTCCAGCTGCGGAAGAGGATGAAACGAATGAGAAAAATGATGAAAAACCCGACTGTCCTGCCATATATATACTGCTGCCGGACACGGTGCAGCAAACGGCCCACACCAGCGCCGGGTGTCTCGACCGTGTCTCGGCAGGCTGCCGGTCCTGGCCGACCCAGCGCAGGACACGGCGCTCGGCAGCTCCGTTTTCAGGGCCGTTTCGCCCAGGTCCGGCCAGCAGCCTCCAGGCACAAAATGAAGAATCACAACGATGATCCGAACGACACCGAAACGAATTCGGATGACAAAAAGTGCAGAATTAATCATTCTCGAAATGACGAAACGGTCATGAGCGAGTCGTCAAAACGAACTTTCGCTGAAAAAAAGGAAATTACCGGAAATCAAAATTACGGGTATTACATTCTACCCTCCTTAAAAGAAGTTTCGTCCCGAAACTTAAAACAAGTAGGGAGAAGCAATATCCCCGCAAGGAAAACTCGACGAGATACACAAAAATCGAAAACTCGCGCCCAACGGCGAAACGCTGCAAGAAACGCAAAGACACATACGGCGTGAAAACACGCTCCACGACGACCAACACAATGCCACCGATAGAGACGTAATAAAACCAACAAGTGACAAGCGTCATCAAACTGATAATACAACCAAGTCGATTATCCGAACAATCACAAAACACAAAGCACCCATTACAAGGAAACACGCACAATCAAGAAAACGGAAATAAACACACAAACGATCCACAAGGACAACCACAAACAATTCGGACTACGCCGAAGTCCTCAAAAACTACACTAGGCATTTCTGTGTCCTTTCGGATCAGAGACGCAACCTCAATCCCTAAATCTCTCAACTACCATCTCGCAATGCACGGCTCGGTGACCCACTAGGCCACACTCGAAACAGTTGATTAACGGTGAACTAAAATTCTCCGCAGTACGAGATCAGGCAACAACAGCCAGACAACCCCGATCGAACAACAACGACCGAACAACAATGATCGAATGGCAACAGCCGAACAATGACTCCGAAGTCCCCACTTCAACTCCAGACATTAAAAGAACTGGTAGAAAGTGAAAGATGTTACTTCCAAACAAGGTTCACAAGAATCGAACCGAACTCGGAAAGGTCACGATGATAAACAGGTCGATCTGAAACAAGGTCACAACCAGTTCGAACGATGACAACTGAGACATCAAACAAGTTCAAAAAGTATCGACGAATACGTGCAAGTCGATAGAATTTAGAAAGAATAACTGCAGAATTCAAATATAGTACGGGTATTACATCCGAACTCTTATAAAAGAAATGTCGTCCCCACAACTCACAACAACGGAAACAAGGTCACAACACAAAAAGCATCCGACAGGAAAATCTCCCATGGGTCTCTCAGAGCCGATCCTGATATCTGTGCTGAAGCGCGAACTTCGAAAGTCTCAGTAGCCAACTCGCAAAACTGAATTCGGTGTCCCTCGAGTCCGCACTTGAAACGCATTACTGACGAGAAGGACAATTTACACGTGCATGCCCCGACACATCACGGTTGAAACACCTCGGATCGGCATACCGAAAATACAAATGCTAGATATAATGGGGCATAACGTCACAAAACAATATAGCGGAGATGCCAACTCAGCACAACAAAGAATCATAACACATATCATATACATCGATTACCATCGTAAAGTAATACACACACAAACACTACAACAACGACGGTATCGTTTGGCGACCTCAACGGCCCGAACGATAACCAGCACATAATTACAAACATCATGAAACAATCACACGTGTACACAAACGTACAAACCCAAGCTTCAACAGCTCACACTCGTGCGACAACACGCAAATCACCACGAGGCGATAAACAGTAAACACCAGTTCACACCTCTCACAGAGGGCTAGTACAACAAATGCGTGGCAACGTTTCGACGTTCATGCCACCAATTCGATCATACTCGGGAGCAAACATCATAACGACAACGCGAACATCATACATACATACCTAGCCCTCAAACGGGAATGGATAGGTTTTAAAAACGAAAACCTCCTTTTGAAAATAAATTAGAAAAACACCAGTTGATCTTGAGTATCATCTTTCAAAAAGTACAAACGCGAAACATCGTCATCGAGACTTTGGAGAACCATTTCGCATTTGATAAAAATGAGGACACTTTCTCCTAGTGAAAAAAAACTTTCAGAATAACTCAACCAACCAACCATCCCAACGTCAACATAGGACGATAAATAGCAGCACGATAAAACATCAACTCCAAGTCATCACACCAGTGCACGAACTAACACTGTAATTTAAGAACTTCATTCAAAAATAATTCACACAGTCACATCAACAGAGATGTTTGGATTTTACCAAATCAAACACAGTCAAAACCACACACTTATCGTAGGGATCAAACACTAGCAACAAAAATAAAATATTTCCGGAGTATTATTCAAATGATAAAATTTTAAAATTCTCAAGTTTGAAAAATTTGGTGAAATGAAATTTTTGAAAACACTTTTAACACCCCGATCATCAAATCAAAACCATGTATCTCAACATTTAGAAAACACTGAAACATTCTCCGGCGAGCACAAAAACACCACAAACTTATCACAACCACTTGCCCCAACACGTGGACATATGAAGTTCAAAATTTCGAAAACCAAAAATCGTTCTGCAAAATAAAAATTTTTCAAAATCCTTTAGTTCATAACCAAAACGACGGTAATATTTTACAATGTCCGAAGTACTTCAAAGCACATTTTTCAAATACCGTCTGATTGTGTCATTTGAAAATACACGGCTCATTTGTCAAAGTTTAACAAATTTTAAAAATCCATATAAACCGTGGTTTGACCGCACCACCAAAATATTTTCCAAAAGTCGATTTTTACAAAAATTCTCAAACTGTAAAGTCCTTCAGAAAACATTCTCAAACTTACCCATAGCGGACAAAAATTACAACATTCCAAAAACAGTCGAATTTAAAACTACATACTCAAATGGCAACCATGGTCGTCAATTCAATCACATACATCTCATGGCATCACGTTTAAATATGCTACAAAACCATTCATTGGAGTCTCTCGCGAACTCTATCGTGAAACCCATCAAGGTTCACAACTTTCACGCCATACCAACCCACATGGTGGTTCAAGGGCCAAACATCAATACATCCATTTCTATACACGTACAGTGTATCCAAGTATCGAATACAACTTCATTACACAACACCGTGTAAATAAAATTATGCACCACAAATATTACACATAAATGAAATCATGAGCACAGATATTATGCATAAAAGAGGAGACTTACGTCCACAGGCCGCACGAAGATGACGGTCGCCCACGATACTAATCTCATCCGACAACATATCCAACGCGTTGTGACTACACACAACTCAACTTGTCACCTGACGACTCGAACGACAAGACAACACATTACTGGACAAATCATGACTCGACTCGACCCGACAGCCTAGGTTTCCGCAACCTAAGCTCCGATACCATAAATGTAATACCCCCAAAACCATAAGGGAATATTACACGCCGTAGACCCTTTCCACAAGGATCTACCAGGCTAAACATCCATAAACAACCAAATGCTTGCCCGACCAGGGTCAAACAATAAAATAATACAGATCGTTATGGTCACTTACACGTGAATACACAGACCGATGAGGTCACACAACCCAATCAACAAAACTGACTTAAACAACATTACCCACACAGGGGTCGAAATACAATACAGCGGAAGACTGAAATCAACTCTGACAACACAACAAAAATCAAACAACTCTCGACTCATGATTAGTATCGCAGCTCGTCATCCTCTTGTGCCAATCCTGTGACTGCTCCCCTAAATCTGCATGTACCTGGACGCAAAACAGACATCCACCTCCCGATTACTCGGGGGTTAGTAAAACTCCACTGTTTTACTAGTGCAAGTATCAAATCATACGAAATATAACAAGCAAGTAATAATCGTGAATCAAATATAAAAATCAAGTATCAAGATATTCCCGGGAGGTTTTCGCAACTATGAAGCATTCAAAAATAAGATTATCATCTCGGGAATTCTTAGAATTTCAAAACCTTTCGAAAATCTTAGAGTCTCACCCAAATCTCAAATTGTATTTCAACAATTTAAAGTACGAAAATTATTTCCATAAATCTCGTGGGGCTCGGCCCAACATTCTTTTCTTAAAACTTTCTTACAAAAAGTTTGATTTACAAAACATGATTCGTGACACCGTGATCCCCTGTCACGTGTCTCCGTAGGTTCAACAACCCGCACGGACTAAACCAATCACAACAATCACAACAATCAATCATGCTCATGACTCCGTGATCGCTTGCCACGAGTCTCCGTAGGTTCAACAACCCACACGGATTGAGCCAACACAACAATCACAACAATCAATCATGCTCATGACTCCGTGATCGCTTGCGAAGAGTCTCCGTAGGTTCAACAACCCACACGGATTGAGCCAACACAACAATCACAACAACCAGTCCCGACCCCGTGAACCTGTGTCACGTGTCAGCGTAGGTTCCGTCGAACCCGCACGGTTGGACGTATTGTGTCCTGATTCAATGGACCTGTGCCATGAATCATCGTAGGCCTCGTCAGACCCGCACGATTGGACCTCAGCACCACACACTAAGTCCTGATCCCATGTTCCTGTGCCATGAATCCTCGTAGGCCCCGTCGAACCCACACGAGTGAACTTAGCGTTCCAGCACACCACATTCACATTCACATTACATACAACAATGAGCACAGTTAATCAATCACGTTGATCACCACAAAATCGTACGTCACGCGCACATAACATAATCTCAACATTCTCAATAACTATCATCAATCAACGACACACAACCAACATAACACACGTTCGGTACGCAATACATTGCACAACAGCTAACACGTATACCAACATAACACTATTATCACGAAGCCTTCGAATTGCAGAATACACATCCAATTCAAACGGAACATATTTACGAAGGCAAGCAAAATCATTATAAATCTCATACGTGATTATTAGTCGCAAGATACAAGTCGTATAATAAGATACTTGCCTTAATAATCGATACCGAATACCCCGAAGAACACGGTTCGACCGGGAAGCTTGTACCACGACGAAGACAACGAACGGAAGGGTTCCGACTCACGTTCTTCACAAGGAATCTGACCCTAACATCATAACATCAATAAATTAGCGAACGAACAAGGAAGAATAAGCATAGAATGCTCGAATTCTCTTTGTGACATTTTATCGAACACCTTCAAGGCGTCGATAAGATACTCAATAAAACGACAAATCCGTGGAAATACAACCGAGGAATAACAAGGATTTTGATATAATATAGCTTAACAATCATCAATACATCACTATTCTGAGTTAAAACGGATTAAACGGACAAATCGAACAAAATCCCCAAAACTAGATTTTAAGAAAACTTGCCTTGATTCGGCCGATCGGAGCAAGTTATGGAATGATTAATCGATGTTATGGACTCAGGAACTTCATGGATTTAACACCTAACAACATCCCTCCATGATCATCAAAGCTCCAGCCGCGGAAGAGGATGAAACGAGTGAGAAAAATGATGAAAAACCCGATCGTCCCGCCATATATATCTTTGCCGGACACGGTGCAAAGAACGGCCCACACCGGCCGACGGTGTCTCGGCCGTATCGGCAGTTGCCGGTCTGGCCGACCCGGCGCAGACACGGCGCTCGGCAAAGACTGCCAGGCCGTTTCTGTGTCCGGCCAAGACCTCCGTGCACAAAATGAAGAATCACAACGACGATCCGAACAGCCCCGAAACCCGAACCTGAATACGAATCGAAGATACGGTTACGAAGTACTCGCAAAGATGAATCTAAGAGCTAAGAGAACACATGATTCCGACCACTCGAAGGCTCGAAATTTGACAACGGAAGGTAATTACCCCAAACTTTAGGAAATTACGAAAATGGCCCAAAACGTCCGAAAATCACGATACGTGATCGAATAACCAAACCGAAGTTCATAACACTTCTAACAAAGTTAAACGGACTTACAAGAAACTCGAAACAGCAGTTTCCAATGAGATTCTCAAGAATCGAACTCAAGTGCGGAAAAGTCGCCAAAAAGCACGGAACTCAACAAAACAACACCGAAACGAACTCGGATGACAAAAAGTGCAGAATTAATCATTCTCGAAATGACGAAACGGTCATGAGCGAGTCGTCAAAATGGACTTTCGCCGAAAAAAAGGAAATTACCGGAAATCAAAATTACCGGTATTACAATAATCTAATGAACAAATAAAGCATACTTATACATACGAAAAACAACAATAAGTGTTCAATATTGTATTTTCTTTTTTTAGGACACAAAAGAGAGGAACATGAGAAGGGATATTTTCCTCCTCTACGGGTAGTGCCCGCATGGGTATCCCACCTGTTCGATCCACCCAACTGTATTGGTGTGTGCGTATGTGATCCAACATCGGAGATACCCCTACAAGCACTACCATGAGTAGGGTTGTGAACAAACTTGAAGGTTCGATCCGGTTCAAAGTATTCGACTCGAAAATGCTCGGCTCGAGGCTCGATTCGGGATACCAAACGTAGAGCCGAACCCTATAAAATAGGGTTCGGTGTTTGGACCGAACCGTTCGGCTCGGTTCGGTGCTTTGGCCCAATAATGAAAGACATAACCTCCATATCAATTCATTTATTTTGGGAATGTAATTTTATTTTGGATTCTGGACTTGTTAATTCTGGAATTATGAATTCATTTTGGGAATGTAATTTCACTTTAGATTCTGGACTTGTTAATTTTGAGACTATGTAATTTTAATCCAACGGTTCGAAAAATGGAGCCGAATCGAACTATATTCGAACGGTAATCGAGATGAATCGAACTATACTCCAACGGTTCGAAAAATCGAGCCTAATCGAATCGAACTATATAAAATAAATTAGCCTTCGAGCCGAATCGAACCTCAAATTCTGATGTTCGATTCTTTCGAGTCGAATCGAACCCAGGTTCGAATAATTTCGAGCCGAACCGAACCCAGTAAAGGTTCGGTACAGTTCGGCTCATTTACTTCCCTAACCATAAGAATATCGTCTATCCTCTCCCATTTCCTCTTGGTCGAGGCTACTCGGCTACAACCAATTTCATGCGTTATACTCCAAAACTCGGCAAAAATTGCAAAATCCACCAATTATTCTGTATGGGCGAAACCCTGGTATTCTGTAAGTGGCGCCAAACTCTTTATATTCTGCATTCGAGTTGCATGATACCCCTTAGTCCTATTCCAATCATACGTGCATATCACGCTCCAAAATTTAGATCATGTTAAAGGGAAAATAAGTAAGAGAGAAAGTAGGGCAAAACAGTGTATTATTTCATTGATGACATCCCTTTAAATAGGGAGAAATACATACAAGCAGGTCTAATCCTACCCTAACTAGGA
This sequence comes from Orobanche coerulescens, assembly GCA_033398695.1. Taxonomy (NCBI): domain Eukaryota; kingdom Viridiplantae; phylum Streptophyta; class Magnoliopsida; order Lamiales; family Orobanchaceae; genus Orobanche; species Orobanche coerulescens. The sequence goes on along the minus strand of CM065814.1, from coordinate 136,128,962 downwards.
AAGCCCGTAAACTAACAAACTTAGGCAACATTGGGTATTATTACTTTAACACTCCCCATTGTGCCTAGTCCACAAGCGCATGTCATGTTGCCTCGTTAAAACCCTCGTCAAGCAAAAATCCAGTAGGAAAAATGTCTTGATCGTAGGAAAAAGAGTACAACATCTAGACACATCAAGCTTAGACTTCGTCCTTTGAATCTATCCTTTCATATGATCGTTACATTAATCATAGCGCTACTAAGGTGACCATTCCATAGATCCCTAAAATCGTACATCTTGTTACCTCATTAAAAACCTTTCCAAGTGATAAAAAAACCTGTGGGAAAAATAATCCTTGAAAAGAAAAGAGTATAACGTACGATGTGGATGTAAGACTCCCCTCTTAAGTCTACATCTCCCCCTGATTTGTACATCAATCAAGTAGTCGTTGCCTCATTAAAAACTTCGCCAAGTAACAAAACCCAATGGGAGAAAATGAACCTTGGTCAAAGAAAAGAGTACAACACATGTGATCAAGTTTCTTTATAATCATCATTTCCTTGTGATCTTTACATCAATCTCGGAAGTTGGAAAACTCTACAGCTACCCCTAATGCTTACATTCATATATCGTTGCCTCGTTAAAAACTTTGCCAAGTAACAAAACCCGGTGGGAAAAATAAACCTTGGTCTAAGGAAAAGAGTGCAACCTATGTGAGTATGTTCCCTTATATCTCACGTATTTCCCATTATGATCATTCCATCAATCAAGGGGATTTACAAGTTACATTATGTTCATAAATGGAAGTATGCTCGTTAGTGGTAGTACTTAACCACTAGTTCTCACAAGTGTAGAATGATAGTTCCTAATCATGTACACTCACGGACTGATTCATGCAAAGCAGTAATCATGTCGTGACTCGAGGAGGTAGCCAAATAGGGTTTGCATAGTCGATTTTCAAAACATAAGCAAGTCATACCAACACATACTTTGTGGTAGTTGCTTCGGCACCAGCATTTACTTTAGCATTTACCTTTTCGTAAGCAGCTTCCTTTGCCTGCTTGTAGGGAAAGAATAGTCCTAAGTCAATGGTTTCTTTTAAGTATCAAAAGATATTCCCGATACTATTCCATTGATGTTGTGTTGATGCTGAACTAAATCTAGTCAGTGAATTAACTGAGGAGTGATAACAGGTCGTGTACATTGAGCTAAGTACAATAATACGCGATTACACTCAAGTAGGGAATCTCAGTTCCCAAAGCTCTTTATCAATTTCCTTTAGACGAAATGGATATTTCCTTTGCATCCAAATATTCGACCTATCATGGGGTGCTAGTCGGGTTTACCTTGTCCATGTTAAAGTGCCTTAGAATCTTCTGGACATAGCTAGACCGGTGGAATAACTTCCACAAACTCGATGTCTATGTCGATGCCTCGACAGAACCGAGTTTTCCCAAGATCTTTCATCTCAAACTCAATTTTCAAGTATGCGGTGGTTTCTCTTATTTCATCAAGATCGATTATGTTCATCCCATCGGCATACATTGCGATGATCGTGAATGCGGAACTTATTTGCAAAGACGTAGCAACACAGTTCATCGTTCTTATATCCCTTCCCAATCAAGTATTCACTTGGACGGTTATACCACATCCTTAAGGATTGCTTCAAAACCGTAAAGTTGAGCGTTTCAATCTAATTGCAAACACACTCTGTGGTCTAGAGTCACTTGATTTGGGTAATGAATGACATTGTGCACTTCCATATACATCTTCGTATCTAGATCCCCATAGAGATACGCAGTAACTACATCCATTTAGCTGCATTTTCAGTCCATCAGAAATTACTACGCTAATCAAATAGCGGAACGTATACGTGGGAGTACATTTCATTGTTGGATTGGTACCGCCACTAGAAGGGGGGTTGAATAGTGCGTATAAGAGTTTTGAACTCTTTTTGTGCGGAAGCTAAATATCGGAGTAAATAAAATACGGAAAGAAAGAACACAAGAAATTGTTCGAGAGGTTCGGCTATTAACGAAGCCTACGTCCCCTACCTAGTTTTATCGACTAGGACTTTTCTAGAAACCTTGAATGCACTTTCTAGTTTAGTGCCAACTCTTACAATTTCTTAATTTCCGGGCTCAAGAACAACCTCACTAAAACACTCTTGTTTTTCAGGGTACAAGACAACCTTACAATAAAACAATTGCGAGTAGGAAACTCGACTTTACAAGATATATCGCTCGTTGATACAAGAATATAGATAAGAAATGATAGAACAATTCTTCTCGTATCACAATGTGGAATGTGTATATCTCTCGAAATGTATGCTTGATATAGCTTGAGTATGCTTGTAAGCTCAAATAAGTTGTGTATCTTCCAACAGCTTGAATGGTGCTATGTATAGCCCTTGAGTTGTAATTTCCCGTTAGAATAGTAGGCCAACATTACGTGCGTTAGGAAACTTCATTTACGTACGTAGCCAATATTACGTACGTTATATATTATGCGTAACGGCCGTAACATGATACTGGAAAATGGGCAGTGGCTTCTGTCTTCACTGTTACGTACGTTTTACTTCATGCATTACGTACGTTATTCTTAGTCTTCATATCCGTTGGATGAGATGATGTACTGGATGACGTCACTTTGAATAAGATCAACAGTTAGCACATAAATTCAAATTTAAAATTGATAACGTACGTTAGGAATATGCATTTACGTACATTATGTCATTTAACCGTTTCATACTTTGACATTTCTAAAACTTTTTGCAACGGCTATAAAATTTGTATTACGTATGTTATTGAACTTTGATTACGTACGTTATTAGAGCACAGTTTTAACAAATGTGTTACAAAAAATGATTTAAAATAACTATAATAAAATGTGTAATGAGATAATAATTATTTTGCTAAAAAGATCATCATCAAAATATGTATCAAAAAATATTATTTCAACAATCTCCCCCTTTTTGATGATGACAAAATAATTTTGAAAATATGGTTGAATTTATAAATGAATGGGGGAAGAGAAAAAAAAATAAGTTTTATAAAAAATCCTCAAAAATAAGTTTTACAAAAACTCCCCCTGAGAGTAACTCCCCCTGAGATAAACAATAACTAAATTTACATAGAATATGAATACCATGTTGTATTGTAATGATTCAACCATAGTTCTCCCTTTTTTGTCATTAACAAAAAGTGAGGGAAAAACAACCTGCAAACCGTCCTCAAAAATAGTGTTAGTAAAGAGATAGTTGTAATGATACCAGTACTCAAACAACAGTCCTAAAACATGAAAACAGTCCTTAAAACATGTTTAGAAAAACAAATGAAGAACATTAAAGTTTTCCATGCACACAAATATAAAAAGCAGAAATAAAGATGCATGTTTTTCAACAACTAAATGTAATGTCTGGTCTGGAAAGAAGATGATCATCAATAGTGAAGATAGTGCTAGTCAATGTTTGGCTGTGGGGTATGAGGCGAAAGAGCAATCCCGAAGAAGGTGCACAAATTCTCTAACATAGTCTCGGACCTTCGAACACGATGCTCTAATGAACTAACTCTATCTTGAAGTAAAGACGAAGAGGAAGAAGCACTTGACCGAGAAGGGCCTGCCTGAGATGGAGGGATGTGTAGACGAGATCGCTCAGCCTGAGGACCTCGAGAGAAAATGTGATCCTCCAGACGAGGCAAAGCACTCCCATCCGCAAGAGAGTCGCCATCCCGTAAATAAGCTAAATATATCCAGCCTCGATTCCTGGTCTGCACATATTTCATAGTACATATGGTTCCTTCATGAACCATATTCCCTTTTGGAATGTCCATTTTGTGCAGCCCGAAAAAATCAACTCCGGCATCCTCAAATATCCGAGTCAAAATAGAGCTGAAGGGCATCCCGGATTTTCTCTGCCTATCTTTCCTCAAATAACCTTTCTTGGGAAAAATGGATCCTTTCTCCACGAACCATTTCATAACAACTCGAGCAAAGTTAACTTGATGATCGTTTAGAATATGATAGATAATCTCCACATCGACGTTAACTAAGCGCTATTGAGCATTGACCTTTGGCATTAAAGAACGAGTGATAGCATCATGAAGAAGCCGTATGTTGAGGCCAAAATCATTGTTTTCAAATTTGTCCGAGGTTACATTTATCACGGCCTGAGATTGAAGAAAGTCACGAACGACTTGTTCATTGAGGCAATCATTTAATTCTTTATCCGAAGAGTCATTTTCCGTCAAAAAGTTCCCATTACATACATATCCTTCGTTTTGAAGGCCAAAGAGTTCGGACAATTTCGAGGCATCAAAAGAAACAGATTTTCCACGAACTAATGAGTTAATAACCACAAGGCCATCCGTATTAAAACTCGTCGAGAAACTTGCATAGAATTCTCGAATTAAATCCACATAAATAGGTCGACAAAAGCTAATAAATTTTGCAATCCCTAGCATGTCGAAGAAATCATCTAAACGAATTCCAATCCCAGTCAGAGAATCAAAATCGAAATAGTGGCTTGAGGTTACCTCTTCATCAATGAGGATTTCATTAAAATTTTTGCAGCCTGTGGAGTCACAAATCGGTTCGTTTGAGGCGGATTAGATGATGACTCTCCTTGTTTCTTCTTGTTCTGGAGAGTATTCGGCATGATTGTTGAAGAAAATGGAGGAAATTTCGATCGGTGGGAGAGTTTGAGGAGGAAGGGAGTCGGGATTGATTTTTAGGTTTAGGGAAAGTGAGAATTGAAAAGGGGGCAGACGGGTTTATATTTTCTGGGCATGATGAATTACGTATGTTATCCGGCATAAATGCCGTAATGGTGAAAGTGTTACGGGCTTTACAAAGTAAAACAACATACGTAAGGGAGGTTCCAGTGGTCACTGACTTGTTTCTGGAGAAATTATAACGCACGTAGAGAGCAACACATAACGTACGTTAAGCCGTTTAAATTACGTTATCCTTTTGATATAGCGGCCGTAATATAGAGTCTAGAACTGACTATCCAAAAACCATCCTTTTTATTACGTACGCAATCTTAGGTCCATAACGTACGTAAGTGAGAGCAAATGAATAGTACTTTTCTTCTGATGATATCCTTTGTTTCCATGACCATTTTGATGTATGTATGATGAATATGCACAAATTAAAAATGATCAACATGACCTATCCCTAAATTTATGCGAATGAAATTGAAAGCATCTTCGGGTAATGGTTTTGTAAAAATGTCCGCTAATTGTTCATTTGTACCAACAAATTGGAGACGTACATTCCCGTTTTGGACATGATCACGAATAAAGTGGTGACGAATTTCTATATGCTTTGTCCTACTATGTAATATGGGTTTTTTGCTTAAATTTATGGCACTTGTATTGTCACAAAAAATAGGTGTATTTTTAAGCTCGATGCCATAATCTAGTAGTTGATTTTTGATCCATAGGACTTGTACACATGCACTTCCCGCAGCCACATATTCTGCTTCAGCTGTGGAAGTAGCGACACTAGTCTGTTTCTTACTCCCCCATGAAATTAAACATGAACTCATAAAATGACAAGTTCCGGTGGTGCTTTTTCTATCAATTTTGCATCCACCGAAGTCGGCATCACTATATGCATAAAGTTGGAAATTAATGTTCGATGGATACCACAGACCTAAGCCAACAGTACTTTTTAAATAACGAAAAATCCTTTTGCATGCAATGAGATAATTATCTTTAGGATTTGCTTGAAAACGAGCACATAAGCAAGTAGCAAATATTATATCGGGTCTAGATGCAGCTAAATAAAGTAAAGAGCCGATCATACCTCGATACTGTTTTTGGTCAATAGACTTACCTTTATCATCTTTGTTGAGCTTAAGAGTGGAAGACATAGGAGTAGATATTTCTTTGCAATCTTCCATCTTAAATTTCTTTAAGAGCTCATTGACGTACTCTGATTGATGAATGAATATTCCGTCATTGAGTTGCTTAATTTGGAGTCTGAGAAAGTTTTTCAACTCTCCCATCATGCTCATTTCGAATTCTCCCTTCATAAAATTTGAAAATTCTTGGGATATTAATCACTTCATTCATGAGGAACGACGGTTCCAATCATTTCATTGAGCCAACATTCATTTCACTATCATTTCATCTCGGTGAGTCATTCTTGACTTTGTCGGATTGTTATTCATTATTATTCTTCATGGTCATTTCTTTCCCATATGACATTCTGGGTTCATATTGCGTGGCCGGATGGGGATGTGTGAAATTTTTAGTCGGGCACGTGATGGTCATGTGTTGGGTTCACCGACACATTGGACTGTGCACACGGTAATGTACCTCCGTGAGACTAATTAGGTACAAGGATGGGTGTGTCCGGACACTCGTATTGTGCACTTGCACATACCATTACGGGCGTACTATGATGCCTCTCTTCAGCGTCATTTCATAATTAAGATATATCATGATTGTGTTTATTCAACTCTTGAGGATTGTTGTTACGTATGGCCCGGCCGTTGGGGATGTTGTTTTCAGGTCATGGCAAGGCTAAGGCACGGGAAGAGAACGCTGACGGCGAGGAGTCCCAATGATACTAGTACGGGGCCCCAGTCCTTTTCATTCACTCGTGTTTTCTTTATTTTATTTCCGCTGCAAACTTCCGTTTGGATATTCATTTCATTCAGTGTTGTATATTTTATCTTCATATAAAATATACATGTATTCTGTATTATCTTGGGTGTGTTGTAACGAAACTCCTCATCGGAGTGATTGATGATATATTGTGGTTCGGTACTACAATTATATTATTTAATTTATTAATTTTCATTCGCCTGGTGGGTCCCAGTCGGGGGTCCACGGCACTGTAATATCCACCTAGTTTGGGGTGTTACAGAGTTGGTATCGGAGCGTGGTTTTGAATACTACCTTCCGAGTCATGTCTCATTTGAAATCATCGTTCATCAGACTAGTATCATTGGACTTTCGCGTCACGTGTGACCTGTGCAAGAGCCGAGCCCCTCAGACCAAAGAACAATAAGATTTCTGACGACATGGTATAATTTCTGGCAGGGTTATTATACAAACATGTTACTAAAGTTTACTAAAAAATGCAATTTTGTTACTAAAGTTTTTTTTGTTACAAATAGGTTACTAAAGTTTTGTAACCGGTTACTTAAGTAACTAAAGATGTTTTAACCCATTGATACCGGTTACATTGCCAACGTGGATTTTTTTTTTTTTTTAAAAATATAAAAAATCCAGAAAATAATTTTATTTTTTCGAAAAATAATATATTTTTTCGAGAAAATAAATTTTTGAAAAATATTTTTGCCAAAAATAATATTTCTCGAGAAAATAATTTTATTTTTGAAAAAATAATATATTTTTTCGAGAAAATAAATTTTTTCGAAAAATATTTTTGCCAAAAATAATATTCTCGTAAAATAATTTTATTTTTGAAAAAATAATATATTTTTCGAGAAAATATTTTTTAATTTTTGGAAGAAATAAAAATTTCCATAAATAATGTTTTTGAAAAGATAAATTTTTCCTAGAAAATTTTATTTACAAAGACTTTTTCCGTAAAATTTTATTTACAAAGATAATTTGGAAGAAAAATTTTTTCAATAAATTTTTCAAATATTATATTTTTCCATAAATAATGTTTTTTGAAAAGATAAATTTTTTCCATGAAAATATACAAAGACATGCGAAAAAGAAAACTTAAAAGTAAAAAAAATAATAATTAAAAAAAAAAAAGAAAAAAAAAAAGAAAAAAAACACGCATAGTAACTTTTTGTAAAGTTCAGTAACCTATTTAATAACCCCGTAAACTATAGTAACTTCTTTGTAACATTTAAAACTATGGTGCTGACGTGGACAAGGGGAACTGGTAATCATCCGGTTGCCCACTCTCGCAGTTACATTTGTGTAAGATTTTAATCTTTGAGTAACCCAGTTGACAAACCCGAAAACTTGAGTAACCTCTTTGTAACAAAAAAAACTTTAGTCAGAAAATTGTCATTTTTGGTAAACTTTAGTAACGTGTTTGTATAATAACCCATTTCTGGCAATAAGAATCACTCATTCATCATTTAACAGTCAACAATCCTCTTTCACCATTTTTATTTTGATCAAGTCGATCATGTTAATTCATTAATCACTCAGTTCACTTCATTGTTCAGTTGTTGATCTTGAGGATCATATCATTAATCTTGTTAACTTGTTCAGGATAGTCATTTCAAGAATTTCATCAGATAATCACGTCACTTCAGTTGATCATTCATGTAATCACTGTGTTTGAGCGCGTATGCTCATTTTCATCATTTCATAACGTAATCATAATGTGATATTCATGCGAGATATATAATTATCATATGACTTTCCACTTCAGTATGGAAAGAGCTGGCAGAGGACGCGGGGGAAGAGGCCGCGGTGCGGGCCGAAACCCGAGAGCTCGTGTGAATACACGCGCTAATGCAAGGAATAATGCTAATTCATCGAGCAGTGACGCTGCCACTCATTCACCTGGACGTAATCATTCACTATCAGGGAGTCGTGCAGGACACGGCTCGATCGAAGGTATTCGGGTTGATCCACTCACTTTTATGCAGGGCATGATGGCCCAAATGACTCAGATGGCACAACTGATGGAGACGATGCATAACTCAACTACTCAAAATCAACAGGCTCCTCCGCCGCCACCTCAGAGGCAAGAGAGGGGTGTGAGCAGTATCATTGGCGAAATCTCTCGCCAGAGACCACCTACCTTCGAGGGCTCATCTGAGCCGGCGGATATCATTCACTGGCTTGAGCATTTCGAGAAACTATTTGCTATGGTGGACTGTCCTGAGGGACACAAAGTTTCAGTTGCGGCTTACTATCTTGGTAAGGGCGCACATTCATGATGGTTATCGTTGAAGCCCACCGACGGATCTTGTACATGGGATCAATTCAGGACTCTCATGATGGAGAGGTATTATCCGGACCCACTCAGGGAGGCCAAGTTGTCAGAATTACTCACTCCCGACCTCTCAGCGGACGATGATGTTCTCGCCATCGCCGAGAAATTTCAGGATCTACTTCCTTTCGCCTCGTCCATTATTCACTCTGAGGCGGATAAGATCAAGTATTTCAGCAAGAGGTTGAAGCCTCGTATGCGGATGCAGTTGCTTAATCACAATTGCACCACTCTGGACGAATTCATTGAGAAAGCTCTTACTTATGAGCTTACTTCTAAGGAGATTGCTAAGCAACAACCTTCATCTGCTAGCAAGAAGTCAAAGAATCGTAATCAGTTTGATGGCAGTCAGGCTACTTTCAAGAAACCTCGTGCGGGCTCTACTTTTTCTGAGCGACCTCCTATGGCGCCTAGATCCGCGGAATCTCAGTCACGAGCGGTCAGTTCGTCCATCACCCGTTTCAACTGTGAAGAACAGGGTCATTTCAGCACCAAGTGTCCGAGGCAGACTGCCACGTGCCATAACTGTGGGATTGTTGGGCATAAGGCGCATTTTTGCCGAAGAGACTCTAAACCTACTCCGGTGTCATCTCAGGCCCCAAGACATTCAGCGGTGCAGAATCAGGCCACTCAGTCCACGTCGTTCAATATGATAGGGGCAAATAAAGGCGGAGCCAAGAGCTATCAGACGGGAGCGTCCGGTTCGGGGGCCGGCAAGCCCCGAATTTATGAGATGAAGAAGACCGACGATCCATAGGCCCGGATGATCTCAGGTACACTCGATATTCTATCTCAACCTGTGTGTACCCTTTTTGATACTGGTGCATCGCATTCATTCATTTCCGAGTCATGTTTCAGTAGACTACGTCTGGGTAGTGCTACTAGTTGTGAGCCTTATGGCATTGGTCTACCTGATGGTAGAAGAATTATCGAGAATCATGAGATTAAGGATTGTCCGATTTAGCTTCATGGCCGTGATTGGTTAGAAGACCTAATCATGGTAGATTTACCGAGAGACGATGTTATTCTGGGTATTGATTGGATGGATCGTCACGATGCCGTCATTAGTGTCCGTAAGCGTATGGTCACTATCATTTCAGACGATGGGGTCGAATGTGTATTTCAGGGAGGTAATCCCAGCTGTTCTGGGAGAGTCATCAACTTGATGAAAGCAGTGAGATTACTCAATCAGGGTTGTGTCGGTTATTGGTGCTATATGACCAAGACCGAGAAACCATCAGTAATGTTGACGGATATTCCTATAGTGAGAGAATATGCCGATGTATATCCAGACGAGTTACCTGGTTTGCCTCCACAGAGAGATGTGGAATTCACGATTGAGTTGGAGCCCGGTACGTCCCCAATATCGAAGGCACCGTACCGGATGGCCCCGATCGAAATGCAGGAGTTGAAGAATCAATTAGAGGATTTGATCGAGAAGGGTTATATTCGACCGAGTGCGTCCCCGTGGGGAGCACCAGTGTTATTTGTCAAGAAGAAGGATGGTTCGTTCCGCTTGGGTATTGATTACCGGGAATTGAACCGGGTGACGATCAAGAATAAGTATCCTCTACCCCGTATTGATGATCTTTTGGATCAACTTCAGGGAGCTTAAGTATTTTCCAAGATCGACCTAAGATCTGGATATCATCAGTTGCGAATTTGAGAGTCGGATATCGCAAGGACGGCGTTCCGAACACGCTATGGTCATTATGAGTTTGTGGTAATGCCGTTTGGGTTAACTAATGCACATGCGGTATTCATGGAGTTAATGAATCGGGTTTTCATCGACTATTTGGATCGGTTCGTGGTTGTATTTATTGATGACATTTTAATTTATTCTCGTGACCGAGAGGAGCACGAGTTCCACCTTCATCAGGTACTCGACGTGTTGAGACGAGAGCAACTTCTTGGAAAGTTTTCCAAATGTGAATTCTGGATGTCCAAAGTGACGTTCTCGGACATGTAATTTCATCAGACGGAGTTTGTGTCGACCCTCAGAAGACGGAGACTATCCGAGATTGGCAACCTCCGAAGAATGTTAAGGAAATCCAAAGTTTCCTCGGATTAGCTGGATATTATCGGCGATTTGTTGAAGGCTTTTATAAAATTGCTCAACCCATGACGAACCTTTTAAGGAAAGATAAGAAATACACGTGGTCCGACGCATGTCAACAGAGTTTTGAGGAACTCAAGAGCCGGTTAATTTCAGCACCTGTCCTTTCTTTACCGCAAGGGACGGAAGGATTTGTGGTTTATAGTGATGCGTCCGAACAGGGTCTCGGATGTGTATAATGCAGAACGGGAAAGTTATTGCTTATGCTTCACGACAATTTAGACCTTACGAGGTTAATTATCCGACCCACGACCTAGAGCTAGCAGTCGTGGTTCGCATTGAAGATTTGGCGTCATTATCTTTATGGCGTTACCTGTCAGATATTCACCGATCATAAGAGTTTAAAGTATATATTTACTCAGAAGGAGTTAAATATGCGACAGAGACGGTGGTTGGAACTAATCAAAGATTATGATATTGAGATACTTTACCACCCGGGCAAGGCGAACGTTGTCGCCGACGCCTTGAGTCGTAAGTCCGTTCAGAAGCAGATGCTTGCTTGATTAACAGTTCAGAAGGAACTTCAGCAGGAATTTCTGAGGCCCGAGATCGAGGTCTTGTTACAGCGAGTACAAGGGCAACTTTGTACGTTAGAGATTTCATCGCCACTTGAGGAGGCGATCAGGGAGAATCAGGGTTCGGACCCATTTTTGTTGCGCATTCGAGATGATGTGACTCAGGAGAAAGCCCCTGGGTTTGTGGTCCACGAGGATAGACTTTTGCGATTTAAGAATCGGTTGTGTGTACCGGCGAATGACGAGTTGAAAAACTCGATTTTGAGAGAAGCTCATGCTACCCCTTATTCCATTCATCCCGGGTCCAGCAAGATGTACAAAGACTTGAAACAAAATTACTGGTGGAGTAATATGAAGCGAGAAGTTGTGGAATTTGTTTCGAGATGCTTAACCTGTCAGCAAGTCAAGATAGAACATCAGCGACCGGTGGGTATGCTGAAACCTCTCCCTATTACAGAGTGGAAGTAGGAAGATATTTCTATGGACTTCATCACGAGTTTGCCGATGAGTCGTCGTGGCATGAATACAATCTGGGTAATTGTGGACCGCTTAACTAAATCAGCTCATTTCCTTGAGATTAAGGATACGTGGGGTCCCGAGAGACTTGTCCAGTTGTTTATCAAAGAGATAGTGAGACTGCACGGTACTCCTAAAAGTATCATTTCCGATCGTGACGGACGGTTCGTGTCTCATTTTTGGAAATCAGTTCATCGTGCTATAGGAACTCAGCTTAATCTCAGTACAGCTTTTCATCCTCAGTCCGACGGAAAATTGGAGAGGACTATTCAGACTTTGGAGGACATGTTGAGGGCATGTGTTCTCGATTGGAAAGATGATTGGGAAGCCCAACTACAGTTGATCGAGTTCACGTACAATAATAGTTGGCATGCTTCGATTAAGATGGCACCTTACGAGGCCTTGTACGGTCGTCGTTGTCGATCTCCTTTGTGTTGGGATGACTTATCAGAATCAATCGGCACCGAGCCCGATATGCTCATAGCCGCCCATGAGAAGGTAGCTTTGACCAGGAGTCATTTGTTGACCGCTTAGAGTCGACAGAAATCTTATGCAGATAACCGTCGTCGGCCATTAGAGTTCGAGACAGGTGACCATGTTTTGGTCAAGGTGTCCCCGAGTCAAGATATCTTCCGTTTTGGGAAGAGGGGAAAGTTGAGTTCGAGATTCATTGGACCGTTTGAGATTTTGGATCGAGTAGGTGAATTGGCTTATCGATTGGCCTTACCTCCGGCATTGAGCCGAATTCATAATGTGTTTCACGTATCTCAGTTACGGAAGTATGTTGCCGACCCGAGTCACATACTTCAGTTCGACGAAATCGAGATCGCCGATGATCATTCATACGAGGAGCATCCTATATGAGTCTTAGAGCGGCGAATCAAACAGTTGACGAACAAGACGATTCCTTTGGTAAAAATTCAGTGGTCTAGACACGGAGTCAAAGAGGCTACTTGGGAAACCGAGGATAGTATACGGGAGAGTCATCCCGAGTTGTTTGACCCTTAGTTTCGGGGACGAAACTCTTTTAAGCGGGGTGTATGTAATACCCGGTGGTAGTTCAGTCATTATCATTCAGTAATTATCGTTCAGTAATTGTCACACAGTAATTTTCACTCATTAATGATCATTTGTCACTCATATTCAATCATTATAACCACCGTTCCGAGTAATTGTATCGTGTATCAATCGTCATTCATCATCAATCTAGTTGGATAATCGTGTCGTGTTTATCATCATTATCATATTCATAGTGGGCTGTGTGTGAGGAGTAGTGCACGCTATAAATTCTCTTTAGCGCGCGCTAATTGAGTTCAGGTAGCGCACGCCACCTCTCAACACTAGCGCACTCTAGTATGTTTCAAGCAGGCAGTCCAGAAGGCACTGGACTGCAGTTGGGTTGTAAGTAGCGCATGCTACGAATGGTAAGTAGCGCACGCTAGTAGGTCGGAGTAGCACACGCAATGCAGTCGGTGTAGCACGCGCTAAGGACGGATCAGGCAGAGTCCAGTGGCTACTGGACTGATTAGGAATGATTCCTAGTGCACGCTATGAGTAGATATTAGCGTACGCTAATCGGGGTCAGTAGCGCACGCTGAATCTTGTGTGTAGCGCGCGCTACCGCGATCAGAGAAGAGAACAGGAGGTTCTGGACTCCAGTTCTGGGCATCATATAATTCGTTAGCGCACGCTAACATTTTGTGTTAACGCACGCTAAGTACATGGTTGTAGCGCGCGCTACAAGTGGTATGTAGCGCACACTACCGTTGCGAACAGAGGGTACTGGACTACCCAGTACACCCGTTAGCGCACGCTACGCACAGGAGCTAGCACACGCTAACTGGGATTTGCTATATATTGGACAGTGCAGTCCATTTCATCATTTCATCATCCCACTTCATTCCTTCGGCGGTTTTGGGCGATTCCGGGCGATTTGGAGAGTGTTCTTCGAGGTGCAATCAACTATCAACATCTCCAAGCTTATCATTCGGATTAATCATCATTTCATCATCCCCATCACATCAAATCAAGGTAATAATCTCTTGGATCTAGAATTTCGGATTTTGGGCATTTTCCTTCCGATTTCGTCGTGTGAGCTTGGATTGTTGTTGGAATATGTTAGATATGGATTATCTACCTTGTATAAATATATTCCTACGGATTTATTGTCGTATATTTCGGATTTCATGAATATTGGGGTTGAATCAAGAACACTTTGGGGTTGATTTTGATATCTTTGGGGGGTTTAGATTAGATGTTGTCGTTAACTCGAATTGTGGATTCCTATGGGATTATTGATATCATTCAAGTTGTTTTGTCGGTTTGAAATACTCATTTTGGAGTTGGTTTCGATATATTCGGGATTAGATATTATCAAAGGTTGTGTGTTTGCTAAGTGTTCTCTAGAATGCCTCAATGAGTTTGGATATTGTTGTATCGACGTTTGAGTAGGTTATAATCATGTTTGATTCGTATATTGAGCATTGTTGGTAATTATCATTCAAGGTTGTTTGAGCGACCGACATCCCTTTTGGACATTGTTCGAGGAATGACATTCTTCACCGGTGTTGTGTAAGTGAATTCTTACTCGGTTAAAAGGATATTCATTCCTTTCGTTGTTGTTCTTTCATAATCATAATCCATTCATAATGTATTGACCGTATTGAGACTTTTAATTGTCAATTAATCACTTCATTCACGAGGAACGACGGTTCCAATCATTTCATTGAACCAACATTCATTTCACTATCATTTCATCTCGGTGAGTCATTCTTGACTTTGTCGGATTGTTATTCATTATTATTCTTCATGGTCATTTCTTACCCATATGACCTTCTGGGTTCATATTGCGTGTTCAGGTGGGGATGTGTGGAATTTTTAATCGGGCACGTGATGGTCATGTGTTGGGTTCACCGACACATTGGACTATGCACACGGTAATGTACCTCTGTGAGACTAAGTAGGTACAAGGATGGGTGTGTTCGGACACTCGTCTTGTGCACTTGCACATACCATTACGGGCGTACTATGATGCCTCTCTTCAACGTCATTTCATAATTAAGATATATCATGATTGTGTTTATTCAACTCTTGAGGATTGTTGTTCTGTGTAATTGACCCCGTTGGGGGATGTTGTTTTCAGGTCATGGCAAGGCTAAGGCACGAGAAGAGAACGCTGACGGCGAGGAGTCCCAGTGATACTAGTAGGGGGCCCCAGTCCTTTTCATTCACTTGTGTTTTCTTTATTTTATTTCCGCTGCAGACTTCCGTTTGGATATTCATTTCATTCAGTGTTGTAGATTTTATCTTCATATAAAATATACATGTATTCTGTATTATCTTGGATGTGTTGTAACGAAACTCCTCATCGGAGTGATTGATGATATATTTTGGTTCGGTATTACAAGTCTCAATACGGTCAATACATTATGAATGAATTATGATTATTAATGAACAACAACGAAAGGAATGAATATCCTTTTCACCGAGTAAGAATTAACTTACACAACACAGGTGAAGGATGTCCTTCCTCGAACAACATCCAAAAGGGATGTCGGTCGCTCGAACAACCTTGAATGACAATTACCAACAATGCTCGATATACAAATCAAACACGATTATAACCGACTCAAACGTCGATACAACAATATCCAAACTCATTGAGGCATTCTAGAGAACACTTAGCAAACACACAACCTTTGATAATATCTAATCCCGAATATATCGAAACCAACTCCAAAATGAGTATTTCAAACCGACAAAACAACTTCAATGACATCAATAATCCCATAGGAATCCGCAATTCGAGTTAACGACAACATCTAATCGAAAACCCCCAAAAATATCAAAGTCAACCCCAAAGTGTTCTTGATTCAACCCCAATATTCATGAAATCCGAAATATATGACAATAAATCCGTAGGAATACATTTATCCAAGGTAGATAATCCGTATCTAACATATTCCAACAACAATCCAAGCTCACACGAAGAAATCGGAAGGAAAATGCCCAAAATCCAAAATTCTAGATCCAAGAGATTATTACCTTGATTGATGTGATGGGGATGATGAAATGATGATTAATCTAAATGATAAGCTTGGAGATGTTTATAGTTGATTGCATCTCGAAGAACACTCTCCAAATCGCCCGGAATCACCCAAAACCGCCGAAGGAATGAAGTGGGATGATGAAATGACAAAATGGACTACACTATCCAATATATAGCAAATCCCAGTTAGCGTGCGCTAGCTCCTGTGCGTAGCGTGCGCTAACGGGTGTACTGGGTAGTCCATTACCCTATGTTTGCGACGGTAGCGTGCGCTACGTACCTCTTGTAGCGCACGCTACAACCATGTACTTAGCATGCATTAACACAAAATGTTAGCGTGCGCTAACGAATTATCTGATGCTCAGAACTGGAGTCCAGAACTTCCTTTCTCTGCTCTGATCGCGGTAGCGCGCGATACACACAAGATTCAGCGTGCGCTACTGACCCCGATTAGCGTACGCTAATATATACTCGTAGCGTGCGCTAGGAATCATTCCTAATCAGTCCAGTAGCCACTGGACTCTTCCTGATCCGTCCTTAGCGCCCGCTACACCGAGTGCATAGCGTGCGCTACTCCGACCTACTAGCGCGCACTACTTACCACCCAACTACAGTCCAGTGCCTTCTGGACTGCCTGCTTGAAACATACTAGCGTGCGCTAGTGTTGAGAGGTGGCGTGCGCTACCTGAACTCAATTAGCGCGCGCTAAAGAGAGTTCATAGCGTGCGATACTCCTCACACATAGCCCACTATGAACATGATAATGATGATAAACATGGAACGATTCTCCAACTAGATTAATGATGAATGACGATTGATACACGATATAATTACTCTAAACGGTGGTTACAATGATTGAATATGAGTGACAAATGATCATTAATGAGTGAAAATTACTGAGTGACAATTACTGAACGATAATTACTGAATGATAATGACTGAATTACCACCGGATATTACATACTCAGTCACTAAAAAGAGCGGGAAGTGGAAGCTGACTTGAACCGTCACTGGAGCACGTGTTGCGTTCCTGTTGATGGAGTTCGACGATTTGTCAGACTCTGTCCTTTGGCGTGCCCTCGAAACGACGCGCACGCAGGATTCGAGGGCGGCATTAAATGCGGTCTTATCCGACCCTTGCGCTTCGGCCCCTGAGGATCTGTTTATTTGCCTAGAAGACCCCGGTCTCGCCTATAAAAGGGACTAAGTTTCTGGGTTATAACCTTACTTGCATTTGCCTGAGAAGAAACTTCGCTGGATTCCTCTGAAGCTTTGAGTTGCCGAGCGTCGTTCGACTAGACTTTTTTAGGTAAGAAAAAAGCCTTTTCTCTTTTTCCTTTCTTTTTCTGAAGATTTCTGGAGAAGTATCAAAGGTGTATGAGCCGGGTAGCACCTCCGCCGCCGGGACTTCGACTGCCCGGGATGGAACCTCCGTGGAGCTCCACATGGAGACAGCCGTTGAAGTTATCCATGCTGGGATTGAGCCTGCGGAGGTTGAAGAGCTTTTCAATGAAGCGGACGTGGCCAGGTCGGCGGAGGTAGAGCGGAAGCGCTCGCTGTCCGAGGAGGAAATGGCGGTGAAAGCGTATTAGGAGCAAAATAGCGCGTTCGGCAAAGCCTTTTCAGACTTTGCCGAACTCATGGAGAAGATGGCTGGCCCGAATCCCAAGTTTGACTTCCGCGAGTACTCGATCGCCCACCCCCATGAACCCGAAAGGCGAACGCTATTCCGCGCCGCGCGCCGCTCCCCGTGGTCCCTCGGCCAGATCAGAAGCTCGGCGACCAGGAAAGATTTGGAACGTTGGAGGGCGATGCTCCATGTCCCCTCTGATGTTTCACTCTACGTGCCTTTCGAGAATGAACGTGCCGACCAACCTCCAAAGAGCATGGTCACTGTTAACGAGGCGATCATGGAGGTCGGACTGCGGTTCCCACCGCCGTTCTCCGTGTCCTACTTGCTGGTGGCCTGGAATGTGGCGCCGCTCCAACTAACGCCGAACGCGTGGCTGCAGATCGTTAGCACCTTTACTCTATTCGGCAGTCATCGGCTGTTCCGTATCCCCGCTGGAGATGAACTATCTCTTCAAGCTGACGGCTCAGAAGGGTTATGTTGGCGGCTATCATATTCAAGGTCGCTCGGGAAGGGTGATTCTGGGGATGCCGAACAAGGTTCGGGGCGACCCGACAAAATGGTTCTGGGTCGGTGATGCGTGGAAGTCGGCCGCGAGCAACAATCCCACCGATGAGTTGGAGATCCCCACCGGCTTCTGGGAGAGAGTCTGAGTAAGGGTTTTCACTCTCCGTTCGTTTGGATATATTCTGAACTGATCTAATTTGGTTTTCTCTTTACAGGTGTCCTTGATCCAGCGGCGGGAGAGCTACCCTTTGATTTTGCGATCGTTTGGGACCGAATCTGTAGTCTTCCAGATTCTCATATCGATGCTCGCGAGATCAACAACGAAGCTTGCTGGTTGGCCGCTCGGCTATTTCGATTCCCCCGCCACTTAAGGGTTCCAGGTACAAGTTTTCTCGATCTTTCTTTGCTTGACGATCGTCTTGAGGTTGAGAAAAGTAATTAACCTTTTGCCGATTGCTTTCTTTGCAGAAATCCGCTTCCCTCGCTACTGCGAGCCACCGAGAGAAGTTGCCATGTCGAACCCCGGTATCATGAGTCGCTTGCGCCAAGGGAAGAAGACGAGCCACGTCCCCCCGGTGCCAATCCGTCCTATTCCGGAGGCGAGACCTCTTGTGGAGCCAGTCGTCGACGAACAGGAGCCTCGGGAGGAGGGAAAACTCCGACTCAACCGCAAGAGGCGGAGGACAGAGGAGCCCTTGGCCTATGTTGCTGCTGATGCGCCCACAGTGGCGCCGCCGATCGTCGTGTCTCCACTTTCTGTGATTCCAATGGCGGAGGGGTCTACGCCTTCGTTGGGGTTTCTGGAGGCCACGACGATCGCTCGCGCTGAGACCTCTCGTGGGAGGTCGTTCTTTGGCCGCGACCCGGAGAAGGTCGCAAGGTGAGTTTGATTGCATTTTTGGGTTGTGACATTTCCTTGTTGGAAACATGCTAACTCTTTTGTTCTTGGTGCAAGGTCCGTCGCGCCGAACCGAACTGCTCGTCGATGGTGCTGGACTTTTTATCGAGCAATGCCCCTCGCGAGGCCTGTGACATTCCTCATTATGTTGCTCGGGCTGCCGCCGCCCTGCCGAAAGCCTGGACGACCGATCTGGATGCGATCGCGCGCCGGCGATCTGCAGACGCGATGCAGGCGACCCTCGCTTTGGCCCTTTAAACGGCG
The DNA here is from genome assembly GCA_033398695.1 of Orobanche coerulescens. Lineage (NCBI taxonomy): Eukaryota > Viridiplantae > Streptophyta > Magnoliopsida > Lamiales > Orobanchaceae > Orobanche > Orobanche coerulescens. Next base: position 136,109,543 of record CM065814.1, on the reverse strand, counting down.
ACGATGGCTGCTCAGGCCGTGAAGGATTATGAGGGGCGGCACTCCACTGCTCGTCTTCAGGCGGACCTCGAGGCCGCTCGAAAACAAAATGTCGAGCTTACCGATATGCTCGTGGCGATGGAGAAGAGATCAGTGGAGGCGGCCAAGCAAGCGAGCCAAGACCTTGAACGGGCCCGGATGGCAAACGACCGGATGCGGGACTAGATGACGGATGCCCGCAGGTCGCACGCAGCCGCGCAAAAGGAGGCGACAGAGCTGAAGGCGGTTGTGGACCGGTTGAACGGCGAACTGGCGTCGTCGAAGGGAGAGGTGGCTGCTAAGGTTGCCGAGCTCCAGTGTGCAAACCAAACGATCGCTGGGCTGAGGGGAAAGCTGGAGGCAACCGAGACCGATCCCTTCATTAACGTGGAGTATGTCAACGAGTTTGCTTATTATATGGCATATGCTGACGCAATCCGCGCCGCTAAGAAGGGAGGGCTCGAGGTCGGCCCTTTCGCTGATAACTTCAAAGCCTATGCACTAGAGCATCCTTTGGAGCCCGCCTTCTTCGTGCCGATCCTGGACCTCTCGGATCTCGGCGTCGACTTGAGATGGTATCCGTCTCCCAACAATCTCATTCACCCGGATGCCCCAGCGGACGGGGGAGCAGTGCCTGACGCCGGCGAGGGAGAGAACGCCGATCCAGCGGCCGGGGGCGAAGGCCAGGTAGGGGCAGCCTGAGCTTGCGTGCTTTTTTTGTTTTTGCTTGTAATTTTTTTGAGCCTCCCCCTTTTTTGTATTCCCTTTTTTTGTATTTTGTCTTCGGGCGACTGTACTTGTATTTCTAATGAAATGAAGAGTTTCTTTATCTGATTCCTTATTTGTATGTCCGTCTTTCCGAATTTTTGTGTTTGACTTCATACATCGGTGTTTGAGGGGCGATCGTCGAACGTGCATCACCAAATGAATTGATATACTTAAAACTCATACTGGTAACTTTCAGAACAAAGTCGATCGCTGTATGTATATTTGAACAAGGTCTATCGTCATATGTGTATTTGAACAAAGCCGATCGTCGTATGTATAGCTCCGCTCGCCCCCTTGTTTTTATTTACTTAGTGAAAGTAAGGGAATGAAAATAAATTGTTTAGCGAGATATCTTCAGTTTGGTTCTTGCGATCTTCAATTTTGCAGATTCCTCGAGGAAGGCCGACCATCCCGGCCTAGAGGAACCTTGCACGGTCGTGGGGTTCGATGGAACCGACCTCCGCGACTATGTCTTGTGCGCGAGCGACATTCCGTCTGATGGTCAACTTATCGCGACTCACTTAATTGTGAGGGTCCTCCGTAGGCTATGTTTTGCCTCGCAATGTAGCGATGGGGCATACAATCTCTGACTGGAGGAGTCCTTGCACGGGGCACTGTCGGATTAATCGACTCCGCGATCGTGGTTTGTTAGCACTTTTCTGCCTGGGACCGAAATGTTAGATGACAGACCTTCGAGGGCATACGTTGTGACGGGGGGAGGGACGCATCGCATTATTTGGGTCCACCATGTTAGATGATGGACCTTTGAGGGCGGGCGAGCGTGTCCATAGATCTATTTTGGAGGGTCCTTCGGCTACGCCCGCCTCGTATTTAAACAAAAGGGCGAGCGATTTTGGCCCAAAGGAACCTTGCATGGGCGGGCTGTCGGTTCCATCGACCTTCACGACCATGGCTGCACTTTTCTATCTTGGGTCGTCATATTAGATGGCGACCCTCGATGGTATATGTTGTGCTGGGGGAGGCAATCGCTTGCCTAGGTCCATCATGTTAGATGACGGACTTTAGAAGGCGAGCGAGTCATCCTCTTTTTGAAGGCATTGCTCAGGCAGTAGCCTTTGTTTTGTTTTGCCGAAGCAAATAACTTGGGGAGAATTGAGAAATCTCATTAATCACTTTGCACATCAAATGATTACAGGGTGTTTCTACTGATAATATTTCTTCAAATGAATAGCGTTCCAGGGGTATTGGTCCGGAGTGCCGTCTAGGTGCTGGAGCTCATAGGCTCCTTTGGATAGCCACTTGGATATCCTGAACGGGCCCTCCCAGTTCGGACCAAATACCCCCGTGTGGGTATGGATCTTTTTGAAGACTAGGTCCCCCACTTGGAACCATATCTCCTTGACCTTTGAGTTGAAAAACTTTTCGGACTTCCTTTTGTGGATCGTGTTCTTCATTTCCGAGGTCAGTCGCCGTTCTTCGAGCATATCCAAATCGTTCGCCGAGCTATATCATTGTCTGTCGTCAGTTGTTGGGCAGTTCGGTGGCTGAGGACGGCGATCTCCGATGGGATCATTGCTTCGGTCCCGAACGCGAGGGCGAACGAGGTTTCGTCGGTTGAATTTCTTGTCGTCGTTCGGTAGGACCACAAAACATCCGGGATCTCGCTCGCCCAGTGCCCTTGCTTGGATTCGAGTCTGGCTTTGATTGTGTGCTTGAGGATCTTGTTAACAGCCTCTACCTGCCCGTTCTTTTGGGGGTGGTAAGGGGCCGAGAATAACTTTTTTATTCCCCACTTTTTGCAGAATTGCATAACTTCCAAACCGTCAAACTGCTTTCCGTTGTCGGATATGATAGCCTGAGATAAACCGAATCGGCAGATGATGTTCTTCCAAATGAACTTGATCAATTGCTCTTGGCCAATCTTGTTGAGTGGTTCGCCATCTGCCCATTTTGTGAAATAATCGACCCCCACGATGGTAAATATACATCCTCCTGGCACCGTCGGCAAAGGACCGATGAGGTCGATGCCCCATTGGGCGAACGGCCACAGACTATACATAGAGGTGAGCTGCTCGAGGGAGAGCTTGATGTTTGGGCCCAGGATTTGACATCTGTGACAAGATCGGGCGTAGGCAATCGCGTCCTTTTGCACGGTAGGCCAGAAAAAGCCTTGCCTGGTCATCTTGTGGATGAGGGCTCGCCCTCCCGCGTGATTTCCACAGATCCCGTCATGGATTTCGGCTAAAACAAGTCGGCCTTCCTCTGGCGTAATGCACTTGAGGAGAGGGAGGCTGAAAGCTCGCTTGTAAAGTCGCTCGTCCAAGAGGGTGTATCTGGTTGCTCGGAGCTGAAGCTGGCGAGCCTTGACCCGATCTTTAGGGATTGTTCCGTTCTTCAAGTATTCAATGAACGGGGTCATCTAGTTCTCTTCGGCGATGGCAACCAAAGCTTCTGTCGATCGCCGTCCTCGCCAATTTAGTGATTCGGATGTTAGAGAAATCCACTGCCCCATCCGACGACGCGAGTTTGGATAGGGCGTCGTCCTGGGAATTATGCTCTCTCGAGATTTGCTCGATCAGCACTTCTTCGAAACTCGTGCACATTTAGGCGACCAACTCTTGATATTTGATCATCTGTTCACCGTGTGCCTCATATTCTCCCTTGACTTGGTTGACGACCAAGAGGGCGTCCATGAAGATGTGAAGGCAACGAACGCCCACGGCGAGTGCTAGATCGAGCCCGCCTACTAAGGCTTCGTACTCGGCTTCATTGTTGGTCGCTGGGAAATCGAAACGCATAGCATTTATGAAATTCTGATCGGTGGGACTGATGAGGACAATCCCTGCCCATGCCCGCAAGCTGGTCGACGAGTCGTCTACGAACAGTTTCCAGGAAGGTCGGTCGACCTAAGTCGGGTTAGGCGGGAAAGTTAATTCCACCACAAAGTCCGCCAGCGCTTGTCCCTTGATCGCCGTGCGTGGAGCATACGTGACACCGTATTGTGTGATCTCCAGTGAGCACTTGAGTAGTCACCCGTTGGTGTCTCTCCGGTACAAAACTTGCCTTAGAGGGAGTGTCGTCAGAACCTCCACTTGGTGTTCGAAGAAGTAGGCTCTCACCTTGCGAACACTCATGACATGTGCATATGCGAGCTTCTTCAGAGGCGTGTACTATGTCTCCGCATCGTGTAGCGTTTGGATAACGAAGTAGATTGGCAAGTGGGTTTGCCCCTCTGCTCGCACTAATACCGCACTCAGCGCGACCTCCGAGGCCGCCAAATAAAGGAACAACTTCTCGCCAGGGATCGATTTTGCCCAAATTTGAGGTTAGACAGATACTCCTTAATTTTGGCGAACGCCATTTGACTTTCCTTCGTCCACGCAAATTTTTTATTCTTTATGGTGGCGAAAAAAGGCTTGCTTTTGTCCCCGAGCCGCGAAATGAAATGATTAAGGGCTGCCAAACACCCCGTGAGGCGTTGCACCTGCTTGACGTTCTGTGGTTCTTGCATATCGAGGATTGCTTTAATCTTGGTGGGGTTCGCCTCGATCCCCCTTTGGCTCATGATGTGCCCCAGGAATTTTTCGGAGCTTACTCCGAAGTTGCATTTCTTGGGGTTTAGTTTCATGTTGAAATTCTCGAGAATGGCGAACGTCTCGGCGAGGTCTTTGAGGTGATCTTATTTTTTGAGGCTCTTGACCACGATGTCATCAATGTAAACCTCCATGGTTTTGCCGATTTGATCGGCGAACATCCCGTTGACTAAGCGTTGGTAGGTCACCCCCGTGTTTTTTAGACTGAACGGCATTCGGATCCAAAAGAACACATCCTTTTCCGTGTAGAATGATGTGTGTTTTACGTCTTTCTCTGCCATTAGGATCTGATGGTATCCAGCGAAGGCATCCATAAACAACATTATTGTGCAACCTGCCGTGTTATCGACCAAGTGGTCAATGTGAGGCATCGGAAAGTGGTCTTTCGGACAAGCTGCGTTGAGGTCGGTGAAATCGATGCATAACCTCTAGGAGTTGCTCGCCTTTTTGACGAGCACCGCATTGGCCACCCACTGTGGCTCGTCGGTAGCTACCCCGATCAGTTTGTTGTCGAGCAGCTTTTTGACCTCTGTGTCTAGCGCAGCATATTTTTCTGGACCGAATTTCCTACATTTCTGGTGAACAGGTTTCCTCACCGGGTCGATCTTCAGATAATGGCAAGCATGTTCAGGACCGATGCCGACCATATCTTGATGCGACCAGGCAAAGACTCTGATGTTCTTTCATAGTAAATTGATCAGATCGTCTTTCAGCTCGGTATCGAAGCTTGAGCCGATCTGCACTACCCGCTCCGGACGATCCAGATCGATTGTTATACTTTCCAACTCTTCGGTGGGGACGGTCGCTTCTCGTTTGGAGCGATCTCCGGACTCGATCCTTGGATCAACATCGAGGCTTGGCTCGAATCCGATCCTTGGTTCGATGTCGTTCGACGATCGATGTGAGATGCCGCCTTCTGAGTTGGGCTGGTGTGAGGTGTTAGGCTCGTCGATCTCCATTGGCTAGTTGTCGATCGTCCCAGTGTTACAAACGGGACACGAAACGTTTAAAGGAAAATCTACAACACGCGAGTAGTTCAAACATTTCTTTGCCATTAGCTGGTATCCTTTTACAGTACCGACTGTCCCTTCGGTAGTGGGGAACTTGATACAATAAAAGAAAGAGGAGGCGACCGCCTCAAAGGTTTCTACAAAGGGGCAACCTAGGAACCCATTATCGATGTTGGGCATGTCTATAATTACAAATTTGAGGTTCCTAGTGATCTTAACCTTAGGATCGTAACAACAGACCAGCTCGACGGGGAGCTTGATTCTTCCATAGGCTTTAACCGTGTTGTCGCCGAACCCTTGAAGCACGGTTTCGAATGGCTTGATGAATTTGGTCAGGTTGCCGAGCTGGTCCAGAGCAGACTTGAATATGATGTTGCAAAAACTCCCATTGTCAATCAGCACGCGACCGACCATTTTCCCAAGGATACAAGCAGAGATAACCAAGGCGTCTACCTTGGGGCACTGCACTCCCTCCCTATCCTTGTTGGAGAAGGAGATGAGCGCCTCTTTGGAGATGGTTGGCTCTGGGGGCACCATGACGTGGACTCCAACGAACGCCCTCAGCTCGGACTTCCACTTTCTATTCGACAAGGTGGAAACCGGAGAAAGACCTCCGAGGTTTCCGCCTCCTGATTGGAGCATATTGGCCCGGCCGCGGGGGTTGATCGGAGGGATCGACTCATCTGAATCCTCCAGCTTGTTTCGTTCGAGTCTGGCAACCGAATTGGGAGGGCGACGGTCATCGTTCTATCACTGGTCGCGTCCCCCGGTCCTTTCTGTCCGGGGCTCTGGCTTGGTTACCAAACTGTCCAGTTTACCCTCCTCGAACAGTCTCCAGAGTTGTCTGAGGAGGTTGCGGCATTGGCTGATATTGTGGACGGGACTTTTATGGTAGGCACAAAATTTACTGCGGTCTAGATGACCGTTGTCCCTCATCGGCTTTGGCTTGCTTAGCCACTCGCGCCCCTTGATGGCGTTGAATATATGGGCCGTAGATAGATTGAGGTTGCGGAGGTGGTGGACTTCCACATCCTCGAAGGCCTTGAATTCACCGGGTAACTTTGTGACCGCCTTTCTAGGCTTGGCGATCGCCTTTCTCGATACGGGAGATGGCACCTTCCTTTCCCCGGTTGCCCCCTCGCCTAGACGAAGGGTGAGAAACCTCTCCCTGGCTAGAAAGTTGGTGGCCTTGGCGCGGAAGATCGCGTAGGTCGGGGGAATGTCCTTTGTGAGGTGCCTGAACATGGGCGAAAGACCATAGAATCCCCCCAGGACTGAGTAGAGGGCGAGCTCGTCGCTTATGGACTCGCCGGTGAGGACTATTTCATCCACCCTATCGATGTAATCTTCATCGGACTCGTCTTTCCCCTGCCTGATCTTCATCATGCGGTGGGGACCTTCTGGCCGAGTGACCTTGGCGGCGAAGTACGACGCGAAGTCGCTCGCCAGCTTTTCGAAACAGTTGATTGAGCGCGGTGGCAATGAGATGTACCACCTATGGGCGAGATTGCCCAATGTTAAAGAGAACATTCGGCACTTCGTCGCGTCTGACGCTCCGCATCCAGTCATGTAGATCAGGAGCTTGCTTAAGTGAGTCTCAGGATCCGATCTACCCTCATACAAAGGTGTTTGAGGAGGAGCGATCTTTGGTTGCACGGGGGCAAGCTCGATCTGGACCGCGAGCGGCTCACTAGGTCCGGCGACCTTTCTCTTGGCGCCTGCCCCAATTTCCAGGAGCGCTTTCATTTCGTCGAGCTGGCGCTGCATTGCGGCCATCGCTGTAGCCTGGCTGCTTGCGGTTTGGCTGCCAAGGCGATCATGTACTGATCTCCTGGATCTGTTATAGGCGATGAGGTCTCTGCCGCCGAGCTCAATTTTTTGGCGAGTGGGAGCCAGACGGTTGGCCTGCCTTATGGGGGTCGGATACGCCGAACTCCTGGTGACGGATTCGGACTCCGACGTCTCATTGCTGGGGCCAGAATGCCCAGGATGCCATGAAGGATCACTTCCTAGGCGACTGAAGACGGAATTGTCCCGCCTCGCGAGCACCTTTTCTTGCGATTCTGGGCTTTCTGACGATTGCTCGACATATAACCCCTTGAGCTTTCGTTTGCCGCGCGGCGGATGGCTGACGGGATAATAATGGGCGTGTCACATGCTCCCTCATCGATCTGTTCCGCGGTTTGGAATTGATCGAGTGAGAGGCTGGGGCCGTCCCTCGGGGGCGGGATTTATAGCATGGCGTCGCTGCGGCCGTCTTCCGCCGTAGGTTGGGACTCGGTCTCGGCTGGAATAAGGCATCCGGCGGACCGTAAGGTGTCTCTCTTCGATGTGGTGGCAGACGCCATGGTTTCAAAGGCTTTTCTTTGAAGAACAATGAGTGTTTCTTCAAGTATATGTTCCGGAGAACAGTGAGTGTTCTTCGAAACGGTCAGAGAGAAAAAATAAAGGTAGGAAGAGTTCCCCCTCCTTCTAGCGCCAATTGTTGTTACCCAAAATATTATCCGGAAAGATTTGCTGGAAATGGCTTCGGGTGAGTAACAAACAACATGTGAGAGCACGTACGAAGGAATGTAAATAACACAAGATTTGCTGGGGTTGTTAGTCCCGGGCTTGAATGCTCTCGCGAGATATTATTAATAAGAATACTGCTTTGGAGTACAAATATTAATGTTAGAGTGTGATTACAATGAGTGTAATGACCCTAGTTATCTAGCTCTTGAGTGCTGGTGATTGCCGGAAGAACCAGAGTTAATGCTCTGTGAGTTCTTGTAACAAAGATGAAATGATGTGTAGAATTCTGTGTAGACAACTGTATGCGTACCACTGTCAGATCTAACTCTCGGTCCTTTTTTTCCAACCGCTGGGAGTCTCCTATTTATAGGGGAGGAGGTAGTTGGGATTTCTTAATCCCAAACGGGCGATCACCTTTTACGTATTAAATTAAATGGGCGATCGTCTCAGCACGTGGGTCGGTTTCCTTAAAGTCTGCAGCTACTGTTGGCAGCCAAATGCGCGAACCAATGAGAGGACAACACGCGCCTCTTGTTGCGGTCTTGGGGGGTCCCACCTAGGACCTTTCGGCGGGTCTGTCGGTAGGTGAGATGTTGTCCTTGTCGCCAACAGCTGGTGATGGGCTGGAGTAAAAAAACATTATCTTGCGGTGCCGTTTGCGGATCTGCACGTGGGTCTTTATCCCGAGATCCGGTCTTTGTAGATTTGACGGATGTTGGCTTCACACGTGGCCTAAGACGGTCGTCTTGGTCGGACACTAGAGACGATCGCATGGTGCTAAGAGGCGATCGCCCTGGATGCCGATCGCTCGGTACTTGGTCTTGATCTGGCATCTCCGTTTGGCAAGTTGCCTTGGTTCTTCTGACACTGGCTTTGGTCGCTCGGCCCTTGTGCCGATCGCCATTGAGGCGTGTTAATCGCCGCACAACAATATATATATATATATATTACACTAACATGCACATCAAGACGTTAGACCAAATAGAGAAGACAAGGACATCTCGATTGAAACAAAAACAAATACACTGATTGATTTTAACGATAAATCAAAACAAATTACCTAGAAAAAAGATCCAAAGTGCTTCTATTGCTGCTAGTAGAACGAACGAGGAGCCGCAGTAGATGAGTTTGTATTGATAAAAAAAATATGATAAAACGCGTTAACCTACGACCTCCGCTTTTCATGATTTGTTTTCTAATTTTCTAAAATTAGAAAACTGTTTTTTATTTTGTATGGGGGGTTATGGAAAACAACTCAAATGAGTTTTCAAAATTTTTCTAAATTTTAGTTATAAATTGGAAAACCTTGTTTTCTAGTTTTCCATTTTCTAAAATTAGAAAATGTCTAATTGGATGTGTTTTCATTTTTTTCTGTTTTCTTAAAAAAAATTTCTAGAAAATTGGTGAAGCAAACATAGCCTTAGTGTTTCTGTTTGCATTTTGAGTACACGACACAAAGATACACGGACGAAAGCACACGACCGAGATTTAGTGTCGGTTTTGTATTTACCCTTTGGGTATACGACACGATACGAGGTATACGAAATATATATATATATATTATAACTTAATTTAAAATTTTATATTTAATTTTATAAAAAAAATATATTTTATGAATTCTGTTTGTACTAAACTTTAATATTCGAAAATATAAAGTGAACTTTCATAAATTTCGTGTAAACATTCGTGTTTTCGTTGTCATTCATTTTGTTTCGTCTACCAAAATCTATAAAAATAATATTAAAATATTAAAATTATTTTATTTTATAATATTTTAATATTTATTTTAAATTATGTGTCTGAAATGAAAACAGAACACGAAACGACATGAATTTGCGCGGTACACGACACGACACGAATTCATTTCGTGTATGATTTGAACTTTTGGTATACGAAATACGAAAGTACACGATACGAACGATTTGGCAGATCTAATTGTAATATATATTTTTAAAATATATTTTATAATTTTTTATTATATGTAATTAAATATATTGATGATCACATATATTTTATGGAGACGTGCAGAATACAATATGCAAATTATCATCGGACCTGAAAAAATAACTTTTAGCACATAAATTGTAAATCGACAGCGTAAAAGAGCAGGGCCTCCTCCTGGAGCAGTGCAAACGCCTATTGATATGAACTTCATTATATCGAAAGGTTATGTTGTTTATGATGCAGTATGGTCCATGGATGGTATGATCATCTTCTTTGCCTCTTCTTTTACTAATCTCATGAGGTTGCGAATATCTGACCAAGAGCACGAATAGGTCTCAAATTAGTCCTCGACAACCGGGATAAAAATTCATTCGTTGAATATTTTTCACCCTTAAGACGTAGATATAGGTGACGGGTAATGTCGTATTTTCATAGGGACTAATTGATTTTTATTGTATTAAGTACTAGATCGTAATATCCGATTTTATCTAGACGGCTAATACTTGATAGTAATTAACTAAAGAAATTCGAAAATAATTAAAACTTTAAACAAACAAATTGCATAAAATTTTAAGAGTAAATTTATGAGGTTGAAGTATAGATTACAGTGTTTTCATTGGCTTCCAGGGTTCCAATTCGACTTAGTTACAGTTCTACTCATCATATTTCTCATCACCAATTAATTTGATCAATTATCGAGTTGGCCAAATAAATAATATTATTTTTAATAAAAATATAACTTTGCGAGACATTAAGTTGGCCATATAAATATTTTTTATTAAAATATTAAATTGACTAATTCATTGACGTTTAATTTAATTTGTCCAATTATCACGTATAACAATTTGAGCGAAGTTGATTTTCTTTGAAGTCATACGTTACAACCAACTATTATAACAATTTATATTTTATTATTTAGATTTTATATATTTTAATAGATTTAAGTAATTAGTGCACATAATTATATAGATGTGTGAGGGAACTAAAATTACCTTTTAATCGTGTTTGAGTTGTGTATAAATATATAATATCTTAATTGGTTTCAGATGGCTGAACCCTAGCTGTATTGTTTCCGGTATCACTATATGAGTTTGGGATGAAAATGCATATTAAATTCACCTTTAAGTTAGATTTCGGACGGGTACGGTTATATAAATTGTAAGCTGGTTTGTGTAACACCCCCAGATCAAACCGGGAATATTACACGCCGCAAACCCTCTCCGTGAGGATCCACCAGGCTAGACATCAACACCACACATTACATTACATACTGACGAATCAAAATAACGAATCAATAGACCGATTTGGTCTTCCGTCACTGACTTACAAATCAAAATACATAAACTCATCCCGACTCATACACATGCAAGGGTAAAATACTTGCAACGACGAACAATAAGACAGCGGAAAAGACAATACAATGGACTCACTAATGAAGTCAAAGCGGCCTTCGTGTGATTAGTATCATTCGTCTTTCATCATCCCTCGCACCGATCCTGTGTCTTGCTCCCGAAAACCTGCATGTACCTGGACACAATACAGATATCCACCCCCCGATTACTCGGGGGTTAGCAAAACTCCACTGTTTTGCTAGTGCAAGTATAAAGTGCAAATACGAGCCATACACAACACATTCCGAGAATACAACGAAAGACTTTCCGAGATATATTTAGTTAAAAATAGATCAAGTCTTGAAAGTAGAAACGAAGCAAGTAAGCACTTTGAAAACATTTCCAAATCTCGGGAGTTTTTAAAACATTAGAAAATGAAAAGTTCTTAATTCCTCGAAAGTCATTTAGGGTCACAGCCCCAAAGTTCATTTTCCAAAATACAAATCCGTTAACAAGACACGGGGTCCACGACCCAACCATTCCGGTCACAAAACACAGGGTCCACGACCCGATCATCCACTTCAATTCACTTACAAGGACACATTACACATAACACATTATTCCTATGCCATTCTAGCCAAGCACCAAGACTCGATATACAATGTCTCTCAACCCCGAGCACAAAGCATTGTGATACTCCGGACAATATCACAATTAACGAAACCATCGTCATCCTCAAGATGAAAAAGCACAACTGGTAACCCGCGGCCGTACCCCTTAGTATCGACCCCCATACATCCCGTCGGACACTCCGGGTGGGAAACCACTTCCGCGGCCGTACCCCTTAGTATCGACCCCCAGACATCCCGTCGGACACTCCGGGTGGAAGTACATCAACACACGCACCCAAGTCCACTTCCGTGGCCGTACCCCATAGGATCGACCCCAGACATCCCGTCGGACACTCCGGGTGGAAGGAACAACACACACACACACGTTCCAAAATCACAGTTGCAAACCACAAGCCTCGAAGGTCAATCACAGTATATATAGTCGAGGTACCTTACTAGAATGGCCAGTTCATCCAACATATACTCACGACCAAGTAATGGTACGATTCATGCTAGAATTTAAACGATGCAGCTAGTACAAATAACATAGCAACGGGGGAAAATACCTATCCAACCACGCCGAACGACACAATGAGACAGGATCATCAATAGGCATACGTTCCATACATATCTCAAGGAAAGGTTAAGCTATAAATCCACAACGTCATAATCACACAAAACAATACCCCACACATACTTAGAGAAGCATATTTAACAACGAAATCATACGAGTCATCTTTTAAGGAAGTATTGAAAAGCATATCAATTTCTTTGAAAGTTAATTATAGGCATTCATAAATCACGTATCGTAAATTACCAACTAATATATCCACAAAACACGTAATGTATGAGCAAGATACTTGCCTCAAATAACCACAACACAGAGAATCGGCCGAAGTAGGTTGGCACGAACCGACTACGAACTCACCGACTCCACCGAACGACAATACGCAACAATGAACTACGAACGAAAACAATAACAACGAAAATAAATTCCAAAGTACGACCCAAAGCCGCTGAATTCAAAGAACGAATGACGAAAGTTCAAGTGTTTTCCCCAAAACGGCCAAGAACACGATTCGTCCCGACAAAATACGAAAACGGAATTCTAAGTCAAAATATGGATATAAAATCCATAGAATATGTCTAACAACATAATTTAACCACAATTTATCCAACAAAAACGGATGGAAAACGAGATCGAGGACAAATCCCCCAAAAAGTCGATTCGAAGGAAATCAAGAAATATACTTCGATTCGACGAAGAACAAAGGATTAAATGATGTTAAACACAAGAATACTACCAATATTAATCATACCCATCATGAATTAATCAATAATACGGAACGAATCGGACAAAAACGCAAAAAACCCCAAATTCACGAAATTAGGGTTCTAAGGAAGATTACCTTGATTCGCTGGATCAAAGGACGATAATGGATGATTGATTGATGTTGTGACCTCAAGAACTTCAAGGATTTGTTGTCAAACAATATGGATCCATGATGAGCATACCCTCAGCCGCGGAAGAGAAGGAGAAGGAGGAGAAAAATGGCCAAAAACCCGACTGCAAGGCCATATATAGGCTGCACAGTGTGCCGCGGCCCAGTGAAGTGTGCTGCACCTGAGGCCAAAGATGGCTCACGGGTCGGCGCGGTGCAGCGGCTCGCCGGCGTGTGCCGCGGCACCGTCTGACGGTCGGTTTGGCAAAAACGCCACAGTGTGCCGCGGCCCTGCCGGAATGTGCCGCGGCCCACTGACGCATGCTCGGCGAGAAGCTGCTGAGCACTACGGTCGTGACTCGACGAAGCTGCCGAGCACTACCGGCCGTGACTTCGGCCGCCCTGGGCCAGATTGCCCGGCCATGACTCGGCCGGGGCCAACTCCGACGGCCCAAACGACCCCGAAACCCGAACCTGAATACGAATCGATGATACGGTTACGACGTACTCGCAAAGACGAATCTAAGAGCTAGGAGAACACACAATTCCGACCACCCGAAGGCTCGGAATTCGACAACGGAAGTAATTACCCAAAACTTTGGGAAATTACGAAAATGGCCCAAAACGTCCGAAAATCACGATACGCGATCGAAACACCAAACCAAAGCTCGCAACATGAATAATAACATTAAATGAACTTACGAGAAACTCGAAACAACAATTTCGGACGAGATTCGCAAGAATCGAACTCAAGTGCGGAAAAGTCGCTAAAAAGCTTGGAACTCAACAAAACGATACCGAAACGAACTCGGATGACAAAATTTGCAGAATTAATCATTCTCGAAATGACGAAACGGTCATGAGCGAGTCGTCAAAACGGACTCCGGCCGAAAATTTTTTTTTACCGAAAATCGAAAATTGCGGATATTACATTCTACCCTCCTTAAAAGAAGTTTCGTCCCAAAACTTAAAACAAGCAGGGAGAAGCAATATCCCGCCAGGAAAACTCAACGAGATACGCAAGGAAACGCGTAACTTACGCCCATCGGCGAAACGTTACAAGCACGCAAAGGAATATACGGCGTGAAAACACGCTCCACGACGACCAACACAACGTCGCCGTTAGGGATATAATAAAACCAACAAGTGACAAGCGTCATCAAATGGATAATACAATCAAGTCAATTATCCGAAAAATCACAAAACACAACGGACGAAAATCAATACGATTGACCATCCCAACGGTACATCAATCAAAATGCGAGCCAATCGCTGAACAAATACGGAATTCCACCGCCCAAGGGTTGGAAGATCGAAAACGAGACTAATTTTCCGAACTTGGAAAGGTCACAACGATATATAGATCAATTTGGAACAATATCAGAACTCGCTCGAATGACAAAGGTGAGAAACAACACCAGGTCAGAAGCATCAACGAACTCAGTCGAGTCGATACGGTTGGACGAAACAGAAGAGAAAGAAAGAAAAATGTGGGTATTACATCATATCACCTTTAAAAGAGGTTTCGTCCCGAAACCTAAACAATGAGAATGAAGTGCTGGAATAGCAACCTTCCCGACCATACCCTCTTGGTCCACATCCGATCTTCATGGCCATTATTATCGTGGTCACGACTGTGTCCTCTGCCCAATGGCATACTAAGCGGATTCCCACTCAATACGATTTCACAACTTCGCAAAATATTATACTAAAGTACCAACTCAGCATGACATATCACATAAGGTAACCAATAACAACTCGAAAATAAAATCCACGAGGTATCCTTTTAAAGGAAATCTTTTGAAAATCCTTGGATTTGTATGCTATTTAAAATAAACTTTAAAAGTACTTTTGGTAACTCGGGTTGTTTAATCAAAACTTGTAAACAACATACTTTAACCGTCTCATTTGAAATCATTTGAAGTCATCATGCCTCTACGCATCATCATCACCGTTAACAACTAACAAGTTAACCATGCAAGATCATCAAATCATTCTTACATACTCTAACATTTCCAAATCCGAGTTTGAACTTTACATCGAGTGAGATTTTTCATCTTTCACTATATATTTTTGAAAATAAAAATCGTATTGGTTTTTGAAATAAAATATTTTTTATGGTGTGAAAGATTTTTGAAAATCATTCACTCGAATTATTTGAAAATACAACAATACGTTAAAATCATTTTCGAAAATTCTCCCAACACTTCACAAACATCAACGACGGTAATATTTTACAAAATGTTCAAGGTACTTTAAAACAACTCTTTCAAATACCGTCGAGATTTTATTTGAGAATCTTAGGCCGGCTCGCAAATTTCAAACAATTTCCAAAGTTCATACGAAGCCGCAGTCTAATCGCACTTGTACAAACTTATGAAAGTTTTAAAAAAGCGTGTTCGAACACACTCGCAGCAGACATAATTTATCAATTTGCCGAACCCAATCAATTATCACTTAGCACAACGAAAAAAAAATCATAACGCACATTCATACAATACAGTTGTCATTACTTGACAACACACATAGAATACAGTCCCGGGTGATTGACTGCTAAGGTTAGGCCTAACGGCTAAAAGAAATGTAGTTCCCTAGCCTCTGTCCAGACTGACTAACGCGCGCTACAACACATATTTAGCGTGCGCTACCCATGCTGCATTAGTGCGCGCTAGCCTTACACTTAGCGTGCGCTAACGGTTCTATTTTAGCAACATGATTGCGAACATATATACGACATTACTGGAATCGAAGGTCACAAATAAACAACAACAATATTCGAATCTCAAAGCCATCGATTCACATAATTACAGCACATCATGAGCAACCATCAAAAGGCAATTGTCATTCAAAACCGAAAAGTTAAAAGCAAGGGTCACGTCTTGAGTATATTTTGTAGAACTCATTTGAGTTCAAAAGTCGTGTTTTGAAAACTTATAGTACACAGTAGAAAAGAATTATTAATAATTTGAGTTTTCAGAACTTTCAGCCTTGAGGTCAACATACGAAAATCAACTTTTTCCTCCCTTGGAGGACATTTTAAAAATTTTACGTGACTCTCCGAAAGGATTCGAAAACTTAAAATTCCAAGGTTTATACTCTTGCAAGAAAAACGATTTATACAAAGATACATTCAGCAATATCATTCTACATTTTAGCGCAAGACGGGAATCAACAAACATATGTCACTTACTCACGATGCACCTTCAAATACTAACTACATAACACAGAATCACACAGGCTCGTATAGCTCGTGGTACAACCTGTAGTAGGGAGACTTACATCCACAGATCGCACGAAGATGATGGCTGCACCCTGATACTAATCACGGCCGACATTCCAAACGACGCGTCGCGACACGACATCAGTCAGACTCAATCTGACAAGACAAGACCCAACAATACACGACTGGACCCGACAGCCTAGGTTTCCGCAACCTAAGCTCTGATACCATAAATGTAACACCCCCAGATCAAACCGGGAATATTACACGCCGCATACCCTCTCCGTGAGGATCCACCAGGCTAGACATCAACACCACATATTACATTACATACTGACGAATCAAAATAACGAATCAATAGACCGATTTGGTCTTCCGTCACTGACTTACAAATCAAAATACATAAACTCATCCCGACTCATACACATGCAAGGGTAAAATACTTGCAACGTTAACAATAAGACAATGAAAAGACAATACAATGGACTCGACTAATCGAAGTCAAAATTGGCCTTCGTGTGATTAGTATCATTCGTCTTTCATCATCCTCGCACCGATCCTGTGTCTTGCTCCCGAAAACCCGCATGTACACGGACACAATACAGATATCCACCCCCCGATTACTCGGGGGTTAGCAAAACTCCACTGTTTTGCTAGTGCAAGTATAAAGTGCAAATACGAGCCATACACAACACATTCCGAGAATACAACGAAAGACTTCCCGAGATATATTTAGTTAAAAATAGATCAAGTCTTGAAAGTAGAAACGAAGCAAGTAAGCACTTTGAAAACATTTCCAAATCTCGGGAGTTTTTAAAACATTAGAAAATGAAAAGTTCTTAATTCCTCGAAAGTCATTTAGGGTCACAGCCCCAAAGTTCATTTTCCAAAATACAAATCCGTTAACAAGACACGGGGTCCACGACCCAACCATTCCGGTCACAAAACACAGGGTCCACGACCCGATCATCCACTTCAATTCACTTACAAGGACACATTACACATAACACATTATTCTTATGCCATTCTAGCCAAGCACCAAGACTCGATATACAATGTCTCTCAACCCCGAGCACAAAGCATTGTGATACTCCGGACAATATCACAATTAACGAAACCATCGTCATCCTCAAGATGAAAAACCACAATTGGTAACCCGCGGTCGTACCCCTTAGTATCGACCCCCAGACATCCCGTCGGACACTCCGGGTGGGAAACCACTTCCGCGGCCGTACCCCTTAGTATCGACCCCCAGACATCCCGTCGGACACTCCGGGTGGAAGTTCATCCACACACGCACCCAAGTCCACTTCCGTGGCCGTACCCATTACTATAGACCCCAGACATCCCGTCGGACACTCCGGGTGGAAGGAACAACACACACACACGTTCCAAAATCACAGTTGCAAACCACAAGCCTCGAAGGTCAATCACAGTATATATAGTCGAGGTACCTTACTAGAATGGCCAGTTCATCCAACATATACTCACGACCAAGTAATGTTACGATTCATGCTAGAATTTAAACGATGCAGCTAGTACAAATAACATAGCAACAGGGGAAAATACCTATCCAACCACGCCGAACGACACAATGAGACAGGATCATCAATAGGCATACGTTCCATACATATATCAAGGAAAGGTTAAGCTATAAATCCACAACGTCATAATCACACAAAATAATACCCCACACATACTTAGACAAGCATATTTAACAACGAAATCATACGAGTCATCTTTTAAGGAAGTATTGAAAAGCATATCAATTTCTTTGAAAGTTAATTATAGGCATTCATAAATCACGTATCGTAAATTACCAACTAATATATCCACAAAACACGTAATGTATGGGCAAGATACTTGCCTCGAATAACCACAACGCAGAGAATCGGCCGAAGTAAGTTGGCACGAACCGACTACGAACTCACCGACTCCACCGAACGACAATCCGCAACAATGAACTACGAACGAAAACAATAACAACGAAAATAAATTCCAAAGTACGACCCAAAGCCGCTGAATTCAAAGAACGAATGACGAAAGTTCAAGTGTTTTCCCCAAAACGGCCAAGAACACGATTCGTCCCGACAAAATACGAAAACGGAATTCTAAGTCAAAATATGGATATACAATCCATAGAATATGTCTAACAACATAATTTAACCACAATTTATCCAACAAAAACGGATGGAAAACGAGATCGAGGACAAATCCCCCAAAAAGTCGATTCGAAGGAAATCAAGAAATATACTTCGATTCGACGAAGAACAAAGGATTAAATGATGTTAAACACAAGAATACTACCAATATTAATCATACCCATCATGAATTAATCAATAATACGGAACGAATCGGACAAAAACGCAAAAACCCCCAAATTCACGAAATTAGGGTTCTAAGGAAGATTACCTTGATTCGCTGGATCAAAGGACGATAACGGATGATTGATTGATGTTGTGACCTCAAGAACTTCAAGGATTTGTTGTCAAACAACATGGCTCCATGATGAGCATACCCTCAGCCGCGGAAGAGAAGGAGAAGGAGGAGAAAAATGGCCAAAAACCCGACTGCAGGGCCATATATAGGCTGCACAGTGTGTCGCGGCCCAGCGGGAGTGTGCCGCGGCACAGGGCCAAAGATGGCTCCCAGTGGTCGGCAGTGTGAGCCTGGCTCGGCAGCCGCGGCACCGTGCAGATCGGTTTGGCGAAAACGCCACAGAGTGTGTCGCGGCCTGCCGGAATGTGCCGCGCCACAGACGCCGCTCGGCGAAGCCGCTGAGCACTACCGGCCGTGACTCGGCGGAAGTCGCCGAGCACTACCGGCCGTGACTCGGCGATCCGGCCAGGCCCAGATTGCCGGCCATGACTCACGGCCAACTCCAACGGCCCGAACGACCCCGAAACCCGAACCTGAATACGAATCGATGATACGGTTACGACGTACTCGCAAAGACGAATCTAAGAGCTAGGAGAACACACAATTCCGACCACCCGAAGGCTCGGAATTCGACAACGGAAGTAATTACCCAAAACTTTAGGAAATTACGAAAATGGCCCAAAACGTCCGAAAATCACGATACGCGATCGAAACACCAAACCAAAGCTCGAAACATGAATAATAACATTAAATGAACTTACGAGAAACTCGAAACAACAATTTCGGACGAGATTCGCAAGAATCGAACTCAAGTGCGGAAAAGTCGCTAAAAAGCTCGGAACTCAACAAAACGATACCGAAACGAACTCGGATGACAAAATGTGCAGAATTAATCATTCTCGAAATGACGAAACGGTCATGAGCGAGTCGTCAAAACGGACTCCGGCCGAAAATTTTTTTTTACCGGAAATCGAAAATTGCAGATATTAGAGTTCGAGTGGCTGAATCCTTGCCTCATATTTTTGTTTTTTCGTTTTGTTCTGCTGCGATGAGAAACTCCTAGTTACTGAACTAACTAATAAGTATAAATGGTGAGTTTTTTTGCATTAAAAAATTAGATTAAAATTATAATTTTATTATTATTATTATATATATATATATATAATACCGTTATGTATCCGGAACACCATGTTAACTCTCTCATACGTGGTATTTTTTATTTTTTAGATTCTTATTTATTTAAATCTTCTATTCCAACTTGATTTTCAATGACACTTTATTGATTGAAAAACTAAATAAATATTCAAAATAAATATGAATTTTACCACCCATAATTACTTTTGCACCCTACTTTAATGTGGTCATTATTGAATTGACCAAATGAATTGTTTTATTCTTATTAGAAAAATTAATTTGGCAAATTATTAAGTAAACCTTAATGGGTCAAATACGTACTTATTTATTTTTTTAATATCTAATGTATATATACATAAATATTATTTTTATATATTTTTTAATAACTCGATTATGCTCACTTCCAAATAAATATATAAAGTATTAATAGCATTACGGATTCGGAGTACCACATTAACTCTCTCTCCTACATGAAATTTTTATTTATTTATTCTTATTTATCTAAGATCTTGAATCTCACATCAAAATATAAGTATATAAATTGTAAATCATTTTTGAAGATTGTATAGTTCCAAATTTCTACTAGGAATCTAATTTTTAATCTTTTATAATTTATGATATTTATTCTTAACCTTTACTTTTGAGTTTTTATTGAGATGAATTAACCAATTATTATAGCAACTTATGTTTACTTATTTAAATTATATAAGGTTAAATATGTTGAGTAATTAGCGAACCTTATATAGGGGTATAGGATATAAACGGGTCTGAGTGGCTGAATCATACTCTCATTATTTCATGTGTTATTGTACGAGTTTTAAAGTGGAATAAATAGTAAAATTATATTCCAATCGGGTTTAAGACGAGTACACGTACAGAAATTTTGAATGAGTTTGGGTGGCTGAATCCCATCCTCATTATTTCTGCTTATTAGTGTGTCCCGCTGCAGTACGATTCTGAGTGGCTGAATCCTAACAAAATATTAAATTATTTTTAGATTTTTACTTGTAAATTACAATGTAAATTATTACCTGTTGAGCTTCGACGGGCTATACACTAGAGTCTTTTATTTCATTGTTGCTATTATCAGCTTTACAAACTTGATAATATATATTCTTTCTGTAGCAGTTATTTTCGTTTCATGTGAATTTGTCGTATTGGAGATGAGATGACGAATGGGTAAGTCAAAACAATTTACTCATGGTAGATTAGTTAATGAACCAGATATGTACTGCTTAGATGCTTGGCTTCATTCTGAAAAAGGAGTAATTAAAAAGATATGTCCGTATGGGCATTTCAGTAGTTCGTGGGTGATGATTGCTCTGAGGATGCGAGGTTTAGTCACGCGGCCGCATGATGTGGAGTTTTATCCTCCAATGTGGGGATAGGCTCATGTGGGCACAGAACTATTCCTCCCATCTAGTGCATTAGTCATGTGATTTAATTCTCCACCAACGTCACTTGTCGGACCAGGGGATGGGGCGCAGGAGCGAGGATTTGTTTCTTCTGAAGTAATTATAAAGATATATCGATGTATGTTATGCATTGCGTTGAGGTATTTATATATAAATTATTGTTATAGAGTGTTGAACATATGAAGTCCATATCATGTAAAAAATATTAAAAATTCTTAAATATTAAATAATTGATGTACCTTCTAGTGCAATGCGCGAATAGATAAACTAGTTGCTTATGATGATTAAAGTGTAAATTTCGGAACTTGAACCGAATGATATTTGCGGTTTGACGATATTTATTTTGTCAATTGTGGTATGATCATGATCATACTCACATTAATATCATATTGGTTCGTTAGAAGCGTTAGAATAAATTTGTTATTCTGTTGATAAACTTCAAATACTTTGAAGTGTTGATCTATAAAATCAACTCTAATCGGGTCAATCCATAGTTACGGTTCATATTAAGTAATTTGATTATACATTGTGTAATTTCTTACATTGTGATAAACATTGATATGTGTGTGAACCGATGAGTTCAAGCATTCGAGAAACCTCTTAAGATCTACGATTGTGTTAAATATTTCTTATAACCCGAGTGTTTTTATATGAGTTTTGGATCGAGAATCTTTGCTGTTTTGTTAATGATTGTTAATAATCCTTGTCGAGATCCTTAATCGTGACCATATTATTTTATCAAGTAGTAGTAATAATAAGAATCAAATTATTAGTATTATAGTAATAACAACAACATTAACAGTAGATGATTCATTATTGTGGCAATATTGGATTGCCAAAAAAAAAAAAAAACGCAAACACCTCATCAGTATGTACTATTCACAATCTTATTCACTTGTTTGATGAAGGCAGGGAAAACTAAGAAGCATTGTTGGATGCCTGTGACTAGAAAAACACAATCATGAAGATGTATAATATTTTTATATGATATTCCATCCAAGAAATAAGTTCACGGTTGGTACTCGGTACCAGTGGCGGATCTACACCAAAATTATTGGTGGTGCCTATTCTTAATAAAAAAACGCAAAACTAAAATTCAATACATTTACATATAAAAATATAATAGACTTTAATATGTCAACATTATATAAAATAAACACGATTTACATATGATGCTTCCTAGGTTGAAAATAAGCAAAAATCTCATCATCACTAATAGTCATGAATACATCTCTTTCTACAAAAGTTACCAAACGATCATTTAATCATTCATCCCCCATCTTAGACCTCAAGTCGCCCTTCACATGCTTCATAGCTGAAAAAAACCGCTCAACACTTGCCGTTGCTACCGGCAAAAGCAAAGCAAGCTTCACAAGCTTATAAACCACACGGTAAGTCTCATTCTTTTTGGTTTCCACAAGTATTGTTGAAAGATCAACAAGCCCTTTCAAATCTAAAAAGCGAGAATCTAACTTAACATCCATAATATAATTAGCCAATTGATTGCGGATAGATGATTCACATTCTTCCAAAAAATCATTAGGATACAATCGTGTCATCCTCATCAATTTGTCCTCGTCAAAAGAAGCAAACAATGAGGAAGGACTCAAGCATGCTACACACTGTAATAGTTCGGTGCTTTCCACATTAAACCTTTCATCAAGTTCTTTCAATTGCACATCCAAAATACTAAAAAACAATCATTCTTGTAATGATGCAGATTAGTAACAAATGAACCTTGACGACGGGATTTCAACAAGTAAAACGGTCCATCCATGTCTGGCACATCAATGTCATGTCTCATACAAATATCAACCACACTATTCAAGAGTACTTCCCATCCACTATCCCTCTTATATTGAAGTCGCCGTTTGCCAATTATGACAAGATTCAAAGCATTCAAGAGATCTTGCTCACGTCATTGTAAAGCCAAATTCAAATCATGAGTAATCCCTAAAACATCAACCATCAAATATAACATGAAAATAAAACGAAAATCATGTAACCCATTTATCAAAGTGCTTGCTTGTCCACGAACGTCACAAGAAGCATCTTCAACAATTGTTTCAAGGACTTTAATTACCGGACCATACAAAGTCATTATACTCATAAGAGTCTTGTAATGCGACCCCCAACGAGTATCACCGGCCCTTGAAAGAGATGACTGTTGATTCAAACCTCTACCAGTTTCCACCAAACCTTCCTCTATAATTTCGGCTAAATAAGCAAATTGTTTGTCTCGAAGCAACTCTTGTCTTTTGTTAGAACATTCGATTATATTCACAACTTGATTAACTAACCCGAAAAAAGCACTCACATCAATATTACGCTCCACAGCCGCAACTAGTGCCAATTGAAGTTGATGAGCAAAACAATGAATATAAAATGCAGAAGGATTCTCATTTTGAATCAAAGTTCTTAATCCATTTTCACAACCACTCATATTGCTTGCTCCATCATACCCTTGACCTCTAATCTTAGACATACTCAACTTATTCTTAGTCAAAATGTCTTCAATTGCATTTTTAAGTGATATGGCATTTATTTCTTTCACATGTTCTATCCCCAAAAGTCTTTCCACAACACCACCTTTGAAATCAACATAACAGACAACAAGCCCCATTTGTTCTTTCATAGAACAATCACCGGATTCATCGGCTAAAATAGTGAATACATCATCCCCAATCTCTCTACAAATTTTTGAAGTGGTTAAAAAGGCACATGCCCTTGCAAGTTCTTTTTGAATGGTCGGGGAAGTCATCTTACGACATCCATGTTGACCATGAACCTCTCTTAATTCACCTACATATTCAAGAAAATGACCTTGGTAATAAGAATTTTTGCCCTCGTCATGGCCCCGAAATGCTTGCCCACCCCTCAAAAGTAATCTAGTAGCTCTAAGTGATGTCTTCAAGTTCATTACATAATCATTATCTTCTTGTTCCGTTTGTCTATTCATACATGTTCTGATACTTTGCTTGGAGTTCATGAGAGTGATACATTTTGCTTTACTTGCTAGATGAAAATCACTTTTAGCATGTCTTTCAAGTGCCTCTCCAATTTTAGACCAACTCCTAAAACCATCCTCTTTACCAACAAAAGCTTCACCACCATATTTACTCACATCTTTAAATAAATAGCATGGCAAACAAAACAAGGCATCTTTCGATTCACTATATTCCAACCATTCTTTATATTGACTAAAATACTCATGACGAAATTTCTGCTTTTTACATGAGATAAGAGTGGTTGGATATACCGATAAAATTGGTTGTTCCGGGCCTATGATGATGTACGTTCTTCTAACTCTTTCAACATCATCCGGATGAAAAACCGTGAGTGCCTCCCTTTTCCCCGGATCACTTTGTAGTATCACATCTTCGCCTCGTAATCGTATTGTATGTTGAGATTTAATTGAAACACTAGTAGATTGTGGTCCTTGTGTATCTTCAACAACTCTTTCTTCTTGAGCAATTGGAACACTAGTGCTTGTTTTATTTTTCAGAGTTGGCGTAAAGAACCGATCCAACCTATTACCATGTTATCAAAAATCCAATTAAGCTAAGTCAAGAATGGATTATCATTAAGAAATCAAGAAAGAAAAAATCAAGAAAACTAAAGCACAGGGGCGGTATAGTAGAACGGCAGAAAAAAATCGTTTGGGAACTAAAATAATGATTATAGAAATTTATAGCAGTAATCGTTTAAAAATCAGTTTTAATTAAAAAACCAAGTTCAGTAGGTAAAAATAAATTTAGTAAAAATACATTTGCTTCAATAAAGATTAGTTTATTTAGTAAAAATAATCATTTAAGTTTAATTAGGTGAAAGTAACATGGACTCTCCCATCCGAGGAGCTGTATTACTATATTAGTGTATTAAAATAATATAAAATTAATTTAAGACAATAAATCTTATTTTTTTTTTGATACCGAGGTTCCAAACTTACATCTGATTAGTTTTCGGGATAACAGTCTCGGTCCCACATAACTGCTACCAGTTAAATTGCGAGATGTATATCCGGCTCCCAGATTCTTAAATATCCTCAACTACCGCGCACACGGAGTCGTCCCCAAAGTGATTGCTCCATGCTGGACCGCCTCAAATCCAACCACAGGGTCCCACTGAGATCTGGCCTCCCACACTGCCGCTTGAAGCCCTCATTATTTAATTGTTCCACTAGCGTACCCCGAAGGGCTAGAGTCTCTTCTTTAATCATAGACTAAAGAGTCATAAACTCTTGAAAATTCTTATGCTCAATGGGATTCGAACCCGAATCTCTCATTTGAAGTGAGTCCATGGACAGTGAACCAATGTCACTGGTTAACCTTAACTTTTTTATTTGTCAAGGAATGAGTGGCAAATTTTTGTTTTGAGAAGGAAATATTAAAAGTGATACCGTTGTGGATTCAACTACCAAATTTGTCACTCAACTGTTGGGGAGGGAACTCATTGAGCAGGACTAGTAGCTTATTGGGTAGATCTGGCAATTCGTTCGTGTCGTGTATTTCGTGTTGTGTACTTTCGTGTTTCGTGTACCAAAAATCCAAACTCATACACGACACTAAATGAATTCGTGTCATGTCATGTCGTGTACCGCGCAAATTCATGTCGTTTCGTGTCGTGTTTTTGTGTCAGGCACATAATATAAAATAAATATTAAAATATTATAAAAATAATAATTTAAATATTATAATATTATTTTTATAGGTTTTAGTAGAGGAAATGAAACGAATGGCAACGAAAACATAAATGTTTATACGAAATTTATGAAAGTTCACATTATATTTTCAAATTTTAAAGTTTAGTATAAACAGAATTCATAAAATATATATTTTTATTAAATTACTATAAAATATTATATTTATTTATTTATTTCGTGTACCTCGTATCGTGTCGTGTACCCAAAGGGTAAACACAAACCCGACACTAAATCGCGGTCGTGTACTTTCGTGTTCGTCTATTTTCGTGTCGTGTACTCAAAATGCAAACCCAAACACTAAATTTTCATATCGTTTTCGTGTCGTGTTTTCGTGTCGTGTGGTAAATTGCCAGGTCTATTATGTAACACCCCCAATCCACTCAGAGATATTACACGCCGTAGACCCTCTCCTCGAGGATCTACCAGGTTGATAACTAAAATCAAACATCTAAACATCGCCTTTAAGGCTAAAATGACTCACTAGACCGACTTGGTCTTTCAATAATAACATACAACTCAATTCCAAACACATACCCACGCAGGGGTCAAAATACAATAAACTCCCGTACAACGGGGAAAAGATACCGCAGCGGAAAAGAAAATACAATTGGACCAATACGACATCAACGGAACCTCGTGTGATTAGTATCGTTCATCTTTCATCATCCTTCGTGCCGACCCTGTGCTATGCTCCAAAACCTGAATGCAAAAATAGACATCCACCCCCCGAATACTCGGGGGTTAGCAAAACTCCACTGTTTTGCTAGTGCAAGTACAAGTGCAAAAATACGAGCCATACAATACAAGTTCCAAGAACAATAATAATCAGGAATCCTCAAAGTTCCAAACGTAATGAAAAGCACTTCCCGAGGCATGAGTTTGGTAAAACATTCCAAAATCGAAAGATCACAAATCAAGGGAAAACAATTTATAAAACAGTTTAAAATGTCATCGAGAGTTTTAATAGAAAACAGTTTAGGATTTCCGAATCCTTCTCTTTCCAAAAATCAACAGGGGTCACAGCCCAAAGGTTTTGTTTTCGCAAATAGAAAACAGACAACAATTCACAGGGCCCGAGCCCAACATCACGTGTCCTCGGCGGACATAAAAATCAACACAACGTAATCACGCACGCGCATCGCCTAGGACCGGGACGAAGCCACAAATCCCACTCGAGGCCTCGAAGGACCCTCCCGAGCTGGCTAGCGAAACAAATCACACACATATCACGGTTGGATCAATCGCTTGTTGCATCCTGGCCACATGATCGCATGCCATGTGCCACCGTAGATTATCTCAGGCTCTCACGGTTGGATCAATCACTTGTTGCATCCTGACCACATGATCACGTGCCATGTGTCACCGTAGACCTTCAACCATATCCACACATTCACACAAATAACACAATGCGACAAAGATATCCAAACAATTCACTCAGAGGCATCAAACACTTAGCAAAACACCACGTCAAACCACAACGCACCGAAATGAAATAATATACGTCCACACGCAAATACAAAGTGCATCATCAACACCAAATATATCCATAGGATTCACATAGTCATTTACAAGACACAACATTCACAAAACAGACGCGTTTTGAAAGCAAGCCTTTAACAAGGCTAAACCGAATCTTTTGAAAGTTCAATTCAAACGACCAAACAACCACATTTAGACGATCACTAATTATCATATCCATAAAACAAGAATAGTATGGGCAAGGTACTTGCCTCGATATCACGAGCAACGGAAAAATGAACGGATACGGCCGGGTAGCCCTCAAATTCCCGAACACTATCTAGAACGCGATAAAGACCAAATTACTACGGGAAAACACCACATGAATCATCAATCACCAACGGAATTCAACATCGGAATCATCGAGTACCTATAATCCTCCGTAAGGAATAATAAAACATGATTATGACGAGAATCAAGGCCAAAAACAATGGAAATCCCGACAAACTATCAAAGGGAACTCATTCGAACATTTAATCGAACATTAAATGTTCAAGACCCTTCAAGAACAAAGAAATCACCCCTCGGGTCGAACGAACCAAAGATACGAATATCCAATCCGTAGAACAAGTTCAAAACAACGTTTATACAACAATTAATTGATTAAAAACGGATTGGAATCGAAATCAAAAAGGAAAATCCCCAAATCTACAAAAACAAGGGTTCAAGCCAAAATACCTTGATTTGGATGAATGATTCAAGTAGAGGTCGAAAATCTACAACAAGACTTGAGGTGGATGATCTCTACAAGTTTGGGAGCACTCAAATCGCCCAAAATCGCCCTTAGAGTCGCCTAGAATGGGAGGAGGAAGAAGAGAGGAGAAAATGAATGTTTCTCCTCGAAAATCTGCTAAAAAACGCAGAAAAAGCCCGTGTGCCGCGGCACAGGACAAGTGTGCCGCGGACTAGGGCCACGAAAAACGCCCAGGAATCAGCTTAGTGCCGCGGCACAGCTGAAGTGTGCCGCGGCACACGGTACAACCCACTCCAATACGAAAAAGGCACATCGTGTAGTCTTAGCTATTTCGACCATAACTCCCTCGTCTGGACTCCGATTGACTCACCGTTTGAACTATTGGAAAGCTAACTTGATGCTCTATAATATTGCAAAGATTCAGAATTTTTAGAGTTTCCAAGAATTAATGGTGACTTTACAAAGTCGAACTCCCACGTGAAAAAGTCGATTAAGGACACGGAACTCAACAAAACGACACCGAAACGAACTCGGATGACAAAAAGTGCAGAATTAATCATTCTTTAAATGACGAAACGGTCATGAGAGAGTCCCCAAAATGGACTTCCGCCGAAAAAATAAAATTACCGAAATTCGAAATTGCGGATATTACATTCTACCCTCCTTAAAAGAAGTTTCGTCCCGAAACTTAAAACAAGTAGGGGGGAGCAATATACCCGCCAGGAAAACTCGACGAGATACACAAAAACAGAAAACTCGCGCCCAACGGCGAAACGCTGCAAGAAACGCAAAGAGACATACGGCGTGAAAACGCGCTCCACGACGACCAACACAACGCCACCGTAGAGACATAATAAAATCAATAAGTGACAAACGTCATCAAATAGATAGTACAATCAGATCGATTATCCGAACAATCACAAAACACAACGAACGAAAATTAATACGATTGACCAACCTAACGGTTCATCAATCCAAACGCGAGTCAAACGCTGAACAAACACGGAATTCCACCGCCCAAGGGTTGGAAGATCGAAACGAGACTGATTTCCCGAACTTAAGGGAATTACGAAGGAGTCTGAATGTTCAACAATCACGAAACGAGATCAACAAAAACCGAACAATCAAACAATCGAACCACAAAGATCGAGACAACAAAAATTGAACGATCATGTTCGGATCACGAAGAACAAGAAGGTTCAACCGACAACTCCGAGTTCACATCTCGACTCGAGACAAAACATGATCCGGTGAAAACAACAAGATGCACACTCACATAAGATCCACAGGAAAGGGAATAACAATTGAAAAGTCACACGACGAACGAGTAATTCCGAAACAATACCACCCTCGTTCGATTAACAAAAGTAAGGGACATGGCAAGCTCAGAAAATGTTAACAAACATAAACGAGTCGGAGTCGAAAATACGAAGTTCCAAATCCGATCCACTTCGAATAAAAGAACTAGTAGAACCAAAAGATGCTACTTCCGAACAAGGTTCACAAGAATCGAACCGAACTCGGAAAAGTCACAGCGATAACCAGATCGACCCAAAACAAGATCACAGCTCATTCGAACGATGAAACCGAAATACAGAACAAGCTCGCATGATCAACGAACACGGCGAATCGATAGATCGGAGAAAGAGAAAATATAGAAGCCAAAAATAATACGGGTATTATATTCGACCTCTTCTAAAAGAAAGTCGTCCCGCAACTCACAATAACGGAAACAAGGTAACAACACAAAAGCAACCGACGTAAAAATCTCCATGGGCCTCTCGAGCCGATCACGATAATCGTGTCTTGAAGCGCAAACTCCGAAAGTCTCGGTAGCCAATTCGCAAAACTGAATTCGGTGACCCTCGAGTCCACACTCGAAAGTGTTACTGACGAGAAGGACAAATTGCACGTACATTCCCCCAGCACATCACGGTTGAAATGCCTCGGCTCGGCATACCGAAAATACAAATGCTAGATACAATGGAACATAACACCGCAAAACAACATGCCGGAGATGCCAACTCAGCACAACAAGGAATCATAACACATATCATATACAGCGATTATCATTGTAAAGTAATACACACACAAACACTACAGCGACGACGGTATCGTTCGGCGACTTTAACGGCCTGAACAATAACCAGCACATAATTACAAACCTCATGAAACAATCACATATGTACACCAACGTACAAACCCAAGCTTCAACATCTCACACTCGTGTGGCACACGCAATCCACCACGAGACGACAACCATTAAATACCAGTTCACACCTCTCACAGAGGGCTAGTACAACAAATATGTGGCAACGCCTCAACGCTCATGCCACCAACTCGATCATACTCGGGAGCAAACACCATTACGACAACGCGAACATCATACATACATTCCCAAACATAAATGGGAATTGATAGGTTTTTAAAAAAAATGAAAACCACCTTTGGAAAATAATTTAGAAAAACACCGGTCGATCTTGAGTATCACCTTTCCAAAAAAGTAAAAACATGAAACATCGTTATCGAGACTTTGGAAAACCATTTCGCATTTGATAAAAATGAGGACACTTTCTTTTAGTGAAAAGCTTTCAGAATATTCGACCCTCGGGTCTAAGTAAAAGTGTTTATAAAACATTGAAAATATCTCAAAACATTTTGGTCCTCGAGGTAGAAGAATTTTGAAACATATTGTGGCACCTTGGAAGTACCGCGAGAAAACAATTCATTTGAAACGTACGTCTCGAAATTTATTTCTAAGATACTCAAGTTTTCGAAAATAATTCAATGCCAAAAAGGACGATGCCAAAAAGGCTAGAATGCCCAAAAATTTCAGGTAATTACACAAAACTTTATAGCGCCGTGGGTCCCGCGCCGGAACCCACCAGGATCAAACCATTTACAAAAACGCCAAAAAGGCTGATGATGGTAATATTTCAAAAACTTACAAAAGCCATTTATAAAAT
Source organism: Orobanche coerulescens (assembly GCA_033398695.1). NCBI lineage: Eukaryota > Viridiplantae > Streptophyta > Magnoliopsida > Lamiales > Orobanchaceae > Orobanche > Orobanche coerulescens. Next base: position 136,078,323 of record CM065814.1, on the reverse strand, counting down.
ACTAAATACCGTCATAAGAATTTCGCCAAAGCGATCAAGGCCATAATGCCAAAACTCGATTAAAGGAATCGGTTTTTGAAATAAAACTCATTCGGTAAAATACCAAAAGTCATTATAAAAGAACTCACGCAGCGAATAAAAGAAATACGGTCCAACATACACAATCGAGCAACACTACTCCTCATATGAACGAAATATGAGGGTCAAATAACCACATATCAAGAAATCAAAATCCATAAGAGGATTCCATCACTTAACAAATAATCATAAAAATAGCTCGTGTCACACGAGGCACAACACGAAGAAGGGAGACTTACATCCACAAGTCGCACGAAGATGATGATCGCCCACGATACTAATCACGACCAACAAACTCAGACGACGCGTCGCGACACGACTTAGTCAGACATAATCCGACAAGACAAAACTCAACAGACACCACTGATCCGACAGCCTAGGTTTCCACAACCTAAGCTCCGGTACCATTTATGTAACACCCCCAATCCACTCAGGGATATTACACGCCGTAGACCCTCTCCTCGAGGATCTACCAGGCTGATAACTAAAATCAAACATCTAAACATCGTCTTTAAGGCTAAAATGACTCAGTAGACCGACTTGGTCTTTCAATAATAACATACAACTCAATTCCAAACACATACCCACGCAGGGGTCAAAATACAATAAACTCCCGTACAACGGAGAAAAGATACCGCAGTGGAAAAGAAAATACAACTGGACCAATACGACATCAACGGAACCTCGTGTGATTAGTATCGTTCATCTTTCATCATCCTTCGTGCCGACCCTGTGCTATGCTCCAAAACCTGAATGCAAAAATAGACATCCACCCCCCGAATACTCGGGGGTTAGCAAAACTCCACTGTTTTGCTAGTGCAAGTACAAGTGCAAAAATACGAGCCATACAATACAAGTTCCAAGAACAATAATAATCAGGAATCCTCAAAGTTCCAAACGTAATGAAAAGCACTTCCCGAGGCATGATTTTGGTAAAACATTCCAAAATCGAAAGATCACAAATCAAGGGAAAACAATTTATAAAACAGTTTAAAATGTCATCGAGAGTTTTAATAGAAAACAATTTAGGATTTCCGAATCCTTCTCTTTCCAAAAATCAACAGGGTCATACCAAAGGTTTTGTTTTCGCAAATAGAAAACAGACAACAATTCACAGGGCCCGAGCCCAACATCACGTGTCCTCGGCGGACATAAAAATCAACACAACGTAATCACGCACGCGCATCGCCTAGGACCGGGACGAAGCCACAAATCCCACTCGAGGCCTCGAAGGACCCTCCCGAGCTGGCTAGCGAAACAAATCACACACATCTCACGGTTGGATCAATCGCTTGTTGCATCCTGGCCACATGATCGCATGCCATGTGCCACCGTAGATTATCTCAGGCTCTCACGGTTGGATCAATCACTTGTTGCATCCTGACCACATGATCACGTGCCATGTGTCACCGTAGACCTTCAACCATATCCACACATTCACACAAATAACACAATGCAACAAAGATATCCAAACAATTCACTCAGAGGCTTCAAACACTTAGCAAAACACCACGTCACACCACAACGCACCGAAATGAAATAATATACGTCCACACGCAAATACCAAGTGCATCATCAACACCAAATATATCCATAGGATTCACATAGTCATTTACAAGACACAACATTCACAAAACACACGCGTTTTGAAAGCAAGCCTTTAACAAGGCTAAACCGAATCTTTTGAAAGTTCAATTCAAACGACCAAACAACCACATTTAGACGATCACTAATTATCATATCCATAAAACAAGAATAGTATGGGCAAGGTACTTGCCTCGATATCACGAGCAACGGAAAAATGAACGGATACGGCCGGGTAGCCCTCAAATTCCCGAACACTATCTAGAACGCGATAGCACCGAAATTACTACGGGAAAACACCACATGAATCATCAATCACCAACGGAATTCAACATCGGAATCATCGAGCACCTATAATCCTCCGTAAGGAATAATAAAACATGATTATGACGAGAATCAAGGCCAAAAACAACGGAAATCCCAACAAACTATCAAATGGAACTCATTCGAACATTTAATCGAACATTAATTGTTCAAGACCCTTCAAGAACAAAGAAATCACCCCTCGGGTCGAACGAACCAAAGATACGAGTATCCAATCCATAGAACACGTTCAAAACAACGTTTATACAACAATTAATTGATTAAAAATGGATTGGAATCGAAATCAAAAAGGAAAATCCCCAAATCTACAAAAACAAGGGTTCAAGCCAAAATACCTTGATTTGGATGAATGATTCAAGTAGAGGTCGAAAATCTACAACAAGACTTGAGGTGGATGATCTCTACAAGTTTGGGAGCACTCAAATCGCCCAAAATCGCCCTTAGAATCGCCTAGAATGGGAGGAGGAAGAAGAGAGGAGAAAATGAATGTTTCTCCTCGAAAATCTGCTAAAAAACGCAGAAAAAGCCCGTGTGCCGCGGCACAGGACAAGTGTGCCGCGGCCCAGGGCCACGAAAAACGCCCAGGAATCAGCTTAGTGCTGCGGCACAGCTGAAGTGTGTCGCGGAACACGGTACAGCCCACTCCAACACGAAAAAGGCACATCGTGTAGTCTTAGCTATTTCGACCATAACTCCCTCGTATGGACTCCGATTGACTCACCGTTTGAACCATTGGAAAGCTAACTTGATGCTCTATAATATTGAAAAGATTCAGAATTTTTGGAGTTTCCAAGAATTAATGGTGACTTTACAAAGTCGAACTTCCACATGAAAAAGTCGATTAAGGACACGGAACTCAACAAAACGATACCGAAACGAACTCGGATGACAAAAAGTGCAGAATTAATCATTCTTGAAATGACGAAACGGTCATGAGCGAGTCATTAAAATAGACTTCCGCCGAAAAAAGAAAATTACCGAAATTCGAAATTGCGGATATTACATATTATTGGGAAAGCTTTCTTATGCTGATGAACGTACAACAGGTCCGGACCTGGGGGTAGGCCGGGAATGCGCCGGCCCAGGGCCCGGGCCCAATTTTTTTTAATACTCTTATAAGCTCGCTGACAGTCCAGTCCTCCTAGAATTTCCCTTTTATTCCTAGCCCAACTAAGAGTCACGCCCCCGCAAGTTCTGTTACTTCTGTAGAACAATTGTAAGCTCCACCAATCGCATCTTCAACAACAACATCTAAGCCTTAGTCCCAAAATGATTTGGGATCGGCTAACATGAATCAAACTTTGAAACCGTCAATAATCGTTACATAAATAACATAAAAGGAAAAAGGAGGGAAAAAGTAGAGAAAAAAGCAAATAAAAAAAGAGAATGAATGTAAAAAAAAAAAAAAAGAATCCTGAAAAATAAATTAAAAGATAACATGAAATAAAAGAAAATAGGAATTTAAAAAAAAAAAAAAGAATCAGACTCCATCCACCATCCGTATTCTTTCCCGCCACATTTGCCTCTCCATCGCCATACTTTCTCCAATTCCAAGAAACCGCATATCATTTTCAATCATCTTTATCCAAGTTTTCTTGGGTCTTCCTCTACCTTTCACAACATTACTTGTTCCTCAACTTTCTAGCCTCCTCACTGGGGCATCAATAGGTCTTCTTCTCACATGGACCAATCGCATCTTCAAAAAAAAAAACTCCATCTACCGCTGCAGCGCTGCGCGAAGTGCGACCACGGAGAGTCACGCACCAAGGTGTTTTTGTTCTGCCAAGCCTGAGGTGCAGGTGTTCGACCTGTTCTGTTTGCCGCCGCCGCGAGGAGCCAAGCCCTCCGCCATCCGCCGCCGCCGCGAGGCCGAGGTATTCTTGTTCTTGTTTAAAATTCCTAGCTTGTTTTGTTTGATTTGCTAATTTCTATTTGTTGTTCTGATTTTTAATTCCTATCTCGTTTTGTTTGGTTTGCTTGCTAATTGTTATTTGCTAATTTGCTAGTGTTGTTGTGTTGTACTTCGGTCAAGATGTACCTAAAAATACAAATCTGGTGCTGAAAAACGAGAAGAAGAAAATTAGATATAGAGTTTACAAAATCACAATACGTAGCTCTTGATAAATTTGTTTTCAAAAAGATAGATGTGCCAAATACTAATAATGTGTCAACAATTAATGATGTAGAAAATGCTAATGGTATGCCAAATAATCAATTAAATGATGTGCAAAATGATAATGACGTGTCAAATGCTAAAGAACAAGAAGAAATTCCTCGGTTTTACTGACGGTGCCAGTGTATGTAGCATGAGCGGAAAGAAGTTTTTCAAAACTGAAGTTGATTAAAACCTACTTGAGGTGATCAATGTCACAAAAGAGACTGAATGGTTTGGCAACTTTATCAATTGAGAAGGATATGTTGGATAAAATTGGTGCTGATGTGATTATATGTGATTTTTCATTTGCTAGGCTATTGGTGGAGGTAGATGTCACACAGCCAATCCTAACACCATGTGATGTTTTAAGGAGAAAGAGCCTAGATGGAGAGCTACTCTGAAACAGCATTGCAAAGTGAAGATTATTGACCCACGGGTTGAGATAAGAGGTATAGATAAAAAGAAGATAAAAAAAGGAGCAGACTATTAAAAGTGAAATGTGGAGCAAACCTAAAAAGACAACCCCAAATGTTGTGGTTAGTCCAAATACTATACCTGTCAGAGTGAGTAATGTGTATGAGGTATTTAACACAGTAAGGAGGAATTTAAAATGGGCGGGGTCCAATTCCCCTCTATGGGAAAATGAAGCTACTTATATGGAACGTGAGGGGTTGTAACAAACCCTTCAAACAAAAGGAGCTCAGACTCCTTTTGCAACGAAATAATTATTATGCAGAAGCTCTACTGGAAACTAGAGTAAAGAAACATAAGTTTAAGATCATCTCAGGAAAACTTAATAAACACTGGGATTTTGTGAATAACTACAATGAGACTGATAATGAAAGAATTTGCATTGGATGGAAACTAAAGAAAGTTGCAATACAAGTGCTTGATGATAATGCACGAGGGATTTGGTGTGAGATGCTGGACATAATTTGTTGCAGTTTATGCATTTAACACCAATGAGTTGAGGAAAGAATTATGAAAATTCATAGATCAAGTAGTCAAGAGGACTACATGCCATTTGTTTATTGGGGGAGATTTCAATAGTGTGTTGCATAAGAAGGACAGAAGACATGGGAATCCAGTTACTGATACAGAAGTCAAGGATTTTTCATATTGTCTACACCTGAATGATCTATCTCCCGTTGGGATGATTGGTAATGAATTTACATGGTGCAATAATCAACATGGGGTTGATAGAATATACTCATTGATTGACAGATGTGTGGCAAATCAGCAGTAGTATCATGAATATAGTCATGTCTTGGTGGAAATACTTGATTAGATGACATTATTGGAGACAGTCAATCAACTTTTATTAAAGGAAGAGTCATCTTTGATAATATTCCATTGAGTCATGAGGTTATAAAGGGGTACAACAGGAAACATCTTTCACCACGCTGCATGGTAAAGATTGACATGCAAAAAGCCTATGACTCAGTAGAATGGCCATTTTTAAAGTTTTCGATGCTAGAGCTGGGCTTTCCATTTCAGTTTGTCACATGGATTCTTGCTTGTGTCACTACAGTTTCTAATACTGTTAGTGTAAATGAGGAGTTAAGTAAGCCCTTTGAAGCCAAGAAAGGACTTTGGCAGGGAGATCCTATTTCTCCTTACCTATTTGTTTTATGCATGGAATATTTGAATAGGTGCCTCATGGAGCTCTATACTTGTAAACACAATTCAAGTGCCATCATAAGTGTAAGAAGATAGGGTTGATCCATACTTGCTTTGTTGATGATCTATTAATGTTCTGCAAAGGAGATATGCTGTCTCTCAGGAAGATGATGGCTGCTTTTTCTAAGTTTTCAGAGGCCTCGGACTTGAAAGCCAATGCTCAAAAGAGTAATACTTCCTCTATTATTTTATTATTGCAACGTGTTGACTATTACACTATTCACGTACTCTCTTTTGACCGTCTTTTGTGATTTATACATATAGAAAAATATAGTCATGTGAGATCTTGATAGATTCATCTCGAAGTATACTTTCAAAATATCAACTTCTTATAATTTTTAAAAATAAAGAATTAAAGATATTAATGATTAAAGTTATGCATTGACAAACGTGAAAGTCCAGATGTTGTAATTATAAGAGAACGGAGGTAGTATATATTTTGGAGGAGTGGCTGAGGGAGTTCAAGAGGAGATGTTGCAAGAGTTTGGGATGATAAAGGGGAACTACCCTTCAAATACTCGGGAGTTCCTCTTTCTTCTAGAAAACTGTCCATTATGAAATGCTAACCGCTAATCAAGAAAATTTTATCTAGGGTGGATTGTTGGTCTGCAAAATTACTCTTATATGCTGGCAGGTTGCAACTGATCAAATCGGTTCTTTTTAGTATACAAACATATTGGTGTCGGGTATTTTTGCTGCCTCAAAAAGTAGTCAAAGTCATACAAACTGTTTGTAAAACCTTCTTGTGGACAGGAAAAGGCGAAGCATCAAGGAAAGCACTAGTTGCTTGGGATAGAGTTTGTTTGCTTATGGCTGCTGGAGGATGGAATGTCATTGATCTCAAGATTTGGAATCAAGTAGCTATATGTAAGCTATTGTGGAACTTGGCTAAGAAGAAAGATAAAGTGTGAGTGTGGTGGGTTCATGGATGTTATATCAAGAATCAGAATGTGATGACAATGAAAACACCAAGTCAAGCATCGCGGTTGGTTCGAAAGATTATATATGCGAGGGACTATTTGGAGGCCACTCATTTAGGTATGAGTTTTCGGCAACAACACACATTTTCTATACGAAATTATATTTGGAGTTGAGAGGATCTTATCCTAGAGTTGGATGGGCAAAGTTAATCAGTTATAACATTGCTGCCTCAAAGCATGTCTTCGTCATATGGTTGGCTATGCTGGAACTGTTAGCAACTTTTGAAAATTTATTAAAAGTGGAAATTGTTGTAGAACAGAGGTGCTGCCTCTGTGAGGAAGAAGATGAGTCTATAACGCACTTGTTTTTAAGTATGAATTTGTAGCGGCTATATGGAAAGAAATGAGTGAGCGGTGTGGTATTAGGAGGATAGCTCGTGCATGGGATGAAGAGAATATTTTCTTATCAACTCAATGCCGGTCGAAATCTGGGAAGCAAGGTCTTTATCAAGCTATGGTGACTATATTGGTCTATCATGTATGGCAGGAAAGAAATGCAAGAAAATTTAGACACGAGAGAAGTGAAGTGCAAGCCATTAGTCGAGCTTGTATGATTTAAATGGTGTACGATGCTCGAAAAACCCAAAGATTGTTAGATTACTTCCTAACTGTTAGTTTTTTTTTTGTGATCGTTGGGGCGTCTCCTCAGAAGCGACGCGCTGCATTTCATAGGCCCGGGTGCAGTGATAAGTATGCGAGGGTTGCTAGGTCGTCGCCCAGAAGCGGCGCGCCACATTTACATCTGAGGGTGGTGTCAAATGAGCAAGGATGCGCTACACTTCATAGGCCCGGGTGTAGTGGAAAATATGCAAGGGTTGCTAGGTCGTCGCCCGGAAGCGGCGCGCCACCTCGAAGTATGGGTGTGGTGTCAAATGTGCAAGAATCCTTGCAGCGTGGACGGGGACAGACAGAGAAGTTAGTTCTTGCGGCTAGTAAGGGTAGTAAGGTGCGGTTTGGAACTTGGAACGTTGGCTCTTTGACGGGGAGATCGGCGAAGTGGGGAGGTTATGAAAAGGAGAAGAGTTCACATAATGTGTCTACAAGAGACTAAGTGGGTTGGCGAGAAGGCAAGAGTGTTAGCTCCTTGGGGTTACAAGCTTTGGTACTCTGGAAAGGATAGAAGTAGAAATGGAGTGGGTATCGTCATTGATAAAGAATTCATTGATGATGTGGTGGAAGTGTCAAGAAAGAGTGATAGAATAATGAGTATTAAGCTTGTGATAGGGGATGAGTTTCTAACTATCATAAGTGCTTATGCACCACAAGTAGGATTGGATGCATCGATCAAACAAGAATTTTGGGAAGATTTGGAAGAGGTTGTCGAACGAATTCCTATGGGTGAGAAATTGATCATTGGTGGTGACCTCAATGGGCATGTCGGTGTTAGCAGAGATGGCTTTGAGAGCATTCATGGTGGCTTTGGTTTTGGGGACAGGAATGAAGCAGGAAATGGTATATTGGATTTCGCATTAGCTCATGACTTGGGTATTATGAACACTTGGTTCGAGAAAAGGGACTCTCATTTGGTGACATATAGAAACGGAGGTAATGCAAGTCAGATTGATTTCTTTTTAGTAAGGAATGTTTGTAGGAAAAGTTTTACTAATTGCAAGGTGATACCCGGTGAGAGTGCTGCAACACGGATAGGGTTGTGGTGCTTGACTTTCGAGGTAAGAGGCACTTAAGAAAGAGAAGACCACAAGTTGACCCTCGAATTAAGTGGTGGAAGCTCCAAGGGGAGAGTCGACATACTTTTGTGGCTAAGATTGCTGATAGTGGTATTTGGTCTGATTGCACAGAGATGGATATAGATTCGATGTGGAACTTGTTGGAGCATAACATAAAAGAAGTTGCAAAAGAAGTCCTAGGAGAATCTAAAGGAAACAGACCATCAAGTAAGGACACATCTTGGTGGAATGATGAAGTTAAGCAAGCGATAAAGACCAAACGTGAATGTTATAAGGTACTGGGTAAATGATCGAGCGATGAGAATTATGAGAAGTACAAGAAAGCTCGAACAGAAGCTAAAAAGGCAGTGCGAAATGCCCGATCAAAGGTCAATCAAGAATTATATGCAAGATTAGATACTAAAGAAGGGTAAAAAGATATCTATAAACTTGCTCGAATGAGAGAGAAGAAGACGCGAGATATTGGAAAAGTTAAATGTGTAAAAGATACTGACCAAAAAGTTTTGGTTCAAGATAAAGAGATAAAAGAGAGATGGAGGTCATACTTTGATACCCTATTCAATGGCCATCAAGAACAAGATATTGGGAATTTAAACATACCCTCAAGTATGGTTAACCGAGAGTTTAAGAGAAGAATTCAAAAGGGTGAAGTGACAATTGCATTGAAGAAGATGGGGTCAAAGAAAGCAGAAGGACCAGATGGTATACCTATTAAAGTTTGGAGGTGTTTGGGGGAGAGAGGGATTGAATGGGTAACTATGCTTTTCAATAAGATTTAGAGAAGCAATAAGATGCCATCAGCATGGAGGAAAAGTATTCTCGTCCCTTTGTATAAGAACAAAGGTGATGTTCAAGATTGTTCTAATTATCGCAGAATTAAACTAATGAGTCATACCATGAAGTTGTGGGAACGAGTGATTGAACAAAGGATCAGGAAATGTGTGAAGATAACAGAAAATCGGTGATTTATGCACGGAAGATCGACCATGGAAGCAATTTATCTTATCCGTAGTTGATGGAACATTATCGAGATAAAAGAAAGATCTATATGGTTTTATTGATTTAGAGAAGGCATATGATAAAGTACCAAGAGAAGTACTTTGGTGGGCCTTAGCAAAGAAGGGTGTATCATGGAAATATATTGACATTATAAAGGATATGTATGAGGGAGCTAGTACAAGTGTACGTACTAATGTTGGGAGGACAAAGAATTCCTATTACGATTGGGGTGCATCAAGGATCCGCCCTTAGTCCTTTTCTCTTTGCCATAGTCATGGACGAATTGACAAGAGAAATTCAAAATGACGTTCCGTGGTGTATGATGTTCGCAGATGATATTGTGTTGATTGATGAAACGAAGGTTGGAGTGCAACGAAATTGGAACTTTGGAGGGATACTTTGGAAGCTCGAGGCTTTAGCCGAAAGGTATAAGACCGAATATATGGAGTGTAGGTTTAGCGAAACAAGGATAGAGAGGCGGGGATGATCACATTTGATGGGAAAGTTATTCATGGATCCACTTTCTTTCGGTATCTTGGATCTATTATCCAAAAGGATGGAGAGCTAGATGGCGATGTGGCTCACGAGAATAAAGGCGGGGTGGTTGAAGTGGAAGAGTGCCACGGGGTTTTATGTGATCTGGCATGCCTCATAGATTAAAGGGTAAATTTTACCGCACGGCAATTAGGCTGCGTTTGTTATATGGCATCGAGTGTTGGTCAGAAAAAGCGATGTCACGTTCAAAAGATGAATGTGGCGGAGATGCGTATGCTACGATGGATGTGTGGTCATACAAAAAAGGATCGACTCAGAAATGAGGTGATCAGAGAGAAGGTAAGAGTTGCGTCTATAGAAGACAAGATGATGGAGAATCGATTACGATGGTTTGGTCACGTGAGAAGAAGACCTGTTGATGCCCCAGTGAGGAGGCTAGAAAGTTGGGGAACAAGTAATGTTGTGAAAGGTAGAGGAAGACCCAAGAAAACTTGGATAAAGATGATTGAAAATGATATGCGGTTTCTTGGAATTGGAGAAAGTATGGCGATGGAGAGGCAAATGTGGCGGGAAAGAATACGGATGGTGGATGGAGTCTGATTTTTTTTTTTAATTCCTATTTTCTTTTAGTTCATGTTATCTTTTAATTTATTTTTCAGTTTTTTTTTTTTACATTCATTCTCTTTTTTTATTTGTTTTTTTCTCTACTTTTTCCCTCTTTTTTCCTTTTATGTTATTTATGTAACGATTATTGACGGTTTCAAAGTTTGATTCATGTTAGCCGACCCCAAATCATTTTGGGACTAAGGCTTAGATGTTGTTGTTGTTGTTGTTGTATTGATCGTTTGATTGGTCATTTTTCAGGTTGTAAAGCTGTGCTTGAACTGTTACAATGGTGAAATAAAAAAAATTTATTTATAAAAAAATAGTAAACACTCCCTTCGTCCCAACTTATTAGTCCTAGGTTGGGGCGGCACGAGTTTTAAGAAATTGTTAGGTGGGTGTGTGATGAGTGGAGAAAGAGTAGTTAGGCCCTGTGTTTTTGGACTTATTTTTCGATTCGATTCGATTTGATTCGAGTCCATTCGATTCGATTCGATTCCAGTCCACGATTTAGTTGATTGATTCAGTTCTTCTTCTTATTATTATTATTATTATTATTATTATTATTATTATTATTAATAATAATAATTATTGTTAATGATTATTATTGTTATTATTACTAATAATATTTACTATTATCGTTGTTGTTGTTGATTACTATTATTGTTTACCATCATTATCAGTGTTATTATTATTATTAATCTTAATTATTATTATTATTGTTATTAATACTAATAATATTTACTATTATTATTAATAATATTTATTATTATCGTTGTTGTTGAGTACTGTTATTATTATTTACCATTATTATCAGTGTTATTATTATTACTGTTATTATTATTATAGTTATTATCGTTATTGTTATCAATATCATTAATATTATTATAATTCACCCTTATCAAATAGATGTCAATTTATCATTTATATTTTTTTATATTATTATTATTTTTATTATTATTTTATTTTATTTATTATTTTTATATTTATTATTTTTATTTTTATTATTATTATTAATATTATTATTTACCCTGAATATATATTTGATTCGATTCGATTCAGTCGAGTCCATTCATTCGATTGAATCTATTGATTTCAATTGATGGATTCATTCATTCGGTCCAAAGAACAGAGCCTTAGTGGAGAAAGAGTTACACTTTATTAAGTGATAAAGTAAGAGTAGAAGATAAAAAGTTTGTAGTGGGGTAGTGTCCAGAAATAGATATAAGACTAATAAGTTGGGACGGACCGAAATGGCAAATTAGGCCTAAGACTGAAAAAATTCATGACCAAAGTTCAGGGTGGTCGCCTGCCACATCACTTTATAAAAAAAAATCAAAAATCCCTTATTTCCTTGGAATGGTTGGCGACCAGGTACCATACGCAAACAAGTGGTTGCTAAGCTTATGTGGTATTTAAAGAATGTGACACTTGTCACAATATTATTGGAGAACATAATTTTGTTTTGATAATAAGATAAAATCTTAATATCTTCTATATTTTTTTACAAAAAAATTCTAAAATTTATAATATTTTTTCTCTATATAAATAGAGACCACATTTGCTATACTTCTTCACAAAAACAAATTTTCTCTTTTATCTTTTTTCAATTCTCTCTTTCTCCACTTTTCAAGGATCCAAGAAATTTTTTCTCGAATTCTCAAAATTTCTCTGAGTCCGAAGATTATTTTCCTTATCTTGACAATATTCATACCGAAAATTTCGAAACTGGTTCCAACCCCAAGGTTTCATATGATCTCACTCAAGAAAATGCTCAACCCACACAGACAAACACTTCAAGCGGGCCACAAGTTTGGACTATCCAAGAAGATTTAGCACTAATGTATGCTTGGACTCACTTCGGTTCAAATAAAATTGATGGCAAGGACCAAAGTAATGCGAAGTTATGGAAGAGCGTTTTGAAGATAAATGAAGAAGCTCGAGCTGACAACCCCAATTTCACATATATCATTAATTTAGTAATTCTATATTTTTTAGGGTTTTAAAATTTTCTATTATAATTAAAATTAAAATTATATTTATTAGATTTAATTATTTGTACTTAAAAAATAATATTATATAATTATATATAATGTTGTGGTTGGATGATTGAGTGGTCATTGATATTTGATGTAAAAATTTGTGTGGTTGGGTTAAGAAATAATTGAATATGTAGAAGAGAGAGAAATTAATTTAATATTGAAAATGTTGGGTGATTGGGTGGTTGAGTTGGCTGCTGATAAACATAGTCTAATAAGTTGGGAGGGAGTATAAAACTTTTAATAATTATAAAGATTATTGTAATCATTTAAAAATCAGTTCTAATTAAAAAACCAAGTTCAATAGGTAAAAATAAATTTAGTAAAAGTATATTTACTTCAATAAAAATTATTTTATTTAGTAAAAGATAATAATTTAAGTTGAATTAGGTGAAAGTAACATGGACTAATATTAGTGTATTACGAGGAGCTGTATTACTACTATATTAGTGTATTAAAATAAGGGATCCCTCTTTTTTAGTATCAAACCATAAAAGTAACAAGTTATATATCCCCATTCATAAAACTATAAGTTTTTTATATCAAAATGTGTTAAAAGACTTTATTACCCTTAAAGTCTACCAATAAGAGAAAAAAAAAACTAAAAAAGAAAAAGGAAGATTATTAAAACTAAACAACAATAAAAAAAGGTCCCACAACTCAATATTCCAAAAAACTCTCCTCCTCTCTCGCAAAAAAGTCTCCCGTCGTGAAAACCCTTCGCGGCCGTAAAATGTCGACCTCCGACTACCACGGAGAATCAAGACGCCGTAAGTTCCGCTAGCGACACTCCATCTCAAGAGCAATTCGCCAATGAGCCGGTTAGTGTATTTTCATTCACACACGATCGTGCCACGACGGTTGTTCATCTTCCCACGATCGTCTTGAAGAAGATGAGACCATCGTGGACACGATGGTCTTTCGTGGGCACGATCGCTACACACGACGGCCGCCGATCGTGGTGTGCCGTCGTGTGCTAGAAGTGCAAAAGCTCTGCCTTGCACACGATCGCAGCACACGATCGCTTCCGTCGTGTGAACCGTCGTGTGGCACACGATGGTCTTCACACGACGGGCATCGAGCGTGTGCATGCGATCGTGTGCAAGGCAGAATTTTTTTCGTTCTCTTAAGCATTTTATCATATTCTTATGAGTTGTATGTCCATATTGCAGACTGGTTGCGTATGGAAGAGACCTACATTGCGTTTTGTTACACGTCAAGTGAATCTTTACATACGGGAGGCGGTATTTAAAGAGATCATTGAGACATTAAGGAGTATGGGCCGCAATTCCGCTGTTGCTGATCGAGCTATCGAGAGCTTGACCGAGGGGTCCTGGGGCGCTTGATTAAAGTTAGGAGGAATGGGAGTTCAAATACTGCCCTACATCACTTGATTGCTCGTCAATTGGAGGGTGATCAAATCCCCCCGGATGAGTCGTGGTTCCAGGTTTGCGGGAGGACCATTCGTTTTACGGCCCGTGATTTCGCCTTGATCACGGGACTCCATTTTGGAAACTCTACCTTCCATCCCCAGGACGACCATCTCCTTCCGTCCGACGGTATTTTCCATGTAATACTCCATGGCAAAAACATTAAGGTTAGTGTTCGCGGAAGAGGTTCAATGCTCGAGATTTTGGTAGAGACATAAGAGATTATCTCAAGGTTGCCAATTTGCTTATATACTACTACTTTCTCCTATGCCGTGACGACATGATGGTCGAGACATGGGCATGGGCATTAGTGGAGGATTTCGAGCAATGGGATATGTTTCCTTGGGGTTCTTATGCCTTTGGGGTTTTATCTTACTACATAGGCAACGTTGCCATGAAGGAGGGACAAGAGCACAAGGACTATCACTTCTATGGTCTGTTTGGGCTTTACAAATATGGTCGTATGAGATGATTCTGCATTGGGAGCATTGTGTGGTAGTCGAGATAAAAATGTCCAAGTCCCCGGTGTTTGATGTGGACTACGAGGAAGATGTTTTGTGATTTCACTCATTTCTTCGACGATAAGGTACATAAATTTGTAAACGTATTTTCTCCTAACTTCACTCATCTCTTCAACATTATGTGATTGCCCATCTAATGGTATGCTTTAATGACTATTGTTGCAAAGACAAAGTACTTCCTCTTTACCGCATCCGGAGGAGGATGAGGCCGAGTACTACTACCCGAGCTTTGAGAATGGCTCGCCTTATGACGTTAAATTCATTAAGCCCGTAAGAATAGCCGTGAGGAATAAGGAGGATGAGCTGCGCCGATCCCGAGGAAGAAAGTTATGGATAGGTTGAAGAAGGCCGGAAAATTGATTACATATGAGTCGGCACATAAAGTGTCGAAGCGACGCGGCAGAGTACCCCACCGACATGGTGCGAGACATCGACCGGGAGAGGCACCAGAGAGGGTGTGTTGTGTCCACGGACTTCCTTGTCCGAACCACACCCAGTGACACGAGCAGGATGAGTACTTCGATCGCCGTTTGAAGGCGATCTTGTACGATTTATCTCGAGTCCGGATTTATTGCTCGAGTTTCTCGCCGGTGCTTTCGGGATCGTGGATTTCTTCGGACCTATGCATAGGCGTTCTAGAGCCCAGACACTACTCACTGGGAGCCATGATAGGCCTCGTCATTACGCATCCGATAGCGGCGCCGGCGGAGGATTCCCGACCCTCCACGTCACTCTGCGCGCAAAGACACGGTGACCATTCTCATCGTCCACTTAGTCATCATTCGAGTCACCATTCTCGGCCACCTGAGTCACCATTCTCAAGATCCGCCTACCCACCATTCCGAGGTCCAAAGACACACCATTCTCGATTCATCATTCGTTGAGCGGACTCGGCGGCCCCTTGATTACGAGCATCGCATGAGCCATTTGAGGCGCGTTTCAAAGATGGGACGATGTTCGACCGGTTTCGGTGACGAGCATCATTACGATTCGATGTTTCGCAGTGAGGGTGGTGGTCTGAGCAAGAACCTCCATTTCGAATCGAAAGCGGCTTTTGAGATCGAGCGGCCGTATGCCTCTCTCGATCGTTATAGTTGTGAGAGGGATGCCGAGGGTGACGAAGATGGTGAGAGTGCCAACGCAAAGATTTGGGTGAGCGTAGTCTTCCACCGCGAGTGAGTCGACCATCTGCTGCTCTTCGAGAGCCTTTTGTGGTTGCGCCTCCCAGAGATAGCGAGGCTCTGAAGAAGTTGTACCTACAGTTTAGGAGGGAGCAGCCACGTGATGCTATTGTCCGGTGTTTGCAGACTGGGCATGCTCTCACCCAGGCGTTATTTGACCGGATAGAGTCTACCCGTGAAGACTTTGATGCCGAGGTGATAGATTGTTATGTGCTTGCGACTCGAGCGAAGCTTCGGAGGGGAGTCCGTAGTGTTGGTGTCGGTAGAGTTGGCACTGTACTTGCCGGCTCCCTATTTTACGTAAGTTCTATAACCTACTCACTTGTATATCATTGGTTTGATATCGATATTTTTTAATTTTGTGGTTTGGCTTTTTGTAGTTAGTTTTGGCCAACGAGTTTGCAAGACTCCATTCGGATGATCCACTTGGCATCAAGGTGACGGGGAAGCCGGTTTACAAGGAGTGGAAAATTCCTAAATGCATCGAGGACTACATGACAGGTCTTGATACACCACATGCGGTTCCATGGTTAAATTGCAACGAAGTAAGTTTAAAATTTATATTTATAAATAATTGACGATTTGTTGCCATTTGAAATTTATATGTATAAATGATTCGCTATGTTTGATGTGATGATCTTATATGATTACATATTGTGTTTGAACAGATCATTGCCATTTGTTGCCTCGACCAAAGCCACTGGGTGACTATCAAGATTGACATCATAGCATGGACCGTGGAGTTGTACGATTCCTTGTCACACCACCACGAAGATGGTCGTTACCGATTCAACCAACTGCGACCGATTATGCGTCTGATGCCTCGTGTTCTAGCTCAATCCGGGTATTGGATGAACAACCAATCGAAAACGAAGTATGACACGGAGATGAGTTTTAAAATTATGCCACGAGAGCTACAGTTCATACAAAACGACAATCACAGTTGTGGCCCCTTCGCGTGCATGTACTTGGATCGACTCGTCTCTGCAAACCCAGGAGCAAGGCACCAAATCAAGGAACTTAATGAAAGATATATTAAGAAATATCGATATGGCCTAGATGCTAAAATCTTTATGTTGTCTTTAGACATGTAGAATGGTTTATGTTGTGTTGTACAATATTTATGTTGTATTTAGACAGTTTTGGATGAATGTGTCAGTGTTGTTAAATCTGAATGTGTTGGCTCTGTGTTACACACGATGGATGCACACGATCGTGGCCATCGTGTGTTGCGATCGTGTGCAACCTTCCCACGGTCATGCGTCTGATCGTGTCGTGTGCGCACGATGGCTGGCATGACCGTGTGCAAACGACCGTGAGTACCATCGTGGGAACGGCCGTGCACACGATCGTGTGTTCAATCGTGGCCACGACCGTGTACACGATCGTGTGCATATGAACTTTTGGTATTTTTGCAAATTTGAAGTATTGTGTTATCTAGAATGATGTTTTGTGATTCAAACATCGCATGTTCAAACATTAATTACAATATGGCTTCTTATACGAACTCCTATTTGTCATTTCGTTGTAATTCATTAGTATATGAGGTCATTCATCCAGATGATTGAACTTATCCGTACGTACTAATAGAACAATTGGACGACACATGATATGCAATATATTATGGTAATTCAATCAATAACTTTTTATATAAGTGTATCATTAACAAATAATTGTTAATATATAAGTAACAACACCTAAATTGACGAGTAATTTGAGAAATTGGTGAAAATTCTTGACGTTCTTGTGCACACGATCGTGTGTTCAATCGTGGCCACGACCGTGTACACGATCGTGTGCATATGAACTTTTGGTATTTTTGCAAATTTGAAGTATTGTGTTATCTAGAATGATGTTTTGTGATTCAAACATCGCTTGTTCAACCATTAATTACAATATGGCTTCTTATACGAACTCCTATTTGTCATTTCGTTGTAATTCATTAGTATATGAGGTCATTCATCCAGATGATTGAACTTATCCGTACGTACTAATAGAACAATTGGACGACACATGATATGCAATATATTATGGTAATTCAATCAATAACTTTTATATAAGTGTATCATTAACAAATAATTGTTAATTTATAAGTAACAACACCTAAATTGACGAGTAATTTGAGAAATTGGTGAAAATTCTTGACGTTCTTGTGCACACGATCGTGTGTTCAATCGTGGCCACGACCGTGTACACGATCGTGTGCATATGAACTTTTGGTATTTTTGCAAATTTGAAGTATTGTGTTATCTAGAATGATGTGTTGTGATTCAAACATCGCATGTTCAAACATTAATTACAATATGGCTTCTTATACGAACTCCTATTTGTCATTTCGTTGTAATTCATTAGTATATGAGGTCATTCATCCAGATGATTGAACTTATCCGTACGTACTAATAGAACAATTGGACGACACATGATATGCAATATATTATGGTAATTCAATCTATAACTTTTTATATAAGTGTATCATTAACAAATAATTGTTAATATATAAGTAACAACACCTAAATTGACGAGTAATTTGAGAAATTGGTGAAAATTCTTGACGTTCTTGTGCACACGATCGTGTGTTCAATCGTGGCCACGACCGTGTACACGATCGTGTGCATATGAACTTTTGGTATTTTTGCAAATTTGAAGTATTGTGTTATCTAGAATGATGTTTTGTGACTCAAACATCGCATGTTCAAACATTAATTACAATATGGCTTCTTATACGAACTCCTATTTGTCATTTCGTTGTAATTCATTAGTATATGAGGTCATTCATCCAGATGATTGAACTTATCCGTACGTACTAATAGAACAATCGACGACACATGATATGCAATATATTATGGTAATTCAATCTATAACTTTTTATATAAGTGTATCATTAACAAATAATTGTTAATATATAAGTGTTAACACCTAAATTGACGAGTAATTTGAGAAATTGGTGAAAACTCTTGACGTTATTGTGCACACGATCGTGTGTTCAATCGTGGCCACGACCGTGTACACGATCGTGTGCATACGTGGATACGCCGCCAATTTGACACTGCTGCCAACGTGTCACACGATTGGAACACACGATCGCGCGATCGTGTACACGGTCGTGTGCATACGTGGATACTGACCAATTTGACACTTGCGGCCAACGTGTCACACGATTGGAACACGCGATCGCGGCGATCGTGTACACGATCGTGTTCACTTCAAAGGTCAAATTATTTTATTATAAAATCCCGTCGGTCCCCCCCCCCCCCTTTATTATAAGTCGATCCCCCCCTCTTTATTATAAAATCCCAGGTCCCCCCCCCTTTACTTTAAAATCCCATCGTGTCGGTCGGTCTCCACCCCTTTTTCACTTCAAACCCTAATCAATTAACCTCAGTTAAAATTCATTAAAATCAAATACGCGAAATGAGCGGCCGATTACGAGAAACCGATTTAGGAGGAAGCGAAGCACCACCACCAAAAAGAAGGAGGAGGATACCTACTCCCAACCCACCATACAGAACTAGGCCGAGAGGAAGATACTCAATGCTCAGAGTAAGTTTTTTGATTTTGTTGTATGTGTAGTGACTATCATTGCAAATTAATGTGTTCCATGAAACAGGGCCTATTTAAAAACACTGCGAGCACTCCAGTCATACTAGATGGTGATGATGATAATGATTTGGAGATTTCTGAGAGTAAAAGCAAAAAATTTATTTTGGAAGAGGAAGTTCATGAAGACGGTGATACAAGACTAAAGATACAGCAGCAGATTGGGGAAAAGGGATCCAATGTTATGTTATTATTAGATATTTTGTGTGATGGTGATTAAATTTTGTTTTGTAAAGTTATATGCTTTGGAACTGTAAACTATTGCTCTTTGAAGTGAGCTACTTTGTTATGGTTAATGTTTGGCTCCATAGTCACCTTTATTTGCTTTACATTACTGAACACTTAAATTTCAATTCAAAGGTAAAGAAAATATACACAAAATTATGCATTTCAACTAATAATCAGAATACTGAATTAATACATGGTCCATCGAGGATCAAAATATCAACACATGATTGTTGCTAGTAAGTCACAAAATATAAAAATACATAAGCAATTTAAGTTTCACGGTATGGACATCCCCTTATGTCATGGTCATCATTACGGCAAATGCTACACCTCTTCTTCCTAGGCGCCTTTGCCTCGGTTGTGCATCGATTTCTTGAGTTTCTTCAGGGATATTCAAATCCACACCCCCTATGGGAATGAATGCTTTGCAAGATTTTCTATTGTGGCCGGTTCCTTTACACCTACCGCACACCTGAGGCCGTCCACCTGACGTGCAAATTTTCAACAGCGGACCGTGCGCGACTCATCCTTGGTCGGCCGGCTTGTTGTACCTCTTCTGGAGGTACGCAAATGATGGATGAGATCTCCGGTGGGACATTCCACTCATCAGGATGTGGGATGGGACTAATATGCTCCTTATAAGTCTCTCTAAGGCCTTGTTGCTTGAAATAACGACTAGCAAAATCAGACACGGACAAACCATTGCCGGCGCGCCTGTTACAATAAGCAATTATGTCAAGGATGTTGTATAGGATAATGTATTTTTTATTGATGAGGTGATAAATCCAGACCATCCCTGTTTTGCAAACGATGGGAAAACACGATCGCGTCGATCGTGTGTTACGATCACGGGGATCGTGGGGTCACGATCGTGTGTTACGATCACGGGGATCGTGGGGTCACGATCGTGTGTTACGATCACGGGGATCGTGGGGTTACGATCGTGTGTTACGATCACGGGGATCGTGTGTTACGATCGTGCCCATTGTGTTACGATCGTGCACATCGTGTGTCCCATCGTGGGTTACGATAAGGGCGATCGTGGTTACGATAAGGGCGATCGTGGTTACGATCGTGCCCATCGTGGGTTACGATCGTGCCCATCGTGGGTTACGATCGTGCCCATCGTGGGCTACGATCGTGCCCATCGTGGGTTACGATCGTGCCCATCGTGGGTAACGATCGTGCCCATCGTGGGTAACGATCGTGCACACAACAAAGAAAGACATGTACCTTATAGCGGCGGCGCATGACGACATGGAATCGATCCAAATCAAACTCACGACAACAACATGTCCATGTTCGAAGGTCGACCTCATAAGAAACTTTGTTTTCTTCGACTTTATAAACAAGTGGGGTGGTAGCTCGAACTTTAAGAGTCGATGGCTTGCACAGAGTTAGAAAGCTTTTCAAAAGTGTGCATTGTCAACTCATGGTCTCTTGACGTAGCTTCTCCCCGCTTCTCATCAAACCAATTCTCTAAAATTAGGCGAAATATCTCAAGTAACGAGCAAACAGGTAAACGTCTAGCCCACAACATACGATTATTAAAGCATTCAACAAAGATTGGATGTCAAGAAGTTATAGCGTCGCACGGACACTTCGACCTAGCCCACCTCTCCGGCCCAATTTCGAAAGGCGCCCGTGCGCCCCATTAGGGCTTTCGATATGTAGTTTCGAAAAGTAGTTTTCAAAACTTCTTCTCGATGCGTGTAGGCGGTATTCTAAAGAGTCCTATAGCATGCGCACCATAGGAGGTCAGATTTTTGCAAGATGGTGATAGCAAAACCCGTGGAATGCATTCGGATAGACGGCTCGAACAAAGATTCGAATGCTCTTATGTTGGTCACTCACAATCGCAAATCTTCCGTCGGATTGTAGCATCTCGCGAGTTATACGTAAAATAAGTCCATGACTCGCCGTTTCTCTATCGACCGAGACCAACAAAGAAGAGGAAAAACTTGCTCATTCCCATCAAATGTGACGGCCGCAAATAGAGTTCCTTTATTCCTTCCCTTTAGGTGGGTCCCATCAACTATAATCACCTGGCCGAAGGCACGTATCAAATGCCCTAATACTGGTCCGAGTGCAACGAACATGTGGCGAAACACTCCCTCACGAGTCGTCTGCAAATCATAAATTGTCCCTGGATTACGCTGTTTTAACAAATACAGATAAGATGGGAGCCTCGATACGACTCATCAAGCCGCCATATGTATTCTCTATCGCTATATTCCTCGTCCGAGAGCAAACCGTATAGCATGTCAATGCCATACTCCCTACACATCTCTGCAATCATCTCCTTTGGCCTCAAAGTGACCCTCACCTGGCCAATCTTTTAGCAAAATAATGGGCGGCAACCTCGAGTGACCGATCGTGCAAAGACGGCTCAAATCGTGGTAACAAATTGTGCTCCAATGTCAACTTAGTAATTCTCCAAATAGTTGCACCTCAATAGCACACAACCTAAACCGACAATTTCTTCGCCCACTCTTACAGCACAAACACTATACGTTTATCGGCGAACGATCGGTGATACACTCGTAGCATGTTTTCCAAATGATACATTCCTACGCTTATCCTCAACTCGTCTTGAACGAAAGGTGGACCCCACCTCTAGCCGACGCAGAGGTGGAGGCCGCTCGACCCAACCCAAAGTCCTAAGACTACCGGGTCCGAAATGGAATGATCGATTACGCATTGATTGTAGATGCTCATGCTCGTCGCAGATTGATGGTCGGATGAGAAGTTCCGACGACTCATAATCCTATCCATTTGGGCTTGGCGAACCCAAGCAAGAAATTCCGCAGATAGTGACTCAAGCAAGTCTTTACAACAATCTTCATCTTCGGATGTATGCACCTCTTCATCTTCCTCATCTTCCTCGTCTTCCTCATCTTCCTCGTATTGATACTCTTTGGAAGGCATGTCATAATTTATGTTGCCGGCTCTACTCGAGCCGCTACATCCCATATTAACCTCGGGAGTGGAGGAGCCGTTGTTCTCAACATAGACCTCGGGATCCTCCTTGTATTCTACTAGTAATCGAAGTATCTCAGTACGCCCTTAATAGACTTTTACTTTGTTTCCTTTGGCCATGTGTGTCAAGTACCATAATTTGTAATCGACTCATTTGGACCACCCAAACCCTCTCTCGATAACCCCCACGAGGTTTGCACGACTAACTTTGCTCGTGTCGATATGACAAAAAGGAGTCCCCGTCTACATATGTCGATCGCTCCCAATGACCACCGTGATGTATCAAAATACGCCGCCACGACATCCGATTACAAAAAGATGAATAACTATTCGTAAAAATGAGCGAACAATATTACTTGCTCATTTGGACACGGCCGATGCACACGGCCGTATACTACCGGTGTGCGTGATCGTGCAAGTTTCGTCCATGAACACGATCGCCGCACACGATTTTATACGATCGTGTTAAACGATCGTGTACACGTAGTGTTGCGCACGATGTTAAGGTCGCTAAGACGATCGCTGCACACGATCGCTGCATTACCGCGGCTTCCCATCGCGGTGCGCCGATCGTGTCCGTAAGAACAGATCTGGAATTTTTTTCATCGCTCAAATAATGATACATACCTTCTTTATGAACTCGTAAGACGACAAATGAAGTTCTATTTCAACGCCAACTTTTATTTTCGAACAATCTTGTAATTTCTATAAGATTTTTGAGAGACTTTGTCAAAAATAAAATGGTGTGTTGTTTTGATGTATATGTTTGTAGTTAAATTTTGGTTTGGACATTAATATCGATCGGAGGAGGAAAGTAAAAAGAAAAAGAGAAGAAAAATAGTTTAAAATAAATATATAAAAAAAAGAGAGGTTTCAACTTTTAACACAAAAAGAGAGACATTTTAGCTTTTTCAATCAAAATGATCAAAACTTAGTTTTATGAATGGGGATATAGAACTTATCAATTTTATGCTTTGGTATTAAAAAATTGATTCCCACTTAAAATAATGTAAAACTAAGTTATTAAGACAATAAACCTTAAAAATTTTATTTGTTCTAGAAAAGGCGTAATCATCGCCTCAGCCCGCTGCTAGCTGTCTAAACCAAGATTAAAAAAAAAAAAAAAAAAAAAGGAAAAAGAAAATGGAAACAGAAAGGAAAATGCTGGAACGCGTAGAAATACACAACCAGGCTTCCATCATTAGCCGTATTTTCATAGTAGTACAATTTTTCAATGATGATGATCATCATCTTTAATGAAATCAGTTGCTGAATATCAACAATCTATCACTATCTGTGATAAATCCAATAAGCAAAACTGAGATTTCTGAACTAAAAGAACACAGAAATCAATAAACTGCACCACCATAAACGGCCAAAACTCCACCTTCTGAAAGTCTCTCTCTCTCTCTCTCTGTGCTTCGTCTCCAAGTCGACCACTGAGAAACAGAAGGCCCCCTTTTTCTGCTGATAGTTTTTTGGGCTACCTCACATTTTCAGTTGGGAAATAATACCTGGAAAAAGCACTCACAGCGAGGAAAAAGGAAAAAGAGATCATAAAAGAGCTCACTCCGGTCAGCAGATCTACCGGCGGAACTCAACGCCGGCGATGTTGAAGCTCCGTTCAGTCTTCGGCTTGTTTTGCTTTGTCCTGCTTTGCTCATCGGGGGATTTAGCTGCTGGCCAGAAATCTACGAACAGAGCTCGTAAATGGCCGACGCTTAGCAGTAAAGATCTCTCTTTCTCTCTCTCTCTCTCTCTCTCTCTCTCTCTCTCTCTCGGCGTGTCGATTTTTTATATTGCTATTTTGGGGAAGTTGAGAGTGACTGTATAATCTGGGTTTTTTACTATTTTTTTTTTATAAATAAGGTCCTTCATTTTTATATTGGTTCAATTATGATCCATCTGCTAATAAGTTGATTCTTGATCTTTCACGAACAAGTAGTCTACAGTGTGTATGTGTGTGTTTCTTTATTTTTAAGTTTAAATCTCCTGAAAAAGTCCAAAGAACTTAACCTTTCAGCTTCTGTTTGCAGGTGAAGCACCTTTGGTCATAGCAAGAGGTGGATTTTCAGGACTATTTCCTGATTCCAGCTTTATGGCATATACATGGGCAGTGCAGACTGGTTTGCCGGATTTGCTCGTTTGGTGTGATGTCCAGCTTACAAAAGATGAAGTTGGAATCTGCGCTCCGGATATCATGCTACAAAACTCGTCCAGCATTGATATTGTTTATCCAGACAACCGGATGAGCTACGTCGTCAATGGTGTCCCAATGCAAGGATGGTTTTCTGTGGATTTCAGCTTTAAGGATCTGCAAGATGTATATTGTAAGTTTGTTTAATGCTATTATGCCGCCATTGACTCGATAAAGTTTTGCTATCGAAGATTCTTGTAAGCTTGCTTTGATTGAAGTTTAATTATCTCGACTCATCACAATATTTTCCATGTAACTAGAAAAACTTATGATGTTGATGGTTTTGGAATTCCTATCATTTCCCCTTTCTATGAAGGTTGTGACAGGAGGGGCATCCGGCGTAAAACTTTGCCACTTTGGCTTTTTGCATGAATTATAATGTTAAGTGTTACCTAAGTTTAGAGAATTAATTGGCACTATAATCTTCATGCCATCGACCCCAACATAGTTGGGATTAAGGTGCAGTTGATGATGATGATGATGATGATGATGTAAATGTTAGAAAATTATTTTTTTGCTACATTCTTGCTTACTGTCTATTGTGTTTGAAACAGTGAAACAGAGGTTTTATTCTCGGGCACCCAATTTTGATGGTAGTTTACTGTCTTTTCTTACTGTTGAGGAGGTTACGCCACCACTACCAGCTGGATTATGGTTAAGTATACCGGTATACAGTGCAAATTCTTTTTCTATATATCATTTTCTTTAAATATTTGATTACAAAAAAAGAAAAAAAAGAAAAAAATTCAGTCATCTTTTAATTTTAGAATACCCCCATTGACAGTTTTTTTGTTTCAACTTTTACAAATCGGACCCTCAATGGGTGGGGATGTTTGTAACGCTTTAAGGTGGTATCTGTAGTTGTGGAAGATAAAAATGGAGAATTTCCTGTTAGGCTAAATTTTAAAGGACATTTATGCAATTATCACTGAATTATTAGCCTTGTTTTCATTCAAAATATTTGTGCAGTACGCTGCGTTTTTCAGCCAACATAATCTGAGCATGAGGAGTTTTGTTATTTCGCTCTCTGGAAGAAATGTGTCTGTTAATTATATTTCATCGCCAGAGGTGGGCTTCCTGAGAAGTCTCAGAAATCGAATGCGTCCGACAAAGCCCGTGTTCCAGTTTCTGGAGCTTGATGCAGTGGAGCCCACAACCAACCAAACATATGGCTCACTATTGAATAATCTTACACTGATCAAAACCTTTGCGGCTGGAATTCTTGTTCCCAAGACTTACATATGTCCCGTAGACGACAGCCAATATCTACTGAACTGCACATCTCTTGTGGTGGATGCTCATGCGGTGGGTTTAGAAGTTTTTGCATCTGGTTTTGCAAATGATGCAGATATGGCTTATGATTACATGTCCGATCCTGTGTCCGAGTATCTATCCTTCATTGACGATGGTCAATTTTCTGTTGATGGCGTGGTCTCTGACTTCCCAGTTACTCCATCTGCGACCATAGGTAAGAAATCGCGTTTTCTTCTCTCGTCTTTAATATTAAGGAGAAAGTGAATCATGTCTTTTTAGGGGGTTGCTCAATGGTAATACTTACAGAATCATTGAGGATGACCATTCTGAATAAATATTTGGGTATTCATAAATTACTGAGGGATATTTATATCTGGTGATCATATCCTGCATTCTAATTATAGTGTCCTGCGATGATATTTTCCTTACTCGTGAAAATTGCGTTTTAATAGTGTTCTTCCACGTCTCTCGATTTATTACGCTTTTTTCCCCGGAATATTAAGACATTCTGTGTGCATTTTCTGATGCAATCACTTCCTAAAGTAATATATCTCCTTTTGACTGTCAATATGTTTGCTTCTTGCAGATTGCTTTTCTCACATGGGAAGAAATGACAAGGTTCAAAGTAAGCAACAATACTCGCACGGGCAAAGTTTGATTTTAGTTTATTTTGAATTTCCCTTGCGATAAGTAAACCTCCGAAACTAATAATCTCGCAACATTTGATCTGTGAAAGCTGAGGAGATCCTTTTCTCGCCTTTGTCTTTAATGCAGCCAACATTTCAATAATCTCAAACGAGGGAGCAAGTGGGGATTATCCTGGTTGTACGGATATTGCATACATCAAAGCTGTATCGGACGGTGCAGATATACTCGACTGCAACGTTCAAATGACAAGTGACGGAGTACTTTTTTGCTTGGGATCTATCAACCTCAGGGATAGAACAAATGTTGCTCAATCAGATTTCTCAAACCGGACAACAAGTAATCAAGAGCTTAACACACAAGATGGAATTTTTGCCTTTAACCTCACGTGGAGCGAAATTCAGACCTTGAGACGTAAGTGAAACATGGAAAACTTTACATTGCAATGTGATTTCGTCTAACAACTAAAAAGAAAAGATGAAGTTGGACATCAAGTAGTCGTACTTTCTTGCATTTCTGATGCTCATCTGATTTGTAAAGAGATTCTGTTACAATCTGCAGTTCTGTATTATTTTTGTTTCATTGCAGCTGCTATGTACAATCCATATGGAGGAAATTTTTCACTGTTTCGAAATCCTAGAGCCAGAAATAATGGGAAGTTTATGCAGTTATCTGATTTTTTGGCATTTGCAAACAATCAGTCTTCAGTCTCTGGAGTCTTGATCACCATTGAGGTGAGTCTTCTTGATGCAAGTTGTTTTACCGCAGTGAGAAAAAAAAAACAATAGGTTCCATAATATATTTATTTGCACAAAACATGCACGCTTTATTATCTGATAATATATTATTGTGCACTGGAATGTTTACCACGTTCAAATGGTAAAAATGTGGAATGTGAAAGTAAGTTACCACCGACCCCAATGTAGTTGGCATTAAGGTGCAATTGATGAGATGATGATGTGGAAATATATATTTGTTACATGATATATAGCATCTCCTTTTTTTTTAATGTGCAGAATGCTGCATACCTAGCTGAGAATCAGGGTTTAGGTGTGACAGATGCAGTTTTAAGCGCTCTAAACGAAGCTGGACGTAATCAGACAACCAAGAAAATCATGATTAGATCCAGCGACAGCTCTGTGCTGAAAGAGTTCGAGAGTACCAGTAGTTACGAGCTTGTTTACCTGGTTGATGAGGACGTTCGGGACATTTTGGACTCCACCATTTTGGAGATAAAAAGCTTCGCTAGTTCGGTGGTTATCTCCAAAAGATCCGTGTACCCAACTGACCAGGCTTTCGTAACAGGCGAAACAAAGCTTGTTTCGAAGCTGAAGAACCAAGGTCTCAAGGTCTATGTGCAGGTCTTCCAAAACGAGTACCCATCTCAACCGTGGGATTATTACTCCGATCCCTATCTGGAAATTAACGCATATGTCATCTACAAGGAGATTGATGGTGTCATAACGGACTACCCTGCAACAGCCGAAAGATACAGAAGTAAGTTTGTTTGTATTCGAATGCTTATAATTAATAAGAGGGTGTTTCGGGTTTCTTATTGCACGTTCGAACACTGTTGTCCCAGACACTAAGGAAGTGTTTACAAATGCTTGATAAAAAGAAGAACAAGAAAAGCCAAGTGGTTGTGAGCCAAGACTGGGAAAAAAGTAATTTTTCTTCATATATTTTTTCATAAATACCAGCTTCAGTAGTTCAGTTTTTGATTCTGCATCAAAATTAGGGATATCACTGTACCTACCCCCCCCCCCTGAGTTTTGGTCTCATTATGAAAACCCCGACCAACTTCGAAAATTACAAAAACCACCCTTGAGTTTTGACTTTGCCTTGTATTCTGCAGTTGTTGATAGCGGACCTAACAGAAACGACGGAAGTCGTCAAGTATTTTTATAGTTACTTCCCTCGACTTTCTTAATACTACAAAGAACCAAGTGAAAAGTTGGGGTCAGCTGTAATGCTTAGAAAGGTTGGAGGGTGTAATAATAATTAACGATATCACCAGATCCCATCAAGTTAATTTTCAACGGTGATTTTCGTAATTTTCAAAGTTAGCTGGATTTCTTTGTAACGACTCCAAACCTTAAGGTAGTTTTCGTGATTATCCCTAAAAATTTATCGGAATCACATGGATATGTGCTTTAGATTTCTAAACTTATTCTTCTTGTTCGACTTTTACACACAAATAAAACTGAACGCATGGCCGCTTATGCGATAACAGATCTCTTCCTTCTAATGCAGATTTTTTTGAATGTATTCCCCTACGTTGAATTAAAATCCTCCCTGTTGGTTTTTACAGGGAACAGGTGTTTGTCGTACGATACTGCACCATTTTACATGTCTTCGGGGCAACCGGGTGGTCTTATTTCTCTCATGGCACCCAAAAGCCATCCTCCGGCTGAGGCTCCAATCCCCATCCTCACAGATAGTAATGTGACCAAACCACCTCTACCCCCGGTGGTCGAGAGGCCCCCGCCTGGGAACACTCCTACAGCACCGGGCCCTACAACTCCGCCCAGTGGCCACCCGACACTTGTCGCGAGCACAATGCTGGGTGGCATTGCTACTCTTCTTCTTGCGACCTTTGTGTTGTGCTGATGTTACAAAGGTATACACATAACATCTTATTGCCGACCATTTTGTATTTGGTTGTATCGTCATTGGTTGTCTGAAGTCGAGCTTAGCTGGCGCAGTTTATTATGTATTTGAGAACTCGAGGGACCTGTGTTCCCAGTTGGACTGTTGTAGGTATTTACCATTCTTTCGGGTGTATTTTATGTTAACGGGATATATTTATATATCGGTTCTGCATTATATGAGAGCCTGATATGTAACTTCTTTTTCTTCTTCTTTTATGTTGGGGCTTCTTTCATTCTGTAAGTTTTGTTTTAAGTTTATCATTATTATTATTATTATTATCATTATTATTATTCAGTGTGATTGAAAACATTCTTTTGAAACTTTGATAATATTTTCAGTGTCCTGTTTTTTGTTTTGTAAAACCCAAACTTGATGGAATGAATCTGGACATTTTTACATTCACACATCATGTGGTGTTGTCTGTTTTTGAGGACTGAATTTTTAGGAAGACAATAGTAAACAATAAAACATAACAATGATTTTTTATCCAGTACACACTCGAAGAATAGCGGTCGGAGGTTCTCCCTCATCAAAATAAATAAATAATGAAGTTTGCAAATAATGCTTAACGTTAAATCTAAATGTCGTGTTAGGTCGAGCTCAATCAGTGGACACCAAACCAAACAATTTTAATCCGGATGGAAATTATATATTGATTATAATATTAATAACTATGATATTATTATAAGAGTATACTGTTATTATAATACTATCACTAATATTTATTTATGATATTATACTATTACCTCGCCAGAAAGTATCCTAAAATTATTAATCTTGTGATTAGTTTTGTGCACATGTGTCATTTTTTAATTGAAAATGATTGATTCTTATTTTTATTTTTATGTTCTTATATTGAAGAGTCATTTATTTCAATTATGGTTCGTATTTTGATTCTTATTTTTATCCTAATTTTATTAAAGTTCAATTAAGGTTCGAAATTATGGTTCGGAATTGCATACCCATAATTTAAGGTTCGATGCAATTAATAAGACTACAAATGCATAGACTATAATGTCATTAAATGGATATCATTACTACGGTATTGCATAAGTGGAATAATGAACACGTTGCAAAATTTAAAAGTGCAAAAAAGTAAACCTACTGATGTGATTAAAAAAAAAAGGGCCGAAAATTAAAGAGGGATAATTAACCCATCATTCACTCAAACATTTGAATTTGGTCATTGGTGTGATTAAAAAAAGGGGAGGAAGTTTAAACCAGCTCCTCAAACATCTATACACGGTCTTTAATGCCATTGAATTCATTACAACACCCTAAATTATAAATATAGAGGAAAGGTGGCAGCTATGGTTAATCCACGAGCAAAGCCAAATCTGCGTTATGACGAGCAAAACTACACCGCATTAGTTAGGGAGTATCTAAACCAGTAAAACACATCTGAAGGCAGGTTCTATAACCTAGACAACCTAGTTGAGGGACTGAAGCAGGTTGTTTTACAAGAGTAATGATAGTTAGATTGTGGTGCAGTCATGATTTACGAACAAACAATGTGGAATCAGTTTTTGAGTTGTTTTGGAATGTAAACTGTATTTTTTTGTGGTAATATTGGACCTATATTGTCACAGCAATACCATTTTGCATCATTGACATTATTGTTTATAGAGCAGCCCACAAATTTCAAGTGCAGTTGCTAATGCTCACATACAAAGGATCACATATCAGTGCCCAAATAAAAAACAAATTCAGGAGCATCAAGGCAACAAATACACACCTAAATTCCAAAAATGTCATCATCAACCCCAAAAATCAAAGTGCAGTTTATCGTTCATAGACCAACAATCAAAACCATCAATAAATTATCAAGTGCAGTATATAGTTCTCACACATCAGGGAACATAAACGAAATGCCCAAATCACCAAATCAAAACACACATGCAGAAGCATCCAAGGCAACAATTACACAAGCAAATCCCAAAAATAGCATCACCAGCCCCTAAGATCAAACTGCAGTATCTTGTTTGTAGACCAACAATCACAAATCATCAAAAAAATTTCAAGTGAAGAATTCAAGTTCATACAGTAGCCTCCAATTCAACAAAAAAATAACAAGTGCATTACATATTGCTTAGATCAGTAACGAAGGCATCAAATTCTCAAAGCAGAGAGTTGACTTTTAATCCACTTAAATGTCATCACCAACCCACAAAATAAAAAAAAGTAAGTGTAGTATCTTGTTCATAGCTCACACAGATGATTCTGATGGGATTCGGTGATTAAAATCGAGATACCCGGTGAAAAATAAACCGGTACAACCGGATAAAACCAAACCCCAAAGAACCGATCGATCAAGCATCGTATAAACGAATATAAATGACGAAGATAAATAATAGAAGTCATAACCTCGTAGATCTTTGATAATATATTCTTGAAGGAAAAATTCACGATCCAACCTTTGATTATTTTCGGTCACCAATACGAACATGAATCCGATTCATTCTTGCTTGATGAATGATCAAACACCGAAAATGCCGAGTGTCTCTACATTATCACGCGTCGGATATTGATCGGAAAAATAAAGTATCAATTCATTCTCAAAGAACGCGGCTAAGAATTGATACGGTATTTTTCTTCTCTTCTCTTCTTCCTTTTCTTTCTCTCAAAGATGAACAAGAAAAAAAATTTTCTCCCTCCTTAATGAACTCACGGCTGGAGAAGCTTGTTTGTAAGGTGTGTATGTGTTTTTTTTTTATAACTCAGTTTCTAGGCTTGCACCTAACTATGTCTGAGGGTAACAGCGCCGCTTTCTCTTTACTGCCACCAAGTTAAATCGCGGGATGTGCACGAACTGACCAGTGTCTTGTCGGGTTCTGCTGACGTACAACCAGATCCTCCCAGGTAAAGAGAACATGAAGTCCACCCCCCGAATCGAACCCACACGGATGATATTCAGTGTGAGGTCCTTTCAAAGGCTTAATTAGAGCGTATATCCCCGGGAAAGATTTTAAGGTGGAGGCAAGAGGGATAAAACACCTGACCTTTACCCCCACGTGAGTTTTTACACCCATGTGGTGGCCAACCGTGTGTGTGTTTTTCAACTCTTGAAATGGTGTGATAAACTATCACATTTATAATACAAAGTGAGATCAAATGATGAGATTCTAAATCTGATCCATTTGTCTTCACCCTTCATATTATAAGTTTATCACACCCGACACACATGCAAGACACCTTCCATGCATGGGTGGGGGGTGGGTGGGGGGGGCACTAGAGTTTCGTGAGAAAACGAGCCGAGCCACTCGGTTCGTGTACCAGACGTTCGTGTGTCTAGTCCGTTAATACACTTCGTTTTATCCCAAATGTATTTATACTTAATTAATTAATCCAATTAATTAATTTTATCAAATACAAAATTACAATAATATATTTCCAAGAAATAATTATTTATGAATTAATTAATCACCCAGTAATTAATTTCAATTCACTAGACCGCATGATTTATCAAATAAATCAAATTTGATATCTAATATCCAATATTAATGAAGAGATAATAAATACATATTTATCCATCAAATATCCTTGTGCGCGACTCCACACCGTCTTAGTCGGCAATGGGAGGAACCAAGGAGTACGGGTAACACTTAGCCGGTCTAGTGCTCTGTACCGTAACCCAACTAAGAACGAATGATCGAATCATTCCAAAATTATTATGTCATGAATGCCGTATACGTATAAACACTTCAATCATATGTCCCGGTCAAGTATTAGGGTCACGGTAAAGTCAAACCCTACTGTAACTTGACTC
Source organism: Orobanche coerulescens (assembly GCA_033398695.1). Lineage (NCBI taxonomy): Eukaryota > Viridiplantae > Streptophyta > Magnoliopsida > Lamiales > Orobanchaceae > Orobanche > Orobanche coerulescens. The sequence goes on along the minus strand of CM065814.1, from coordinate 136,045,248 downwards.
TATATTTTCTGTTGTAAATCGAGATCACCGAGCTCTTGTGTATCAAATAAAACTAGCTCTAACTGCTTTGGCCAAAGACTTATGATATCCTTTGCTATTAACCGCATAGGACATTTACCTGCTCACTAACAGGAGAAAATAATCCTATCTCGGATTTCAGTAGAGACTGCTACTTGCCCACTAAGTTGCATTTCGAGGTTGACCCCATCAACCGGCGATTGGATCGAACTACTCTAATGACTAACTTAATGTCACAAGCACATCTCCTACTGAAACCGCAAGTCAAAAGTCCACGTATACCTATTACAACCTTTCGATTCAGTCATTGATAAATTCTGAGTGATATCCATGTGACCGAATCGAGGTGAGTCATGTTCGAGTATATTAATCTCATTAGCATACCTATAACGTGTGCTCCCACTAACTCTTAGTGAAGACAGACATTCTCCATGTCAAAGTACACATTATACAAATCTTGGCTAAACTTAATGCCCAATTAAGTTTTATCGACTTGCGAACTAGTTAAGTCTTCGAGCCCTAAACACTTCCAATGTCTATCTCCTTATCTCCACAAGGAGTGGAATATTTGCTCTCAAATACAAGGACTATTATTTTATATACCAAATCACAATGCCTCTGATATATAATAATATAGAAATGATAAATGCCTTATTTAATATTCATAATAACAATACGATGCTCTCACTCTCTCATACTCTGAGTGGCATTCGAGGGCATATTCCTAACAGATTCAACCAAAAATCACCCAAAATAAATATCTTAATCACCTGATTAGAGGAGGATCAAAACGCTAAGAACCCAAAGCTCCAGCAATTTCAGATAATCTATCTCCCTCTCTTCAGTCCACTCATAGGGCATCCAAGGAGCAGCTCAATCACGACCCAACGAAGTTCTGCGGTGGCTTCATCGAATGGTACAAATTCAAAGTCGAAATCCGGCACCATCAGCTCGGACTCCAGCATCACAAAGGCCTCCTCAACAGGAAGGGGAGCGAGCTTCTCAAATGCGCCGTCGGAGAGAGGTTTCTCCGATAGAGGTGGTATCTGGGCCGATCGCAGAACAACCCAGCATGGCCCGACACGCTTAAAAGCCGGCCCGGACTGGCCCGTGTACTATTTTGCCTGGACCGGCCCATGTACATTTAAGTTATGTGGGCCTTGGGGCCTTTGTTTTGGAGGCCCGACCAGGACCGGCCCGTGAACGCCTAAAACCGCTGGCCCGGCATGGACCAGCCCGAGCCCGTGTTAGCCCGTGAATCGGGAAGGCCCGATCCGTTTAGGCCGCCTAAAGACCGTTTCATCTAAATGTTAATTTTGGATTTATAGTCCATACCATAAGTTCAATTAAAAAATCCAACACCAAGCCCAAAGCCTAATAGGGTTTTATCTTCTTTCTTTCCTATCAACTAACCCACTTTCCCAATTCAACCAAACCCTCATTCCATCAACAGTCTGCGCCTCCATTCTCCTATCAACTAACCCACTTTCATGAATGAGTAGTTGAGTACTAGTTTTATTTTGCTATTGATTTGTAATTTTCTGTCTTTGTAATAAAATTTCAAGTTCACTTTGTTGGTCTTGAATTTATGAATTAATGTTGCTTAAGTGATTTGTGACTCAGTGGACTAATTACTTAATTATCAAGGGCATGAGGTTTATGTTTTTGAGGATTATATTTTTATTATTAAGTTCAGCAGGTTTAACATTCAGGTTTTATTTGGGAGTAGGTTTATTATGTCTTACAATAAAAAAAATGTTCAGCCTAGCCTGGGTCGTGAACAGGCCCCCCCGGCCCATGAACACAGTGGACTGTGGGCCGGGCCGGGCCTTGTGTTTGTAAAAAAAGACCGGCCCGGACCATCCCGTCAAAAGAAAGGACCGGCACGGTCCGGCCCTTAAATGGAGCGGGCTTTAGCAGCCCTTAAATGGACCGGCACGGTCCGGCCCTTAAGGAGAAATTTAAAGGGTATGGTTGTATAAAAGGGTAAGTAGGGCACTTTTTGGTGAGCAAATGAAAATGAGTAAGTAGGGCACTTTTGGCAGATGAAGGGAGTATTATTTATTATTGTATATGATGATTTATTATTTATTTAATCATATATGTATGAAACAGGACGGGAATGCAATTCCACGATAAAAGTTTTCTTATCTCATTCTGTCCCGAAACTACTAAAATAGGTTAGACATATCCACAATATGTAAATAATCCCAATCTAGGTGGAATAATATGGTGGGATTTGAGACGAGTATTCGAGATATTGAGTTTACGGGATATAATGCTCACCTCTAGTATTAAACCAAGTTCTGAAACTTAGAACTGCACAAGCAAATTTAGGATGCTAGAAGCCTAGAATATGGTGTGAGTTGACCCGGCTCGTGAGATATTCGAGGTCAACTAAATTTTTTTTGATATCGGCTAATCAAGCTGAGCTTGAGCTCGAACTATTCAAGTAGGTATCGAGATCGAACTCGAGCATAGTTGTACTTGATTCTATAGGATTGCGAGCTAATCAAGGTTTAGCAGATTTACAATATATGTATTATTAACGACAAAATGGCATTTTTAACATTTTATAACATTATACTCTCTCCGTCCCACAAGAGTGTGCCCATTTCATTTTTAGAAAATAACCCATATATTTTTACTCCATATTTTCAACTTATTTACAACAATACCAAGAATAGCCCACACTTTTTATCTTTTAATTAATCAATAACAATAATTAATACTACCTCCGTTCTCTTATAATTGCAACATCTGGACTTTCACGCTTGCCAATGCACAACTTTAATTATTAATATCTTTAATTCTGTATTTTTAAAAATTATAAAAAAATAATATTTTGAAAGTATATTTCAAGATGAATCTAACAATGTATAAATCACAAAAGATGGTCAAAAGAGAGTATGTGAACAGTGTAATAGTCAACACATTGCAATAATAAGATAATGGGGGGAGTATACCTCTACAATAAAAATGGGACCCTTACTCCACTCAAATTTACAACTACCTAACTTTTAAACTCTTGCCCATAAAGAGTGAGCACACTCTTATGGGATAGAGGGAGTATAACTCGAGCAAAGTCGAGCTCGCACTTATCATGTTTCAATGAATCGGCCACGAGCTCGAGAAAATAAAGCTCTATCAAGCTCTAGCTTCTTAATAGCTCGAGTCGAGTCGAACTCAAGCTTATCGAGTTTCAACGAATTGTGCACAAGCTCCAGAAAATAAAGCTTAGCCAAGCTTGAACGCACCCGAGATGAGCTCGAGTTTCAAGTTTTATAGTCTGGCTCGAGCTCGAACCGGGTCATGTTCGACTCGGTCTAGTTACACCCCTAGACTAGAGTACTAAGATGGTAAATAAGGCCATTAGTGGGCCGAGCTACTCGCTACCTGTCCGACTGGCCAATTCGAATATTTGGTCTGATAGAGTATTTTGATTCCTTGATGAGTCGGTCCAACCTGACTTGCTCCTTGGTAGTAAAACAGGTACATCCCATCAGCCTAATAAATACTGGATCAATCTTTCGGGACTTGAGCCCAATAATAATACAAAGCCTAGTTGCCCAAATATTAACACTCCAATAATTAATTGGAGCACGACATATGATTAATGATTAGTAGCTAGGGTTTTTTTATATAAGTCGCTTTCATTTTTTCAAATGTTTTCATTCTCCCACCTCCGTATTATAACCTCGAGGTCCTTCATCGCTCGCCTGTTGCCGACTTACAGTGTTTACAAGAAGAAGAGAATCGCCAGGGCCAAATGAGAGGCACTGGGTACCAGAAGCTTCTCGCGACACATTTGAAGGAACATCGAGAAAAATGAAGTGAGGGCTTGGTCAAGAAGATGTCGACTCTCTAAGCATGTGAACCATCAATGGCTACTTTAAAAAAAAATTGTGATGCGGTTATTTTCGAGTACTCTATGTCGTTGCTTGTTGGAAATAGTCCTATGATTGCTAATAGCTCGACCTACCTGGTTCGAATACTCGATTCAATTGACCCTCATTTTCTTAGTGGACCGATCTCGAACCATAGTTAATACCTGGTTCCTTGATGAACCGGATCAATATTCAACTCAGATAGTTTGCCGAGCCAGACAGAACATAGTGATACCCAACTCAGTTCGTCCGGTAAAAAATGATTAGTGGTGACAAGACTCTTGTGACTAAAAAATCAAAGAAAAACATGCATTTTTACCTCATAAATCACCACGAAACATCGGAAAGCGAGAAAATCGGCGTGACAGAGAGACAAGGTAGAAAGGAAAAAGAGCTCAAGTCATTCAGAACATGAACAGAAAAACTCTGAAAATCCTGCTCTTTCTCTTCACACTAAACTCTCTTTCTCTCTATCTCTACTTCTCCTCCAACCCCGACCACCACCACCACTACCATCGCCGCCCTCCGCCGTCCAAAAACCACTCGCCGTCGGGACATTATTCCGCTCCCCGCCTCCCTCTCTCCGTCAAACCCTGGCCCATATTACCCTCCTACCTGCCGTGGTCGCATGACCAGGAAAACCCGCCTTTCCGTTCTTGCGAGGCGTACTTCGGAAACGGATTTTCCGAACGCGCCGACCCATTGAGAGCCAACACAGATCCCCACCGGAAAACCGCCGGCGTGGGAGGGTGGTTCAGGTGTTTTTACAGCGAAACTCTGAGGAGCTCGGTATGTGAAGGGGGGAGGATTCGGATGATTCCGGAGAGGATCTTGATGTCCAGAGGAGGGGAAAAATTGGAGAGTGTGATTGGGAGAGGGGAAGATGAAGAATTGCCGAATTATGAAGTTGGGGCTTTTGAAATTGAGGTTAATGACAGGTCGAAGGTTGGAAAAAAGATGGTGAGCGAGGACTTTTTGGATAAATATGTGCCAGGAGGTGCTATTGATAGGCATACTATGCGTGGGATGATCGATTCGATTCGGTTGGTCGATGCATCTGACTTTATTTGCTCTGAGGTTAGTGTGTGTTGTTTTTTGGCATCTGGGTTTTCGTTTTGATGGCTAATTTTGATTCTTGAGTTGAATCTGTGGCTTATTCAGCTGGGTCCTCTCTCTCTCTCTCTCTCTCTCTCTCTCTTGTTTTTAACTCATTAAATATGTCGGATGATGGGATTTTTGAGGAAGTTGTTGCAGAGCCTTGGTGGATATCGGACCGTATGTGAATGACAAAATGTTTTGGGATAAAAGGAACTTGGGGTTTTTAATTGATTTTAGGAAGGTGCTGCTTGTAATCTGGAAATTTATGCAAGTGCTTTAAATGTGCTGAAGTTTAATCAGACTCTCTCGGATTGTCTTTCATACTGAAACGTAAACATGATTATAGTTAAGTAAATCGAATGTTCTTGACCTGGTTTCACTTGAGATTTATTCCTTCTACTCCTCTTTGTTCGAAAGGCGAGAAATGGACTTTTAGATATCGTCATGCTAATAGTTTTCTAGAGTTGGTATATCCCATAACATGATGATCCACGGTGTGAGATACACACTATTTGTTGTTACTAGCATAATTACACTTAGTGTATAACATAATCACAACTGGTGTACCACATAATTATAGTGGAAAGATGATGTGTGGTGTATCACAACTAGTGTTGTCAAAATATCCAGGCAGGACCAGCCCGGACCACCCCATCGGGCCAAATGAAAAGGTCGGGCTGCCATTTTGATGGCCCAACCGGGCCAGTGCAGTGTAAAATTGCCTCGGGCCGCCTGGGCTTACCTGTGGGCTGCTGGGCCTGAAAAATTGGAGCCCAGCCTAGCCCAGCCCAAAAACCGCCGGGCTGCATTTTGACAGCTCTAGTCACAATTGGTGTATCACATAATCATATTGAAAATACAATATAATCACAACTAATATACCATGCACGGTACATCATGTTACACAATATAGTTTTCCGTTTTTTACAACAAGGTTATCCTCAGACATTTTTGGGTTCAGAGATACTCCCTCCGTTCCGTAATATCATAGGATGCTTGAAAAAAAATTGATCCCAAACTATAAAAGAATATGCAGGTTTCATATGTGTGTTTATTGATTAAATATCATTTTTAGGCTTGAAAAATCATTGATATCTCATGCATTTAATGGGAAGTAATATAAAGTGAAGAGGTGGAGTATTATGAGATGCAGTTTTTAATGAGGGTAATTTTGGAACTCTAATTAAAATTTATTCAAATAAATGTGTTCTTCGGTATTGATGTTTTTTTTTCTTTTGTAACAAGGACTGGAGGTAGTACTGAGTATACGGACAGTAAGATTCCTATAGTTTTTGAAATGATTATGAATCTTAAACGTTATCATGAGGAAGTGCAAGTAGCTTAAGTGGGAGCTTCTTGTCAGAGACTGCAAAATCAACTGTTATAAAATGCTAGACTCCTTTATCATTGAGCACATTTATCCTTTTTGCAACAATATTCGAAATTTTACTTCGCATCATGTATGATATATAATTAATTTGTGGTTTTTTTTTTTTTTAAATTCAGATTAAAACTGAATCGTGGCTTATTGTGCCTTCGACTTTAATTTCATAACTAAATCTCCCTTCACCTTCTTATTTTGTGAATCATCTAACTGGACTTGTTTTAACAATCTCTAAAAATTGTTTGATTTTTCAGTGGATCGAGGAGCCAACACTTTTAGTTACGCGTTTCGAATATGCAAACTTGTTTCACACGGTTACGGATTGGTACAGTACATATGTCGCTTCTAGAGTCATTGGCGTGCCTAACCGACCTCATTTGGTTTTTGTGGACGGTCATTGTGAGGTACTTACTCCTCAGACTTGATTTTAGGTTTTGCAACCTAATGCACATTTGACCCAAAAAGAGAAGTGAAAACAAGAAGTGGGTGTTAGGATACTAAAAAACTATCCGTGAGGTTTGATTTTAACTTAAAAAAAAAAGGTTTCATTCTGCCCTAAGGTTAAGGATGTAACTGTAGTATTTTTATAGACGTGAGGGGGGGGGGGGGGTCTCGAAATATTTCTGGCCTATGAAAGGGGAAATGTAAGACTCAATCAAGTGCCCTTTTTTTGGTATTTTTGGAATTTTGTTGGTTTTGTTCTTTGTAAATACTTCAACTCTCAGGTGTAGTTTTAGTAATTATGCCATTATGTGTGATATTCTGCTGATTCATGTAGATTTTTCTGAATGCAGCCTTTTTTATGTTGACGGTCGACTCAACTCAATTCGATAAGAAAACAAGCTCGAGTTCGAACAAAAAAGTTTGTCCGATAAGCCTATCGAGCTCAGCTCGGCTTGGCTCGACAAGAAAAAGCTCGAACTCGAGTTTGATAAGCCAAAGCATGACCTGATTCGGCTCGGAGCTAGAAAATAATCGAGCTGCTCGATAGAAGCTCGAGTTCGAACTCACTAAGTTCAACTAGACTCAGTTCAATAAGAAAACGAGCTAGAGTTCGGACAATTTTTTTTGCCTGATGAGCTTTTCGAGCTCGGCTCGATTCGGTATGATAAGAAAAAGCTCAGACTCGAGTTTCATAAGTAAAAACTCGGCTCGAGTCGGTTTGTTTACAGCCACAGTTGATGCATTTTTTTTTACTACTTCCTCTTGTACTTATGCATCTCAAAGCTAGATATCTTTGGGAGTCGGGACTTATGCATCTCAAAGCTAGATATCTCCACAACATTATTCTCATTTATTGAACATTAAGAAAATTACTTTGCTTCAACTAACCATGTGTATATATACTATGTCACATCAGACTCCTCTAGAAGAAACATGGAAGGCATTGTATTCAACTGTTACCTACGCCAAGAACTTTACTGGGCCTGTTTGTTTTCGCCACGCTATCCTTGCCCCATTAGGATACGAAACCCCTCTATTCAAGGGACTCACCGAAAACATAAACTGTCGTGGAGCCTCCGGTAACGAATTATGGCAAAAGCCCGATAACCAAAAAACCGCCCGTTTGTCCGAATTCGGCGAGATGATAAGAGCAGCTTTCGGCTTTCCAGTCGACAGACATCAAATTTCCAAGCCGGCTTCCGGTCACAGCATTCTCTTCGTCCGGCGTGAGGATTATCTTGCTCATCCTCGTCATGGTGGTAAAGTCCAATCGAGGCTTAGCAACGAACAAGAAGTTTTTGATGCTATAAATATTTGGGCTTCGACTTATTCGGAGTGTAAACTAAACGTCGTTAATGGGCTTTTTGCTCACATGCCGATGAAAGAGCAAGTTAGGGCCATACAAGATGCCGCGATTATTATTGGTGCGCATGGTGCGGGTTTGACTCATATAGTGTCGGCGAATTCTAAGGCGGTGATTTTGGAGATAATTAGTAGTCAGTATAGGAGGCCGCATTTCGCGCTGATTGCTCAGTGGAAAGGGTTGGAGTACCATGCGATACATCTTGATGGGTCGTATGCTGATACTCGATTGGTGATTGATAGATTGAGCGGGATTGTGAGAAGTCTTGGTTGTTGAAGATGATAGAATTCGGATAATTTGGTCGTTTCGTAATTTAGTGAAATGAGAAGGATGTGACGAGGTTTGAGTTTTTTTTTTGTTCCGAGATGGTGTGAATGCCAATACAGCTTTTGCTCGGATCGTCGTATTTGCCACATGGATATCCTCGACAAGAGCGTCTTGGCTCGTGTTTTTAGGGACGTGCGGCTGTGAATGATGTGCTTATCCGGAGCATCTTTGGCTGAAACGGGGAGTAACACGCGGATATACGGTAAAAAAGGAGTTAATTTTTCTTTTTTCTTTTTTTATTACTTAAACCACATGTTGGAAGATAGAGAAGTGTCAAATTTTATTTACTGTAGTGCATTGCATTTTGTAAGAAAGGGAGGATGAAAAGAAAGGTGATTACATATCTATACATGATGTGAATCCCCTTGCACTCTATTTATACCTTGTTTGATTGTTTCTTCTCCATTTCCATGGTTTCTGCTTCCATTTGATTTATGTTTCTTGGAGATGGGAACGAGGATCGAAATAGAACTTTCCATTTTCGTTCATTGTTTAAAAAAAAAAGGTCTACCTCGAATATACACATTCTTCTAAAGATTCTCATAAACTATAGGTATCACTACCACTATTTCTTCCATCATTACTTCTACTCATGAAGAGTGCAGTAAATACTAAAAGAGAAATCATCATTTTTTACACATTTAGGTGGAAATCATGGGATTATGATAACTTTGATATATTTTTTAAGCCCGAAAGTTTGTTTCCAAATATTTCTAGCGTTTGATAAATAGGAAAAATTTTATAGCTACCGGACATTTGTAGGAAGCTATATGTCACCATTGCCTAGGTATCTAGTTTTCTATTATCATGGGATTTAAAATTTCAATTTGTACAATTCCTCGGGCCTTGTTTTTAGTATACCAAACATGAATTCTTGTGGATAAAGAGTTTGTATCCACTAGAATCCCGTGTACCAAATTGTTCGTTACGGCAATACATACCTATTATCCATGTACTTTACATGTCAGAGTTATCTGCTAGTACCGCCCCGCCCCGCAAAATAACCAGACGTGGTGGTTTAAAAATGTCAATTTTAACCCGTAATGCACAAAACTTGCTCCACAACAAATTGTGCGGTTTCATTGTTTCTCTCTCTCTCTCTCTCTCTCTCTCTCTCCCTCCCTCCCTCCCTCCCTCCCTCCCTCCCTCCCTCCCCCCCCCCCGCCCTCCCTCCCTCCCTCCCTCTCTCTCTCTCTCTCTCTCTCTCTCTCTCTCTCTCTCTCTCTCTCTCTCTCGTGTCAACTCGTCCTCAACCGCATCTAACAAGAACACTTAGAAAAACTATGTCAACATTATACTTGTCCTGCCTCACATTATCTCGCCCCAACCCACCCTGCGAAACTGCTTCGTGGGGTGCATTTTTAATTATGGCCATGACCTGCCTTGCAAAAAACCGCACTGCAGGGGCGGATGCGAATTCACACTCAACATGCCCCACACCCACCCCTATTCACCACGCCACGCTCCTGAACTACGAGCATTTGTAAATGCCAATTGAGTTGTTGCCAAACATCAAAAATCTGCGAAATCTTTGATTGTAATTATATGGTTCTTATCAATTTTTTGAAGAATCGGTTACATAGTATGGCAAGTAATATATTAACATAGTAAGGAGATTCGACACCCTCCGTTCCCTCTCTAGATTGAACAATCTCCTTTGACGATATTTACCACAAAATAGATCGTCGCTTAGTTGTCGATCTCATGTGTCTCTTTCTTCTGCAAGACCACGCGTTCGCCAATGGCGCCGACCCCCGGAAGGTTTTGTTCGTCCGAGTTATGATGGTTGAAAGGCGTTAGCTGCGACAGAGTGTTATAAGGTTGAGTTGGCTACCAATAACTTTTCTCAAGAAGTGTACCTACTTGGTACTTATGTGATACTAACTGATTTTACAATATTCTTGTTGGCCACTTTGAGAATTTTCCAACAAAAGTTAGACCTAAATACTATTCCAAAGCTAAACACCCCAGACTCAGTTATTTTTCAGTTAAATGAGTTAAAAATTTACACGCGACACATGAGCTCTCTCCTTGGAGAAGGACTTTCATTTTGTGCTATGTTATTTTTCTTTTTTCCGGCTGTGAATTTTTTTCTCTCTCCCTCGATTTACACTAATATACATAGTGTGTATATATATATATGTCGTGCATTTTGATGCATATAGCACGATGCTCTAGTTGAGACATCGTCACACGTTAAAATTGTATGGTGGTTTGGGATCTGGTCCGCTGTGGTCCACGATAACACACACATTTCACCTCATAAATCACGGACGCAGTTCTGGTCCTTAAATCTTCCGTGCTTAAACCGCGCATAAGTATTATGAATACAATAGTTTTCATATAGTTGGTCAAATGCGTATATCATGTTCTCGACCAAATGAGTATGTTTACACTTATATAATATGAGTACAATTCTACTTATGTAATATGAGTATTTGCACGAAAGAAATACTTGTATAATGTGAGTACTAGTTTACTCATTTATTAGGTCAAATAAATACAATAATATTCATATAGCTATAAGAGTACAGTAGCACATTTAGATGTGACTTAAACTAGGGGTGAGCAGAAAAACCGACAAAAACCGATAATACCGAAAATACCGAAAAAACCGAAACCGAAAAACCGAACCAATAAGATATTGGTATGGTACGGTTCTTAAAATTTTGAAAACCGAATTATGCGGTTCGATTTCGGTTTTAGATATGGATCCCGACTTTAAAAATCGAACCGAACCGATAAAACAGATGACTATTCTGCAGACTTTGTTTTTTCTTTGTGCAGGTTGTTATGAATTGATGGACCTGTGCTGAGTAGGAAATTCAAGACTTTTGCTTAATATGATATTGGACTTTTTGAATCCTTAGTTATTATCATGTTATTGAAGTAGATTTTATTTTTATTCAAGTTTTGAAGTGGATTAATTAAGTATAAGTCCTTCTATTTGAACTTACAATTGTCTGATTTAGCCCAAGTAGTTCAATTTGGGCCTGGTGCAAGCCCAACTTAAGTGGCCCATTTAATCAGCCCATTGACACCGAACCGCTACCGAACCGACACCGAAACCGATCATACCGAGCCGATTTAAAACCGAATCATTTCGGTACTCAAATGCTAGATACCGATAAGATACGGTTCGGTATCGGTTTTAGCTAGAAACCGTACCAAACCGAACCGATCTCACCCCTAACTTAAACACAAAAGGGCTTAAGCATGACATCTGCTCCCCATAAATCACCCCATAAACGGGATTTTCGAACGCGTCATCACCCCATAACAGGATTTTCGAACGCGTCGGTCCCTTGAGACCCAACACATGTCCCTACAAGAAAACCACAAGGAGCATCCTTTTCTAAAAGCTCCCTTTGCATGACATTATTGTCAATTTCGAAATAAAGCTAGATTTCTCTACAACAATATTTTCATTTTCAAAATATAAGGACTATGAGCACTCCAATATTCTTGCACTCGGTGAAATGAGTACACAAGTGTACTCAGGTATATGAGTACAATAGGACTCATGTATATGAGGCCAAATGGATACTATTGCACTTATATAATGAGCATTATTTTAATCATGTATATATATATATGAGTACGCGAGTATGCATTTACTCGCCAAATGTGTACTTATTGTACTCATATAGTATGAATACGGTTTTATCCACATAATATGAACACTTGTACCCAAAAAAATATACATATTCATGTACTCATCAAATGAATCTAGTAGTATTCATATAGCTATGCATATAGCTGTATAAGAAGCGAATACTCTTTAATCGAGCAAGATGAATATTAAAATATGAGAAATGCTACATTCACAAAAAAACATCCACAAAACTATCCCAAAATGAGGTGTCAAGGAGTGATTGGTGTATTCAAAGAGAAGAGAGAGAAACTATAAAAAAATACACCAATCACTCCTTGACACCTCATTTTGTGGATAGTTTTGTGGATGTTTTTTTCGTGGATGTAGCATTTCTCTTAAAATATATCTAAATACAACCTAAACACGGAATAGCTTTAGCATGAAATCGGTTCACATCTGACTCCTCTAGATAGTAGGAATATTAGGAAAAATGTGTTGCTTCAACCAAACAAAAGTGTGTATATTCTATGACACATCAGACTTCTCAGATTTGTCTAAATTCTATAGCTGGCAAACGGGCTTGGCTGTCAATGGGTGGATCAAATTTTGGGCTGGACCTAAATATTGAGACGTACGTCACGCCATCTTTGGCAACCTTCAGCCCATGATTTTTTTTCTCGCTTCCAATTTAATTAACCAAAATATATTAAAAGTATCGATAATATGATAGAAATATATTTTCAACTATTTTAAAAGTTCAAACATCCATTTCAATACTATTAAAACCGTTATATTCTTGCACTACAACCAAGATGCGGAAAGTAGCTCATCACTTGGTCCATTATCTGTATTCGATAGCAAAATATCAATACAAAAATCTAAACAAAATCAACTTTAAATTGAAATAAGTTACGGTGTAAGGTTATACCCATTAACCTTAACCTAGTTAATTAATATTTATTAGTTATTAAATTTTTCTCTCTGGCGCCTGTGGCTGGTCTTCTGACTGCCAAATCTGGCGCCAAAAAGCGCCAAGCTTCTATGACTAAAAAGAGTTCTGTTCCCATTTATTCATGGGTGACTGATCGCCTGTGGCCACTTTTGCCAGGTCTACTAAATTCCACCTAGACTCAATTTTCCCCTAAAATATAATAAATTATAGTTGAAAAGTATTATATTATTTAAGTTCAATATAAATTGATACCATACATATATTGTAATAATATATTCTAGTTGATCAATAAATAAAATTTAAATTTTTATATAAAAATCCCTCATTTAAGTAATTAATTATATTAAAATATTAAGATATATCCAATTAGATAGTCTCCAATAATAATCAAATTATCAGATTAATCACTAGAAAATAAGTCAACCGCCTAGAGCCGTCTCCGAATATTCATTAGCCCTCACCGTGGAGGCACTGCTGTGAAGTGGAGCCTCCCCTCATGACTTCAGCGAGATCGTAAGACCAGCTTTCGTCTTTCCAATCAATATACAACAATTTTCCAGACCAACTTCAGGTCACAACATTTTCATGATCAATATACTTCGCTTACTCGAACAATTATCTATAACCAACGGCCTGAAGAGTGAGGCATTACACAGGTAGCAAAAATGAAATTATCATCAAAATCACCGTAACTACTGCTCACATTATGAGTGTAATGGGAAAAATATGACTAAAGCAACCAAACGGCCAAACAGAAGTGTAGGTAATTAATTGTACATAAGATGTAAGATCCAGTAACGATCGAAATGTAAAGCCCAAGCAAAATATTTGTTCCGCTCATTGCAATGACAGATAAAACGAGAAAATAACAGTACTGAAATGGAAAAGCTGTGGTTGTCTTGGAGACAAATTAAGCGCCACCGGCACCTTTTCCCTTCTTCCTCTGAAGTTTCTTCATGTAAAATTCTAACTCCTTGCCCTCCAAAATATAACTACAATCACAAATAAAATTATGAGAGATAATACAAACAATATTAGTTTAAAAATAATTGATAATAAAGAATTTGCATAATTATAGAAACAAGATCTATCAGAAGAAAATCTTCACTGTTTATCAATAAGCACTGGAACTAAGATAGAAAGTAAACACTGCCCATCAGAATCAAACCAAGCGATGTCATCGGAAACGGACAAATTAAGAAAATACTAAAAAGAGTTCCAAATACTATAAGCACACTGATGCTTAGAATTCAAATTATGAATCTATAAGCTTGAAGAACATATGGCCCAATCAGTTCATCAATTAACCTCTGGTCAAGAAAGGCAACAGCTAATGCAGAGGAAAAATGCATACCCATCAGCACGCCCACACTGGCCTGGGCGTGAGGAGATTGCCGCTAACAAACGACCACCACCAAATTGTTCCTCAATATGTGGGTCAATTTTACGCTCCTCTTGACGCTTCTCTAGTTTTCTTTTGACATGGTTGCTCTTCGACACCTCTTCAGCAGCAGCAGCAGCAAGTTCGGTGTCCTAAAATCAAAATAAAAAAAAAAAGAACTTTTAACAGTTTTTACAGGGCTAATTTTCATATCTAAATAAAACTGATTAAAAGTTCCTAATATAAAGCAACGAAAATCTGCACTGAGAATTACAAGTAACTTCCTAACAAACTTGTTATTTTAATTTCTACAACTTGCTTAATGCTATATTCCCATCAAGGTTATGGATAATTGTAAAAAGTACCCATGAGGTTTGACCTAATTACAATAAAAGTTCAACATTCGAAAAAAACAAGTGCACATGGTTTGATTGGGTACTAA